>CM024959.1:0-1295513 GCA_014282245.1 Rhododendron simsii
AAACCAACACTAAAACCACCAAACCCAATAACTACCCACCCCACGCATTCCCTAAACCCAACCCTAAAACCCCAACCTTAAACCCCTAACCCTAAACCCTAACAAAAAAATTTATTTCGATTGTAATTTTTTATTTTTTATATTTCTCTCGTCGTAGCGAAACAATAATTCTAAAAAAATTGATGAAAAACCAACAAATGTTATTTTTGTAATAAGGACAAAAAAAAAATGCCAATTGAATTCATTGAGGACTTAATTGTTGGGGCATAATAGGCAAAACCAACACTAATAACCACCAAACCCAATAACTACCCACCCCACGTCAGTTTCCCTCCCACTACAACTTCTACCCCTATCACAAAAACTACCTCTTCTACCATTGTTTCACCACCGAAGAGCACCTGTACCCATCTTCCTCTATACACTCTGCACAAATGGACGCTTTCCTGTTGTATCCAGCGTTGGTGTTGGCCATTGATACAGAGATGAGAACAAGCAAGACAAATTGATTTTTGTTTTCTCTACTTTTACAGGTGGACTTCATTTGTTTAATCCTTTTACCAATTCATTTTGTTTTATTTGCGAGGGTAATAAGTTCAATTTGTCTTCACATCATCGGCATTTTGCTAATGAGGTCATCAATTTGTTTAGCGAAACAAAGCCATGGAATTGGTTTTAGAAACTCGCGTACTTATCTGATTTTAAGCCGTAGAATTGGTTTAAATATAACACATAGAATGTTACATATATTTCGATTTTGTTTGGTACAGATTGTTAGAAAAAAAGAGACCAAGGACCGATGAGGGAGGTTGAAGTATATAGTATGGTTTTTTCCGAATTATTTTTCAACTTGCATGCACATGCTTATCATGTTAATTAACTTTATGCATGTTAAAGCACTTTCAGTTTGTTATCTAAGAGGGATAAATACAAAATAAGAAAAATTATGTGCAAGACTGATTTCATAATATATATATATATATATATGTATATAAGCAATTCATTGGTATGATGACTATTTAATTGTTATTTAGAGGCCGGGGCACACGCGATGTGTGTGAAAATCAGATTTTGTTAAAATTTGTGAAAATTCGATCAAATAACGGGTCACACACGATGCGTGTGCAAATTAGATTTTGTCAAAATTTGTGAAAATTCGATCAAATATCAAACGGGAAACTATTGTGCAAATTTTGATAAATTCAACTTAAACACGCATTGCGTGTGCTCTAGCCTCTAGTTATTGTTAAGGTAATTCACGCTGCTAGTCATGACCCTCCTTCAGATTGAAGCACGTAAAGCAAAAGTGATAGACTGAATAGATGACGCAATAACTCCGAAGATCGTCGAAGTTACGCAAAGATCCTCAGTCAAACCCTAGGGCCTTCATAGTTGTACAAAGTTAACATTCAGCTAAAAAAGGGTCTCACTACTACTGTGTGTACTTGGTGTCTTGGCCTCTCTCTCTCTCTGTCTGGATAAGTAAAGCACAGATACAGACGGCATTAGAGAGAGAGAGAGAGAGAGAGAGAGAGAGGCGCAGCGGTGCCTAAGGGTGTAAACTGGGAAACGGGAAGAGTTTGTTAACTATTGAGAGAGAGTTGAGATTTGTTTTGGGGTTGCGGGTGTTTTGGTTGTGGGGGCGAAGAGGGCAGAATCGCGTTTGATAGATCGTGCTTGGAATCTTTGAATCACACAATTTGGTTCTGAGGGCCAAACTATTTGCGTGCTTCGTACGGTCTATCCCACGCTAATCTGCAAACTCCACCCCCCGTACTTCTCTCTCTCTCTCTCTCTCTCTCTCTCTCTCTCTCTCTCTCTCTCTCTCTCTCCTGGGATGAATTAGCTTCCACATAATCTGTTCGGTCCGATGTACTGCAGTTTGTTTTCAACAGAAACTCCCACACAGGCAGCACATCAGAACTACCGCCCACCGGCTCAATCCAGCCTCTTATCTGTTGTCTAATTTTTTTCCAATAGAATATTTGCTCTCTCTTTCACATGCTTTAATTAATTGACTGTGATAAGTCCTCTGGTGTTTTGCTGTATTTAAACTGTCAGTGTTCGTAGTTTATAAACAACATAAATCAAGGTTAGCAATGGATGACGAGGACAGGGTTTCGGGAAGCAGAAATCCTGCGGAGGGGGAGGAGGTGCGGGGACTATCTTACTGGCTGGACGCCTGTGAGGAGATATCCTGCGTCTTAACGGATGATATTGTGGATTTTGGACCTGCTTCTGCTGTTCCAGAGTCCGTGGCTGTGGCTGATACCTCCAATCATGACCCCGGCTCTGATCCTTGTTTGTTCCAAGGATTTAATTGGATGCTTGATGGTATTAGGAACGGTGCCGGTCTGCCTACGGCCCTCAGCAGCAGCAGCAGTGTAATAGTCGACCATGGGGTTCCTGTTGCACCATGCCCATTTGGGAAAGGGGACAAGGAACTCGTGTCTTGCCCAGTGCTTCCGGCATGTCAAAATTCTGTTTACCCCAATGGTTCGCTGGGGAAATTAGATAGCGCTAGTCATAATGAATTTGGTAAGACTCATAATATGATGAATCCAAGCAGGCCTTGTGACAGCAACACTGCCACCAAGCATCATGAAACCAATAACAGCGGCAACTTTAAGAAATCATTGGGCCATCCTCCCGAGAGGAATGGAGTACGCAAACTTGAAACTGGGGCCATAGGCTATGATGGCCATGGCAGTGAAGGGAAGTTCAATAAAAGAATACGCACCAGTGACTACTATTACAAGAATGAAAGGCACCTTCCTAGCAGAGGGCAATACCACCACGGTAGAGAGAGGGAGGCGGAGAGACCTTTAGGAAGGAAGAGGCCTCGCGATTTGGAGGATATTGACAGGAGGGATAGGGATCCGATCAAGAGAAATGAGCGCTACGGCAGTGGTAAGGACTGTAGAGATAGAGAATGGAGGGACAGCAGCAGGGGCTACTGGGAGAGAGACGGCCTTGGTTCTAATGAAGTGGTTTTTCGGTTGGGTAATTGGGAAGCTGAAAGAAATAAAGCAGGGAAGTCACCACCTCAGGAAGCTGAGAAAGACCAGGATTGCAATGCAAAGGTAGAGAAGAAACCTCAAGAGGCCAAGGAGAAACTTCCCGAGGAACAAGCTCGTCGATACCAATTGGAGGTTCTCCAACAGGCCAAGCAGAAAAATACAATAGCTTTTCTTGAAACAGGGGCGGGGAAGACCCTAATTGCTGTTCTTCTAATCCGAAGTGTTTGTAGTGATTTGCAAAGAGAAAACAAGAAAATGCTAGCTGTATTTTTGGTTCCTAAAGTTCCTCTCGTTTATCAGGTAATAACCTCCTCAGCTTTGCCTGTGTTGTGAATACTTGAATCATACATGTATATTGCATGTGCAGGCAGATTGCTTGTAACCTACAAACTAAGAAGCACGTGTACGGGTACTTATACGAGTACAATACAGATACTTGATACGACTAACCCTAAAAAATGTAGGGTACGGGTAAGGCTGGGGTCTGGCTATAAAGTTTAGGGCATTGTATTACATGTACTAATTATACTTCAAATAAAGGAAATAGCTAAATGACTTGGACAATGAGGAATTCAGCATCAAAAAATAGTTCATCAGAAATCTTAAGGTGCAATTAGAGTTTAATGCCATTATACTAAAGAACTTGTAGACCAAAACAATTATTATTGTACAATCATGCTAACTATAGAAAATGGAAGTCTTATCAGCTTAGTTTCATCTCTGTGTTGGGAACGGCTTGATGTATGTAGGGGTACTTCTGGGGTACGGCAAAAGTTAAAGGAAAAATTTAGGGTAGGTGTTTCGTAACTTTTGTTTACCCAGTACGGATTTAGAAGTACCATGCAAAGTACCAGTACCCGTGCTTCATAGCTTATAGAGCACGGACACTCCTAACTGCTTGCCATATCCTTTTGGGACACTCCGGCGACACACGTGGCATGTCCAATAAATTTAAGCTTTTTTTAAGCAGGGGACACATCAAGGACACGGATGGAAACATGTAGGGATCAATTTACTGTATCGAAAGCTTATTTTGGGGGTATGATACTCCAAAAATATGGGGATAAAAGTACAAATAAAAGAAGCATATGACCAAATAAAACCCTCGTTCAACTTGTAAAACTACCAAAGAATTACTTGTAAAATTTAAAAAGGAAACAATAAGAATTGTAAGGATACTTTTAGTTTTGGTTATTTCAAGTTGGAATGTTCAACAACTAAATATCTATCCTCCTATATACAAATCATTTTTGCGTGTTCAGGTCCCCATTTGTTTAGTGTCCATGCGTTTGTATCCTTATCCATGCTTCCTAGCCTGTAACATAAATGTGGTGGATCCAATAATTTTTTTTTGTTATGGCAGGGGAAGGTTGAGCTGCTTTAGCCTTCTTAATTTTATATCTCTACACATGTAATTTGTGTGAGCAAATGAAATGCTACATTATTTATTCTAGAATTTTAGCACATTGGAATTTTTGTTTCATAGTAACTGGTGTCAAATAGACAATTGTAAGTGTCCTCTTGAGTGACTCCAAACTTTGGTAGACAATCGCTTCTTTCTACTTTATTTTTCTTTGGCGAACTTCTTGTCCCCCTTCCTCTTGGATCCTAGTTATTGATATCATTAACTATTGTGGCTGTGGATAAGGATTGAAGGAGAGAAATTTCAATTTTCAGTACATGACATGTTCTTAATTCCAATATTGGGTATTATTTGCTAAATAGTTGAGAGGTTTCCATATGGTGAATGCTATATAGTGATATCTCTACAATGATTTAAATAGCTACTAGAAAACGGTTACAGGTGATGTATATTTGCTATCGTAATTTTAATTGTACATTAGTTTGAGGTCCTTTGAAAGATTATAAAATACTGTAATGTTTTTTTTTTCCCCCTTTGAAAAGACACTTAATGTTGCTTCAAAATGTGATGCTTCCAATTTCCACCACGTGAAAGAATAGTGTGTTTAGAAATATGCTTAAGAATATGTGGAGGAGAAAGGAAAGGATGAAAAAATCCTTATTGGATACGTTTAGGTCAAATGCTGGACACCTAATAGAAGATCTGGAACTGTGGCCAAAGTTGGATGTCATATTCGAAAATCATGTTTGTCAATAAATCTATTCGTAAAAGTTTGTCAAAAGTAAGACCTGAGACCATAGTGATAATTGCATCATGCTACGAGAAATTCATCTCTCTCTTCAGTGAAGGTTTGTTTAAAACGTATGTGTACAGCTTGTTACTCTCGTGGTGTCCATATTGTGCAAACTCTATGCTTAGTGCTGAATATTTTGGTGATGTCTTTCTACTGAAAACTGAAAATGATGCTATTGTCTTCTTGGTCAACATGCAGCAAGCAGAAGTTATTCGTGAGCAAACTAGCTACCAAGTAGGCCATTATTGCGGTGAAATGGGCCAGGATTTTTGGGATGCACGGAGGTGGCAGCGTGAGTTTGAAACAAAGCAGGTAATGTGTCAGTGTTGTTTCTCCCGATTTTCATCTTGTTATTTATCATTAGTTAACCAGTGGTCTGCCACAATTGCCTCAATTGTCACATCATACGCTTCAATACGTCACTGGTTTATGCATGTTGTTATCAGACGATGTTTCTTATATGCTCATTATTCTGGCAATTGATTGACTATGCTGCTAGCATCTGTAATCATGTTTCTAGCTTCCATCATGACCATTAGATTTTGAGTGTAATCCTTATGTGCTAATTATCTTTTGATACTATAGCCTTCTATTTTTGTTGGTAATGTTCTAAAGGGAAAATCCACTGCATAATAGGAAATGAAGCTAGGGTTCTAAAATGAACTAAACTACTTGACCTCAACTCACGCTTAGCATGCTAAAAGCATGTGCGACTTCGGTTTGTTCTGTAATCAAGCAAGCTTGAATACATTCTGAAGAAGCTTGTTAAATTTCCGAGCTCAGCATGATCTCAACTTTATAAGCTTTCTGGAATTGGGTGCTAGTATGCCACAATTGTATAGATCTACTCGAGCTTGGTTCATGACCAGCTTATTCTCCTTTGAGAATGACTTGAAAGATTGACAAGTCAATGTGTGAAAAGATTTTGCAACTAGGTAAGTTTTCAAGGCAAGTTTGAACAACAAACTACTCGGCTCATCTCAACTCTTTTGCAGCCCTAAATGCAATCACATTGCGATACAAAACATCGGAAACAACGTTTCCTCCTGTTCCCCTAGTTACTAGACAGGTTACTCAACTTTGCTTTGTTTTCTAAAAATGAATATGTATGGTTTTTTTTTTATCAGCAAATACGTATGTTCATCATATACTCAATGTACATACCGTGTCATAAAAACTGTATTTTTACACTGCAAGTGTATTTATCATTATATTAGAATAACCATAAGTCTTATTCCTTTTTCTAATTGTTAGGAATTAAGTGTGAGAAGTCCTTGCAACTTTTGAAGAAAGCACTGTTAGAAACTTCATAAAAGTAGAAAGTCTAACAGATGGGATTAATAGGTATAAATCCGCCTTGCTTCTATATTATCCCTCAGCCCTGAGGTGGTTGTTTAATTAAAAAATCACTATATGTTTGGTATGGGCTAAGAGATGGATACACATGTTCTCAAGTACCTAAAGCATGGCTACTTCTTGATAAGAGAGGTAGCGAGTAGGAAAGATGTGGATTTGTGTGCTAATTTTTTGAAGGATTGGTCGACAAGGGTTGTCTGACACACTCCTCTCCGAAACAGACGCAATATTCTCAGAAGTGTCCATCCCTCTTAGGATCCAAGTTACATTCTTCGTTTATTATGTCTTGCACAAACATGTGTAGCGAATTTTGCACTAATTCTCCATTGCTAGAACTTCATTTTAGAAGTAGGCCTAGTGTCAATGAAGCACACATACAGCTGTGGGTTATAAAATATGATACTGACATGGTTAGGATACCTTTGCTAGAAAATAAGTTTACAATTACTAGCTGGTCTGTTGTTTTCGTGCCAAAAATATAATTTATAAAACAAGGAATTAACTAATATTCCGAAGAATAGTGGTCAATTCTAGGATCATCCACGGAGAGTAAAAAGCTAAGTTACGGTACTTTCAATTGATTTCTAATTTAATTCGGACAGCAAATAGAAGTTGGATTTGTGATTGATTTGATTAAACTAGTGATTATTCCACGAAAGCAGATTAAAGGTTTTGAAACAGGAGAGAGAAAGGACTAGGGTTTCGATTCAACCTCCCCTTGCAATACAATTGCGGCAAAGTCTAGGGTTTCATTTAACTTGTAACCAAACCACCAATAGGGTAGCAACTCCTATTGATAATCCCCAAAAATGTAATCAAGACTTGTACTCAATATAGGCTATCTCAACACAACACGGATCGTGTCACTGGACTTAACCAACTGCACGACCCGTCTCACATCGTAGTCTATCTCAAAGCCTATCTCAAACTATTGAAAATCATTGTGACCGTATTTAATATCGCGAATATAAATACGATACGAAAATTGAAAGAATAAAAACTCTCATAAAAATGTGAATCATCCAGGTCACACAATCGAAAGTTGAATAAAGAACCCTATAAGTCTATACAATCATACTACTTGGAGAGACATCCTCGTCGCCCTAGCCAAAAAAGTTTAGCCAGTCATGGCTCCAAAGCCGAAGTCGCTTCTCTGCTTTTGCATGAGGAAAAAAGATCTCTTCAAAACCCTTTTTTCCTTCTTTTATAATGGTGCACCGAGAGTTGTATATTTGCAGCCCAAGTCCTTCCCAAATTATAATTAACGGGCTCCCAATTCCCAGCCACAAACCACATGCAAGACTATAGCTTTTATGCTTCAAAGTTCCATTAGGTAGCTAGCTAGGAATTTGATCCAATGCTTCTCTCTTTTGTTTATCTATTGTACACTCATCTCATCTCTTAATTAATTTCATCGGCACCGGCTTTTGACACCAAATAAAATCCAATTTTGCACTTTAGCTCCAAATGTTATTCATTGGCTCCAAGAGTCCTGAAACGCAATTAACAAGTATCAAACCCCAAGTAGCGCGCTAAATGGACATAACAAGCTTGAGTTAGGGGGCGTAAATAGGCATATTTACGCACCTATCACTCGTGTTATGCATAAGAAACAGCCAAAAGAAAGATTGCATTTATGTAGTTGCTAATACCAAGTGTCCAGTATTTGTTCTTGGATTATGGCTGCAATTCACTCTCTAGTAGCTGGTTCTATGGTAACCTATGGGTCTTTACTCTTTGCAATTTGCACGTTTAACTTGTTGGTTGCTTCAGAGATACTTCATCTTGGCTTATCTTTTTACTTTTGGATTTGCTCATAGAACAACTATTCCTTAGAATGTTAGTTCTTTTTTGACATGCTGTGGGTGATTGGGTTCATTCTAAATTCAAGGCAAACAAGGTTACACAGCCTATGAGCACTTATTGTTGATCCTTAACTGTTCTTCAATCCCTAATGCTGGGGTAGTTCTTACTTTCAATTAATGGCTGATCTTTGTTCCCATTGCAGGTTTTAGTGATGACTGCTCAAATACTTTTGAACATTCTGAGACACAGCATAATAAAGATGGAAGCAATCAATCTACTTATTCTGGATGAATGCCATCATGCTGTGAAGAAACATCCATATTCTCTAGTAATGTCAGAGTTCTATCACACAACACCTAAGGACAGGAGGCCATCTGTGTTTGGAATGACGGCTTCTCCTGTTAACTTAAAAGGTATTGGTCATTCTGGTCTTGAAGTAGGAATTTTCAATTCTCTTGAAACTGTGAGTTCTCTTGAAGAAGCATACTTCTATAATTAAATTAGCAGGTTTTGCTCGTTTACTTACCTTTTCAACTTTTTTTCAAACCACAATGCATTTTTGTTGCGTCGTTTGACAATTGTTGCTAAGGATAAATGCAGGTGTGTCCAGCCAGGTGGATTGTGCGATAAAGATTCGTAATCTTGAAACTAAACTAGATGCTGTAGTTTGTACAATAAAAGATCGTAAGGAACTAGAGAAGCACGTGCCAATGCCCTCAGAAATTGTGGTGGAGTATGACAAAGCCGCTAGCTTATGGTCCTTACATGAACAAATAAAACAAATGGAGCTTGCAGTCGAAGAAGCAGCTCAATCAAGTTGTAGGAGAAGTAAATGGCAATTTATGGGAGCAAGAGATGCTGGAGCTAAGGAAGAGCTGCGGCAAGTTTATGGTGTCTCTGAAAGAACAGAAAGTGATGGTGCTGCTAATCTAATCCAAAAGTTGAGGGCTATTAACTATGCACTTGGTGAACTTGGACAATGGTGTGCTTACAAGGTGCAGCATATTCTTACATCGGTTCTTGCGTACATGGTTTTAACAGATATGGATATACTAGTAATCTGGGGGGATTTGTTAACCGAGCATTATTATTATTTTTTTCAGGTTGCTCAATCGTTCTTGACTGCTTTACAAAATGATGAGAGAGCGAACTACCAGCTTGATGTCAAGTTTCAAGAATCATACTTAAGTAAAGTTGTCACTCTCTTGCAATGTCAATTATCAGAAGGAGCCGTTTCAGAGAATAATTTAAAAAGGGCAGCTGCAGATCATGGTGTTACTCGAGAAGCGAGTGACCTTGAAATAGAGGAGGGGGAGCTTCCTGACAGTTTTGGTGAGCGTTTCTATCCCTTGTTTTATCAAGTGGAATAAAATAATTTTGGATTCTAACTTTGCTAATCTATGCTGGGAATGGATCAACTTCAAAGCTGATTCACAGTCAGTAAACTAGACTGCGAATGTTTAGTTTCCCAAGTTGATTGAAAGTCTTCTTTAGTTACTCTTTGTGCATTACAAACGTGTAACAACAAAAGCACATAGGGCTATGTGTTGTAAGTCTACTAACAGGTAACATGATATGTCATCCATACAAACACATAGGACAATGTGTTATAGTTTTGATAAAAAAGAACGCTGCCAATATCCAATGTCCTGAAAATGTCGGATTTCAAAGGTCAAACCATTTGTGCACAATCCAGGATGGGTATTTACTTCATTTGTTATTGTTTAATTTTTAATTTGCCATTTTTGCTCCACTATTGGGAAGAGTATTTTCTTTCCGCAAGGATGCCGTACTACACTTATCGAAGGCAAACTTCAAGTCAAAACGAGAAGCTTGTTACCCGTCTGATGGGTTTCGTCTGCCCGTTGGTCCCAAACCCATAACTGACGAGTTGAGAACAATTTCTAGTTGTTTCTATTGAATATAAGTATTTCATTCTCTGGTACCTATTCAACCATGTCAGTCCCTAATTCCCTATGCCAGTCCAGTAGTCCTTCCCGTTATTTTCGTTATGGTGCATTGCTGCCTTCATTTATCCGTTGGCAATGGAAGAAGATGGTGATCTCACCTGAAGGAGTGCAGCTTACCAAAATACATTGCCACTTCTCCACGCCCCCTGCCGAAAAGGTGTGGAAGATGGCTCAGGATTTTTGGATTTTTCCTGCTCATTGTTCAGAAGGGGGTGGCCATTTAATTTCTTTTGTGGTTCCATGTAAGAAACTAGTACAAGTTTAACAACAATGTAGGAATCTTTGTGCATCAAAATAGGGATATACCAACCTCTGAGAAACATCTAACAGTTGGACAAGCTGCATTTATCTTCTGTTAATTGAAGATTGTGTTATATTTATGGCTTTTTGTTAAATTATGGGTTTGTATGTAAGTAGTTGTAGTTTACATTTAATCTCTTATGTAAGTAGATTAAGAGATAAAGGGTCTAATGTGTAATTACTGTTTGCATTTGTATAAGTATAACGTAATGAGAAAATAACCCTAATCTTTTTTGAGAACCTCCATATACACCTCCTCTTCTTTACAACTTTACATGGTATCAAAGCACCAACGATGTACCTGGTGCCTATCTTCAGTCATCGATCATCATCGTTCATCGTCATCTAGTGAATCATTGGCCCTCGTCAATCTTTTTCGATCACCCTAGGGTTGGTCCTTGTTTACTTCCGACGCCATACAACTCACGTCTACTACTTACAATCTCCAACGACCACTTTTTTACGCTGTACGACCTCCTACGACCATTTTTGAAGCCGTTCGACCTCCGATGACCACTGTCCGACGCTGTACAGTTTGCGTCTACCTCTAACGACCTGCGTCTGCCTCAGACACCTCTGTATGCTTTCGAAATCCACTGGATAACCACGTACAAGTGTGTTTTTAGGGTTTCGAACTGTCTGAGATCGTTTTTTTCAGTTTTCCGAGATTGGGTATGTTGCTTTCAAGCTCGTACTGTCTGGGTCTGTTGATTTCCAGCTTGTACAGGTTCAAATAGGTCACGTTTGAGTTTGTTACGGCTCCATTTGTTAATCATCCTCGTTTTTTGCAATTAGAGTTTTCTTTTGTTGTTGTTCTGCTGTTAAAATGTCGGAGGATAAACAAAAGGCTTCCGCTAGTACAAATGATGAGTTGAGTCGTTTAGGGACTTTAGATAATTTTTCTCTGGATGTTTGCAATATTAAGTTGGATGGTACCAACTATTTGATTTAGTCTCGTACTTTTACCTTGGCTATTGAGGCCAAAGGAATGTTAGAGTTCATTGAGGGCCCTGTTACTCCACCGGTTGAGGCGGTTGAACTCAAGAAGTTTAAATCTCGAAAATGGTTAGTCATGACTTGGTTGTTTAACTCTATGAGAGCTGATATTCGCCATACTTTCTTGCTACTTGATACTCCACATCAGATCTGGACTACTGCAGCCTAGACCTATTCTCAGTAAGGTAATGATGCACAGTGTTTTGAGTTGAGAAAGAGCCTCCGTACATTAGAGCAAAATCATCGTTTTGTTGCTGTGTATTTTGCTGACTTGAGTGGAGCTTGGGGGGAATTTGATTATTATCAGGGCTTTCAGGCTGTTTGTACTGTGGAAGCTGCTAATTGGCTAAAAATGATGGAGAAAGAGCGTGTTTATGACTTCCTTGCTGGTCTTGATCTGGAGTTTGATCCGATTAGAGTGTAGGTGTTGGGTCGTGTTCCGTTTCCATCCTTGGGAGCGGCCTATTCTATTGTTAAGCAGGAGGAGAGTAGAAGGGGTGCTATGTTGCACCCTCCTATTTTTGATCGTTCTGCCCTGGTTGCTACTCCTCAGGGTCATTTTGGTTCTGATAGTGGGCCTATTCTCCAGGGTGGCAAGTCCCAGTCTGGTACTAGCAGCGAGCCTCCTGATTGTGCGTCATTTCAGTGTGATTATTGCCACAACACTGGTCATACCAAGGATTTTTGTTAGAAGCTACATGGCAAGCCCTCTGGTGGACGCGGTGGCTATGGTCGCGGTCTGGTGCGTTCTCGAGCCCAGGCCCACGTTTCGAAGTCTACAATTGGCACCTTGCCTGATTCTAGATTCAGTTCTGGGATTGAGGCGTCATCTGATCAAGTTGGTAGTTTCTCTCAAGGGGAGATACAAACTCTCAGGCGCCTTATGGCTCAGGCTGATTCTCCATCTACTATAGCTTCCTCTTCCGCAGCAGCTCCTACTTCATCCTATTTTGCTCATACAAGTATCCCGACTAGTGCATTTACTGCCTCTTCTACTATTCCTTGGATTATAGATTCTGGTGCCTCAGATCATATGACTAGATGCTCCTTTATGTTTGATTCTTACTCTACTTGTTCGGGTAAGGATAAGGTCCGAATAGCAGATGGGTCATTCTTTGCTATATCAAGATGGGTCATTCTTTGCTATATCAGGAAAGGGTTCCGTTCGCTATTCTCCCTCTATTTCTCTCTCTTCAGTTTTACATATTCCCAACATTGCCACTAATCTTCTGTCTGTTAGTAGCCTTACTCATTCTGCAAATTGTTCGGTGACCTTTTTTCCTATTCATTGTATCTTTCAGGAACTGGATACGGGGAAGGTGATTGGCAGTGGTAAATCATATGATGGCCTCTATTTTTTGGAGTCTGCACCTCGTCCACTCATGTCATGTGATCTTGCTTTGCAAGCCGATACGGGTGCTGCCCTTACTATGTTACATCAGTGGCACCGTAGATTGGGTCACCCCTCATTTGGAATTTTAGAGAAACTTTTTCCTAATTTAATAACATTGTCCTAGGAATCATTTTTTTTGTGAAGCTTGTAAGTTTAGAAAACATAAACATTCATCTTATGCACCATTAATAAACGGAGTGCGTCTCCTTTTACAGTTATTCATTTTGATGTTTGGGGTCCTTCCCCTATTTACCTCTCTTAAAGGTTTTCGGTATTTTGTCACTTTTATTGACTGTTATTCTCATGTTACTTGGGTGTATTTACTTAAGTCAAAAAGTGATGTCTTTTCTTATTTTAAATCTTTTTATGCCATGGTACGCTACGAATATTAAAATTCTCCATAGTGACAATGGGACTGAGTATATAGATAGGAATTTTAGGGAATTCCTAGAAGAAAATGATATTCTTTATCAAACGACTTGTGTTGACACTCCACAACAAAATGGAGTTGCTGAACGCAAGAATCGTCATCTTGTTGAGGTAGCTCGCTCGCTTTTATTCACCATGAATGTTCCCAAATTTTTTTGGGGAGAGGTGATTTTAACTACCACTTATCTTGTCAACCGTATACCTTCTAGTGTTCTCCAGTTCAAAACACCTATTGAGTGTCTTCCTCACAGTTCTCATGTCACCACTCTCCCACCGCCGGTGTTTAGTTGTGTGTGTTTTGTTCATGCCCCTCATTCCTTTGGGGCAAGTTAGGTCCTAAAGCCTATAAGTGTGTCTTTATTGGGTTCTCCCCTACCCAGAAGGGCTATAAATGTTATAATCCTCACTCTAGAAAGTCGTATGTCTCTATGAATGTTACTTTTTGGGAAACAGTGTCCTTTTACTCTCCCTCCACTCCATCTCTTCAGGGAGAGCATCGGCAGGAAGAGATGAGGGAAGAAGAGATGTTTACCTCTGTTATCATGGTGAGGGAGAGAAGAGACAATTTAGAGAGGAACCAATATCTGCTGAAAGAGCAACTCATGACATTGGTGACAATATTGAGAAACTACCACAACGGCTAAAAGGGTCTAACTCAAAGACCTACATTCGACAGAAGAAAGGAAAGTCCTCATATGTAATACCGCCTTGTCAATTACAATCCCCTGCTCCAGTCCGGATTCCTCAGCTGACTTATCTAGTAATGAATCTTCTCATATTGAACCTCTCTTCATTGACTAGGTGGTATTACACATGAGGACTTTCCTTTCTTCTGTCGAATGTAGGTCTTTAAGTTAGACCCTTTCAGCCGTTGTAGTAGTTCCTCAATATTGTCACCAATGTCATGTGTTACTCTTTCAGCAGATATTGGTTCCTCTCTAAATTGTCTCCTCTCCCCCTCACCATGATTATAAACAGAGGTAAACAGTATGCTGGGAAGGTATGTCGTCTTCGTAAGTCTCTCTATGGGTTGAAATAGTCGCCTCGGGTGTGGTTTAGTCGTTTCAGTGCTGTTATCTTATCCATGAACTTTATTTAGTGTCACTCTGATCACACTTGCTTTATTCGTCGTCGTTCTGATGGCTCTTGTATTATCTTGTTGGCATATGTTGATGACATCATTCTTACCGGAGATAATGCATCTGGCATAGCTCAGGTTAAAGAGGATCTTGGCCTGACATTTGACATTAAAGATTTGGGTGCACTTAAGTATTTTCTAGGTATCGAGATTGCTCGTTCTCGCTATGGGATCTCTCTGTCTCAAAGGAAGTACATATTGGATCTTCTTCAAGACTCCGGGATGTTGGGATGTAAACCAGCCTCTACTCCTATGGATCCAAACTTGAAACTCTCTATTGAATCTGGAGAGGTACTTTCAAACCCGTCTATGTACCAACGTCTGGTTGGTCGCCTAATTTACTTAACCAATACCAGACCTGATCTAACATTTGCAGTAAGTATTGTTAGCCAGTTTATACATGCTCCGCGCATGGCTCATTTGGATGCTGTCTTTCATATCTTGAGATATCTCAAGACTTGCCCTGGTCTCGGTTTATTTTTCTCTTCTGGTATTCAGTCTGGTCTCTCATGCTTTAGTGATGCTTATTATGCGGGATCTAAGATTGATAGACGCACTACCTCTGGATTTTGTACTTTCTATGGTAATCATCTTATATCATGGAAAAGTAGGAAGCAGGCTGTAGTTTTAAGATCTTCTGCTGAAGCTGAATATTGAGCTATGGCTCAAGGCACGTGTGAAATACTTTGGCTCCAATCTATTCTGGCTGAGTTGGGCTTTGTGGTGCATGAAGCATCTCATTTATTTTGTAACAATAAGTCAGCTATTATGTGGAGAGGCCGCCCAGGCTCATATATTAGTTTTGGAGGAGATAATTAACCGATGTGGGACAAATCCCAACACTCACCCGCATGTGCGACCTCCGATTCGCATGTGGAGAGGTCAACAAAGGATCCGGAACACACGGATCACAATGAAACAAAGTGCAACTGTGGCACAAACAAACGGGAAAAGCCTCCGAAAGCATAGCTTTGATACCATGTTAAAGCATTTAACTCCAAACCAATTGGCAGAAAGTGGAGAGGCCGCCCCAGACTCATACTAGTTTTGGAGGAGATAATTAACCTATGCGGGACAAATCCCTAACACTTTTTTCTTGAGATTGGTCCATGGGGCTACGCCAAAATCTGGAATAGTTTGCTAGTCTATAAAAAATGCTTTCCTTTGAATTCATGACTGTAGGCCACTCGAGTCGTGTTTTATGGATTTAGGGTATTTTGGAGATTGGATTCTCAGATGAATATTTATGAAGCTTCTGCTGGAAATTAAATTAGGTGACATTATGTGTATTCCTTGAGAAATAGTCATTCTCTATGCTCTCTTTTAGCCGCATAGTATCTCTTTCTTGGTTTGATCTACCAGACTGTCAAAATCGATTTGGATCCTCTTTCTTGGAAATTAAATTAGGTGACATTATGTGTAGTTGTGATGATTTTGGTATCGCCTTTGTTTGTGCTTATAGTTATAGATATTAGATACCTTATACCCGCTGGCACTTTCCTAGTCCCTATTATGTTATTTAATCCTTTTCTGAATCAATATGCCCCCTTACCTAAGCATTTCCCAGTCTTTGTTATGGCGATACCTTCTAATCCTAGAACCTTACCTAAACGTTTTTAGCGCGGTTCAATTTTCATCTCAAGCTTTATGTATTAAACAGAGGGGAAAAAAGGTAATCACCACTATGACCCCTGTACTTTGAGTAAAAATCACTTAATACTCCTGTAACTTAAAAAGCCTTCACTTAAGTAAAATCACGTGTACTCCCGGAATTAAAGTGGACCTTAGTTTTTCCATCCAAATCAACAGAAAATGCAAAAAAAGCTCCTGAAATATGGATTTCTACCTGGAGCAGCATCTGTTGTGAACATCATCCCATTCCCACTGACATCCCATTACGCCTAGCCTTGTCAAATCCATCGATTCCAGAAATGTCCTTCAATCATACTTGGGTTGCATAGGCACTAATTTAATCAATTCTATTTTTCCTACTACAAGTTTAACTATTAGGATTCTGCTCGTAACTGTTTCTACATTATCCTTAAGGTGTTTAGCTTCTGTTATTGTTTAAGGTCTCACCTATACATTAATATTTCTTCTAATCATAGTGTCTAGTAATTAACCCCAAGGGTTGGTCGAGTTGGGAGCATGGCAACAAGTAAGGGGTTTACATCCAAGTTTGCAGGTTCAACAATAGAGGTTTGCCCAGTCGTTAACTTTAGGGTCCCGAAATTAGTTGATTTGTACGTAAGTTGGCCAGGACGCCCAGTTATAGAGAAAGAGTACCTAGTAATTCCATTTTATTACTCGTAATGTTCCGATATTCCTAGTTAATCAAACCTACAATTGTGGCCTAGTTTTTTCTACTTCATTCATTAAGGGAAACTCAACGACCATTGCCTATTTTAACCACACCCGGTTGTTGTGGAGGCTCTCGTGGCTTGTTTGTTGAAGCTCCTGGAGGCAGTCACATTGTGTCACTTGTTGTGAACGCCCTGACTGTTAGTCCAGTATTCATATCTGTATTAATGCTAATAGGGGATCCAACGGTGTTTGTCTTGTCCCTAGCTACCACAGTACCTCACACATCCATCTTTTGTTTTACTCTTGGGAACATAGTTGTCAATAGTAACACAAGGGGAGTTATTACAAGACTATTATGATATTAGTGCATCAAAATACGTTACTAGTATTACTTTCCACATTGCGGCTAGACTGTAGTATTATGGTAATTAGTTAACTTTTTCTTGAATACAACCTTTTTATGACCATAAGCCTTCATCTCATTCCATAGTTGTCAAAGGCGCGCGCCTAGGCGAGAGGCGAGGCGCACCCCCATCGCCTTGTATGACCCCAGGCGAGGCGAGTTGAATAAGGCTCAGACTAGGCGACCAAGGCGACGAGGCGCAAAAAGGCGCTTCTCTCAAAATCGATCTCAGACCTAGGATTATGTTGTCTTGGTTAAATTTTTGCCTTTGGCCGTCAATCACAAACGAAACAAACGGGCAAATCGACTAATCCTCAGTTGATCAACAGCCGATCTTCTTCAGTCCTCTCATCGATCTTTCTCATCTGCATCGATCAGTCATCTAACTTGGAGAACTTCGGTCGATCAGTCATCTCTCCTCTTTACCTCGTCTCTTTTCATCTCTCTCAGTCATCTCTCCTCTCATCTCTCTCGGTCTTCTCTTCTCATCAACAGCTGACACCACACAGTCAAGGTATTCTGATTATTCTCTCTCATTTCCCCTCTCTATACATATTTATATATACTAAATCCATATTTTTGTGCATATAAACTGCATATACAATTATACACGACACAGACAGTCAATAAATGAATAGGACAAGGATTTTTTTCCCAAATTTTTAATATGAACTTTATTTTCAGAAATAGCTTAATATATAAAAACAAGATCAAATTTTTTTAAAAACAAGTTCTGGGATTTTCAAAGTCTGTATTAGGCTATTAGCTAATGTAAATTTAATTTGCTTGTTTTGTTTTTAGATGTCATGCGAAGATAATACTAATAGAACAGATTCCGCATGGGGATCGGTGACTATTTGACATTTAATGGATGTTTTTATGTATCTTTTGGATGGTAAACTCATTGGCTTAGTGCCTATTATTTGAAATATTAGTGTATGCTATTTTTCCTATTTTTTCTGCATAGGTGCACCTTGTTTCAAAAAGGCGCATGCCTCGGCTCGCGCCTCTCACCTCAGGCCCAACAAAACTTTGTGCCTTTTGCCCTTGACAACTATGTCCCGTTCTATAGATTAAGCAAGTGATCAGTTTATAACTAGGATCACTATACTGCTGTCTTTGGTGGGTTAATCGAAAGGAGATTCAGCCCCCATTTGCCCTTTTCGTTTTCTCCACGATGAGCGTGAAATATAATTTATAAACGAACAACGTTCGTTGTTCAGGTGACTTGCCTAGACATCAGTACCATGCAACACATCCTTGCTCATGTGTGAGACATTTGCTACCTTTGTTACTCACCTTCATGAAAATCTTGATAGATTATGTGCTTATGAGAGGTTATGCTACAACATTCGTTTTATGTTATTAAATTTTTGGGGTATAGCGGTCTCTGGAGGAGAGCACGTGGATGTGATTATAGGAGCTGCTGTAGCTGATGGAAAAGTAACGCCAAAGGTGCAGTCCTTGATTAAAATACTTCTTAAATATCAGCACACAGATGATTTCCGAGCGATCATCTTTGTTGAGCGAGTCGTGGCTGCCTTAGTTCTACCAAAGGTTGGTAACGTTTACGCTTATAATTTCCCCCGGGGCATTATTCATCCCTGCAAGTTCTTCCCTCACGTAGGGTGAAATTCTGTACAAATCTGCAGGTTTTTGCAGAACTTCCATCCCTAGGCTTTGTGAAGTCGGCAAGTTTGATTGGGCACAACAATAGTCAAGAAATGCGGACAAGCCAAATGCAAGACACAATTGGCAAATTCCGAGATGGTCGTGTATGTTGGAAACTATTTTGTCTTACTCATTTGTATGAAGTGTGTTTCTTACTGAAAAATGTTTCTTGATTTTAGGTGACTCTGCTTGTTGCCACTAGTGTTGCTGAGGAAGGCCTTGACATAAGACAATGCAACGTGGTTATCCGATTTGACCTTGCGAAAACTGTTTTGGCATACATTCAATCTAGGGGTCGTGCTAGAAAGCCTGGGTCAGATTACATCTTGATGGTTGAGAGGTACTGTGTTGATCTGTTTCCATGTCAGATCTAAATTTTACCTAGGTGATCGAAGTATGTTATTCAACTAACTTTTGAAGTAGGAAATACTTTTTTTATTCACTTCGTTTTGCTTCCTATAGGGGAAATTTGTCACATGAAGCATTTTTGAGGAATGCCAGAAATAGCGAGGAAACTTTGCGGAAAGAAGCAATAGAAAGAACTGACCTTAGCCATCTTAAGGACACCTCAAGGTTAATTTCGGTGGACAAAATACCGGGGACAGTGTACCAGGTGGAGTCTACTGGTGCTGTTGTTAGCTTAAATTCGGCTGTGGGACTTGTTCATTTCTATTGCTCTCAGCTACCTAGTGACAGGTTCGGTTTATAATCTCTAAGACCATTATCTTCTTTTGTCACATTCATTCACTTGTACTCTTGGCCATTTCTAGACCGATTATGTTCACATTATTCTGCATCTGTCTCCCAGATATTCAATTCTCCGTCCCGAATTCATTATGGAGCGCCATGAGATGCCAGGGGGACCCACAGAATATTCATGCAGGCTTCAGCTCCCTTGTAATGCACCATTTGAAAATCTTGAGGGTCCCGTTTGCAGTTCAATGCGCCTCGCGCAACAGGCTGTTTGTTTGGCTGCTTGCAAGAAGCTCCATGAGATGGGGGCATTTACTGACATGCTCTTGCCAGACAAGGGAAGTGGGGGAGAAGTAGAAAAAGTTGACCAAAATGATGAAGGAGATCCACTTCCTGGGACAGCTAGACACAGGGAGTTCTATCCTGAAGGTGTAGCTAATATTCTCCAGGTTAGTTCCTCCAGCATGATGTTTCACTCTAAGGTTATCTGCTTGTTGTATTTGGAAAGCCTTCCCGGAAGAAAGTGCTTGGGTAAGTCTGCCTACTATTGCAAATCTTTTATTAAGGTGGAATCTTGGGCACGGGATAAAACTCATTTCTGGTGCTAGAACAATTTTTTTTTTTTTTGCAGTTTTCAGGCTTTCCCCTGTACTTAAGTTAAAAGAAATCTCTAATGCACAACTCTCGGGTAGAAAGCATTTTGAACATATGCAATGATGTGAAAGAAAAACTCACTTGGTTCACCATAGCATCTTCTGAAGTCGTCCCTTGGATTTACACAGTGCTGCCTTTCTTAAAGACAAGACTCAAGTATAATTGAGTGAAAATTAAAATTTTTGCAAAAATCTTTTCAGGTGACTTGTGGGAAGGTGAAATATGCAATTTCTCGTCACTAAAGTGAAAAGGAGTCATCATCTTAGAAGATCTTCCTATGTTTATTGCTTTATGAAGAAAGAAAAATAAACCCCTGATAGGAATGAAATAGTTGGATCTGGTTTCAGTGTGAGAATGTTTATTTATATAACTCATCATTTTTCCTATGAGTGAAACTTGAGAGGAATGAAAACCTTTGTGGTGGGAGGGGTAGCATCTGGAGAAAACAAGTTGATAGAGAATAGATCAAGGTAGTGCTAAGGGGAGCGGTAGACCAAAATTACTTAAGTGGTGGTACTTCGACAAGATCAAGGTTTCTTGGATATCACGGAACACGATGCCTTTGACAGAACTAGATGACGGATTCATGTAGCCAAGCCCAATTGCTTGGGACTTAAGGCTTGGTTTGGTTTGATTTAGTTTGAAACTTCATTAATCTTACTTTTTATGATGATGCATGTAATTGTGTCTTTATGATTTCCAGTACATTTCAAAACTAGAGTGCAGGCTTTACAATTTGCTTAGGAACGAACTTGGTTCTTGTAGGGGCCAAAATAAGCTAGTGCATTAACTTTTGTTGGTTGTGCAGGGGGAATGGATTTTATTTGGGAGAGATGCTTGCAACAACTCCAAGTTATTTCATCTGTACATGTATGATATCAGTTGTATGGATGTTGGCTCCTCAAAAGATCCATTCTTAGCTCAAGCTTCCGAGTTTGCAGTACTCTTTGGCAATGAGCTGGATGCAGAGGTATGTTGTCACATAGTTTTATTAGACTGGCAGGACAAGCATAATGCGTTATCTCTGGCTATATGTGTTGTTGATAGGTGTTATCGATGTCTATGGATCTCTTTGTCGCTCGAACAATGATAACAAAGGCAACTCCTGTCTTCCGGGGCTCAATAGATATTACAGAATGCCAGGTTGATTAGTTATTTAATAGTCTTTTCAAGCAGTAGTCTAATTTTGTGAATCTTGTTAGTGCTTTCATTTGTGGCCACCTTCACTTGGACGAACCCTGATCTCTGCTTTTATGTAGTTGGCGTCCCTTAAGAGCTTTCACGTACGATTAATGAGTATTGTGCTGGATGTGGATGTTGAACCATCTACGACTCCTTGGGATCCTGCAAAGGCATATTTGTTTGTCCCTATGGTTGGCGATAAGTCTGTAGATCCTCTTAAAGAAATTGACTGGGATCTCATTAAACAAATAACTACTACAGATGCATGGAGCAATCCGCTTCAGAGAGCTCGGCCTGATGTTTACCTTGGCACGAATGAGCGAACACTAGGTGGAGATCGAAGGGAGTACGGATTTGGGAAATTGCGACATGGCATGGCTTTTGGACAAAAATCCCATCCTACTTATGGCATTAGAGGAGCTGTAGCACAATTTGACATTGTGAAAGCATCTGGATTGGTTCCTAGTCGAGAGCTAGCAGAAATGGAAAGTCATTTGGCTTTGGCTAATAAAAAAATCATGATGGCAGATTCTTGTATAAGTGTGGAACATCTTGAGGGAAGAATCGTAACGGCTGCTCACTCCGGAAAGAGGTTTTATGTGGACTCTGTACGTTATGATATGACTGCGGAGAACTCATTCCCAAGGAAAGAGGGTTACCTTGGTCCTTTGGAGTACAGCTCATATGCCAACTACTACAAGCAGAAGTATTATTCTACTCCCAATCTCAAGAGTTCTCTGTTCCTAATTTTCCTCTATTTCTGTATTTCAGAAAAAGAGAGGATATTTGCTGTTAAATTGTTCCAGCTGCTAACAGTTGCTTGGTTTTAATGCAAGGACCGGATAGCTTTAATGCCCCTATGTTGTTGTGCCTGAAGGAGAGAGAAGCAGATCTCAATCTGAGAAGGGATCATTTAAACTACTTTCAGTTTCAGGTGTGAGATAATACACCTCCATCAAGGTGTTTCGTAAGTGTCAGTAGTTTAAGAATCCTTCTTGACTGGGGAAGTTTCTAGCTCTTCTTGCACAACACAGGTGCATTTAGCTAGTCGGTCTGATATCATAACAGGTATGGAGTCGAGTTGACCTATAAGCAGCAACCTCTTATAAGAGGGCGTGGTGTTTCATATTGCAAGAATCTCCTTTCCCCTCGGTTTGAACATTCAGAAGGTTTCATCTTTTTGCGTTTTATCTTTTTTCTCCAGTGGTGAACCTTTTAATCAACTTCACTTTGCATCATTTTGTGGCTTCTGGAGGTAATTGGGGGACTTTTTCTTGGTTCAGATCATGAAGGTGAATCTGACGAGGCACTGGATAAAACATATTATGTCTTCCTCCCTCCGGAGCTTTGTTTTGTACATCCTCTTCCTGCATCACTTGTTCGAGGTGCCCAAAGATTGCCCTCAATAATGAGGAGGATCGAAAGCATGCTGCTAGCCATTCAGCTGAAGGATATAATTGATTACCCTGTCCCTGCTTTAAAGGTATTTCATTTTCAAGACAACTTTTTAAAAATAGATTAGCATTTTATGATAATTGTATACCTCCATTCACAGATCTTGGAAGCTTTGACTGCTGCTTCATGCCAGGAGACTTTCTGCTACGAAAGAGCTGAGCTTCTGGGAGATGCTTACCTAAAATGGGTGGTTAGCCGGTTTCTTTTTCTTAAATATCCTCAGAAACATGAAGGTCAGCTCACGAGAATGAGACAACAAATGGTGAGTAACATGGTTTTATATCAGTGTGCATTGAAGAAGGGACTTCAATCCTATATCCAAGCAGATCGATTTGCTCCATCTAGATGGGCTGCTCCTGGGGTGCTTCCTGTCTTTGATGAGGATATTAAAGAAACAGAGTCATCCTTGTTTCATAATGAGAGAGCACTTACCGAAACTGTGCCAGAAGATGGTAATGGTGATGATGGGTATGAAGATAATGAAATGGAAGATGGCGAGCTCGAGAGTGATTCGAGTTCCTATCGAGTCCTATCTAGCAAGACACTAGCAGATGTTGTTGAAGCACTTATCGGAGTTTATTATGTTGAAGGCGGGAAGAATGCTGCAAACCACCTCATGAAATGGATTGGAATTCAGGTAGACTTTGATTCTAAAGAATTAGAGTGCACAACCAGGCCCAGCGATGTTCCAGAGAGCATACTTAGGAGCGTTGATTTCGGTGGTTTAGAAGGCGCTTTAAATATCAAGTTCAAAGATAGGGGCTTGTTGGTTGAAGCTATTACTCATGCTTCAAGGCCTTCATCTGGCGTGTCCTGTTACCAGCGGCTGGAGTTTGTTGGTGATGCAGTCTTGGATCATTTAATTACAAGGCATTTGTTCTTTACCTACACAGATCTGCCTCCTGGCCGCTTGACTGACTTGCGAGCTGCTGCTGTAAACAATGAAAACTTTGCACGGGTTGCTGTTAAACATAAGCTTCACTTGCACCTTAGGCATGGGTCCAGTGCCCTTGAGAAACAGGTTTTGTAACTTCTTCACACCAGTATTCCTTTTATGTGGTTAAAGGGGTAGATTACGCTGACATCCTTTGAGGGCTAGATTGACAAAATTACACCAACCCTCCACTAACTTAAGCTTAATAGAATCGATGAAGGTCATGGTACTACATGTTCTTATCCCTGGATATATATATTTATCAAATGCAGCAACTACCCTTCTCATGAACTAATGGATTTACTCAATGCCTTCAGATCATCTCAATTACTTTCCTTTGCCACCCCACCCTACTCCGTTCCACTCCCATTGACATGTCTACATCTATATCACCGAACACCACCAACCACCCCATCCATCCGTTCTGATCCAGGGCATCTCAGTGGGAAAACCCTGCCACTCTTTTTATCAAAATGGATGTGACTATTTGTTTCCCAAACACCCCTAAGGCCCTGACTCTCTGTTTCCTAAATTCATGCACATCCGACTGCCCTTTCTATTGCTCCACTACCCCAACCCAATCCCTGCATATCCAACCACCCCTTATATTGCTCCCTGACTTACCGAACACCGTAATCCCCTCCCAATCCAATCCATGCACATCCTGCCTCCTTCCTCTCCCCACTTCAACCCAAACCCAAGAACAGGCCTGGCCCAAACCCAAGTATATATATTATTGGTTCATATAATAGGACAAATGTGTGGTGCTTCAGCGGTAAGTTGATTTAATACCACAGGAAGTTACTGAGATAGAACCTCATTATTGTTGCTTTTTTGAAGTGTGTTTATTTGCCAAAATAATTCAAATATAGGCCATCGGAGCTACTATGGTTTGAACCCATGTCAAAGAAAATAAAAGGCACAACCTAAGCCACTAGAACCAAAGCATTTACTATGTTTAGTATGGACTAAATTAATTATATATAGAGATATTATTATTATTATTGTTTTTAATTGTAAAAATAAGTAGGGTCTCACTTCACGGTTCTGCCTAGACCCCCAAATACATTGGGCCGGCCCTGCCCATGAAGCAAGCCTAACACCCACAACCTATGAAGCAATGACACTCCTAGAGGTCTGTGAAATTGTACAGGAACGTGGAATTGGAACCCAAATCTTAGGGTTATTTTTCATAACATAAACTGATTACAACGTGAGTAGTTATACAACACACTAGACTAATTACACTATGGTCCTAGAGAATGAACTAGTTACATAATAGAACAACTAATGAACTAATTACAAATAAACCCATAATAATCTAACACTCTCCCTCAAGTTGGTGCGAAGATATCTATTAAGCCCAACTTGAACACAATAGGGTGAAAACTCTTGCTACCCAGCCTTTTTGTGAATATGTCAGCTAACTGATCTTCAGACCTCACAAATGGAATACATATCAAGCCCTCGTTCAGCTTCTCCTTGATGAAGTGTCTGTCAATTTCTATATGCTTCGTTCTGTCATACTAAACAAGACTATGAGCAATGTTAATGACAGCTTTATTATCACAGTAGAGTTTCATAGGACCATTATCAAAAATTTCCAAATCACGTAATAAGGTTTGGAGCCACGAGAGCTCACAAAAACCATGTGCCATAGCTCTATATTCATCTTCTGCACTAGACCTGGCAACCACAGATTACTTCTTACTTCGTCAAGTACAGTAGCCAGAAATAGAGCGTTTATCATCCACAGAACCAGCCCAGTCGGTATTTGTAAATGCCTCTAACCGTAGGTGACCATGATTGGAGAACATAATTCTTTTTCCCTGGAGCTGATTTGAGATACCTCAAGATATGATAAACTGCATCCAGGTGTGAAGTACGAGGGTCATGCATTAACTAACTAACAACACCCACTGCATAAGTAACATCCGGTCGGGTGTGAGCTAAGTATATCAGTCGGCCTACAAGTTGTTGATACCTCTCCTTATCAGTGCGCTCCCCCACATCTCTACTAAGATGATGATTCACCTCAATAGGAGAAATTGCAGGTCTACAACCCAACATACCTCTTTCTTCTAAAAGATCAAGTATATACTTCCGTTGGGAGATAAAAATACCTCTATTAGTCCTTGCCACTTCCATTCCAAAAAAGTATCTCAGTAATCCCAAATCCTTAATCTCAAATTCTTGAGCCACTTAAGATTGAGAATCTCAGTCACATCATTGCCTGTCATTATTATATCATCAACATAAACAATAAGGACAGCAATCTTACCAGCACTTCAACCCATAAAGAGCCTTCTTCAATCTGCACACATTTCCCACAGTCTCAGAAGAAGAAAAGTCTCAGAGGAAGAAAAACCTGGTGGCACATCCATATACACCTCCTCCTCTAACTCCCCATGAAGGAATGCATTTTTCACATCAAACTGGCAGCACAAGAAAGTAGAGCTCGCACACTAATCGTCTTTGCTACTGGAGCAAGTGTCTCCTCGTAGTCAATACCATAGGTTTGAGTATAACCCTTGGCAACAAGTCTTGTCTTGTATCTCTCAACTGTACCATCAACATTTTGCTTGACAATGAAAACTCACTTGCATCCCACTGATTTCTTTCCCCCTGCAAATGACACCAACTCCCAAGTGCCATTCTTTTTCAAAATCGTCATCTCCTCTACTATAGCTCCTTTCCACTCAAATATCATGAATGCATCATGCCAATTCTGTGGGATAGATATAGAAGAAAGAGACGAAACAAATGCATGGTACGAAGGAGATAAACGATCATAAGAGACATCCTGGGAAATGGGTTGTTGAGTACATGACCTAACACCTTTTCGAAAAGCAACAGGAAGATTATCAGAATCAATAATAGGAGGTTCAATGGGAGAAGATTCATTACTAGATGAGTCAGTTGAGGAGTCCGAAACTGAAGCAGGGGATAGTGATTGGCAAGGTGGCAGTACACATGAAGATTTGCCTTTGCCTTTCTTTTGATATGTTGCCAAGATAACAGGCCATTCGCTAGGTTTATGCCTGTTTCCATTCACTCGTCCACCAATGTCATGTCTTGATTCTGAGATGTAAACACCTCTTCCTCCCTGATCTCCCTCATCTCTTCTTGACTAACATGCTGCTCCCCCTAAAGAGATGGAGTGGAGGGAGAGTAAAAAGACTCGGTTTCCCAAAAAGTGACATACATAGAGACAAAAACTTCCTAGGGTGAGGATCATAACATTTATAACCCTTTTGGGTAGAAGAAAATCCAACAAAAACACATTTATGGGCTTTATAGCCCCACTTGCCACCAGAAGGGTGAAGGACACAAGAACCGTTAGGGAGACACTCAATAGGAGTTTTGAAGTGGAGAACATTGATGTCATACGATTGATAAGGTAAGTTGCAGTCAAAATCGCTTCTCCCCATAAATATTTGGGAACATTTATGGTAAACAAAAGAGAGAAACCTCAACAAGATGACGATTTTTGCGTTCAACAACTCCAATTTGTTGTGGAGTGTCAACACAAGCCGTCTAAAAGAGAATACCATTTTCATCCAGAAAGGCCCTAAAATTCCTATCGACATACTCAGTGCCATTGTCACTACGGAGAATTTTGATATTCGTGTCAAATTGAGTGTGCGCTATCGCATGAAAAGATTTAAAACAAGAAAAAACTTTACTTTTTGACTTAAGTAAATACACCCAAGTAACACGAGAATAACAATCAATAAAAGTGATAAACCACCGAAAACCTTTAAAAGATAACAGGGGAACGACCCCAAACATTAGAATGAATAACCATAAAAGGAGAAGCACTCCGTTTATTAATAGGTGCATAAAATGAACGTTTATGTTTTCCAAGCTCACAAGCTTAAAAAAAAACTGACTCCTAGAACAATGTTTAATTAAAATACGGAAAAATTTCTCTAAAATCCGAAAAGAGGGATGACCCAATCTACAATGCCACTGATGTAACATAGAAAGAGCTGAACTCGTATCTGCTTGCAGAGCAAGACCACATGACATAGGTGAACGAGGTGCAGACTTCAAAAAATAGAGGTCATCCTGTGCTTTACCGCTGCCAATCACTTTGCCCGTGTCCAGATCCTGAAAAACACAATGAATAGGGAAAAAGGTCATTGAATAATTTGCAATACGAGTAAGACTACTAACGGACAAAAGGTTAGTGGCAAAGCTTGGAATATGTAGAACTAAAGAGAGAGAAATAAAGGGAGAATAGGGAACGGAACATTTCCTTGAAATAGCAAAGAATGATCCATCTGTTATCTGACTTTATCCTTATCAGAACAAGTAGAGTAAGAATCAAATACAGAGCAACAACCTGTCATATGATCTGAAGCACCGGAATCTATAATCCAAGGAATAGCAGAAGAGGTAGTAAATGCTCTAGCTGAAATACTTGTCTGAGCAAAATAGGATGAAGTGGGACCTGTTGTGGAAGTATGAGCTATAGTAGATGGAGAATCAGCCCAAGCCATTAGGCGCTTGAGAGCTTGCATCTTCCCCTGAGAAAATCCACTAATATGATCAGAAGATGCCTGAACCCCAGTACGGAACCCAGAATCAGGCAAGGTAGCAACTGTGGACTCCGAAACATGAGTCTGAGCCTGAGAACGCACAAGACCGCGACCACCGCGTCCACCCCTTCACCCACAAGAGGGACGGCCATGTAACTTCCAACAGAAATCTCTGGTATGGCCGGTGTTGTGACAATGATCACACCAGAGTGACTCACGATCAATAGGCCCACTGCTAGCACCAGACTGTGACTTACCACTCTGTGAAACAAGCCGGCCACTAGAACCAAAATGACCCTGAGGAATGGCGACCAAGGCAGAACGATCAGAATTAGGAGTATGTATCATAACACCCCTCCTACTCTCTTCCTGCTGAACAATGGCATAGGCCTTTCCCGAAAACGGAAATGGAATACGACCCAACACCTGCACTCTAATCGAATCATATTCCACATCAAAACCAACAAAAAATTCATAAACACGCTCTTTCTCTATCCTCTTCAGCCAATTTGCAGCATCAACAACACAAACAGCCTGAAACTTCTAATAATAATCAAATTCCTGCCATGCTCCACTCAAGTCAGCAAAGTACACCGCGACTGATCGATGATTTTGTTCCAATGTACGAAGTCTTTTCCTCAACTCAAAATACTGTGCATCATTACCGTGCTGAGAATATATTTGGGATGCAGTAGTCCAAATCTGATATGGAGTATCAAAGAGCAGGAAAGTATGACGAATATCAGCTCTCAAAGAGTTAAACAACCAGGTCATGACCAACAATTTCTAAGATTTGAACTTCTTGAGTTCAACCGCCTCAATAGATGGAGTAACAGTGCCCGCAATGAACTCTGACATCCCTTTGGCCTCAATAGCCAAAGTAAAAGTATGAGACCAAATCAAATAGTTGGTACCATCCAACTTAATGTGGCAAATATCCAAAGAATAGTTATCCATCCCTACACGACTCAACTCATCCTTCCCACTAGTGGAAGCCTGTTTTTTATCCTCTGACATCTTGATAGCAGAACAGCAACTCCAAATACACAATACCCAATCAACTCAGCAAACACGAGAAACCCAGTCGAAAAATCAAGCCAAAAAGCAAATATTCGAGTACCCAACAATAGATGGAAGCTCTTACACTGTGTGACTGCTGAAACAATACTGAAGCCACAAAATAGATCTCAAACGTGCCACCCCAGTAGGTTCGAATACAGAACAGTGTAGAAACTAAAGATTAGGTGCCGAAATACCTTATGTTCACACAAATACAGTTTCGATCGCGTGAACAGTGCTGAAACCTGAGTTCGAGATACCTCAGAACTCCAAAAAACACTGGGTCGAGTCCGAACAAAGTCGCCGGTGACTGGAAAGGGATCTCCAGCATTCGGCGAGATCAAGGGAAGATGACTGACGGGGCTGCGAGTGGTGGGTCTTGACTGGAAACAGATCTGGGTCAGCACAACGATGCCAGAAGAAGAATCTGTCGGCGTCGGAAAGGGCTGACAGAGGATGTTCGATGGTGATAAGGTAGGCACCAGGTATCGGTGCTCTGATACCATGTGAAATTGTATAGGAATGTGGAATTGGAACCCAAATCTTAGGGGGGGTTTTCATAACATAAACTGATTACAACGTGAGTAGTAATACGACACACTAGACTAATTACACAATGGTCCTAGAGAATGAACTAGTTACATAATAGAACAACTAATGAACTAATTACAAATAAACCCATAATAATCTAACAAGGTCGCTATATTTGTGTCCAGGGGTGGTCCCAGTGAGGTGAAGGGGGGACCCATGCCCCTGCACAACTCCAAATATTTTTGCCTATTATACTCACTGTGCTTGGTTCACTATTTTGAGAGTAACTTTTACCCTTGGCACAGTTTTCAATAAATTTCTCTCTCTATCTCTCTTCACTCATTACCACTCAACTCTCAAAAACAACTTTCTAAAATCTCAACCAAACAAAGTGACTAATTTTCAGGTTAATTAAGAAAAATTTCGTGGAGTTGGTTCTTGCAAGTCCCTTGAGTGAAATTTTTTCTTAAAATTGCTGTATGTGGGTTAAAAATTCCTAAAATTTCAAATTATCAATAAGTTTTTAGGTTAAAAGGAAAAGCCTTATTGATCATCCTATATCAGACCATGGTCAAGGTCCATATGTGGGTCTACCTTTTCTAGTCTAGGAATTATATGATCGTTGGTCAAATAGTGTATGCAATTGCCAATCGACATGCAAAACCGAGAAGGAACTTCCTTATTCACCATATGAAATTCCTTTGTGAAAGAACCTAAATGATTTAGCGTTTTAGTGTAAAGAGAGGACTTTCGGGTGAACGAACGATTTCAGATGCAGCGACCATGGCCTGATTTACGTAGTTCCGTATATTGGTTGTGACAAGTGAATTTAATCCATTTACTGAGAAATGATAGGAACCTACCTATTAGAAGAGGTTTTAACTAAAATACGAACAAGATAAAGAGGATGCCCTGTTATATTAGAGATATAGGTTTAGGAAAATGGTGTATAAAATTAAACGGTGTCTTGCGCACACGCACAAAATATCATCTCTTCTGCGGACCTCACAAGTAGCAATATATACTTATAAAATAGATTTTATTTGCAATATGAAAATACATGTGATTCGGGCCCTGGTAGATACATTCTATACTCAGGGACACGTATGGGACACGCTACGTGGCATATCCTTTAAACGTTATCCTCCGTCGTCCGTCCAATTTTGTTTGCTTGGTATTCTATTATGGGATTTCCCAAAATTGTTTGCTCTTTTTGAAAGTCAGAAAAACCTGTATAAATTTTCACAAATTAACCCTCATATATCATTAAAATTGGCTTTAAAGGTAAAGAGTAAGGGGCAATGTTGGAAATCTCGTGAAACTTTTTACGGAGACCTGCATTAATTGCATGTCCCCTTAAAAAGTCAAGTTCCCTGTACGTAGCAAACAAGATGGGACAGAGGGGACACACGTGGGGACACAGCATGGTGATTTTTAGAAATTTTAAAACCTTTTCCAGGGTAAAATATTTAAACTTCAAATTATGGGCCAAAAGTGTAATATAGCACATATGTACGGGTATAAGCATGCTCCATCGGTTGATAATGTATTCAATAGGAATCTCAACCTAAATATAGCGGTTACAAACACGATATAGGTTTACATAGACAAAAAATTATTTAAGGCAGTTGTTGTGTCCCCACCGTGTCTGTGTCCCTGTTATCTAATAATTTTTGTGTCTTGTATCCATGTCGGTGTCCGTGCTACATAACCCACAAAACACACGCACATACACCAACAGCACTTTCACTGCCGTCACCCACACTACACTGCTCACACCACACATGAAAACCTTACGCAGAGAGAATTGCACCGAAGACCCAAAGAATTGCTTATTCGTGATGTTTTTATGCTGAAAATCTGCCATCACAACACTTAGACACACCACCAGAACCAGCCAATTACAAAAATTGGTGATTGGCAGAGGCATGAGAAAAGGGCTGGTGGTAGTGGCTATGGGCCAAGGTGGGAAGACAGAGGCGGAGCAGGTAGAGACCTTGAGGTTGGGGGACAGGCTGTGCCTAGTTGACGATGGGGAAGAAGGTGGGGAAAGAGAGTGGGAGGGAGGTGGCTTCACAATCCTAATTTATGGTTTCTACTTATAGGTGATTTGTGGGGGTTGCTGTGATCGAATAGAGAAACAATGGGAGGGATGCAAGGATATTTTCACTGACAAATTAAGGGGTGGCTTGCAAGTGAGACAATTTGTTGAGCATAATTGTATGACTGCTAAATAGAAGTTTATCTAATTAGTACAGATAGCAGTATTCTGTTTAACTCGTTATCCATGTTCAAGACATGGGTATACCATTATACGAATCTCAAATGCAAGGGCTGTGTAATTTGCCCTACTAAAGGGTTGGGTATACTTTCAAGTTCTTTCTTTTTTTGCTTGCGATCCCTTTTAACTCTACTTCCATTTCAGATTCGAGATTTTGTGAAGGAAGCTCAAAACGAATTGTCAAAACCAGGGCTCAACTCCTTTGGTTTGGGGGATTGCAAGGCTCCAAAGGTTCTTGGTGACATTTTTGAATCTATTGCTGGTGCCATCTTTCTTGACAGCGGACGTGATACTACAGTTGTTTGGCAGGTGACTTCCAGAATTCTGACATACAATTTGTTGTACCATCTTTTTGTGTTTTGCCTTCCATTTTCTTAGTCCTCGGTACTAAAGTTGTCAATTTTGTGCCGGCAAGCGTACCAACGGTTGTTTCAGTACCAGTGAATCTCAGTACTGTTCAGATTGGTAGCAACATATATTTTAAATATATTTACAAATAACCAAAAAAGTCAAAGTAGAGTTGATAAAAACAAATTCTAGCACTTAGATATACCTTAACAGTAGTCCTAGTAACAAATTAAGATGATTTAACGTATTATAGACTCCAAGTTTTGTTGAATTATCTTAAAATTCTAGCCTTTTTTTAGGAAGAGGAAAAAATGCTCGAGTATTTTTGTACAGGCTGTACCCGTACACCCAGTATCGACGGGTACAGGAGGTATTTTTGCTGGTACTGAACACCTGTTCCGTTCTATTGCCTGTATGTTATGGGATTGACAACACTGCTTAGTACTATGAAACACGACACTCCTACTAGGGCTGTTAATTGGAACCGGAAAATCGATCGAAACCGGAAAAACCGGTCGAAACCGAATTTTTTAAACCGGTCGAATAATTTCGATTCGGTTCCGGTTTTAAAATTTTTACAAACCGGTTTCCGGTTTATGTATTTTAAAAACCGGTCGAAACCGAACCGGTTTTATATATATATATATATATATATATATATATATTTTCCCTTACCAATTAAGCCCTAAATTCATTCCCTTCACTCTTAAACACAGGCGCCGCACTCGGCGCTTCCAGCCTTCCACTCCAGTCCACGATCTCTCTCTCTCTCTCTCTCTCTCTCTCTCTCGCTCTCGCTCTCAACGACAAGGAATGGCCGGCTGTCCCTCATCAATTTCACTTGACCTTCAGCTTGGTAAGAAGGTCAAGAGAGACACTGTAATTCCTAATCCAGATTATCGGATACCAGTTGTCCTACTCAGTGAGTATTGAATACATCTACTGTAATCAGTTTGCAAAAAGTGCGGCAAAGTGCGGCGGCCCGCACATCTTCTTCGGTGGTGATGGCGAAATGCGGCGGCCGTCGGCCGGCGACTGTTATACGATGACTCTCTCTCTCTCTCGTCCACATCTATTGATTTTTAGTTTTGTTTGAAACCCAAACTCAGATCTGGTCTGATGGAGCTCGGTGCCGGCGCCGGCCATATTTTCTGTCTGTCTGTCTGCCTTGAAACCGGATAAATTGATAAACCGGACCGGAACCGGACCGGATTATTTCGACCGGTTCCGGTTTTCATTTATTCCAAACCGGATAACCAGTTTCGACCGAAAAATACGTCGAAACCGGTCGAAACCGGACCGGTATCACCCCTAACTCCTACTGTTTTCTGTATCCGTGTCAGACACTCTAAGGACACATGACATGCCGGGGACAAGCGGGGATGCTTATGGGACATGCCACATGACGTGTCCAATAAATTTAATTTTTTTTAAGCAGGGGACACATCAACACTTGTATCTCAATTTGAATATAGATAGAAACATCACAAGGATCAATTTATAATATTGAAAGCTTATTTCGTGGCTATTACATTCCAAAAATATGAGAACAAATGCAAATTATAGAATTATGGACCAAATTAAACCCTTGTTCAACGTGTAATACTTAAAAAGGAAACAACACAAATGTAAATATACCTTTACACTTTAATTTTGGTAATTTCCGGACTGAAGTGTTCATATGAATAAGCACTAAATTTATGTACACACATGAGTGAAACTTGGAGATGGAAGTCTTCTTTCGTTTCCCGACGGTGAAGTAAGACCAAGCTCATGATCTTATTATCCTAGGTCGGAACAAGTAGATATATATAGATATATATACATATATAATTTCCGCGTTGTCTTACCTGCCGTGTCCATGTCCGTGTCAGTGCCAGTGTTTGTATCTGTGCTTCTTAGCCTTGGTATATTTCAGGTCTTCCAACCTTTGCTGCATCCAATGGTCACTCCAGAAACTCTACCAATGCATCCAGTGCGGGAGCTGCAAGAACGGTGCCAGCAACAGGCTGAAGGTCTGGAGTACAAAGCTACTCGAAGTGGCAATGTGGCCACTGTAGAAGTTTTCGTTGATGGTATCCAGGTTGGGATTGCTCAGAATCCACAAAAGAAAATGGCGCAGAAGTTAGCCGCCAGGAATGCCCTTGTTGCTTTGAAAGAAAGGGAGACAACTGTAGCTAAGGAGAATGGTAGTGAAGATGGAAAGAAGAAGAATGGCAGCCAAACATTTACAAGACAGACCTTGAATGACATCTGCTTGCGTAGAAATTGGCCAATTCCATTGTACCGGTAAGAAGAATAAATGGAATGAACTTGTCTTTGTTGGTAGTAATGGTAGGTTACATGTTAAACTTTATGGGTTGAATTCTATGAAATTGTTGATTAAGCCATTTTGAACTTGAAATCTATAGGTGTGTGAACGAGGGAGGCCCTGCACATGCGAAAAGGTTTACATTTGCCGTACGTGTGAATACTGCTGATAGGGGTTGGACAGATGAATGTGTTGGAGAGCCTATGCCAAGCGTCAAGAAAGCCAAGGATTCTGCAGCAGTTCTTCTCTTGGAACTTTTAAATAAATGGTATTCATGAGAGCGTTATAGATCCATATAAAACGAGTGTATGTAGCACACCACCTTCATATTGCATTGGACTTGTCACGCATGGTGATAACTTTGAGGGTGCCATGCCCTGGGTCAAGATGTTTATTCAACTTGTGTTTGCATTTGGTGGGAGGCCAATGCCAAGTGTTGAAATCCGACGACTTTTGTAACACTCATGACACCAGCGATAATAAGACAGTGATGGTAGCACTGTTGGTGGAGTTGTATATCCCTCCGGTCATTGGTTAGTCTAAGCTTCCTCCTACAGTGGGCTTCTGTTGTGGACCAACTTCAAGTGCCTTGTGCTTTCATAAGACCTTAACCTTCAGCAATGGAAGCAACTCTGTTGCTATCTAGAGTTTTATGTAACTAATGCTAATAAGTGAATTGGGTGAAATATGGTGTGATGTTTAACCGGGTCTCAATTCTAATCAAATTCCGGAAAACTTATTGACTTGATACAAGCCATTGCAAAAAGAGTTCTTCGTGTGAAACCCTGAAATTTATCCTTCCAAATTTGATATGGGAAGACATTTTTGGGTTCTCCTGACCATCTTGAGCACGTCAGACTACATGGCGTTGCTCTTCTAGTCTCTTGCTGTTTCTATGTTTTGGAGCTTCGTATGGATGGGTGGGTTTATAGGAGGTGCTGTGAGGGTTGTGGCCATTCTGCAAAACTCTACCAATTTTTTCTAATTATGTGCGACTTGATATTTTGTTACTATATGTGTGAACAATCAGCTATTTCTTTATAAAGTGAGTCTTTCTTCACAATTTCATCAAGATCATAGTGTTGTATCTTTTGCTTTCAAATAAAGGGGACCAAAACAAGTCTTTTTTCATTATGCAGTATGAGATGTAAGTAAGATAACTCAGTGATGAGTTTCGTCTGCGGATAATCAAGATGTCCTACTTGAAATGAAATGGAAATGGTTTGAAAAATTCTAGTTTGATCACGAGAAAACATATTTCAATCCAATCACAAAAATAGCATGAAATATAATCATGGATATATTAAACAAAAACAAAATCCCTCTTCAGTTTCTGGTTACAAACTTGTTCAACCAAACAACCGTGGCTTGATAGTTATTGAATTTGCTACTGGGGTGAAGATCCTTCAACTTCCCATTCGACTGCTGTTGATACAACTTATTAAGAGATCGAAGAAATGCCTATTTCAATCTATCTCCTCAGGGTATGCATAATGTATTCAGCATAGAGGTCCCTGCACCGGAAAATCATTTCAAAAACCACCTTAAATAATGTATGGGAGAAGACTGAGAATCATAATTAATTTTTCAACCATGTATAGACCATTTATATATTAAAAAATATGGTTAAAAAATTAAGTGCTCCAATTTTCAATCCGTTTAAATTGGTGCAAATATTTTATTTCTCTGATTATTTAATCCTAAAGAATCATAATTAATTTTTGAATCTAAAGCTCTCGTTAGTCAGCCCTAAAAAAATTGTAGAATTAAATATCTCTTAGATTATTAAGCTGAACAATCCCTTACTAGCACAACAGAGGAAGAGTCAAAGGAGTAGATAACCATAAACGTCGGCGACGAAACGACGTCATTTTGCTATAAAAATATATATATAGATATAGATATAAATCCCGCTCGCGAGTTTCCCCTTTCCCTTCCCGGGTCCGACTATTTGCAACTGTGAATTTACTATATGTAGTCTGTTTTTAAGTAAATCATATTCGAATAAAAATGCCCTTAAAAAAATGGACAAAAAGACCCCTACCAATAAAATGATGCCGTTTTGGATGTCTTCTCCTTCATTACTCAGCCAAAAAAAACAAAAAACTTCAACCATGGCGGCTTCTCTGCAACTCAGACCATTCAAGCTCCAACAGTTCCGCTTCAACACCATGGTTGACTGCAATCTACGTAACATCACACGGAGATTCTCTTCGGCTTCTAACCCATTGCACGATAGAATAAGCGCTCTCTCTCTCTCTCTCTCTCTCTCTCTCTCTCACACCAATTGGTGGAGAGAAATGATGTGAAGGTGGGCAATTTGGTGGGGAGAAACAGTAGACGACGACGATGAACCAGAAGAAGACGACGACGAACCAGTCCATTGCGTATTACCAAAATGCGTGATATTAATCGCACATTCGCGAAATGCATTATACGGAGCATGACGCATTGTTAGAATGCGTTTTTACAAAAAAAAAAATATGACGCATCTTCAAGATGCATTATAAAGTATATTATAAAGTATTCCGATATTAGAATCCAAACTTTCCAAACATTTTCGAGTTTTAAAATTTGAAATTTTCTAAAATTTTTGAGAATGTGTATCCAACATGTTGACAAATTTTTTTTTTAAGGAGGTAGTGTTGCCCGTATAAAGGAGGTGGTGATGGCGGGTCTAGTGGTAGTTTGGCGCAAATGTTTTGCTAGGGAATCACGCTAACGGTGGTCGATCAAAAGAGGGGCTATTGGTGGTGGTCGCATGGAGGTCGATCCCCGAATTGCAGAGAAAGCAACAACAGATATGAGAGAAAGCAGACCTTTCGTGGTGTTGGTGTTGGTGTTGGTGTTGGTGATGGTGTTGTGCTCTGGTGGTGAAGTGTTGGGAATAAAACTTGTGGTGGTGTGGCGTGATGGTGGTATAGAGGAAGAGAAAGAGAGGAACATAGAAAAACGGAGAGAGAGAAGGGGCCGGGGAGGAGTTCGAAATTTGGGGAAAAATTAGGTTTGGGATAGTAGAGGGTATTTGGGAAATTTAAGGGTATTTGTTATAATATATTTAGCAAATTGTTATAAGATTTGGATGTTTTAGCACAGGTTACATAGAGTAAAAGGGTTTTTAGAGCTCGACCCTGTTTTTTTGGTTTGCATTGAAAACAACCCTAAACATATTATTTCTACTCATTTTTTTTAAAATAGTCTTGATTCATATTATTTCAGATAAAAATATCCATGGCAGTTCACATAACCAGTTAACATTTTATTTGGAACAAAAATGCCCCTGGCAGTTCACATAGCTAGTTAATATAGCCGTTAACATAATATTTTGGACAAAAATACCCTTGATAGTTCACATAGCTCAAGTTAACAAGTTATTTTGGACAAAAATATCCATAAACTGTGACTATGAGAACTATGGTTATAATAAATCTGAGAACTGAAGCTATGAGAACTGTGGCTACGAGAGCTATGAGAACTAGGCTATGTGAACTGAAAAATACACAATTCACAAAGCCTCACCACACACTAAAATACAATATAATTATCATAAAAAATACACATTTCTCATAGAAAAATACACAGTTCTCGTAGAAAATACATAATTTCCATAAATAGTTCTCATGAACAATATACAGTTCTCATAAAAAATACACATACGAGCAAAACTTCTAACCTTAAAATTAAATTACAGCACCCATAGTACTTAATAGAGTGTAATCCGCCGACATCATTTCCAGAGGAATCGAATCCTTCTTGATCCTTTTCTTTTCTACTATATATATACATTGCTGGTCAAAATTGTAGCTTTGATTTCAAGGAAATCAAACACTATGTCTTGTGACGTCCACGAGAGAGAGAGGGGTGACCTTGCCGTATTAGTGGGAGAGATGGCAAACTTCGGAAGAGATTTCAGATCGGATTATCTGTGTGACTGTTTTGCCGTCGATTATGGTGGCCTTCTTTGTTTGATCGGATTGCAATACCATTGTCAAAATACTCCAAATTCACACGCATGCAGAGAGAGAATCTTTTCCAGATGCCGATTTTGGAGTTGAGCGGTGAAAGAATCTTTTCCGGACGCTGATTTTGGAGTTGAAGGTAAGATAGTTCAGAGTTTTCCGGCGACTATGGCGTATTTATTTCTTCTTCTCTACGTTTAACAAACTGGGGCCGCCAGGAGAGTCGACAACAAAGATGGGTGAGGGGATGTTGAAAAAATAGAGTCTCACATGTTTGGGGGTAGATTAAAAACATTTGGGACCTCTCTACTCATTGTCATATGACATTTTACACAAATCACATATAAACACATATTCTTTCTTAAATTTCATATGAACACCTGACCTTTCTAAAAACTTATCAATTCAACACCTACCCCTCTATCTAAAATCAAACGAAAAAAAAGTTAAGTGTTCAAATTTTTTATTTGTTTGAACCATTGCGAAAATCTTATTTTTTTATCATTTTATTCTAAAGAATCATAATTAATTTTTGACTCTAAAGCTCTCGTTAGTCAGAGAAATAAGATTTTCAAATCGGTTCAAACGAATTAAAAATTGAAGCAATTAAATTTTCAACTATATATCGACCGGTTATATATTAAAAAATATGGTTAAAAAATTAAGTGCTCCAATTTTCAATTTATTTAAATCAGTGCGAATATTTTATTTCTCTGATTATTTAATCCTAAAAATCATAATTAATTTCTGAATCTAAAGCTCTCGTTAGTCCTCCCTAAAAAAGTAGTAGAATTAAATATCTCTTAGGACTAACTAACGAGAGCCTTAGAGTCAAAAATTAATTATGATTCTTTAAGATAAAATAATCAAATAAATAAGATCTTCGCACCGGTTTAAACAGATTGAAAATTGAAGCATTTAATTTTTTAACCATATTTTTTTAATATATGAATGGTCTATACATTGTTGAAAAATTAACGGAAATGATAATTGCACCGACCGTGTGTAGGGAAAACGTACCGACCGGCCGCGCCGGGCCGTCTCCGGCCACCGGACGGCCGATCCGAGCCGTCCAAAAATTTTTAAAAAAAAAACCGAGGGGCCCACGCGGGAATCAACGGCATCCGATGCGTGCATGGTGCTTGATCTAAACACCCATTTTTCGTGTATATATACACATGTATATATACACGAAAAATGGGTGTTTAGATCAAGCACCATGCACGCATCGGATGCCGTTGATTCCCGCGTGGGCCCCTCGGTTTTTTTTTTTAAAATTTTTGGACGGCTCGGATCGGCCGTCCGGTGGCCGGAGACGGCCCGGCGAGGCCGGTCGGTACGTTTTCCCTACACACTCAGTCGGTACACATAGCATTACTCAAAAATTAATTGCTCGCGACTCGCGAGTCTCCCCTCCTCCTTCCCACTTTCACGATTAAAATACAGAGAAGAGAAGCCAGAGAGGGTGGGGCTCCCACCGCCGCTGCCGCCGGCGAGCAGCACAACCCAACCCCAGCACTCCTCCACCGACAGCGACCTCCGCCACCACCGGATTCTGGGCCCTCCGACCGCTGTTACCCCCACTACGGAGGTCTCTCTCTTAGTACCCTTAACTGAGTTGCTGAAAAAAAAAAAAAACCGTAAATAGAGTTGCTAGAAAAGAAACCCCTAATTCAAAAATTAGGGTTTCAAGGAAATTGTAGTGCCGAACTTGTGCATTTGAGTTTTCAACTTTGAATGAAATACTTTAATAGATTTCCTCACTGGCCCCTCCTGTCTCTTGGGCTGTCTGATGCAATGAAAACAAAGACTGCATATTTTTTTGTTTTGATTTGATTTGGTTTACATCTGTCTTAAACACAAGTCTGAGGTCTATGGAAAAGATTTTAGGAATGGCAAAAGGTTTCCATCGGGTAAAATCATACAACACAAGACTAAGTGTATCTAATGGACCAATTGTCCTGCTTCAATCCAGTTTCAGTTTGTATGAAAGCATGTGAATACTCATTGTGAGCAAAACCAGGAAAAAATCAATGTTCTACAAATCACTAGTGGGGCGGAAATGGGGCGCCTAGTGCCTAGGCCAAGACAAGTCGGCTGCCTAATCTAGGCGTTGGACCACTGTCTAGTGGGGACTAGTCGGCTTTTAGATACACTTAGTATTGTGTTGTATGAATTTGCCCTTGTTTCCCAAACAGTAGAATTGAACCTTAGAAACAGGCCCATATGCTGATGTTAGCCCAATATCCTACTTTTTTTTTGGACAACATGATGTGCTCGGTTAATTGCAAATGACGTTTCAATTACCAGATATCGTGATTTTAGGGCCGTTATCACCTTTGGTTGATATCCTACCGTTGAGTAATGTCACATCATCACTGTGTGCAAAGCAAGTAGTTTTCCAAAATAGTGAGTAGCGTGGGAGTACATACATGAAAAAGGCAAACTAAAGAGAGTACTTTTCGGGGGAGGGATTTTTGGCTTGGAAAAAAATGTATATTAGTGTTGGGGATGTTCTAGATGCCATAGCATAAGAATCTCAATTTGTTTCAGGTCCGCACAATACTGGCAGCAAATTTCACAACCTGAAGGCCCACGATGGCTTCATCTACTATTGCATCTAGCTCCTCACCTTTCATCAACAAGGTACATAATTTGCCTCCTATTATCTAATTTTGCCCCAAATATTGTCATGAATGTTTTTTTAAGCCCAAACTGATCGCCCTTTGTTTTTCCCTTCCCGTCCTAAGGTTCAAAAAGACATGGGTCTCTCTGCTTTCTCTTCGCAACCCTTGTTTTCCTTACACACTCCCAAGAAAAGAAATTCCAGGAAAATCACATGCTTCATGGCACCACAGCAAACTGAATGCAAGCCTGCCACCTCTGGTTCAGTTGGGTTCTCTTGATTTGTTGTACAATCGATATATTTTCAGTATGGGTTTGCAAATGTCTTGTATTTCCACGGGGGTGTGACTATTCTTAATGATTAGGTCAAGACTGCAATGACGATGACCGAGAAGATCCTCGCTAGGGCTTCCGAGAAACCGATACTCATGATGTTTGTGGACCTGGCACATTTGGAATCTTCAAAAGAGAGTTTGGCCAAAATGCTAAGGTGCAGAATATGAATTACTTTCCAGTGTTCCATATTTTTTGATCCAATTAGTTGTTTTGTTGATTGACAACCGTTATATGGCATTTGAATAAGTATTATTCGAATAATCAATTCCCAAGCTGTTATGTATGGAAATAGTTCATCACCAAACTCAAGGATAAATTACGGGCCAGTACACGAACTGCCCCTTAATTCCCATTAAGGAGTATGGCCCATTTTTATTTACTTACAAGTCTAGGTAGGAAAATGTGGGCCTCTCCTTGATGGTGCATTTTTAGATTGGGCTGGTTTTCTTGGGAATATGGGCCAATTACCTTGACTATCCCATAATTTATCCCAAACTCAACGATTTTGAGGTCTACTAGTTGAAACCCTAGAGTGCCAATATACTGAGTCAATAAATTGATACAGCTAGAGAAGAAGTTGATAAATATATTGAGAGTTTTCAACTTTTTGCATTGGTTTGAGCTTAAGTTACCATATAGATGAAGAAATGGATGGACTTTGTTGACAAATATATGCATGATAATTTGTTGAAAATTATTTGCATTACTATTTGTTATTTTGATGATTATATTGATGAAGTTTTTATTATTTGGCAAAAGAAAGTCTTTTATCGCAAAGTCCTTTTTCGGACAAATTTGTTTCTTTGCCTTGAAACATAGCATAAAGTCTCTTGGTTTCAATGATTAATATTTACAAAGACTTAATGAGCTCAATACATGCTTTAACGGATTTATTTAGATGAAATTTTGAGCGACAGGTTGACGAACCGGCTGACAAGCCGACTGTCTGAACAGAGCTGTGACACCCGGAGACCATCGGATGACAGACCGGATGACCCACCGGACGACCGGATGGTCGACCACCCGGACGACCAGTCAGAGCAATTTCTGCAAATCAGTAAAATTTCAACGGCTATATTTTTCCTAAATTAACTCTCCAACGGCTCCATCACTTTACAAACGGCTAGTAGAAGATTGGATGGCTATATAAGGCTTCAAGAACTCATTGATGAGTATCAATCCAAGCTATAACATTCCATTTCATTCCAGAGCAAATTCTCCAAAGATCAAGTCCAAAGTTCTCATTGTTCTTCCACTTTCATATTTTTCTTGAGAGAGATTTTGTACAAGTCGTGAGCGATAATTTTCATATCTTCTCCACATACTTGTAATTCCTAAGCGAGTGTTTAAGTCAAACACTTGAAAGCTTAGAAGACCAAATTCGGGTTTGAATTTGGGTGTTATTGCAAAGTTGTCAAATCCGTTCCGTACCGGCCGGTACGTACCGTACCGGTCCTTAAACGGAACGCAAAGAGTCACGTTCCGTTCCGGTTGAAATACCGGCCTGTTCCAGCCAATACCGGGTGTACCGGATAATACCGGTCTGTTCTGGCCATTTTCCGGTGTTCCGGCCGGTACAAAATTACGTTTTTTTTTTTTAAAGATTTTGTTTATGTTTACACATTAAATTTTTTAAAATGGTAGATATATATTAAATATATATATAATATTAATTGCGGTAAATCCGGAACGGTACCAGAATACAGCCCGGTACCGGTACGTACCATTCCAGTAGTGAAAACGGTACACTGGCCGGTACGGTATTGACAACTTTGTGTTATTGTTTTCGAGAGGTTTTCGGAGAAAACTCTTGCAGTTGCACTAGCTCCTCGGGAAAGCTAGGGGATAAGGTCATTGTAAGCACCCGCAAGACTTACTGCTTGTAATCTTTTTGAAGATTAGTGGAACCTTCAAGTAGTTGCTTGAGGAGAAGTGGACAAATCCGGGCCGAACCACTATAATCGGGTTCTATCTCTCTAACTCTCTATTTTACTTGCTCATATAATCTTGGATATATTTGTTAGAGAATTAAAATTAAATTGGTAATTTTAATTAGCAACCCTATTTCCCCCCCTTCTAGGTTGCCTTTTTGGGTAACAGACTTAATGGGAGCTCACAAGTCACAAGTAGTTGAATTCATGACATCCATTGAAGCAATGTGTTGTCTTGAACTTTTGGTCACTTTGGAAATTGGTATTAATTTTTGGGTTATTTCCAAAAACACCCCTTCAACTATCACGTTTTGTCAACATGACCCCCTCATGTTTAAAACTCATCAACCTCACCCCTTCAACTATCAAAACTCATCAACTACACCCCTTCCGTCCAATTCTGTTAGAAAATGTTAACTTTTTGGACGGAAAATGGTTAAGTTTGACAGAAAATGAAATTCTAAGCCTAAAATGCCCTTTCCCCTCCTCCCTCCCTCAGAACTGCCCTCCCCTCCCCCTTACATCCCACCTCCTCCCAACCAACTCCTCCGTCATCCTCACCACCGCCGCCTCAACCATCCCCATCCCCTCTGTCGCCGCCGCCGTCAACATTGTCGCCCTCAACAAAAAGCAACCATCTTCTCTGCCCCAACTCTCAGTGCCTCAACCATCCCCATCCCTTCCGCCACCACTGCTGTCAACATCGCCACCCTTAATAAAACGCAGCCATGTTCTCCGCCTCTCCTCCATGTTCTCCGCCCCAACTCCCACAGCCTCAACCATCCCCATCGCTTCCGCCGCCGCCGCAGCCTTCAACATCGCCGCCTTCAACAACACCTCCCTCCTTGCCGCCACACATTTCAGTTCTTCAATCAATGACCACGAATGAGACTTCAATGGATTACGACGACGAAACAGCTCGCTCGCTCTCTCTCTCTCTCTCTCTCTCTCTCTCTCTCTCTCTCTCCTTGCCTCTCACTGATCTAGATCGATGACGACAGATTCTGGAATTGAAATCCAAATCGATGACGGCGAAAACGAACTCAACGACGCCGGTGATGGTGGGTATACGAAGAGAGAGAGAGAGGGAGGCGGGGAGGGAGGGAGGGAGGGAGGAGGGGAGAGAGGTGGCCGGTGATGGTGCCGCCAGAGTGCCGTCAGAGATGAGGGATTGGTTTCTATTGTGTCAATATATACATATATTTCGTGTAAATATATATATATATATATATATATATAAAATTATGTAAATATGGTTTAAAAAAATTATATATATGTATATATATATTTCTAAAATTCAAGAAGTAAAAAAAATATATTTTCTGGAGTTATACTTTATTTAAAAAAATTATATATTTTCCTTTTTTTTCCTTGTTAATTGGGTTCGAATAGATAAGGGTAATTTAGTCTTTTTGTGTGTTTCCATCCAATTTTTTAACGGAAGGGGTGTAGTTGATGAGTTTTGATAGTTGAAGGGATGAGGTTGATGAGTTTTAAACTTAAGGGGGTCATGTTGACAAAACGTGATAGTTGAAGGGATGTTTTTGGAAATAACCCTTAATTTTATGAATCTTATGGAAATAGTTTTTCTAATTGTTAATGAGTTGTTGAATCTCTGGCCTAGAGTGATCCTTTTTTTAGTTCTGACTGACATTTTGATGGTCGGAAAAAACATATAGTATTTTCATGTAGAAATATTTACTACTTACATCCATCCCAACCTTGCCTTGGATTTAGATTTTATGGAGCTAAGAATCTTTTTTTTCTCTCCCCATTTTCATTTATAGTAGCAAAATCAAATAATGGTTGTATTGATGGAGCTCTCTTTATGAACATTGAAGGTGTGGGACCGTGAGAAGATCGTGATCATACCTGACCACTATATATTCACTAATGATGATCGAGCGAATCGGAACATCGATATCTGCAGGGATTTTTCCATGGAACAAAACATTAAGTACTTTTACGATATCAAGGATCTTGGAAATTTCAAGGTCGGAACTTTTGGTCTTTCTTGATGAACTCGTGCTCTGCTGTGATACTATGACACTTCTTTCTTGAGCAATGATTTGACAAATTTGTTTAATGATTTTACAGGCTAACCCTGATTATAAAGGTGTATGCCATGTTGCTCTTGCCCAAGAAGGTCATTGCAGGCCTGGAGAGGTCTCTCTCTCTCTCTCTCTCTCTCTCTCTCTCTCTCTCTCTCTCTCTCTCTCTCTCTCTCTATATATATATATATATATATATACACCCCTTCTAGTAAGGACCTTAAATGCGGACCGTAGGTGTGGACCTCATAGTTCAAAGCCTCACGCTAATAATCGGAGCCATTCAACTTGTTTAAAACATGTTTTTAAGGGTACCTGCAAAAAATCAGCTCAAACGAATATCGCTAAGTGCTTGATTCGAACTGTTTTTTATAAAGCTTGACAGGAACTGTTTTATGAAAAACTGTTTAGATCAAGCATTTCCCGGTCATATTTTGAGCTAATTTCTCGTAGGTACCCTTAAAATATGTTTTAAACAAGTTGAATCATTGGAAAAATCCAAGTTTGGCATTCTTGTGTCAACATTTATTTTGGACCCCAATTTTAGGTCTTGCTAGGAACAGACTCCCACACATGTACCGCAGGAGCATTTGGTCAGTTTGCGACTGGAATTGGCAATACTGATGCAGGTTTCGTGTTAGGCACCTGAAGGCTTTTACTTAAGGTATGTAGTTGATCTTCTCTGTGCAACATGTTTCAGCAGTTGAGTAGCATTTTTCTTCTCTTTTGCTAATTCTACGCGATGAGGAAAATTGCGATTAATATTTACTGTTGCTCTCCGATTTAGTGAGTGTTTCTCTATTACTTTTTCTCAGATGGCTTATGGTGTAAGTCTTAGGGTGCTTGTAAAGTAGTGTATGTCTCACACATTCTTTAGCTAAAAATTGTAGGTGAGTACTTTATGATACATGAACCTTGTTGTCTGGAACTTGGATGTAAGCGTTCTCTATAGATTCACTGATAGTGCATAAAACTATTACTCGTGCAATGATGCATCATATGCATGTGCGTGTGAGTGAACTCGGGGGTGCTTGGAGTTGGAGATATGGCTTCTTTACTAATTTGGTTTGGGGATGGAGGTATTCGCTCCCCTTTCTTCAAGAATTAAAGTGAGACTAAAGTTTCAACTCAAATCAAGCAGAAAAATTCATTTGTTTGATGGGATTTCTTCTGACCTTTTCACTATTTCTCTCTCTTTTCATGCGGTGGTTGTATTTGGTTAATTTCTAATTCACCTCATATTTGTGTGGGAGCAATAGAATGTTTTTGAGTTCTTTCTATGGGGCCATGGGCATTAGTTCTCCAAATGAGATTGAATTTTCAAGCAGATCATTCAATGTGGGGACTTACTGAAGCTGGTCATATTTTCAAATGCAGCTTTGTTTACCTTTTGAACATCTTGTCAAATCCATGCTTCGCATTATTTCGTTTCCATTGCAAACTAGTTACTGAAACGACCATAATCAGATGTCTAATAAAGAGCCTGTCTTAGATGCCACAATTTTGCAGAAATCAACTCATCAATCCTCTCAAAGTTTTGTCTTAACACACAAATCTGCAAGAATATAGAGGGCTGATAAACACAGATTTTGCTGCAATTCCTTTGCCAGCTTTTCCTCAGTTGTATGAAAGTCCAGAAAGCTTTTACGACCGCAGATGTTTCATATTTCAGGTGCCTCCAACATTAAGATTTGTGATGGATGGTGAAATGCCGGATTATCTGCTTGCTGAGGATTTGATTTTGCAGGTACTTTTTGCAGCATGTTGTGGTGTTTGTTTCTTTTGTATGGTCATAAATTTCTCCGGTTCTAAAAGCATTGTGTTTCTGGGATGAACTTCGTGGGTTATTGGGTTTATCTCGTATTGTAATGAATTGTCAGTGCATCTAGTATTTTTATTTCGGTACAATAAGTTTACTGACATTGCAGATTATTGGTGAGATTTCTGTGTCTGGTGCAACTTACAAAGCCATGGAGTTTGTTGGCTCTACTGTGGAGAGTCTAACTGTAATTGTACTTAAATTTTCCCTTGAAAGTATTTGTCAGTCGCGCTACTTCAATCATGTAACAACTGGATTTTTCAAATGCAGCTTTGTTTACCTTTGAAATCTTGTCAAATCCATGCTTCGCATTATTTCGTTTCCATTGCAAACTAGTTACTGAAACGACCATAATCAGATGTCTAATAAACCGTGTCCTTAGATGCCAAATTTTGCAGAAATCAACTCATCAATCCTCTCAAAGTTTTGTCTTAACACACAAATCTGCAAGCATATAGACGGCTGATAAACACAGATTTTGCTGCAATTCCTTTGCCAGCTTTTCCTCAGTTGTATGAAAGTCCAGAAAGCTTTTACGACCGCAGATGTTTCATATTTCAGGTGCCTCCAACATTAAGATTTGTGATGGATGGTGAAATGCCGGATTATCTGCTTGCTGAGGATTTGATTTTGCAGGTACTTTTTGCAGCATGTTGTGGTGTTTGTTTCTTTTGTATGGTCATAAATTTCTCCGGTTCTAAAAGCATTGTGTTTCTGGGATGAACTTCGTGGGTTATTGGGTTTATCTCGTATTGTAATGAATTGTCAGTGCATCTAGTATTTTTATTTCGATACAATAAGTTTACTGACATTGCAGATTATTGGTGAGATTTCTGTGTCTGGTGCAACTTACAAAGCCATGGAGTTTGTTGGCTCTACCGTGGAGAGTCTAACTGTAATTGTACTTAAATTTTCCCTTGAAAGTATTTGTCAGTCGCGCTACTTCAATCATGTAACAAGTAACAACTGTTTCATTGATCTGTGCTACATAGATGGAAGAACGAATGACTTTATGCAACATGGTTGTTGAAGCTGGGGGAAAGAATGGTGTTGTACCAGCTGATAGTACTACATATAAGTATCTCGAGGTTCATTTTCTGACCCCCCCCCCCCCCCCCCCCCCCCCCCCCCCTCTCTCTCTCTCTCTCTCTCTCTCTCTCTCTCTCTCTCTCTCTCTCACACAACATATATCTGCCTAAACGTAGTTTCTTTCCCTTGTCTTCCAAAAACTCGTTTTGTATGTGTTCTTTCAAAAATATGGTACCGAGTTTCTTTGTGCAACGTTGTGGTGTTTTGCATTCTCACAAATCAATGAGCATGTATTTGGATTTCAAACTTCAGCATGGCTTGTTTTAGCCAAAAGAGTAGTAGAAATAGTAATTGTAGCCTGAGAAATTGAAGCAGAAAGTGGAGTAGAATTTCAAAGGAATCCAGAAACCTTCAACTTGAAATTGCAGTGGCATTAGCAAAAGCCTACCTGGCAACAGTGGTGGGTGTCCTTTTTGCTTTATATTCGTCAAAATTCCCAATGATGCCTCTCATCATCAAAACACAACTTCCCTCCCGAAAAGAAACCAGATTGGTTAGTCTGCCGGTGTATTTGCTCCCTGCGCAATTGACCAAAATTTGATTCTTGGGGTTGGGTCACAAAAATTTATTTCTTGTAAATGCTCTAGTCTTAGCGTGATTGTCTTGCCTTTAAGAGTATCCGCATCAGCCTCACCAAATTTTGGACCAAATTAATCCTCAAAAACCACTTTTCTACTTTAGCTAGTCACTTTTTCAAAATTACACGAATCAGACTCTCTATTCTAACTGCACTATATTAAACTATTCTAACTGCACTATATTAAACTATTCATTTTTCTACTTCTACTTTTTGAAACTATTTATGTTTGGGCAAGAAAACCTTTATTTTATTTTTATTTTTATTTTTGTGGGACCCATTTCGGGTCCTACAAAGATGATTCGAACCGCAAGTCATTCTTAAAATATTTTGTTATGGGTTCCTTAAAAAATTTAGCTCAATCCAATATCGATAGGGTTGTTTCAGAATTCGTAGAGTGTTTCAGAATTCGTAAGGCACCCTATGAATTTTGAAATAGCCCTTATCAGTATTGGATTGAGCAAATTTTTTTCAAGAACCCATAAAAAAATATTTTAAAAATGACTAACTATTTGAATCATTTTTGTAAGACCCATAATGTATCCCGCAAAAATAAAAAAATCATCAATTTTTTATCCGGCATCAGGCCTATCTTCTTCGAAAAAAGGGTTAGAGTCACAGTTAAAACAATAAACCATTAAATAAAGGGTGAACAGTGCCTCGTGGGATGAGGCGATGAACTGTAGCAAAGTTACCCAATCTTTAGAATAAAGAGCAAACAACCCAGTCTGATGCAGCTCCACTTTTTTTGTTTTGCTCGTTACTTTAGTTTTGAAGGTAGAGTAGCAATCCTAATGTGGATGCTCTAACTGGACAAAAAAAAAATTAGTCGAGATTTGCGTAAGCAACGGTAATTTAATATCCACTCTCATGAAAAAAGAATTGAAAACTGACTGCATATTGGCTCTTATTTTCCCAGCCAATGAGGAAAATGCATTTTTTCGCTGGTTGGCATTAATTACTGGGCAGGAATAGTTTTACCTCACTAGCTTCCATTGTCTAGACTAGATTGTTATGGTCTTTTGGTTTGTGCAGGATAAGACAAGCACGCCTTATGAAGCAGTTTACAGTGATGATCAAGCCAGGTACACTACGCCGAATTTTGACTTCACCGGTAGTATTACCGGCATTAAATAAATGCCACTAAAAGACACTTTTAGCGGCATTAGTAAGACCGCCGGGAATAATTACCCTAAAACGGCGGTTTTCCTAATACTGTTGTTTTTAGTGACTTTTACCGGCAATTTTTAAATTACCGCCTAGAAAAGTAGAATACATGATTGTTTTTAATACCAGCAGTTTATTACCGCCGCTTATAATAAAACCGACCCGTATAATATAAATAATATTATTTATCCTATTTAACCCAAAATGCGGGTTAGCCCAGTTGGTCACACGCGTGCATGTAGATCCGGAGGTTCCGGGTTTGATTCACAGGGAAAGTGAAAAAAAATTTACCGCCCATTTTATTGCCAGCGGTAATATTTTTGGCGGTTTGTAATGCTGTTTTTAGTATTACCAGCGGTTTGTTACTGCCGTTTTTGTTTTTCCGACAATTGCTTTACCGGCGGTTTTTTTACTATTACCGGCGGTTGTTAGTATTACAAGCGGTTTTTGGACTATTTCCAGTTGTTTTCTAATGTCGCTAAAGGTAAAATTTGGCGTAGTGGTAGTATCATTTTTCCTTACTCCATTTATCTGGTGCAAAAAATCTAATTACCCTGCTCTTCACCAAATACTATGCCTCCTGTCTTTATGTTCGGACTTGTGCAACAAAAGTACATTGCCTGATTGTATCATTGATCCTCCTTACAATATAGAGCAGTTTGTATTTTGCTGCCGTTGGCCTTGAAGCTGTTCAGAACTCGAGCATCAGCATTAATGTGGATAAATTTGATGTTAATTCTCAACACATCTGAATGGTTGCTTTTGAAGGAGGAATACCATATTTTATAATGCGAATAAATGACCTTCCATTCTTGGCGAGACCTCAGATGGTCACATCTCATGAAATATGAAGGTCTAATATCATAATATTCATGAGATATTATAACCTTATCAAACTAAACAGAATATTTATGAGAATCAGGTGTAAATGGCCTGGTGTCATTTCATGGTGCTTGTTTTATGAAAATAACCTTCATATGCAACCTGTTCTTTTCTTAATCATTTAGTTAATCTTTCTCCTTGATATATACATATTGCCAAAGGTTCGGTTTGTCTGCAATCCTCCCCCGCCCATACCCCCAATGATTGGGGACTACATGGTTTTGTTATTGTTATTTTTGTTTCTCCTTGATAAACAATACTTGGGTTTAGGGGAGGGTGGGGGGAGGGTTGGGTTGTGGGGATCTATTAGGGTGAGATTTGATCCTCCTTTTAGAGAAATATAGCTCATGTGAAAGTTGGATGCTTGTTACTTGGTGAATTTGTAAGAACTGGATTTGTACGAACTGGCAACGCCAACTGCTAGTTTGGCATCAGTTGTGTCTGCTGAAGTGATTCCTGTTTCCATTCAATTTAGTTATGCCACTGTGCTTGTGGCAAAGTTCACTTTAACCCTGATGTCTTACAAATTTGGGGAATGGGGACAATCTAGACGGAATTCATTCTATTCTGGTTATTAGTTGCTAGGTGGCTCTTAATACAAATGTCGATTGGATGACTTCTTTTGTATCATTGCCACTCCTTCAAGAGACTTCCCTCTGCTTCATCATACCTTGAAAAACATCTATTTCTAAATCAGTGATTAGGACAGTGGTTCCTTTCCAAATTCCTTTGCAACCCAGCAAGCTTATTGACGTTAGCAATCTCCATCAAATTCGCTTGCTCTGAAACCTTAGCTCAATAACATAGTCCACGAAAAATACGTCTAATCATAAAAGCATCTGTCAGGTGTGTTTAACTAAGATGCAAATAAAAAATGCCAATTATGCTATTATGCTCTGCCTTTTCAAGACTTTCGTAATGTTACTTTTCTTGTTGTTTTGCTTTGGAAGGTGACATATACTGATGGGTGAATATTTTTTTGGCTTCTAGATTTCTTTCACAGTATAGATTTGACGTCTCAAAACTGGAGCCTCTAGTTGCTAAGGCGAGTTAGAATTGATAAATTGACCTCTAGTTTCTTAGAGAAAATAAGGGAGGGAGGAAGGAAAGAAGCCATTAAGCGTTCCCTTTGACTTTCCTTTTCATCTATTTAAAGCAAGCGAGAGCTGCAAAACCTTGGTATATAGATTGGTTTCTATTGTATGGAGTTGCAGTTTAAAATTGGTTTCTGCATATTCGGCGAGTAATACATTCGGAAACTTTTACAGCCTTATTCTCCTGATAATCGAGCTTTAGCAAGGGAGTGCAAGGATGTGAAAATCGATAGAGTATACATTGGATCCTGTACTGGAGGAAAAACTGAAGATTTTCTTGCCGCAGCCAAAGTTTTCCTAGCTTCAGTAAGACATCACATATCTACATGTTCCTTTTTTGGCATTGTCTTCAGAGTTTTCCTTGTTCTATGCTGAACCAAGCATCTCGACGTCTCTTCACTTCTCCAATAATCACTGTACTCTTATTGAGACAGATACTTGTTTTGTGATCAGTTTTTGGAGCTTGTTTTCTGCAGATTTCCCCCTTAAAAAACAATCCTTTGTTTTTTTAAGGGTGGATATGTAAAACTATTTCTGCTGAAAACGTGAACGAATCAGAAAAGGATGATTTTGTCCTTTCATTTTCACAAACAGAGACTGAATAGTGTTCTGGAAAACTGTTTTGGAGAAGGCAACAGACAGTCTTGAATTTGTCTGACTATTTGTTTTGTGTGTGTGTGTGTGTCACAATTCTAAGCAGAATAGTTTCTTCTAAGCCAATTGGGATTTGGGAAGAACATCTAGCAAACCAATGTAGCAGTGTATATGACGTGCATTTGTAGGCACCATATGCCCTTTTTGTAACTTCGGGGTCTTGTTGCATTGTGCTATTTTGCGGGAGTTGTCTAGAAACAATCCTAACCTCCAGCACCCCGGATGGATGTGATCTACGGTGGCATATATACATATGTTTTTATGTTTCTTAGTACCATTTTCCATTTTGGGGTATATGGAGAAGTCTTTTGTCTTTTATCAGTTTATGTGTTCGATGGTATAAATAAGTTGAGACTGGGAATCATGTCAACATCATACAAACTACTAGAATGAACCGGCTGTAAGTTGGATAACATGACAATCTATCTTTGGAAAGACTTTCTCTGTGGAAACATAATTGTACTTCTTCTCTCTGGTGATTTACATAACTGTACCATGTTCCGAACATGTGTCCCAATATGTAAGTTGCTTGGTGTCGGATCGCTTTTCTACCATCTCTCCTAAAACCAATTGGTGGTAGGAAGGGTTTTAATTAAGCCTTTTATGGCATTCGACTCGCATCCGCAAGTATGTTTTTAGAGCGGTCGCAAGGAGTGGCATTGTGTAACCAAATCCATGGGGGCACTCCGGGCCCAACACTAGGGTACTAGTGTTCTGGTAAGCTAAACACAACTAGACGCCATAAGTAAATGCTTGTGTTTGGCGTTCTTATTTTTCTGGTTCGAGAACGCTAAATATATTTTGTGCAGGGAAAGAAGGTCAAAGTTCCCACTTTCCTTGTTCCAGCCACCCAAAAGGTTGGTATATTAGCTTTATTAAGGCCTCATGGTGCTGAATAGTTATTTAAATTCGTTCCAAAACTCCAAAAACCACATATCTTCTCTTAAATGATCAATTTTCAGGTGTGGATGGACGTATATAGTCTGCCCGTTCCAGGATCTGGTGGCAAGACCTGCTCCCAGATATTTGAGGAAGCTGGTTGTGATACACCTGCAAGTCCTAGTTGTGGTGCTTGCTTGGGTGGTCCCAAAGACACTTATGCGCGCTTGAATGAACCTCAGGCAAGTGTTACTATTTTTGTTTAGAAGCGACTCTCTGGAAAATATCGTTGTTTTATGCGCACAATATATGCCTTGCCTCCCGTTCTCACCCCCAACATACATTGACTCCATACCTATGGATGTACTGACCTGTATACCTTGTTTCCTTGTATGTCCGTTGATCACGCATATTATAATGTCAATTTTTAAATAATGAGGTATATCAAATGGAGTTTGAAGAAGGGTTGAAAATTTGAAAAATTGGGAGAGAAAGGAATTTGGGAGGTCCACTATAGCATGTTTCTAACCCCACTAGTCCACTTCTTAAGTTCTTAACCCCTCTAGTCCACTAGTAATTCTAATGACAAAACTACCCTATCTAAAAGAAACAAGGGCCTTGTTTGACTAACACAAAAAATATATTTTTCTATTTTTTTCAATCTTATTGCAACCACCACCACCACACCCACCACCACCACCTCCGCCACCACCACCACTCTACCACCACCACGCCAACATATAGTGTTATATGTGACAAAAATTTCTCTTTTCTTTTTTTTTCCCACCACCACCACTCCACCTCCATCACCACCAAGCCAACATATAACGTTATATGTGTGACAAAAATTTCTATATTCTTTTTTTATTCCTATTTTGAGTCTTTCCCTTCTTGAACCCGCCACCCCTTAACATATAACCTTGTGTGTGTGACAAATTTCTTTTTTTTTTTACCTGTTTTGAGCCCATCCCTTCTTGAACCCGCCACACCTTAACATATAACATTATCTATCCCAATCTGTGTTCTTGTCTTATGTTTGGTACTACATCAACAGAAGTGCACATATAATCTTATGTCACAATCTGTCCTCTATACGTTATCAAATACGAAGATAGATCTTAGACATATAAGGTTGTCTATTGATATCTGGAACGTATTTTTTGCCAACACAAACACATATAATATTATATGTGTATTTCTGAACTTTATATCATGCTTGAAAAAGTGCACATATAAACTTATATGTCACAATCTACGTTCTTGCCTTATATTTGGTAGTACATTAACAAAAGTGCACATATAACCCCTTAAATCAAAACAAACCCAAAAACCAATATCTCAGCCTCTCACCTTTGTAGCCAAAACCCCTAGTGTAAGCCCTCAAATCGATCCCCCTCAAGACATATAACCCCTCAAATCGACCCCTCAAAACCCTGCAACTGCTGCTGCCCTCAAACTCCTTAAATCACCGCTGCCGCACAACCCCATTTGCCCACAAACGCCTCACATCACACGTTTCTCAGCGGAACCGGAAGGGCCAGAAAGGACTTGGTCTTGCTGATGGGCCTGCTCCTCTGCATATGAATGGAGGAATTTGTTAGCAAAATCAGCTTGTATTGAGGACTCTGATAAAACTGTCAATAATGATTTGGGTGCAACAACAGACGGTAAAACTAGTGATTGCAACAAGGAGAGATGTTCCAAGGAAGACAACACTGATTTGGTTGTGGAAGCGCCCAATGCCCAAGTTTTGGTTACCAATAAAGATCGAAGCATTGTCAATGCAAAGGCCCATATGGGCAATGACAAAAGTACCAAGAAAGATATGAGTGACTCAATTACCATAGCACCCCAACTCAACGGCCACCAAAGTTCTGCTGGAGATTCATGTATCACGGAAACAACACCTCAAAAGGTAACGAGTGTGATTTACTATTCCATTTCATGACGTTCACAGGTCTTGTCGTTGGTGTCGCAAATCACACGGCCCTGCATCGTTTTCATGTTGGTGATTTTGAGGCCGACAGGTGGGGGAGGAGAGAGGGAGGGTTTGCGGAGGAGAGAGAAAGGAGGCTGTGGGGAGCAAAGAGAGAGAGGGGAGGCTGTGCTCCAGATTTGTTTTTGGTCTAGGGTTTCTCTCTCTGTGATAGCTTATATAGGAGAGCATTTTTGTCTTGGTATAATTTCTTTTTTAAAAGAAGTGGGACTTAAGGCCTTACTAAACTATATTAGTGGACTAGAGGGGTTACAAACATTAGAAATGGACTAACTGGGTTTCAAGTTCTCTATAGTGGACCCTAGACCAATTTTTTATTTTTTGTATTCAAAGGAAGCAGTATTTTCACTAAAATGAACAATTAAAGGCTTGTGCCTTTTGCCTCGAGGTTTGTCCTCTATGTCTGCTTTGAAGAATTTCACTGAGCATCATCTAAAACTTGATAAGATTATGGAAAATGTAATTGTCTCGGTTTGGTATTAATAAAGCATTTGCGAAGGGGTCAAAACAACATCTATTTGTATTATCTTTTTGGTGGTGTCTGTTTTAGCTGGTCCATTATGTTTCGTTTCATGAAGCTTCAGTTTTTGAAGAAATTATCTTACTATTCTCAGTTATGGTTAATTGTCTCGGTTTGGTAGTAATAAAGCATTTGCGAAGTGGTCAAAACATCTATTGGTATTTTCTTTTTGGTGGTGTCTGTTTTAGCTGGTCCATTATGTTTCGTTTTATGAAGCTTCAGTTTTTGAAGAAATTATCTTTACTATTCTCCTTCCTTTTTTTCCCCTGACTTCGTTATTTACTTGCAGCCGGATAGACACCTTTTATAATTCTGGATAATGGCTTGTCATTGTAGGTCTGTGTGTCAACAACAAACAGAAACATCCCAGGTCGAATGGGCCACAAAGAAGGCCAAATCTATCTAGCTTCTCCATACACAGCGGCAGCTTCTGCTTTGACCGGCTTTGTCACTGATCCAAGAGAGTTTTTGCAGTAGCCCATTACTTGTGATTGCTCTTGTACCGTTTGAACTTCTGTCTGAGTGGCTGAAGCAAAATATGAGGTTCAGTTTACTGATACAATAAAAACGTCTCCATATGTTGTGATTGTGTAGAGATGCTAGTATGTAACATACCGTGGTTCTGCAACTCTCTGCTGTAGGATATTTGAGAGAGAGAAAACTCTTATTTAATAGGAGTAAATTTTATGAGGGCCGTTGGTTGTTACAGCTGATAATAAATCCGCTTGTTAAGTAGCTGTATATTACCATATGTTTCCGAGAAAACAAAAAATAAAAGAAAATTGAAAGTAATAGTAGAAAATTAGAGGCCAGCCCTAGTTTTAGATTCAGTTTCATTCCACCCCTAAATATTGTTAGGTTGTCTAATGGATTTTTTTGCCCCAAATCGGCTGGTCATGCTCTCTCTCTCTCTCTCTCTCTCTCTCTCTCTCTCTCTCTCTCTCTCTCTCGGCGACGCGATCCAGTGCATTTACGGATCTCACTTCCTCAGCTCCATCAAATCCCTCTGCAAATCCAACTACCTTTTTCCTCTCCCGTACAAAGAACCCATCCTCCTTTACCAACAATGATTCAGCAACAGATGAAGGCATTGATAAAAACCAGCAGACCGAGTTTGTGTTCTTGAAGGATTTCTGGTCAGACGACGAGGATGACGACTTCTTGGTGGTTCAGGAGGCCAAGAGCCTCAACGCGATTAGAAAGGCACTCGAGAACCTTGAGGACCAGCTTGAGTTCTTCAACGTGAGTTGAATTTTGATGTAATTTGGTGGTTTGATTTCTACGGTTTCGTTTTTATGTGTGTTTGGTTGCTGAGAAAGGGGAGGACTAGCGAGAATTAGGTTCCTACAGTTCTATCGCCATGTTTTTCACCACGAAATGAACAAGAGATTTTTATCACTAGGTACAGAAAATCACATCCTAATTTCCATTAAGGTAAAATGGAATACTTAATTACCACTAGGTCCATTTTTTACAAAATACATTTACCATTAATAGAAGTACCACCCTAGGACACCCTAAGGTTTTAGGGTACTGGATTTTAGGGTTTAAGATACCCTAGGGTTTAGGATACCCTAGAATTTAAGTTTAGGCACTTTCATAGAGCCATAGGGTTTAGGCACTTTTATACGGTACTCTAGAGTTTAAATACTTCCAAGGTTTAGGGTTTTAAGGCACTTTCATAGGGTTTTAGTATTTCATTAATTGGGGGTGACTTGGTGGGAATTACTTTTTATTTTCTGTACCTACACGTAAAGGTCAAATTGTATTTGTTTTGGTCAAATTAGTGGAATTTTTAGTGAGATTAAATTCTTTCCGGATGAGGTGGAAGCCCCATGATTTTCGCCACCCATTGTGGGCCCTACCAAGCTTTCACTGCAATAATCTAGACCGTTCCTCTTGTAGAGCCTGCAAAATTGTATGTCCACGTGAAAAATCAGCTTAATCGGATATCAATAGCTATGTCAAAAAATAAATTTTGATTTATAAAAAAAGACGGTCATGGTCAAAACTTAAAAAACTAGAGACAGAATGTGACCGTCTGTTTTATAACCAAAATCTAAATTTTTATATAGCTATTGATGTTCGACACAGTTGATTTTTTGCGTGGACATATTAATTTGCGAGCCTTACAAGATAAACGGTTTTGATTATTGCAGTGAATGCTCAGTAGGGCCCACAATGGGCGGTGGCGAAAATCCCATGGTTTCCATCTCATCCGGACATAACACATTCTCATTTTTTTTTATTCCCGAGATTTAGATTGCGGTTTTTTTAGTTATTTTCAGGATTTATCACTCTTTTTTTTTTTTGCATTTAGGCTCCGTTTGTTTGGCCATAAAATGTTTTACCTATTTTCCAGTATTTGATTGTGTAAAAAATGAAAAAAATATTTTTCATGTAAAACATTTTCCATTAATTGGATGAAATGATTTACCCTTAAATCTTCAATAAATTATTTTCCGAAATGAACCCGCTGCTTTCTACTGCAATTTTCATTGTTCAGTTTCATTGATCGTTAGTCCTGACCCCCTCAATTCCAATATTCTCAAATCTTTCCACCGTTTAAGCCTCCCTCTCTCTCTACACTATTTTTTTGATTTCTGAAAATATTTTCAAGTGCCAACCAAACACCTGAAAATAAAAATTTGAAGTTTATTTTTTGAAAAAACATTTCACATTGTAAAACATTTTACATCGAAACAAACGGAGCCTTATTGTGCTTCTTTTTTTTTTTTTACAGATTGTGGTGGTTAGTGTATCAATTGTGCATTCTTTTTACGGATTGTGGTATCACTTCCAAAATTACTTTTGTCACTTCAAATTTTATTCCATTGACATGCCATTCTAGCATACCAAACACCAAATTAGAATGCGAATTTCATTATTGCTATTGGTTCCTAGCCACAATCAAATATGGAAATGAGAATGATTATTTCCGTCTCAATTCTTCCAACTCCATTCCAATTTACATTCCATACATTCCATTCCTCCAAACCAGATGCACCCTAAGAGTAACCATAATAACGATTAGTATAATGGGCCTAAAAAGGCCCCATAAATTGAGCGAAGGTGACTCTTGAATCTCTTGTTCAACAAAATTGGAAAGGGATCCCATTAGAACATCTCCAACTCATAATGCATAACTCCAAATCTCCCTTCATTTATTTATTTTGGAGGAATTATGCATTCCAACTATCCTCCATATTTACCTTCATTTTGAAGGATTGATTTTCATCCTCCATATTTAGAGTACCAAAAATTTATGGAGGATCTCCTCCATTTTACTATTCACCCTTGTCATATCCCATTTTAATCATCAAATTGGTTTCGGTACATTTATCTTTTATAAAATTGGTATGAATCGAAAGATATTCTTTAAAATAAGATTTATCTTGAGTATTTATGTATAAAAATAGAAATATGAAATCTTGAATTTTTGAGAGAGAGTGATGAAGTTTGAGATTTGGAGTGGGTTTTTTAAAATATAGAGAAAGAAATAGTAAAACCGTCTAAATCTATTTTTTGATTATAAAATAGTATTTTGCTCCTCCAAAATGAAGATTTAGGGGATATTGGGTTGAAGAGCATCTCCGATGCAATCCTCCAAAACACCTTTTCATCATCCAAAATACCTTTTGAGGACAAAAAAGTGTTTTAGAATATGGTTTTGCTCCGAAACATCCTCCAAAATACCTTCTTGTTTTTTCCCTCCATTCCTCCAAATATAGAATACATTTTTTCGTTCTCCAAATATAGAGGATGTTCATTCTCCAAATACAGAGGATGAAAGTACAATTCCTCTTAATGTACGATGGGTTGAGCACTATTTTCCTCCAAAATGGAGAAATTGATGTCAAAACACCTCTTGTAGGATGGGTAGGAATTGGTAGACGCCCTTACTACTGTATACGAACAAACAGAAGCATCTTTCTGCCTCTCTTGTAGTCATCGTCCCTCCTCTGGCAATGTCCTCGACACCGATCAGATCAACAACTACAATTATGGGAGAGGAAAAAGAAGAAGAAAGAAGGAATGTTGTGAAATTCGGGAGTTTGGAGGCGTTGGAATATGTACGGAAGCTAGCCAACGGACGTGGGAGGAATAATCCACTCCTCATAGACGCTAGCGAAAAGCATACGCTCTTCAGAAAATTCCAACAACGGTGGGAGATGGATGGGCCTCTCTTCAGGCGTATTGTACTTCTTTATGCGGGGCCGAATAGTTTGAATTTTGAAAGGCTGGACGACTCAAGTCCACACCCAGTGCGGTTATCAGTGCTTAATTTCAAGCAAAACAAGACGCAGGAGTATGTTGATGCTTATGGTGCGGCACATTTTTCCGAGACACTTGCGGACACCTCAGAGGGAATTAACCTGGTATGTGATTCTCAGTTATGGTTAATTAGTATTCATCATTTTATTCACTGGCTATATTTTAAATCAATAGAGCTATAGGGACCGACGGTCCCCATACCGAAATCGCACCGACGGCCGCACCGGACCATCTCCGGCCACCGGATGGTCAATCCGATATATGTAGAGTATTTGATCCAAGCACCCTATAAACATATATATACGAAAAATAATCAAACACCTACACACATCGGATGCCGTTGATTCCACGTAGGCCCCCTCGTTTTTTTTTTTTTTTGAATTTTTGGACGGCTCGGATCGGCCGTCCGGTGGCCGGAGATGGCTCGGCACAGCTATCAGTGCGATTTCGGTACAGGGACCGTCGGTCCCTATAGCACTACTCATTTTAAATTGTTGTGCAACAGGCCCCTAGAGGACCCAACCGCAACCCAACGATCGTTGATGGCCATGATATTGGGAAAACAACAAACCAAAAGAAAAACCAACGGAGAAACCAAACAATAAACCAAAACAAATAAGAGAGACCAAGATATACATGGTTCGACTAACGGCGGAAAACCTACTCCACAAGCAAGCAAACGAGAGACGATTCCATTATGTGAAGAAAATGATGCTCCAAAGAGTTACAAAGGTATCAAACAAACAAAGCTTTCACAAAGAGACTCTCACCAACCCAAAATACAAGTTCTCTCACCAAATATAGACTCTCCCTCATTAAGTCTCACAAAACCCTTAGGATTTTAACCAAAAGACACAGACGGAACGAAGTTCCACGGACGTGACTGGATGTCACACAGAGATAGTTGATTCTAACGAAACCCTACGGTTTCAACCAGAAAGAATCGCTGAAATAAATATCTTCCAGATGGTCGGAGGCCTACAGAACCCACTATAGAAAGGGCAACCAGATGAAGATTGAACGGACAAACCCTAAGGTTCTACAAATGAGACCCCCTAGGGACCTTTCAGAGGGATTCACTCAGGAAGTCCTTCTACTAATGAGAGAGCAATGCTATATTTATAGCCACAGATTGCTTTCTAAAGCCATAATCGATTCTGTTTCCTTTACGTATAGGCCATGTTTGATAGTTGACTAGAGCTTGGGATAGGATTATCAAAGCGAGCTTGTTTCCAAAAATCATGTTTGGTGTGATTTTGTTGGATAGGATTAGAAATCCCATGAGATACTTAATCCCCCCAATTGATGGGATTAGCCAACCCAGGGGAGGTGTTATTAGCAATCTTATCCCATGGGATTAAGGTTGGAAAGAGAATTTTGTTCGCAATCCTATTCTATCATATCCAAAACAAACATGTTATTCACAATCCTATAATTTAATCATGTCTAAAACAAACATGAATAAAAGATTCATCTCCTTATTAATAATCTCATCTCATTACTGATCACAATCCTAATCCCACCTCATTACGAATTCCTCCAAAACGAAATCTGTTATCAAACACACCCATAGAGTCTAAAACTAATAAGGAAACTCCAAAACCAATCTTTAAAAAGTCCAGAATATAGCCAAAATCGGCCAAACCACATGATTTCTGCCCTGGAGTTCAAAACCTGAGTTGACCGCCCGGGTGGCCGTGAATCTCACCCGGGTGGAATTTACAGAGAACACATATATCGAGCCGAAAATCCCACATAAACAACATATAACATTAATTGTGTTGTATAGTAAATTAAATACTGATAAATGAGATGTTTGCATGTGTGATGTGTTGTATTTATTTTGGTGAATAGAGTAAAGACAAAAAGGCCAAGGGGAACGAAGAGAGAGCAACAGAAATTCACAGTAAAACAAAGGCCATTAACTCCGACCTCTTTGGGCAGAAGCTTCCAGCAGTCTCAATTGACTAATTGAGCAATAAAGTTTACTTCTACACTCCTTTTTTTACCACATACATTCCATTTTTTGTCTTTATTCATGTAAATTTACCCTTTTACTCTTCCATAAGTTCCTTTTTTTTTACACATTAAGGGGCAATAGAATAAATTCACACCAAATAAAGACACAAAAAAAAGGAATGTATGTGATAAAAATGTAAGTATAGAAGTCAATTTCCAAATATTTTACACCAAAAAACATTTTACGTTGAAACAAACAGAGTTTAAAAATAAACCTTAGGAAAATAAATTTCAGGGCAATTAATGTCTCGAAGGATTGGAACATTCGGAAAAGTTTTGGACTTTAAACGAATGTATGAATTCTATTCCTTTGGCATCCAAAAAGTAGGAGTAATGGACACAAAAACAATACCAATGAACGGAAGAGCGCGTCATTCCAGTTAACAAATGTTTGTTTCCAAGAAAGAAAAAACACGAGTGTTTCCAAGAATGGAAGAACGGAAGAACGGCAGAGCGAGTATTTTATTTTTTACAATTGGGCAAATTTCACTCAGACCCCCTGAGGTATCTGACAATGACAGAAAGTACCCTTCAGTTTTCAAAAATGGCAGAAACCTCCCCTATTTCACAGTTTGGGTTTCATTCCGTTAGTTCCGTTAGTGAAATGGACGGAAAATGTACGGAAAATGAAATCTTCAATTTTATTTAGTTCTATAGCTATCTTAGTGCTCTTATTGAAAGTCCTAGAGCAAAAAATTAATTATGACCCTTTAGGATAAAATGATCAGAAAAATAAGATTTTCGCACCGATGCAAACGGATTAAAAATTGGAGTACTTAAGCATCTTCTCTTCATTTGGTTCTAGGGCTCTCTCAGGGCTCTTATTGAAAGCCTTGGGGCCAAAAATTAACTATGATCATTTAGGATAAAATGATAAAAAAATAAAAATCTTCCCACCGATTCAAATGAATTAAAAATTGGAGCACTTAAGTATTTACTCTTCATTTGGTTTTATGGTTTTCTTAGGGCTCTCATTGAAAGCCTTAGAGCGAAAAATTAATTATGACTCTTTAGGATAAAATAATCAGAAAAATAAGATTTTCGCCAATGTTCTAAAAGTCGCTCGGCGCTAGTCGGGCAGTCAGCTACCTTCGAGCGATTAATCGGATTAATCGGTGTATATTAATTAGTAATCGGCAATTAATCGTTAATCGAACCTAATCAGATAGGCCCCACCAGCTATTAATCGGTGATTAATCGCCAATTAATTCCTTGTTTTAGAACACTGATTTTCGCACCGATTCAAACGGATTGAAAATTTGAGCACTTAAGTATCTCCTCTTCGTTTAGTTTTACGGCTATCATAGAGCTCTCATTGAAAATCTTAGAACCAAAAATTAATTATTGCACTTTAGGATAAAATAATCAGAAAAATAAGATCTTCACACCGATTCAAATGGATTGAAAATTGGAGCACTTAAGTATTTGCTTTTCATTGAAAGCGCTAAAACCAAATGAAGAGCAAAATTTTAAATGCTCTAAATTTTAATCCGTTTGAATTGGTGCGAAGATTTTATTTTTTTAATCATTTTATCCTAAATGATCATAATTAATTTTTGACTGTAGAACTTTCAATGAGAGCTCTAAGATAGCGGTAGAACTAAATAAAATTGAAGATTTCATTTTCCGTACATTTTCCGTCCATTTCACTGACGGAATTAATGGAATGAAACCCAAACTGTGAAATGGGGAGGTTTCTGTCATTTTTGAAAACTGAGGGGTACCTTCTGTCATTGTCAGATACCTTAGGGGGTCTGAGTGAAATTTTCCCTTTACAATTTAGATTACATTCCTGTCAGTACACTATCGGAATTCAAAGGGCCGGTACCCATAGTCAACTTCCTAGCAATCCATTGTTCGAATTAGAAAATAAGTGTTCCAAAAAATTACAAAAAACTAAGAGGATGCATAAGGAGGATCTATTCTAATTATATAAAGGGAGAAAAACTTTTGGTACGATCTTTTTTTTTTTTGAAATCAGGTCACAAAAGTGTTTTTCATAAATTCCCTTTACAAAATAAGTTTCTACAATTATCTTTGGTATGCTATTACTCGGACAAAGAGGTAAAATTATTGGGCCCAACACAACTGGCCCTCACCCCCACTCCTCTCCCCACCCCCACTTCCCCCTTAATACCATTTGGACTAAACACATTTTTGTATGTTTTTTTTTCTATCAGACATTTTTGTATGTTTGCTACCATGCATATTCTTTTCATTTATTTTCTTCCCTATCGATGTCCGTTAGTTTTCCTGGGAGGCAATCTTTCCATGATGGTAATGAGGGCACGGGACATCACGTTGTGCTTCATTGATTAACTTGCTTATGAATGAGTTTTACCTTAAAAAAGCTTATAAATGAGTGAGTTTTGCCTTAAAAAATATATGTAGTATTTTTTAAATACATTCATTCCATTTTTTTTGATATGGTTCTATATTCCTCAATTTTTTATTTATAACTAACAATCTCTTTCAAAAGTTTCAAATTGATTTATGCCGCGGTGTTCATATTTGAGGAACAATAATTTTACAATCACACACACTTACACACACTCACAAAGAAAGTGGACCCCACAAACAGTGCACAGATTCAGTGTGGGAAGGCCTACTTTCTTTGTGAGTGTAAGTATTTGTGTGTGGTCGTCACGTTAATGTTGTTTGAGGAATTTTGATGAATGACAGTCGTTGGGTCGGAAAAAATTTGCACGCGCATAATGGGCCTAAAAAGGCCCAATAAATTGAGCGAAGGTGACTGTCGAATCTCTCTTGTTCAATTAAAAAAACTGGAGAGGGATCCCATTTGGTAGTATGGAGATTGTATCCGGATAAACAAAAGCATCTCTCTCTCTCTCTCTTCGTCATCGTCCCTCCTACGGCAATGTCTACGACACCGATCGGATCAACGGAAGAAGAAGGAGAAGAAGAGACAAGGAATGCTGTGAAATTTGGGAGTCCCGAGGCGTTAGAATATGTACGGAAGCTAACGGACGTGGGAGCAATGACGCGGCTACTCCACGAGTGCATTGCCTACCAAAGAGCACTAGATGTCGACCTGGAGAACATCCTCTCCCACCGCAGCGATCTCGACAAACAGCTCTCCAACCTCCAGAAATCCGCCGACGTCCTCGAGATTGTCAAGGCCGATTCAGACTACATGCTCTCCAATGTCCGATCCACTTGTGATCTTGCCGATCAGGTCAGCGGCAAGGTCCGTGAGCTCGATCTCGCCCAATCCCGTGTCAACGACACCCTCCTCCGCATAGACGCCATTGTCGACAGGGCCAATTGCCTCGACGGCGTCAAGAAAGCCCTTGACTCCGAAGACTTCGAGTCCGCCGCCAATTATGTCCAAACTTTCCTTCAAATTGATGCCAAGTACAACAAGGATTCCGATGATCAGAGGGAGCAGCTCTTGGCTTCCAAGAAGCATCTAGAAGGCATTGTCCGGAAAAGATTATCAGCGGCTGTGGATCAGCGTGACCATCCCTCAATTCTCCGTTTTATCAGATTATTCCCCCCTCTCGGCCTCGAGGAAGAAGGGCTGCAAGTCTACGTAACCTATTTGAAGAAAGTCATTGCCTTGAGATCCAGGCTCGAGTTTGAGCAATTGCTTGAACTCATGGAACAACAACAACAACAATCCTCCTCTGTAGCAGCAGCAGCAAATCAGCAGCAGGTAAACTTCGTTGCTTGTTTGACCAACTTATTCAAAGATATTGTCTTGGCAATCGAAGAAAATGGCCAGATTTTGCGGAGTCTATGCGGAGAGGAAGCTATCGTTTATGCAATATGTGAACTTCAAGAGGAATGCGATTCTAGGGGTTCTTTAGTTTTGAAAAAGTACATGGATCATAGGAAATTAGCTAAATTAACCTCGGAGATAAACTCTTATAAGAGTAGTAATAATTTGCTCTCTGCCGGAGTTGAAGGGCCTGACCCCAGAGAGATTGAGTTGTACTTGGAAGAAATATTGTCCCTTACACAACTGGGTGAAGATTACACCGAGTACATGATCTCAAAGATCAGGGGTTTGAGTTCGGTCGATCCCGAGTTGGGTCCAAGAGCCACAAAAGCCTTTAGGAGCGGAAATTTCAGCAAGGTTGCTCAAGAAATTACTGGGTATTATGTGATATTAGAGGGATTCTTTATGGTGGAAAATGTGAGGAAGGCTATCAACATTGACGAGCATGTACCTGACAGCCTCACCACTTCAATGGTGGATGATGTCTTCTATGTTTTGCAAAGTTGCTGTAGGAGGTCTATGTCTACTTCAAACATTAACTCTGTCATTGCAGTACTTAGTAGTGCAGTGAGCTTGTTGGGCAGCGAGTATAATGAAGCATTGCAGCATAAAATGAGGGAGACCAACCTTGGGGCAAAGCTATTTTTGGGTGGCGTGGGTGTGCAAAAGATTGGAACAGAAGTTGCTACGGCTCTGAATAATATGGATATTAGTAGTGAGTATGCACTAAAGTTGCGACAGGAGATTGAAGAGCAATGTGCAGAGGTGCGTGAGCTTCTTTCTTTAATTTTGCTCACTTTCTCATTGGCTTTCATTTTAAATCTTGCCATAAGGTCGACTTTTGAACTGCTGTTATTGCTTGCAAGGAAGAAATAAAGATAGTTACTCACTAAATACTAAGTTTACTTATCAGAAAAATGGAAATACACAACTGTAATGGCTCAACTTGGTTTTGGTAGTCCTTGAACTGAACAATGGTATATGCAGTGGTACGAATACCTCACAATCTAATGTAGAGCTACTAAGGTGTGTTCCACTAAGGGTCCTTACAATCTAATGTAGAGCGACTAAGGTGTGTTCCACTTAGGGTCCTTTAAAAATAAGTACTTATTTGCAAATTTCAAGCTTAAAAATAATAGGTTTATTGAAATTATAAAAAAATGCAATATGGATTCTGCAAAAAAATTAAAAAAATATTTTCATAAACCCATTATTTTTAAGCTTGAAAATAGGTCCGTATTTTTTAAGTACTTATTTGGCTTAGCGGGACGGGGCCTAAATACATTCACCTGATGGTGACTACAATATACCAATGGATTTATAATAGACCAACCTTCATATTCCAACTATACTGAGATATTCTATTCAAGTGTTTGGTTGATTAGTGGGTACCATTGCAAAATATGGTGCAACTCTAGAGCATATGGTGTTCTGTTCAAGCAAACTATTTTGGATTTTGTCTATTTAACTCGCAAAGAGTTATGGATGTCAACACAATTCGGGACTGAAGCTCCGATAGGAAAATTCCAAAAATAAAAATTAAATTGGAGGACACAAGACGGTAGAACATATCCAAATTGTATTTGTATTTGTTTGTTATATTTTTGTTGTTGAGGAAGAATAATTAAAATTCCAAAAATTAGGCTCTAATTATAGTAGAAGTACCATATTTGCATTCATTCACATATGTCATTACATCATTTGAGTTTGTCCTTAAATCATTCATAAAAGTGATTCAACATGAAATGTTGCATCAGTCGCATTTGTCATCGTGATCTTTCAAGTATCTTCTATCACATAGAGAACCTTCCTAACATGTCCCTGAAGTACCTATGGAGCTCTAAGCGTATCCTCTGAAGCATGTTTTGGAGTGCCCAAATGAAGGGGGGGGAAAACAGCAAAAACAGGGCTTCATTTGAGTGTTGGAGACGCGCCCGGAGAGTGTTTGTCCTGAGAGTGTCGGTGTTTGACACTTAAATCAGGCATTGTGTTTGATGTTGGATGGAATGACAATCTGGTTTAGTCTTCCTTGTCGGCTCTGCACAGGAAATGTTCACGTTGTTTCATAAAATAGCTTGTCTGGGCAAGAGCCTGTAATCTTTCTTGAATGCCACTCAGCATTTCCCAAGTAGGTGACACTGATTTTCTAGCTTGCTTACTTTATGATTTTTATGTCTCTCCCATAAAGTTTTAATATTTTATGATGCCTTTTTACCAAGTTATATTGTATCATCAGAGGTTTTTTACATAAGACATTTCCCTCTCAGATATCTATTATGTGCTTTTTCTTCCTTTTTTTTCCTTTTTCTTCTCTCTTTATTTTTTTTTCACTATTTTTTTTGGATACATATTCTTGATAGAGTATCTTGTGATGAAGATCCTTAAAAGTATTCTTAGAGTCCATACTTTTTGCTCTGTGCATGTAATATGGTAGATGCAACGTTTGCTAACTGAAGAATATATTCTCTATGTTGGTTTTCAATATCGTGTTCTTTTCTTGCAGGGTGGCTCTACTAGTATTTATGTTGGTCGCTTGAACTGTCTGGGCTAAAAAAAATTCACAACTTTTTTTATACATACAAATTTGATTTTTCTTTAGAGACTCCTAAGAATGGGTAGTTGCACATCGATTGGTCTATTGTCCACATTTGGCCACTCGTACAGGGCCATAGTAAATAAAAGTCCAATTAAATATTAAGTGACTAAATAGTATAGTCCAACAATTGAGCTTATTTTTTGCCTAGATTTGTTATGTGGGGTGACATTCTTAATTGTTTGTTGAATGAATGGTTTTGTTTTTTTCAGGTGTTTCCTGCACCAGCAGATAGAGAGAGGGTGAAGTCCTGTTTGTCTGAATTGGGCGAGATGAGCAACGGCTTCAAAAAAGGCTTGAATGTTGGAATGGAGCAAGTTGTAGCGACTGTGACACCTAGGATCCGTTCAGTCTTAGACAGTGTGGCAACAATCAGTTACGAGCTGTCTGAGGCTGAATATGCAGACAATGAGGTGAACGACCCATGGGTCCAGAGACTTCTTCATTCAGTTGAGTCTAATGTAGCATGGTTCCAGCCACTAATGACTGCAAATAATTATGATTCATTTGTTCATCTTGTCATTGACTTCATTGTGAAGAGGCTTGAAGTGATCATGATGCAAAAGAGGTTCAGTCAGCTTGGCGGTCTCCAGCTTGACAGAGATGCCAGAGCTCTAGTGAGCCATTTCTCAAGCATGACGCAGAGGACTGTTCGAGACAAGTTCGCTCGCCTCACCCAGATGGCAACTATCTTGAACTTAGAAAAGGTTTCTGAGATTCTGGATTTCTGGGGTGAGAATTCTGGACCCATGACATGGAGACTTACTCCTGCTGAGGTTCGGAGAGTGTTGGGTCTGAGGGTTGATTTTAAACCTGAAGCGATTGCTGCTCTTAAGTTGTAATCCTTATCTGTATAGTACCTTGAATATTGTTTCTACCTTTTTACCTACTACTTTGTTTACCTTGAATTTACTTTGTTAATCTTACATCAGAGGGAGGCAGATCAACAAAAGTGGAAAATTTACCCATAACGAGCTTTTCTGAATTCTACTTTCGGCTCATTTGTGCTACTTTGTAACCATATACATTCTTTCATCATTTCGGTTGTGTACACTTGGAGCCTGCTTGAGTTACACTTTTATTACTTTTTCCCATTCTATAAAATCAAATTTAGGGGTGCCTTGAGAGTTTAATCCTGATCTCAAATGGGTAAGTGCTAAGAAGCACGGACACATCTACCGGCCTCACGTATCTGTGTCCGACATGTGTCGGTCACGGACACAACACGACACTCTCTGGACACGTATTGAACATGCCTAAATACTTGTCCAATATTTTTATTATATTTCTTTTACTTGGACACATTGTGGATACTCTAGGACATGTTGGTGACACTCATGGACTTGCTAAGGGCTCATTGAAATGTCTCCAGCGTGTCCGTGTCCCAATTTTCGGAGAAATGATGTGTCCCCAACGTGTTCGTGTCCTAATTTTCGGATAAATGACGTGTCCACGTGTCTATGCTTGTCGTGTCAATATCCCGTATCCGTGCTTCTTACGGTAAGTGGAAAGGCTGCAAATAGCTGAATATCTCTCGGATTGCTTTGTTTTGATGTGCCATTAGACAAAGTGATTAAGGACCCAGTGGACCTATTTTGAGTATGTCTTTGTAAAGGTCACGGTTGTGTTTATCAGCTTTGATGGTTGTGGGTTTAATTCTTGGCTTTTCCAGCTGATTTTGCTGTGTTGTGCAGAGTTGAATCAGGCTTGGATAATGCAATATCTCAAACCAGAGTTTTCAATCGCCCGTTTTTAAGCATGGGCTGGTATGTCTAATATTTCAAGTTACAGTTTGTGTTGCTTTTTCTGCAGTACATGGGGGACTTCAAATTACTGATGCATTTCTTCGGATAGGATAATAGGTATTCGTTTTTTGCACATTCGTTCATGTGATCTCTTTCTGAATCATGAACTTTTATCTTTGTAATGGAGGAATCTTATTCATTTTCCACAAATTGAAGAGAATCCTATTAATTTGTATTTGTCATAAGGTAAGCAATTTTGGTTTTCCTCTAGGATGAATTTGCACAGGGAAGTGAGGTTGTGGCCTTGTGGGGGTCGTATTGGTTAGTTGATGCCTCTTAATTTATGTTATCAAATACCAATTTTTTGAGGAAGTATCTTAGAACAATACTTAAGGTAGTGGAAAACTCAAAGAGATGAATTGTTTTGAAAGTTCGTGCTTCAGTTTTTTTTTTTTTTGGGTAATTACTTCGGTTAATTATTTATTACCTAAAAGAACATAGTAAGCATATCCAGGGAACTAATATGGGTGATGCCCTAGGGTGCTTGGGTTTGTTCTTTATGGAATGATATTATGATTCGTATTTTCTGTCCAAAATGGATTTGTTTTGATATGCATCATGCACCAAGTTTTACGCATACGAACATGCGACGAGCAATTTCGAAATTGCAGTACCCAAGGCATCAAGGAACACACTAAAAAGCATATTTTGTGTATATATTGATGATAGGTCATCTTTGTTCAAATGTAATGACTTCTTAAAATTCAACAATACTCCCATAGTTCATAAAGTAAGCATCATTTATCATTTGCATTGCAGATACATTCATAGTAAATGAAACAATAAGCCTTAATACGTATATCAGAAACTTGGTCAATCAATTTATATGTTATACATTTATACATCATCCAAAGAAGAGGATTAATAGGTATAGCATTTTAGTATGTCGTTGAGAAGGCCGATTAAAAAAAAAAGTACGTCATTGAGAAGCTTTGGATAAGATTGTCAAAACTCGTACTTTTGCTAAGCCTTTTGTTAAAAGTAACATAGGTGAGGGTTTATTTACCTCCTAGGTCCTGCAATGGAACATTTTGGCCCTAGCGTTGCTCAAGCTTCAGAAAAGTCCACTTTCCACTAGAGTCCCTGCCATTGTAATTCCACTTTTCACTAGAGTCCCGGCCATTGTAAATAATGATCTACGGACTTGGCCTTTTTCTAGTTTACTTGGGAGCTCCCTTTTCATGCAATCTAGTTTTCTGGAATGCCTCCTGTACGTGGAATGCCTTGAGGGTTCATCAACCTGCTGCTTCTTGGCAAAAGTTAGTTTGGTTCCCTGAGTGTAAATAGCCAAACAGATCATTATCTAGTTCATGTTCTGCACCTTCTCTCTTTGACTTTCATAATTAGATTGCAGAATTACTTCAAACATTCAGTGGAGGTCCACAGGGTAATGATGGATCCTGCATGTGATTTGTCGTTAATGTAGTCTTCGGGATTTTTTTTTTTTTTTTTTTTGTGTTTGTGGAATATGGAGAGTGAGGTTAGTTTGAGTATAAACTTAGTGTTTTAGAATGGAAATGGATCCTCTTCAGTAACTGCCTGTTATAGTTGTTGGAGCTCTCTCATACTCTGAGAAAATTGTTGAATTGTCTGGTAGTATATTATTTCAGAGATTCCAGGCCCTTTTAGAATTTTAGCCCGTACCATGGACCCTTCAGAGAAAAACATAGGTCAAGTGAGATCTAGTTGCAGAAAAATGAAGTTAGAAGAGAGAACACTACCTGTAACAAATAAGTTTGCAATATTAATTGGGATATTGTTTGTCTCAGCAAAAGAGATGGTGGGTTGTGTATTAGAAAGGCTAAAAATAGCAATGTTGCTCTTATTGCTAAACTTGGTTGGAAGATGCACACCAATAGGGATATCTTCTGTTGGTACAGCCGTTGGAATGAGGTACCTTGCGAACATTTCTTTCAAGATTTGGCCCATGACTACAGATGCTTCTTGATAAGAAAAAGTATTCTTAGATCCAAGAGTTTTGGAAACAAGGGATAAAGTGGATGGTTGGGAAAGGGAATGATATTTCCCTCTAGAAGGCGTGGAAACTACTATTCCTTCTTTGTGCTAATTTTGAAGACACACTGACATGGTCAGGTAATATACATGTACTGGGAGTGGCTTTGGAAGATTAAGTTATCTCAGAAGATTTAGGGCTTCCTTTAGTTCGCTCTTCATTTAAGACCTTGACTAACCACCAAAGAAGTATTAGAGGTATGACTTCAGATACCAAGTGTCCTAGATGTAAGCTTACTGCTGATGATAATCTCCATCTCTTTAGATATCACCCGTACAGTGTTGATGTCCGGACTAGTTTGATTAATATGTACGTTCTGGATGAAGCAACTCAAGAATCTCAAGAATCCCTTGGAATTCCATATTTGCTACTGTATCATTCTTTTTTCTTCCAAGATTTGCTAGGAACTATGAGTTACGGATTGCTAACATGATCATATTGAATATACAGCTGAGTTAACGAGGAGAAAATTTTGGAAGCATTACCTAAAATGGCAGTTAATAGAAGAGCAGTTAGACTAATAATGGAATTTTGCTCAGCTTGGAAAGCTCAAGCTGAACATGTTCTAGAATGAGAAAGCCTTTATGAATGGGAAAGGCTTTCGGATGACGGGCTATTAGGCACCCGTATTGAAGCTGAATTGTGGGCGATTTTTATGCTGTGTTTGGAAGTTAGGGAAAATGGGAGAAACGAAAAGAAAAAGAAAAAGAAAAAGGGAGAAAAATGTGAGGAAAATAAGAGGAAAAGTTTAATATTCCCAAAACTTGAAGTTGTTATTTTCTTCTTTTTATCTCTCCAAACCAAACAATAGACAGGAAAATTTGTTACTTTTCCTTTCTTTTCCTTTCCTTTCCTTAGGTTCCAAACAAAGCAGGCTTGACAGAGATCATAAGCCTGGGCACTTCCAAGTTGAAGTGGAGACCCATTTTAAAGTTGCCATCAAGCTCCTAACCAAAGAGATAGCAAGCCACTCTCAGGGTGCATGTCTGGATCTGACTCCGTAGCAAATCAAGGACCGAACCGTTACGGTTCAAAGAAATTGAGGATCATGCCCAGACAAAGTCCTACGGCCTAACCAAACCAATCCAGGAATCACGGTTTGGTTCCGGTTCAAATCACGGTTCCACCCCTATCTTGGACTACGAAAGACAACTTCTAGTGACTATTGCTCTGATATGTAAAACTTTTAAAACCTTGTGATAATTTTCACTGGAATAGATAATTCGAAGGAAGGTAGTCTTGTCATTTGACTCATTTCCCAATGTACCAACATTTGAATGAGTGAGAATAATAAAGACACAAAGATGTACTATCTCACGTTTTTGCTTATTGCCTTTAGTTTCAATGGTCCAAGTACATTTGACGTCCCTAGATTTTAAGTTTTAGAACTAATAGTAAGATATAAGTACACTAATATATTCACGCTATAGTAAATCTATGGACATTCGTATGTACATATTGCACATATATATAGATGAACAGTCATGTTTGGACAATCTATAGTTCCATACCAAAAACCATCGAATGAACCATATGTAACGGTTCATAATTTTTTGAAATCGGGACCGGACCATTAATCCACTGATCCGGACCAAAATATACAGTTTGGTTCTGTTCGAACTGATTTAGCGGTTCTTTTGGATTTGCTGTAGTCCTAAGCCGCTCCACTCCACTACCCTCACAGAAACTTGATCATTGATTGTAGAGCTCTATGGAGAGATGTGATCGTGCCAAGGGTTACACTCTGTGTGAGGGAAACCAAGTAGCAGATAACCTAGCAAATATGGGACTGCACCACCGATGGTGTCACTAGTTATGCCGCAAGCCTATAGGAGCCCCTTCTAGCTGCAGATACCGCTAGAGCCTAGTTTTGAGAGGTTTTAGTTTTGTTTTTATGTTGTCAGTCTATTTCCCACTTGTCAGTTGGAGCCTGAGACTCTCCAGCATTTTTGATTTTCTTATATTGGTTCTCAGCAAGTTTTGGAAACCTCTTTGGTGTCTTTGGTCATTATGCCGCACCAAACACCAGATTTGGCTTTGGTTAACTCAGCTCCTGATAATTTTCAAATATTTTCAGTCATAGCTTTCCGGGGGTAATGGATTCATCCAAACAAAGCTACTTTTGATGGTATTAGGAGTTATGCTCATGATACCAAAGCTCTGATTCTTGAAGTGATCGAGTCCATTCGGGTGGCTATGAGAGTCATTTATAGTTGTCTTGGTCCTTTGCCTCGGGAGGATGGTGTCCTTCCTTCTAGCTGGGTTAACAGGATTCGAAGGCTAAGTGATCATTTGGATGAAGAGGGTCAGATGCTCCTGGTGGTTATTGATGGAGCTTGGGACAGAGATACAAGAAGAGCTGGGGAGGGTTTTGTTATTAAGAGTCCAACAGGGAGGTGTTGCACCAGCAGTCTAATAGTTTATTTGATTCGTCAGCTTTGCATTCCGAGTATTTGCCTGTGTGGAAACTTTCACATGATGTTGTGAACACCATTTTCTCAGTGTTAATGTTTCCACCGACTGTTTGACGATGATTCATTATTTGAATCGGAAGCAAACATCCGAATGGCAACTTACTCAGCTTTTTGCTGAATTAACTTCTATTTCTAGTCTTTTCAATTGTGTTCGTATGCGTAAAGTTAATCGTGAACTCGGGCAAGATGCTCACGCTCTTGCCACACGGCTAGGGTGAATGTCTAGTCGTGGTTTTTTATTTCTCTTGTTTGTATAATTATGCTATGGTGTGTTACATATGAAAAGAAAAAGGAATATGATGTCTTGTGACAGTGCTGATTCAAAATAGGCACAATAATGTAGCTGTAGTTTTCTCCCCTATTTTTCCATCCAAGACTGCAATTAAAATGATAATCAGTTTCCAGATACAAAACCTTTTTTGAAGCAAAAAGAAAATACTGCATTGATCTACTGTAATCCTACACACTATTCATTGAGAAGAGCTCATTTTCCACTGTTAGTATCAACAATTTACAAACCTGGACACCAGCAATACATGATAACAACAACAAAGGTAAAGGTTAATCTTCAAGACAGGGAAAAACAAAAGGTCAAGGTTAAACTGTGAACTTCCGACTCTGGTGCAGCCAATCACTTAAAATCCAAAATAGCAGTGATGAGCTGATAGACTGCCTCCGATAAACTCAATGCACTTAGTGCATAAACATACTAAAATGTTTCACTGCTTATTCGACTTCTCCTTGTTGCCTGGAAAAGCCTCCATGTTAGTGATGCAAAACACATAATGTAGAGTTCTAATTTCCAGAATGATAATTTAACTCACCAAAGATATTTGATTTCAACGGCAACCTGATTGAGGATCCCTTCACTTTTATATCTCTAAGTTGCCTGCTTTTACTCGGTTTTTCTACTCTTGCAAGAGCGCTGCTACTTTCACCTGTAAGAAGATCGACCCCTTTCTTCACCTTTTCGTGATAAACAGCTGGTGGGGCAAGCCTCAACTGAGGCATGTTTTCTATCTTGATCAATCTCTGGTCTTTCTGAAGATTAGTCAAGATGTCGAACTGTAGCACCCAGTTCACATCTAATGAGTTAGCAATCAAAGAAAAGTGCACTGAATACGAAAAAAGATGACGACTTAGCAAAATTACCCTTGAAATTTGTTGATATCCATATGGATTCTCAAATGAATCACTTTCATGTGGGTACAGAGAAGTAGTTCCATGAGATTGCTGAGGTCTTGATCGGGACTTGCTCACTAACCCATTATCTGTAAGCAGTGTCTTATTTCTAGACCTCTGACCTTTCTTCTTAGGCATACAAACAGGGCATCCAGCTGAGCCCCCATGTGACATCTCATTTTCCTGAAGTTCACACTGGAGATGGGTTGCATGACCACAATTGAAAATCCGAATGCTAGAGCTGGAAGAGTTCTTGGTGAGAAGGCAATTGCACAGACAACATAGAAGACTACGGGGAGAGTAACCATGAGAAGCCCCCCTTTTGAGTAAGCTCATGGTATAAAACGTATCATCCTCAATCAATGATTTAGCAGTGTCCTAATATAACAAGAGGAAGTCAGTACAGAAATTACAGAATCAGACTCAAATTTGGTAAAATTGATGAGTTGCTTTCCAATCGATCTTTTTGTACGTGAAATAAAAGTCAAATGTAAAATTTCCAGTGAAACAGAGGAACAGCCATGCACCACCACTACACGTTCAGTCAGACATTGCACCTGAATTTAGGTTTCAATAAGGGAGAACCATCGAGGTTGTAGGTTAAAATCTATGGGCAGCGGAAGATTAGAATTCTAGCCAATCTACCCTCCTAGACCCCTATAATAGGGACTAAACTGGGAACAAAATTTACATCTTCGGTTTCTCTTCAAAGTAGAGTTAAAATTCCATTTTTCTCAAAACCAGAAAGATTCTTCCTCCATCTTTTAGCAACCAAAGAAAGCACAATAGATAGAATTACTAATGCTTGCTAGAATATTTTCACAATCTTGAGTACAGTTAAAGTAAGAACAATTTCGATTATACGTAACAGGAGTTAACCAGGCTGCATGAACAATTTAGATTTTACGCAACAGGAGCTAACCAGGCTGCATGACTAGAGAAGGCAAATGTGACAATAAATTGAATACCAAGCTGAACAATAACGAAAGAGGGAAATAGAGGTAGATGTACCAGTATTCTTCTCTCAAAACCATATGTCCCAAGCATTCCCAATATGGTAACTTTAAAATTACCAAATTCCTGGCTACCGTTATCAGAGAGGAGCTTAGACATGATAGCAGGAACGCGAATGTATCCAATCATTCCCTCAACAATCTCTTTGACGAACAGAGAAAACAGTTTCCTCAGAATATGAGCACCTTCGTGGGATTTTGAGATCTTCCACTTAATAATGCATGTCTCTTTATCCTCTTGACCACCCAATGACTCGAGTGTTTCAATGCGCGTTTCTTGTTGGCAAACCTTTTCATCCTTCAACGATTCCAACAAAGGCTCACAAAACCTGATGTAATCAAACAATCTATTAGCACGGGGAATCTCTCTCTCTCTCTCTCTCTCCCCCTTTGTGTGTGCGTGTATGTGTGCCAGGAAACCAGAATATGTGTTTCAAATTTCATGCCAAAAACAACAAGATGACACGTGATCTTCTCCACATATGCTATTCACACATATATGAAACATTATGAACTTTGAAAAGCAGAAAAATTGAGCATATTGGTCATGGTTTTGAGCTTACGAATCAAGTAACTGAAACCAGAGGGATTCTGACTCCTCAGGATCCAATCTAGGAGTATTACGCTGGCACAGGCCAATACAGGCATGCAGTATTTCACGAATATCATTCACCTAAAAGAGAGAGATAAAAAAACGTTAACAATCCTGTAACACATTTCCTTCAAAGAGAAAAAGGAGAAATCCATGCAAACCTCCTTATTTGATACAGTGCTGAAGTGCTCCATACCAGCATCAGGAAGTACATTTTCCACAGCAGTATCAAGTGCAACAAATTTTTCATCAAGTCCAGAAAGAGTAAGGAGGAGAGCGCTCCCAACATCACCAACCCTTTCCCATAAGAATGCAGCAGCATCTATGATCCCATATTCCTGGCACAACCGTAAACAATGCTCCACCCTATAGCTTTCAAAAGTCTCCAAGAACTTGAGAACTGAACTGCGTTCATATTGACATAATAGCTGCAAAAGTAACATTCCAAATCCTAAAACTCAATAAGTGCTTCAAGTGGTTTTTCAAATTATGATGTATCACTAAGCTAAAGAGGAAATTGGTGCACATCCTTTCTATAGTGACATTCAAGAAACAACCTGAATAGCTAAACTGTGGATATAACTAAGCACGATGAAGATAATTTACCAATAGCATATTTACGATCAGTTCAAGAGTGTTGGTTGAAGATACAGTGTAACTCTATGATTGATGGCGATAGTGCTGGGAAGGGGGAGGGGAACGATTCTAGTCTGACAAAGGGAGCTTAATTAGCCTCCACCATGTCCACACTCAACAGGCGAGCCCTGTTCTCTATGGTAAAAGCATTTTTTTTTTTTTTGCTCAGCAAAGAAATTTTATTAATCTTTGAAAAATTACAAAGATTAAAAAGACAAGGGCACCCGAAATTCTTTGAAGTTGCACATATTGCATGTATGACCATGGAACCATGGAATGAGCTGACAAAGAAGTGAGATTTGATTAGCCAACCATTTTGGAAGGATGCAACTTTTAGAACTCAATTCTCAAGAAATAAAATTAAAAAAAATGACATTGTTAAGAAAAACAGATGGTATGGAATGCCTCAATACAATGACATTAAACACACAATGCAGGCTGACATATATTCTGCCAAGACTGCTATCCAAGCATTCAATTAACTATAGAGCATAGAAATGTGGAAGCATTCACCTCAAGATAAAGCTCAATCATTTCATCAGTTACTAGAACTGGATTGCTACGCAGGAATTTCGGGAAATCAGAGATTCTTTCCAAGTAAGCCTCCACAGACTGATCCCTTACTTTTCTTCCAATTCGAAATCCCATTGTCTCATCTTTTGTTAAACAAGAAAAATTGAGGGTTCCAGCTAATTGAACCTCAAAGATTGTCTTTAGATAAAGGAAAAGGCTTTTGGGGTGAGAGCGCAGTTCAGATAATATATGTTGACATTCCCTACTGAAATGGTGTATAACCAGAAAGAATGCAGCCTCTCTGCAAAAGGTCAGAAACCGAAACCATTCATCAGAAAGATATAAGCTTCACAGCAGAAATCCTATGGATAACCAGCCATAGGAAAGCAAGATGGATGATATCAACATGGTTGTCATTCATCAAAGCATCACCTGCTTAAGGTAATCAGATCTGGTATTCGAAAAATGACTGCTGACCGAAAAGAATCAGCCTCATTGTCACTCAGTTGCTCTAACATATCATTGATATATGAAAAGGCATGAACAGGTTCATTCACGTCTTTCAGGTAGCTATCCAGAGCAGCAATATATTGATGTCTGATGGCATGAATTAAGCCACAAACCTAGATATCAGAATATAATTGAATAAACCGCCTACAATAAGGGTACACATGCACGCACAGACATCCAAGGCCCTATGCTTCAATGTAAGAAAGAAAGAATGTGGATGTATACCTGGTAAAATTGAGATCTTTCACACAGGTGTAATACATATGATGCGTCCCAGTCTGTGTCAGGCACTACTTCCAATAGGGCAAGCATCTGCTTCTCTCTTTTTCTGCAAGTATCAGTAGTGTGCATCGGGACACTTGGTGGAAGATTAATGTCAGATGTATAGTACTCGAGAATTCGACTCAATATGGTATTTGAAACGACAGCCCTTTTAGCCGAAATGTAGTATGCAATAAACTCAAAAATATGACCTATGTCTTTCTCTGAAGGCCAAACTTCTGCCAAGTCACCATCACCACTGCTGACAGACTTGTCCGCTTGGTAGGTGCCCTTGCCAAGAACATGAATAAGAGCATCTACCGTTTTTTGGACCATAACATTTTGTCCCACACCCACTGAGTCATTTTCTTTTTCAGCCTCCAAACTTTCATTGGCTGAATCACACAAGGGATAGCCACGTTTTGGAATGTCATCTTCAACAAATGCACATCTCAAAACTTCTAAGGTAGATTCAGTATCCAACTCTAAGAAATGATAAAGGTTCGGGTATGCTGCTGTAGACAAGAAGCTTGTAACTACGCACGAATTTGGAGCATTTGAAGCATCTAATAGAAACTGCAGAAGTTCTGTCCTAAGAGAGGGTAAGCGTAGAGAGGGAAGAGTTCCATGTCCTGCAAAAAGAGATACTTAAATTCTGAATCTTTTCCTAATCAGTCCATGATGTTTACCTCCAAAAAAGGAAAACATGACAGAGATTAAGCAGTACAAGTTAGACAGCACCATAATACACAGAACCCAATCATTTTAAACGTTGACATGCAAAATGAAAGAAGAGGATTTTTTTTTTGCTTTTATCCCCTAAACTATTCACATTTTGTCTACTTCGTCCCTAAACTACTAATTTGATGAATTTATCCCCTCAAGTTTCTGATTGCTTCCTATTTTGTCCAATCGTTAACGGTGGTTAACATTTTGGACAGAAATCTGTCACGTGCCTATCACGTGCGATCAGAACCCAATCGTTAGGGGCAAATTTGTCATTCCACCACTCACATTCATCTCCACCACCTGATCATCTCTACAACTATTTACTATTCACCTTGCTTCCTTTATTCCCGCCGCCGCCACCCTCCCCAAATTCATCCCTCTCTAATTTCAGAATCTTACAACACCCTCCCTCCTCACCACCGTCGCCTCTGGTCTCATCCAACAATGATTATGGAGATTTTTCATTGCCAGCCAAGTGCTCCACCGCTTTGACTAATCAAAGCCTATGAATTACTCCACTCCCCAACTGGAGGATAATGAACAGTAGCCCCAACTTATTACTGATACAGACTACCTGCAAAGTGCACACACAGCCGCGGTGCTGCTGTTCCTATTGTTGCCGCTGAGTGGAGAGGACCGGGGGGGGGGGGCGGGGTGTGGGGGTGTGGGGGTAGTTGCATGAGGCGAGGGAAAGAAGAGAGAGTAGAGAGGAGGGAGGAGAAAGATTACCCAAGGGAAGGAGAAGAAACAACGTGCGGCGAATGAATGTGTACGGCAGTGAATGCCCGTCTCTTTTCTACTGTTTTACTCTTCTTTCCTTTTTGTTTCTCTCTCTCATTAGATGTTGTGAGTGGTGGAATGGCAAATTTGCCCCTTTCATTTGGGTTCTGGTCGCACATGATAGACACGTGACATGTTTTCCGTCCAAAATGTTAAACACTGTTAACAATTGGACAAAATAGGAAGCAATCAGAAACTTAAGGGGATAAATTTGTCAAATTAGTAGTTTAGGGACGAAGCAGACAAAATGTGAATAGTTTAGGGGACGAAAGCAAAAAAAAAATTCATGAAAGAAATAATGCTTCACACCCTCAAATAGTTGAAGAGGTTTTTTCTGCTCTGCATTTTACGATTACTCTGCACCACCCCATCAAAATCCACCATTTCCCCTTTCTACTGGTCATACTAGAAAGAAACCTTAGATCTTCAAAGATGAGCTGTTCTCAAATTTCAAACTGCAAATGGTAAACACTATGGGTAGTCAATAAACAAAACTTCTTGATTTTCTTGAGCAGCATCAGTTTCAAAAGACACTAGTGGATTGAAGCCTATAGTTCAGGCTCCACCCCTGGGGTTAAAAGCTCAAAACCCAGTCCAGTCTCCTTGACCTTATTTTTTTTTATAAGTAAATAATTATATAAGAAACGAGGCATTAAGGGAATGCCGCCCATATACAAACAAAGGCAGAAGACAAAAAGGCCCTATATATACCACCACTGTGTGAATTGAAAAGTACAAACCAATCTAAAAACTGATCACGAGATGGATTATGGATTACATTCTCTTTTCTCCCAACTATACAAGCTATTCACCAAAAAACTTTGAAGTCTAACCAACGCACAATGAATGAGGAGATGATTGACTGTCTCCGCATCCCTTTGGCACATACAAATTAACAATGATTCTCCGCCTTCAAATCAAATTGTCTAGAGTAAGAATCTTGCCTTGGGTCGCACACCACACAAAAAAAACACACTTTCAAAGCATCATAGTTTTCCAAATTGCTTTCCAAGGAAGAGATGTATTACCACTTCCACAAAACGATTGGTAGTAGGATTTCACTTGAAACAATCCTGATTTAGACAACTTCCATCGCATGTGCCCCCGCCCATTCCCCTCCCCCCCCAATTCCATGAGTATTATACACTCTAGCAAGCAAAGATAACAAATCCTCCCTCTCCCAATCGCAAATGTCCTCCGTAACTGAATGTCCCAAACTATGGCCCCATCACTACTTTGAAGATAATTAGAAACAGATGCCTCCCTGTCACAAGTCAAACGATAAATACTCGGAAAGGCATCTCGAAGGCTCACATCCCCACACCACACATGATCCCAGAACTTCACCCTTCTCCTATCGCCAACCACCATATGAGTATTCTTTGCAAAGGCATCCCACCCATTCATGATACCCCTCCAAAGTGCCACACCATAGGGCATGCTCACAGTGATTACCCATCCACATCCATACTTTGCTACCACCACCTTCCTCCACCATCTCTCCTTTTCACATGCAACTATCCAAAGCCACCTACCCAACAAAGCTTGATTGAATAATTTTAGCTTCCTCACTCCCAAACCTCCCTCTCTAATGGAAACACAAACCGTATCCCAATCAACTAAATGGTACTTAAACTCTTCCCCCACTCCTCCCTAAAGAAAGTCTCTTTGTATCTTCTCAAGTCTCTTAGCAACCGAAACTGAGATGACGAAGAGAGACATAAAATAAGTGGGTAAACCTGAGAGTGTACTTTCGATTAAGTGAATCTACCTCCTTTTGGAATATGTTGGTGCTTCCATTCTGCCAATCTCTTTTGAAATCTTTCCACAACTGTATCCCAAGCTTGCTTTGATTTGAAGGATGAACCCAATGGCAAATACGACGCCGTCACGCCGGTACTGGCGCCACCCTATAACCCAAAACCTGAGCAAGAGCACCAATATCGTCCACCGCTCCTACTGGGATCATCTCCGACTTTTCCAAATTTACCTTCAAGCCAAACACCGCCTCAAAGTAGAGGACACACCTGACATAACCCACATGTGTCAGGTCCGCATCGCATAATACCAAAGTATTGTCAGCATATAGAATGTGCGACACCATCAAACCCAAACCATCCTCTCTTCCCACCTCAAAACCTTGTAGAAAACCTCCTTGCACCGCTTTCTGAATCAACCGACTGAACACCTTATTGGAGAATAGTTCTCCTAGGCGGGATGAGTTTCCTCAACGATTCAATGCAGCCCCCTTGTTTGCCAGACAAGGTATTTCTCCTGCTGCCCAAGCTCATACTGGTGTGCTCACCACTGAGGTAGGTGTTGATGATAAGTGGCAGAAGAAAGACCACGCGTCTAGCATGAAAGGGCTGGTGATTCTGTCATACTTGGCAACATGTTATTCCCTGAGAGACAACTGCACCTCACTATGCAAATACCTATGGTTTGGGCCTTCTCAATCTCTTCATTGGCCCATACTCACAACTCACCTAATCATCCCAACATCTTATCTGACCTGGGGCCTATACCCGTTTGGAAAGCAACTCTTACAGATGTAAACTACGACCTTAGCCAACATTTCAAGCTTCCCACAAAACTAATCACGTTGTCATCAATTCTCTTAAGCGTACTGAGGCTCACTCTGAAGATGATTCAAGTAATTGGCAGCCACATAATAGAACTAAATCATTTTCTTAATCATAGCAGGTTCATCCTCCTGCAACAGTTCCTGTTTGTCAGCTTATGGATGATTATGACACTTATTTCCAGGGAGAGCTCTGTTAGAAAGCCATCATGGTGCAGCAGATGGCAATTGGCACTTGGGATTTGAGAAGCATGAGCTATTGTGGTGGTTGAATGGTTCCTAAGAGTGTTTACAAGCTTGAGCTATTGTGGTGGTTGAATGGTTCCTAAGAGTGCTTACAGAGATGATCAATAATATTTCTATAGTCCAACTTCAGTTCCCTAATATCAGTAAGGCCAGCATCATGTCTCCTGTTTTTTCGTTTGTATAGCTCATTGTTCTATCAGTATTGTGAGGCTTTTTCAATGTGAGGAACTTTACCCAAAATAATTTCTTCCCAAACATGTATTGTAGAAAAAGCAGATGATTTTTCAACAACAATAATCCACACCAACAAACTTTGAGCTTAACACCACAAGGGAGTAGAAAGTCAACAAAGAAAATCATCCAGGAAAAATTCTCAAAGTGAAAAATCAAGAAATTATCATCTTTGAAAGAGACCAGGCATCACCATTTGAATCCATTTCAAAAAAAAAAATTGGTATATACCTCCTTCGTCATGAAGATCTACCATATTCGATCAATCAATTCAATTTTTCATAACCACCCTAAAAATTTCCATTATTTGCAAATTAATCATACATTACAAGAATATGAATTTCAAGATCCTATTTAAGGCTGTCCACAGGTCCGACCTGCCTGACCACCTAACCCACCCGAGAAATGAAGGCAATGGACGGTTCTAATCAACCCGATCGGTCGGATTCGGGTCTATTTTCTCAGATTTTCTAGTTGGTCAGTCAGTTGTCGGATGCACCCAATAATTTTTGGATTGATCCGATCCGATCGACTACTTATGTATAAAACTTATAAAAAAAAACCTATTTTTTTTAGTTTCCCCACGCAGACTCTCTCTCTCCCTCTACGCAGCATATCCTTTGAGAGTCTGAATTGTGGAGCTCGGGAACGAGATTGGAGGGTCCGCCAGCTTGCCCACCACTCCTCCGCTGGCTACGGCAGCGGCTCCTCCTCGATCGTCCTCAACAACGTCCTTGTTGGTCATCGCAGTCGTTCCAAGCCGTCGATGCTCCTCTCAATCAAGGACCTCCTCCCCTCTCCCGCGAAGCAGGCCGTCTGGGCCTACCTCCAGCCCATGTCCACCTCGCCCGATTCCTCCTCTGCCGGCCGCCACCTCCTTCATCGACAAAAGGTTTGTGGATATGTGATTGACAAATTGTGATTTTGTACTTAATATTTTTCTGTGAAACCTGACCAAAAAATGGTTTGTAGAAGTGTAGATCTGCAATATTTTGAGAGGGATACGTTTTTTTTTGGATCTGTGATTGTAATTGACTGATTTTTTATTTTGTACAATCCGACCGAATCCGACCCGAACCAATAAGCACTCGGTTTGGTTGGAACCTGACAAGTATTTCGGTCGGGCTTCGGTGACCATTTTTACAATCCGACTAAAGTCGGGTCAGGTCCAACCCGACCCGTGGACAGCCCTAATCCTATTGCATCAATTGCCCCATTAGATAAAGAAAATACTAGCTATAAGCCAAGCTAAAATATGGAATATTATCACTTGGTAGGAGATCGGCAACTGTTTCTTAAAGCGATACCATACCTGGTGGAAAAGCAAGACCAGAAAAGCAATACTTCAGGTAAACAAGCATCCGGTACCTGTTTCCACAGGCCATGACAGTTCAATAATCACTCTGAAATTATGAAAATTAAAATAAAATAAAAAGTGTACGAAATCCTTTCATCAAATATTCCTCCTAAATTTCTCATACACAGGAGGGAAAAATCTTTTGCATGTAATAATCACAAAACAATGCGAAGTGAGCATCTATACAAGGCAACTAGGCCATGGTAGGATTTCATTGCCAGTGATTCTACTACCTAAAGCACCACGCTGACAGGTGATATCACGGCTCAGCAAGAATTATATTGGCTAAAGGCAACGCGCAAGAAAGTCAGCAGATTGAAATTAAGTGGATTCAATTCAACAGTGCCCCTAGTGCAGCCTACTTTTAACCTGGTGACCGAACTTTGGATAGCCGGTCTATGTCTCCACGGAACCATGAAGCGAAATCCCACATTGCTTGGGTACCAAAATAATATGAAGAATATAAGCGTGAGGGCACCCTCACTTCAATAGCTAGCTTTTGGGGTTGAGTTCTACCCAAAACCGTGTAACATTGTACCAGAGCCGGGTATGCCAAGGATGGGTAGGGTGCGTGTCCCTGGCCTACACGCAGCAAGTGCTGCCAAGTGAACATGCTGGGCGTGAGGGCGGGTGCGAAGCAAAGTCCCACATCGCTTGGGTACCAAAACAATTTGAAGAATGTAAACGTAAAAGCACCCTCACTTCAATAGCTAGTTTTTGGGGTGGAGTTCTACCCAAGACTGTGTAACAGGAACTAGCACGACAATTTTGGCAGCACACTACAAGAAAGTTGGCTTCTAGCTGGCAATGGATTTATTTATTTTTTATTATTTTTAGTTGGGTGAAGCTCACCCCTGCATTGCTATAATGTACTACCTACCAAACTACACATTTAAATATGCAAAAGACGGGGGAACAGCCAAGTAAAATGGCCAAACATATTAGCAAATTAAGAAGAAAACTTAAGCATATCAAATAACATACCCAAGGGCGGCAGCAGTTTCTCTTTCGCTATTTTGAAAAACAATCAGCAGCTCTTCTAACGGTGCCCTGAAATCATCTAAACCCCTATTAAACAGGTATACCAGTGCACCATATAATCTGTGCTCCCGACATAAACGGACAACCTGCAAGACAAGTTACTAAAAATTAAAAACTAATCATGAGGAATATCAAGAATTATCAAGCACAAAACAGGAGAAAAGAGAAGACGAAGAATATGATGAATGATAGAAGTTAGTGCGAAAGGTTTTGATACAGGCCACTATGAGAAATATGTCGTGGTAGTCGGGAAGCTTAATGTTCTATCTCTACAAGGAGTGTTAGGCTGATTAAATTATCAAAGGGCAATTTCCTCAAGCAAGTAAAAAAGGGAAAAGTCCATTTTACCCCCTAACCGCTATAGGCTGGGTGTACTCTGTGAGATCTAACCTTGACCACATAACCACCATGTGCTATATGGATCAAAGTGCATTGTTGGGTTCTGTTAACATAATAAATACAAGTCTAAATTGGCTGTTAATGCCACGACGGCTTGTTTTAATGCCATGACAAATCAATTGAGCTTCCAATTTTACAAACAAAGCCGCCGCGCCGCCTCCCCCCCACCCCACCCCACCCCACCCCTCCCTCTACAGTAGCTACCACACAAGACGGGTATAAGAGAAAGAGGATAAAAGTGGATCGGTCAATCTGTTGTGGAAATAGAGAAAGAATGGTGAGAAAGGGGCAAAAGAGAAGATAATGAATGCAAAGAGAGTAAACGGTGAATTTCAAGGGTAATGTTGTCAAACAACATAATTGTTTGAGGCACCAAAAAAAGATGTTGTGGCTTTATCAGTCTCCTAAACAAAATCCAGCAATTCATCTCAACACCTATAAGCTCCGTTGTTGAACATTAATAAGGGAATGGACACTGTAATTTTAAAATCATTTTGGGAACATAACTTGTTCTCTTCTTTTCTTCAGCTTCATTTCTAGATTATTTTGTGTAGATTTTTGAATTGATTCTTTGCATTATTGTGTTTCTTGTTTAATTGTCTGCGTTTTCTTTTTTTATCTTGATTGATTTACATCTCTTTGCAACAAGTCAATGAGATGAATGCATAATAGCAGAAATGGATTTTATAGCTTCTCTCTCTAAAAGTTTGTTTGTTTTCATGCTTTGATTTGTTCACATATATGTCTTCCGAGGAAAATAATAGCAAGGGGCTGTTCAGAAGTCTCAAAGGAGGATAATTTTGTTCTTCAATTGTCAGGGGTGATACAGATTTACAGATAGATGCGTATACATACTTATAAACAAACCAAACCGAACCTTGTATCCCAATCCATTGGGGTCGGATATGCATACTTAAACACATGTAGTTGTATATACGAGGGATGAGAAGATGATTGAAAATCCAGGCTGCATGTGCGTGTGTATAAACGAATGGGGTTGGGGGTAGGAGAACACCATGCAGAGGGTGAGTAGAGAGAGAGTCATGGGATGAAGAAGAAAAAGATATGGTATTGGGTCTAAGGGTATTTTGGTCTTCTGTCATAGGAGGGAAATAGTGTTTCACGTGTTTCATTGCAGATTGAGTGTGTGCCTTACACAGACTAGTAACATGGATGTAAAATGTGATGGTGCACTTTGATCCATATAGCACGTGGGATTCATATGGTCAAGGTAAAATGTCAGGGGGTGCAAACCCCACCCGAAGTCTACATGGACTTTTTCCTATATTACATATTTACGTCATATATGTATAATGTATGTATGTAAATTCTGAAGGGAATCTAGGTCAAGGTAGATATGAAGGTCTATTCAGAGATGCCAGAGGCTCTAAACCAACAGATATCACGGAATGTGTCAAGCAGCATATTTTGGAGGCGAAACTGTGGGGCCTTCATGAAGGATAACAATTATTCTTTGAAGATTGCAAGTTGAGATAGACTCCAGTTCAAAAATTCTGAACTGGTAACTTGTGGGAGCAATAGATAACCTTAGCTTCACCTTTTAGCATTGGTGGTGGACGTAGGGCCTGTTTGATAAAACTGAAAACTGAATGCTGAAAAATTAAGTACTGAAAGCTGAATGCTGAATTTTTTAATCTGAAAAGCTGTTTGGTAAATATATTAAGTATTGAATTAAAAAAATGATAAATTAATTTTAGTTCTGATTCTCTCTTAATTTACTAATGGTCACAATGTACTTATAATAATGGTAGAATGGTGATTGCTGTGGTGGTGGTGGTGGTGTTGGTGGTGATGACGGCGACGGTGGTGGTGGTGTTGGAGTGCTGGCAATAGTGGTGTAAAGGTGGTGGTAAAATGATGGTGATGTAACGGTGGCAATTAGTGGTGGTGGCGGCAGTGGAGTAATGGTGACAATGGGTGGTGTCGGTGGAGTGATAGTTGTGCAATGGTGGGTATTGTGGTGGTGGCGGTGGCGACGGTGTGATAGTAGTGGTGGCAGTGTGGTAATGGTGGTGCTGTGGTGGTGGAGATGGAGTGATAGGAGAGTGGTGGTGGTGATGGTGATGGTGGAATGGTGGTGAAGTAGTGGAGGAGTGGTGGTGATGGTGGCGAAGTGGTGGTGGTGGAGGAGTGGTGGTGAAGTAGTGGAGGAGTGGTGGTGATGGTGGCGAAGTGGTGGTGGTGGTGGTGGTATGTAGAGCTGTAAGTGAGCCGAGCTACTCGCGAGCTCGGCTCGGTTATGGCTCGACTCGGCTCGGTTCGAAGGGTAAATGAGCGAGCTTGAGCTCAGTTTTGAGGCTCGTTAAACAAACGAGCCGAGCTCGAGCTCGAGCCTAGTTAGGCTCGGCTCGACAGGCTCGCGAGCTGGCTCGACTCGACTCGATAACGACTCGGCTCGGCTCGATAATATATGTATATATACACTTCTTAATTTTAGGATTTCTCACCTGTCTTTTTTTCTTTTTCATTTTTATCCGCCGTTTCTTTTCCACTCAAATCAGGAGAGAGAGACTCAAATTAGGGGAGAGAGAGAGAGAGAGAAGAAGAAGAAGAAGAATGAGGGATGGGCAGCCATTCTCTGATTCACTTTCACATGCCTCTGCAACTCCTCATCTTCTGTCCCTTCGCCGTCAATCATCACCGCGTTGTCGTTCGTCGTCGATCTCCCTCTGCTAAAGTTTCCGGCCGTAAGTCTCTCACGCTCTCTTTCTCTCTCGATCTCACTCTTTTCCTAGCCTTATTTTTACTTTCGCCGATGATGTTGTAGATTTGACGGCAGACAACTTCGAGAAGGAGTTCGGTCAAGATCACGGTCTCGTCGGTTCTACGATGGGTTCTGATTTGTTGCAATGAACTTAGTTGGAGATGGGTTTCACCTACATGATGGGTTCTGATTTGTTGGAGTTCTGTTGTTGGAAGATTAGATTTGAGTTTATTCATGGTGCTAATTGTGGTTCTGTTGAAGATGGGTTTCATCTACGATGGGTTCTGAATTATGATTAGTTTTTTTTTTTTTTTTGTCCGCAAATTCTGATTAGTTGAAGATGGATTTCACCTACGAGGCTACGATAGGTTCTGGAATGATTTTTTTTTTATCCGAAAATTCTGTTGATGAATTCGAGCTCGAGCCGAGCAGGCTCGTTTATTCCAAATCGAGTTCCAACGAGCCGAGCTCGAGCTTTGTACATGTTTGGCGAGCCGAGCTCCAGCCCTGATTTTTTGGCTCGATTCGAGCTCGAGCCGAGCTCGAGCATGTCAATACTCGGCTCGACTCGGCTCGTTTACACCCCTAGTGGTATGGTGATTAAATGCAAGTACACAAGAATTCAGCCAGAATTAAGTAGCTCAAAGCTACTTAATTTTTCTCAACTTTTTAACCTACATTTTAAGTAGCACTTAATTTATTAAGCAATGTATAATGTCGTTATCAAACCTACTGAATCACTTATTACTTAATTGATTCAGTTTTAAGTGCTGAATTTAGGTTATCAAACAAGCCCGTAGAGCCATGTTACTTATGGAAATGCTAGACAAGCACAACCTAAGGGAGGGGAACAATGTGAATATAGCGAACTTCTAGTAATGCTGGACAACACCAGATAAGCTAGCATGCTTGCTTGAGGCTGATGTTACAGCAGTTTTCAGAATGATATAGTTCTTGTTTTATTTTAGATATTTTATTTTCTAAAATATAAAATATTAGAGAGCCCCAATTGGTGCGCATACATATTTAAACTCTAGAAAATAACAATTGTTTTCAGTCGCAGATTTTTGTAAATGGTAAGTATTAGAGAAAATTTTGAGTTAATTCTTCATCAATTATCCTCTGGTTGCCGAAAATTCTCTTTTCATTGGTATCTTCTTGTGTTTCTTTGGGATTCATTTACTTGAGAGACCTAATCCCAGTTGGGAACGTGATTCCTCGTCAACGGGAACGAGGCGCTTGTTAGATTCTTACTTTGAGCCCCTGGAGCAAAGTTCTAGAGTGGATTCATCAACCCCAGTTGGAGGATCTTGTAGTTAAGGTCACAATACTTGATAGAGCCTAAAGGATTGATGGTTTGCACAATATCACCAACGTATCATAAACCTTATTACATATGCAACACAAACATTTTGCCATATCCTCGTTGTTACAAGACAACTATTATTAGGGCTGTAAACGAACCGAATCGAGCCGAACCCTGTTAAGTTCGGCTCGGGTTCGTTAAGGTATGAGTTCGGCTCGAGTTCGATTCGAGCCTAGACAACTTGGCTCGAGTTCGGCTCGTTAAAATTTTTGAAGGCTCGGGTTCGGCTCATTAAGGTACTCGTCTGGCTCGAGTTCGGCTCGGGATTCGATTCGAACTTGAACATCTTGGCTCGAGTTTAGCTCGGTTGGGTTCGTTAAACTCAAATGAATCGAGCCAAGCCGAATCTAAGCTCGAATTGAGCTCGTCAAGACTCAGATTTGGTTTGGCTCAGCTCATTAAACTCAAGCGAACCCAAACTCTCTCATTGATCGTATAGAATTTGGGAGAAAAATAAGTATTGAATTATATATACACCTTAAAATTTTACATTTACTAATAGACCCCTATTGAATTATTAATTAAATTTAAGTATAGGTTCGCGAACCTAACCGAGCCGAATACCATTAGGCTCAAGTTCGGCTCATTTACAGAATGAGCCTAGAATTGAGGTTCAGGTTCAGTTCGTTTAGCAGACAAATCGAACTCGAACGAGCTCTTGCCGAACCGAGCCTCGAACAGTTCGCGAATGACTCAGTTCATTTACAGCCCTAACTATTATATCCTTTATTCGTCTCCATGCTTCGTCAATACTAATAAATCGATATTCATGAATTCATGATAATATATGGCATGAGCTGCGAAAGGACAAATGGAATATGACCTGATTGAAGTCCAAGGAAGAAATATCCATATGGAGAACGCATTGTTCAACCCGCTGCAACCAACCTTTTGTGCTATAATGCTCCACCAGTGCTTGCATAATCTTTGCAGCAGAAAATGCAAGAAAAAAAAAAGTAACAGATTAACACAGAAATGCAGTCTATACCTTAGTTTCTGCAAGATCCAAACACGTCAAAAGTAAGCAGTACCTCAGGAGGTAAGGATCCAAGCATGTCTTTCAATATATATGGCTCCAAAAGCTCTAAAAATGTATCTGAGCAAGAAAAAGAAATATTGACAAACGTACGAAAAAAGAGTTAATTGATGAAACCAAAGATACCCATAGATAATGTAGAGAGAAACTCCCAAACAGGATACAAAAGAGACTAGCTCTTGATAATATCTGTTCAAAATGATAAAAGCTGCCAAAAGAAAGGACTCTAACACTTTTATATAAACTCAATACAAAGAGACATAATACCCTTACTACATACTACATCATACTCCCCTACTAAAAAGTAACTTGTCCTCAAGTTACAATAGTGTCCTCCGGCAAATAGGGCACCAAGTTTTGCACATTGAATGTGTTGGAGATGCTCAAGTGAGAGGGTAAGCGGACTTGATAAGCATTGTCATTGATCTTGCGCAAGACTTCACAAGGACCCACTTTCCGATCGTTCAACTACATTTAAGCACCGTGAGGATGATTATCCTTGCTCAAGACAACCCAAACAAGATACCCTTCTTTGAACAAAACCTCCCTTTTGTGTGCATCAACAGTCGCCTTATACTTCGCATTAGACTTCTCAATATTGAGCTTAAGAGTGGATATTCTTCCTAAACGTAGCCATATCTTCTGCCTTGGAGTGTCCCTTCTTAGGGGTTGGCAAAGGAACAAGGTCAACCACACTTAGAAGGTTTCAACCCGTAAACCGCTTCAAACGGGGAAGTGTGGATGGTGCGGTTTACAGAAGAATTATAAGCAAACTCTGCCAAGGAAAGAATTCCATCCCAACTTTTTGGATGTTCACCAACTAAGCATCGCAACAAATTCCCAAGACTCTGGTTTACCACTTCCATTTGACCATCGATTTGAGGGTGAAAAGAAGTACTAAAGCATAAGTTGGTGCCAATCTTCCTCCACAAGGTCCTCCAAAAGTGGGCAAGGAACTTAGCATCTCTATCGGAGACAATAGAAGTAGGGACGCCATGCAACTTGTAAACCTCCTTGAAATAGAGATTGGCAATGTTAGTCGCATCCATAATCTTCTTACAAGGGTATGAAATGAGCCATTTTTGAAAATCAATCCACTACCACCATGATAGAATCACTCCGCCTTTGCGTAGGAGAAAGCCCCAAGACAAAATCCATACTCACGCATTTCCAAGGACTTTCCGACATTGGTAAAGGCAAATACAATCCCGCATTAGTGGCTGTTCCCTAACTCCGTTGGCAAGTTTGGCACCTTTCCACATAGCCCCCCACATCTTTACTCATTCCCGGCCAATAATATGCATCTTGAAGCAACGCTAGAGTTTTATCCTTGCCAAAATGACCCAACTTGTGACTTTCGGCCAACAATTGCTCCCTTAAAGAGCATGTAGGGACACACAACTTAAGCTCTTTGAAGAGAAATCCATCCTTCAACATGAAACATGGATCGATAACCTTATTACCCCTTGGCAAAGCATCGATTATCTTACTAAAGTAAGGATCTTCGGCATAAAAAGCGCGAAATTCTTCAAACCTGCTAGATTTTTTTGGAAGGTTCCAACCTAAAATCAATTGGCTACAGGTGAAGTAGCCTCTAGAATGTATTAAATAAGCTTAGGTGGCTTAGATGAGCGATTTGGGAGAAGTCTAACACTCCCCCTCACGTGCAGCCCGGATGCACATGGAAGTGACTGACCAGGAACTGACTAACTGACTGACTCGGGCGACAGAGATGACAGAGACTTTCCTACGAGAGGTGAAGCCACCCAAGACCTAGCTCTGATACCATGTTGTTTAGAAGGATAGAAAAAGTGTATAGGGTGTTAATCAACCCTAACACACGAGAGCTTTATTTACATTATGTGAGAGCTAATTACATAACGTAACCAACCAATGAGGGACTAAGTCTAAACTCTTATTATAACAAAACCCAACAACCTTGTTCTTCATTTCCACCAAGAGAGCCACTCTTCTACTCAAACCATCAGCTACTTTGTTGAGAATCCCCGATTTGTGCCTCAAAGAGAATGTGAATTGTTGTACATAAGCCACCCACTTGACATGCCGTTTATTGAGGTGTTATTGGCTATTGATGTACTTAATAGCTTCATGACTGGTGTTGAGGACAAATTCCTTGTAGGCAAGGTAGTAACTCCAATACTAGATGGCTTGGACAATGGCATAGAATTCCAAGTCATAAGTAGAGTACTTGAGTTTAGCACCGTTCAACTTCTTGCTAAAGAAAGCAATAGGTTGACCACCTTGGCTTAGGACTCCACCAATTCCCACTCCCGAAGCATCACAATGAAGTTCAAAAGTTTTGTCAAAGTCGGGTAAGGCCAAGATAGGAGCTTCCATAAGCTTGGACTTCAACAATTTGAAACTCTCGGCGGCTTCTTGGGACCATATGAACACCCTTTGCTTGAGGCAATCGGTAAGAGGAGCCGCGATACTACTAAAGTTGGCAATGAACCTCCAGTAGAAGGTAGCTAACCAATGAAAACTCTTCACTTCATGAACACTTGTAGGCGTTGGCCATTCCACAATGGCCTTAATCTTGTCTTCATCCATGTGAACCCCCTTTGAAGACACAACATACCCCAAAAATACCACCTTATCAACGGCAAAACTACACTTCTTCAAGTTCCCATAAAATTTCTCTCTTATCAAGATTTCAAAGACTTGTTGGAGGTGGGATGAGTGATCTTCAAAACACCGACTATACACCAAGATATCATCAAAGTACACAACTACACATATACCCAAGAGAGATTGAAGCATTTGAGTCATTACCAGCATAAAAGTGCTTGAAGCATTGGTAAGACCAAAAGGCATCACAAGTCATTCAAAGAGGCCATGAGGGGTCTTGAAAGCCGTTTTCCATTCATCTCCCGAGCGAACTCGAATTTGATGATAACCACTTCTTAGATCAATCTTTGAGAAGACCTTTGAACCAGCAAGGCAATCCAACATATCATCTAGCCTTGGAATGGTAAAGCGGTACTTGATAGTGATCTTGTTAATAGCTCTACTATCCACACACATCCTCCATGAACTATCCTTCTTCGGAGTCAAAAGAGCCAGCACCACACAAGGGCTAAGGCTTGCCCTTATGCAGTCTTTCTCTAGAAAATCCTTAACTTGCCTTTGAATCTCTTCCCTCTCCCTTGGAGACATTCTATATGCGGGCTTGTTCAAAAGAGGCGCCCCGGGCACCAAGTCGATACAATGTAGAATATCTCGCAAATGAGGCAATTCGGGAGGCAACTCTTGAGGAAACACATCAACATACTCCTTCAAATGTTTAGAAATCGCCTCGGGAACATCCGACACACCCATATCCGCCAAAGGAATCAACACTAGAACATACCAGGTTTCATGACTTTCCTTGAGAAATCCTTTAGAAGCAAGCAATGTAGCGGGAGGAGGCTTTGTAGTCACCTTCTCCTTCATACATAACAAACTGAATTGTCGTTTCTCCTTAAGGACGGTGTAGGTATTCTTCTTTCCATCATGGATGGAATGCCTATCATATTGCCACGGGTGACCAAGTAGTATATGACAAGCATCCATAGGAACCACATCGCACCAAGCTTCATCAAAGTACTTTTGCCGAATGGAGAAAGATACCAAACACCTTTTAGTCACCTTAATTTCATTGCCCTTCTTCTTGAACCAAGAAAGGGTATAAAGATGGGGATGCTCCCCCACTTTGAGTTGTAACTTGTCCACCACCTCTTGAGAGACTACATTCTCACAACTTCTGCTATCAATAATCATGTTGCAAACTCTACCGCCAGGCGCCAACATTGCAAGTGATGTAAAAGATATTGGTACGCAACGAATCTTCATTAATAGCATCCTTAGGAGTAAGGAGAGTCTTTTGGATCATCAACGCATAGTCTTCTTCCTCATCATCACCCCCAATTTCTTCACATATTTCTTCGTCGTAAACGGGAATATCATCCTCACAACCTTGTTCCGTAACCTCCTCAATGAAAAAGTGCCTTGTTACGACCTTCGGAAGCCTTACGACAATCCGAAAACTTGTGACCGGTTTCTCACATTTGAAGCACTTAAAAACCCCACTTTGGAATTGATTTCGAGCCCCCGAGGCACCGGATTGAGGCTGATTTTGAGCTGGTGTTGAAGCCTTCTCCGCTCGGTTTTGAGTACCAACCCCGGAAGAAACACTTTGGCCACCACTAGAGAAAGAACCACCCCTAGCATAAGAGTAAAAGGGCTGCCTGGACTTGGAACCGCCTTGATATTGTTGCCTAGATCTCGAAAACTTCCTCTTTTCTTGCTTTTCTTGGATTGTGATTGTCAACCCACTTATGTACCTTGCAACCATTTGATCTTCACTTTCATTCAAATCAACTCTAGCAACAAGTTGATGGAAAGCCTCCGTGTACTCATCAACACTTCTAACTTGTTTGAGATTATGCAGATTCTTGTAGAGATTTTGCATATAGTTGAAAGGCAAGAATTGCTCATTGAGTTTCTTCTTCATTTTCTCTCATTCTATAATCTCTCTCTTTCCTCTTCGTAGCCTAGTTTCTTGCAATTGCTCCCACCAAGCGGAAGCTCTTCCGTTGAGACAGATAGCCACTAACTTCACCTTCTTCTCCTCAGAGACATCTCAATAATCAAACACTCTTTCAACCGTATTTATACAATCAACAAACTCATCCGGAATAAGACTTCCATTGAACTCGGGAAGTTCAATCTTGATGTTCTTCTCCCACCTATAAGGAGAGTGAGCAGAATGTGGCCTACGCCAATTTGAATCACGAAAAGGATTGTCAAAGTGACTTTGAGAGTCCTCGGACCCTCCACTACCCGCACACGACACTTGCAAGCCTTGCACCATCGCTGTTACGGTAGCAACTTATTGTCTCAACTCTTGAGTCTCATAGTTTTGGTTGCCACACTCATTCTCTTCACCATTGTTCACCACAAAGCCTCTACCTCTACCTCCTCTTCTACCTCTAGCCCAATAAGCCATTACAACACCACAATCAACTCCAAAACAAGCAAGTTCACCCCAAATAAGGAAAATCCAGCCAAATCAGTACACGAACAGCCTCAAATCACAATCAATCGACACAAATAGTGACAACCCAACAACAAACCGCAAGAAATCGAAGGAAATAGCGACAAACAAGACAAACCCAGCTGAAATCAAGCCTATAAATGCAGATTCGAGTGCCAAAAGAGCAGTTCGGAAGCCCTTACCTCTGATTTGAGTACAATTGAAGGTTGTACGAGTCTAATTGAAGGTTGTACGAGTCCAATTGAGGCTGTACGAGTCAAACCTAGGCTGTACAAGCCTCAATCTGCAGTTTCGAGGGCTGAACCAGTGAAATCGAGCACGAAACCACTGTTTCAAGAGCCAAAATTGGAAGCTCTGCACTCGAAAATGATGGAACAGCCTCGGAAGTGATTGGGTTGAGTTCGAAATCCCAAAACGAAGGTCCTAGGGTGCTCAAACAGGTCGAAACAGTGCTGAAATGGGTAGATCGAGCTTGAACAGTGCTGAAATGGCTTATTTAAGTTCGAACAGGTCAGATACGAAGGGTTTTGGTTCGATTCAGGGCTGAATATGGTCAAAATCAAAGTATAAGGTGTTGGGTTGGATAGATCTGAGGATTGGAGTGATATGGAGGCTCCGGCGAGATTTTCCGGCGCTGTTTTAGGTTTCCGGTGAGATTTTCCGGCGAGATTTCGGTTTCCGGTGAAGTCTCCAGCGAGATGAACGGTGGGGATCGAGCCTAGAAGCTCTGATACCAAATAATGCAACCAAAGATATCCATAGATAATGTAGAGAGAGACTCCCAAATGGGATACAAAAGAGACTAGCTCTTGATAATATTTGTTCAAAATGATAAAAGCTGCCAAAAGAAAGGACTCCAACACCTATATATAGACTCAATACAAAAAGACATAAATACCCTTACTACATACTACATCATTAACGTACCGCTTGTTTAATTATAAAAGGACATGCCAACATATCTGGCAATATAAAAGGAAGAGTTTATAATGCACTAAGGATTGAAGTGTGGCCAAATACCATCTGTTGATTTGAATCTCTAACACTCTCAAGGTACAAAAGGCAACTATGTGTCGATGAGTATACTCTTCGTTGCTGCATAAGGCAGCTATACAATGGTAAAATATCTTGGAAGAAAATGTGTGGTAAAACTAGAAAGCCACATTAGGCATATACACAACAAATTGCTTATTCCCAAAGAAAAATTATGAAGAAGATTATCTAAAATCACTTCAAGCCCCGACATCTTCCCTTTTACAGAGTTTGGGAAAACAAATTAAAAAAGGAGGTGATGATAAGAACTGTCATGTGGAATGTGGATTACTAACTTCGCCTCTCTTTTTCCATAGGCAGTACCAAGTTTGCCAATTTGAATAGTTTTGTTTGTCTTCAAGGTTATTTAGAGGATAAAGGGCAAAAAACAAAGTTTCACACTAAGAAACACTAGCTCAGCAAAGTATTCCTTTATCCTTCTTTTGATAAGAACAAGAAAGTATAATGAACTTGTGTTACTTCTACAAGTTGTTTCCTACAGTATCCAGCACCTTTTATGAGAACTGAAACTGGGATAATGTTCCCATTTTGAGGAAAGGTAAATTTGACGCAGGTTAATGTTATCATTTGTATTCATATTCAGTAAGAATTGGGGAAATTGTCAGTATTTAATGAGGATCAGAGAGGTGAGTATGGTGCCAAAGATGTCTGAAGAAAATCTACAGTGTGTCATGGGAATTTACCCTTCAGCTATGAATAAATATGAAACAGTTTTATGCTCTCATGTTTGGTGAATTCATCTCCCTAGGTAAGACAGTAACCAAAATATTTGAGAACCTATCCATAGTTTGATCAGAACATTGGTCCTCAATGAGTTTTAAACTGTAACTCATTATCTGCAATTTATAAAGAACATGTACCAGAGATCTCTCCAACTTTTATGAATTAGTCCTAGGATATACCTCTATGTTGAACAGCCGCAAATTTGGAAAGAATTTCATCGAAGAGGACGTCAGTTCTATTGATATGAACACAGAATTCAACTGCAACACCACCAACACGAGTAAACTGCTCATTGATTTCTGAATGGACAGAACTAGCTCTGCTCTCTGAGTCGTCCAATTGTTCAAGCTTTCCAATTTGGTTGCAGAAGGCCACTGATATATAGGAAAATACTTCATCAACATATGACAAGAGCAACTCCACTAGGTAGGGCATAATTGCCTCCTGTACGGCATCCAGGGTTCTAGGAAGGTCAATAACACCATGGGCTTGACCATCATAAAGCGTCATTGCCATGTTCAATGCACCCATCCAATCACCTGCTTTCCGCAAAACTTGAATCCGCTCCTTCCATGGGAGAAGGCGGCAAACAATTAGATGCATAGGCCCGAGTACATATATAGAAGCTCCTCTTACAGATATACACTTGTGATAAGCTTTCTCAGGGTTTCCAAAGAGATTTGTGAACTGGGTATGATAAGCAACAAGATCATCTCCTCCAGAGCCATCAACAGCAAAACTTGTCTGGTGAATCACAGTTCCATCTTTTGCATACAAAAAAAGTTGCCCATTTGATGTGAGAACCACCAACATCTGAACAAACAGAATTATCCCTTCAATTTTCACGGAGACAAAAACCAGAGAAACAGTGATGCATGCAGAGAAATAGCAGACGAAATAACAATGAAAGATCCAACATCCAATGTACTTGATACCCCATTAAAAGATCAACCAGAGAAGCAGAACAACAAAATTCACACCTAGAAAGTTTACCTGGTCATCCAACCATGCTACCCCTATCGCTGAGCTTTCAAGGGTCCACTTCCCATATATTTTCAATTCTGATTTGACCAATTTTGCAACCTGAACTTTCCGATCCCAAGCAATTGCAAGAAGTGAAACTTTTTCTGATGCTTCCACAGGAATATTGTCTATAACGATGTCAACATCCATATCTCAGAACACTCACGGTATGAAATTTCATGAATTGTGGGGTAGGGTAATGATACATACCAGTGGAAGAACCATGTTGCTGCCCCATACATTTCCAGGCAGTGTAAGGCATGGAACCCTCACGAACACCATCAGGCTTTGGAAGTTGAGCATAGACCACCACGCTAGGACTCACCCTTGCCTGTAGTGAACATCTGTGGCATTAACGTAGCAAACAAGAAAACAGAAATGCACCTCTTTAATAGTAAAAATGTTTTATAATGCTATCTTCTGAACCATCATACCACCAGAGCACTTTGGTAAGTGGCAAATACGACCACCCCTTCTTCAACTGAGGAAGACTTTTCGTTCAAGAGTTTCCGACTAGAATCTGCCCCAAGCACACCACCCATCATGCTACCAATGGTACTGCTTGAACCTGTATTGTTGGCTGTGTTGGCCTGGGAGGACATCAAAGCACCTCCACAACATTCATCAGAAAGCAGTGGAGAAGCACATAATACTTTGCCCGTTGTTCGTCCATCGAGAAGACACTGTTTCAGTAAACATAAACAAACTATGCGATCTGATATACAATCTCTTCACTCTCAGTTTCAAACAAGCATTTTAAAAGACAACACTCTAAAGAGGCATATAGTTGGGACAAGAAAAATTGGAATTACCGTTGTACTGAAGGAAAATCTATTGAGCCATGGAACCACTGAGAAAGTAATCAACCAAACCAAACCCTTACTATCACCGCTAACTAGCCTAAACTGCCGAGTAACTTGAGAATCATGTCCCAGATATAACATATGTACAACAGGTGCATCATGTATACCAGTAACAACTTTTAAGGCGGATCCCTTCTGCACATCCCAAACAGTTACACGCCCATCACAATAACCTGCAAAGAGTAAGTCTCCCGGCTGATTGAAGCACAAAGATGTTACTGGAGAATGAGAATTATCCCCTTGTAATCCAAGCATCAGCATCTGACATAGATTTAAACTAGCTTATCAGGAGAATAGCTAATTCTATTGAAATGCATAAAACACGTACTCAACATACTAAGGGAAGTTTGTACAGCTGAGACTGCCCACGTAGTAAGGGAAGTTTGTTGCAACTTTTAGCTGTGTTAAACAATTAACTTTATTATCCTCTCAGGTGCATAAGGACTGACTGCATTTGCAATTTTACCCACAGAACTGTGTAGCCATTAAAGATATCTTTTTCAGAGCAATGCCTAAGAGATGCAAAATTAAAGTTCGCAAGCCTGATCAAAGAAGAAAGAAGAAAAAGAAATAAAGGTAAAGAGCACAACGATTTACAAGCAACCTTTGCATCCATGTTGTCAGCACAATGAGGAGAGTATTTACTGGGCACAACAATAACCACCCCTTTAGACATTCCCACAGCAATGTAGTTGAGATGAACTGCCACGACTTGAGGGGATCCCTGATCCCGCCTGAATGCCTGAGATGAGATGGTCCGAGTGATAGTGTTGTTTGCATAAACATCGAAGTATCCCAGGGCAGTAGACCCCCTCCTTACACCCTCAAGCCTCATTGGTTGAGCAGCGATATCATTTTCCATATCCAAACCAATGAAGGCATGTTTCTTTTCAATTTCTTCAGCTAATTCAAGGGGCTTCAAGGACACACGTGATTTCTTTTGTGTCCTTTTATTACCCCTCTTGCTCTCCCATTGACTAATTATGTCCTCATCCAGGTCCATAACATCATTCCTATAACTGGTGTCGTCTCCAGTAAGACTCGCTCCATGTCTAGAAAGAGGCTTCGCCTTGTCAATTTCAGATGTTTCGACCATTACAATTGGCAATTCATCCTCAATATCTCTCCCGTCGTGAGAAGAATCCATCCTCTTGTCGGCAGTTTCAGTAGCTTCAGCAAACTCAGAAATAGCACCATTATTCTCATCCCATGATGAAGATGGAACTTGGTCATATTTAAAGCCATTGGTAACAGACACTGTGGTGCTATCTTCCAAATGCAACTGCTCTTCAGGGTTAACACGAGATAGGATGTATGGATCATCTCTATGGGGGCCTGGTGAAACTTCCTGTGAATCAATTACAACGCTTGGTTCAAGGGCAAAAACTCTGCCAACCCTCAGCTCACTCGAAGTCTCCCCAATTGTATCACCTTTCCCCGATATTTCAGGTGTAACATCCACCTTAGAATCAGCAGCTTCCGCAGCTGCAGATTGATAATTATCCCATGGAACATCATTTTCTTGGACTAATTTCCCATCTGGGTGACTGATTTCAGGAGCAAAGCTATCTAAACCATCATTGGAAACAACTTGAGCTTTAGAATCCAATTCTTGACTGCCAAGAACGCTACTAATAAGTAAAGTAGCGCTGCTGCTGCTGCCAGCTCTTCTGGATTTAAGCGCAGCAGCGTGCGGAGTGGGAGTGGGACGCGAAGCCGCCACAGCAGCAGCGAGTGCAGCACCCGGCTTCTTCACAGTTGAGCGAACGCCGCTTCCAAACAAGAGCGGCAAGGGGCGCAAAGCAAGCCCCCGACCTAGAGATAAAGAATTGGCCGATAATTCACCCGATTCCACCCGGGTAGAAGACGAACTAAACTTAACTCTGGAGTCTGGGAGGGTTTTAGGGCTAATTACGGAGGAGGAGGCGTCGTTGACATCTTCTTGATCAGAAGAGGAACGAGGGCGATAAAGGAAGGACTGATTCAAGGAAGGAGGTGAGGAGGAGGAGGAGGAGGAGGAGGAGTCGTTGAGGATTTCATCGACTGTTCGATGATGAGGGATGGAACAAAGCCGATCGTCGTCGTCGTCGCTAGTACTCTGTGAAGCCAGAAAGGCATCGAGATCGAGCTCCATTTCCCCCTCAAGTGATGGTCTGATGAGCTGCCGAGTCATCTCCCAGAGACTTACTTCCACGGAACGCAGGTAATCATATTGATAACAGACCCCAACATCCTAGTTTTACCAGTTGGTGGACATGGTTGGAACCTAGTACTGCGGAGAAACGGACAATCTATATTCTGTATTCTATGCTCCATCCCACCCAAATTCTTTTTTCTATCAGCAAGATGGAGGGTTAAAAATAATATAATTTTTAAATAAAAAATCACAAGTATTTTAATAACTTATTAGATATTAATGAGTATTTTTAATTTATGAAAAAAGTTTAAATTTTTTTTTGAAAAAATTGCATTATTTTTAACACTCTATTTTGCGGATCGGACATAAAATTTGGGATGGAGGGAGTATTATAAAAGAGGACGGGTATCTTTAAGAATATTTCATCTCAACAGTTTAGATTTCTTCCTGATACAAATTTTATCTACCTATACAAACAAATTCAACGGTCTCAATTTCTTCACCTTTCACATACAAACCAATGGCAATTTAGTAAATAACTTATATTGTTTGGACAAGATAAATACGGTAATCTTCGTTCAAAATTTAAATCTCACGCTTTTCAATTACTATTTTCTTTCTCAGAGTACATCGGAACCCCTCTCTCTCACACACACACCCACAATCCACAAATCATTCGTCTCAAACTAAAAACCCACAAATCAACTTCTATGCAATCTTCTCCACACATGAAACCCAAAATAAATAGCCTGATTCCATAAAAAAGAAGTTTTGCTGGTGTGGGTTCAGCCAATTTCAAGGTCCAATGAGCCTATCGTCCCCGCCAACGATCCTCGCACTCAACCCTATCGGCCACGAAACTCGTTGTCTCGAACTCCAACACTGAAAGCGATTTTGGAGGTCATCAACGCCTTGATCGGCGATTAGGTTTTGGATTCGACCTCCTCTTGCATATGGTTTTCAGATTTAAACGATTTTGAAGGTCAATTCTCTCTCTCTCTCTCACACACGCGCACACACTATTTTATTGGATACCCGATTTGAGTTGATTTTGATGATTGATTTTTAGGAATATTCCTTCTCAACGGTTCAGATTTCTCATTGACAAAAATTTTATCTACCCATACAAACAAATTCAACGGTCCAAATTTCCTCACCTTTCACATACAAACCAATGGCAATTTAGTAAATAACTTACTTTGTTTGGACAAAGATAAATACGGTAATCTTCATTCAAAATTTAAATCTCACGTTTTCCAATTACTATTCTCTTTCTCTGGAATATATTGGAACCACCAACCCCCCCCCCCCCCCCCCCCCCCCCCCCCCGCAATCCACAAATCCTTCTTCTCTCAAATTAAAAACCCACAAACCCTCTTCTATGCAATCTTCTCCACACATGAAACCCAAAATCAAAACCCCAAATCAATAGCCTGATTCCGTAAAAAAGAAATTTTGTTGGTGTGGGTTCAGCCAATTTCAAGGTCCAACGAGCCCGCCGACGATCCTTGCACTCAACCCTGTCGGCCACGAAACTCAATGTCTCAAACTCCAACACTGAAAGCGATTTTGGAGGTCATCAACGCCTTGATCGGCAATTGGGTTTCAGATTCGATCTTCTCTTGCATATGGGTTTCGGATTTAAACGATTTTGAAGGTTAGTTCTCTCTCTCTCTCTCTCTCTCTCTCTCTCTCACACACGCACACACACTGGTTTTTTTTTGGATATCCGATTTGATTTTGATGATTTATTTGTGTCTAATCATTCCTAGCAGCCATCCGCCACCGTCCATCATCTGGAACTAGCATTACTCCGCCCTCTGCCCCTTTGTTCGCAAGTACATTCCCACCTCCTCCCGTGTCCTGATGGTCGGCTGAGGCAATGCCGTGTTTTGCCCTTCGTTTTTTTCTGCTTCTGTTTCAACCCAATTGTTCACTTCATCGTCCGAATTTAGGTTTTTTTGCTGTAGTTGCTGTAAATTTGATTTCATGTTGAATTCTTTAATAAATAAACAAAAATAAAAAGTTTGAATTTTTTCCGATGGTAGTTTGCTAGTAGTTTCACTAGATTTTGGTTCTTCCAGAAGTAGTATTTTTTCCTTTCTTGATGTTAGGGTTTTTGCGCTGCAGTTGGTGTAACCCTTGCTTATTTTTTTGATAACTAATGTTTAGCATCTGATTGGGTTTTGAGGGAATTGGAGAAATGAAAGGAAATGATAAGGGTTTTTTTTCATTTTTCGGTGAACTTGGGCTGCAAAATGAAGTTATATTGGGTTAAAGACAATGGGCCGAGCTTAATTAAATTAGGCCCAATGGGTTTTAACTTAATCCGATCATGGGCTAAGATTGTTTTTAGGCTTTATTGTCTAAGAAAGTATAAAGGCCCATGGTTGGAAAAGTTTATTTGAGATATTCTGGGAAAGGTCCATGCAAATGGGATGTGGGCCCATAAAGTTGGTATGTTTACCGGCCATTTTGACATCAAATGGCCCTTAATTCCATCATGCCCACAAAAATGGGAAGACAACGTGGCCCATTATTCTTGTTAACTGCCCATGATTGAGAAATGTTGAAGAATCATTTGACCTCGTGTGACTTCTGGACATGCGGCAGGCCTTCGAGAAAGCATTAGCCCATGATCTTTCGAACCGCCCATGATCAAGAATAAAACTCATGGGTAATAAATGGAATTTTTGGTAACTACCCATGATCCTATGAAGCGGAAGTTACATGGGACACTTGTCATCACGAGAAGAAAGCTGGAAATCCTCTTGCATGCAAAGCCGTGGCCTATAAATACAAGTTCACAAGAAAGAAAAAGGGTTCCCACACCAATCAAAACCCAACGCTTAAAAACACTTTCATACTTTCAGCAAAGTAGATTATCGAGTACTTTTTACTCAAACTCATTCGAACTCACTTCTTCAAGTAGTTTGAATTTTATTTTTCTTGTACCCAACTTTATTATTCTGACATAATAAAGTTCATTTTTACTTTTACGTTGCTCTATTTCCTACACGATTAGGAAATAGCTAAGTCCACGCTCATTGTGGCAAAACCACGAACCATCACTGCAATCTAGCTCTTAGGTTTGTAGCACTTTCGCCGTACAGTTGCAAAGTCAGAAAAGGGACACCCAGTCCTTACGTTAGACGCGACAAGTCTTGGCACGCCCGCGCTCAGTCCTTGAGTCATTTCGTTACCAAACAATTACTCAAGTATTGCACTTACATTTCCCATAAAAGTGGAATGGAATACTGAAGTTAATGCATTCCTATCATATACCTTAGGGGCATACATTAACAGGACCCTATTTCCCACATTCCTAACCAATGTGAATTACAAAACCCTTGCATACTTCAACCAAAAATCGTGTGATTGTTTTGGAGTCAATTTTAATTCATTACCAAATGTTTTTTTTAAAATTTTATTAAATAAAAATTCCATTTTATCCATTTGGATTAGTGTTTTGCAAATCGTGGTTGCCGGAGGCGTCCTTCCCTGCCGCTTTCCGTACTGGTTTTGTGGATGAAGTTTGCTTCGGTACAACGGACTTCGTCCGCTTTCCTTACTGGTTTTTCTCTTTTTTCTGGTTTTGTTCTTTGGTATCCTCTGTATGGGATTTCTCCCTGTTTGTGGGACTTCTATCATCCCTTTGTGGGTGTTTTTGTTTATTTTCTGTAGTGTTGCGTCTGTTTGGAAGGGTGAATTTAGTTGGGGTTGAGTGTCGTATTTGGACTGAGTCCGCTCTTTTTTGGTTTCTTGATCCCTTATTTAGGGATCGATGAAGTTTCCTCTTAATGTATTGTTTATTGAAGTTTCCTCTTAATGCGAACTAGACTAGGCTCGATTGATAGAAAACTCAACGGATCAAGTGAATGAGAAAAAAGAAAAGGTACTTTGTTGGAAAATAAATTGACTGTTGATAAGCGCTGGACTTTTGAGTGGTGCAGGGCCCTTTTTTTGGTCTTCTAAACTTGTATTTATAGGCAAATCTCATTTGGTCTAGATCTGAATGGATTTTCCCGCTTGCACCGTGAGCTGTCAAGTGTCCTATGGTTGTTCCTCATTCGTTGAGCGGTTATTAGAGGTTAAGGTGGTGTTCCGCTTTTTTTAAAAGTTCTTTTTTTTCAAACGAAGGTAATTTCAAACTCAAATATAATGAAAATGAAAAATATTTTTTCAATTTTTGTTGTAACGTATAAAAGATCTCAATTAGATCTATCAAACAAGATCCATATTGGTAGAAAAATTTGTAACAACCCGAATTTTTGACCTATTTTTTTTTAAATATAAATTTAAAATATTAAATACTAATTCAATAATCGATTAGATTGAATAATTAAAGTACATGATTATGTGTATAATTTATTCTAGTAATAAAATTATATACGATTTATAACATACTTTACATACACATGCATACATCTATGATTATGCCTACACATACATCCATAATTATCCCTTATCTTTTCTAGCTCGACCCGAAAAATCCTAACCAAAATTCTATCTTAACAAAACCCAAACTTCCCTCCCACTCTCAACTACTCTCTTCCCCATTCCACCATTCCAGCCGAAAATAAGGCTGTGATCATCACCCATCTGCGAATGGTAACCTCCCCCACTTCTCTCTCTATGCCCTCAACCCACTACAAGTCTACAATGCCCCACCTCCCCACTATCTCATTCTCTTCCATTATTACATACCCATATAATTCCAAAAATAAAAACCAATCACTCCCTTCCATTCTGATACTCTTTCCAGAGATAGAAAAAGAAAGAGAAAAGAGAGAATTTTTTTGACCTTCAACAATGGTGGTTTAGAGAGAGAACGTAAAAGTGGGTTTTGGTCCTACACTTATCCGAGCACTTATTTCAGCTACCCATCTTCTAGAACGACCCTGAGCACCTCCGAATCAATCCCCAACCACCCGAAGTCATCCCCGGCGTTCCGTTGCTCTATCGTCTTCTCCGATTTTTCCAAATCCGTCCAAAACAGTCCGAACCCATTAACTGCTTTTTTCGGCTGAAATCGAGGTAGGATAATCACTCTCCTACTTTTCCCTAAGTATAATTTTACTCCTATGTGCTAGTTATAATACTTAGAAGTGACGAGAATCGACCCTATATTGAAAACAAAAACACCAGAGGTGATGCTCTGTTTTTTTTTGGAAACAAAACCCAATTGCTACTGTAGCATGCACGTTTTCTCTTAAAAGTGATGTTCTAAATTGCTGTTTGCCCCCCTGTGGTTTCTTTCGTTCCCAATTCTGATCCTAACTAGGTGGTTGACTTATTCCACCATTAGTTGTTACCTTTATTGTTCAGTAGATTAATTGCATGACTATTGTATTCTCAATTGATATTGATATGTATGATATTTTATGCGCGGGAGTGACTCACAGTCAAACTTTATAACATGAAAAAAATTACAGAATAAGATTAATAATACTAATAAGCTTAAACTAACAATAACCTAGAATTTACTTTTAAGTGATAGCTTTGGAAAGGAAACTGGGAGAAGTTGAAAACTTATTTGATTTCAATAATAGATTTTTTTTTTTAAGATCGAAACTTAGAAGAAGTTAGCGAAAATGCTAGAGTAGCCTAATAGCCAAATTTAATATGTAATAGTCAGTAACTATAAAACTAAAATGCATAAGTGCACATGGTTAAAGAAAAGCTTTTTCTATAATACACTACTTGGTAAATTATTAAGTATTGGGAATGGAACTAATAAAAGGAGTACTGGTATATAGCAGAAAAGTATTTTTAGTAAAATGAATAAAAACAAATGTGTTCTAGCATAATTATAAAGTAAGATTACTTAATATGTAAGTTTGTTCTACCTAATAGTAAAGAATATACTTACTGTAATAACAAAGAAAAGTAAAATTCTTAATGTCTACCAAATCAGTAATGGTAAAACCAAATTACTTGAATAATCTACAGTGTTTAATACTCTAGGATTACGAAACTGCTAATTGAACCTTACGATTAATAAATTGAATTAAAGGACAAAAATGCTTAATAAAATTTTAAGTAACTCGAAAGGCATCGGTCCAATCCAAAACTCTTATGTGTTTACTTACTTGCACAATATTATTGACATGTACTTTTTATCTCCTTGAAATGTATCATGTCGTGATTTAAGCTGTTATTGACTGTACCATACTGTACGTGCTAGAATGGACTTAGGTTCACTGGGTGGTTACGAGTAGTGACTCACGTAGACGATGTTAAGTAAAGGAAAAATGGTAAAGTGTTGAAAGTGTGAGTTGTGGATTGTGTTTTGAGCCATGGCGATGGCAAGGGTAACCAATGGGGCCCTGTGTTGAAATGGGTAACCAATGGGGCCTAGTGTTGAGAAATGTTGTGACGTTAATGTATGATACGTCATGGGAAGTTTCTCTTGAGAAAGAGAATGGGTCCCATGAGACGGTTATAGTTAGCGTGGGGTAGGGATGTCCGACCCTAATGTACGATGCGTCATGGGATAATTCGATCCTCCTGTTATGGTCTTAAGTGAGAACATGCTTGGTACATAACTTAGGTGCGCTCACCTAGGACCCTGGTACAGGATAAGCAAGAGGAAGGATAGACCCATGAGACGGTTGTAGTTAGTGGATGTGGGAGGAAAGGATCTCGTGGAGAGGATCCTTAGATTACATGTAAGATGATGGATAGTAAAGAAAAGATGATGTGCTATTATTCTGCACCTTCTGTGTATTATGAATTATTATATTGTTGATCTGCTAATTGTAGAGTAAGGGGTTGGTAGGATTGAGATTATTCTACTGGGTGAATTATCACTCACGGATACGTTTGTATTCTGGCAAATCGTTTGCTTCGGCGTTCAATTTGCCAGAGTGTGCAGGATTCCATAGTGGAGCATTGATTCAGGTGGGATCCCTGGAACAGAGTCTGGGCCAACGTTGCTTGGAATGCGTGTCAAAACTAGAATCGCTCTGGAGTTACTTTTGTTAAATAAATATACATATATATATATTTTTGTATTATTTTGAAATTGTAATTTTTGTATAAGGATAAATGGGGGCCTAGAAGTTTGTAAAATTCAGTGTATTTTAAGAATAATGCGCCCGAAATTCTTTGGAAAATCGGGGTGTTACAAAATTATTTGTGTAAACACATGATTTTTGAACTTAAAATTACTTTCTTTTTCTAAAAGTTTTTTTTTCGAGAAACTGGAACATCCTCTAAGCTTGGTCATACATCATCAAAATAACCTTGAACCTCCACTCCCCCTTTTTGCCGTGATAATTGGATATCATGGGGCCATTTGACCCAAATGGGCCTATGAAACATTTGGAGGAAAATAACCGACTTCAGCCATAACCAATTTTTCCCTTTTCATGGGCCCTTATCCATGAACCAAACCGACTCCATAATTCATAGGCTAATAATATAATTCCATAAATCTTGGGCCATGGTTTCATCCGAATTTTAAATAAATAATTGGGCCCAACATTGATTAATCATTGTAGCCCATTGTCTTGGATCCTTATTAGCCCATGTACTGGCCCAATTTAAATAAATGGTCTTCGAATGCTAGCCCGTTACTTGGTACCAAAAACGGAGGATATAAACACAATCGCATCTGTAATAATCAAATTTCAATCGTTTCACGCTCTCAGTCCCTGGAGTTCTAAAGCCGAAGTACTTTTTCCCAGCAAATTAATTTCCTTTGACTCACTTTACCATATGTTGATTTCCCAATGCTAGCGCCTAGCAGTAGCTCCTTTATTGCCAACTCAATTAGGACTCACCTCACCAATAGATGGATACAGTCCCTTCACACAAATCACATTCATTTTTTATCAAAAAAAATAAAAATCATATTCATTCCCTCCTCGATTCTGTTCTGCACTTCTATTATGTCATATCTGCTTTGGGTAGACGCGTAAGAGAGTGAGAGAGAGTGGGAATCAGGGAGTGGGATGACTGGTTTTTTCATGTTTTTATCCAATTTTATTTAGGAAATAGAGGAATTGAGTATACTCCTTTTTTTTTTTTAAATAGAGAGATAGAGATAGAGAGATAGTCATCCAATGATTATCATGTCACTTTTTGCTAGTTTTTTTTTCTTCTTTTTTTATTTTCCCTTCTTTAGTTGTCTTTTAGTAATGATGAGTCATAATTTGATTCTTAAAACCGACCCTAGACAACTTACCACCGTGTTGGACTCGACGGGACCAATGTGAGAATCACTTGGCATGGCATGGCTGAGCGGAGTATAGCCGATATAGAATGAATTGCCTATCCTAAATTAGATTATACTATCAAATTCCTTAGATTGCCTGATTGACAAGAACTTGGAGACATATCTATTAGAAGTAACATATAATGTCAAGGAATTCAAATCCTAACATTCTTATCTTTTCGGACCTTGTATACAAAACCTTAACGCACTCAATTACCCAATTACGCCTTTGCACAATATTTTGTATACCAACTGACTAGATCGTCGTAGGGATTGTGACCAGGAAATACTCTCGTTATTGGACTTGGTTTTTTTTTTTTTTTTGAAGCATCTCTTTAAAACACTCGAAGTGACTGGCCAGATTTCAACATCATCAGTTAACTTTGTTGGTTGTCGTTTAGTATCTGCTTTTAGTTTTAAATCCTTTGACAATTAAAAAATTAGTCAAAATAAAGCAAATCAGGAAAGGTACTACTAAAGAAGGCTATCCAAACAAGAAGCAAGGTAGAAGCGAGAGAAATGAAGTTAACACTCTTAAGAAATTTCTATTAGAGGCCACCTAAAATACAATTGACTTGAATAATCTGCTCCATTCCTGTAGACTGGAGGAGCTGAAGTATAGTATACACACTCCAATGACAAGAGACTTCAAATCTGCCGATAAAACAAGAGAGAGAGAGAGAGAGCACTTCAAATCTACCGTTCTTTTCCCATTTTCCCCACATGTATGGGTAAGGCACGTGCTGATTGACCATTTCAAGCAGAAAATAAGAATACTAGTAATCAAACTTCATCAATTTCTTCCTCTGCAGTTGCAATTCTCTTCGTTTTTTCTTCTTCTTTTTGGTTGTTATTGCTAGACTATAGTAAGACAAATCCCATAAATACTCCGCCACTTCGAGGCAAGCAGGACCCATAAAAAACCAAAGCTGTGACCCAACCACCTTTCCAGCTTCCACGTAAGCCAGATCCCTCCATTCAATGGTAATTTCACTATATGCATGAGTCCGTCAATGGACTGATCGACTGGCTCTCCTCTTGCAAACAATTACTACTACGTAATACTAAAGCCACGTGGATATTGTGTGTATATCAAATAATAAAAATTAAATACAGAACTGAAATTAATTGCGCAACACACACCACATAACTGCCCCCAACTTATGAAACGGGAATGTTGACCGGATACCTATGAACCGAGTCAGCCCAGGGGTTACCTTTCAGCTCAGTAGCAGGAATCGCCCTAAGAGCCCTCCAAACGGCGCTGTTGCACTTGAAGCCCGAGCCAAAAGCAATCTGCCAAACCCGGTCCCCTCTTGAAACCCGGCCCTTAGCCTCCGTATAAGCAAGCTCGTACCAGAGGGAGCTGCTAGAGGTGTTCCCGAAACGGTGAAGGGTCATCCTGGAGGGCTCCATGTGCCACTCACTGAGATCCAAATTCTTCTGCAACTCATCCAACACCGCTCTACCCCCAGCATGTATACAGAAATGATCAAAAGCCAGCTTGAAATCGGGTATGTAAGGCTTCACCTTGCTTTTTTTCAGTACCTTCTTCTTCACCAGCGTCAAGAAAAACATGAGCTGCTCCGAAAAGGGTAGCACCAACGGCCCCAATGTGGTTATATTGGTTTTCAAAGCGTCTCCTGCCACCGCCATCAGTTCTCTTGCCAGAGAAACCCCAACGGCTCCCTTATCATCCTCCCTCTGGTACACGCAGTTGTAACTGTTGTCATCGGCTCCTCTGTGGGTTCTAACCGTGTGGACTAGCTCGTACTTGGACCGACTCCTGTCCTTAGACTTGTTCGAGAGCAGCATGGCGGCTCCCCCCATCCGGAATATGCAGTTACACAGTAGCATGGAGCGGTCATTTCCGAAGTACCAATTCAGTGTTATGTTTTCGGTACTCACCACCACTGCATAGGTGTTAGGGTTTGATTTTAGTAGGTGTTTGGCTAGGTCGACGGATATCACCCCTGCACTGCACCCCATTCCGCCTAGGTTGAAGCTCTTGATATCCGGTCTAAGCTTGTAATGGTTGACTATCATGGAGGACAGAGATGGAGTCGGACAGAACAAGCTACAGTTGACGATGAGAATCCCGATTTCTTCACTTTTGACTCCGGTTTTCGAAAACAGGGAGTCGAGTGCGCCAAACAGGACCGCCTCCGCCTCCGATCTGGCCTCTTTCATGCACAAATTCGGGGGTCTAGAGGTAATCCCTCTGGGTAGATACGTCTCGTCACCCAGACCGGACCGGGTTGATATTCTCCTCTGGAACTGAACCGTTTCTTCCTCGAACCCACCGCTGTCCTCGGTCATCTTCATGAAGGAGTCAACCGACATTTTCCGTTCGTCGTCGGGTTTGTAACAGGCAAAATCGACGAGATAGACCGGTATAGGCCGGTAAGCCCAATAAAGGGCTAATAGGAAGACCAACACGACTAAAGAACCGAGGAGGGCGGTGAATGTGTCCACAAGTATTGTTTGGCTAGTCCATACGTCGGGAATTCGGTCGAATCTTAGACCGGACAGCTGAACCAAAGTGGCTATGAAGAGAGGTAAGACAACAACAAACATAACAACAGTGCCAAAGTTGCAAGAGTAATTACCGTATCCCAATTTCACATACTTGAGCTTCACCGACTGTAGAAAATCCGGTAATTTTTGTCGGATTTTGATGACGACTGACGATGAGTCATCCTTGAACGCCACCTCTGCAGTTAATCTCTCCTTTTCCATCTCTATGGTACTACCCATCTCTCTCTCTCTCTCTTGTTTGAAATTGTGGGTTTTTGTTTTGCTTCGTTAAAAACAGAGGAGGAAGGGGTGGAGTTTGGAAGAGTCTATGAGAAGCTGAGCTAATTCCCTTAAAAAGACTTGTCGAGAAAAAGCAAGGGAAAAGCACAAGCAGCTTTCCCTTGAACAAAAGAGTTTTGTCGATCAAGAGCAAAAGTGAGGGGGTTTTAAAAGAAGGCTAGGGGAATCAGCTAGGATAGAGGAATAATTAAGGGTGGTTTATAGAATACTCACTGAAATAATTATTAGCATGTTCTATCGCTACAAGAAAGCTAGCTAATACTAGTACGGTAGTTATTTGGGCCATCATGGTCTTCATTTAATTTGGTGAGCAGTTCCCAGAAACTACAGATAGCTCAACCACCAAAAGTATACATTTACGTTTAGAATAGAGAGATATATAGACAAAACCATATATTATGGGGTTGGTTGACAGTTTCGTAGTTGAATTGCTGAGGAAAATATGGTGGGGTGGGGGAAGTGACCAAGTGGCCACATGAGAATTTGAGCTTTCGTTCAAGCAATCTCTTAAATGAGTCTTCACACCAAGCTACTTTCCAGTGTCCATTGCTTTAATTGTAATGTCCAAGCAAGCAGCGTTATTATTAATTGCTTGTTAGGTTAAACTTGAAAACAAGTTGTACTATTTTCTTCTTCATATTTTTGTGGTTTTTTTTTTCTTTTTTTTTTTTATAATTGAGACAAATTTAAAGAGTCAAAATACATTTAACGACAACTGAAAAACTTTAATAAATTGCTACAATCCAATTACGTGAAATAACAAAGAATGTGGAAGAATATATAGATTTAGTGCACGACTCACTTAATTTTACGTATAAGAGTTGATACAAAATCTCTATACGTGACCAGCCTCATTGGTCACATAATAAAGTTTTAGTATGACTATTTGTTTTTGCTTTTAATTTTAATTTTTGTGAATTTTAAAATGTTTGAAATGTTTTCAAGATACGCTTTTATACTCTTAACTTTTGATCACACACAGGTGTATTAATTAATGTAAATATACTCCAAAATATAGGGGTATAGTATATTAATTAGAGGGGAATGAAGGGCTAGTATGGGAAATTTGAAAGGGGCTGTGGGGTGTAGGTGACTGGCCATCAAGAAACATTTAATGTTAGTGGTCAAAGATGGTGGACGCGTACTTCAACCTGTCCCAAACCCCCCAACAAATTAACCTAATGGACTACATATATACTACAAATTTTATTCAATTGTATATACTACATGTGTATGTATAATAGTCGTGTACAGATCGATGATAGTGCTACATTTCTTGGGAATCCAGCTGTGCCTACTAGTACACGTTTGGCAACAAATTTGGCAAATATTGTTGTCAAACCCTTGTTCCATTAAAATATGTTTGGTGAAGTCCAACCCAACATCACCAACAAGGACAACGTGAGGGTGCCTGTCTGTCGCTAGACCGCATCTCGCAGTCCGGCCAGTTTTGTCCTCATTTTGGATTATAATCAATTTCGTTCGGATTGCATAACTCGTTTATTACAACAATTACGTAAATAATCAAGCCAATCACAAATCAAATAAGATCTACTCGATTTGGCGTGCTGGATCACAACTTGAAGAGCAAATTTTTTTCAATCTACATGTTCTCCAAACACATACTATATTCTTCGGCATCGTATTGGCTTGATTTGTTACGTGACTATTTTATTCAACAAACTCTGCAATGTGAACAATTCTATCATCAAAATCAACCCAAAAAGAGAATGCAAAGGGGTGCAGTCTAGCAATTCGGGGTCCATGTAGCAACCTCAAGTCGCTACACCCTGTAGTGTGCTATCCAGACCATCTATTTCTGCACTCGATGGTTACTCTTATTAGTGAAAGTTAATTCTTACCGGTCAAAGTTAACAAACATATTCGAACCATTGATTATTGAAATGGACACTCGAATGCGCACTACAGGATGTAGCGACTTAAGTTCGCTACAGGACCCTTAATCCGCAGTTCAACCCCAAAAATTGCAGACAATTTGTGTTCATTTTCCATACCATGATGTGATAGTTAAAGTGTTACTCCCTACCTTGGATTGCGCTAATATGGAGGAGAGGTAAATCAAAGTCCTCACAAAGCAAGAATTTCGATTCTTAAAGGGTTACTCCGGACCAGGTCCCAGGACTTGCTTCTAGTGGTATGGGCTCGTTCGGCGGGCAAATAGAATTTTTTGGGATACAAGGAAAAAGAGAGGATATGTATAGAGTAGCTAGAAATTAGATTCTCTTCGGTATTTAATTTGGTTTTTTTTTTTTAAAATTTATATTGGATGAGACAGTTCATATTTGAGTCTCTGAGCAAATTAAAAAAAAAAATCTTGACTATACCAAATTATGGTTCAATTTGGATCATTCCGTCTAGTCCAAAACTTGGGCGAAGAGAATATATCTAAACCTTGTGTCATATATGGGGAAATTAATTAAGAAGGATGAGGAATTAAAGAAGAAGAGATTTGTTTGGTAGTTGAAATGGATGGATAAAAGTGGTGAATAAAGAAATAATGTGAGAGTTACTTAATTATCCTGAGACAAACTTTTACACGGACCCTCCGTGAAAATTAGTTTTGCACACGCCAATGAACAATTGACACATCATACAAAATACATTCTCATCAAACACTCACATAAGCACATACACCATCTGATCCCCATCCCCTCTCTCTCTCTCTCTCTCCCCCAAATGGTTTCCTCATCTCAGCCCACGAGGGAGCATCGCCACCAGCCACCACCTCCTCTCAGACCTCCCTCTTCCCCAGCATCACTACCAACATAAATTTGTTTCTTCCACAAATTGGGTTCGATTAATCATTTTAAAGATTAAATGATTCGTTCTCAGAAACTAAAGATTCAAAAGCAAAGGAAATTGGGAGGGAAAGATGAGTATGAGGTCTGATTTTGAAGTTAGAGAAGACCTGCGGTAGAGTCTAAAATACAATGGAAGTTTTGGCTCTGTAACAAGCTCCATTTACATGACCTAATTTTGAATTTTGGCAGTCCAAGATGGAGGATTTGAATACGTTTTGTCAGGTTTGATCTGAAATTGGGGACTTCTTGAGGATAGGTGCCGACGAGCAATGAACTGGTCACCTGTATAGTCGTCTTCGCCGGTCTCCGCGAGAAGACGAGTGCTATCGCTGTAGATTGAAGAGGACTCAACGGATGTTGCGGTCGGTGGCTGGGTGTAAGAATCGTCGGTGTTGATGAGCACTGTTGTTCCGAGGGCCGTACCTCTCCACAAGGCAACTGTACATCTTCCTCACATCATATACGCAGTGGTTGCTGGGGGAGGGGTGGTGGCGGTGCACCGTCGTCTATCGTGGGTTGAGATGAGGAAATGGGGGAGAGAGAGGCGAGGGAGGGTGTCTGTGGGTGTTTGGTGGGGATATATTTTGTATGACATGTCACTTATTCATTGGTGGTTGTAAAACTTGATTTCACGGAGGGTCCGTGTAAAAGTTTATATCTCAATTATCCCTTGTGAATTGTGATGTCAATAAAAGAAAGGTTTGAAGAGATTTAAGAGCCACTCCAGTAATGTCGCACACATGGGCAAGCATATTCTGGGGTGGTGTGGTGGGGTTATCCAAGCCCGTGTAGGAGCGTTAGCTTATCAGTCAGAAAAGTAGCCCATGTGCAAAGAGGGAGCCAAAAACCAAGTAAGAGTGGGCACAAATTACGTACTTTATTCCTCCTACACTCCTATACCCTCCCGCCAAACGGGCCCTATAATTAGTTGTACCATCTGTAATTGTTTTAGAGGCTCCTAACATCTGTAATTGTATTAGGTCCTAACACAATTAGGGAAAATTTTTCAGTGCCGAGCAGGTATCACGTGGTGCCCGCTCACGCATCCAAACCGTCCATTATGTGTTTGGACAGCTCATATTTGGAGAGAGAAAGTGTTAGGATAAAAAAGAGAGAGTGTTTTAATCCGAGCCGTCCAAAAATGGATCAGACGGCTCGGGTGCGCCGAGCGGGTGCCACGTCGGCAATACCCGCTCGGCACTGAAAAATTCCTCCACACTTAGGGATGGCATAACTAATGCCCATTTTGGTTGCCTTCGATTCAGTGTTATTGTTGCATCTGCGAATGGCGATGGAGTCTATATATAGCAGTTGCAAATGACAAAAAACAATATTGGGTACACCAAAAAAGAAGTAACGATCAATCAATGAAAACATAATGATAAAAAAAAATAGAGAGATTTTCGAACTCTTCTTTTTTATGATGACACTTCCCCTTTTATTTTTTAGCTATGTAAAACAATATTGTCCTTAAATATGTCAAAAAGTGATATCATCAAACGAAAAATATTGTAACTTCATATGAATAAAGTGAAAAAAAAAGGAGTGCGATTATAAAAATAAAAAAAAAAGGGACCGTGAAAATCACTCTGAGAAAAATCAATAAATGAAAACATATATCAGGTAGTTCACCATCAACCCTAGCGTTAGGCGCAGTCAAATGAACTTACATTACGAAAAATCAAAGGGAGACCAATGGCGCCGTTACTACAAACCAGAAGTTAACTCAGTCAAATTCTTGGGCGGATCAATTAATTGGTGCAGGTCATTGTCCTATTTTGGACACTAGCCAGGGTCACTACCCTCGTAGCAATTACTAAGTCGCATTTTCGTTAAACGTTAAAACTACAGTCTATAGGCGTCGTGGATGACAAAAAAATAGAAGGAGAAAAAAAAGGGAATTAAATAACTTAGTGTTAGTGCATATTTGATCGAATGACGTTAAAATTGGTGTCTTATTATGGTTATGATATGATTAATTTCCATTACATTTATTTTCTTGAAATATCCTCCATTTTTTTTTGGTCGGCAAGCTATGGCATATTTGTTATAGCACTTTAACACATCGACACAATTTATAGTTCTAAACCTAATTACAATTGAAAATGACAATATTGATAACAAAATGATCATCACGATGATTTACTACGATGGAACAAAAGTAAAGCTCGTTGGGATATCGTGGATTTTGGAAATATGGTTTTCGTTGATACATTGGTGGTCTGAAATATGATTCATGTATATGTCATTGGAGAAGATGCTCTATAATGAGCTAACAATTTTTGAATAAACGTATTAAACAAATTTTCATACAAATGCTAATTTGTACTACAACCCATTATTTACACACACTATTAATGCATTTTGAACACCAACCTCCATTAAACTTGAGAAGAAATTAAATAGGCATCCTATTTAGAAGACTTATTTACATGTCCATTCTAATTGTTTTAAATACTTATGTTCCCATCCTCAAAATATTTTGTTGCCATTGTACCCCTAGTTATATATTCATATAGATATTGTGGGCACACGTCCCAAAATTTTCAATTTTGTCTTAAAAATCGGGTGCGCCCTTTTTTTGAAAGCGCGGCGAGACTCTTAGATTCAGAGTCGTCACTTGGGTTTTGCAGTGAAACACCTAAGGAACCGAACTTGAAACGCTTGCTACGTGTTTGATTTGAAAAAGGCTTGTAGACTGGACCGTCGTCACCTTCGATATCTGAGGTTCGGGAGCCAGGTTACGTGAGGGAAAGGGTTTTATGGCACCCCTCTCGTCCAATCCGGAGATCGGTCTCTACTCGGGCATTTTGTAAAACATTTGCATTTTTCTCTCATAAATCATTCTTTAGCCAATTAGGGTGAGGGAACAATTAAAGTGGATTAAAACTGTAACAAGTTACAGTTATGTAACAAAATGTTTATGGATGATTTGAAACAATTAGTATAGATTGAGAACAAGCTTTTGTGAGCATTTTAGATAGACTTGAACACACTGATCCAGAATGACGTAAACAAGAGGAAATCTGCATGCAACAGCGATGCCATTGCATGCAAAGATGGCCTGTGTACTTCACTTCCAGACTGATGTGCGCCGGTAAGTCCAAACTCACAGCTATTAATCTCAACTCTTTGGGGCTCTGGAAAGGACCAGTGCACACCCAAGATAAACCACGCAGTTATATAGCAAGATGTATACAGTTACAGACAGATGAAATGGCTTTAAGCCATGAAATAAACAGAACACTTCATAAACAGTGTGGAAAAATAAATAGAGGCCAGGGCCTAGCTGCCATGCAAGGGCCAGCTACTGGAATGGAAATGACTACTGTATGCCAGTGATAAGACACCGTACACCAATCACATCCTTTTTCCAATGTTTGGCTTTGCATCTCTTGGGCTCTGAAGCATGACCAGAAGGACCCCAGAGGCCTTCTAAATCAAGAATAACAAATAAATAACCACACAACCCTAAAATACAGAAAACAATAAACTAGTTCTTAGCATGAAATAAGGTGATGAAAAGAGAATACAAGCAAGAAATGAGTGATTAGTGATCCCCACGCCAGTGCTGCACGTATTGCCATGATTGGCGTACGACTCATTATTACTGGCATGCGCCATTGATCACCACGCACGATCTTTGAAACCTTGCTAGTATTAGAGCCAAGACTGGTATTGATTACCAGCCTTGACTCTGCCAGCTCCCCTCAGGAGTCAGAACAGAACGAAAAAAAATAAAGGTGGTATACCTTTGGTTGAGGTTGATGAATGAGCTTTGAACTTGAAGTTTTATGGATGGATGATAAGAAAATGGGTATGAATGATGTATGGAGAAGGGTCCCTTACTTTCTCTTTCAATGGAATGAAGAAGAGAGAGAGAGCAAAGAGCCAAGAGGAAAGGCTTGAGAGCTTTTATGGTGATTCACCTTCTTGCATATAAATGCAAGGGGTATATATAGGCAAAAAGTGATTGATAGAGGGCAGTAACCAGCTTGGGTTGGGCTAGTTGAGTTAAGAGAGGGAGCCTCCCATGCATTAAATGCATGGGGCTAGGTGATGAATATTGTAGAAGAGAGAGGGGAACGTCCCTGCAGATTTGCAATCATCAGGGGACTGTTCACCGTACTGGGGTGGCCGCAAAAGTCTGGTGCACGTGCTTGAATAGTGATATTTGACTGGCTTTGACCTGCGTACGCCCATACTTCACTTACGTGCGCTAGTGGTAACTGAGTTAACCGTCGATGACTGACACGTGGCAGTTTACCAGCGCACGCCAGCAAGGTATTGGCGTAAGCAAGTAAGGTTTTGCTGAGGCCATTTGGTTCTAGCTTGAAGGGTTTGAAATTGAGTTCAACAGGGCTTGAATGAGGTTCGGGACGCTTAAAGCTCAAACACACCAACAACCTCGGGATGTTCTTGACCTTATTCGTCATTGGAGAACCAAAGATCGTAAGTAATCTAATTTGGAAAGTCCAAAATAGGATGTCTACAGATATTGTGTATTTAATATTTTGATTATCCTAATATTTAGTTTAGGATTGATACGTTTCCAATCCTCCTATCAAAACAAAATTTTGTTCTTTCTCGTTTTCAATTTACAACAGGAAGAAAGAAGAATCAAAAGATAGGAGTCATCCTGTAACAACCGGCTCCCGCCCTGTACAATACTGTTCGCTTTGAACATCAAACCCCATTAGACTTCCCAGGGAGGTCATCCATCCCTGGATTACTCCAAGGCGAGCACAGTTAACTGTGAAGTTCCAATAGGCTTTGACGCCATTATGGCTTTAAAAGGCCTTGTACAAGGTATAATGATGACTTATTATTTATAGCACACAACTTACATTTTACCAAGCGATGTGGGACCACCCTTGGCTAACCCCTCTGGTCACTGGTCAGATAGCTCCCGCATGGGTCCTAACCACCCTTAAGTCGGTTGACCATTGCTTGGAACTCCCAGGGGTAGGGCGTCACACATTCGGCGGTTGGAGTTTCAATGGAAGTTGGTCGAAAATGTCAAACTTGGTTAGCGGCGAAGAGAGAGTTGGACTGAATTTCATAGAGACTAAGTTATACCTTGGTTTGTATGTCGAACCTCCTACGATAACAAAATTTTCACCATTAAAATGTATCATATATTAAACACATAAAACTGCCATTAAAAGGTAAGAATCTCATCAAATTTTTATTCATGATTCGATAATAGTATGCACTGCTTAGCCATTATACACAATGGAGTCTTTTAGGAATGTGTCATGATTTGCATGCCAATTTATGTGGTCATGATACATGATGCAATTCGCAAATTGATCATGTTAAACTTTTTAGTGATTGTAGACACCCTATTTTGGATTTTTCAGATTAGTTTACTTACGGTATTTGGTTTTCCAAATGATGATTAAGGTCAAGAACATCCCAAGATTGTTGGTATAGCTTTGAGCATTCCAAAACCCTTTCAAGATCCCTTTCAAACTCTCTAAACCAGAACTAAAAGGCCTCAACAAAACCCAACTTGCATACACTGGTACTCAACTTCCATTTGAAAGGGTTACCTACATTAAGGCTTCAAAGTCTCTCTCTCTCTCTTTTTGGTTTTTTTGCTTCCTTTTCCCTTCATTGCTTGAAAGAGAAAGCAAGAAGCCTCCCTGCATTTTCAACATCCCCTTGATCACCATCCATCCATCAAGCCTCAACTCAAGGCTCAAACCTCCAATCAACTTCAAAAACCAAAGGTATATCACTTTTGTATAGCTTTCTGTTCTGACTCCTGAGGGGAGCTAGTAAGGTCCAGGCTGATAATCAATACTAGTCCTGGCCCTAAAGCTGGCAAAATATTAAAGATCGTATGAAGTGATCAGTGGCGTGCGCCAGTAATATCAAGCCATACGCCAGTTATGGCAATACGTGCACCACTGGCGTGGGGATCAATGATCATTCATTTTTTTTTTGTCTATTCATCACCTTATGGCATGCTAATAACCAGTTTACTGCTTTTTGTATTTAGAACTTTTTAGCTGTAGTGTTCAATATATGTTTCTGTCTGCTTTGGAAGGCCTCTGGGATCCTTCTGGTCCTGTTCCAGAACCCAGAAGATGTAAAGCCAAGCACTGGACAGTAGGTGTCACTGGTGTACGGTCCTCCTGGGCTGGCGTACGACATAGAGACCTAGCCCATTGGCTGGCCCTTGCACGGGTCTTAGATCTTGGTCCCTATTTGTTTCCCACACTGTTTATGGGGTGTTCTGTTTATTTTCATGGTTTAAAGCCAATTCATCTGTCTGTAACTGTAAATATGTTGCTACATAAATTGCGTGGTTTGTCCTGGGTGTACACAGGTCCTTTCCAGAGACCAGATGGTTGAAAATAAGAGCTTTGAGTTTAGACCTACCAGAGTACGCCAATCTGTGTGTGGCGTGCACAGGTCAAGTCTGCATGCAGTGGTTTGACCAGTGTATACAGATTTCTTCTTGCGCACGTCGCTCCAGACCAGTGTGTTCCAGTCTGTTTAAAACACTCACGGAAGTCTATTTTCAATCTATAATAGCTGTTTCAATAAATCATCCATCACATTTTGTCACATAACTGCAACTTGGTGCAGCTTAAATCCCCTTTAACTGTTCCCCCACCCTAATTGGTTGAAAATTGATTAATGAGAGAAAAATGCAAATGTTTTATAAAATGCCTAAGTAGAGACCAATCTCCGAATTGGGTGAGAGGGGTGCCATAAAACCCTTCACCTCTCGTAACCTGGTTTCCGAACCTCAGATATCGAAAGTGACGACGATCTAGTTTACAAGCCTTTTTCTTTTTCAAATCAAACACGTAGCAAACGTTTCAAGTTCAGTTCCCTTGGATATTTCACCGCTAAAACTTGAGTGGCGACTTCTGAATTGAAGTGTTTCGCCGCGCTTTTCCAAAAAAGAGTCGCACCCAAATTTTTTTATAAAATTTTCTAGGGCGCGTGCCCATAGTGATTTTACCATATAATTCACGCCGAAATTACGTAACTTCGTGTGATCTTTAACGATTGAACCTAACAACCATATGTCATTGCTTATAATAATAAAAAAAAAAACCATATGGCATTCTCTTGGTGGGAACATTCCTAACATGTAACATGATCAAATTGGGAAACATCCCACATTATAGAATCCTCTTACCTTCTACATCAACATAATATTCCCGCGTCGATGTGCCTTTATTCTTCGAGGTTGGCTTATGATGTTTATCCTTTGAGGTAGGCGTATGATCAACTGGTGAATCTCTAATTGTCCTTAAAGTAGTCCCCGGTGTGACCTTCGTAGGGATAACTCTTGCGATCATGAAGAGCAACCATCGTTCAATCAGTAATAAACGTAATTTTCACCATTAAAATGTATCATCTTAGACACATAAAACTGTCATTAAATTGTCATTCAAGATTTGATAATAGTATGCAATGCTCAGCCATTATACACAATGAAGCCTTTTACGAATGTGTCATGATTTGTATGCCAATTTATGTGGTCATGATACATGATGCATTTCACCAATTGATCATGTTAAACTCCTTAATGATTTCACAATATAATTCACGACAAAATCATGTAACTTCATGTGAGCCTCAACGATTGAACCTAACAACCATGCATATGGCATTCTCCTGGTGGGAACATTCCTAACATGAAACATGACCAAATTGGGGAACAATATTCCACATTATAGGATCCTCTTACCTTCTACATTCACATAATATTCCTGCGTCGATGTGCCTTTATCCTTCGAGGACAAGCGTATGATCAACCAGTGAATGTCTTGTCTTTAAAATATTCCTACAATGAATTTGGAATGTCTTGTCTTATCTTGCATTTATCCACATAATTTATGCATTTTTTTAAAATTCAAACTAGCCAAGTACTTGGGCATTACATTATGCAATTTATCAACCCAATCGAGGTGAGTGATTAAGCATGTGATTCCTTCTTTTGGAATCCTCTTAAACCTATTTATTCATGATAGTTCATTTATTCGTTGTGATCCGATACATATTATTCTTACCCGTTGCTCTTATATTTATTCACGATTGACGTACCCTTTGACATACAAGGTTCATTGATAAAAATTTTGATTGATTGATTGTCCTTATTTTAATTGTCGTTAATCCATTGACTCCATAATATTATTGTGACTATGCAACAACACGAGAAATACTCTTGGTACAAGTGACTCCGGTTTGCTGTTGTTCTTATGTGTTTGGGACCATGTTTATATAAATTTGTAAAAGACCAAGGAAAAGACTCGTGAAATATCATGGTGACTTTGGCCCTTGAATTTTTTTTTTGTGAAATACCCCTGTGACTCTAGTGCTCAACGGATAGGGAAAAGACTTATGCGATACTCTATGACCCTACTCCGAATTGGCTTAGGAAAAAGTCCAAACTGCTATCTTGTGGTGACTCTAAGTACAGTATTGGATCCAATGAGCTAAGCCCTAAGCATATATTTAGTAATTATAGTTCCCACTTTGGTTTGGACTTCCGTTTATTGTTGTTCATTGTTCTGATATTGTGGAGCTGACCTATCGGTATAAAAGGCTTGCTATTATTTTTTTTATCAACAAAAAGGCTTGTTATTGTTATTCGATTAATGTTAATTCGTTGATCAATTATTCCTCTCATTGATACTATTTGTTGAGTCATTGACTTTATTGTTCATTATTTAGTCTATTGATATTACTTGTTGAGCCCTCGATCTTTATTATTGAAACCACTTCTTGAAGCCCTCAATTTTCTTTTTGTTTATACGTATGTTATGTTGTATTCTTTAGCCTTAGCATGCTTGACTATTCACTGAACTTTTAGCTAACGGATTTAATTTACCTCTTTTTTAAGGTTAGTTCATGGAGCATTGTAGTGGACTTTGTGGCATTGTCGGGACCTGCTGTTTGGACCTCTAGGACATTTGCATTATATTTCTTTTCTCGTGTCAAACAACTTCCTCGCTCTAATTTATTGGCAATTTCATTGTTAGATATGAAATTTGGAGGATATAGAGTGTTTGTGCCCATCTTGTTAGTAAGGATACTGGTGTTGGTTTGAATGTTCTAACTTAATTCGGCATTTAGTTTTTTTATTTGTTTAAAGTTGTTAAATAATTATTTTGGTTAGGCATCGTATTCTATGATTGTCATAAAGTTCACGATCGGTCATGTTCTCAGATTTGGGGCGTGACACATATGCCTAAGTAAGGATTAGGAGATTCACAACCACGTACAAATCATTTTCTTTTTTCTTTGTTTATGCTGGTCAAAGATGCCCAGATCAGATTATATGAGGAATTAAAAAAACAAATTACGTTGGAATTAGAAAATTCAAGAGTAATAAATTTTTTGCAACCCAATCCTAAGAGCCGAACTCTAGAATTGTGTGCGGACCACACCGATCAACCACCAACCGTGCCTTCTTTGAAAGTTGAAACCTCAGCAAAATCTCAAAAATCACGTAGGAAATTGTAACGGTTGGTTTGGCCATTTAAAAGTAAAACTGTAAAACAGAGGACAACGGCCAACGCCCATCCGCTCCATCATCAATTGGAGAGTATCCAACTGTCATTGGAATTGATGGCGTTGGCGGGGACGTGACGTGACAGACGCGCGCCCTTTTATGGAGTACCGAAATACTACTACTCCATAATGTTCAACAGGAATGCTGCTAAACCTAGCTTGGCAAAATGGAATCTAACAACATTGATGTGGAAATTGATGCCTCGCATGCTATTCATTTGCCAAACGATTCCGGAATTATTTGTTACCAGTTATTTTCATTTGATTTTTTTTACCTACAAGTTAATTCTGAATAAGTTCCATCGAACTCAATTAAACATATGTTCAGAGAAGCTAATGAATGCATGGGCACTCTTGCAAAATCGGGCCTCAATGCTAATTTAGGATTAACTACTTTAGTTACTGTCCTTTTCTATAATTTCAATTCCATGGTGTAGGAGTTACATACATACCCCATAAACTATAATTCCTTAATCTAGGCTATCTCCTCTTTGCACCTAAAAAATATTAATCTTTCTTTTGGGCTCGTGGAACTTTGTTTTGCACGTTGGAATATTGAGCTGGCCGGGGTTATTTTCATTTGATTTTTTTTAGTACAGGTCAATTCTGAATAAGTTCCATCGAACTCAATTAAGCATATGTCCAGGGAAGCTAATGGATGCATGGACAATCTTGCAAAATCGGGCCTCAATGCTAATTTAGGATTAACTACTCTAGTTATTGTCCTTTTCTATAATTTCAATTCCATGGTGTAGGAGTTAAATACATACCCCATAAACTATAATTCCTTAATCTAGGCTATCTCCTCTTTGCACCTAAAAAATAATAATCTTTCTTTTGGGCTCGTGGAACTTTGTTTTGCACGTTGGAATATTGAGCTGGCCGGGGTTATTTTTATTTTTTTTTATTACAGGTCAATTCTGAATAAGTTTCATCGAACTCAATTAAACATATGTCCAGGGAAGCTAATGGATGCATGGACACTCTTGCAAAATCGGACCTCAATGCTAATTTAGGATTAACTACTCTAGTTATTGTCCTTTTCTATAATTTCAATTCCATGGTGTAGGAGTTACATACATACCCCATAAACTATAATTCCTTAATCTAGGCTATCTCCTCTTTGCACCTAAAAAATATTAATCTTTCTTTTGGGCTCGTGGAACTTTGTTTTGCACGTTGGAATATGGAGCTGGCCGGGGTTATTTTCATTTTTTTTTTAACTACAGGTCAATTCTGAATAAGTTTCATCGAACTCAATTAAGCATATGTCCAGGGAAGCTAATGGATGCATAGACACTCTTGCAAAATCGGACCTCAATGCTAATTTAGGATTAACTACTTTATTTAGTTATTGTCCTTTTCTATAATTTCAATTCCATGGTGTTGGAGTTACATGCATACCCCATAAACTATAATTCCTTAATCTAGGCTATCTCCTCTTTGCACCTAAAAAATAATAATCTTTCTTTTGGGCTCGTGGAACTTTGTTTTGCACGTGAAATATTGAGCTGGCCGGGCTCCAGTGCTTCATATCTAAAGGCCGAATAACTTGGAATCAGTTGGATATGTTTCTTGAGCCTAATTAATGCTTTGTTCAGTTTTGATTTAGGTATAATTCCATTATACGTAAATGGAATCCAGTCAATCAACTCACTGGACAAGTGGAGTGCAGTGCAGTTGGTGTCTACCTTATACTCCCATGCATATGTATACGGTTCCATTTCCGAAAGCACCCATCCTCCTCCCCAAGTCTTCTAGGATAGAGTATATTAGAATTAACGAATGACAAAAAAAAAAAAAAATTCAACCCACTGGTTATGTATTTTATTTACAAGATCACCCATGTGCTTTGTTTGACCAGTTCAAACAGGTATCTTACTTTATTCAGAAGAAAATAGAAAAAGGTTCGTTACTGGCCCATTAAATTCCATAGGGAACTATAGAAATTGAACTTGTCCAGAAAAAAGCAAAAAAGAAGAAGAGAAAGAAATCTTTTCTCCCTCTACTAAATTAACATGTAACATCATTTTTCCTCATATTGATTTGGTTCTCCATACTTTTGTATATAGGCAAGAATCAATCAGGTCAGACGTGAAGCTAATAAACCAAATTAAATTGTGGTTTAATTTCTGATGTAGACAATTCAATCAACAGAGCTGATACATGTACATACAATGCGTACATACGGATTTTTGACTTGTCTTGCGTCTCAAAAAAATGATCTGGGCTGCTCAATTTGTTGAAAATGGTTTGTTTATAATTTCTGTAAAAAAGTCAACTCGAATGGATATCAATATAGACGTTTACGAAACATCCAAACTTTACTTTAGAATCCAGGCCTCGAATCATTTTTTTGAAACCCGAGACGGGTTGAAAATTCATATGTACCGCATATACATTTATATATGTACCTGGTTTTGAAGCAAAGTTGAATGTTCGTAAACGCCCTTACCAATATTTGATTGAGTTGATTTTTATAGGGACCCAAAAGGCAAATGAAGAAAAGAATTCTCCATCCCGGAAAGCAGAGTGACTTCAACATGAATAGAGAGCGCCATGTTCCAGACAAGCTGGCCGAGACAAGCTACCTCACAGAAAGGATGACGAGGGATTTGACCCCATCACAAGTAGGACCGAAGAAAGCAAGAGTTAGCGTATCCGTTTGAGAAGATGAGATGCTTTTCATTAAAATAAAAATGAATTCTTACAGACCAGCGGATCTGGTAGTTGACAATCGTTCAGACTTGGTAAAGTTCTATCCAATTTCGAAAAAGAAGTTTTGCTAAAGGCATGTTCAGTGCCGATTTCAGTTCCGTCGGCCTTCCCCCTGGGAGGCTTTCAACGCATGCTCTCCTAGTTGCACTCCCCCTCTATTCTCATTTCGCAAGTAGAGAAAAGAAAAAGAAAGATTGGACAAGGTATATTGTGCATTCAAGGAAGGTTGATTTTGTCAGAAAAGAAATACTGAAGACCGAAGGTAGCATGATCTTTCTTTTGCTTGGATTTCACTGACTTCAATGATCAGGAAGTCGGGTAAAGAGTTGGCATCTCAATATTGATCAGTCTTGGACTTGACTTCTTCAAACCATTTTGAACAAAATGAGCAATTCCGTTATTTTTTTGTGACCCAAGATGGATCCAAAATCCGTATATGCACTGTATGCACATTTATGTATGTACTCATATCCTTTTCTTTCAATCAAATTCAAAAGTTATATTGAAATTCATCACCAGGGGGCTGGCTGGCTGCTCTATGTAGTGCAGCATGTTGCAGGGTGGGTGGGCTATTCGCCCATTGGGCTTTCTTGTGGATTTGGCTCAAAACCTTGTGAGACATTGGGGTGTTTTGATTTTTTGGTTTCTTTGTGTGTGTGTGTATATATACACACACACACAATCCGGATCCCTTGAGGGATTCCGGATTTTAGTTTGGTGTGGGACTGTGCTGTGAGCCGTTGGATTTAAATCCAACGGCCAGGGGAAGAGATGGCCATAAAAACCCAACTAATTACACTTTGCCCCCTAATTCCCTCACACTTCCCCCCTTTGAGCCATTCACGCAGAGCAGAGAGAGAGAGAGAGAGAGAGAGAGGCAACGCAAGGGAAACGAAGAACGAAGCTGCGGACGACGATTGAGCCCGACGAACGAAGAGGAGAAGAAGGCCGGAGATGAACGAAGATCCACCCGAAGACGAACGATGACCCACCGAGAAAAAAAAAATTTTCTGAATCGGAAGAAATTTTTTCTCAAAAATTAGGGGTTTTTTTTTAAAGACGAACAACAAAGAACGAAGAGGAGAAGAAGAACGAAGAGGAGAAGAAGAATGAAGAAGATCGACTGGAGAACGAGGTATCTCTATCATATTTTTCTCTCTCGTTCAAAAAAATAAAAATCTGGTTCGGAAGAAATTTCTCAGAAATTAGGTTTTTTATTTTAGGACGAACGACGAAGAACGAAGAGGAGAAGGAGAACGAAGAAGCTCGACTGGAGGCCAACGGCCATCCACTGAGGTCTCTCTCTCGAAAAAAAATTTGGTTAGTAGATGTGATTTTGCAAACCCTAACAGCAGCTTATCCATCCTTTTTGTTGCTTATTTGAACTTTTTGTGCTATTTATCAGTTATTGTTTGATTTCTCATTCCTTGTTACAACCCTTGATTCACTGCTGTTGTTGATAATCCTCTCTCAATCTGCTTCGAACCAGAGAGAAGGCCAAATTAGGGCAAAATGATTCTCGATCTGGTGGATAATCACCGACTATTTTCAGCTTTAGTTCATAACTTTTTTTCCCCTAATTTGGAATGGTAATAGCACATTTTCCCCAAAAAAAAAAAAACTCAACTTAAGTAAGACTGCTTTTATAAAAACAGTTGTGGATCTGGTTGTCAATACATGTAGAACTTTTTGAATTTAATTTGAGCTCCGTCGTCAGGGCATACAAATTAACATCATGCTTGGCTTATTTATTATTTCTTATTTTCTTCTAAATTCGAGTGCAATTATTTTTCTCAGAACATTGTTGGAGAGACAAAAAGTCAAAACCTACATGACTAAATATGCTACTTTATGGTTCTCATTGCGTTGTTATGTAGGTTGGAAAGAAAATTTCTAAAATGTCTGACAGGAATTCTGATTTGTGAGCTAAATTAGGCTAATGCCTTAGTTTACAGAATATCTTGCCGGTATGAGGTATCTATTCTGATGCTATTTAAGATGTTTAGTCATTAGTGTTCCTTGTATGATCCATTTGACCATTTGTTTTGATGAAGGGACCGGACACCCGGTTATGACTGGTGGATTCTTGACTGATAAACAGGTTTCATATGGGTTGGTAAATTTTGAATGTGAAACTTTTTGTTATTATCATAATCAAACTCTTCCTTCCACATTTATGCATGAGTTTCTATGATTCAAATTCTAAGATGAATTATTTTCTTTAGATGGATGTTTCAATTAAGTGAATGGACCCATGTTTCATCCTACGACATTGGTCTGAGATCTGGATCAAGTGCTTCACATATTCTGGTATACTCTCCCTCCATGTTGGCTCATGCTTCATCAAACTACATTTCCTAGAAGTTTCACTTAAGCATGGTTACTTAGAATTTCTGTACTCACATAACAGCCAGGATTTTACCTAATAGAAATTGGTTGCTACCTCCCCTATAGTCTTAACAAGTTACTAATTGTGTTGTCATAGATGATTGTGTAATTGTTGGCGCAAAGTCAGAAGTGCACCTATTTAATGGAAGGAAGTAGTTCGGGTAATAATGGAAGTGGTGATCCCGATTTTGAGATCTTTTGTTATTGCAGAGAACCAACAATATTGAGGAAATCTGGAACACAAAAGAACCCAGGTCGAAGGTTATTCGGATGTCAAAATTATAAGGTGAGCTGCATGCATTGCCCCAATTTATTCTATAGTGATTTAAAATCAAACTTAAGCAATTCATTTGTACCGCTCACTTTGCTAGTTCACACTCTTATATATAGACTCGGTTTTTGGATGTTTTCAAAAAATAGTCATTCACTGGCGTGATTCGTGGGACTGACTAACACGTGATGGTGGAGCCGCGACGGCTAGTGGCGGTTGCGCATGGCGTTGTCGTCTCTGGCTTTGCTTGATCAAAGTGGTTTATTGGGAAAAAGTCGGACCTTAATTCATAAGCGAAACTCCAAATGCATTAATCTAAGCTGTTTAATCTAATTATTGCATCTTTCAAACCATTTGATAGAAATTCAACATCAACGTAGCGATTGTATAGAAGAAAAAACCATATTTCAATCGTTGTTTTGCCTAACTTTCTTTTCCTCTAACTAAGGAAACAGAAAGCTTTAATGTAATATGCTCCAGTTGATAGAATTAAAATTTTGCATCCTAAAAATCTTTGCATTTTGATACCTATCGATGTCTGATCAATGGGGCAGTCAGCACTGTAAGGGGAAATTATTGAAATTTTCTGTCTATAAACTGTTTATGCATTGCTGCCACTGTTTATGCAGTTTGGAAAAAGAGAAATAGTCGTATGTTTAGACAACATGGTATGGACCACTCTGCTCTGGTGAAATGTATTTGGGATGAGATCAAGGCTGGGGTGAGTTCATGGAGAAATGTGCTTGTATCTGCTGGGAACCAAGACTGCTGTGTGGCTTTGGGGCTCAATCCTGCAATTTTTGCCAAGGCTAGTTGTGCTTAGCTTAGTTGGTCATGGAGCTGTGTCTTTCTTTTTGCTGTTTTGACTTCCATTCTATGTGGAATTTTTTGTATTTAGAGAAATATATTTGGAATTTTTTGTATTTGGAGAAATGTATTCAGATAGTCTGCACTGGAGAAATGTATTTGGAATTTTTTGTTTTCCATTCTTGTCCTATCACTCTCTTCTCCCGGGTTGAATAAAAACACGAGGAAGAATGTTGGTGGAGTTCCAATACTGTGTGAACTGTAGAGGATTTCGATTCTCCTCCACGAAGTTAAAAATGTAGGTAACTAGTTTCGTCTTGTATGTCCTCTTCCTTCCAAATAACCACATTTGACACAAGTGCACAACCATGACAAGTAATCACATAGCCAAAAAAAATGTATGAACCAAATTATAGAAGTTACTAGGATTTAGACAAACTGAAAAGCCTGGTTGAGGTAGTTAAAAAAGCATAACGACGTTTGGTTTAATTGAAAATCTCAAACTGTGGCCTGTGCTATCAGAATGCAGGAGCATCCTAGGTATACACCCATCAAAAGATTGATTTTCCTCCTACAACCAACTGCCAGTTTTGGGATCAGTGGTTGGTCTCCCTTCATCAGCTAGAACAAAATGCCGAATCCTAATGAGTTTTTGGCACATAACCAAAGTTGAGGAATTTTATTTCTTGCACTAAGAAGGTAACAAAGCTTTGAATAGATCCATAGGAAAAGGAAACGAAGGCCTTTGTATTTACTTCATATGTTCATCACATCAGGCTTCCAGGAAGCAACCCCAAAGAAAGTTCATAAATTTATATTTTCTCTCGAATTTCGAAATCCCGTGTCTGTAAGAATATAGCATGAAAGGAGAGACGAAATAAACCAAATGCAGAGATTTACAACAAGCTCTCAGCAACATTCTAAAACAAAAACTAAAGAAACTCCTAAATGTGGCGATCAAGTCCAAGGTTAGGTTGAGGGAAACATATCCCATTTCAATTGGGAAAAATGCCACCCCAATTTCAGCACCTAGAGAGATCAGCCATGAGTCTTATGACCATCACCATAAACCTCTACAGCTGTAGCACCCAGTTGTAGTTTCAAAATTAAACCAGCACCGGCAAACAAGCAGCTACAGAAATAGCATCAAGGCAGCTACTTCCACTAGGACAATTCAGTATTCATAACTTCGCCATCCCAACTGAACCCTTTGAATACCAGCTTACCACACCTTATAGCACCATTTTAGAGCCTGAAAAAGGTACACAATATCATAATTAAAAAAAAGATGACAATTATCTTCTAGAACAGAAAGAGGTTTCGTTGGATAAGTCAAACCACTGAGTACTTCAGCTTCAATGTGGAAATATCTTCTTGTTCCATTTCTTCTTCTTTGTTTTTTCTTTGGTCTAGTTCGAAATCTTTTCCACTTTAAGAATATGTAACTGGAAATAGCAGAGACAATGGAATACATTTAATTGAAGCATAGTTGACTGTGTTACAATGGAATACATTCCATTAGGCACAACTAACACAAAATAAAAACTCCATCACCAGTATTTTGATCAAAGTATGGTGGAGATAGAAAAATGGATGACTTGAAGCTCCTTTTTGGAGCATATGTTACTGATGCATTATCAAATGGTTCCATGGATGAAAAAAAGTGTATAAGCTTTTGTTTCCATTGTACCGGAGTCTAACAAAATAACATATGTCTGATATCATTTTCTTCTGATAGTTTAATTTTGCTAGTTTGAATAAATTGATTCTACAGTACTTAATCATTGCCAGAGAAGTTCGAGTTACTTCTAAAGAAATTTAGATAGCATTGACCTGTAAGAAATTCAAATGGCCCTAGAACCACCTGAAACTCCCACCCACTAGAAATTACCTAACCCAGTTAAAGCCTTAACCTAGCCGAACCTCCAGACCATTCAAAAAAAAAGCCCTCTAATGTTCCAGTTTTGTGCAATGAAAACACTAATGTTCTTTCAGAAAATTTATCTTTGGAATCTAGATGGGTTTGGTTTATTTAATGAAATGACTAGAATCTATACACCAATAATTAAAATGCATAGGATAACTTGTTTTAGTACACCACATCAAATTCAGCATTCAACAACATACACCATATTTTAACAATCAAATTTGAAATTCAAATCAACCTGAAAGCAATTATCCGAAAAGAACACTAAGTAATGCCCAGTTTTTGAACGCAAATACGGGTCTCATCCCATAGAAAAGCAAACATTTTTAACAATAAGGATGTGTTTATCACGAATTTCGAACACTAACCCTAAAATCAAAATCATCGTTCAAAAAAGCCCTCTTTTTGGTTAGAGTTCCAAAAACCCTAAAACCCATTCTGGTTTTTGCTGTTGATGCAGAGATCGATCTCGAGAGAGAGAGAGAGCTAGGTTCGAATCCCAAAAAAATTCCCTAATTTTTTGCCGATTTCGAATGGCCAACAAAGCCCTAACCAGATTTTTCGTTTGAGGGAGAGAAATATACCTTGGTGGATGTAGAAGATTTCTGGTTCGCGTTCTTCGTTTTCCCTTCTTCTCTGGTTCGCTCTTTCTCTGTCTCTCTCTGTGGTCTGTCCGTGAAATGAAAAGAGAAGGGGGAAGTGAGAGTGTGAGGGGGTAAAGTGTAATTTTCTGAGTGTTTTTTTGCCTTCACTTTTCCTGGCCGTTGGATTTAAATCCAATGGCTCACAGCACAGTCCCGCACCAAACCAAAATCCGGGATCCCTCAAGGGATCCGGATTGATACACACACACACACACACACACACACACATATATATATATATATATCAGTGTTTGGGCCTTACTAGATGAAACGTATTTAGCCCAAGTCATTGGGCTCCTTGCTAGTCTTTCCAGGAAATCTAGCCCAAGTGGTTCCATACCAAAGCCATTAGAAACTATACTTCATAATGGAGTATGATAGAATAGAACTGACTGACTACAGAGCCAAGTGACTACACAGTTGTTTACATCCTAAAATATGCCACCCAATAAGAAAGTTACACGTGGCGTCAAATAGAGTGTTGACCAATCAGAACACATCCTAATTGAACCCGAGATACAGAGGATTGCAGGGTTTAATGGTGATGTTGTTTAGTACTATACGGTATCGTTTTGATTGGAACCGACGGCGTTTGGACTATAATTAAGGATGGTTTTAAAAACAGTTTGATTTAAACCATTGATTGATCTTTGGAAACATCGAACGGTACCATTACTATCTTGGTTTATAATGAATGTTGGACATGATTGCAGGGGATTATTCTGAGCCAGACGTGTGACACTAACCCACGTTGCTTGGAAGTGGGAACCGTTATTTAAGCATGAAGCCACGAATACCATTATCGAAGCATGCAGGGGGGAAAGAATTCTAGAAATATCAAGGTAACCGTTTGAAGACCCCTCTCAGCCGATTTATGCGGCCAACATGGATATCAATCGAAGACGTGGGGATCGAAGGCAGGTTCAGCGTCTATAAATAGAAGAAGCAAGTGAAGAGAAACACACACAAAAAATCCATATCATCTGACAATTCATACAAAATGATTGCTCAGAGATCTATCTTAGATTAGTTTTTAGTTTAGAATAGGGTCTTTTTGTAAGTTGAAGGCTTATTTGCATGTAAGACTACTTTCGATTAAATTCAAGTTCTCTTATTTCCTTTAAGTTTTTTCTTACCAAAGAATAGTTGTTTGCAAGTTCGCTTTTGATTAGATTCAGTGTGCTTGCATTTCTTTATTATTCTTGATAGAATCTTAAGAGTGTTTGTATACAAACTTACCTTTGATTAGATTCAGGTTTGTTTGTGTTCAATCATCTTTTCTGATTTCGAAGCGCGTCAATCTTTTATTTGGTTGATACCTTAAGGAAAAATCCTCTTAGTTGAGGTAATCGGACGGATAACACAATTGCCTGATTGAAATTAGTTGTTTCAAATCACTTTGAAAAGAGTAATTTCTTCTTTGAAGTTATTTCTTTTCTGGCACACCCGCACACAATTATTTGTCGATTGATTTGAGCTAATTCAGCCCAAACAACAGTACTGTACCCACAGGCACAACATTGTGGGAATTTGCAATGGAAATGTCATATATTCTTTAAAGTTTCAACGCCACCACCACCACAACCACACCCCCCCCCCCCCCCCCCCCCCCCCCCCCCCCGGTTTTTTCCTTTCATTTATTCATTCCATGCATATTGCATATATTGCATATTCAATTACAAAATTTTGTATGATATGTATTTGGCTTCAATTTATACAACTGGTAAAACAACAATTAACGTGAATTAAATCACTGATGGTGTTTTGCATTAAATTGCACCAGATTTATTCATTTAAAAAAAACACATACTGGAAAAGAATAAACCCACACGAAGAGCATATGCTGTGCCAAACCTGAAAAGGAAAAAAAAAAAAAAAAAACTCAACATAAATGATTCATCTACAATTCACAAAATGTTAGATAAGGAAAAAAAAACCTTCAGTATCCGACTTGGTAACCCAAAAAATAACTAATTGACATAATTAACGTAGTAAATAGTTCCAATATGAGTCAATAATACCATTTCTTTGCCCAATCCGGCTTCAAATGCACGAACAAACATTATCTCCTTACGTGAAAACAAATTGCAAAAAATGATGAACTCATTCATCAAATGAAAAGATCAAACAATAAGTTGGAAGGTATTGTACAAAATTAATCAAAAAATTCAACACGCACACGCAGTACCTAACGGATGATTAAATTAGATGTTGAGATTCAAAAAAGAGCATCAAGTTCTATTTTGATAGATCGTTAAACTACTTCCGTCTATATAATGGATGATTAAATTAGATGTCACCTCCAATTATGAATCTAGGCTGCGCTACTGGTTAAAACTTTTTTCTTAAAATCGTGAATCCCTTCCAACCCCAAACAGTACCTAACGGAGTACTTCGCAAATATATATATATATATATATATATATATATATATATATATATATATATATATATATATATATATATATATATATATATATAGAGGAATTTTCAAGTGAGGGATCCCTCATTTTTTTAAAATGAGGGACTTTCATTTCCCGATCAAATTTTGAAAATCCGAGCCGCTCAATATGTGCAGAACGTGATTTTAAGGGTACCCGGGAGAAATCAGCAAAAAAAAAAACCGGAAAGGGCTTCATCCGAGCAGTTTTTTTTGAACCGTTCAATGAAAACTGCTCGGATGAGATTGAGATTTGGAGTGTTTTTTAGGTGTTCCTTGAACCGTCCCGACGGAATCCTAGTTCTAAAAAAATGGGTTGCCCCAAGCGTAGGGCAGAGACCGACGTCGCACAATATCCGGTAAGACCGGAGTCGAATCCATAGAGACGGTGATGTATGCTGACTAAAAACTCGGGTTGTTATTGATTAAACTGGCTCTTAGGTAGTCACCTCTTGTCATTTGATTGAGATTAACTAAAACCTAGAAATTGATTGTACTTTTCAAATAATTAAAGGAGGTACGATCGTAAGATTTATAGCACTCACAACCAGTCCAGATTTACTTGCTCCATTTAGTGTTCTTAAAAATATTCAACTTTAGATTGGAAAAGATGCGGCAAGATGCGAACTCTTATGGTCGCCGTTTACTCATGCGCAGCGGAGAACGAGTTTTGAACCCCCATTCCCCTGTTCACATGGGCTCCGACAATGCCCGGGTTCATCTAACGAATGTTTATCACTAACCTAAAATTGCCTTTTCTTTATTGTTTAAAAATAGGAGCAGTGCCCGAACTGGTCACAGCGTGCTAATCACCCCGCAACCCTACTTATACAACTACTCACTAATCGTTATACATGAAAAAGAAGAAACCCTAATTTGAATCATGCTTCTAATACTGAAGAAAGAAAATAAACGAGAGATAACAACTAATTGAATACCAACGAACAACTTTAATTAAGAATAAAAATTGAAACAAGCTATCGGAATGCGAATAATTGAACAAAACTTTAAATAACTTGAAGGGAAGAAAGCTAAAAGAAAACTAAACAATAATCGAACCAAAGAATCGTGATGTCAGCCCCCGTCCGTCGTTTCTCGTTTTGTCCGTGGGAATTCTCTATCTGTTAATTCTATGTGGTCTATTGCTTTATTTCATAACTTGACAAGTTGGCTTACTTTGTTACATATAAGATCAAGAAGGAGACGTAATCATACATGTTACATGTATGCTTATTTTTAAGTCATTGATTAGATTTATTTGATGGAAACCTTGAATATATAATAGCCCGGGAGTACTGCCACGTGGTACTCCGAACCACTTTACAAACACACATTCCTATGGGATCTACTATTAAGTGTATGAACTCCACAAGAAAATGTGATTGAAAAGTAGTCCGAAATATTACATGGCAGATTATTGAATAATTACTCACCAGACCAGTTGGTTGTAATTAAGTTGTATGAGTAGTACATATATATAGTACCCCCACCTCACCCCAGCACTTGACTACTGTCCTGCTTTCTTTCTTTCTTTCTACTCCCTCTGTTCCGGTTTGTTTGTCCCCTTTTTGACTTTTTGAGAGCGTTTGACCTCTCAAAGAATTGGCTATAATTTTCAATTCGTAATGTTTTTAATATGCAATATGGATCTTGTTTGATAGATCTCAATTAGTTTTATTATACAAAATCTTCAAAATAAAAAAAAATATTATAAAATGTAAGATATAAGTATATTTTTGAAAGACACGTATTTCGACAATTAGACAAACAAACTGGGACGGAGGGAGTAATACAGTACTGAGTACAGTATAATTTTTCCCCTGGCCGGCCTCTCTCTTCTCTTCTCTTCCACCAGTACTACCCCCACCCCAGCACTTGACTGTCCCATTTTTCATCTCTCTTTAGCCTCTCTACCTCCCCCAGCACTTTTCAACGAGATATGTTATAATCACATCCGAATTTACACACCCTCTCATTAAACACAAGAATTTCATGCACACTGTATGGGACCCTTGTGTTTTGTGAGAGGTGTGTGATTTTGGGTGTGATTGTAGAATTTTTGCTTTTCAACACCTACCTACCTAGCTCATCCATCCATCCCCAATCCACCCCACCCCCATTAGCTATTACTCTACTTCTTCATATGCACACAAATAGATATATCTCCCTCCAGTACTGTTATCATATATATATAGGTGTGGGTGTGTTGATTTCAAAGGCAATTTTCTCTTCTTCCTCTCCGCTGGCACTGAACTGGAGTCAATTGGTTCTATCTCTAACTAGGATCCGTAGATATTTATTTTGATGATGGGAACATCATCATCATCATCAGCAGCAGCTGCAGCATACAAGGAAGAGAGAGATGAAAGGCACTACAAAGAGGTGGTGGTCAGCAGCAGCAGATTGAGAAACATAATATTGGGGACATGCTTAAATTGCTTGGCTTCGTTGTCGATAAGCATGGTTGGAGGGTTGATGTTGCTTTGGTGGGAAACACACTATCATCCCGCTAATCGTCAGCTCTGGATGGTTCCTTTTGCTCTTATTCTTCTAGTTACACCCCTCTTCGTCTGCTCAGCAGCTTTTTTTTCTGATCTCTCTAATCATGAATCTTCTGATACTACTATTAATCACTGCATCGTTGCATGACGAACACTCTGTAATTGGTTTGTTTGCTTGTTTCCTGGATATACAGAAAGAAAAACAAGATATCATCTTTCATGCACATTATTTTTTCGCACTTGAGCCCCCACCTTCCCTCTTCTCTAGTCGTGATCCATTTTGTTAGGTCATCCTTTTGGTAACAACATTGTCACAACATTTGGTGGTTTTACTTGCGATAATTTATGCGTGATTTATATACTTCAAAAGCCAAGTATGCTGAAATAATTGATGTTATAAATTTGATACTGGCATTGGTTAATTCCATTAAGGATGAAAATTGAATGGATGGAAGATGTATGAAAGATACTTATACTATTGAAAATCATAACTACTTATTGGTGTCTATGCATTCAAGTTCCCTCTTATTTTTCTTAATTTGTTTTATTGATCAAATTCCCTTTTAACTTGTGACTTGAAATCGCTTGTAATCCTGGAGTCATTCAGAGAAGTACATAGCTTAATTAGTTTTCCAATGCTAAAGATGAAAAAACAAACATAAAAAGGAAAAGAAAAGAAAATAACAGCATGAGGTGATGGCAGGTGTCAACTTCACACACACACACACACAGAGAGAGAGAGAGAGAGAGAGAGAGAGAGAGATTTAATACTTAAAAAATTAAAACGAGTAACAATGTTAAGAAGGAGGGTCGGCCGGTGACGCAAGAATGTCACCTTCGCCGGATGGAATACAATTTCTGGGTATGACTGGGCAAGTTGTGCCCAAAGTCTCTTGATCATGCTGGAGTGCAATACTAAACTACTCAAAAAAATAGTCATACAGGAGGTTTTAAATCTCTTTTTATATGTAGAATTATCTGAGAGAGGAGGGGGGGCCCGGGCCGGGGTGGGGGGGGGGTGTGGGGGTGGGGTGTGGTTGGGGGTCGCGTGGGGTTGGGGGCAAGAGTAATGTTACCACCTTCACCCATTGGTACGTATTCGACAAGGGGAAGTTGAGTCAGTTGACTTCAGAGTTCAGAAGTATCATATACGTAGGCCAGGCATTGGACTTGGGAGTATAAGAACATGAGAAATTCTAAACTGGAGGGAAAAAAAATAAATGCCTAATTATTAGTAATTCTATGTTGTTTAACAAAATAGACCCTCATTCCGCTAAGATTTTTATTTTTTAAGTACTTATTTTCCACTTTACAAGACATTATTCTCTCACAATACATCACTTTTAATTTAAAAAATAAGTACATATTTGAAAAATAAGTACTTATTTTAGACAGTGGAATAGTAAATAAGTTATCGTGCTTTCTAAGCAAGGGAGGGGGAAGAAACAGAGCAACATGCACTTCACATTCCAGTTACACAGATTGTAAAATGTTTTATAGGTTAAAGACTTGACTATAGAAACCTTTTCTTGGATTTGCATGCTCCAGCATGAATGGCAACTATAGGCAAGGGAAGCAAACTACAGAAGAAGAAGGTTTAATAGAACCAAACCGAACCAACCAACAAAACTCATATACCGAGGAGGATTAGAGTTCATCTAATTATTCGTCGTATCGACTAAACCTCAAGAGGATAAACCCCAAGAGGAGACGAAGGTTAGATAACAAATTTGGTTCATAGTAACTAGAGGGCAACAAATTTGGTTCCTAGTAACTAGAGGGCAATCGGTCAAATACATAGCCAGCAGCAAATCATACACACAACAAAATTTAAAGACAAAGGCCATTCTTTGTCCGTATCAACTATATATGTACACCACCTTGCAATACAAGAGCTAAAATAAAGGAAGACAGCAGACTGAAACATTGTGAGAAATACACCTTTCAGAACATGATGTTCAATGGACAAGCGAACTACTGACATGCCTATTGATACAGCGCTAGTAAACCTTACCCGGCTAAAAAGATGAAAACAACTCAAGTGTTATGAAAACCGAAAGATTAAAATATACATTTGCCCACAAACAACAGTAGAAATAAATAAAATAAACAAATGAACCAATATCAGAAATACAACTTTCAGAACCTAATGTTCAATTCATTTCAAGTGCTTACATAAGGGTACACAATTTACTCTTAACTGCCTCTAAAGGACAAAAGACTTCACACCTCATCATCTGGATGTGTCGGAAAATCTAGGCCTTGAAGGGCAGGTATGTTCTCCAAATCGTTTTTTGAGAACAAAGGAAAGAACCATAACACCTTCGTAGTGCCAAAAACCTTCAAAAAGAAATAACACTTCAGAAAATAAAACCACTATTGATGAGGGTCAATTGTTGATTAGATTGCCTAATTCTCACTATGGTCCGCCTCAAATTTCAACTAATCTTCAGAAGTTATGTTCACAAACATTACAGTTTTTATCAGGATTATTATCCTCAAAATTCTCCCAAAAACTAGGATAGAAATCTTATTGAAGTATCGGATTTCCTCCTTATGCAACCCTATGAATGACAAATGGTTGCTGATCTGTATTTCCTGGAAACTATTGACACTGGTATAACCTACAATGTTGATGATCACAGGAACAATTGTGGAAATCGAAACCAGAAGGTCAGATAGTTCATATAATTAAGGAACAATATTTATATACCTGCTCAAAATTCTTCCTCCTGCCAAAGTCATACTTCCACCTGACAGCCTTTTTCTTCTCGTAGACCTGGACCAGATGATCATAAAGTAACAATTATGCGAGGCTATATCCACAACTCCCAGGGCTTGCGAATCAGCCCTCGGAAGATGGACTAGTTTCCATCAATAATATCTTATTTGTGAAGTCTGGTTATTTGGCAGTTGGCTAGGTTATTGTATGCAAAGACAGTACATTGACTGTGCATTTGAAAGATAATGTGATCAACTATGATCACTTTGTAGTCTGTACTGGTAACTGGTGATGTTCTGTCTAAACCAAACCCCAGTCATCATTTAGCTTTCCCACCAATTATTCAACTAATATCCAGATTGCATGCAGCAAGAGTAGGAATCGCATGACTAAATGCAACGATGGATGCAGCACCAATGTGTCACCCTATATATTTACCTCTATTGAAGTGGTATTGCTCAACAGAAGAGATGCATGCATAACTATGAAACAAAGAAGGCTCAGTGCAAAAGCTAGATTCAAAACTGCATCAAGGAACATGATCCGTTAGAAACATGGAAACAATGACAATGTAGTGACTAGGATTTAGACAGAATGAACAAGTAGAAAAATTTACCAAATGCTAAGAAAATAATAGCAAGATTGCCTGCTGAGGCAGAATGATTCTTTGCTTCTTGGAAGAATCTTATGAAATTGGGCAGCAATACTAAAGTGTTCATCGTTGTCTCCAGAAATGTATATAGCTGAGATATAAATAAGCACGTAAATAAATGGCATGGATATGAGAAGAGAAAGCATGAAAAGCAAGAAGGATCCTTCACAACTAAAACTGATGGAAAGGAACACTTGAAGAAGCTAAAAGGAGAAGTACGGTGCATATGAGGCCAACCTTGGACCTTTCGGAACAAAACAGCATTACAAATTCGACTCATTCCAACTTGTCAAAGTTCAATCTAGTTTACAGAGGCCCACACACTAATGGTAGAGAACAGGTTAAGAGTACAAGAAAGAGGCAGACGAAGAAATATCCCATAGTTCAAACTCCGAGGCATATGCATCATTTTTTTGAGACAATACGTCCCCTAGCTAAACATTATCACCCAATGAAAGAATGAGTAATCCACAATATTTGATACAGCCTACACATTGTACTTGTGTTTTGACACTTAGCGATAAAACTGAATATTTTAGGACTACCAATATTTGCGTGACTTAGAATTTCAGTTCCTAAGTTCCAGGTGCTTCTCTTTCTCCATTGCAAGCATACTTTGCTTCAATCAGAATCTGCCACTGACATACCCTAGAAGATTGCTGTCTAGAAATTCTAGCAGCCCTTCCCTGTATTTTCAGCAACCGATCACTTTAATTAAGCTGTATCCTGTTAGAATATTATTAGTCTAAGTCCCACATTGCTTAGTCAAGTATTGTAACTACGTCTCCCAAATTATAAATAATAGTTATTTGTGTTAGGGTTCATTAACACCCTATACACTTTTCTTATTTTCCCAAACAACATGGTATCAGAGCCACCCTTAATCCAACCCTAACCATAATCGTAACCCATGCCCCACCACCCATCATCACCACATACTGTTACTGTTCACGTGAGAACTGTTCATCACGAGCACCGTTCACGCGAGTACTGTTCATTGCTAACACTGTACAACCCTGAAATCCTCCGAAACCCTAACCCCATGCACCAAATCCATTCAAAACTGCTGAAAAACCTTTGGAACTTCTGAAAAAACTTAATAAGCCCCCATTGAGCCCTAATCAACCTCCAAAACCCTTATTGACCCTCATTCACTATAATCGACTCTCCACACTCCTAAATATGGTTTGAACCCCTCTGAATAGTGTTCAAAACAGCCCAAAATCCCACAATTTATGTTCGAAATAGTTTGAAAGGTTTTCGTTGGTAGCCAGATTTGTCTCCTGTTGTTCGTTCAGTGTTTCAAGCCTTGTTCGATTGCGATCAGTCACATGCATCCCGATTTACGTGATGTTTTATGGGGTATCGATCTGAATCTTGATTTGTTGCTGTCTATGTCGCCTATTGGTTGGTCTTCTCGATTGGTTATCGTCAGTAGTATGAATGTTTGGATTGTTGAGGTCTGTTGATTTTGGTATTGTTATTGGTCGCTCTCTTCACTCCTTACCCTTACGAGTGTTCGGGTGCACCTGTTGTGTTCATCTTCTTGATCTTGACTGAGGACAAACTTGATCCACGGTCAATTCGGTGACGGTGTATTTTCCTGGGATACTCGCGCACTCAGAAAGAGTATAAGTGTTACTCACCATCACTACGTCGTCATTTTGTTTGTGCTGATGTCACGTTTAATGAGTCATTACCCTTTTACTTGGTTCACCGTACTCCAGTTGACCTACTGAGACTGAGTCTGTGCTTCCTGTTTGTCTACCATCTGTGTCACCTTTGCAGGTGTATGTTCGTTGGCAGAAAGTATTAACAGCCCCACCAGTACCAGCCACCAGGCCTCCTCCGTCCTAAGATCCGGTTGCACCGCCACTGCCACTGCCGCCGCTGCCGCCGCCGCCGCCGTCCCCTAGTATTCCAATTGCTCTCCATAAAGGTATTCGATTTTGCACTTCTCATCACGGATTGTTTCCTATGATCACTTGTCTCTGTCCCTTCGTGCCTTTACTATTTCTGTTTCTTCCGTTTTTGTTCCTAACACTGTTCAGGAGGCTGCCTTATCTGTTTCTGAGTGGCGAAAAGCTATGAAGGATGAGATGTCTGCCCTTCATCACAATGGCACATGGGAGTTGGTTCCTCTTCCTGCTGGTAAAAATACTGTTGACTGTCGTTGGGTATTCACTGTCAAATATCTTCCTGATAGCACTGTTGAGCGTTATAAAGCTCGCCTGTTGCTAAGGGTTACACCCAGACTTATGGTGTTGATTATTTGGAGACGTTTTCTCCTGTTGACCAAGTTCGGATCCTTATTTCTCTTGCAGCAAGTTTTGGATGGCCATTATTTCAGCTAGATGTAAAAAAATGCATTTCTTCATGGGGATCTCCAGGAAGAGGTCTACATGGAGCAACAACCTGGGTTTGTTGCTCGGGAGAGCATAATCAGGTATGTTGTCTTCACAAAACACTATACGGGCTTAAACAGTCTCCTAGAGCATGGTTCAACAAGTTTAGTGATGTAGTTTTGAGATTTGGCATGCATCGTAGTATCATTCTATGTTCTCTCTCACATCAGACCGAGGGAAAGTATTAATGATTGTCTATGTGGATGACATTATTATTACCGGTGATGACCTGCATGGCATTGATGAGCTAAAAACCTTTTTACATCAACAGTTTCATACTAAGGATTAGGGAAAACTACGGTACTTCTTAGGTATTGAGGTGGCACGATCCAAAGAAGGTATTAGCCTATCACAGAGGAAGTATGTGCTAGATATTCTTGAAGATACTGGTTTGTTGGGAACTACGCCTGTTGAGACTCCTATGGATCCCAATGTCAAATTGTGTGTTGACCAAGGGAAGCTGCTCTCCAATCCTGATCAGTATCATCGTTTGGTTGGTAAGCTGAATTACCTCACGATTACACGTTTGGATATTTCTTTTGCAGTTAGTGTGATGAGTCAGTTTATGTTGGCTCCTCGCCATCCACATTGGGAAGCATTTCTCAGGATTGTGAAGTACCTTAAGTCACATCCTGGATGTGGTTTGTTATATTGAGCTAATGGACACTTACGCGTTGAGGCGTTCACTGATTCTGATTGGGCAGAAGGTCCATTTGATAAGAGATCCACTACTGGATATTGTGTTTTTCCTGGGGGAAATCTTGTTAATTGGAAGAGTACGAAGTAGACTGTGGTTGCCCGGTCTAGTGCAGAAACAGAGTATAGAGCAATGGCGCACACAACGTGTGAGATTGTATGGTTGCAGTCATTTCTCGAGGAGATAGGATTTGGTGTGCAGTTGCTTATGCCTTTGTACTGTGATAACCAAGCTGATATTCATATTGCATCTAATATGGTATTTCATGAGAGAACCAAACATAATGAAGTTGATTGTCATCTAGTGCTTGAAAAGTTAACTCGTGGTGTGATAGCTACTCTGTTTGTGTCTACAGGAGCTCAATTGACAGATATGTTTACTAAGTCATTGTTCAAGCCATGGTTAGAGTCATTGTGTAACAAGCTGGGACTTTATGATATCTATTCTCCAGCTTGATGGGGAGTGCTAGAATATTATTAGTCTAAGTCCCACATTACTTAGTCAAGTATTGTAACTACGTCTCCCATATTATAAATAATAGTTATTTGTGTTAGGGTTCATTAACACCTATGGAGCACGGGTACCCGTATGCGGTACGATATGGGTACGGGAAACGACAAAACCCCAAAAAAGTAGGGTACGGGTACGACGAATATATATATAATTTTTTCTATTTTTTATTGCATAAAATGAAATATAAACCCATTTTACCAACAAAAAGCAAAATCAGTATAAATATACATATCTACTGCATATCTATTAGTATTCAGAATTTCAAATACATATATACATATACATTACACATGCATATATTCGTACATATATACAGAGAGAGATTATTCCAATCGATAAAAAAAATATACAGAGAGACAGACACGAAGAGAGAGACAAACAAAGAGAGAGAGAGAGGAGAGTCAAAGAGAGAGAACGTATGTTTTTTTCCCGATTTGGAGCCCTAGATCAATCTCCAAGATCTCTGCCCCGTAATTGTGTTTATAAATGACAAATAAATTACACAATAAGCCCACATTTTATAATTATTTACCAAAAATCCCAAAAATTTTGAAAAAATTTCATTTTGGGCTAAAACGTACCCTTGCCGTAACTAAAATTTCCAAAAGTACCCAATACAATTTTGTTGTACCTAGTACGTTTTTCTGTACCCACATTGTACCCGTACCCGATACGCGTACGGCGACATTTCTGGAGTACCCGTGCTTCATAGATTAACACCCTTTACACTTTTCTTATTCTCCCAAACAACATATCCCTCCTCTCCTCTCTTCAAGTACAAACCCAAATAGCTGAATAACTTAGAACCAAGCTTGGAAACTGGTTTCTGGTACTAATAGCCCTCAAAGTTCAAAATTTGTGTCTTTAACTTGCCTAATTGTTCACTTAAATATTGCCCCTTTGTTATACCTATACAAATCCTTCAACCCACATTTTCAATCACATTTAGCCACAAAGAAACTAATATTAGCAGCCCAAAATAATCCATTCCCAAATAAGTTTCGGTATTAGAGCATGTAGGAGAGTGTCACAACACGCTCGTCCTGCATCACAATTTGCCAAGGCGGCCACAACTACAAGTAAACATTGAAATTTCCAACAGAAATCATTCTTACAAAACCACAAAGAGGTTGACAAAATACTTGTTTGACTAAGTAAAATACTTAACAAATACTTCTTGAATACAATACAATATTGCAGGATAAGCCGTGGGTCTAACATGTGTAACAATGTAACAATGTAACATTTGCTATGCTATGTAAGTTTGTTACATGTGTAACTAAACCTAACCAAACCAAACAAGACTAAGCCTTGGGTCCCAATTTGTTAGAACTGTGGCTCATATGTTAAGTATGAAGAGATACCAAGGAGTTCTAGAAAGAAGGCTAGAGGCTGGAGTGTAGCAGAGCGGAACAAGTGGAGTGAAACGACAGCATCTGGCCCATCGCTGATGATCCAGTGAAAGTAGATTGGGCTGAAGGCTCAGGCGTTCCGTAATTGGGGGGTGCGGGGGGCAACACCCCCCGAGGTACAGTACGGTTCATACAGGGGTATTTTTGGGATACAGACCAAATACCAGATTAGGGTTTGAATAGAGTCAGTATAAATACTCTATGTTGTAAACCCTATTTCGTACTATGATAATAAAAGAACAGCAGCCGCTCTCGCTCCTGTGGACGTACCTGATTTTGGGGACCACGTATATCTCTGTGTTGATTCTTTACTGTTTTATACTTGTAAATCGTGAGTGTGTGTGTGACGATCCTAACAAGTGGTATCAGAGCTTCGGGCTGTTTTTTGATCACATGGAAGAACGATGTCAACGAGTTCGTCTGTTTCGAAGTTTGATGTGCTGCAGTTCGATGGAACTTCGAATTTCGGATTGTGGCAACAGAGGGTAAAGGATCTGTTGGTGTAGCAGGGCTTGTACAAGGGGTTGAAGGCGAAGCCAGAAGCCAGAAGCCATGTCTAACGATGATTGGGAACAACTCCAGATGAAGGCGGTGAGTACGATTCGTCTGTGTCTTGCAGACGAAGTTATGTATCACGTGTTGGGTGATGAATTGCCGTTTGGGGTCTGGACTAAACTGGAGAGCAGGTATATGTCAAAGTCGTTGACGAACAAACTGTTTTTGAAGCAGAAACTGTTTGGGTTGAAGATGGCCGAGGGCACTGATCTGATTCAACATATTAACATGTTCAATCAGAATGTGTGCAACCTACAATGGATTGACGTAAAGTTTGAGGAGGAAGGCCAAGCGTTGATGTTACTGTGTTCACTACCGATTTCTCTCGAAACCCTCGTTACAACCTTACTCTGGGGGAAAGAAACCCTAGAACTAGAGGAAGTCACTGTAGCCTTTCTGGCATATAATCAACGCAAGCAACAAACAGAATCACTGCAAGGTGAAGGTCTGGTGGTTACAGTGTTTTAAATGGCGAAAGGAGCACCGAGGCGCAACGGTCCCCCGGGGCTTTAGCGCAAGGCACGGCGCGGCGCGCGCTTGATTGACGCAAAGCACAAAAAGCAAAGGGTGGAGTCATGAAGGTAACGAAGGGTGCTATGGTGATGATGAAGGCTTGTAAAGTTCCTGGTAATATTTACAAATTGGTAGGGAGTACAGTTGTAGGTGGAGCTGTTGCCACTACAATAGACGATACTGATGATACTATGCTTTGGCATATGCGGTTGAGACATATGGGAGAGCGTGGGATGTTAGAGCTGTATAAGAGGAATCTGCTGAAAGGGATTAAATCGTGTAAACTGGATTTCTGCAAGTTTTGTGTTATGGGGAAACAGTGTAAGGTGCAGTTTAGGAATGCAACTCACAGAACGAAGGGAGTTCTTGACTACGTTCATTCAAATGTTTGGGGGCCAGTGAGGGTAGCTTCGAAAGGAGGATCTCTATATTTCTTGTCCTTTATCGATGATTTTTCGAGGAAAGTTTGGGTGTACTTCATAAAACACAAGCCTGAAGTTTTTGCCAAGTTTAGAGTGTGAAAAGCTGAAGTGGAAAATCAGACAGGGAAAAAGATTAAGTGCCTCAGGACAGATAATGGGAAGGAATTTAAGAATGGGTCTTTTATGAAGTTTTGTGAGGAACATGGGATTCAACAGCACTTTACTGTTCAGAAGACACCACAACAGAATGGGGTGACAGAAAGGATGAACAGAACTACAGCAGAAAGGGCACAGTGTTTGAGATTGAATGCGGGACTTCTAAAGGTTTTTTGGGCAAAAGCAGTGAGTATGGCATGTTTTGTTATAAACAGGTCACTGAGTGCTGCTTTGGATGGGAAGGTAGCTGAGAAGATGTGGACAGAGAAAGATGTTGATTACTCAGGGTTGAGAATTTTTGGGTGTCCGGCCAATGTTCATGTTCCCAGTGATGAGAGGTCAAAGCTTGATACGAAGTCTAGCCAGTGTATCTTTCTTGGTTATGAGAAATGCATAAAAGGGTACAAGCTTTGGGATCCAGAGACAAAGAAGGTGGTCATCAGTAGGGATGTGATATTTGATGAGGACTCTATGATCAATGCACATCAGAAGGTTCAAAATTCTGAGTCAGAGGAAGTGAACAGCAGACAGCAGGGCGTACATATTGAGCTGGAAAGTTTGATATAGGTGATACTCAGCCAGATGAAAAGCTTGATCAACAACAGCAGCAGGAGTAGCAGCAAAACTTGGCTGCTGGGAGAACCAAGCGCACTATCGAGCCACAGGTGAGGTATGGGTTTAAGTACTTGGTTTCTTATGCATTGACTACTACTAGTGGGGATCCATCTACTTTTCAGAATGCTATCACGAGTTCTAAAAGGGACAGATGGATGGAAGCCATTGTGGAGGAAATGGAGTCTTTGCATAAGAATAAGACTTGGGATTTGAAAGAACTGCCCAAGGGAAAGAAGCCAGTGGGTTGTAAGTTCGTATACAAGCGGAAAGAGGCAGCAAGAGAAAAGGAGAGGGAAAAGTTCAAGGCTCGGTTAGTGGCAAAGGGGTATTCACAGAGGAAGGGGATTGATTTTGATGAGGTCTTTTCTCCAGTGGTGAGGCATACGTCAATCAGGATTATCTTGGCATTGGTGGCTAGCTATGATATGGAGTTAAATAGATGGGTGTGAAAACGGCATTCCTCCGTGGTGATTTAGAGGAAGTCATATCCATGGAACTGCCTGAGGGGTTCAAGTAGCTAGAGACAGAGCATCTTGTTTGTAAGTTGAAAAAGTCACTTTATAGGCTAAAACAGTCTCCAAGACAATGGTACAAGAGGTTTGACTCTTTCATGATACAAATTGGGTACACATACTGTGAGTATGATTGTTGCGTTTATGTTAAGAGTCTTGATGATGGTTCCTATATTTTCTTTCTTTGTTATGTGGATGATATGCTGATTGCTGCAAGGAGTATGGTTGAGGTAAACGGGTTGAAGTCTTTGTTGGGTAAAGAGATCGACATGAAGGATTTGAGAGCGGCTAGGAAGATACTTGGGATGGAGATTCGCAGAGATAGGTCAGCTGGTAAGTTGTGGTTATCTCAAAAGAATTATGTGGTGAAAGTGTTGAGAGGTTTAGTATGGATAATGCCAAACCGGTCAGCACTCCACTGGCAAGTCATTTCAGATTATCTTCAGCTCAGTGTCCAGTGTCAGATGAAGAAATTGAGGATATGTCAAGGTGCCTTATGCAAGTGCAGTGGGTTGCTTAATGTATGTAATGGTTTGTATGAGGCCTGATTTGGCACATGCAGTTAGCACAGTCAGTAAGTACATGGCCAACTAGGCTGAGAGCATTGGAAGGCAGTCAAGTGGATGTTCAGATACTTGAGAGGTACTTCAGATCGTGGGATTATGTTTGGTAGGCAACGGGGTCAGATATCAGTTGTTGGGTGTGTGGATGCGGATTATGCTAGGGGTTTGGATGATAGAAGGTCTACAACTGGTTATGTGTTTACACTTGTGGGTGGGCCTATTTGTTGGAGATCCATGGTACAACCTCTGGTGGCTTTATCTACTATTGAGTCTGAGTATATGGCGGTGATTGAGGCAGCTAAGGAAGCATTGTGGTTGAAAGGGTTTGTTAAGGAGCTTCGCATAAATCAAAGTGGAGTTCAGTTGCATTGTGATAGTCAGAGTGCCATTTATTTGGCAAAGAATCAGGTGTATCATGCTCGAACCAAGCATATCGACGTGAGGTTTCACAAGGTGAGAGAGTTGATTGATGAAGGTGATTTGATACTGGAAAAGGTGCACACTTTTGAGAATGCAGCCGATATGTTGACAAAGATGGTTACTGCAGACAAGTTCGAGCATTGCTTAGACTTGGTTAATGTCTCCCGGTGCTAGGGAAATGGAGGCATCCCCCTAACTTACTGGATGGTGATGGTTATCTTCTGAAGGGGTGAGAGTATATTCGCCAAGGCGCTGATGATCCAGTGAAGGTTGATTGGGCTTCGGCCCAAGTGTTCCATAATTGGGGGTGCGGAGGGCAACGCCCCCCGTGGTACAGTTCGTACAGGGGTACTTTTGGGATACAGACAAAATACCAGATTAGGGTTAGAATAGAGTCAGTATAAATACTCTATGTTGTAAACCCTATTTCGTACTGTGATAATAAAAGAACAGCAGCCGCTCTCGCTCCCGTGGACGTACCCGGTTTTGGGGAACCACGTATATCTCTGTGTTGATTCTTTACTGTTTTATACTCGTAAATCGTGAGTGTGTGTGTGTGACGATCCTAACACAATCCATTGGGTCGGCTACATGAAACCTTTTTCCTCTATCCTGATCTGTCTAGAACCACATGACAAATTAAGTTCAATAAATTCAAATTCTTTTTTCACCATAGCATCCAATGTCAATCTAGGCCTTCCCCTCCCCTAACCCTTCCATAAGGGGTTATATCATATGTTACATGTGTACCTCTAGCCAAAATCAATTCCTACCCATCCATCAAGCTAGCTAGGGTATCATCTTAAACTCACAATCATCTTGTCCGTTAAAAAATTATGGGGATAGTTTGGTAACTTACCAGGAAAAGGAGAAAGAACTTGTAGTTACGTGCTCCAACACAATTCACCACCCATATGCAATGGTGATCCATCTTAAGGACACATCTTTGGCCTGTCAGCAGTCATATAATATTACATTTAGATCAGATAGGCAAGTCCCATTACTAGATGTTAACCAGAAAGAAAAAGAGCCTAAACCCCACAAAAGATTAACGCATGCTCAACATCAAAGCCGGTTGTAAGTCATCTTCAATGAGGTTCTCAATTACCTACAACCCCCCCCCCCCCCCCCCCCCCCCCCCCCCCCACACACACACACAAAAAGCGCCTTGTAAAGATAACTTACAAACAGAGCAATGATGGCAACGTGGAGGCTTGCCATTTTCGCATTGCCTGCAGTAGCGTACACCGTGTCTTCTTTCCATCCCATCTGAAGAAGATATTGCAGATGCCAAATTCTCAGGCGCTACACAATCCGTCAATGGCATTGAACTACCCTCCTCTGAATTCCCCTCTTCCACTACTAGTTTCCAGTTTTCAGGAACAGAACCAGGGTCACAAAAGACCACCATGAAATAGCACCACACTAACATTACAAGCTGCAAAATGGAAGGCAAACTTAGTTGGTGGGTAAACATCTTACCTAGCAAACAAAAAGAGTGGAAATTCTCCAATGCAAAATATAACATGTGTAAAAGGCATATGAAGTATAAGTAGCAGGAGCTTGCAAATTCATTGTAGGCATATCTCACTTTCTGTTTCATGGCAGATACAATATCAACATTTAATTAATTCCAAAACTTACAGGATTTCTATCCTTTCCAAAGCTTATACTAATTTAACGCAATCACGTAACCATCTAGAAGTTGGAACTTACAATGCGCCTAGGCAATCCAAATAAGTCGGATGCGAAATTACTATCCCCTTTTTGAAGCTCAACTAATCGTCTAATCCATTCTAGATGTACATATATGCATACAAAAGTATACGATTATAAGCAACTATATAAAGCTACTATATAAGCTAGTATACTGTACTATATGTAACATGTGATCAACCTACCTCCAACCATTAAGCTACCACCCACGGCTAAGAACCATGGACAAGTCTACCAAGCCTCAAGTATCCGTGTTCGACGCATGTCCAAAACGGGCACGACACGTACTGGACATGCCTAAATACGTGTCAAATTTTTATGTTATTTTTTCTGCTTGGACATACTGTGTACACTCTAGGACACATAGGAAACAATCTTGAGACACGTTAAGGACACATTAGGAGGTTATAATACATTTTTAAAACTTGGCCCAAAGACAAAATTTCCATGGATATTTAGTTCATGAACACTCAAGTTACTGTTGATGTGTATCATCATAATGTTAATACTATTTCAGGTGTTTATCTCAATAAGATAGAAACAAGGTTTTTGATCTTTTATATGAATTCATCAGATACATCTAGGAAGCAAAGTCCTTTTTTCGTTCAACGCATCGACAACGTGTTCATGTTAGGTTTTTCAAGAAATAACATGTCCGTGTGTCTGTGTTGCGTCTGCATCCATGTTTATTAGACCCTCCGTAAATATTCTAAACTACACAAACTCTTCTTCTCTTGCAGTTCCACCACAGAAACAACCATGCAGTCACAACAAATTTCCATTCAACAAGCCTCCCAACCAACCATTGCAAGGTTCAATTTCTGATCCTTCACTTCCGTCTCAAACCAACACCAAACTTCAATTTTTTTTTAATGCACTCCGATAATCTCCCTTCCTTCACATCTGTCTCTTGCATTACTCTGCTATTCACAATCTCTGACACTAGTTTCTCTAACTACTATCTCTCCCTTTTTGGATGTGAAATCCAAAAAAATGCACAGGTTCATTCTTCTCTGAGTACTATTACAACTATCCCACACATATTGGATCTCTAATCTCAAATTCTATTTTCTCTTGCATAAACCCTCTTGTTTTTCTTTTTCCAGTTTTGGTTTGTTTTTGTCCATATTCTGCCCCATAGAAGTAACCAAATGAGGCTACAAAGAAATTAGAAAAATAAATGAAAAAGAACACATGGTCCATCACTTCCTAAATTATTTGACATGACTATTTATGTATTTCTTCGTTTTTTGCTTGGTTCTGATTCTACTTATTTCACCCAAAAAAAATGTAAGTAATAACTGACCAGACCAAAACAAAAAATTAAGTAGATACTGCAATAAATAAACCAGTTCATCTGGGCAGGAAAAAGTTTGAAGGTTCCTTTAAAACTCAATTAAGTTAATCTCTTTTTTTCTTTTTCTTTTTTTAATACTAGTACAAATCAAGATGTTGCATACTGATAGTATTACGAAAACAAACTTCCCAAAATCTTGCTTTTAGTGTGCAATTGAAATCGTGGTGTTGGCTTTGCTTCTAGTCTGATTTGTTGAACCCAACTAAGGATAACCCGAAAAGCACATCTACCAAGCCCTTATTTAAGCTGCAAGAAGTAAGCTTTACCCAACACTTGAGCACTGATCGTAAATACGTACACTAAAAGGAAAAGAAGAAGAAGCCATAATAAGCCGCTCCCCAAGGGAGCAGAAGCAAATAATCAGACAGTGCAAATAGGGAGAAAAAATAAACATGAAAACGAACAGTATTAATGGAACATATAGATACCGGTAAAAATAAAAAGTAGAAGGGAGGGGAGGGGAGGGGAGAATTACCAGGAAATGAAAGACAGCGATGATGGCGAAGGATAGGAAGGAATTGAAGCCACCCTGAAGCAAGTGTGGGCCCCAAGTAAGGATGACGACGGCGTAATAGGAGACAACGATAATAGCGGCGACGAGGAGGATCATCAAGTAACCCAAGAATTTGAGGCCGGAGCAGAACTTGAACAAGTTCAGATCCATATTACTATTACTATTATTATTAGTAGTAGTGGGATTAAGACGTTTACTTCCAAGCCCGATTCGGAGTGGAATTAATGCTACGGGCACGGGGGAAGACCTCCTCCTGGTTCGGAGTGGGAACAATCGTTTCCAGATATCAGAAGCCAGGATTCCAACGATCGCAATAACTTCTAGGTACAGAGAGAGTCTTGAGATTAATAGTACTGGTATTTTCTCCCCTTTCTTACTTTACCTTGAGGGTTGAGAGAGAATTCCAGTTGCCGAAGACATAGGAAGGAGACCAGAGGGAGGGACGAGGGAGGACTCTCTCTCTCTCTCTCTCTCGGTCATTTTGGTAAAACTAACGGAGGAGGACTCTCTCTATCCCAGCTGCCCGCAACCCTTTTTTTAGTTGGAATTGATTTTCACACATTTTTTTTAAATTCATATTTTATTTTTTGTTTTTTAACAAAAAAAAAACACTTTTAACACTATAATATAAAAAAGGGAATCTAAATATAAAAAAGTTTGAAAATCAATTCTCTTTTTATTTTTAATCCAAATTTGCCTACCCTTATTTTTATCTAAATCGAGTAGTTTTTGTGTTTATGAATTTTAGTTGCCACTTGTTTGGAAAAAAGAAGAAGGAATAAGCTAAAAAAATTTAGGTAAAAAGGTACTCCATATTTCATATCTCAAATGTTAGTTTGGGTAGGTAAAAAAATAACTAAATAAATGCATTTTGTATACTTAAATGGGACTCATTTATTTGAAGATAAATGTAATTAATACTAATTGTAATTTTTTCTTTTGTCATACGGTCAACATCAACAGGGGTTGGAGGGTATTAGTATGTTAATCAGCGGGGAATTCAGCGGCTATTAATAGCTCTAAACCCCAAATTTGCTTCTTGTGGGATTCGAACTCAGGTCACTAATGAAAAGAGAAATAAGACAACGAACTTAACAAGCTTGGTTTCTCACTAATTGTAATTGGACAGGGACTATATAGCGTAGGGAAACTGGACTGGACCCTAAGGGGAGAGAGGTGCATAGCCACTACTCACTAGCCAGCGGGTTAAGGTCCAGTCCAATATTTATAACCTCCAGTCCAGTCCAATTTTGGGCTTTTGTGGGACTCTCCTGGGTCCACAACAATGATCGAAATCGTTCATTATGTAGAGCTCGTCGAAAATGGCATCCACGGAAAAAATTAGCTTGATTTAACATCGAAAGATACATGAACGAAACATATTTGTACATGAAAAAATGGAAAATTATAAGTTTCAATTTAATTTTTGTCATCGCATTTTTATTATACAAATCTGTTTTTTTTTATGTATCTATTGATATTAAATCAAGTTAATTTTTTGCGTGGGTACCATTCTCGACGAGCTCTACATAATGAACGATTCCGATCATTGTTGTGGACCCGGGAAGGGTCCACAAAGGCCCAAAACTGGACCGGACTGGAGGTTATAAATACTGGACTGGACCATATCCCCCAGCCAGCATTCCACTTCCCCCAGCGGGAAAAACACAATGAAGAAAGAAAAAATAGGGAAAGCGGAAGGCAAGAGACGGGCGGAAACCCTAGGGAGAGTTCCGGACCATATGGGGGAAGACGATGATCCCTACGCTTCAATCCTGGAAACGTGCAGGCCCACCAGACCCTCCTCTTTCCAAACCACAACTACGACCACCAACGCACTTATTATTGATACTAGTTCTACTGCTACTATCTTCACCCCTCTGTCTATGCGCTTCATAGACCACTCGCTGGATGCCGACGGCACCATTATTCCCCCTGAATCCATCGACCCCTACCTCCTCGACCTCCTCTCCCAAAACGACGACGACCACAACGACAAAAGTATCACCAACACCAACAACGACGACGACTGCATCAGCGATGGCCAAGGCCCCCCCCACAACCAGAATGACTACTTATACATCCATGACCACCGAGAGACCCCCACTCCTCCTTGTGTTGTGTCCTACCAAATTTTATCCCCTCCCTCTACGGAATCTTCACCACCTCACACCGTAGAATACTTGGCAACCCACGACGATGATGTTATTGATTGTTTTGATTATTCATCGTCATCATCAGACACCCAGCATCATCATAATAGTCTCTGGCTTTCACAATTGAAGTCCATGGCAACAACACAAGATGATTTTACCCAAAAAAAAACACAAGATGATGCTGGGTTATTCTTCGATCAAGCCATTTCCCTTGTAACTCAGTTTCGGTCTTCCAAATGTTGGCTTTCCCTGTCTCCCTCAGATTCAAGTCTCTGGCTTTCTCAATTGAAGTCCATGGCAACACAAGAGGGGCTATTCTTCAATCATGCCGTTTCCATTGTAACTCAGTTTAGGGCTACCAAATATAGGCTTTCCCTGTCTCCCTCTCCCTCTGATTCAGCCATGAAGCGTTTGGGCTCACCACCTAATTCGAGAAAAGGTGAGCATCCCTTGAAGATGCCACAACGTGATTTTGCTAATCCTATCAAAGTTGTTCCATCAAAGTCCTCTTCCCAGAAGAGGGGGTTGGGATATTCATCCAACTCTCAAAGGAAAAATGTTTCAGTTGATCCTCCTTTGAAAAAGCAAAACCTTTGTAATACCATTTTGGATATTGAGTCCTCGACATGTAACATTGGAACTGGATCGAATGAACTAGAAAGAGGAACTGTGTCTGTTCTGTCTGATTCTGAACAACGGCAGAGCAGATTTATAGGTCTCCGTGGAGGGTTAAGAGCTGATATTGCCAGAACTTCTTCAGCTACAAAGAGTACGGGGAATCTTGACAAGTCCGAAGGGCTCAGCTCGGCTGTTGATGCTAATAGTAATGTTGCAGGACAACATAATCTTGCTGCTTCCTCACGCAAGGCAACAATGTGTGCAGCAAAATCAATGGATGTGGGTTCTAGTAAGTCACGTTTTGAGAATCCAATGCTGAAACATGTTTATGAGACTGTGAATATGGCCGTATAAATGAGCACAGCCCGGTGGAAGTAATTGCACGGTTTCAGATTAGCAAGGGTTCTGCTATGCAAGGTGTACCCCTGAAAGAATCCCAAATTGGAGTAGAGATAGCTAATGAATACAAAGCGGAAATTCAGTGGGTACCGAGAATGAAAGGGAACTCCGAAATCCTATTAGATGTTTCCATTCGGGTTAGTTGGGATGCAACTTGGAGGTTATACGTACAAGGTAGAAATTGTATGTAACACATTTGCTGACTTTTATGAACAGTATTAGGCTTATAACTTTTGTAGTTAAACGGAATCTGAATGAAAACCTTTTTTTTTGGATTGGAACTGAATGAAAACTCAATACTCTGCCTTTCATGTTGTACATCCTTGTTTATATACATGGTATTTTATAGTCACAGCCCGGTGGAAGTAATTGCACGGTTTCAGATCAGCAAGGGTTCTGCTATGCAAGGTATACCCCTGAAAGAATCCCAAATTGGAGTAGAGATAGCTAATGAATACAAAGCGGAAATTCAGTGGGTACCGAGAATGAAAAGGAACTCCGGAATCCTATTAGATGCTTCCATTTTGAATTTTTGAAAGGCACTGATGGGCGGGTTAGTTAGGATGCAACTTGGAGGTTATTCGTACAAGGTAGAAATTGTATGTAACACTTTTGCTGACTTTTATGAACTGTATTAGGCTTATAACTTTGAAGTTAAAACGGAATCTGAATGAAAACTTTGTTTGTTTTTGGATTGGATCTGAATGAAAACTCAATACTCTGCCTTTCATGTTGTAAATCCTTGTTTATATACATGGTATTTTATAATTGCAGTATTCAAATGCATTTTCAATTTGTCTGTTGTCTGCCTTTCTTCAGGTTCTAGTATGATTATTTTATAACACTGATGGTGTTATAAAATAGTCCGAGCTACCAGCCATTTTGTTTGATGGTCATTTCAAATTCTACGAACTTCTCTGTCCTCTATCATTGATGAGAACACTTTTCCTGTCTTTTGAGTATTCGGAGGGTGCCCCACCCCAACAAATAGCATGGTGGCAGAGATGTTATGTTGCACCACCATTTCATTTTGTTATGTTTTGCTCTCAAGTTTTCTTCCAAAATCTGCAAGTTGATTAAAATTGCATGATCTGGGAACTGATAATCAGATCCAATAATAAGTTGATTTCTATTTTTTCTGATTAATTTACTAGTATTTTGTGTATATTGTTTCAGTTATGTCTTCATTGTAGACATGATGATGTATAAATAGTAGCAAGAAAATAAGTCTCGAGGAGAAATGGAGGAAGGAAGAAATCTGAACACAGGTATTCCTGTATTCTTCATATTTCAGTTTGTTAAGTTTCCTCTTCAGCTTATGCTTCTTCTATAACCGCATTCATAGAATGTAGGGTACTCGCCACGGAGGCATAAATCCTATGAAACCTAGGCTAAGCAGACAGGCGTACATCTGAGAATAATTCACTTCGAGCAGATATAACACCACGTGGATGATCTTTGGTGAGTTATAAACCCGTTTCACGCATCTGGACGCTTGCTTAAATTTGTCAAATGGTTCTTCTGTATTTTGAGAAGTTATGAACCCTTCTATGTATATGGTAAGACATTTCTTCGGCTTAAGCAGTCGGATGGTTGCAGCTCTTTTTCTTTTTAGCATTTTCAATTTCTTTTCCTTGCATCAAATTCTCCTGCATTGTTGGTTTAGCGTTGTAGAAGGCCCGTTTGGCTTAATTTATTTGAGCGTTTGGAGGAACTCAAGGTACAGGAGGAACTTCATGTTTCGTGAGACCAGATAGAAAAAGTTCAATTTTGGCCCTGGTCCAAAACTTTTCTGAAATGAGAGAATTGCTTGGAGAAGTTGAAAATGCAGCCAAGAGGCCTTCGGCCCAACGGCATCAGGGTGCACTTAGGTGCTAGGAGAAAGGAGGTAAGGAGTTCAACTCCTCTTCCAAGGTTCTAATCTAACTATTCTATCAATACTTACTTTTGCCGATAACATGAGAAGTTGAAAATGCAATAAATTAAAGAGAGCTTGAAGGTGAAGGGAGAGAGAAGTGGACAGACGCAGAGAGACCTGTTCCAAGCCTCCAAATAGTCCAGAAGGACAGAGAAAAAGGGCAGTAGCAAAGAATAGGCCTGATTCCAATGAAATCTTTTACAGCATCAAAGTCAGATGGAATCATCGTTAGCATGGGGACACATCTTTTGTCGAATATTTTTTCAAGAGAGTTGTGGAGTTCCTAAGTTAGACCATACAGGACAAGTGAACCCTCGAAGGCTGATGAAAAGGGTGATCCCTTAGTTCTTTCCTTCACGTGATGGTGTTCAGTGGTATTGACGTGATTGTATATAGTGGCATTGCTGTAGTGCCACAAAATTCAATTTGAATTGATTGTGGATTCTTGATTCCTACGGTTGGCCTGTGGATGTTTGAGTTCAAGTTGAGGGTTTACCATGAGTAGCATCAGACTAAATAGTAGTACACTAGTACTTTTAAGAATTAAGATAGGAGAGATTGCCTTGATTTCGTGGACACAAAAAGTAAAGAATTAAGATAAGTTGATGCAGTGTTTTATACAAGCTCATTTCTAGAGTTGTGGTCAATCGGTTGAGGCCAATCTTAGGCAGCTTGATAACTGTCTGTCAGAATGCTTTTATGCCGTTGCAGCTTATTTCTGATGATATCTTGTTGCCCCATGATTTGATTGAATTCATTCGAAGGTCAAAGAAAGGGTGGAAATCTTTTTTGCTTTGAAGTTGGATATGAGTAGGGCTTATGAAGGAATTAGTTGGGATTTCTTGGTTGCTGTGTCGAGTGCTATGGGCTTCAGTCACATGTGGATTGACCTTGTGTATCAGTGTATTACCACTGACTTTTTCTGTTTTGGTCAATGGAAGTAAATCTGTGCGCTTTAAACTTGCGTGCGGGTTGAGATGGTTATTTGTTTATTCTGGTTTTTCAAGCGCTTTATCGAGCCTTCTGGAGTTGGCATCAAAATTTTTATGTAAAAGGGATTGCTGTTAGTGAGTCTTCTCCCTATATCTTGCACGTACTTTTTGCTGATGATTGATAGTTGTACATGGAGTACAATCTAGAGGAGGCATGGTATCTTTAGTGGGTGTCAGATTCCAATTGTGAGCAGGCTGGACAATGCCTTAATTTGGCAAAGATCAAGAGTTGTATACCAGGCCAAACTTGTTGTAAGGAGAGAAATTTGTTGGGCAAGGGGTTTACAGTGGAATGTGTGGAAAAACCTGGGAGTTTAGGCGAGTAAGCTGGCTGAAGCAGGTACTAAAAACATCACAACTACTGATATCCAATTCCAAATAGATTCGGCATTCAAACATGACTGGCATCATAGAAATTAATAATTGAACCAAAATTATTTACAGTAACTACTGTGTTTCCTCGGGGAATTGCCCGTGGTAGTTTGCCAAGGAAACTAAGGTCAAAGAGCAGCCATGAACCTAAACATAAAAGAAAAGGGGGCAAAACAAATAATGCTACCTGTTAACTCCATTCATTGTCGACTTCTAGCGTGGTGTGAAATCGGCGAGAAGGAGGAGATAACGCAGAGAGAGAGAGAGAGAGAGAGAGAGAGAGAGGAATATAACGCGCAATTAGGGTTTTTTTTTTTCCTTTTTTCACGGTAGTTTTTGTTTTTTGAGAGGAGAGTTTTGATCTAATGAGGGATTCCCATCTTTCTGCAGTTAAATTGGGTTGGAGAGATAAGGGCCGTTGGATTTATGTAGCACATAAGATTCAAAACCCGTTTTCCTTTATTATATATTATATTATTATATATATAAATACTAGGGGTTTTTCATGCTTAAAGGCACGGCGCAATGTGAGATCTAATTAGTGGCAATTGTGCAATTAATATTGTTTGAGAGGGAGAGCCATAGAATTTATGAAACAAATCAATAGTTATGATTTATAGAGAAATAAGATTCAAAAACTCTTCTCCCTTATTATGTAGATTTCTAGATTTGTGCTTGCTGATGATCAGCTTTACTTTGAACATACTAAAGATGGGCTTTTTTTCTTTGGGGAATGATTCAGGCTTTAAATCTTCCTCTATTTTTTAGTATGTTCTTAGTTCGTGTACTAGTTCTATAATCTACTATGAGCGTGTTGGTTAAGGTTGATTTGTGCTGTTGTGCTGTTCTAAGGCAGCCATTTTTTTTTTTGCATCAAAGAAAGAACATCATATATATATGAAAAAAGAGTTTGAGGCAGCTTTGTATTGATGTTTGTGTTTGGATGTATTTATGTAACTACAAAAAAGAAAAGGAAAATGAAAAGGAAAGAAGTGGTCGTTAATTACAGAACTTGAAAAGAATCTTTCAGAAAGAGTCTTTTAGTAAAAAGGGGCAAATAAAAAATACAAGATGGAAGAAGAAATTGGAGACATTTTTTGTTTTTGTTTAAAAAGAGAGTTTATTAGGATTGCTCCAATCTCAGTATCAGCACAAGCACGGCCTCATTAAATAAAATAAATGTGAAGCTAACAATCCAAGCTTGTTGCTGTTATTATATAGCATAAAAAAGCATTTGACTAATAGTATATATATTAGTCGTAGTAGTAATAATTACCAGTTAGAGTCGGGGGGGTGGGCGTCGCATTGATCTCTACGGCACCGAAGAAAGAAGACGTTTTCCGATCATTTTCATACACCAGCTGTGTGGGTAGCATAAAGTACTAGAAACCACAACCAACCCAAACCCAACCACACCCACACCCACACCCACACCCACACCCACTCCCACTCCCACTCCCACCACCACCAACCTTCCTTCCTTCCTTCCTTCACCCTCTTCTCATCTTCTACTACTACACATCCTCCATTGTTGATGCTTAATTACCACCAACCTTACTACTATTACTACTACTACGTCTCTTTGAAACCCTTCCTTCTTTTTGTCTTAGTAATTTCTATACATATCGGGAAATAGATCAAAAGAAAATCAAAATTAATGAAGGAAGAAGAGCAGCAACCACCTGTCCACCACCTCCTGCTCCACCACCACCGACGACGGGTCGCTGCTTTGGCTGGCAAGAAATTCACCAAACACACGGTCTGCTTTATTCTCCTCCTTCTCCTCTCTTACTCCTTGGGATATATTTCCGCCCCATCTCATCAATATCCCAATTCCTCTTCACCCCATTCTCCCTCCTCTTTTTCTCAACCAAGATGTATTAATATTCCCCAAAGCAACCAAAAAAACACCTCCACCCCCGCAACCGCCGACAACAACAACAACAACGACCACTACCGTTTCACGACTCAGTGTGCCGACCCAGTTCCCTCCAAACTCGTCCGCCAAACAATTCTCGACAGAGTATTCAACGGCACTTCCCCTTACGACGATTTCCCCCCGGAGCATGCTAGCCCTCTCCTACGCCCAAGGAGAATCAAAGGCTGGGGCTCAACCGGCGCCGTATTCGAGAACCTAATCCGCAAAGTCCAACCCAGGACCATACTTGAGGTTGGCACGTTCTTGGGGGCGTCCGCGATTCACATGGCGGAGTTGGCGAGGGGACTGGGACTGGAGACTCAGATAGTGTGTCTGGACGACTTCCGTGGGTGGCCCGGTTTTCGTGACCGGTTCGGGGACATAAAGATGGTGAACGGAGACGTGTTGCTTCTGTACCAGTTCATGCAGAACGTGGTTCACGAGAAGGCCAGTGAGTCGGTAGTATTTGTTCCGTTCTCGAGCGGGTCGGGTCTGGAGAAACTATGTGAGTGGGGTGTGTTCGGGGACCTAATTGCGGTGGATGCAGGTCACGACTTTCACTCGGCCTGGTCGGATATAAACCGGGCTTACAAACTACTAACACCCGGTGGAGTCATATTTGGGCATGATTACTTCACTTCTGCCGACCATAACGGAGTTAGAAGAGCTGTAGATTTGTTTGCCCGAGTCAATAGACTCCAAATCCAAATCGACGGCCAACACTGGGTCATTCATCATTCCTCCTCCGCTTAATTAATTAGGAGTCGATCAATTTCAATATTCAACACGCATTATTAACAGATGCCTGCCTGCCACGGATCGAGCCAGTTGAATTAACAAGCAAACTTGAGGCTCAGTTGCTTACTCAAGACATACGTACTATCCAGTTTTCTTTGTACTGTACGTCTATGTAAAACAGTAAAACTTTTGTAGGAATTATATTGTGCACATTAGTGGTACGTAGTAAATAAATGGAGTACTATTTACAGAAGATTAATGTAGTACGCGCGTACGTACTTGAATTACCGATCGAGAGATTTTTGGACGTCTTTCCAAAAACATGCCAAAGTTGATGAGGCATCTTCTACGGTCACTTTTGGCATAAATGGATAATCCAACAAATATACCTTCACTCATACCAAAGTTGAGGTGACTTTGACACCTCCCACTCCCATGTCAATTTTGACAGTTACCTCTCGAGTTGCCAATTTTAAAAAACAAACTTTTGGATGTTCAAAAACATATCGTTGAAGTTCAAGAAGGAATTCTGTCGTTTGAGTTTTTTTCCCCCCTTTAAGTTTGAGCTCTAATTTTTTGACACAATTAAGGGTCGGAGAGGGAGAGCTTGACGTCAAAATGTCACATAAGCCTTAAAAAAAATGACTACTACAAGCTGATTGGGACAGTGTCTATTAATTTCCACAGATTAGCCAACCCTATGATCACACTCATCCCAACATCTGTGTCCACAAATATTTTAATTGTGATTAAGTGACCACAAATATGAACAAAAGAAGAGGGGTAAAAAAAAGGAAGAAGAGGTATTGAGATCCCCACCAAATCATGTATAATAACATCATACGTACTATCATGGAATGAAATGCAAGAAAATGGCTTGACATGCCTGCCCAACCAAATTTGTGGCAGTTAATAATGTCAAATTGGAACGATGTATGCGAGCTCGAGGAGAATGGAAAATCGCTCCATGTTCTTCTCCGTGATCAAGTCCTTTGGACCAAAAGGTGATTAGGTGAGCTTCCGGCCAAAGACCCTCCTGATTGGCGATTGTAAAGTCATAACTCTATCTGGCTTGTAGCATGCCCGGATAGACCATCAAGCAGTCCATCCGACTTAGAACGGCTCGATAAACTGTCAAGCAGTCTATACGGCTTGTAGACTGATTCGGAGGACTGTCAAGCAATCCATCCGTCTTGCAAATTTGTTACTTTGTCGCCACCTAAATAAAGTCACGAGAGATTGAGGAACCTCAGGAAATCAATCCACCGTAGTAATTCTTTTTTCTTCAATAGAAATGTGTTCCAAAATCATATCAAATGATTAACCGATCAACGTAATTTTGTGTGTGATTGATTTTCATAATGAGCTCCAAAAAATAAACGGCTCCATAGATGGGCTTAACTGGACATTCCTATCCATTTCTTGGACCAGAGAGGGTAGTTTCCATAGTGTAGTTAGGGCTACGTGCAAGGAACTAGCAAATGGATGTGTGCTAATTAGTGCAGTAGGGATGTGTGCTTTTGAGAGAATGTAGCTGTTTTTTTACTTCCTTTGTACCATATATATGTGTGTGTGTGTTGCTATAGCTATATTAAATATATAACATGAAGCTCTAAATTCCCTTCTTCAATTGTGAGGTAAAATACATGCTATTTTTATCTTGAGCAAAGTACGGATTACCTTCCTGAGGTTTGGACGTTTAGCAGATAACCCTCCTGACGTTAACTAATGACCACATAACCCACCCTTTGGTTTTGGAGTAAACGGCAACCGTTAGGTTTTCCATCCCATTTGACGGGTGTGTGTGGCACGCGCCTGAATTGCGTGTATAGACCTAAAAAATGTGTTTCCCTCCAAAAATGATACTACTTTTTCTTCCCTTAATGCCCTTTACCCTTATCTATAAAAGACCAACCCTAGTTTAATCCTCCCATTTCATACCAGGTTTCCAACTTTCTTACCAACTTCTACGGTAAAATATTTTACTTCTTATATGTAAATTCATTTATAATTTCTTCCCTTTTTACCTTTCAGTTTATGTATAACTCTATTATGTAGGTTAATTATTATTTTTTAATTAAGGGATGTTTTCTTCAAGCAACAACAGTGGTGGCTATGGCAGGTAAACCCTTGATTTGAGATTTGTGACCAACTATTGTTTCTGTGGGAGGAAGACAGTATTGAGGTTGGTGGAGTCTGAAAAACCTATAAAGGGAATATTGTACGACGCGTGTGAACAAAAACCAAGCCAAAAAGTGTGACTAGCTCGGCGTGGTCCCAAAAGTGCAATAAAATAAAGGTACCTGGAAAGATGTTGGTCACTGCACAGCTTCGATGTGGTCCCAAAAGCGTAGATCTGTTGCTTTTCAACCTTCAATCCTTTGATTATGTGCCTTCGAACCCTAGGGTTTGCCTGAAATCTCAATCGCCATTCTCTTTTGCTCTCAATGTCACTGTTGTTGTAGGGTTTGATTTGGGAGTACGAAATGAAGTGCTTTATTTATCACAAGGGTAACGAGGTCTTTTTGCTCTTTGCCGTTAACAGAGTTACGGTTGCAGTTTACTCCAAAACCATAGGGGGTTATGTGGTCATTTGTTAACGTCAGGGAGGTTATCTGCCAATCGTTCAAACCTCATGGAGGTAATCCGTACTTTGTCCTTTTACCTTATAACTCTTTGTTGTACCAAATATAACATAAGATATAGCTAGCTTTTGTTATAATTAGCAGGCTCATTTGGTTTTACTCTCTCATTATGAGACCAAGAAATGATATTTCATATTGACATTTTGTGAATAGAAGAACAAAAGCTACCAATATAGCACGCTTACCATTGAAGATGCTCTTAGAGCATCTCCAGCAGTCACTAGCTATTTTGCCTAGGAAAAGTGTTGTTTTCTAACTTAACTAGCCACCAAATAAAACCCCTCCCCAATAACCTAGGCATTCTTCTCAACTAGGCCTAGCCATTCTTCTCAAACCAATAACCTCTCTCTCAAATCGAAAAGCCCACACAATCAGACCCACAAATTGGAAACCCAACTCTCTCTCTCTCTCAAATCGGAAATCACACAAAATCAGAAAACCAAAACCAACAACGGCCAATGAAAGCTAGATCAGAGAGAGAGAGAGAGAGAGAGAGAGAGAGAGAGAGGATGGCAACTGTTCTTACCTTCCCGGAGCCAACAACAGTGAGGGCGAAGAGAACACGATAGTGATTTGTAGTCAGATTTGGTGGCTTTGAAGGCGGAGAGAGAGAGAGAGAGAGAGAGAGAGAGACAAGGTGATTAGCACAGATAACTTCGAGTGCCTTGGCTGTAGGCTATAGTGGCAGGGGAGGAAGTGGCGAGGAGGTTGCCGTGGCCATTTTGCTGGAAACGGAGATTTGTGGAAGCTGTAGGAGATGCTCTTGTAGAATATGTGCTAAATTTAGATAGCTACTTAGCACGCACGGAGAGTGAGGGAGAGGAGTGAGAGAGAGAGGGGAGAGGTGGTAACCATCATTGTATAATGAATAAACAACTCGGATTGTAAAATCGTGATGGATCTTATTTTCTGTCAATGAAAGATATTGATTCAAAAATGACAAAATGATAGTTTCTTTCCCACGAATCCATCATTATGTGATTGAAAAAATCTTACCGCACTGTTACTCAGATGGTGCATGAATTTGCGCAACAAATTAATCAAACAAGAAATTATACAAGGTGAGGCACAACCCTCGGACAACAGGTATGTTCATCTATCTAAACCTTCAGTAAGAACATGGGAGAAAAAAGAAAATTTCCCCAACTTCAAATATTTCTATGACTACACCCAAACAATAAAGGCATCTATCTATCTATGCTAGACGAATGTTTTTCACAGAACTAAACATCGCAAAAATTAGGGGATTGGGCCAACCCAAGTTGCATACATCTCAAGCCCAAGCTTCCCCACCCTCCTCCCCCATTATACAAGATCCAAGGCCTCCAGACTTCTTAACTAGCTTGGTCAACTTGAATACAGGATTCCATCAAAGTTTCCCGACTTATCTTCAAACTTAGCCTCTCAATTATTCAACTACCTCAAACTCACATCTCATACCATTTTACGAATTTCCCCTTTTGCCCATGACAGCAGAGCTTTTGTTTGAAATTGATTCAAACCTCTCTTCGGCATCATTTTTATTCCGGCAACTCTAGATTCCTCCATGCCATCGGATTCCAATCTGTCTAAAGTGGTACTACTAAAAGGGTAACCAACGGCACGTCCTTCAATGGAACAACCATCGGAAGTTTGGCCACGTGACAGGCCCATTCTCAGGTTTGATGGATGAGAATCGCCCCTGTTGCAGGGAGAGTCCGTACATGGTAGCAGCGATCTAATACCCTGTGCAGCTGATTCTTCTCTTTCTCCAAGGGTTTTATTAATCAGTGTCTTCAGGAAGTTCATGACTTGAACCGCATGAATTAACGCAGTCAAAGGATCTGCCATCTGCATCACGTAGAAATGGTAAACAGTTACTTGAAACATAGATGACATAATAGGAATTTGAAAGTGTGAAGAATGGCCATGGTGATCGCATCAAAGAAATGTCAAATATGCAAGTGGCGTACCCAGCAATTCAGCAGAAACTAGGTACAAGCGATCACAACGCATCATCTTAAGTTTCCTACTTAAGGCAACCTAATGGAGAAACATCAATATTTTCCTGATTTGCAGTTCAGTGAAGCACCGTGGAATACACAACAGAATTACAAGGCCAGTTCAAATATATGCATGGAATTATTCTTTTGATCTCCACCTATTGAAAGCCATGATAGAGTGCCTAATGCAGTATACAAAACAACTAAGACACCTCAAAACTAAATATAGGTAAAGTACTTGAAGACCGGAATATATTAAGCACCTGGGTCATGTTGGGTGCGAATACCATAGATATGTTGCGGGCATTCATCTTATTCTGGGTTTCATACTGAACAACATCTGCCATCAAATTGATGGCCCAATCAAGTAGTGCAGCTTCAGTGGGAGGAAGTAATTTTACTAGTTCGGTGCACTCCTCTTCTGAGTTGCAGTGCATCACCTGTTCTGGGGTTAGAGAATCCAGAACTCCTGCAGGAAGTTCTCTGAACCATGCCTGAAGAACATAAAATTGCAGTCATTAGTTCTAATCCAATAATAATAAGGAAAAAATAAAGCCAATCACATTTCTTTACCAACAGTACTACTAAGCGACCAAAATATGCGATGAAACTCTTGGACAAAATACTTAATTCCGAATCCTTGACTAGGTAATTCTGGTGACCCTACAACACTTAATTTGATTCCGCTACTCTAAAGTACCATGAGATTTGTGTCCAGTCTTTGGCTATATAAATGATTGAGGCCTTTCCCCCATTTTCTATTGTCAACATCCAAACATCAGAAAAGAACTCTCAGTTTCTGATGTGGATACAATATTGAAGTGAGAAACAAGTACAAGAGAAAAGCGCTTTACAGTTATGAAGGGCCTAACAATGTATCATGCACAATTTAGCTAATAAATTAAAACCAACACGCAAATATAATAGACTTGTAAAGGGGCATCCATTTTTTTTTACACCCATGATCTAACGAATCAAGGTATCTCGAGGATCACTTTAACAAGCTAACTCGCAATGCCTTACGAAGAGCATTTCTTATCATGTCTTCTTTGCGATGTCGATCCTCTCAACCTCTTTATTCTAATCCATTCACCAACACAAAGACACACAAAACATGTGGGCCCCAAATGATTATCATCCTACCAATCCCTACATGTCCTCTCTAATATGCATAAACGACAGTTACTTTGGATCAAGATTACATAGGAAATATATATAAATTCAAAGCAAAGAAGCAACTAGCAAGCTCTGAGTGCAAGTAGTCAAAAGTTCAAGGGGAGAGAGTAAAAAGGATCTAATCTTTCAAATCATCCCTCCTAGCCCACCAGATGAAGTAATAACAACTTAAACTAAACATCCCATACACAACTTTAAAATCACTTCTTGCCTTAGGATGTTGAACATTAACACTTCTCATCTAATGATGCCTTGGCAATTTTGCAAGTTTGACAACTTTTAATTAAGATATAACTCGCGAAGGTACCTTTATCAACCCCGCCAAACAGTGAACATCAATTCCCCGTGCCACAATACCTTTGTTCAGCTGGTTTCGAGCATACTCTTCCTTACTATTCTCAGCATTTATTCGAAATATTCCTTCTGCCTTCAAGCAACATATGAAAGATTCCTCAGAGTTTGAACAAGCTTAAAAGTAACAACTCAGTAGCCATTAGGTACTAAGAAACACATACTTCAAGGCCTCCCTCTGAGTACAAACGCTTTTGCATCATAAGAAGAATCGTTGGCACACTGTTTCCTCTTTGGTCATGGGAACAATGCATTGAGTTGGCAGAAACTCCAAAAACACTTAAACTGGACAATGGAAGGAAACAAAATTAAATATCAAAATTTCCAAAATTTTTTTAGGAAAGCTTGAATGGGGACATATGTACATGGTTGTACTCCTATAAATGCAAGTTGAAGATGGATGAATCTGATGATGGCTTCTGTATAAATCAATAAATACAGTGGAAAAATACAGAACAATTTTCCTGCATCCATGGAAATTTCTTTAATGAGCCAATGCAAACACCATTGCAAAGAAAACCAGTGCAGGGTCCACAAAACAAGTAGGGAGATGGAAGGAAGAGGGAACATGTGTTCTTATACTTCTCAAAACAACACACATAGAGCCATTTCCACCTTTAGAATAGCTCACACATGAAAAAACATCAGGAATGTAACATGGAGCTTCTGACTCTTATCAGAATTACAAAACTGGCAAAAATCTTACATATTTTGAGGACCATACAAAAAATCCTGATAAGAAGCACATGGCTTACCATATTCTAGCTCTCCTGAGTATAGGGCAGCAGTCAAAATGATAGTGTTAAGTGGCAATTATCTGCCCATCATATGGATCGGAGCATTTGTAGAGCAACAACACAAATGACAAGGATTCACCAAAAAGGAAAGAGAAAAGAAACACGTATGACAAGGGAATGCATAATGCACATAAATAGTTTTCTCCCTTGACAAACCCTATCTTTACAGCCGCAACTGTAATCATCATGATTAAGTCAAAACACTCAAAAACGTACTACGCATATCAAAGTTCGTCAGTTTGCATAAAACATGTGATGGAGATCCCAAAAAACATTTAATAGACCAATAGTTTCTTGGCATGACAAATAAGAGCATCTACATCAAGCTGGTTATTGTCCACTTCTCGCCAAACTAACGAGCTAAATTTCAAAAATTGACCCACATGAGACTCGTATGTGCCTTGCCAACTTTTGAAAAATGAACAGTTCCTCTTCTTCCTTAACGAGCCGCAGTTCATGGATTAAAGAATATTTAATTATTTCTTGTCTAGTTCCTGCAGGTGTGAGCCAATAAAGTGTACTTCTCCTCTGCGCCACAAAAAAAGGTGTTTACTGTAGTTTACTTTATTTGATAAAATGATGTGTTTTAAGTTATTTTTTCAAATAGAGAATCTGATGCAGTAGACACTCTCAAAGGGACTAGCTAAAGTAATAAAGTGGTTTTTTAAGGTGTAATTTGGTCTAAAAATTAAAGAGGTTGATGTGGATGCTCTTAAGGGTTCAACTTTAGTTCCAGCCTCTTTACCATGTCTAAAAAATAGATTTCAGTATCAGCCGTTTGAAGATCATGGTTAGGGCAAAAAAGTCATGAAACGGTATGCTTTGGCACCTTATGATTTGGCTGGCCAAAACCACGAGTCTGTGACAGTTGGCTCCAATTTTTCAAACTTGTGATACCATTTGCAGTGTTGAATAATGATTACGCATACAACTATACAAATACAAACACTCCGTTTTCAACCTATTCATCTCTTGAAAAACAATACATCAATGGGCACACTTTGAGAAATAAGAACTTCAACCAACAGAACTTGTTTATGAAAAGGAACTGCTTGCATGAAGTTGAAACAGTTGTTCACGTGAATGATGAGAAAAAAGTAATCTAATTTTGATGAACAGAATCACAGTCCATCAGTATAAGTTTATCAAGCTGTTGCTATGTACAGCAACATGGACTCAGGATCTCCATGTGTTATGTCTCTCAGGTAGGGGTAAAAAAAAAAAGTCTCTCAGGTAGGGGTAAAAAAAAACACATCAAAATTTAGGACTTACAAACCAACACTTTCAAAGAACATTGAAAATAAGGAATATTTTTTATAAGAAGATCAGCTCCAAGAGAAGATCAGCAACAGGAAAATCTTTCCTCCATTCTGCATTTGAAACTACTTAACTGGTTCAAAACATCACGTCTCCTTCCAGTTTCATGGAAGAAGAAGTTTTGCAGGTCGTACCATGTATCGGCCGAACATTTTGTCAGAGGATTGACATCCTTCTTAACGCAATAGCAAGAAACCTCTGCTAACCTTGCTTGTCTTTTAAACATTGTTTTTTTCAAGAAATTGAACGTGATAATGAAAAGGATTGAAGCTATTTACATACAATCGAGGGCCAAAGGAGGCATATAACTTCCAAGCCACCATGACTAGTGTATGTGCGGTCAAAATTATTAAACCACAATCAAGGGGAGACTATTTGACCCCTCAATTACTAACGGGCACGTGGCAGCGGGGAACGGGTTCCTTGGTCAAATCCTCGCTCGACGAAGAAATATTGACCGCCCAATGGGAAAGTGGCGCGTGTACAGATTAAAGTGGAGAAATGCCCCCGCGGAAGATGTCCGCGGGAAGGGAAGCCGCCGCGATATTTCCGCGAGTCCCACGGAATTGAAGTTGCGCCCCCCGGGGTGGTTCTGGCAGTGAGAGACTGCATTTAGTACCCACGAGTCGCTGGGTACTCATAATCTCAAGAAAGTCACATCAAAGAGTTCTCGGGGTTCTGTCGTGGCCTAAAGGCAGGGCCCGGACAGATCCCGCAGAGAAAGTACGATCGCCGCGGGTCGCGACCTTGCTCTAGCGGGAATTAGGGAACCTCTAGTGGCTTGGGGTGGAGGTATCGCAGCAGAAATTCGAGCTCTCCCGCAGAAAAGTGTCCGAGGGAGGGCAAGTTTCTCCAAGGCCTGGAGGTACAGAGGGGACACGTGTTGGGATCTGATAGGAGCGCCGTCCTGAGCCTGACCTAGGCCCAGGTGCCCTATAAATACCCCTGACATTCCCATTGATTAGTGACCACTTTTTTTCTGGAAAAGAGTGCGTGAACACTGAATTTGAGGAAGGAGAACATTCTTCCCCAAAGAAAAGGAGTGACCTCACGTATTCGGACCCAGAGGAAGGCCAGATACCCACAGAAAACAACAAGGATACGTTGCCTTTGTCCCTTTTGTACCTCCCGCTCTACCCCTCACCCTACGAGATTTATTCCCTCTTTTCTACCGCTAATCGTCAACCAATTGCACCTCTCCAGCTGACGAGAATTCACACGTAAGCAACCCATCGATTTGCTATCGGTCTTAAAGCGGACCTACAACTAGCATCTACTTCCAAGGCATCCATCAATAACCACAATGGTCACATCCCAATCCAAGAATCTCCAGTCCAACCTAATTGAGATGTCAACCACATATTACATGATTCTACAAAGGCCCCCATTTTTGCAAAAGACACAAGACTATCGTGGATCTGCCCCAGCCCAAAAAAATAGAAATCTACAAGACAATATTTTCTTAAATTTCCTCCTCTTTTGGCAACCCCCATCCACATCCAGTGTGTTCGAAAGAAAAAATTGACTACTACCTAGTTTAGTAGTTCAATAGAAGTTAATGACAAGGTCCTCTCGAGCATTTATTCAAATTCTGACTCAAAATAGAAGGTAAAAAGTTCACTAAAAGCTCAATTTGATATCAAACACTCCTGTACCAAACCCTTGTTTACTCGGATTCTTTTAAAAGAAAATTGCAAGAGCAAATCTTACTTCATTTTCACCGGTCATTGATCCTTCTCAGCGCCTAACTCCCTGGACATGGCCAACCGCCGCTGATAAACAAACTGTTTGCAAGTCTCAAGGCTACAACGGTGAGCGCCGGAGACATGTCATTCTTGGCAGTCAAGCTTCTCATCAGATCCAACATGGGCGCAGGCACGAGCTGCCACCAAGGGACTGAGCAAAAGCCAGGCGTTGGAAATTGGGGCATAGAACTAAGTCTCTAATCAATTCCGTATTTGGTACTGCTATAAGTTTGAGTTGAGGGGGTTGGAGAGGCGTTTCGAGAATTTTCACTCAGATTTCCAGTCGCTCTAACAAGACATGCAGGCAGATTCATTCACAGCAAAAAGCAAAAACCAGAAAAACAAAAGATTCAATACATGTCACCGATCCAACATTGCGCGATAATCTAAAAATGTACTTACATCGTGTCAATTCAGATATAAAAACTGAGAGAGAGAGAGAGAGAGAGAGAGAGAGAGAGAGAGAGAGAGACTGTCCATCATATAGCTAGTACTATCGTCCATAGATAAAAAGAAATAAAAGAAAGAAAGAAAGAAAGAGAAATTGAAGGTTACCTGGCGCTAGGAACCTTGGGAGGGAGCTGGGGCTGGAGATCAAGGGGCAAGCCAAGAAAGCCATTGAAGGGATCGAAGGTCACGTGAGAGACGTGGCGGACATCGGTGGGACAGCCTATATCCATGACCTCCTCCTCCATCTCCACACTAGTAGTACAAGTCACCAGAGACTTTTTCAGCACCGCCACCAAAATGTCCAGTATCGGCTGATGCTGCTCATGATGATGATGATCATTCTCACTCTCTACCCTTTCCCTATGGTTATTAATATTGTACCGATACTCGGGGCCAATAAACGGCGTCGTAACAGGGCTGTCAGCTGGGTACTCCTCCTCCTCCTCCTCCTCCTCCTCTTCTTCTTCTTCTTCTTCTTCTTCTTCTTCCTCATTATCATCTTTGCCGCCTGCTTCTTCTTCTTCGTCTTCGTCTTCGCCTTTGCTGCCTCTGGGTAGATACAGAGACGGAGTCGGGGAAGATACATTGAACATCGAACCCACGGAGCGGCGGACTACGCAAGACTTGGATCGGAAGAGCCGAGTCATGTTAGTTAGAAGACAATTTGACTAGAAAAATGCTAGTACTACTACAGCGGGCGGATTATAATGAGTAGCCGCCCGGGGGGAGTAGGGGAATTGAATAATGGATTTGGGAATATATTAGGGTAATGATGATGAGAAAGATGGAATTGTTGAGGAGATGAATGAATGATGATTTGGTGAGATCTGCTGCTCTGGTTTAGGAGAGATGGGAGTGGGGATATCCATAGATATGGTGGTGGTGGACCTGGTGGTGGTGAGGATTGATGGGGACATATGTTCCTACTTTTTTGTGTGGAGATCAAGTTTAGCATTCCATAGCACAATACAGGAGAGACAAAACGAGAGAGAGAGAGAGAAGGAGGAGAGTAGTATAATCGATGGACGGTTCGTGAAATTAATGGAGGGGCCGGAGAGAAGAGACGACAAGATTGATAAGAGTACACAAGACATTACAATATTAATTAATTAATTAATTAATTAAGGTAAACGGACACAGCGTAGATAATGGGAGAATGTGTGTGTTTTTTTGGAAGTTAATCAATTGTCGCCTTGGTGGCACTGACATGTTCGCTTTAGGAGTGTACAGTACCCTGTCCGTTTCCAGTTATTTTTAGGAGTCAGTCTTATTTTCCAATTGATTATCTTGTCATCTATAATTTTTTAAATAATTTTAAAAACATCATTTAAAAAAAGTTTATAATCGATTTTTTATCCCATTGAAAAAGGACAATGAACAAAAGAATAGAGACGGACGAGTTGAATTATCATCCTTTCAATTGGTTGAAATTGTATGAATTTCACCACAAAGTGATGTCATACTTATTAAAAAAATATATTACATGATAAGCATGACATCACATAATTCCATACCATTTTAATCAATAAAAAAGAGGTTAATTTTCACTTTCTTTTAAGGGCGGTGAACAAAAGATGGAGGGAGTAATAAACTACTCCTGTTAACTCCTACACTCCTACCCCTACCCCATAGCATTTCTCCTACAACAAACAATACAGTTACGCCGGCGGATGATAAAAGAGCTAAAGCAGGCCCAGGTCCCATCCCCATCCATTAAAACACGGCTTCCCCATCTACTCTTCGCTTCCAAAATTTAATTCTCGGCCCTCATCGGGGAACAAAATAATTATTGGCTTTACATTACATGTCCGGGTTTCGTTAAGACAAAAAAATGTGGATTAAATTGCTTTGGAAAATGGTAATTTAAAAAATATAAAATATGCAGAGCAAAAATAGTACTGGAGTTAAATGAAAGAAAAAAAAATATTTATACTAGCGGTGTACGTGGTGCAATCCAATTAGTAGCACTTTTTGACACACACACACAGAGAAAACCTTTTGTGTAATTCTGGATCTGGGGTACACGGTACACACAGAGGTAAGTCGCTCGATCTGGTTCGAACAGTTACAGGATGCTTTGGAATTGGGGTTTCGGAACCATATGGTATTTTTTGCCTCAAGGATAAGGACATGTCTCGATGTCACGGGAGTATTTGGTTTCCAATCCCCACATTATGCTCATCACATGAGGGCACATGGGATCAATGTACCTATAATTCTGTCTCTCCAAATCGAAAAATTATTTGAATGCTCCCGGGGCATCGTTACGTGGTGCTCCAACCCATCCTCCATTACACATTTGTGTGGTTTCCATCACAAAGTGTGTATAACCCACACAAATGTGTAATAGAGAATAGTTTGGGGCACTGTCACGTGATGCCCTAACGGCATGAAATAATTACTGGCCTTTATCCATATGGGTATATGCCAGTCGTAAAATTTGCTAAATTAAGTCTCGGTGATAGACCTTGTCATGAAATACTCATGACGAGCTGTGTTATTTTGTTAATTAGGATTATTTTTGTATCACTATCACTTTTGCAATGAACAGATATATAGCATCCAAGATCAAGTGTTCTTTTCATTTTGGACTGATTTGAATGCCAATGTTTTTTGACAATTTAGGCATTGAAAGAAACCGATGAGATAGTGTATGCCCACCATTTCTATCATTGTTGGTATATCAAAATTTATGGTGAATTTAATTTCGACATTTGAATTTGACAATTGGTGAAAAGATTCCGTTGAACAATCCAATATGGAGTAATACAAAAGTCAAAGATATAGGATGTGATGTCATTAAATCTTCAACAATATTAGTTTGTCCATTCAAATGTCCTAATTAAAAGTCTAAAACAATACTAGTTGATTGATTGAGTAAGCTTAGTGGTTACAAACTTTTTAATTATCCATATACTCCACCGCGCTAAGATAGGAATTGTGTTGATTATACATAAGCAAAGAGAAACTTGTGTAGCTAGCTAGCTAGAAAATAGATACTCGATCCATATTTTTCAGTACTCAACCAACTAGCTAGAGCTAAATAACTAGTGTAGAATGTATTTACGTATCGAAGATTAATGGTAGTACTTACTTAATTGTCCCAATTATAAACTTTCCATGACACTCACACTTGTTATACTCCAATTAAGTGAACAAATTAATGATGAAAGTTATGACTTTATTAATTACCACCCAACCAAGGCAACTCCTAATGTTTGGATCTATTGATTATGAATTGGAAAATGGCTTGCAGTTAAAGCATTACAGACACCTACTTGTGCAAAAGAAACAGACAATTAATCTGCAGTTAAAGCATAAAGAGGAAAAGGACCCAAAAATAAGGTAAGAAAACAGACAATTAATCTGCTTTCCCTCCTTGATTTTCTTTCCAAGGAACCTTAATATTCGGTGGAGATATAATAATGTCTGTTTCGTTCGTTTAAAGGGTTCCGTTCAAGCTACTCCAACTACGTGCCAATTTCAGGGAAAAAAAACTCCAAATATGTTTCAACTAGCTAGTAATAGTGTAGTGTGATGGCTCAACTAAACCACTTATTATTATTAATCCTGTACTAATTGGCTTCTTAACCGAAACCAAATTGGTCAACCTTTTAAGTGAGTATCAGTGATGGTGCATGTATAGGTAGGGTAGCTAGTATTTTTCTAAGCTGAGCTTTTTGTGTTGGTAATTTCATTAACATAACACATATTCCTTTATATCTCGTTATTGAGATGTAATTTATCGTACTTATCTTTTTAGATAGTCTGTTTAGGATTGTGGAAATGAATCTCTTTGATATGTAATGATTGCAAGTGCGGTAGTCAAGAGGTTTCAAAAACGTTGGAGTAATTTGAAGTTGTTATTCTTGCTCAAGCAACCCTAAAGCAACTGATCAAGCGAGGTGTACTGGAAAAATTCGTCTGCAATTTTGCTCAGGCGAAATTAAACTGGCTCAAGCAAATTTTGTCGTTTTACAGCAGCTCTATAAATATCAATCAGTTAGGTGGCGCCATTCTCCCTCTCCCTATGGACCTAGAAACATGGTCTAGGGTTAGTAGATTGTTTCTCCGATTGTGCTTGGAGATACAATTTATGTATCATTGACTGTTAATAGATCTTCAAGAGTTATTTCACCAACTCCAATTTTCAGAGAAGTCCTAAGGAGATTCCTAGGCAATACAAAGTTTTCAGTGGATTTCGGGAGGCAAATAGAAGCAACGTCGGTCAAGGCACTAGGTGTAGTGAACGTGAATTCGGCAAGTACAACTTAGGCTCAATTGTGAGGATTCAAATCGTAAGATAAGATTACTTGTCACTACACAGTGAGTATAGTGTTTTAATTCTTCCCATGGTTTTTTTCCCGTTTAGGGTTTTCAACGTATATCCTCACATTCATTGTTTGATTTTTTTTTTTTCTGTTAAAAGAAATGCTTAACATACCAAAATAAATTTGAAAAGAGACAAATGAGTAATTCTTTCGGTTCTCCAAATTAAAACAAACCAAAGTTTGGGATGGTCCGTAGCCACAACAATCTGACATGATTTCCAAAACCCCATACAAGCACTCCGACTGTCACAGGACATCAAACTTAAGCAAAATGACACAAACTTCAATTTAATTCTACTTGATCTTCTTCTTCGGCCTCAACTGCATTTAAAAACCAATAGTAATGACTAAGCAGGCAAGTTCAACAAGAGAGGAGTGATTGATGAAGAAAAATGAAGTAGAAAAGAAAAGCACCTGGTTGCTGTGACCACACTTTTTCTTCCTGCAGTTAACAGCACGTGGATGCAGGCGAGCATAGCACCTGAAACAAATGAAATAACCACACAAATCTGACACAGAATGTAACCACATAACCAAATGTAGTAGCAACTACATTCAAGGTTCACACACAGAAACACAACGTTTAGTTTCAGATCATGAAAATACAGAAGTGAGGTTTTGAATACCCAATCCATCATCATTAACAAATACAGAAGTGAGGTTTTAAATACCCAATCCATCATCATTAACTTAACAAGAAACAAAATTTTAGGGTCTTCAAAACACCTATTGAAGTCCAACAGGGCATGCACTAACATATTCATTGTACTTCAGGAACTTTGGGTCTAGACAAACAATTGAGCTCAATAAATAAAGAAGAAAGTTTCAAACAATGAATCTGGTCGCAACTGTGTAACCCATGAGTGCTGTGCATTTATCTTTCAGTGAAAAGGAACATTACATAGCACACCAGAAGATGAATATTACGCTCAACAGGGAATCACTTAAAAAAGGGAGGAAAAGTCACTGAGGTACAAGTCATATCGAAGTCAATACAGCAAACAATTGGAGAATAATTACACCGAGCTTTGTCCTAGAAGAGTTTGATGACCAGCAAATTTGGCTCCATAATATGAAGTTAATAATATGAAGTTATAAACCCTGAAGTGTATGAAGCACTAGCACGAAGTTTATAAACCGGATCAAAAAAAAAAAAAAAAGTTTATAAACCCTAAAGTATAAAATGCTTATGAAGCACTGCATTTTATTATCTGTCTTGGTTGGGGTTGGCAACTACTTGTCACAAAACATAACAAAATACAAAACTATCATACAATAAAAAGATCAAGGAGATGATGTGCTTCATATCTATCTCAATTTTCAACCAAAGTTATTTTTTTTTCGAACTGAATTTTCAACCAAAGTTGGGCAGCTGGAAATGAATCAGCCTAATCAAATAATTGATTTCAAAAATATGATGCGAATTTAACAAAATTTCATTAAAAAACGAGAAGACCACACTTTGAGTAAGTTTAGACAAACCCAACCAAAGTTGAGCTTGTTTCATTTATTGGTGTTTCCCAGTCAAAAATAAAGTTGTCATACTTTTGCTTAAATAAAGGCTTAGTGACTGCAAGGAGATTGGGCTCTCTGTAAATGGCACAAAACTTAACACCTCATAGAAGGAACCGCCATTCAGCCCACCCTTTCCCCTCTCTCGCTTTCATTTCTCTTCTCTCCCTTTATATCAGTTTATTCCATCTCATTTCTCTTTGAACGTTGTGCTCTCGTAAATGAAGAGCTTGTTATATCTTTTCTCCTCCTCTCACCTGTGCTGCTAGGTCACAACACTTGCACTATACAACACCCCCCCCCCCCCCCCAGCATGGGTGAAAGGAGGAGAAAAAGAGATTAGCAAGCTCTACATTTACGAGAGCACAACCTTCACAGAGAAATGAGATAGAGTAAATTGATATAAGGGAGGGAAGAGAAACGAAGGAGTATACTGATTTAGAGGGAGAGAAGAGAAATGAGTCTCTCTCTGTGTGTGTGTATATATATTGTTCTTAGGGGGACATGCACTCCAAGTACTTGCTTATTTTTTAGTCCATGTCTGGTGAAAAATGACTATCTCGTCCAAGACCGAAATTCACTTGTGCAACTCATGAGATAGGGGTATTTTAGAAATCATTATTGATATCTCAAAAGAGATTTAAGAGGTAATAATACATTGTTGTTTCACATTTTAACCAGAAAGGGTGATATGGTGTGAAAGGTTTTCATATTAGAATTGTGCAGGAAGTGTAGCCCTCTCAAAGATTTAAAATAATAATGAAGGAAATCCCAGCCGTGTGCCTCCATCTTCTCTCCTTATGTCTAGTTCATTGAGTAACTATTCTAGATGGTATGTGTAGTGCCAATTAATAGGAACTCATTGTGGTGTAAACTATCAATTCGTTTTTCCCTAAAACTCGTGCAAAAAACTTGCTATCAATAAGCGAAAATTAATGCTTGGCCAGTGTTCTAAAACAAGGAATTAATTGCAGATTAACCACTGGCGGGGCCTATCCGATTAGGTCCGACTAACAATTAATCGCCGATTACTAACTAATATGACCAACCGCCCGACTAGCGCCTAGCGACTTTTAGAACATTGCGCTTGACATAACATTTGATCCCTATAAACGTTAGGCGGCAGTTTCCTGATCAATGTACAGTTAAGTAGACCCATAGATAAGACATCAAGCACCGTATAAGGGTCATCCTGTCATTCTAACCTTGGTCACACAGTCTTTGGCATTGACAGTTGAATCTAATTATCTCAAAACTCCAGCTACCACAACTACTTGAGGAAATTGAGAATACAAGAGTAAAATAATTCTTAGTAAACAATTTTAATCAAAATAGAAATAAGAGCCGCACAATCAAATCAGAATGGAGAACAGATCACAAAGTAGAGGTTCTTCGAATTGAAACTTACTTGCGGCAAATCATCTTATCCTGGTTGTACTTTCGAGCCAAGGCCATCAATGAAGGCTCAATAATGCCTCCTCGAAGCCTCAGAACCAGATGCAGAGTCGACTCTAATACATGAATTTACGATTAAATGCGTTAATTAATTATCCAGCAAGACAGATGCAAAAGTCACTCCCTCACTATGCATAAAATATACTCCTACTATAGATTAAATACTCTGTTACCTTTCTGAATGTTGTAGTCGGCGAGGGTACGGCCATCTTCAAGCTGTTTTCCGGCAAAAATCAGTCGCTGCTGGTCCGGTGGAATACCTGACAATATATATAAATATATTTATCGATTATAGATTCAGTAGAAAGACAGACAGACAGACAGACGGATAAAAAAAAACCCTAGATAGAGACGCAAATAAGATAATAGAATTCCAAATAAGAGTCGTAAAGAGTAGTACGAGTACCTTCTTTGTCTTGAATCTTAGCCTTGACATTGTCAATAGTATCACTCGATTCGACATCGAGGGTGATTGTCTTCCCAGTTAGGGTTTTCACGAAGATCTGCATCTCTCTCTTGGCGGCGCTTGCCGATGGCAGCAGTACTAATCTAGTCCTTGTAGGAAATGTTTCTTTCTTTGAAATGCACCGCGAGGGAGAGAGGGTTTTTTAGTTTTGGAGTATGAAAACTACTACTGTAGTATGATTTTGTTTATTTTTGTCAGAGGGATGTATGGGCTATGCTGCGGATTACTTATTGGGCCACCACTCCAGTAGGCTTTGCCGGACCCCGAGATATAACTAACTAATAATAAAGACCTTCTTGTTCAACAAATAACAAGAAGATTGGCCCAAGATAAAACACGTCTTACCTATCAAGGACAAGATAAAAATATTTGTTAATACTGAAAATATTCTTAGTGAGTATTAATTATCAAAACACGTCCTCATTTTCCCTTTTCTTTTTTTCTCTTGGGAAAGGACGTTGCATAAACTACAACATTTTCATGGAATTGAAATTCTAGAAAACAGAGACAAGAATTAAAGATAACTAAGCCGAAGCTATCACCAAGGCTTGATAGAGGAAGAGTATATGCACATTTATTCGCTTCCCGGAATATATGGGTGATTTCTCCAACAAAAATCGCAAATCATAGTTAATAAAGAATGGTGGGCATTTACTCTCTCCTGTATAAGCTGCAAGACAAGTAACACATCAACTTCCAAGTCAAGATTGGTTATTTGGTGATCCCAAAGCTAATTTTAACCCATCTCATAGAGCCCACAATTCAGCTGCTAGGATGGAAAAAATTCCTCCTGAAGCCCATGATCCTCTGTCCATCACTGTTACGGTAGCACACTATTTTGCGATAGCTCATTAAGCCTCCCCCTACTCCTGTTCCATTCTGATTTACCAAGCCATTCATGTTCGATCAGCTTGTGACGAGTGATGTCGACCATGGGGTGGCTTACACCGGCCCAAGATAATTAAACTTTAGTTTTCTTTTTAAACAAATTTGACCCATACCCTTTCAGGTGAAAATGGGTCTTAAGGTAAAAATGAAAGTTGGCGAAAGTTCTCTCCAAAAGGCCGGGTTCTGTCCTCTCCAATGTTATTTGACAAGGTTTTCTGTCCTTCGCCAATAAGAAGAAAATGGGTTTAAAGGTTAATTGGGTACGTAGGGAAATTTTGTTGTTTGGTTTAATTTTCAATTTAAGTGAAAGGAAAAAGTTAAGGCTATGTTTGGTAACACTGCCACTTTTCTGTTTCCTGTTTTCGATTTGCTGAAATTAGTTTTTACTTTTCCTAAAAAAAGTAAAAGCGGAAAACATGTTTGTGTCAACCTATTTTCAAAAAAAAAAATTCATTTTTTGAAACCAATTTTTTACTTTTTCGAAAATGGTCTCTCTTTCAAATTTCTCCACTAGTTCCCAAACAATATAGGAGAAAGAGAATCATCCTAGCCTTTGCAATCACGTTAGAAACAAATTCCACACTTGATATTATGAGAGAAAGGGTCGGGTAGATAGACCAGGCAGAGCCGGCTTAGAGGGGAAGCCGAAAAAAGCCGTCGCTTCTGGCCCCCAATTTTTTTAGCCCGAAGAGGGCTCTAAAAAATACAATTTTTTAGTTTTAAATGATAAGAAGTTTCAATTGTCTTGCTTTGAGTAACATCTTCTTGTGTTACAATCAACTATTCTCAATGCTATGATTCTTGAACAACAATAATTCTCAAGGCTATTCTGGAATGTCATGGGAATCAAACACAAGTATTTGAGAACATTCCTGTTATTTTAACTACGTACAAGATTACAATTACAAGTTACAGGAGTACAACTGAGCAGAGCTGCTTTACTCTCAGCAAGTCTTGGCCCAAGGTTCATATATGAAAATATCTTCAACCATAAATCCAAATTATGTAACAGAAGGAAAAATGATGGTTCTATTGTATCCCGGTGGGTGGGGAGAGAGAGAAAGAGAGAGGCGTGAATGTGAAAGTTTGAGAGAGAGAGAGAGAGAGGAGAAGAAGAAGAAGAAATAAAAAAAGACCTCCAAGGAATTGTAGTGAAACCTATTTGGCAGCCTGTTTTTTGCTTTTAAAAATAGTGAAAGTTGAGTTTTGTTACTTTCTCAAATTTTGAAAATATGAAAAGTGATTTCTAGAATTTGAAAGTGGAAGTAGGCACCAAACAAACTTTCAAAGTTAATTTTTGAAAATTCTGAAAATGAAAACAGAAAACAGAAATAGAATAACTATCAAACATGACCTAAACAAGCATGGTTTTAGGGTATTCCGTCCCACTACCACTACCATCACCATATAGCTGCTTATCAAATATCAACTCTGAATGTAGTCCGGCATAAAGCAAGACATGCAACTAATTAAAGTAATCTAATTCAGAGTAAAATTAAAGTTGCAATTAATGAGACACTGTCTATACATATATGTCAATATCCCTATACATATATTCCATTGAATTATTTGGAGTTTGTCAATAGAGATTTGTGGCATTTTATACATATTTGTGAGTAACTTAATTAACGAAATTTTACATAGGTTGTTATTGTCCCCACAAAATTATAGTATCTCCAAATTTTCTTGTAATTACTTCCAAAAAAGAAAATATTGGTAGTTTAATGAGTGCTCACTAGCTACAATTGGCTATAATAAAATTAGAGTAAATTGCACCCTTGTCCTTCGGAGCTTATAAAAATCAAATTAGCAATTGAGGAACTGGCATGAGTAGTACTTTACAAATTAATAGGACTCACTAGTAAAAAGGTTGTACTCTCTCTCTCTCAACACATATTGTCTCTTCTAAACAGTAACGCAACTATTCACGTTACAACATAGACACATTATTTACCATAAACAAGTTCCATCGCATCATTATCCCCGATGATCATCTTTAAATTAAACAAGCATGTTGTTACACGTAATACTCATGACTAAGATAATTTGTTTGGAAAAAGTTGAATAAGACAGATAGTATAAGCTTTTTTTAAACCACAAATTAAGATACTTTATTATTATTATTATTTCTTAATCTTGGGAGAAAGATGCTTTCTTAGACTTTGAGATGGATTAAAATAGATACAGCTGTGTTTGAACATTGTGTAAAGAAACATGAGGAGCTAGAAATATATACGAAACTTTCAAGTTGTTAATTTTTCCTACACGGATTCCTCTAGGGCATATATATCCAAACATTAATCGATCCGCATGCAATGAAATTTTGGGTTGAAATGATCGATGTTTGCCACCAAATTGTGGGGGCCTTGCATGCAGCTGTAATATTAGGACCCCCCCCCTTTCCATTGTTTTAGATGTACATTGAATGGGCATAATAAATGTATGTGCCAATTTTTGTATTAATCCAATTATGTCCATAGACACGTTCTTTCGCAAAACAGAAATGGAAAAGTGATTAGAAAAACACTTATGCAGGCTAGGGGAGCTGTTTGATCGATCACTTGCATTTTCATGTTAGTGCATGAAAACATGTTGTGAAGGTCAAGTCTCGATCGTTCAACCAAAAAAGGAAAAAGGGTTTTACTTTCCAAAACTAATTAATAAGCTATATATATATATATATATATATATATATATATATATAAATATAAATGAGGGCTTCTCCTAAGGACCACCTCATTTTAATAAAATGAGGACCTCCCTTTCCCGATTGAATTTTGATGATCCGAGCCGCTCAATGTGTTCAGAACGTGATTTTAAGGGTGCACGCTAGAAATCAGCAAAAAATAAAATCAGGAAGGGTTTCATTCGAATAGCTTTTGTTATGTTTTTATCGAACGGTTTAAATAAAAACTGCTCAAATCAAGCCTTTCCCGGTCATTTTTTTTGCCGATTTCTGATGTGTACCTTAAAATCACATTCCGAACACATTGAGCGGCTCGAATCATCGAAATTCGATCGGAAAATAGGAGAAATTGGGAGGTCCTTATTTGAAAATCACTGTGTGTGTGTGTGTGTATATATATAGGGGCGGTTCAACTGACACCCAAAAAAACACCACAAATCTCAATCTCATAGTTCCTAATCAAATTTTTATAATCTAAACTGTTTAATGTGTGCAAAATGTGATTTTAAGTGTGTCCGCAAGAAATTAGCAAAATATATGACCGAAAAGTGGTTATTTTGAGCAGTTTTTAATATGTCATCAAGTTTCACAACTCAACAGCGTTTACAACAAAACTACGCAATTCATTTCATCAGAGGATTTGATGCATTTTCGTGTAGTAAAATTACGCCATCTTAATTTATAGCTAGCCCCAAGGGATTTGGCAAAGTGCATGGTACGAGACAACAACTAAAGGGCTAGCTTGCTCTCCAAGATGTCGCAAGGTCAAATCTCTCGAAGGCTACACGTTTCAAACCTCGAGGCCACTAGAGGTTTGCCCAATTGTAACTTCAAGGTCCGGGATTAATTAGTTGATTGAGGTGCACGCAAGCTGGTCGAGACACCCGGTTATTGAAACATAAAAAGGTTTTTTTTTTTAAATACGGCATCATTATATGCTACCATTTGCCTTATAATATGTGTATTCATCATCATATATTGGAGCTATATATTCATGATCCCTGAACGCTTTAATTCCTGGACACTCTATAAAGTATAATGTTATAGAAAAAGACACATTTAGACCACATGTAAGAGAACGCACATCCAAAGTAATTTACCTACCCTTTCAGTGGATTAGACATTCACCACAAACACACATGAGCCCAATAATCCCTCCATTTTCCAACCGCATATATAGGAATTAAATTAAGTTATCATTTAATACCACAAAGCTAAGCTGTTACCATATTTGAGCCATATGTGTGTGGACCGTGAAGCGATCCATCCATGCACCAAACTCCATTTCTTATTTGAATTCCTGTAGCATCGGTTCAATTTTCGAAAATATTGTATGAAAATCGTATCCCCTCAAAAAAAAGTGAAGTAAACGAAAAAATTATATTCCAATGTGTTTTCTATGGACAAAATTTTGCCATTGAGATCTATCTTGCTATCATCTATAGTAATAGTATACGTTATATTCTTTTTCACCTATAATGAAGTGGGTCACACAGATTAATTGGCAATCATTGCTATGGATACACTAATCAAGGATCAAATTTTCCTTCTCCAAGTCCATATAAATATATAGTCCGGATCCTATAAAGGATTCCGCACGGCCTTACCGTGCAGGACTCCCCTTTCTCGATGGAATTACGACGATTCGAGCCGCTAGCAAAGTGATCAGAACATGATTTTAAGGGTGCTCACGAGAAATCAGCAAAAAAAATGATCCGGAAGGGCTTGATCTGAACAATTTTTTACTGAACTGTTCAGTAAAAAACTGTTCAGATCAAGTCCTTCCCGATCATTTTTTTTGTTGATTTATTGCGGGTACCCTTAAAATCACATTCTGAACACATTGAGTGGCTCGGATCGTCATAATTCGATCGGAAAAAAGGGAGTCCAGCACGGTAAGACCGTGTGGGATCCCTCATTGGAAATTTTCTATATATATATACGGGACGGTTCAAGGGACACCCAAAAAAAGATCTAAAAAAACACCCAAAATCTCAATCTCATAATTTCCAATCAAATTTTTATGATCCGAATCATTCAATATGTGCAGAATTTGATTTTAAGAATGCTCACGAGAAATTAGCAAAAAAAAATGATGGAAAAAGGCTTGATTTGAGCGGTTTTTATTTGAACCGTTCAATAAAAAAACTCTTTAAAACTATTCGGATCAAACCCTTTCCGGACATTTTTTTTGCTGATTTTTCACGGGTACCCTTAAAATCACATTCTGATTACATTGAGCGGCTCGAATTATCAAAATTCGATTATATATATACACGGGGCGGTTTCGGAGACAACTAATTAGACACCTAAAAAAATATCTCATAGTTTCCGATGGAATTTTGATGATTCGAGCCGCTCAATATAATCAGAATGTGATTTTAAGGGTACCCATGTGAAATCGACAAAAAAAATTATTCAGATCAAGCCCTTTCCGATCTTTTTTTTTGCCAATTTCACGTGGGTACCATTTAAAGTCACGTTCTGAACACATTTAGTGGCTCGAATAATCAAAATTCGATCGGAAAAGGGGACTATATATATATAGTTAGTTAGTTAGTTTCTTATAAGGGCGCCCTTATTTTTGTTAAGTTGCGGACATCCTATTTTCTCCCCTTTCCCGACCAAATTTTGATGATCAAAACCGCTCAATATGTTCAGAACATGATTTTAAGAAAATCCGCAAAAAATCACTAAAAAAAAAAAAATCGGGGAGGGCTTCATCCGAGCAATTTTTATTTAAACTGTTCGATAAAAAACAAACAAAAACTGCTCAGATGAAGCCCTTCCCGATCTTTTCTTTTGCTGATTTCTCGCGGGTATCTTTAAAATCACGTTTTGAACACATTGAGTGGCTCGAATCATTGCAAATTGGTCGGGAAAGGAGCGTCCCCACTTTAATACGGTAAAGGCGCCCTTATATATATACAATCCCGATCAAATCCACACCTCTTACGGTCAGAACCGTCCGCATCTCCCCTTTTCCAATTGAATTTCGATAATCTGAGCCGCTCAATGTGTTCAGAATGTGTTCATCTACATGTAGGACCATCCCTTACCAAGCTCCCCTCCACTGTTCGACTTTTTCTACAGTCAAAAGTACAAGTTGGCAATTAATTAAAGGAAATTGATTTTAGCACTCCAAAAATTGATGAAGAGCTCCGAAACAACGTCATTTTGTGTATCAACACAGTATAGTTTTGGAGTGCCAAAATCACAATCTATAATTAAATTAAGAGCGATCCAATTCTCAAAAGAACACGTAAAGATACAAATTAAGGTGGGACAAATCCTTCGGCCAAGAAAGTCATTCAAAGATCCAAATTAAACCATAAAAAGATCGAAGATGTAAAGACCAACTAACAAATAGTACTCTTAAATGGTTTGTCCGGTCTGTGGACATTCATTTTGCCCCCATGGGGTTCCCAACTTTCTAGTGTTTAGGTTTTCGCCTCTCAAATGAATAAAATCTGCTCTCTATCTATCAAAAAAAAAAAAAACCCAAGTTCCGCTAGGTTTGTTTTCTACTCGGTCTGGGTGTGCCGTTTCAGCTTCTTCTTGGGGGTTTGGATGCGGTTTTGACGTGGTGGGGGCTGGTGGTGCTCTGTTATCTCCCCCTTCCCGGCGGTCCAGTGACGGCGTGTTCTCTAGTCAGTTTTGCTGCTAGGCGAAATCATCTATTGCCTAACGGCGTTCTGGGGAGGTGTTTCAAGTTAGGTCCTTTTGTGGCGAACTACGTGCTGCTCCGACTAGATCTACATTTGTGGCTGATGGTTGGGTGTTGGATGGCGGCGTAATGGGGTGGGTGGTGGTGGCTCTGTTTCGGGTAGGGTTTGTTGGGCTCCGGCCCATTTCTGTAGGGTTAGGGCGTAGGTGTTATAGGATGGGCTAGACCTTTTGTTGTATTGGGCTTCAGCCATTTTGGTGTTCAATCCCGTTAAGTGTTTGGGCTTCGGCCCATTTGGGTGTTCCTTTGGTTGGCAGCTTGCCAATCTTGGCTCTTCTCTCTTTTATGTCTTGGATTGGTACATGATTGTACTTAGGCTTTGTCTAGGATATGATGCTATTTAAATCCTTATTCCTTAGTCTTTGTATCTATCTTATTTAAAGATTAATAAAAGTTTCTTTGCCATTAAATAAATAAATAAATAAATAAAACCCAAGTTGGGCTAGCAATAGCTTTGGTCATTGAAACGTAAAACAGAATTATTGGAGGTGTAACTCAGTAATTTTGCAAGAGCAAGGAAATCAACTCAAGATACCCAAAAATAGGCCAGTAGTACTGTTTTGGGAAAAAATAGGAACTAAACAAAAATTATAGTATTTTAGTATGTGATGACTAGCTAGGTGCCATCGGGGCAAGGAACCTCCTCCATTAGGTCATAGCTTGTCATGCGGTCATCACTCTTTGTATGGTGTTTGATTTAAATAAAAAAATGATTTGTAAACAATCACATGACGCCACATCGCCCTTGGAAGTAGGGAAATTGTCGAGTTAATTAAAGTGATGATGATAGGAATACAATGGGCAAAACCCTGGAATTAATATATACTAGATTTCCGATCTGAAAATAGCCCCAACACTATCTCTGCAGGAGCTATCAAAAGTTACAAAAGAATGTGTTCATGGAGTTATTTTGGCAACACCTTGAAACCAATTCGGTGAGTGGGTGAGTTGGTGTGATTGTGCTAATAGTCCAATCACACCAATCAACCCGACCACTAGCTTTCCGAAATCGAAACCGAGAGAGATACGACTCCACCGAGCTCCAACCGGCGAAATACGGACCACAATACGCGTAGAGGGTGAAGGATTGAAGGTTGTATTGAGTGGGTTTTGAGTTATTTTGGTGAAATTTGGAGAGAGAGCAAGAGAGAGGGAGAGAGCCGAGGGAGGGAGGAAGAGTCGGGAGAGAGAGATGAGAGAAAAATGATTCTCTACTCTCCCACCCTCCTATATATACCCATAAACATGCTAATTACACTTGCACCCTCCCACAATCAATTCAAACACTTTAGCCCCAAATCACATAAACACATCACACTTCCTATTTTTCTCACTTATAAACATTAGAGTTAATTAAATTAAATACGGGTCTCTACAATTCGAGCTGCTCAATGTGATCAGAATGTGATTTTAAGGGTACCCATGCGAAATCGGCAAAAAAAATTATTCAAATCAAGCCCTTCCCGATCATTTTTTTTGCCAATTTCACGTGGGTACCCTTAAAGTCACGTTCTGAACACATTGAGTGGCTCGAATAATCAAAATTCGATCGGAAAAGGGGACTATATATATATAGTTAGCTAGTTAGTTTCTTATAAGAGCGCCCTTATTTTTGTTAAGTTGCAGACATCCTATTTTCTCCCTTTTCCCGACCAAATTTTGATGATCAAAGTTGCTCAATGTGTTCAGAACATGATTTTAAGAAAATCTGCGAAAAATCAGCAAAAAAAAAAACCGGGGAGGGCTTCATCCGAGCAATTTTTATTTAAACTGTTAGATAAAAAACAAACAAAAACTGTTCGGATGAAGCCCTTCCCGATCTTTTCTTTTGCTGATTTCTCGCGAGTATCTTTAAAATCACGTTCTGAACACATTGAGTGGCTCGAATCATTGCAAATTGGTCGGGAAAGGAGCGTCCCCACTTTAATACGGTAAGGGCGCCCTTTTATATATATAATCCCGATCAAATCCACACCTCTTACGGTCAGAACCGTCCGCACCTCCTCTTTTCCAATTAAATTTCGATGATCTGAGCCGCTCAATGTGTTCAGAATGTGTTCATCTACATATAGGACCATCCCTTACCAAGCTCCCCTCCACTGTTCGACTTTTTCTGCAGTCAAAAGTACAAGTTGGCAATTAATTAAAGGAAATTGATTTTAGCACTCCAAAAATTGATGGAGAGCTCCGAAACAACGTCATTTTGTGTATCAACACAGTATAGTTTTGAAGTGCCAAAATCACAATCTATAATTAAATTAAGAGTGATCCAATTCTCAAAAGAACATGTACAGATACAAATTAAGGTGGGACAAATCCTTCAGCCAAGAAAGTCATTCAAAGATCCAAATTAAACCTTAAAAAGATCGAAGATGTAAAGACCAACTAACAAATAGTACTCTTAAATGGTTTGTTCGGTCTGTGGACATTCATTTTGCCCCCATGGGGTTCCCAACTTTCTAGTGTTTAGGTTTTCGCCTCTCAAATGAATAAAATCTGCTCTCTATCTATCAAAAAAAAAAAAAAACCAAGTTCCGCTAGGTTTGTTTTCTACTCGGTCTAGGTGTGTCGTTTCAGCTTCTTCTTGGGGGTTTGGATGCGGTTTTGACGTGGTGGGGGTTGGTGGTGCTCTGTTATCTCCCCCTTCTCAGCGGTCTAGTGACGACGTGTTCTCTAGTCAGTTTTGCTGCTGGGCAAAATCGTCTATTGCCTAACGGCGTTCTGGGGAGGTGTTTCAAGTTGGATCCTTTTCTGGCGGACTATGTGCTGCTCCGACTAGATCTACATTTGTGGCTGGTGGTTGGGTGTTGGATGGCGGCGTAATGGGGTGGGTGGTGGCGGCGGCTCTGTTTCGGGTAGGGTTTGTTGGGCTCCGGCCCATTTCTGTAGGGTTAGGGCTTAGGTGTTATAGGATGGGCTAGACCTTTTGTTGTATTGGGCTTCGGCCATTTTGGTGTTCAATCCCGTTAAGTGTTTAGGCTTCAGCCCATTTGGGTGTTCCTTTGGTTGGTAGCTTGCCAATCTTGGCTCTTCTCTCTTTTATGTCTTGGATTGGTACATGATTGTACTTAGGCTTTGTCTAGGATATGATGCCGTTTAAATCCTTATTCCTTAGTCTTTGTATCTATTTTATTTAAAGATTAATAAAAGTTTCTTTGCCATTAAAAAAAAAAAAAAAACCCAAGTTGGGCTAGCAATAGCTTTGGTCATTGAAACGTAAAACAGAATTATTGGAGGTGTAACTCAGTAATTTTGCAAGAGCAAGGAAATCAACTCAAGATACCCAAAAATAGGCCAGTGGTACTGTTTTGGGAAAAAATAGGAACTAAACAAAAATTATAGTATTTTAGTATGTGATGACTAGCTAGTTGCCATCGGGGGAAGGAACCTCCTCCATTAGGTAATAGCTTGTCATGCGGTCATCACTCTTTGTATGGTGTTTGATTTAAATAAAAAAATGATTTGTAAACAATCACATGACGCCATATCGCCCTTGGAAGTAGGGAAATTGTCGAGTTAATTAAAGTGATGATGATAGGAATACAATGGGCAAAACCCTGGAATTAATATATACTAGATTTGCGATCTGAAAATAGCCCCAACACTATGCCTGCAGGAGCTATCAAAAATTACAAAAGAATGTGTTCATGGAGTTATTTTGGCAACACCTTGAAACCAATTCGATGAGTGGGTGAGTTGGTGTGATTGTGCTAATAGTCCAATCACACCAATCAACCCGACCACTATTGACAGAGACCTCACTTTCTTTTCTTTTTTTTATCCGAAGTTAATTTCATTAAAGCCAAAAGGCAACATACAACGATTCTTTCCAATTACAATGATAAGAAAAACTAAACCGGCCAATTTTAGAGGATAAACCAAGCAAAAGAAGGAGGCAAAAAGACGCTAGAGTCTAGGTCCTAAGCACGAGTCAAACCTCACTTCTCACCGCCTCAAAGGGTCGTTCACGAGGAGCTAGCAACCTATCATTCACTAGCCTCGAACAGGCTCAGACAAACCAAACCAAATCAAAGACAGACAACACTAAACCAAAGGAAACAAGAGAGAATACAAACAAAATAGAAATTACAGCAAACATGGACTAATCCACTAGCACACTGGCCAACACTTTGGCCGAGAGAAATCCTTCAATCGCCGGATCCAGAAGCACTGACGGGTCTCGACCACAAGCAAATGAAATTAACATCTCTGGCAAGCCCCCGCTGGCACGGGAGCCGAGTAGAAAACCACTCTGGGGCTCCCATGCGACCACGATGCCGTCTGCTACAATCTTACTCTGCGTCTTCGTCTCCCCAAGGCTAAAACAAGGCTCCACGGCCATGCCCCGGCTTTTATCCACCACACCACCAACACACCAAAACGAAAATCAATGGATTATTCACCCACCACCGCACCCGCCGGATCTGGGGGAAACCCAGACCGGGAACAGATCTAGATGGGGGAAACCCGCCGGAGGCAAGCCGAACTAACCGAAAAACAGCAAACAAAAGCAAAAACCACCCCTAACTCCCAGCCTTTATTCCGGCTCCGCAACCCGAAGCCACCACTCCCAACCACCAGACACCATCGCTGCCGCAACCAAACCAAATCTGGAAAAACTCCTCGGCAAGAGCCGCCGGACTGGCTGAGAGGCCCAACGACCCCTAACCCACGGCCGCCCACCCGACACGAAAAGCCCCGACTGGGGTGAGACAAGTCAAAAAATGAGACAAAGGATAAGAGAGAGAGCCGCAGGAGAGAGACAGAGACTTGGAGGAGAAGAGGAGGTGGAGAACGAAAGGGGAGGATGCGCAAACTCTAGTTTCCGCCTCCCCCATCCCTAGTCACGAGAAGATAGCCTTTCTAGAGAGAGAGCGAGAGGGGTCCTTTTTTTTTTTTTTCCCGCACTTTCTTTATTCAATTATATATCTCCTATGTAATGTTTTCTGATTTTGATGACTCCAGCAGTACTATTGCGAGCCAAGCAACCTTTTGGCTGCGTAATTGACTTTCATTGTTTAATTAACAGATTTCATTTGGCTACTTATTTGTCTATTGGGGTGTTTTTAATATTCGAAATATCCACGTATGTACGTCTAATTATGATTAATTCTTCAACCCTTTCATATAGAAATTGAAAATCTATTGTAATGTAACAATGATTAACGGATGTGGCTAGTTATTATATTATAATGGTAAAAAAACTAACTATATAGTTTAATTAAATTGATTTGAAGAGCTTATCAAAGTAAATTTTACTAGCTGATGCTGGAGGCGACAAAATTAAATTTTAATGATGGAGTAGTGCGTTTGAGTAACCAAAATAGTTGATCGGTTATTGGTCAACATGATCAACTAGACAAATTTGATGAAAGGCTTTAGGCCCCGTTCTAGAAACCTTATAAAAAATAAATACTTATTTTGAAACTTCTGAAAGAAAAATAAGAAGGGTCATTTCACAAAACTCAAATAAAAAGTTTATTTCACATTTTCAAATTCAAAAATAATATAAATGAAAAGAAAATTCAATTTTTTTTGCACTGTATTAAAGATCTCAATGAGATCTATCAAATAAGATCCATATTGATAAAAAAATTATTTGCGTAAACACATGATTTTTAAACTTAAAATTCCCTTCTTAAAAAATACTCCCTCTGTCCCTTTTTTACAGTCCGGTATTCCATTTTGGGTTATCCTTTAATAAATGTATATTTTGTAAAGTTAGTGGGTAAAAATTGGTGCATTGTCTATTTTGTTCTTAAAAGCAGATTCCATTTTGAAAAGTTAGTGAGTAAAAGTGTAATGATGATGAGTAAGGAGGAAGAGTGGAGAAAAAAGTTGATGTGAAAGGTATAATGATGATGTCTTTTTAATAAGTTGGAATTATGAAGTAGGACACTTAAAAAGGGACGGAGGGAGTAAGGAGTTGTTCTATGAGTAATGGGCGCCGAGGAGGGAAATCGTATCGACGGCTGCGCTGGGCCGTCTCCAACCACCGGACGGCTGATCCGAGCCGTCCAAAAATTCTATAAAAAAAAAAACCGAGGGGGCGTATGCGGGAATCAACGGCATCCGAGGTGTGTAGAGTACAGCTTGATCCAAGCACCTATTTTTCTTGTGAAATTATATACACGAAAAATGGGTGCTCGGATTAAGCATTCTACACACCTCGGATGTCATTGATTCCAGCGTAGGCCCCCTCAGTTTTATTTTTATAATTTTTGGAAGGTTCGGATCGGCGTCCAGTGACCGGAGACGGCCCGGCGCGGTCGTCGGTACGATTTTTCTCCCCGGCGCCCATTGGTACCTATATAAATTCTGAAAAAATAAGTATCTTCTTCTTATTTTTTGGAACAAACCTTATTATTGAACAAAAAATAAATTCTTATTTGCATTCTGGAACGGGCTCTTAATATGTAGATTGGGTAAATAGTCTATCACTCCATATATAGAATAGTATAGTATAGTAACTACCTAATAAAATATAAGGGTGTGGGGGCCACACAAATATAGGTTGAAAGAAGAGTTGAGATTCATTTCATCCAAGAGTTGACAAGAAACTTTGCAAATGTAATGTAAGTGACCACATTCTTTGTAATAATTGTGCAAAGGAACTTTGCAAATATAATACAAGTGCCCACATTCTTTTTGTAGTAATTGCATAAATGCAACCGATCTTTCAATTCCAAAACCCTATACGCAAATTGATAGTTCTTTGTAACTAACTTAAAAGTTTAGTTGAGGCCGGAGTGCCGTAAGTAAGAGTAATTCTCTTTCGTGTCACTAAGAAGAGGATCACATACTACACACTAATGAATCAATTTAATGTTTGAGCCATTAGCTAGCAAGTGACTTAGAAATGAACAATTCCAACCGGATTGCGTAGTGCCATAGGCACGGATAAACACTAGTAGTACAACACAGGAGGAGTGTGGAGGTGTACGTGTTGTCCCCACCGATCGTGTCTAAGAACACTGCATTTGTTTGTCACCGGCCAACACGTGTCGACCCAATAACTGCTAGCTAGGGCTGCCCTCCCAAATTGCAGGAAGGATTGATTGATTTGCCCAATGCCCAGATCAGATTGCGAGCCAAGATCAGTGTATCGATCATCAACCACACCACTTGGTTGCATGTATTGTGCACTACTATATACTCTCCACTTCTAACCCCAACACCACTCACGTGGCTGTTAATGCGATCCTAATCCCATCACGCTGCCTACCTCCCTTCCTTTGATACTCCTACACTATACTAGCTAGTACTAGTACTACATACTACTAACATCCCGTCCCATAAATTAATTAATACTTCTCTAGGCTATATAACTGCGTACTCCTACTACCTAGCTAACTACGTATCAACAGGCCGGGTAGTATACTGATTCCCTTTTCTCACCTCACACCATACTTCGATCGGGAGCACTGAATAATTACTCATATATTTGCTTTTCACTTTTGTCATTCATTAATTAATTCATCTTCGCGCTACTTAAGATTTCCGCTCAATATTCATATATACCCACCCACTACATCACATACTCGATCTCTATCTTTCAAACAAACAAACAAATGGATTGATCACAAGCATACCGCTTAATTATTCATAATTAATTTCAAGCTAGGTGGAATATTTTGTTCCCTTTCTTTTTCTTTTTCTCTCTCTCACCCATATGTCTTCCCTTTCCCTATATATACCAACCAAACCCACCCTCGGTTCTTGCTTCAAAACCAATATCTAGCTAAGCTTGTGGGGGTCATGAGCTTATAAACTTATCGATCATCATATATACATAGACTCAAATACTACTAGTAGTTTGATTAATTAGCCCAAGGAGTACTCATGGATATGGGTATTGGGGGAACTCAGGTAGAGAGCCTTTGGGTTCTGGCTCTAGCTTCCAAATATAGAGCTTTCACTTGGGTCGACAACTACCTAGGGTGTTTTATTATGACTTGCTTTATCTGGCTAGTCTTGAGCTTGATTTACTGGGCTTACCCTGGTGGTCCTGCTTGGGGCAAGTACAGGTTGAGGAAACGCCTTCTCAACTACTTGAAATTAATATCATCAACAACGGCCAATTATAAGCAGCAGCCCATACCCGATGGTCCAAGAGGTTTCCCTGTCATGGGGAGCATGAACCTCATGTGGGGTCTGGCCCACTGCCGGATTGCTGCCGCCGCCGACAAATACAAAGCCAAGCGTCTATTGGCTTTCAGCCTTGGCGAAACCAGAGTTATCGCTACCTGTGATCCGGACGTAGCCAAACAGATTCTCAACAGTTCCGTTTTCGTTGATCGTCCGGTAAAAGACTCAGCTTACAGTCTTATGTTCAACAGAGCTATTGGGTTCGCTCCCTACGGAGTTTACTGGCGAACCCTCCGTAGAATCGCAGCCACTCATCTCTTCTGTCCTAAGCAAATCAAAGCCTCCGAGTCACAGAGGTTCAAAATTGCTGGTCAGTTGGTAGCAATGTTGGGTGCGTCGCAAACTGGAGACATTCGTGTCCGAGACGCACTTAAACATGCCTCCCTCAACAACATGATGTGCTCCGTTTTCGGACGCAAATACGGTCTCGATACCAGCAATCCCGAAGCAAACGAAGTGAGGGAGCTGGTCGACCAAGGGTACCAACTTTTGGGCGCACTCAACTGGTCCGATCACCTTTCTTGGTTAGCTGACTTGGACCCACAACAGATCCGGTTCAGGTGCTCCAAACTTGTCCCTAAAGTGAACCACTTCGTCAGCCAAGTCATCGCAGAGCACCGAGCTCAACCCCGACACCTCAACCGTGATTTCGTCGATGTTTTGCTCTCCCTTGAGGGTTCAGATAAATTATCAGAGCCCGATATGATTGCCGTTCTTTGGGTAAGCAACCAATAAAATACACCTCTATCTCTATCAAAAACATAAAAATACCCTTCTTTGTCGTCAGAGATTTACAATAACTTTTACAAAATTTCACATGTATTTCCATCATTTCATGATAAATTTTCGCAACACAAGAAAAAAATTGGGCCGGTTTTACGTCCATGTTGTAGAAATTAGTAGTATTCATATTTGTATCAGCACGATAAAAAGTACGGTACAGAGTCTGCAGACACAAATAAAAACATAGATACATACATTTGACACATCAATTCTAAATTAATAGGAACACAAACACAGCGGGATACGTGGAAGAAAATAAAATATGCACAAATTCTTTTAAAAGAAAATTAACTGTGATTAATACGATTATCGAACCCACACACCCAAACTACTAATTTCATTAGCATTTACTTTCACAAAAGCACCAGCTTCTTCTTAAATTATTGTTTTGATAATTTTTAACTCGTCTTTTCTGATTTTTGTTAAATTTATATTAATTTTTTTATTGGTCATTTGGTTTGATGAGAGGATTATAAAAAGAATAAAATAGCAGCCGAAAGCAATTTTTTTCTACTAAAGATGAAAAAATTTGAAATATCTATCATTTGCCTTTAGTGTCATACGTTTGAACTTTTTTCAAATTCAATTTTTTGTTTTTATATTTTTCTAATTCCTCTTGTTGAGCCAAATGATCGCTTGTAAAAATTTCGGCGAAAAGCTAAACAAGAAATTACGAAAAATAAATAATATCGAAGAAACTACAAACATGATAATTTTGGAAAAAACATGGCCTTATATTGCTTCCACATGATTAAGAGATTATCCAATAAATTTAAAGACAAACCACGTGACACATGGAACAAATTAATTTGTTATAATCTGAATTATTGAAACACTAGTGCTAGTCCGTGCCTACGGCACTACGCATTCTTGTTGGAAGGGGATGGTAGTGGTGTAATTTAGGTGAAAACCATAGGCACTTAACCGGGAAGTGAGATGATGCACTACGGCCTTTGGATAAAATGAATCTAATCCGTTCCAACAACTTGTCCCCACACCCTTCTGTTTTATAATAGAGATATATGTTTTCTTTATGAAGTGACAAACACACCATATCTCCATACATGTCTACATGAGACATGCATATCCTCAATGTGTTTCAGAGACATGTTCTCTATTTGCTTTATTTTTTGGTGTGATTCCCTGTAATATACTCTAGTACTACATACCACCGTGAGCTTTTGGCTTATCGGTATCCCCGGACCCCATGTGTCCGACACAAATACATCGACTGCTTAGTTGTGTATTGTGCTTCACAGCGTATGTGTTTGTAACTGTTTGCGTATAGTTGAAAATGCACGAAGGATGACTTGCATGGACCTAAATACCAATATTTTTATATGAAAATTGCTTGTTTAATTTGTGTTGTGTCAGGAAATGATATTCAGAGGAAGTGATACCGTGGCAATTTTGATGGAGTGGATACTAGCACGGATGGTAGTCCATCCTGAAGTTCAATCAAGGGTGCACGATGAGATAGACAGAGTAGTGGGATGGTCTCGCGCGGTTACAGAGACTGATATAGCGAAGATGGTGTATCTACCTGCAGTGGTGAAGGAAGTGTTGAGGTTACATCCGCCGGGACCATTGCTCTCTTGGTCGCGGTTGGCGATAACAGACACAACTATTGATGGGTATCACGTGCCAGTAGGAACTACGGCAATGGTGGATATGTGGGCCATCATGCGGGACCCAGATGTGTGGTCGGATCCACTTGCATTCAAGCCAGAGAGGTTCGTGAGTTTGGGTACTGCTATTGATCATCAAGCAGCAGAGTTCTCGGTGTTTGGATCAGACCTTAGGCTTGCGCCATTTGGGTCCGGGAGGCGGACCTGCCCGGGGAAGACCTTGGGTTTGACCACGGTCACCTTTTGGGTAGCCTCACTTTTACACAAGTTTGAATGGTTGCCAGTAAATCAAACGACTGTTGACTTATCAGAGGTTTTGAAGTTATCGTGTGAGATGGCTAATCCGTTGACAGTTTGCATCCATGCTAGGCGCATACCGTGTTGACTGTCTTAAGGCTATCACTATGTTAACTCGTAATTTTTTGAATTTGTATGTTAATTTGGATTAAGGGGTGAAAAAATATACAGTAGTAGTGGTATATAAGAAAAGAATAATTAGCTAAAGAAGTGGGTGGCAGGGCATGGGGTTGGGGGGTGAACTATTTGTGCAGGGTTGCAAAATATCGATGCGCGCCGCTTCTCTTCTTTCTCTATGATTGATTTTTACCTACTTTTATTTTTCATTTTGTTTAATTAATTGGTTCAATTTCGTCCTATGGAACACTATATACAAAACGTCAAAGCATTAATACAAAATGTCCGTTGTTTAGATATTATTACTAGAACTAACCTCTATTTACCACAAAGACCGCCCCCCCCCCCCGGATTAATTTATACGAATTAATCTTTTCCCGAAGGAAATATTCTACACGATCGACTATATAAGAACTTGGGAATTAATTTGTTTTCCTAATTCTCTCTCTCTCTCTCTCTCTCTCTCTCTCTCTCTCTCTCTCTATATATATATATATATATATATAATGTTGCATTTTTGTAGTAGTGGAAACTACTTTTAATTTGCATGCTGACAAAAGATTGCAATTGGAACCACAAGTACGACAAGTGAGGGCGGCTGAATCTAGCCATGTGCCATATATCCCAAGGGAATGTGGATTTTCCTACCCAAAAAAACTAAAGAAAGAAAAGAGAGTGGATTTAATACTACTGTAATAATTTGATGATAACATCATGCAGCTGAGGGGCTGATCATAGTGACGCCGGTTAGGATTCCTAATTCCGATTCATTGAGTCTCTTCTTATTTGGATCTAAATACATATGCACCAAATTACTGTACAATTTAATCTCCCAAGGACCAGGAACTTCCTTCTTCTTCTTTTTTTTTTTTTTTTTTTACTTTATTGTTTTAATTAAGGTAAAAAAGGACTTGATGATCATCCTAATTTACAGGGAATTAGACTCTATTGTGGGTGGGGTCAGTAAAAAAACTCAACTCTTCCAATTCCTCAAGGGAAAATTTACAAATCGCATATACACATGAATTCTATTAATCCATGTAAAATACATTACAAACTTCTGCTCATTTCTTTTTAGTATATAGTACTATTTCGATCGATTCCTAGAATTTATTTATTTGCTTATGTTATGATTCGCCATGTGATCGATGTTTCCCTTAAAAAAATCATGACCAAAACCAAGCAAGACAGAACCTCTCTCTTTGAAGGTAGAACCTTAGAAAAATCATGACTAAAACCAAGCAAGACAGAACCTCTCTCTTTGAAGGCGTGGTCTACATGGTGTGCGTGTTATGGTAACTCATTTATCGGGAGCACCACATAAACTACCATGTATATATGATGCTTTGGCATTATGCAATTGTTTGTTTTGGGATCTCAAAATCTTTGGGTACGATTTTTAATAAATTCTCTCTCTCTCTCTCTCTCTCTCTCTCTCTCTCTCTCTCTCTCATTACTCTAAAAAAATCTCTCTCAAAACTCAAACCGAAGATGGCTCTTAGTGATTTTACATTGCCTTACTAATTAAGAACGACATAGTAACTGAAATTATTAGATTGCATAAAGGAGGACAACATGATCTAACAAACTGGTAATAAAAGATGTCCCTGCTTCTATACGTTACAGTTTCATTTATTAGAGAGATAATGTACGTGAGATGTTCGTACAATTGTACTACTCCCTCTGAACCATATAAAATCAGAGAAAATGACGGCTAAGGACGTGTTTTGATAATTAATACTCGTCAAAAACATTTTCAATATTAATAAATGTTCTTAACATGTCCTTAGAGTGTATTAATTATCAAAATACGTCCTGAGCCGTCATTTTTCCATAAAATTAATGGAGTACTACTCGATCGTTTACCCTTCTATATTGATTTGAAGTGAAACAGGTTGAAAATTGAAAATTGAAACAGGTTGAAAATTGAAACACTTGATTTTTTTAAGCTGTTTATATATTAAAAAATATGGTGAAAAAATTAAGTGTTCAAATTTTCAATGTGTTTGAACCTGTGCGAAGATCTTAATTTTTTGATCATTTTATCCTAAAGAGTCATAATTATTTTTTTGACTTTAAGGCTTCCAATGAGAATCCTAAGAGAACCATGGAAGAAAAAAATTAATATTTCCAAATTCCAACCAAACGACGTTGTTTTGAGGGAGAGAGGAGATGAAATACCAAGATTGCCCTTGGTTTTGATGGAGGGAAGGAACGGCGTCAACCACATGGACCATTTAAAGACAAAATTGATACTTTAGAGATGCAATGTTAGCAATTGAATATTGGGGATCAAAATGGCACGACGGAAATATTTTGGGGACCAAAAAAGTCAAAAAGCCTGTGAACATGTAGACTAGAAATAAATAAAAAGATAGACTACAATTAATATACTAAAAACTATAGTAAAGTTGTTGTAATATGCATATACAATATTAAGAAAGAGTAAACATTAGAAGTATCGAAAACATTAGAATCGGTGTCAAAACTTCTAGCATGTTCTATCAATGTATGTAATCAAGAAATTTGCCAAAAATTCATCCTTCATCCTATTGCGCAATCTAGTATTCACATGTTCATAGCTAAAAATGCACGCTCCGTCGTAGCCGTTGAAACGGGCAAAATGATTATAAGATGAATTAATGTATGAACAAGAGAATAAATTTTGGACTTTCTTATTTAACATCCGACACAACTATGACATGGTAGTCGATCAAATGTTGAAACTTGAGATTCTTAAAAATATTGAGCTCATAATTTTGCAACTAAAATCTTAAATGTAGTTTTTCTTGCTCTATGAAATCATAAGGATAAATGGATAATGTTTCTCAGCAATGTTGCATATGTCTTCGATTTTGAAAAGGTTTCTTCACAAATATCCATGCCGCTCAATCACAACCATGGATGAGTTGCTTCCTCTCTTTTTTGTTTGCTTGTAGAATTTTTTTTGTTTTCCCATTTTTTCCACGGAGTTTGCCTAAAACCATAGTGTGAAGTTTGATTTTTTTTTTTTCTTAATTTCGACCTCATGTTTCAAAATATTTCATTTGGTCCATTGAATTTAATTTTAGACTATTTTTTCAAAACCTCCTTCCTTTAGAAAAAAAAATATTAGAGGATTAAGGACGGCCTATATAACAAAAAATAATTAAAAAAAGATAATGGTGGAGAATCTATATAATTTGGTGGATAAAATATTTTTTCAATATAGTAATAGCGTTTTTTGAAATCCTTGTGGTGGCTGCCGCAGCCACTTGTCCTCCCGGGCTCTATCCTTGATATCCACATCTATAATTGACTTGGAAGTAGAAGAAATATATGTATAGTATAGTAATAGCAGGAGTAATCTTGTTCAATCAGAGAGTTCCACAGAGGCTAGCTAGGCAACCACTCATACTAGTGGACAACTAAATATATATTGATGACAAATTGCAGTGTACGTACGTCAACACAATATTAATTAAACACTATTATTATTATTAATTAATTGAATCAGGTATATATATGCGTTAGTATTATTATTAATTAATTGGATCAGGTACATATATGCGTCATTCATGATCAGATGATTAAATAAATGTCGATTCGCTAGCTAGTAATGTTAAATTAATGTATGTATACTCTACTCCTTAAATTAATTATAATTACGTATATACTTCTTCCTTGAATTTGTCCCCAGATGGTATCTCGTTCGGTCGATCGAGGATTTACGTTAATTAGTAACATTAATTAATTTGAATCCATCGTTTACTCAACTGGCCGGAGAAATATATATCTAGTACTGTAATTAAGTAGCTAGCCAGAGTACATTTTTTTGCTCCAGTAATTACCTAGTACACGTAATCTTCCATCCTATTCCTATCTATATAGATTTAGGGTAGTCCTAAGGTACACACCCCTTGTTAAAGAGTGTACCATACACACTATGGTTTTAAACTATTGGATTTAAAAGTGAATAATCTGGACCACCTATTTATTAAATTAATTAATAAAATGAAAAAATGGCTTAGTAGGTCTCTTTTCCTTGACTCTCTCCCTCATTTGTAAAATATTGCAAATTATATAACATAACCATAATTGTTATGACAATACAAAAAAATTAGCATTTTTTTACCACAATGTGTCGTACCAAAAGAACATTCAGAATTGTGCATTCAATATACGTTATATGAAACCAATTTCTCTGTTGTAACTGAATGTATGATTGACTTACAACCGCAACACAATAATGACAATCAAAACCATTGATTTCGTTATATTTGTTGATTATACAATTCACGTAATTTTTTTGGCTCGATAGGGTTTAGAAAGCCCTTTCATCGGCACCCGAATTCAATAGTAAAAGGATTTTTTTTGTCTGATTAAGAGTCTATTGATAAGCGATCAACTTCATTCTTGTATTTGGATACATTAAATTTTTTCGATTATGCAATTGTCGATATTTAATTTTGGTGACAATGCTAAATATCGTATGACTTGATATTCTAACAGTTATGATCGATCATTTTAAAAATATACTCGCTAACGACATTTAGTTATGGTATGGTATTTTGCCAATTACAACTATCGTTAACTGAATATTCTGATTGAATTTTTTTATACGACACGTCGTGGGTATGAAAACGTTAATTTATGGTGTTGTCATAACAAATTTGGTTATGTTACTGAATTTATGGTTTGGTATTTTGTTGATACAACTATCGTTAACTGAATATTCCGATTGAATTTTTTTCATACGACATGTTATGGGTATGAAAACTTCAATTTATGGTATTGTCATAACAAATTTGGTTATATTACTGAATTTATTGTATGGTATTTTGCCAATTATAATTATCCTTAATTGAACATTTCGATTGAATTTTTTTATGCGACACGTGGGCTCGTGGGTATGAAAACGTCAATTTATGATGTTGTAATAACAAATTTGGTTATATTACTGAATTTGTGGTGTGGTATTTTGCTAATTATAAGTTTATAACTATCGTTAATTGAACGTCTCGATTGAATTTTTTTTATATGACACGTTGTGGGTATAAACACATCAATTTATAGTGTTGTCATATTAAATTTGGTTGTATTACTGAAGTTGTGATATTTTGGTCTTGTTATGAAATGTTTAATCAATTTCCTTTGCTATGACAGTTGTCGGCATGAAAATGCCACATTATAGTATTGTCATAACAATTACGGTTTGTTATATATAATTTGTAGTATTTAAATATATTTTTTGATACGACACGTTGTGGTATGAAAATGACAATTTTAGGTGTTGTCACAGCAAATTTGATTATTTTACTGAATTTGTGGTATTTTACACATGTATTTTATTTGGGTATAACAATTGTTAATTATGGTACAACATATTTTGATTTTGTCACGAAATATCATACATGTCAAAAAAAATTTGGTATGACACATTGTGGTAAGATAATATGACGCGGCGGAATTCACGAGAGATTAGTTAGCGTACTAATCCAAACGAGATAAACAACCCGTCGCAACGAACAATTCTTACGCACAAGAATGAAAGAGAAAATCTCTGCAATATTATTAATCAAAAAGCTGTATAAACCCTAAGTTACAAACCTTTTTATAGGCCGAAACCCTAAAACCCTAAAAATAAACTTGGAAATTAAAAAGTCTCAGAATTTGGGGTTTTTTCTAAAATTGAAAACGGGAAAGAAAAACAAGATTTTTTCAAAAAGAATCAACTTAAAAAGAATTATGATTTAGGAGTTATTAACGAAACAAATCTTTCCTAAAACGGCAAAATAACACAATTGAAAGCCTAAACGAAGGAATTAAGCCGAAAAACACCGTTCATCATCAACCTTAAGGTTAACGTGTATGGACCGGAGCGCGAAAATAAGTCAGCCCACCAAGTTTGGGCCTATTCCGAGCTCGTCCGAAATTAGCCAATTTGGGTAATCTGAAATTAAACACCGTTTGGACTTCCGAGGCTTGGCTCAGTCCAACTGATCATGGAATTGGGTATCCACGTGTTCTACATCATAATACCAGTTTATAGTGTTGTCATAACATTTGTGGATAACATTATTAAATTTGTGATATTTGTACACATATATTTGGTTGAGGTACAAATATTATGATTTCTAGTACGAATAATTATGATTACATTACATAATAACAATATTTTTTAACTATGGGTAACCTGCTAATGACCTGTTCATCAAGTAAATTTTAAAGTAGAAGTCGTAACTAACATAAAAAATATGCATTAGAAAATCAAAAATCGTCATAATGAAAATAACAATTTGTCACAGTTTAGACATACGATATATCCGGTGTACCATAGTCCATTGACTTAATTTTCATTATAAAATGTCCAAAACAAACAGTACTACTACTACTACATACATGACTCAGATCTAATGAGGTAAGCTCGATCAGTGTTCAAGACACACACACACACACACTCTCTCTCTCTCTCTCTCTCTCTCTCTCTCTCTCTCTCTCTCTCTCTCTCTCTCTCCATAAGATCGATTAGTATTTGTGGAGGCCGGGTGTTTACACCACAAATTTGTCAACGTGAATCGACTACACTAAGTTGGGACACGTGTTGATCACACCTAATTAAATATTATAGAATCAAATGGACTAGTCGACGGTTAGAGTTTTTAAATGCAGGACACGTGTCCACGAACAAGTTACAAATGCACAACACGAGTAGCGGTTGATGAAGGAAGTTGAAACGATCAAACACAATCTTTCCAGAGAACGTGTGTTTGGATCAATTTCTAATACAACATGGGATCGTGTGGAGTAACCGTCTACTCAGAGATCATGGAGGAGAAGAGGGAAATGCAGCAACCGCTTGATTCAAATTTAGAGAGGGAATTCTGTCCAGTTTGAAATTCAAGTCGAGGTGGCAGCCTATAAATACTAAAGTTGAAGACGATTTGAACCCCCACTCAATCGCCCAAAGGCTTCTACTTTTTATCTGTACTTTACTTTTCTTGCTCTAGGAGTAGCTTGTAACTTAACCGTCTAATCGATTGTGTTCTCACAGTCGACTGACTTCTACTTCGAGGAATAATAAAGTCCATTTTGTTATTCTTCTTTCATCTCCATTCACTTCATTAGGTTTGCTTCCAGAGAAGTCCTGAAACAAGGCAAGGAACCAAACTCCACCACCACAAACACCACATTTCCAGCACACACCACAATTTCTTAGTCGATCATCGACTATCCACAAAAATAGACAAACAAGAATTGGCGCTAGAAGGAGGGCATCTTACTAATTTGGAAGTGATGGCCCCAACTACAAGGAAGCAAAGCGACCGTCCTACAGAGCCTCAGAACGAAGGCTTGGAGTTTCAAACCGAAGAACATCCTGTCCCAAGGATGTCAGAAAATGGCCAAGGAAATGGCTCAGGACTATTAGTCGATGTGCAAAGTCTATCTAGACAGTTAGCACAAGTTTTGTCTAATCCAGAAGACGAAGCAGCACAAGAGTTAATCACTCTAATGAGAAGAGTGGTTATCCCTCCATCTACCATCGATGTTGATGCAAATGGAGTAGTTCATGAACAAGTGCGTTATAGTGATATGCCTAAACAGGCTCCTCCACAGGTATATTCTAATCCTGCTTTTGAATCAAATGTATATGTACATGGTCGGCCAGTTATGGAATCAAATACATTTAGACCTACGGTCAGGCCAACTAGCTTTTATCAGAATATCCCGTCTGCTTACGAAGTTGGGAATAGTAGTGGTTATGGACAAAATGGTTATTTGAATGGTGGTCAGACTATCCAACACGGGTTTACAAGAACCCATGTGGTAAATAATGATCAGCATACCACACAGAATGTCTTAAATAATGGTCCATACGCACACTATGTCACACAAGCCTTGCCAAGCAATGGCAACGGCAATGGCTCATATGTACAACCAAGTGTTGGTAATAATCAGAATTTTCCTTTCACGCAACCATGTGTCACACGAAATGCTCCAAATGTTTATAGAGCCATGGAACCGTTGAATGATAATAGAGTGCAGGATCCTATGGGTATTAATAGAGCACAGATTACAGAAATCATTCAAGACATGTATGGTCCAGGGTTGCGTCGGTTAGAAAAACCCATGTTTAGGAAACCCTACCCACAATGGGTAGACAATGTTCCGTTGCCAAGAGGTTACAAACTCCCTGAATTGTCACTCTTCAGTGGTGTTGAGAATCAATCAACCATAGAACACGTTGGCAGATTCTGCCTTCAGTTGGGTGAACTAGGAATGGATGACGTTCTTAAGTTGAAATTATTTCCTCATTCATTGACAAAAACGGCATTCACGTGGTTTATCAGTTTGCCTGCTAATTCTATTCATACTTGGCAAGACATGGAAGAGCAATTTCATGCTCAATATTTTAGACATGAACCAGAAGTTTCAATTGCTGACTTAGCCAAATTGAAACAGAAGTCGACTGAAACAGCAGAGCAGTTCTTGACCAGATTTAAAAGGTTGAGAAATCAATGCCACTGTAATGTCCCTGAAACTGAGATTGTGCGAATAGCACAAGATGGCCTTGAATTCAACTTTAAGAAACAGTTTAATGGGTCTAATTTTAAAGACTTATTTGAACTCTCAAAAAGAGCCTCGCAATTCGAGGCAATTCTTCAGGAAGAAGAACAGTTAAAAAATTCATCTCTAGGTACATATTACCAAGAGATAGAGGGTGATATGGAAATTGATGTCGCACAAGTTATTGGCAAAACTCCTATTATTTGTGACACTCTTGTGAAGACAGAGAAACCAATGAATATGCCTTCATCCCAACCCAATCGACGTGGGGGGCAAGCTAATTATAGGCAATATTCATTTGATTTAACACAAACTGACCAGATATTCGATGAATTACTTAAACAAAAGTTTATCGTTTTAAGTCCTGGACATATTCTTCCTTCTGACAAAGAAAAGAAAGGAAAAGAATATTGTAAATGGCATAATTCGTTTAGGCATAATACTAACAATTGTGTTACATTTCGTAATTGCGTGCAGGATTTGATTCAAAAGGGGTTGCTGCAGTATGCTAAAGGAGAAAAAGATCCGATGAGCATTGAGTCCGACCCTTTTCCAAAAGTGGAAATCAACATGGTAAATGCTAACCTAGCTAAAAGGTTGGGATCAACTGTTGTAAGGCAAAAGCAGGGAGAAGGAGACCGAATGGAGACTGATGAAGAATCGGCAAAGTCTCAACCATTAAGATTCCCCAATGATTATCTTTGTATTCGATGTGGACGAGAAATTAAATATGGGGAAGCAATCATAGCTGAAAAGGAACAGAAATGTGCATTCTCTAAATCAGGACTTCGATTCAACACTATGGGTGGAAACGATCTCCAGATTTATGTTGGGGCGAAGCTGATTTATGAGGGAATCGATCCTGGACTCTTTAATAGGATAGAGTCAGAACATTGCTATGGACCAGATGATGGACCATTTCTATTCCGAGGACATCCAGTGGTGCCTGCAAGGCCCGGAGTACCCTCCAGCCAGGAATTGGAAGCAGTAGGGTATCAATTTCCTAGTCGAGGGAGATACTCGAATTACAGAGGTGCTGGCCCTAGGAGAGGTATAGGACCACGAGGCAGAGGTCCTTATGGATATGGGGGGCACCAGCCCAGAATGGTAATGCCTCCAAATAATGATCATGAGAATTGGAGTACGCTTAGTCACCCAAAATTTCCAGCAGAAGGGTGGTATACTAAGGTGTCTACTTCACAAAAGAGAAGGCTTCAGAGGAAGTTTGCAGCCAGAATGTATAATGATCCATGGGACCATGTTTTTGAGCATAAGGAGAAAGTGGAACCACATAAGGTTCCAAACATGGTATGGACTCGAGGTCAAGAGGGAACCAGTAGTCAAAAGCAGAATGTCTCCGAGCATGAAGTACAAGATACTACTGCAACATCTTCGAAATCGGTTATCCTACCCAAAGGAAGAAAGGAACTAAAGCAGAGTTTGAAGAAAAAGATGGAAGAATTTCAGAAGCTCATGGAAGCGGATGATGATGATCTCCTCGATGAAGAATCAGAGCAAGAAGATCTAATCAAAGATGCCACTCCATCTCCACAGAAATCAGCAACATTTGGAGAAAGCTTGGCCGCAATCCAATTCGGGTCAGTACCTATCAATTATCAGTGTCATATGATTTTAGTTTTGCCAAAACATTTTAAGGCAAAGCCAGATCAGCCTATGGAATTGGCAGGAGACGTAGAAGATAAAACACAATCGACTGTTAAAATAGTTGAAAAAGAAGAAAAAACTCAATCACAGTTGATTAATGTTGAAACAGATGAAAAGGGGACAGAAGTAGTAGTTCTTAGACCCCCTGATGATGCTTCAATCAGACATTTGAAACCCTTGTATGTTAAAATCCATATGAATGGTCAACCTATCTCAAAAGTGTTGGTCGATAATGGAGCAGTGGTCAATATCTTACCCTCACGAATGATGAAGGTGTTAAACAAAACCAATGATGACCTAATTCCAACAGAGGTCACTGTTGGGAATTTTGCTGGAGGATGTTCCCCTGCTAAAGGGGTCATATCCTTACAATTGCAGATTGGGAAGAGAAAGATGAATGCTACATTTTTCGTAGTCGATTCATCGTCCAATTATAATGCCCTGTTAGGAAGAGATTGGATTCATATAAATGGATGTGTACCATCTTCTCTGCACCAGGCCTTGATCTTTTTGAAGCAGGAAGAGACAGGAGGAATGGAGGTCTTTTGGGCAGACCAGCATCCTTTCCAAGCAGAAACTAACAACGTTGAGGCAGATCTCTACAAAGAACACCTCTGGCCAATGAAGATAGAGGATACAGAAGTGAAATCCAATGGCATTGGTGTAACTGAAAGTCAATTCCTTACTTATATAAAGGAGGGTTTTCGGGAATTGAGCAAAGATTTTGTCAGGCCTAATGTTATTGCAAGGCCTATTGGTAGTAAATCTCAAGTTTTTAATGTTTAAAAACCTTTTAGATGCAGGAAGTGAAGAGTTGGCTACTGTTAAAGCCACCTTTAAGAGATTATTTTCTTTTTTAGTTGATAAGAAATTGCAGGCATGTGAACCTATTTCTTGTAATTGGGCTGAATGTGTTTTTGATGATAGCCCGTTAACGATGAAGGACTTAGGACTAGCGGATTTGAAACCCGCACCAGCTAAGTTAGATGATGATAGGGCCCAGGTTAAGGATCCTACAGAAGAAGTGAATTTAGGGACTCAAGAAGATCCTAAGATTACGTATGTAAATGCTACTTTACCTGATGAAATAAAGGAAAAGTTTAAGTATTTATTGTGCAAGTTTAAAGATTGTTTTGCTTGGAGTTATGATGAAATGCCAGGTTTGGATAGATCATTGGTTGAACACAAGATTCCCATAAAAGAAAATTACGTACCGTTCAAACAGGCACCTAGAAGAATGAAAGATGATGTTCTTCCCCAAGTTAAAAAAGAGATGGAACGACTATTCGAAGCAAAATTCATTCGACCAGTTAAATATGCAGAATGGGTTTCAAATGTGGTTCCAGTCATGAAAAAGAATGGAAAAGTGAGAGTGTGTGTCGATTTCAGAGACCTCAATACAGCGTCACCTAAAGATGAATACCCAATGCCTGTTGCTGATTTATTAGTCGATGCAACCGTAGGCTATCAAATGCTGTCCTTTATGGATGGTAATGCTGGTTATAATCAGGTTTATATAGCAGAAGAAGACACTCATAAAACGGCATTCAGGTGTCCTGGATATATAGGAACATTCGAATGGGTAGACAATAGCCCACAATGTAAAATCAAGGCATTGGACGATTTAGACCAGAAACAGGCCGCAGCGGCTATAAGTTCAGAGTTCATGTCTAAAGGAAACTGAGAAAGCTCAATAGTTTCACGAATACTCATTTTATCCCACTCACTATGAAGAAATTTCGTCATACGTTTTACCCAATCGGCCCATTCTATTTCAACATTACAGGGCCAAGAGCGAAGATAAGAATTCTTACCCCAACCAGACCATTCGAGCGACGAGTGTTGAAGCAAAAGCGGATCTCGCTCCACTACGGGATAAACTGACGAGATATCATCTGATATAGTTGACGGAAACACTGGACCCAACATGCAAAGGGAGCTAGAGTTCTCGTCAGGAATCAGAGCTTGTACATTCCGACTCGATTCATCGCGAAACGAAGCGGGAAATCGAGGGACAGTTTCTAATCCCGATTCCATAACTAAGTCTTCGTTGGAAATAACAAGTGCTTTCGATTTCGTCTTCGAAGCCATGGAAGTGTAGTACAGAAGCTCAGTGTGAAAAGATCTGTGCCCTAGAAATTCAAAGTACCTTGCTTTATATAGGCGTTGGTTCTTCGGAGAATATTTACTTAAGTTAAATTCTTAACTCAAGTAAATAGGGGGGCAATGTTTACACCACAAATTTGTCAACGTGAATCGACTACACTAAGTTGGGACACGTGTTGATCACACCTAATTAAATATTATAGAATCAAATGGACTAGTCGACGGTTAGAGTTTTTAAATGCAGGACACGTGTCCACGAACAAGTTACAATTGCACAACACGAGTAGCGGTTGATGAAGGAAGTTGAAACGATCAAACACAATCTTTCCAGAGAACGTGTGTTTGGATCAATTTCTAATACAACATGGGATCGTGTGGAGTAACCGTCTACTCAGAGATCATGGAGGAGAAGAGGGAAATGCAGCAACCGCTTGATTCAAATTTAGAGAGGGAATTCTGTCCAGTTTGAAATTCAAGTCGAGGTGGCAGCCTATAAATACTAAAGTTGAAGACGATTTGAACCCCCACTCAATCGCCCAAAGGCTTCTACTTTTTATCTGTACTTTACTTTTCTTGCTCTAGGAGTAGCTTGTAACTTAACCGTCTAATCGATTGTGTTCTCACAGTCGACTGACTTCTACTTCGAGGAATAATAAAGTCCATTTTGTTATTCTTCTTTCATCTCCATTCACTTCATTAGGTTTGCTTCCAGAGAAGTCCTGAAACAAGGCAAGGAACCAAACTCCACCACCACAAACACCACATTTCCAGCACACACCACAATTTCTTAGTCGATCATCGACTATCCACAAAAATAGACAAACACCGGGTTAGGATGTAAAATGCATGGTATATATAGTACATTATATTATTTCAACCATACCAGTGATCGACAGACCGGCCAAATGCCAATTATAAGATCGATCGATCGATCATCAAACTTAGTTTACTGCATGCTGTGCCAAATATATATATATATATATATATATATAAGTCACCTAATTAATCTAACTGCAAAAGTATAGTACTGTAATACTAGTAAAATACACAACACTGCATGATCGATGAACACGTACGAAGCAACTTTTTTTAGTAAGAATTTATGCTTTATTGATAAAAAGACATGTAGGAGTGAGATCGAGTCAAGGTGAGAACTTCTTTTTATATTTTTACTAGTATATACCCTTGCTTAGGGTTGTTTTGGCTAAAAAAAAATAAGCCAGTTAGTTTTATTTTGTCTTTATTAAAAAAATTCGTAATTGTTATTTTTTAATCAAATTTTTGTAAATTATTGATGTGTCCCGACGATTCGACAAGAGGAGTCGAAAAAATTTAAAATTATGATCAAAATACAATTTTTTTTAATAAAGATAAAAATATATCAAAAAGGACAATCTTTTTGGCAAACAAATAAGCCAAAGGCCCCACTCCGGTACGGAAAGTTCTTAGTTTTTTGAATTAAAGGTGATATATTGTGATAGAATGACCTATCTCGTAAAATAGGAAATAAGTGCTTAAAAAATAATAACCTTAACGGTATGAGACCTTAGCCAAAAGTCACTGATGCAAGAAGGCATGTTGAAAAGGATAAACGTGCAACAAGGACAATCACGAATAAATATGAACTAGAAGTATTCCCTCTAACACACAATATTGAGAAAATTCTCAATTTTTATTAATCATTTCATAAACAACTGATGCGCCCTAAACTTACAAACTTATTTATAAATAAAAACAACCTATTCCAAAAATACTAAAAAGAAAATTTTAATACTAGAAAATAATTCTAATTCGTAGGGAACAAGAAACTAACAAAAATAGAAAACTTAATTATTCTAGGATAATTACTTCCCTAATTCGAAGATTCCTAACAAGGTCTTGGAATCAAATATACAAGCTTCCTAATAAAATACTATTCTAAAATAATAAACTAAAATTCTTATATTTTTAAAATAAGTCAAATATTTTCATGTATCAGTCACCCGTCACCCGTCTGAAAGGAGATACCGTATCACCCCAAATAACTGGTCCACATTGTGCCACCAATACAAAAATAACTTGTTTGACCAGCCAACCTATATAGCAGGATACCACCAATAAAATATATTACTAATTAACCACAGGAGGCATAACACTTTCTAACAAGGAGACATTTCGGGAAGATGAATTTGATAGGGGTGAATGGCTCGATGAAGACCTTAGAATGGTGTTGGTGGATCAATTAAGACCATGAAATGGCATACGTAACATAAGTTTTCGGGTGTGGTTAATTGGAGCCAAAGGCAAACTCAAGAATGGGATCAGGGGGGGTCTAGTAGCGGCGATCGCCACGACAATAATTTTAGAAAATGCAATTATTATATGTAAAAAAAAAAATTATGTCCAACTTATATAGTCTCGTCACTACTAGTTTTTTTTTAGAATACATTTCGCCACTGTTAGGGTAAAATCCTGGTTCCGTCCTTGGGCAAACTTGTACCATGTACAAGCTGCATGACATCGAAGCACAACTTGCATAACATTGAACCACGAGCCGCACGACACTAGCCAAATTCGTACACAAACTTGTAACATTAGCCAAAATTTCGTACACAAGCCGCATAACATTAGCCAAATTTCGTACACACTAACATATACGGTGTAACAATTTTTAAGGAGGGACCACAATGGGCGTAAAGTTAAGTACACAAAGTAACCAGAGATTGCATAACATGTACCAGAAGGGGAGGCGGGGGGGCTGCTCCCCCCCTTGCTGCTGCCCCCCCTTTCCGGGCCCACTCCGGTCTCGCTCCGATGATCGGAAAAGTTCACTTTGTAGAGCTCGTCGAGTAGAACAACCATGTCAAAAATCAGTTTGATTGGATATCATTAAGTGCCTGATCGGAGCCCATATAACTCTCGGTCCATGGGTTACAATGGATTTGATCCAGTGTTTCGGATCCATTCTTTTTAAGATAAAAAGGTTCCGATCAAGGACTTAATGATATCCAATCAAGCTGATTTTTGACATGGTTGTTCTACTCGACGAGCTCTACAAAGTGAACTTTTCCGATCATCGGAGCGAGACCGGAGTGGGCCCAAAAAGAGGGGGGGCAGCAGCAAGGGGAGCTGCAAGGGGGGGAGCAGCCCCCCCGCCTCCACCAGAAGGGGGGTACCACATGCATAAAATGAAAAACTAGAGGCGTAACATTTTTAAATAGTGTTTGAATTGACATCTTCCGACTTGAATGGATTATATACCACACGGAATGAATCAGACCTTTCAAACGAATGGAATAAAAAATATTTCAATTTTTTTCATTTGAAGGTAATCGATTAAATTATCAAACCCTGCGGTCATATGTACACGAGTATGTAGATTTTTTATGTATGTTTACTTCTTTTTTTGTGCTTTTTGTAGGTATATAGTGAATTACACAGCTAGCCCAGTATGTTTTGTCAACAAGAGTTAATTTTTATGCAATTGCATGGTTATCGATCATAAGTATATATCTATTTGTACTTTCCAATTAAATAATATGCATGCATGCTTGTCCGAGTAACATGGGTCGCTAGTCATTTATTCACACTCTTAATGGATCTGAGCTGAATGAGGAGCTGATTTATACTGAACTCTTGCTGGAGTTCTTTTGTTGAATTCATGATATTCAGGTGTGTTTTACTATCTCCTTCCATCTCCCAAGCGTGGGGAGGGCTAAGAGATGTTGGGTTATTATGAGCCTGTCTATTTGTTTTCCAACTGCTGAAGCTTCTATTGCTATTGGACATGGCTGCATTATGAGATGAGCTCTTACTGCAATTTTGATGAATCTTGCTGCAAATTTGTTATATAGCTGGTGTTCATAATATAATGAGATTGCTTTGCTACACTTGTTGCCGATGGAAATGAGCTGGATGACGGGCTGATCTCTTCTAAGTTTTTGAAAGATCGTCTTGTTAAGTTTCATGTTATAATGAGGATGCTAGCTCCTGAAATGAGTTAATCTGACTGGTGGATACCATTGAATGTTTTTTCTTTTTCTTTTCTTTTCTTTTCCTTTAAGCCTATACAATATTTCTTTCTCAGTGATCTGTATTTGGTCTCTCCTCGAAGTACCCCTTGTCGATTTTTTAATAAAATTTTGTTGCCTGTCAAAAAAATATGCTTATCCACCATAATTAAACTCGGTTACTACAGATAATAACAGATAGTTGTGATCATCCAAATTAAGTGATGCATGACAATTACCATAACTTTTAGCACTGTGGTGCGTGCGGGCCAATGGACGCGAAAATTAATTACCTTTACTATATAAAATAATAAATTTATTGCCCCTAGCTCGAGCATGCATTAATATTATTAAGCGAGTAATCTTGTCCACAAGGTATATATATTATCATTGATGGGAGCTAGCACGCGTACATGTTTTGGCAATTAAAGTGTGATTCCTACCATTTGATTTGAATGCCAAAGAAAGAATTGAAAGATGTAGGCAAATCATGATACTCCCTCCGTCCCTTTTTTATAGTTCGGTATTCTATTTTGAGCTGTCCCTTAATAAGTGTCCATTTTGTAAAGTTAGTAGGTAAAAGTTGGTACATTATCTATTTTGTCCCTAAAAGTAGATTCCTTTTTGAAAAGTTAGTGAGTAAAAGTGTAATGATGATGGGTAAGTAGGGAAAGTGGAGGAAAAAGTTGATGTGAAAGATATAATGATGATGTCTTTTTAATAAGTTGGAATTACGAAGTAGGACACTTAAAAAGGAACGGAGGGAGTATTAATTTATAAACCTAAACATGGTGCAAAATTAATAGTACTAGCTGTACGTAGTGTACTTATATCTTTCTGTCTCGATCGTAATTAATTAGTAGTATAACCAAAAAGATACCGATAGACCGGAGTAAGATTAATGTTGAAAGATAGTGCATATATATGTATATATCATTTGGAAATTAACTTTGCTATCAGTACTCTAGTAGTAGGTGATATTTATCGAAGTTGGTAATTAATTAGTCGACACACGTGGAATTCAATTAATTCATCAATACGCCCACCACCATGCCATCTCTCCTCCATATCTCTAGCAGATCGATGAAGGTGGCATGCATAATTATTTATATCCCACAAATTAATGTGCATGACACACTCTGATTTTCATAATAGTAGTAAATATATATTGGACGCATGCATTTTCGCAATAGTAGTAGTAATCTTACCTAGCTAGCTAGCTAGCTAGTAGTGATTCTCCCACTAAGCTAGAAAAGCGAGAGATCGACCAATTAATATCAAACACGTACGAAGCAACTTTTTTTTAAGTACTACTCCTACCTATCAAAAAGAAACCCTGGAGGCCAGAGCGAATGCTTTGTTTTCCACAAAATACTCGAGGCTTTGGAATCATGCATGTTTTCCACAAAATAATACTCGATCGATCGAGAAATCATGTTTTAAGTACTGCTCCTACAATTAATATAAGAAGAATGTCTGTAATATAGAGATGGCCGGATGAATTGTCATCGTCGTAATTTTTAACCCCATGTCGGCCATCATTTAAGACTGTCAGTAGTACATGGCTGAAAGTGAAACACAAGACTTTCAACTTTCAAGTGCATGTGCTAATACAATCATTAGCGCACCTCTTTTGATCCGAAAATGACACACACCCCAACCCAAGGGGATGCCAGCTGCCTTATTAGTGCTATATCACTATACTAGATAGATAGCGCAATTAATTTATGTTAACTTCCCGTGATCATTTTTTGGCAGGACGTGTAAATTTTTGTCTAATGCTGGCTGGCTGGCTCATGACATCAAAGCTGATTTAAGGTAAGGATCTAGTAGGACTACATATGGAGATTTGTGGATGCCCTTGAAAACTCTGTTGTTCCTCTCTTGCCGTAGGTAATAGACCATTGATTGCAGCTGCCCAACGCTAACCTTTTTTTTTTTTGAGTACTTCGAAATATAGATAGCCCAAGCTAACTTCCCCCAGCTGAATCAGAAGACTTGCCTCAAAGCCTCTCAATAAGCCAGCTAATTTTCATGCTCCAAAGCTTCTGGGACTTATTAGAAACCAAGCAAAGGGGGATAACTTACTTCCGGATCGACTTGCCTAGGGTACTGATCAGTCACTGACAATCGAAAAACGACAAGTGATTAATTTAGCGACTGACTCAGTCCCATGCTGGCTGGCTGGCATAGAGAGTAGTGATCAGCAGAGGAGGATAGCACTCCCTAATCTCTAAACTTGTCTTTAGTTCTCATTTTACCACTTACGGCCATCCAAACAATGAAATTATGTTGATAGAGCAGAAGTACCCGCCCCTGCTTTAAGATTAATAAAAGTGCTTTTGTATTGTTAAGCTAGCTTACATTAATTTACTTTCTTCTGAATCTTTCTTCCAGCAGGGGTGTAGCACTAGTACTCTACTTGCCTATAAAAGGGACGGCAATTAAGTTCACCGCGACCAAAACTTTCCGAGAAATTAATAAGACTGATGAGCCTTCCTGTATCATAGCCCATCAAATTATAATTTTATTTTGCTTTTACAATTCTTATTTTCCTTGTCCTTATTTTTTGTGTTCTTGAATCTGTCAGATGTCAGAGTTCACATTGTCATTATTTGCCAGCAGCTATTAATCATATCATGAATATCCAAGAACCTTTCCAACTGTAAAACATTGAAGTCTAAAAGGGAAAAAAAAAAAAAATCATAATTTCACAGAAAACACTTAGTCAGTATTAATCGAATGGTTGCTTTGCTATTCGTCATGACATTTTGGAACCTAATTTCTTGAAAAGGAGGGTCGATCTCCATTTCAATAACGAAACGGTGGAGTTAAATCGAAACCATAAATCAAAGTGTGGCAGCCACTGTAAGTTTGCATATGCATGCTACGAGAACGTTTCATTGAAGACAACACAGATATAAGAATCCGGACACAAGTAGTAATAAATTCCAAAGTCACAACTGCACCAGCAACTGGATATAGGACAGAGAAGACACACAATGAAGTTTTCATAAGACACAATACCACTTCATGGATAGCAACAATAGTTATCACACAAAATGCATTTTGGTCCAAAGCCCAAACACCACAAGTGACCAACTTAACTCACTGGTCTTTTTTGGTAAATTGTCGCAAAGCAAATGCCAATCCCACGATCAACAGGGGTACCAAAAATTGCAGTATCTTAGCCAGGATTCCAGGAGACTGGTTAGCAGCGGATGATGCTTTTGAAGGTGGTTTGTAATACTCTCTTGCCGGAATAGTGGAGCTATCAACCTCACCAACCAAGTACTTGCTCATCATCTCTTTTGCAGAATCACTGTGGCCCACATCTTCAAAATCATCTGTTGCATCTTTCCCTGCAAAAAACCGCTCATATTTGATATAGGTTTTTAAATATTGGTGTTGATGAAAAAATGCTGGGCAAGTATATAGCCATATAATTTTACCAGTTGCAGTTATCAAGACTTCATCTCCTCCAGGATGATCATCCAAGAACGAGGTTACATCATACACCTAAAACAGAGGTTTACGACTGCCAATCAACAAAAGGTGGGAAAATTTTGACCACTGGCTACTTAAGCAGAGCCCTTTGTTACTTGTCTAAACTTCAATGGTTAACCAGCTATATACAGCTGAGAATGAAGGTATCCTTTTTCACAGTTTCACTACTACTTTTCTATCTTTTTTGGAGGGAATGGTGCTTTTAACTTATTGGGACATATAAGAAGTAGAAACAGCAGAGGACGAAATAAACCCTCCAACCAACCTATCACTAACATATCAGCAATCAACAGTCCACTAACTTAATTGACCATTGTATCATGCCAGTTAGCATCTCTCACTACATGTGCCATCGTGAAGTTGCAATTGCACCTCTGTAAAACAAACCTTGAATCTTCCATCAACCCTTCGAGTTGAAAGGTTTGGACAGCTGCATCTGCATTGTTCATGAGATCTATCACCTGCTCTAAGTTGATTCAACAAGTCCATCTGTTAAGAATATGTTGATAAACAGTAGACGGCCAGCAATTGAACTTCCGGGGGATAGGGTGATTGAAGAGCAATAGGGTCCAAGGGGAATCGAAATCCAGAAGGCATCAAAGGCAGTCCAGAATCCCCAAACCATACGCAAGGAGTTGTCTTTTCATTACTTTGGATACGCCATGAACAATTCTTCCATTGATATTTTGAAGTACAATACCCAAAATTGCAGTTTCTTTAAAACTAATTTCTCGCACTTTGGACTTTTGTGGCCTAAAAAATCCTAAAAGTTTCATTCCAGGTTCTTTTAAAAATTGTTCTTTGTTCTATTTGTCTTGAAACTTGTGAAAAAGAAAAGAAGTAGAATCAATGAGAAATCTTCAAGGAACAAGTACAGCTGCACTTAAGATGATATTCATCCCACCAATCATACAAATTGGTATGCGGGGCACTGCGTTAAAATGAAAACGCTTTCACTATATGCTATAGATTCCAAGACTGAATAGAAAACTAAAGGAAAACGAAGAAGGAAAACTTGAATAAAATTAGTATCTCACTGCTTCAATTACTTCAAATTCCTCAATGGCTTTTCAAAGAAAAGATGCACTATTTGAACTACTTACACATCAAAGAAGCCGGTGTATAAGTTGTCCATCATAATACACGAAAATTTGATAACAATATGAACTCCTAGTTTCTAGTCTGGAGAAAATCAATCAGATTTCCCCAATTAAAACCCATGATGTAAAGTCAGAGTTTTGTCAACTTGGAAAACAGAACAGAAAATTATTACTACTTACTACTGGAGCACTGCCACATGGTGCTCTAGGGGCCTTCTCCACCACACATTTGTGTGGGCTCCACCACCAAGTTTGTGTGATGTAAAAGGCCCGTGAAGCGCCATATGGCGGTGCTCCAAGAGCACTAAATAATCACTCCCAACAACCATGAAAACTAAGCACTAAATCATGATGTGTCACAACCGAATAAGTGGCTTTGTGTACCATGAAAAATCCATTGATTTAGCGTAGCTGCATAGAATTGATCATTCCTTTGCCTTATCTCTGACTTCCCGCTACCACTAGAGGCTATTCCCGATAGAGAGAGCACCACAATTTAAAGGCCATCCAGAACCAAAGAGATCAATTTTGTATTCTGAAGAAAGACACAAGAATGCATTCGGAAGCTTCACGTTATGCTGGAGCTTTACCGTAGTGCTACCCGGGTTAGATATTTACATTGTGATCTCATCCCAGGGTTAATGACATTATTTCTCAAACTCCACTACTTTTTAGTGCAATTTAAATTTTCCAGAGAGCACTTAGACAATTCAGTTCGTGTGCAGGGAAGTCTGCTTGTAGGAATTCGTCAGGCCATGTTACAGTTTTTCAACAAGGGGGTGGAAGTTTTAAAATTAGATATTCAAAGCATACTAAAAGATGCATAGTAATTTTTTATTGTTTTTAGATGAAAAGTGGAGTGTGATAATCATATCTCAATTGATTATACTCCTATATCCTAGTGCTCCATTTTTATTTTTTTTTCCTTTCAGAACGAGACCAATCATGCTGCTAAGATTAAATTTTGTTAACTGATTAAAAGAATTGAGTTGACCGAATCAGATTGATTTCCGGGTTGCCTGAGGCACCTTGAAGACTTCACTCAGTTCTTGCTTAAATACGTAGTGATAAACAAACAATATTCCCACCCACGTGATTCAAAAAAGAAATCCGAAAAGATACTAATTTCGCAGCAAGTCATGAATCTTGGCAATGCACAAACAGGAAAACCAGATGACGAGTAATATTAGATCGACAGAAATAGAGTGTAAGTAAAATGAGACAGAAGCGACCTTTCCAGAGATGATAAGCCAACAATCCCCTTTATGGTTGTGCTTTGCAACCTCCTCAAATGGATGAACTACTTCTAGATTTGAAGTCATCTCTCTCTTCGATTATTTCTGCTCACCACCAAACCAATCTATCTATCGCCACCACAAACAAATACAGAGAGATCCACAAACATAATTGTCAGATTCGACATTTGAAGTCTGAAATAAATAAGCTCAAATTAACAAGGACAGTGATTCGGAGATACCAAGAGAAAAGTTCTGTAGAGCTCGATCTCGAGAGAGAGAGAGAGAGAGAGAGAGAGCGCGAGCCTATCGAACTGCTGTCGGCAGAAAGTCAAACCAATTTTTAGTGCCTCCAAGTTTCCATATTATGCTATTAAGGCCTTCCATTCTAAGATATTTACTTTTTGACCCATATCGAATGGACTGGTTCATGACATTACTGAAGCAACTACTTTTCATGCAACAAATTCTTTCACACAACAACGCCAAAACAATTTCCGAAGAAATTGGTGTACAAAACAGATACTGATCGCATAGTTCATTGGTTCATATATATGAAAATCGAAGAAGACATAATTATGCATTAACAAGAGAATTATTTCATGACATGATAACGAGAACACACTTTTAAGAAATCAGAGACTCTGAACTTCTTCACAACTTAGATTATAACATCTGCATCAAAAAGAGAAAAAGAAAAGAAAAAGACACATTAGTCTACGTAGCATTGGATGACAATGACCACTTGAAAGTGTGACATACATTAAATCTTCAAAACTAATGACGTATATATTTGATTTTTGAGAAATTCGACCTTGCTAGACGTTATCTTAGGGAGGCAAGTCTTTTGGCTATTGTCTACTTCAAGCCCACCCTACCAGATTTCTTGGGGTGAATATGGAATTCGAATTACCACTAACTTGATAAAATTAAAAGATCGAAGACATCTAGGATAAAATACTGTTAGTAATTCGAAGAAGGGGAAACCGAGCTACTGGTATGCAGTAGAGGTGGCAAACGGGCTGGTCTGGACGGATTTGGGCGGGTTGAAAGTTGAAACGGGTCGCGAGTCAAATGCGGGTCAAAAAGTAAACTGGTTGGAACGGGTCGGATCGAATATGGGTCAAGCCAAACCCAACTCGGCCGACCCGACCCGTTTTCCTTAATTAAAAAAAAAAAAAACCCTAATTCCCCTATATCGAAACTCAGACTTGCAAAACAAAAATATCACACGAACCTTTCAAAATCAATAAGAAAAAAAAACCCCAAGTCATGCCTTTAAAAAAAACTCGAAATCGTCTCTGATTTTACTATTAAAATCCATGATGCTTGTACAAGAATATGGGTACAGAATATGGTTAGTTTATGTATGTAGAGAGAGAGAGACTTACGAAGAGCCAAAGCCGCCGCTTAGGTTTGGACTAAAAAGTCAAGTGGTGACTTCTTTTTTTTGTCTCTATTCAAATTTTTTTTTTTGTATTTGTTTGTTTTGCGATAAACTTTTTACCCTTGTTAGCTCGTCTCGACGAGAGAATCGAAAAAGTAAATTTTTTTACTTTTACCTTAATATTTTTTGTAATATTCAAGACAATTTCTAAAAAACCAGTTTTGGGGCTTTATCTTGGATGTTTTTAAAAATATTTGGGTAAAAGTCAAAATTTTTTACTTTTTCAATTGGAGCAAATAAAAAATCGCAAAATACTTATAACAAAATAACAAACACAAAAAAAGTTGAATAAGAACAAAAAAAAAAAAAGGAGTTTTGGATGCTTTGACAAAAAAAAAATTGAATTTTAATTTTTACGCAATGTTGAAACGAAACAGTGGTCAAATGAATTCAAGTTATCCATCCAAGATATCACGGACTATCAATTGTAAAGCACTGAATCAGTTTCTCAGCCCTGTATCTCGCACATGGTCCATACAAGGGGCCAGTAAAGGGGGAAATGGATTGTAGTGAGAGAATGAGCGAGAGACGGGAGAGAGTCGTGCGCGCGAAAATAAATTTATAATTTTTATTTTATTTTCTTTCTTTCAGTTTAGCCAACACTTGTTCAATGACCAATGAACAATACCCCATGTAACGCGGCAAAAATTCCAAATTCAACGCAGGATCTTATAAATACATTTGATTTTAATATATTTTTTAACAACTACAATATTATCGGACAATGAATAATTTTTCTAATTTTATCTCCAGTATTTATAATAGCTTTAATTTAAAAAAAATCGAAAATACAGTGATTTTCCAAAAGAAGACAGTCCAGCGGATGGGGGAGCTAGACATCTGCTCAGGGCTAATATTGACGACGAAGAAGACGAAAGAAAGTCCAGCTTTCGGGAAATTTCATTTCCAAACCCAAGTTTGGGTCTTTTACTTCTAGCCCATATTGAACCCATTTTTAACTCATCTTTTTTTGAAAATGTCATAAGCCCATCGGGCAATACAGATTTCAGAAAAGATACAGGAAAGAACCAAAGCTACCTAAACTTTGATCTCAGGCACCTACTGCCGAAGCAGGCCCGGCGAAATTGTCAGTACATAAGAACCAATCTAGGTCTAGAAAACAGAGGATCAAAAAGATCCACAGTTCAAACCCTAAAAACTAAGCACAGCTGAAATCTGAATGGCAAACAGCAACGATATCAACTACAAGCTAACTGCTCTTATGGATAAATCCACAAGGGTCACCCGGCCACGGCAACAGAAGACTAGTCTTCTTCCAGCCGAATTGTTGCGCTGCCAAACCAACACCACCGAACCACCACCAACCCCTGTTACACCACCGAACCACCATTAGCCCCAAACAAACACCAACATACCACCATCAACGGACCATTCCTCAAAAGGCGCCGGATTATTCGCCCACCACCTCAACCACACCAAATCTGGAAACACCAAACTGGTACAAGACCGGACCGATTTGGGGAGACCCAAACAGCCGGTAGAAGAAAGAAAATAAAAAAACGGCCGGGAAAAAAAAAAAAAAAAAGCCCAAACCCAACCTCACCTACACCTTATTAAGCCGCACTGTCGACCGCCACCCACCGGACCACCACTAGCCGCCTTCCCTGCTCCAATCCAAACTGGAGACCCCAAGCTGAAGACGGGGAGCCGCCACAAAGGCCCAACCACCGGAACAGAAACAGAGACAAGGAAACAGACGGGGGGCCGAACCGCGTCGGACCACCACAAGCCGCCTACTTGCTCCGGCCAGAACCATAAAAAGTCGAACACCGGAACGGGGAACCGCCATAGCAGCTTGACCACCAGATCTAGAAAACGGAAGACAAGAGAAAAACGGACTAGGGAGGGAGAACGGGGAAGGAAACGATGGGAGGAAGGGGGGAAGAAGAAGAAGACGTGAGGAGGAGGGCAAAGGAGGTGGGGGGTGGAGGAGAGGATGGGGCAGCCCCCACCCCCCGGACGAAAAAACCAAGCCGCTGGACCGACGAAGTATAGAGAGAAAGAGGAGAAGATAAGGTAGAGAGAGAAAGTGTTTAGAAAATAAGATGAACCCAACATTAGAAGTGGAAAATCATTTTTTTAACTCATCTAAACTCATTATACAATATGGGTGGATTGGGTTAAAAAAATATGGGTTGAAATTGCCATCTCTAGTACGCAGTATGCATTTTATCTGACCACCACCCTCCCCTTTGTGATCTTGATTATGAACAGCTTTTGCTTCAAGTACGTCTGGATTAGGGTTGCTCAAAAAATCTGGTGAACCGTGAAACCGGTTCAGACCGAACCGATCCGTACCTTTTGAATTTTGTCCGTGGATTAATGGGCAGGACACAGATTGAAAAATTAGAAAACCGTGACTCGCGGTTCGATCCACGGATTTTCATTACAAAACCGTGGATTAACCGAACCGGACCGTGAGATATTTATTTTATATAAATAATATATATGTGTATTTATATAATAAATTGTTAGTAATGTTAACACTTTTTTTCTGCCAATTTTAGTATTTTATGTTAATAATGGGATATAGTGTAAATGTATATAAAATATAGGGAGTAAATCGTAGTTTTTTTATAAAAATTACGGGTAATCTTAGTTGAGTTTAAGTAGTTCATTTCTTTTTCGGTTCTTTTATATTATGTAATATACTATAATGATACAATCTTACTAGTGTTTTAGATTCTTTTGAATTTGATTTCTGAAATAAACTTTTGGTAGTTTATGTAACAAGTACTTTCTGGTGATGTTAACCTTAATTTTGAATGTAACATTCTTTCATTTTATTGTGGGATATATGCTTGAACTTTATTTTTGCTAAAATCCGTGGACAAAACCGTAACTGATCCGCGAGTCACGGATCGGATTGGAACCGGACCGTATGACTTTTGGTCTGGACACGGATTTCATTTTGTAAAATTTATGACTAGCGATTCGGTTCTCGGATTCCTAGAAATCCGAACCGAACCGGACCGCGAGCAATCCTAGTCTGGATGGATCTTCCTCTTCAGCATCCTTCTCATCAACTACAGTAAAAAATGCATTATACAAATGGAAATTAATTAATTGTTATTAACTGAAATAAGTCTAACTTCCTAGGAACATCCTTCAACTAAATTAATTGAAACAAATCACCCCAAATTGACTCGTATCAAGAATTAAGTAGTACTGCGAATATTGCATTATTTTCTTTTACATCTCAATTTGCTCTGTACATTAAGTAGACCTAGCTAACATAAAAGAGGCATAGTGAGCAAGGAAAGCAGATGCTACAAAGAGAGATATAAAATTTTAAAAAAAGAAAAAAGACAGGCATGGACGGACTCACTTGATTCAGTTTAGTATCCTCTCTGACACCGGGGATGAGCTTCTTGCCAAACCAGAGTCCTTTTTTTAAAATTAATTCGTAGGGTTGCTATTCGTAACAGGTTTAATTTCTTGTGATAACTGATATCTAGATTGTGGTTGGTGCGATCTGGGTTTGTGTCGTTGATCCCATCAGAATCAGTTGTTCTCTCTTTTTTCTTCTTCATCTTGAGTCCCATGCCATCCAACTTCACATGACATTTTCAGTTCATTTTTGTTCTGGGCAATTTTGCCATAACAGGAGGCACAATATCCAAATGTTGCGAACAGTACCAGGGGATCAAGTTCTACTTCTTTACACTCTTTTGAGTTTCGATCGAGTCATAATTCTCATGATCATCATAGAAGAACTCCTGATCATAGTCTTCTTCACCACTACTTAATTCTTGTTTTTCAACAACTCCTTTGACATTTTTTTATTTCCATCAAAATCACTCAATGGATCAAACCCAAATGTGCCAATAGTGAGAATGCCATCCCTCCAACCTTCGAACCCATTTGCCAGTTTGACATTTTCAAGTAGTACTTGTGTTTCTGTTTAAATATTGGTAACCAACTCAGCCACCTTCTTCATATATTTTCACTACACAAATCCGCACAAGGTCTGTACCCAAAAATGTTGGCAAGGTCTGTACCTAAAAATGTTGGCAATATTGGTAACGGTGACACTGTAAAAAAAGAAGAGAAAAACAACGATAGAAATTAGAAATAGAATGATGGGACCCACTTTGTTTGGTTGTCAGTTTTGAGATAAAAAAGTTCTATAGATTTATTTTTTTTTTTCATCTTTAGTAAAAAAATTTAACATTAATATAACAAAGTCTTTTATTTTTTGAATAGAGGTACACTATGTACATCCAAAAAGTATAAAATAAGTAAAAAAAATTGACAAAAAATCACTAAAGACGAAAAAAAACGGATGAGGAAACAATCAAAATTTTTGGAAAGTTTATTTTTGAGAGGAAAACCAAAAAAAGTGATTCATAATTCTTGATTTTATCACTTTAGAGCAAAATACTCAACCATGGTCCCAGCAAAAAATTTCGCAAGACCATTGATTTTGAATTGAGGATGTAATTAAACCAAACCATTGTCAAATTTCCAACCTAGCTAGAATCCTTATTAAATCCCTAGGTCCCAAGACTTTTCCATGCGTTAAGCTCCTGGCTGTGAAGCATCGGCATTGTCAGAGACCACCGTATCTTTGTTGGAACTCCAGGGACATGCGACACACTGGGAACACATAACGTGGTGTGTCCATTAAATTTTAATTTTTGGGGACACTGCAGGATGATTATTATTAATTTTGAAAGCTTTTTCGGGGTAAAATATGTAAAACTTTGCAAGTATTATGCCAAAAGTGAACAATAAGACATGTGTATAGGCATACACCACCGGTTGCTAGTGCCTTTGATAGGTGTCCTAATCTAATATTTAGTGGTTGCATTGTACGTTTGTATCCATGTCTGTACCCCCGTCATGTCCGTGTCCATACCATGCTACATAGCTCTTCGCTCAACACGGTTTTCAAAATGATGTCCGCTGATTGTTTAACATAGGCCTTCCTAGCCCTTCCCTCTTTTTTTTTATTTTTTATTTTTTTTGTGATTCGTCACCTATTAGGCGCGCGGTGTTTGATTAACATAAACAAGTCAGTTGATTTGAGATAAACAAGTCATGGGTAAAGTCTACCGAACACTCAAATATGCGGGGCTCACATTCCTAAGAGCGGTGGTGCATGCATGCCAGTTTTTCTGTCTAAGTACGTAGAAGCACCCGCGCGCGCGGGGTATAGGGTTTTAACTAATTAAATTTTGCAATGCATGTAACTTGACAAAAGAACAATTTATTTCTGAGCTCCGTAATGTCTAACACATTCCAGGCTCACCAAACATAATGAAGCTGGCCATGGACCTTCTTCAGTTACCTTCCATGATAGAGGAAAGCAAAACACTGAAGAATCCATGTCCATGTCCCTTTTACCATATATAATAACTCGACCTACATAATATCACTCACATTATCCCATTATTGTAGTACATGAAAGTGAAATCAATACCCTTAGTTCCCCTATCTTTTTCTTCTTCTTTCTCTCTGTAATTGTATTAGCCGTTTGACTTTGTGCGGTCCTTGATGTGTATTCCATGGCCTCCACCACCATTGGGGTTTCTAGAAAGGGAGAGGTGGACCCCCGGGTCATGGTGAGTGCAAGAACAATTATAGAGAATCGAATTGTTCACACCCTGCACGTTGCTGTTCATAAAGGCCTTCAATGGAGGTGACGAAATTGGCGCCATAGTTTTGTCACTTTTGTCCTTGCTCTTTGTCCTTCCTTCTTCGTTGCTGCTATTGCTGCCATCACTTCCTAATTTTCCACCACCTCTCGAACCTCTGGGGTCGCCTTTCATCTGAAGGCCAGGAGGGTTTCCGCCACCAAGCTCATGTTTCTTTTGGGAATTAGGGGTACGGCCTAACTCCATGATCGCACCTTTGTTTTCACCTGCAATTGTGATGACCCTCATCCCCAACTCTTCAGAATCAGATAGCTTCCTGTAATGGTGGTCTTTTTCTTTCGCTTTGTTGTCTCTAGTTAGGTCTTGCTTCCCGCTGACATACACCTTAGGTGTAGTTCCAATGGTTTCTTGGACCAGAATAGTTTTCTGCTCAGCTTCTGGAGGAATGTTGGCATGGCGTTCCGTGTCAGACTTCAATTGGGCTGGGGGTAATGTTAGTGGAGATGGTGGGTGAGCGAGGGGATTGATCTGTGGAGATGGGACCTTAGGGGGTGGAGATGGGGCTTTTGGTTGAGTTAATTCCCCAATTTTGGGGAAGCGTGTTGCTGTTGGCACCCAAGCAGTCGTGATGGCTGTGGGGGCAACGATGGTTATGGGGGAAGGAGGAGGTGGTGGTGCTGCTGGGGATGGCGACAATGGTTTTGGTGGCGGGGGATATGTTGGCAGAGGAGCTGAAGGAACATAGGTGGCTCTTGGTTTTGGAGAGGGGGGCAATGAAGAGGATGAAATTTGAAGAGTTGTTGAAGTTGGTGATGATTTTGGGGAAGGAGGGGCTACGGGAGGTGGTGGTGCCACGACAGCCCTTGGTGGTGCTGGAGCAATAGGGGAAGGAGGTGGTGGGGTTGGCTGCCGTGGTTCACGTGGTGGTGGGGCAGGTGCTTGGGTCGCTGGCTGTGGAGATGGTGGGGTAGGTGCTTGAGGTGCTGAGGGTGGAGGAGGCGGTGAGATAGGTTCTTGAGGTGGTGGTGGCTGAGTTGGCTGAGTTACTGGTGTAATAAATGTTTGGGCTACTGTGGGCCGGACAAATGGTGGCCTTGGCTGGGGAGCCGGTGGGCCATCAGATGGAGCTGGTGGTGGAGCAGGAGCTGGGGTGGGGGCAGTGGCTGGACGAGCCATTGAAGCTAACCGGAACCATGGGCGAGCTGGGGGTTGCTGGCTTGCCATGATTTCTTAAAATTGTAGAGGGTGTCTCAGGCTACCAAAGTACTCGTGTATATGTGTATCTCGGAACAACAAATATAGAAATGAGCACTTGAAGTTGAATGAAAGGCTGTTGTATGATCCTATATTTATAGCTTAGTGGGTTATGATCATCTACCAGGCATCATGAATCATGCCTACATGCACACACAGTCACAATGAGAGAGAGAGAGAGAGAGAGAGATAGGAATGGGGGAGAATCTGATTCAGTAAAGCACATGCTGCTCTAATCAAAAGCCAAAAAATTCAGTCACCCGGCAAGATAGGTATCAACAACAAATCAGCTGGGGTCGTTCTTTAGAAATATGGGAAGCGTAAAGGAGTGCCCTTTTGGCCGCATCTTAATGCATTGGCCTTGAGCAGAAGTTCTTTTCTTTAATTCTGTTTCAACATGCATGAGACATTAAAAGCATCCAAACCTCCGCGAAAGCGAAAGCGAAAGAAAGAAAACTTGTCTCTGTTTGGGAACCTACGGTCATTCTGCTGGCACATCGATCAATATGCTACTCGAATACTGAAATGGAACTACTGCCCTCTTGGCGGCGCACAATCTCTTTGTTTTGATGGTAATTAGAGAGATAAGCGTAGCAATTACATATGTTAACAGCACAAGCAAACACTTTGCCATGATGAGAGATGCTTGAATTGAGATTCACTAAAGGGATTTGTGGCACCGTTGTTGTCTATATATATGCCTTGCTTCTGACTTTTACTTGTTGAATTAAAGAAAGAAATGATGCTCTCTGCCCTCCACTTTTCTTTTCATTTGTTTGCCTTTATCATTTACTAGTACTAGTAACTTGAATACCCTACCAAACAGAGCCTGATCAGATGATCCTATTCGGGCTTTGGGGGAAGTTCAATTCTGGATTATTTTTAATACAGCACACTGGAACAATGCTTTTGAAAATTCCCTTGGCTCTTTCTTTCTATTGCACTCTCTGTTTTGTATTCGAAAAGTTGTGAGGGATTCTTTCTTTTCAATTTATTTAGTATTTTTTCTTTCTTTGATAGGACTAAGAATAATATCAGAAATGCAAAAATCGGAGATTCTTATTACCCAGAATGAGAAGAAAAGAATATAAATGCAAAACCCCAAACAACAATACAGCAAATATAGCCCAAGCCTACAATAGGGAGGCCGGGAGTCAGATATTGAGAAAGTCTACAGCCCGTCAAATGGCCCCCAATTTCCATTAATTAATACATTTTTTTTTAGTCTGCATTTGGTGAATCCACCACCCTATATAAACGTTATGGATATATTACTCAAAATCTTTTTTATTCATCTTAAGCAGCTGATTGGAATTGTTATGACAGCGATTTGATTTGTATTTATGGGATTGTATACAGTTACCAATGGCCTTTGATTCTCTGCATCGAGTATCTTGGGTGTCTATCGTAATAACAAATAAGTGTAACAAATAATTTGACCGTCCATGATTTTCAATCACTCATCAAAACAAATACAGTAAGATAGTCACTTTGTGGATTTATTTAGATTCAGAACTGACATAGAACGAGGATTCACTCATATGTCAGCCCACATAAATAAATTTTTGGGCCGAGTACAATGGGCTTCAACAACCAGCCTGGCTTGTGACAACAGCATGCCCAGAAGGAAGCAAAAGTTCAACCCAGAAACAAACATTCTCACGACATAATAATGTCCCATTCATCCGGTAAAATGAAAAAGCAAAATGAAAAAGAAAGAAATGAGTAAATTTTAAGGCACTTGCACCGAAGGAATATAATTATTTTTTTAATCAAAATGGAGAAGATTATATATACTTAATAATAATAGTTCAGCGGCACTGACACACAGAGTTCGTTACAAAAATCTTACACAAAGTTAAATTAATAGTCTAACTATTGTAAACAAGAAAAGCCCAAGGTAGGCGATGTCTTTCTCCCCGATTCAAACATTGAGTCTGACGCAAATAGTAGCATTCACGATTTGCTGTATATTCATACCTAAAATCATCAGTCTCAAAAGAGATAAAATGATAGTCAAGGATAAAAGACAACAAATACCCAGAGAATCCACCCCGACCACATAACAACGATCTGACTGGGTTAGGTTTAACATTCAAATCATTAAATACTATTGTTAAGGCTTGCAATCCCTCCCAACAATCGTCAAGATAATATATTGAGTTACCAATCGGCATAGACCATCTCATAGTACGGACCATCTTACGAGTATAATCCATCTCAATCTCCCAAGCTCAATCAAAAAATTCTATTGTTTAACTTCGTATTTGAAGACCGCGGATATAAATACGAAACAGATTGAAAGATAAAATTATTCCACAAAACTGAAACGAGTTCTAGTTAAATAATCGGTCTGAATATTAAACCTAAATATATACATATACAAATTAGGTTACTTGGCTCGGTATTTCATCTTTCCCAGAGAATGAAGTTTAGCCGACCATCAAAGCCAGAGTCATGTCCATTCGCAACCCTGTTTCTCGTCGTCACGGCCTCTCACTGCCTCCATGGCCGAGAGCCCTCGTCCAGCAACCGACTGCCGATGTCAGTAGGAAACTTTTGTTAATACAGATATGTTGAGTTTTTTTCCTTTTTATCCCCAAATATACACCTTTTTTCTACTTAGTCCCTAAATTATCAATTTGACGATTCATCCCCTCAACTATCATACCATTACCTACTTAGTCCAATAAATAACGGAAATTAGGAATTTGAAGGGAAAATGCCATAAAAAGCCTATTTGGGACCCTATAGAGCAGATTAAAAATTAGAGCACTTAGTTTTTTAATCATATTTTTTAGAATATAAACATTATAAAATTAAGTGCTCAAATTTTCAATCTGTTTGGATCGGTGCAAAAATTTTATTTTCTAATTATATTATTCTAAAGAGTCATGATTAATTTTTATCTCTAGGACTATCATAATTAAAAATCTATTTTTTATTTGGGACCCTTTAGATATCAAATTGATAGTTTAGGGACTAAGTAAAGAAAATGTGTGTAGTTTAGAGGATAAAAAGAAGGGCGCGGCTATTCGCAGTCACGTCTTTTCTCTCACAGCCCGTTAAAAATTTTCAATTAGACTCGACAGTTAGTTACCGAAATTGAGATACATTTTCAGTATCCAATTACCGAAATATGATATTTTTTTCAATAGCTATTTACCGAAAATGCATGTTTGGCAGTTGTCTACCCAAAATTAAATATATTTTCGACATATAGTTACCGAAATATAATCTTATTTTCAATAGCTATTTACCGAAATGTTATTTATGATTTTCAACAACCACTTACTGAAATATAGTGGGTTATGGGAGAAAATAGGTGGCTACGAATAGCCGGCCCCTAAAAAGAAAAAAGAAACTCCAAATATGTTTGATGTTTTAATTACATAAACGGCCCTTTAGACTTTGTATAGTAATTAATTGGCTATCCAACTTTGACAAACTCCACACTTTGATCATGAACTTCTTTAAACTCTTGTTTTATCCAATGTCTCAAACAATGAGCTCGATTAACCTATAAACAAAAGAGGTGGTGGCCTAGCCCAAGTGGAAGGGTATTCTCTTACCCCACACTCATCCAGGGTTCAAATCTTGCCCCTTCCCCCAACCCCTAATTATGTAATGTAGGGTAGGAATTAACAAATGACAAAAAAAATTCCACCGCCATACAAAGGTGTGAAATCCTAGAAGGGGAGGGGAAAAGAGAAGAAAGATCTTGGTGGCAGCTAGAGTTTTGAGAGAGAGAGAGAGAGAGATTAGTTAGGAAGATGAGGAATATAATTCAACACCTTTGAGGAAATAGAAAGAAGATTTGCACTTAAGTTCCTCCATAGTACTACTTAGTTTTTATTTAGATTCCTCCCCACGAATATCTTTAATTGGAACACACACACGCATATATGTGTGTGTATACAATGAATTTAGTTTTTCAAATGTGCTAAAAGTACTTTAAAGGAAGTATTTTTAGCATTTTTTTGCACATTTAAGAAACTAGGCTTAAATAAACACACACAAGTGTTTCATTTACTATTTTATTAGGGAAGAGGTGGTAGGCAAGAATGAAGACTAAAAATAGGTCTTGTCTACTTCTTCATTCTTTTCCAGTTAATTTGTTATCAACATGTTGTTAAAAGTAATGGCTAGCAAATAAGAAGGAAAAAACAAAAATATGGTTGTTGTTAGGATTTTCGTCGTGTGGTCTCACCATACGAAGTACTGATCGAGTATATTAGTTGGCTTATAGCTACCAAAACTACCACATTACTAATCGATCGATCATCCTTTTTAGCGATTTTGTTTTCAAAGTAAGAAGATTCCCAAGATATTCCCTTATCATGGGTTTGGATCGATGCATATGCTTTCTAGTTTCTACCTCCTCCTCCTCCTCCTTCTTCTTCTTTTTCGAGGAAACCTAATTCTTCTTTGTATACATCAATATTGTAGGAAACAAAACAATGTCTAGGTATGTATAGTAGTATATTACATATGTCTATATAATACTCTCAGAATTGGTAGTCAATATTTATGATGAAATTAAGAACACGCGTCAAGAAGGGACCACACTCTAGGTAAGCTAGGACTATAGAAATACTATAAGGTAGATGGCAGCAGTAGGTAACATTCTTCTTTTCCATCCAAAAATGTTAATTTCTCTTATCCGTTATCTCAGAAGCTAACTTAATCTGCAAAGGATCTTTCAAGATACTGTATTACTACCAATCTAGGTGCCCCCCTAGGCCTTCTAAAGTCCCTTTATTTTTGGATCTAGAACTCACATCAAGTCAGACTAGAAGCAGACGTCAACAATATATTATGTGCCCACGGAAATAGTACTAGTAATTCTCAAGTTTAACAAACATGAACACTCTCACAAAAACATAGAAGGATAAAGAAACATGAACGCTTGCATAACACAATTGGCGCAAAAGCGATGAATTCATGAATTGCTATTCATTATAAGGACTAGTTATGCGGGATTGTAAACACTTTACAAAGCTAGCTCGACAACAATCACTTGTAACAATCCGTGTTTCCTTGTTAACTCTTGATAAGTACCTTTGAGTTTCCTAACAGCCACACAACTTGCTTCCCGTCTATAGAGTGGTACTCTCACCCTTTTTTTGTAATCACTGTTTGCATCTCGATCTAAAAGCCTCTCAAGTCTCAACCATCTAGGGATGACAATGGGGCGAATCGGGTTGGATTTAGCGTCCCCCAAACCTGTCCCATTCTATATCGGATCGGAGTCGGAGCGGAGGAAATCGGGGAGGTGTCGGGGGAAAATTAGGTTTCCATTCCACATAATAATTTGACTAGTTTTGTTCTTTTTAGAGTATTTTGATAAAAAATAAAATATTGATGATTGATGAGAGTTGAAAAAAAATAGAAATAAAAAAAACAATGACATAAATTAGTGTTTTATTAATTGTTATTTTGCTTTTATTATATCAAAACAATGAAATTTATTTAGACATATACATACAAAAATATAAATATCTATAATCGGGTTCAGATCGGGTTAAAACGGGGCGGGGGAAGCAAATACCATACCCGCCCCGTTTGCCTATCGGATCGGAAAATACCCGCTCGGATTGGAGCGGGGAGGTCGGAGACGGGGACGGATCGAAAGTAATTGCCATCCCTACAACCATCTTGCTCCCTAAAAATACCAAAAATCGGCTAGCTATGTGAAGGCATGAAGAATTTTTAAACATGCATATATACAAACAAGGCCTAATTAAGTATAGATGTCGATCATCTCAACCACTGAAGTATGAGAGGCTCACATTACTAGTAAGATGTGGAGTTGAAAAATAGTACCAATTAAAAAGAACTTAAAATATTACTCTAGTATGTGGCTCAAAAGCCGCCAGCTGTGCATGAGATTGCACCCCAAAAGTCCTATTCGATCACAAATAAAACCAACTGGGCTAGCTAGGCTATTGTCTATTATTCCACAATAAATGGTTTAATCGTCATAATATACGTTAGCGAAATTGAAATGTAAAAGTGTGTGTGTGTGTATATATATATTAAAACAACTACTAGTGGACAAGCTATATCCAAGTCTTTCCTTTTCTTTCTTCTTTTGTTAATTTGGCTTCGCGATCGTTTGAGAAAAAAAATCCCGCAAGTACGCTTGTTAATTAAATCTTCAATTCATTTTATATATATATATATATATATATATATCATACAAGAACATCTTCAATTGGATCTCTAGCTTGTTACTTTTAATGAATATGTTCCATTATTACAAGCTCCAGTTCTGCATGGTCAATAATATCGATCCAACTGTATTATTGTAAGCAAAAATTTGTCTCTCACGGTCCAAGAGCATCTCCAATAGACTTAATAGGATCCTAAACAATTTGTCTGGAAAAAGTGCACATTTTAACTTTGTCTAGCCACCCAATATTTTTACTATCCAATAGCCTGTACAAACCCCTACCCAAATCCCAAAACTCCCATGATTTATAAAAAAAAATAAAAGGAAAAACACCCACCACCACCGCCATCCCTCATCTCCGACACCTCCATAGCCACCACACCCCAGCACCAGCTATGCCCATCTCTCTCTCTCTCTCTCTCTCTCTCTGAAATAGCAAAACCCGGATGGAACCAAACGATTTTGCACCACCGTCGTCCAAATCGAAAACCCCAACCGACTGACCAAATTAAAATCCCACAAACTAAAATCGAAAGACCTAGCCATAAATTAAAATCAACCACAAACTACAAACTGAAGTTGAAAGTCGAAAAACCCACAAATTGAACTCAAACACAAACTGAATACCATAAACCAAACCTCAAACCCACAACAGCGTCAGAGGACGACGGCAACGCTGGCAACAACGGAGCCAACGATGGCTGAACTGAACCCCGCCAGAATAGAATATGACGACGGGTGACGGCAAACCCCTTGACAACGGGTGACGCCTAGCAGAGCTGGTGGGGGAGAGAGAGAGAGAGAGAGCCGAGTGAACAGTCGATTGCCCCTTGTGGCGTGGCACTGTAGCAGTTCGTCAGAGTAGCGAGGTTGGAGCGAGTTTGCTGCTTGAGAGTTTTTGATGGTTTCCTCGCCTCTCAGGAGAAAATGACGAGGAGAGAAGCCAAAGAGAAGGCTGTGTGGAAACTTTATATCCATCTCAAAATCAATTAGCAATGAGTGAAGAGGTCCCAAATGTTATTAAGTGATCACCCATTCCCCACACCCAAGCAATGTGGGACTTTATTATCTTAACATTCCCCCTCACGTGCCGCATTTGAGGTCTGTCACGTGTGGCCACTTTTGAATCCTATCATCGTGCAACCTTTTTGCTGGTCTGTCATCGTGGGGTGTGGATTGTAAATTTTTTTAAAATATGGGGTAGAATGGGCCCCGCTCTGATACCATGTGGGAGTGGAATGGGTGATCACTTAATAACATTTGGGACATTTCCACTCATTGCCAATTGGTTTTGAGATAGATAAAAAGTTTCTACATGGTATCAAAGCGGGGCCCGTTCCACCCCACATTTTATAAAATTTACAATCCACACCCCACGATGACAGACCAGCAAAAAGGCTGCACGATGATAGGACCCAAAAGTGACCACACGTGACAGACCTCAAACGCGGTTGCACGTAAGGGGGAATGTTAAGAAAATGGAGTCCCACATTGCTTGGGAGTGGAATGGATGATCACTTAATAACATTTGAGACCTTTTCACTCATTGCCAATTGGTTTTGTTGGAGATGCTCTAACGCCACCAAGTTTTGAACTCAGAACACTTCGGTTTACAGCTAGCTCAACTGCATGTGCTGCCCACTTCAACGACCACTTGGCGTAAAACCCATGTTCCAAACCTGAGGCCAAATACCAGGAACCAATATATATATCACCCCCTTAATCTGAGTTTTTAGAAGTAACGTATCTAATTAATTGGCCTTTCTGGTTTCTCTACCGTCGGACCTCTTCTATATTCGTCATTTGCCGGTGACTCGTCTGGTGGTGGGATCAGATGTGCGATTGTAGGTGCGGAACTTTTTGTGCATGATCAGGTCACCGGAGTTGAAGATCTTTGTTGGTGGATGATGATGGCGAGGTTTTTTCATTTTCTTGTTGGTTTGCGATCTTTTGTTTATTCTTCTTTTCTTTGTGAAGGATTTTTTCTCCGGTTTCTTGCCATGAGCCTTTCTCTCGACTGGATTTCTCCCAGTTGGGTTGTTTTTTTGTTTTTGCATGTTTGGGGTATAGTCTATGGATCCCCGCAGTCTTGGTAACTTTAGTCCTTCGTCTAAGAACGAATTTTCATCTTGATGTAACCTTTCGTTGGAGTTATAATATATCATTTGTTTATCTTTTGGCCAAAAAAAAAAATTTTCCTTTCTTGCGCAATTACATAAAGTTAATTGGCTTGTGAAATTAGATATAGATACATTTGGTAAAGGCTTGTGTATCGAGATCCAAAAACAAAATTTTCTTCGTATCCTTTGAAATCCAGTACGCTAGTTTACATTACATTTTTTTATATAACTAATTTGGTGGTGTTGTTAGCTTATACGCACTTCGAATAATTCTATGATTTGAAGTTACATTACATTATTATCAAGCACATTGAATTGGCCACGTACAGTCCAGATCCAATGAGGACTCCCGCACGGTGCTACCGTGCGGGACTCCTCTTTTCCGATCGAATTGCGATGATCCGAACCGCTCAAAGTGATCAGAATGTGATTTTAAAGGTATTCGCAAGAAATCAGCAAAAAAAATGATCGGGAAGGGCTTATTGAATGGTTCAGTAAAAAACTGCTCGGATCAAGCCCTTCCCGATCATTTATTTTGCTGATTTCTCGCGAAAACCCTTAAAATCACGTTCTGCACACTTTGAGCGGCTCGGATCGTCGCAATTCGATCGGAAAAGGGGAATTCCGCACTATAAGGCTGTAAGGGATCCCTCATTGGATCCGGACTGGCCACATGTATATATGTATCTTTTTATTGTTAGAGCATCCACAGTGGAATAAGCAAAATAAAAAGTTGCTAAAGTTAACAATATTTGTTTAAAAAAGTGTTCACATTGGAATAACCAAACTTAACAATCTCTTAGCAACTCATCAAATTTTGGCTTTTGAATAATCAAAACTAGTAACCTCTAGCCAATAATCAAATTTAGTGATCCTCATATTTTATCAATCAAGACACCCATCATTACACAAAAATCTTATCTCTCAACAATATTTTCAAAAAATAATTATAAAAAACTATTCTTATTTTTCTTTTTAGAAACTTTTTCTAAAAAAAAAGAGTCTTTATATGAACTATTTAAATTTTTTTTTTTATGAAAACTGTTTTTTCAATTTTGTAAAAATTATTCTTAAAAAAAAATTGTATTTACACAAAGCTATTTTTTTACACTTTTTTTCATTAACTATTTTTTTATCCAACTATTTTTTTTCTTCCAAAAACTGTTTAATTAACTCTTTTTTTCCAAAAACAAATATTTTTTTTATAAAAACTGTTTTTAACATGAACTAGTTTCTCAAAAACTAGTTTTTCAAAAGATTTACGTGAAATGAAAGGGAAAAATTTGGAGAAACTTCATGGAAGGAAGCAATGATTCCATTGGTTTTGATTTTGAGCAAAAAATAACTAATGTGAGACTTGACATTGTTAACTTTGCTTATTTGACATTGATAACTTTGGATAATCAAAATCTGATTATTCAAAATCTGATGTGGATAATCAAAATCTGATGTGGCATGATTTGATTATTCACTTTTGCTTATTCCGCTGTGGATGCTCTTAATAAGAGATAAGACCAAGGGAGGATGAGATACCAAATTATTACAAAATGTTAACCAAATCGAATTCCCAATACTTGTTTGGGTCTTGTTTTCCAAGTGATTCAAAAATAAAAAGAAGAAGAAGTCTTTCGCTTGATTTTCTTTATTTTTCCTCTTTTATGGATTTCTCTTTAATACCAAAAATTTAAGATTTAACCTTAAGGCCTAGTTTTCCAAAATAAGCCCCAGCCTTTTTTTTGTTTTGTCAGTATTTAATTTTTTTCGCATTTGTTGATTTTGCATCAAAATTTTGTGGATTGCAGGTTTGTCTTGATGAGAAGAATTGAAAAAGTAAAAATTATGAATTTTACCCTCTCTCTTTTTTCCCCAAAAATATCCAGTTTTTAGCACTTTTAGCAACAACAAAAATAAAAATGCTAAAACTTGGGTAAAAATCATAAGTTGATAGCAAAATCCATGTTTAACGCTTAACGCCTAAAAATGCTGCACAAGTCATGAGAAGTTTTTAGGTACCGATGAGATACTCCGTCAACGATCCCAACCATCCAAACGTGTTTTGAATGGTTCGAATTTAAAAAGAGAAAAAGATGAAAGAGAGTGGGGTGGGGGGAAAGGAATAAATCGGGACGGTTCAAAACACATTTAGACAATTGAAATGATTGACAAATCACAAGTACCGTTACGAAGTACCCATTTGGTACCCAAAAAATTCTCATACATGTCATAACATGATGACAACGACTAGCTAGCAGTTTGTAAGAGTAATGTTTTGTATTTTAGGCTTGTAGTAAGCCTTGTTTTTTTTCACTTTTCAAAAAGAATTTTTTAAAATTTTTTTTCTTAAATTCCTCTTATTTTCAACGTTTCTCTCTTTATCTCACTCCACTTATTATCCCTACTATTTTTTAAAAAAAATTTCAAAATCCATTCCAAACGTAGCAAAATTTGGCAACCATGCAAATGGGAAATCTAAGTGGGAGAAGTTATGATGAAATTGACACGGCATATACAATATAGTATATGTTTTTGAATTGTGACAAGAGAATATGCCCAACACCATATACTACTGCTAATATATATTCCGAATCGAGAAATTGGAATATATATGATCTTCAGGGCTCGTTCCAAAAACCTTCTTATTTTATAAGAGCATCCACAGTGGTATAATCAAAACAAAAAGTTTATAAAGTTAGCAACATTTGCTCAAAAAGAGCTCACATTGGAATAACCAAACTTAGACATATCTTAGCAACTCATCAAATTTTGGCATTTGGATAATCAAAACTACCAACCTTTTGTCAATAATCAAATTTAATAGTGTTCACATTTTCTCAATTAAGTATACCATCATTAAACAAAAATATTATTTCTTCCATTTTCAACATGTTTATAACAAAAATATTTTTAAAAACAGTTTTTATTTTTTGCAAAAATAGTTTTTTTACACTTTTTTTTTATTAAAACTGTTTTTCCCAAAAAAAATTTAAACAGTTTTTTTTTTTATTAAAACTTTTTTTTCAAAATCTGTTCTTTTGAAAGAAAAAACTTTTGTATTCAAAAACTGTAATTTTTTTTTAACTTTTCCCGAAAACTGTTTTTTTTTAATCAAAGTTTTCAAAAAACTATGTTTTCTTTTTCTAATAACCTATTTTTATTAGTTTGAAAACTATTTAAAAAAAATTGTTTTCTATGTCACAATTTCTAAATTTTATAAGTTAAAAAGGTGATGTAGCAAGTTTTGGTTATTCAATTTTGATTGTACCATTGTGGACCTCTACATTGCTAACCTTAGCAACCCCTTAAATGGATAACCAAAAGATGATGTGGCAACTTTTGATTATTTCACTGTGGATGCTCTAAGTACTTATTTTGGAGCTTTGTTCCACAAAATCCAAATAGTCAGCTTATTTTTATATTTTCAAACTAAAAAATAATGTAAATGAAAAATAATTTTTTTTTTTTGCACCGTATTAAAGATCTCAATGAGATCTATCAAATAAGATCCATAGTGATAGAAAAATTATTTGCATAAGTATATGATTTTTGAGCTTGAAATTACCTTTTCAAAAAATAAATATTTATTCACCCTTTTTTGGAACACACCTTATTATTAGATAAAAAATAAGTTCTTATTCCGATTCTGGAACGGGTCCTAAATACTACTACTATATGCTAGTGGATCGGAGTAGCATATATATATATATATATATATATATATATATATATATATACCGCCCGTCAAATCGTTAACTTTTTGGATCAACCTAGAAGTAGTGCCAGCTTTCAATACAAACCCAGTAGGTACCGTGCTAATCCCGCGTAGGCTGCGTGTTCTTTACTGTAATTATTAATTGTGACGTCCGTCAGGCAGACTATCTCTATCTTTATCTTAATCTGATTTGATTAATTAGGAGTAGTTTTAGTTTTGCTGGCAAATGGCAATGGCTTTGTGTACGGCAACAACTTGGAATAAAACAGAGAAAACAGATAGTAGTAGGATATTCCTTTCCCTTTTTTTCCTTTTTTTCACGAGAGCTAAACTGTGGGCCCAACGTTGGTTGGAGTTGGACACGTACGCCTCCAAGCTAAAGTAGGACTACTACAGTCAGATACCGAGATGCCTGAAATAAATAAATACTCCAATTAAATTGGTGGGAAATAATTTTAAAAATTATGCATATGCTTTTTTTATTACTACTAGATTTTTTATCCAAAAAAAAAAATCACAATTTTCTCTAAAGAATGTAAATAGAGTATATGAATGACCATGCAAATTCATGACTCCTCTCACATAAGGTCTTTCACCTTTATGTACGTACATGAATACTGCAAATACGTACATGAATATTTTACGTAGATTAGCTAACTACTACTTTAGTTACATACGTGAATGACACCCGCCCGTTCTTGTCTCATGCATGTGTTTACTATTATTGAATTATTCTCTTTTTATTCAACTTTACTTTCCACACACACATTTGAATTATGCATTGTCTTGTTTAATTTTAATAAACTACTCTAATTATCTTCCACAAATTTGAAACGTATCCCAAATTAAATTTATACTTGTAATTGTAGAGATTTTATTGTTTCACAAAATAACGCACAAAAAACATTGCAAGTTACGATTTGTCGAGCTGGTTTAACTTAAAATTATAATCCTACTTGTGCATGTTCTCAAATTAAATTGGACTTTCATGTATAAATCGATAAAAATACGAGTGACATATATAGTATCCCTACATATACTTGTAATGAACTTAAAATTTTGCGATTTTGGGTTGGTGTTTTGGTATTGCGGATTTTCTCGTTTGGACGAAGTTTTTTGCGGGTCTTTTAGGGGGTTGACAGATATAATTTTGTTGTATCAATGTTGATCTGGTGTGGGGCTTTGGAATCAATTTAGGTTGTTTTTAGGTTTTTTTTTCTTTCTAAACAATGTTTTGTTTTTGTTGTTTTAGGTTGTTTTCTTGTTGTGATGCCATCTACCTTCGTGTGTCCCTTTAATCTTTGCATTCTTTGTCTAAAAATTAATAAAATCTTTTTTGTTGTTAAAAAAAAAAGAACTCAAAATTTCAGGTGTGAAATAAGAAATTTGCCGCTTGTTTTGAATCCATAGGGTTCTCTAAAGTAAAACCCTCTCGAACCCCACATTGTATACATATATATATACATATACATATATATACATATATATATATACATATATATACATATACATATACATATATATACATACATATACATATATATATACATATACATATATATATATATATATATAGCCTCCCTTGACAAGCTCTATACCTGTTTATTATATCATGAAGTTGAACCAACCCGGTACCAATATACTTATTGAGCAAGTACGTTCGCAATTAACCTAATTAACTCGATTGAAATGGTCATCATTGTTCAACTAATTATAATTAATGTGTCAAAATATCTTATGAATTTTTAACATCGTATGATTGTTCGACAGAGTAGACGTAATCTCTCCATTTGGTGCACCCCGCGACCTTAACTATAGCCAACTCATTTTTCATCAATCACCCATAAGTCAAAGTTGCGGTCAAAAAATGATAGTCATCTTTAGTGTCAAATTTAAGAGAAATTTTGATCTTATAAAATCTGCCACATCATGTAGACAAATACATTTGTATTGAATAATGAGATAAGTTTAATCAAATGATTTGAATTAATATTGGATCGCGGATCAAAAAAAATTAATATTGGATCAAAATGACACCAAATAGGTATATCAATATTATTATTTTTTTATTTTGTTTACATTGTAGCAAGTGGCAAAAACTTTGACAAGAAGGAATTGAATAGCTCGTCGGGGATGGTACATCAACTTTTTCTCTTTTTGTCTTCTTCTTTTAGTGTCCGTTCGAGAACCGGAATAAAAACTTATTTTTTGTCTAATAATAAAGTGCGTTCCACAAAAGGGTGAATAAGTATTTATTTTTTAAAAAGGTAATTTCAAACTCAAAAATTATGTGTTTACGCAAATAATTTTCCTATCACTATGGATGTTGTTTGATAGATTTCATTGAGATCTTTAATACGGTGCAAAAAAAATTGAAAAATTAATTTTCATTTACATTATTTTTGAGTTTGAAAATGTAAAAATAAACTGTTTATTTTGATTTTGTGGAACAAAGCTTCAAAATAAATACTTATAAAATAAGACGGTTTCTGGAACGGGCCCTTGTTCCTTTTTCTTTCTCTCGTCGGGGATGGTGCATGTGGGGTTTGAGTAGCAACTCCAATGCCCATGCCGGCCCTATGGACTTCCGAACCTAATTAAACTTCTGCCACAAGAGTGCGTCTTTTCGTCCCTCCCATCACAATAGCCAATAGGGATGACAATGTGAACCGAATTGATGAGTATCTGAACTGTGGATAAGGGTATGGTTGAGCCCATTGATAACCGAACTGGCAGTTTAGTTATGATTTAACTGTTATCCGAACCGAACTGAAATACTAAAATTACATAAATACCCTGTATATACACAAGTGTAGCAGCATCAATGTTTAGGGTTTCAAATTTTCATTTGAGCCATTCGGCAAGTGTAAAGAACACCAGTCAGCTGCCCTTGGGTAATCAGATCTGTGGTGAAAACTTGGTCACCTGGCCTCTCTTTCTCTCCTCTACTATCTCATCGGATAAAGTATATCTTTGATTTCCATGGTTTCGATTTCGATTTATGAAATCTTGTTTTATTAAATTGATTTCAATTGATTTGGATCTGAGATGTATGGATTATTCCTTTGAGATTCAGTTGTTTGGTTGATTTTGATTCACATCTTGTTTCAAAAACCATTAAAGTGAAGAACAAATGCGATCTGATGTTGTTTTATTGTTGTTCATTTGAATGGTGAAAGAATCTGGCTATGTTCGTTTCGATACTTAACTTAGTTTTAACTTAGTTTTCTAATCATTACCCTATATCTTTCTCCAATTATTACCCTATTTATTCAATTATTACTTCATTTTTCTCTCTATCTCTCTCTACTCATTATATATCTCTCCAATCATTACTCTATTTCTCTCTCCACCCACTACCAAAACTAAAATACTCCAAACTCTCAAACGAACAAAGGGTATTTTTTGGTTGATTTTTTTGATCGATTTTTTGGTTTTGCAATCTATGATACAGTTATCCGTTCGGCTCAAGGAATATCCGAAACCCATTTGGTTCGATTATGGGGTAACCGTTCTCCACCCATTCGGTTATGGGGGCAGATTTGGGTAAATGGAGATTTTCGGGTATCGAGTATGAATATCCCAATTTCCGCTCTGTTGCCGTCCCTCTAAGGATGGCGTAAACAAATTTTACATAGTTGAGGGGATAAGGGTAAAGACCCAAACTAGAGGGCGATGTTGTGCACAACAAATCGTCGTCATTTCGGTCTCACTCCGATAATCGGAAACATTTGCTTCAGATGGAGAGCTCGTCGCGTAGATCAAGTGTAACAAAAATTAGCTCGATTGGATATTATTAAGTACCTCATCCGAATTTTGTTATCTTAAAACGATTGGATCCGAAACACTAGATAAAATCCACTTATTTTTGGTAGAATTAATAATTTCAAGATAATAATGTTCGGATGAGATACTTAATGATATCCGATCGAGTTGATTATTGATAAACTTGTTCTACTCAACAAACTCTACGAAGTAAACATTTTCAATTATTAGAGCGAGATTGGAGCCGCGGCAATTTGCCGTGCACTGCACATTTTGCAGCACCGCCCCTCATCTTAAAGACCCCGAAAATCTATCACAAGCAGCTATTGACCCTTAGAAGTGGTGGTCTATCAAACAACAATAATTACTCCCTCCGTCCCATAATATTTGTCCGTTTTGTAAAACGAGGACATAAAAATAATACAATTTTTGCAAGAAAAATTAAATTTTTTTTCAACAATTCACTAGATATCGATGAGTTCTTTTAATTTATAAAAAAAGTTTGAATTTTTTCTTTAAAGAAATGTATTATTTTTGAGTTCTCGTTTTGTGAAACGATCAAACATTTAGGGACGGAGATAGTATAATACTAATACAACTTTTATAGGAGTATCTTATAATTCGAATATTTTTAGGATTCGCTTGAAATTTATATACTTGAACTAATTTAAAAAGGAAACCAATTAGCAGGTCCCGTGTATATGCCAAACTGTCCATTATCAGAAACGTCTGCAAAACAAATACTCCTAGTCCTCCTAGTATAAATAAATAAAATACTAACATTAAAAAGGTTCTCTAAACAAAACCCACCTGGAAAGTAGTGGTAACGGAGAACAAAAGAGAAACAAATCATCGTTTCTATTACCACACAAAAAGAAAAGAAAAGAAACAAAACATCGTTTCCACCCCACCCCAGGTCCCCAGCCAGCCCCCTCTTCTTCCGATTTGGCCATCATACTCTCGTCACCCAAGATCTTACTCTTATTTTAATTAATTCGATTCGAATATAGCCTCTCTCTCTCTCTCTCTCTCGATCTCTCGACCTTTTCAGCTGTTCCTCGCCGGCAATTTAGCCGTCTCCATCTCCACTTATCTGACCTTTCAAAGCCCAAACGCACCGTATCCTCATACCATACCAATAACATAAATTGAAGGGTAAACCTCTCTCCTCTCTCGCCCCCGCTACTCCGAAAATGATTTCCGCTTCGAAGCGGAAAAAACCCCGATTCTAGCTGCCTCTGGCCGCAGCTACTTCATTGAATTCCGGCCAACAACATACTACTATACTCCCATATATATATAGAGAGAGAGAGAGAGAGAGAGAGAGTCATCAGTGTCTGTTTGGGCGTTCGCTCGACTCTAGTCGAGTCATGTTTTCTATGATTACTAGATTTTTTCTGTTTCTGGTCCTAGTCGGTTGTGTGTTCCTTCTAGTTCGATTGTTCTTGTATCGTACTGCCTTAATTTACGTCTTCAACAATTGGGTGCACTGGGTTGAAGACCGAGTTCACGTTCACCAGTCCTTCAAAGTACCCGAATTGAATGACAACTTCCAGGAGAATCAATTCTACGGAAAAGTCCTCACGTACGTGAATTCATTGACTTCGATGGAGGACTCCGACTTCACTAACCTCTTCGCCGGGAAAAAATCCAATGACATCGTTCTCTGCCTCGACGATAATCAGACGGTTCACGATGAGTTTCTGGGCGCAAGGGTGTCCTGGACTAACTCCGTTGAGAAAGGGGATGACGGAAAATCCCTCATCAGGAATTTGATTCTGAGGGTGAAGAAGAAGGACAAACGCCGGATTCTGAGACCTTATCTCCAGCACATCCACACAGTTTCCGATGAGATCGAACTGAGCCCCCAAAGAGATGTGAAGCTCTACATGAACACGGAAAAATCCCATGCCTGCAACGGACGGTGGAGATCCGTTCCCTTCACCCACCCCTCGACTCTCGAAACCATCGCCATGGATTCGGATCTGAAGAACCGGGTCAAGTCCGATCTCGAGTCGTTCCTCAGATCCAAACAGTATTATCACCGCCTCGGCCGCGTTTGGAAGCGAAGCTATCTACTATACGGCCCCTCCGGCACCGGCAAATCCAGCTTCGTCGCCGCCATGGCCAAGTTCCTCTCGTACGATGTTTACGATGTCGATCTCTTCAGAGTCTCCGATGATAGCGATCTGAAAATGCTTTTGTTGCAGACGACGAGCAAATCGATCATCGTAATCGAGGATCTGGATCGGTTCATGGCGGAGAAGAGTTCTTCTTCTTGCACGGCGGAGAAGAGTTCTTCTTCTTGCACGGCGGTGAGTTATTCCGGTGTGCTGAACTTCATGGACGGAATTGTGAACTCGTGCTGTTCAGATGAGAAAGTGATGGTTTTCACGATGAACAACAAAGACCGGATCGATTCGGCGATACTCAGGCCTGGACGGATCGACGTTCATATTCATTTTCCACTCTGTGATTTCAGTTCCTTCAAGAGTCTTGCCAATAGCTATCTAGGGCTCAAGGACCACAAGTTGTTCCCACAAGTGGAAGAAGTGTTTCAGAGCGGCGCGACTCTATCACCGGCGGAGGTGGGGGAGATCATGATCGCCAACCGTAGCTCCCCAAGCCGGGCTCTGAAGTCGGTTATCACGGCGGCGAAGGTGGGACGGCGGCTGAGCGAGTCGTCGAGATTTTCGGCGGATGTGTCGAGCGAGACTTCCGGTGGTTTAAAAGATAGCTCGCCTCCAGTGAGGGAGCTACGTAAGTTGTACGGTTTGTTGAAGCTAAAGAGCACCAGCAAAATTGGACCGTCGGATCATGAATCCACGCAGATCCAAGGGTGATGAGTATTTACTAATACCTTTTTTTTCTTCTTCTTCTTCTTTGTTGTTGTCAAATTGCTCCGTTCATAGGTTTGTATACTCAAAACTACGATTGATTAGCCAGATAGACTGTTGAACTTGTCTTTACAGCATAGATAGATAGATAGATAGATAGGTTCTTGCCGCTTCCGAATATTTGTTTCTCTATCCCTTTATTTTTACGGTACGTTTGTCAATGATTTTTCTTTCATCTAAACAAGTTTAAGGCTTAGGCTTGGGCTTGTTGAGATGTAAATGAAATGTTTTGTTTTGTTTTTTTGTACTCCTTGTAAATCAAATGATACTTGTAATTTGCAAAAGTGATTGATTGCTTGTATTGTTTGAGTTTAATGTCATCAGTAGGTGACAGGGTGATACCAGACTCATATCTATGTTGAAAAGGAAAATTCTTAAAAGACAACAGAAAAAGAAAAGGTGGAGTATTATTTTATTTCTCTGGTAGAGTCTCCATAAAGCAAATTAGCAATACAATATGAAATGTAAAGATGGTAGAAAATTTCTCTCACTAAGACCGAGGTATCACTTGCCAAAGCGTCAGAACATTTGTTTGTTTCGCGGAAGATGTGGTTGATGGTGATGCTGTCAAAGCGTTGCATTAGGGCCCTGCATTCGAAAATCACATTACTCAACGGGTGATTGTCAATGTTCTTCGCCGAAAGGTGCTGAGATGCAGCTAGAGCGTCTGTTTCGACTTTCAACTTGTTAATCATAGTTGTCAGAATCGTACGATTGACGATTCGTATAGTACGTTTCGATACGATTTGGTGGGTAATCGATACGAATAGGCTGCCGAATCGGAAATAACTCAGAATCGAAAGTGAATCGGTGATTTACGATTCGTATCGTACGATTCGATACGATTCGGTGGGTAATTGATACGAATAGGCTGTCGAATCGGAAATAGCTGAGAATTGTAGGTGAATAAATGAAGGGAAAATTACAGTAAGCCCCCTTCAACTCTACCTCGGTAACGAGTTGCCCCCTTCATCGTTTAACTCGGACACTTAACCCCCTTCATCTTTTCTTGCGTGACACTTAACCCCCTGCCGTTAGTGAGCAGTTAACGGAATTGCTGAAATTACCAATTTATCCTCTTTGGGCTAGTTTTGTTTCGCTTATAACTTTTCGTAGGAAACTCTGTTTCAGCCCGATACGATTAATAAGAAAATAGATTTATTACGAGAGTATCGAAAATGAGGTCTATAATAAATTAAGTATGATTACCCTATTACGACCTTTCTAAGGTAGTATATTTTAGTATGGTTATTTTATCTAACTCTTCGAAAGCATAAAGTAACCATAACTAGAAATTACCTATCATCATCTCATAAAATAGAGGAAAAAACAAGAGTTCTGCAATAGAAGCAACGGGCTAAAACTAGAGTATTCTTACGAAGTTATTATCGAAATCATCATTTAGCAAAGAAAGTATTTATTGGTAATTTCAGCAATTCCGTTAACGGCTCACTAACGGCAGGGGGTTAAGTGTCACGCCATAAAAGATGAAGGGGATTAAGTGTCCGAGTTAAACGATGAAGGGGGCAACTCGTTACCGAGGTATAGTTGAAGGGGGCTTATTGTAATTTCCCCATAAATGAATCGTTCGATTCACTTCAAATTTCCGAAATTCATATTTTACTCTTGTTTTGCTACTTTTGTTGTTTGAAAAGGGTTCAAATATTTTTTTAAGGTCTAGTATTGTTATATGTCATCTTTTATCTATGTTATATGGATAGATAATAAGAAAAAGAGATTTATTACGAGAGTGAATCGAAAATGAGGAAAATAAATGAAATATAACAACCCTACAGACCTTCTAAGGGTTTGTTTTGTACTTATAACTCTTTCGTACAAAAATAACCATAAGTAGGCTTTACCTATCATCATCTCTTGGAAGCTGCAATAGAGGCAACTTACCTAATATTCTACGTTATTATCAAATCATCATTTAGAAGAAAGTATTTATTGATTTAGGGCTAAATCTTCCATTTGTAGTATATATTGTTGTTAGGCCTAATCAATAAGCATAGGTTTCTGTGCATTATAGAAGTCATGACCGAATCAGAGCGATTCACGATTCGATTCAATTCACGATTCGAAAAATGACCATTTCGATTCTCGATTCGATTCACGATTTGACAACTATGCTGTTAATATTTTCCATAAGAGCAAAATTGAGGCCATACCTTTATGGCCCAAAGTTCTGCCATGGAACTCGAATCTGCCATCATAGTGCGGAAGAAACCGCCTTCCCAATTGTTGTTGTGACCTCGGATTAAGCCGCCTGTTGAAGCCCGCGCTTGGTTGCGAGATTAACTGATCCGTCCGTGTTAAGTTTGAAAACCTGTTTGGGTGGAGGTACCCAACGTACAAGGATACTATTTCGGCGCTTAAAAGAAACTGGATTGATAGTGAACTTCCATTCCATTCCATTCCGTTGCTTTTGCTGGAGTAACCTTAACCACTTGATTCGATTGGTCAGAACTCTAGTTGGTTTGAGGTTCAAAGAGGCTTTTGTTGTGGTGGCACCAGATTTGCCAACAAGCGAAGGGAAAGATGAAACGCCAACCAACACCAGACTGGTTGGAGCCAGATAATTTGAGATGTTTTTGAACCCAAGTATGAAAAGGGGTGTTGAAATGAGTGTTGAGCCAGATAACTGGTTTTCTTGATCATATGTAACAGTATTACTGCAAATATCCCAATTGTTAACCGATGCTACGCTCTATCTAACATGCATTGCGTTGCGCTGTTTATGAGAGAGAGAGAGAGAGAGAGAGAGAGAATTGCAGGCCCATTGTCTAGTTGGTAGAAAGGTACAAAGTCTCCCTGGCCTCTACCAGTAAAACTATGGTGTTTGAGCAAATGGCAATGCACAATGAGCAACTTACAAAAGGACTACTGAAATTGAAGTTGTTTACATGTACTCCTATCCTAGAAAGAAAAAGTTTCCCGTGCTTAAATCCTAACCTAAAATGAAAAATATTAGACTAATCACTAACCAAGAGTTCCGAATTTGTGTTTATGGTACAGATTCTTATCCGACTCCAAGAAAATATTTTTCACCATATCCAGTAAGTAGATTCTACTATTACGAGCACTGTGTTTTTGCTTTCCGGCCGGTTGATATCAAGGGGATGCCCTACTCGACTCTACTCTACTCTGTTGCTCGATCATTGGTGATGATGAAATTGTCTTCTTGTTAAATTAGTTGCATTTGTCCCTTTGTAGTTGTTTTTGGCAAGGAATCCTGAATTGGAACAAGGACATTCCACGTCTTCTCTTTGGAGCCGGCCGGCTGGCCTGCCTGCCTGGATGTACAATATCCTATGCTATAGTGTGTTATACTTTGTTAAACTTCATTAACAAAGTGACACATACAAATGTGTAGCTTTAAAGTTCTTTTTGCCCATAAATTTCTTCCACAATCAGAGCGCTTGGTCGAATGTTTAAGTCACTTTTTAAATCAACATTAATTTTTTTATAGGCAAATCAACATTAATTTTACATTGCTACAGCAATATTTTGTCAAAATCATTCCAATGTTTTTCTTTGGTTAACGTACAAATTATTCCGGTGTTGCCAAAACTTTTTTTTTTCCTAATCCATCACATGATCCTCCGTTACAACACCTGAAAAACGCTAGCAACACATGCACACTTGGTGATGTGGCATGAATGACTTGTGCCATTTTCTGCTGCCATATTTGGCTTGAGAAATAACAGAAGCCATTTTTTAGTTTGGAGATCAATTTTTATTTTTTTTTGAAGCCTCATGCCCAATAATAATTATGACTTGAGAAATATCTTACCATTGGAGATGCTTTCATAGTTGTGCCACCCACGCATGATTTCCTAAAATGATCCATTTCACACTGATGTTCAGAATCTAATGCTATTCGTACAGATTTGGAAAGCCAAAGAGAACCAATCTAATGCTTTCATAATGTGTACTACCATTTTTAGGTGTTTTTGGGCTTGGCTTTGCCCACTGGGTGTATTGAGTTTTGTCCCAACTCTTTCGTTTTTTTTATCTGCCCCTTCCTCCCAACTTTTTTTTTAATCTGTCCCTTCCTCCAACTTGATGTACCATTTTATCAAGTTTTTTAATAAAATGTTATTTTTGCCTATAAAAAAAATTAAATACTGAAGTTAACGGTATTAATAATTGAGAATCATCTCCCAATTTTTTGCAGGCGAAATTTATTCAGCCTTGTTTCACCAAAAGTTGAATCTATACGACTATCAAAGGGAGGATGATCAACGAATCGAACAAGTTAATTTGAAAATTTAACAAGATTAAAAAATGCATGTATTCAAGCTTGGCTTAGGCAGGCGAATAAATCTCAAATGAACAAGCATGAACAGAGTAATAACTTGTTAAGCATCGTTTAAAGCTAACAAGCATCATAAATTAAAATACTAAAACTTAATTTGTTTAGGTAACAAATCATTCTCGAACAAACTCTTAGTGAATGAACACATATGAGATCAAATTCGAGTAACTTGATTCGCTCTTCAGTTAAGTGTGCTATCAACCAAGGATTGCGGTAATAAAATCTGCACGAATAGTGTAGTGGGCCGGATATGTTGGCTCGGTCATGATCAATACGCACGACTGCAAGCCGAGCTTAGCCCCTCGATTCTGTCTGATTAGATAGAGTCATTGACCAGGCTGGGAGGCAGACTTGGACTGCGAACTCATACTAATGCCAACACTTTTTATGGTTGACATTTTGGTCCAGCCCAGCTCACACATGCCAGTTCATTCGTGTGCACTAAACCGCCTTACTCCATACGTTCGGTGTGACATCATTCGAAACAACCACCGCACGAGTTGGACACAAGCGCACATGGGTGCTCATGCAGATACACAATAATTGCCTTATCCAATGCATCAGGCATGACGTCGGCCGAAGCAGTTGCCAAGCGTGATAGTCACGCGTTTGCTTGGAGAGCAAGTCTTGGGGCTCCATATAAAGAAAAGAGATCAACCTAAAGGGGTACGTATGCATTCCTTCTAACCCTAATTGCTTTGTGCTTTCCTTTCCTTTCCAAAAGCACTTGCTTACTCAACTATCGAAGTGCTGACTGGTTGTCTCTGACCAAAATTTGGAAATTCTGGAGGCCCTAGATGAACTTTAAAAATGAGGCCTGTCAATATTACGTATATATTATTTGTTTGATAATATAAGCAAGATAAGCCTTGGGTTGAAGCGGCAGCCCCCATGTTTTTCTTTTGGGTCCTTGGCCATGGGTTCCAATCTCACCACCAGCAAGTTAAAAAATGAAAAGGTGGAGAGTTGAACCCATAACTTTGATGTTTTAGAAGAGGGTACATACCACGTACTAAACCACAATCACCTATGTTGTAATAGGCATGACATATATAATACTAGTAATTGCTTAAGCCTAAAAGCACGGCGCAATGCTTTCTAAACATAGTCTAGATAAAGTATCAAACCTCACTTTTTCAAAGTTTTTTGTGTGGATACAACGGTTTTTTTTAACGTCATCTCACATGAGGTGAGTCTCGGATATATTTATGGTCCCAATTCATGCAAGAAGAGCATTACAAATAATCGTGAATTAGAAAAAATTCCCTTCTACCAACAAAACAACTTCTCAGAAATTTTCATTTTAAGAATAAGTTTCAAACATGGTCCGTCCATCTAACCAAGTTCATAAATAGTCTAACACAATAAATGTTACCAAATTTGTTTAATTCTGTTAGTTGCATTCAATGATAGCATCAGAAATATTAAGAATGTATAATCATACGAGTTTCCAACTCGAATTCAATTTTTTGAACGTCCACTCATTCAAAAGTAACACCCCTATCGCACTTGTTTCTTTAACTGACTTAGAAAAATATAAAAGCAAAATAGTTTCAAGATTACATATAACTAAGTAAGGAGTAGAATTTAAAACTCTGTCTATCCAAAAGGCTCCAACAAAAAACTTACAATCTTCAATCCCAAACAGATCATAAAACTCCAAATCATCCAAACCAACAGCTCAAGTTGTATTGAACAACAATTTTATTCTCTTACCTACCAGTTAAAAAGAAAAAGAATATGATGCGGAGAATTACTATTGGTTGCAAAGAATTACTCTTGACCGCAAAATTTTACTCCTGACGCGAAGAATTACTTCTGGCCATGAAGAATTACTATTAGCCTCAAAAAATTACTCCTGACCGCAAAATTTTACTCCTGGCCGCGAAGAATTACTTCTGCCATGAAAAATTACTCCTGGTCATGAATAATTACTATTGGCCGCAAAGAATTACTCTTGCCCGCTAAACATTACTCCTGGCCACGAACAATTACTCTTGGCCATACAGAATTATTCTTGGCCGCAAAGAATTGCACTTGGCCGCATTAAATTACTTCTTGCCGCATCGAATTGCTTTTGGCCGCATTGAATTGCACTTGACCCCACATTAAATTACTCTAGATTGTATTGAATTGCACTTGGGGTTATGCCTAGGGCCGGACCTGTCACTAACTATGGGTGCATGTCACGTGTGCAGGTTAGGATGACAGAGCTAGGCTAACGCATCCATTGAACCAGAGGCTCGGGCGAGGACTTGTATTTGAGTCACAACCCCACAAATATATATGTTAGCAAGAGATAAATGGTGTGTGTATATATTTATATTACATCCAAACTTTCATCCTATCGATCGTACCAATGAACTGAGCTGTTGAAGCTAGTCAAGTTGGCTTTTCGAACAACTTGGTAGCCCCTTTTATTTAGAGACATGCGCGACCGTGCATGTTACACCCTATCGATCGAGTTGATTAATACGCAGTGAAAAGAGCTTGCTTTGTTGCTTGAAAAGTTACAAAGATACTGTAGTCAGTAGTATAATACTATTTTAATCAGAAGTATGCTTAACGTTATCTATCGCTGCACGCGCGGGCATACAAATCTCAGCAAGTACATATGCATGATTGTGTTTTAGATTTGTGCTTAGTTGCACTCATGATCTACGACTACGAGGGAGGCATGTTAGGCTTTTAATTAATTAATTAAATACTCCTATATATATTCATGATCACAAACGAAACAAGCTGGCTGCATCATAAGGATGAGATCGACATGCCTTCTGCCTACAAGTGTTTTCAAGGTTAAATTAATTAATTTATGCATGCCTTGAAATTAAAGCAATATAAAAAATGACCGATTACTAGAAAAAGTAGAAGAACAGATGCCTCCACGTCATGGACTTTGATTAATTTGAAAGCATACAATAATTATATAACCACACATACTTACACAAACACTTTACACGCATACACATTTTTCAGTGGATCCCATACACACTGGAGGTGTAGTATGTGTGGATCCTAATGTGAGTAGGTTTGTGTAAGTATTTGTGGTTGTAGAATGATTATTTCGAAAGTTTTACAACTGTTACTCTCTTTTTTTTGTTGTGGTTATACACAAACTAGGTTGCCAAGTGGGTGATTTTTTATTTTTTATTTTTTTGAGTACGTCGGAATTTGAGTGGGTGATTCTTTTTGGTTTTTCTTTACAATGCTCCCGGCAACTTCATAGAGTGTAACTTTCCTTCCTTTTAATATTCTTTCTTAATTTCCACAAAAGCATCCAATCAGCTAATGACCAGGATTGAGAGGTACTACTGCATCACACCTAGAATATGGATCGATCCTCCAATATTCACAGAACCACCAGTAAATTTTGCTTTCCTAATTAAGTCGCCCACTGAATAAAAAGCCAACCGAAAACATCGATCACTCATTAACCCAATGAGTCATTGGTTTAAAGTTTTGATCACTTTTGTCTTATGATGGAGTATTTGAGAATATCGTATTGGTTTGCGCAGCATCTCAGATTATAAGAAAAAAATTGTCCGAATTCTATAACAAGTGCAAAGGAACAAATGTAAAATGTTCAAGCGGAATAGTATGAGTCATTAATGCTTGGGAATGTGCTTCCACCAAGAGTCTATTTGGAGAATCCGAGCGTAATATTTTTTTGCCGGTCTCGATGCCTAGATTGATGGTCTTAAAAAAACTCAAACTTAAACTGTCCCCGCATAAATTTTTCTTATGCATTGTTTGTAGAGAAAATAGATAAAACTAATTAAGTACATTTTCCCGCAGTCATCACAAGACATTGTGTTATAATTAACATGGCCTCGCGCTTATCTAACAAGTGAGAATGGTGGTTTAATTTGTGTATAGCGCATTATTACTAACACGCATCTCTCTCTCTCTCTCTCTCTCTCTCTCTCTCTCTCTCTCTCTCTCTCTCTCCTGTAGATCTTATTACAAAATCCAATTGAAGAGATATTGGGCTGGGCTGGGCTGGGCTGGACTGCTGCCCTGGACATTTTAACTTCTGACCCAAAGATTTGAGGAACTTATTACACTTCCCCTATATACTAGTATCCAACAAAGTCTGATCAAGTTGATTCAGCTTGTTTTAAAAGGGGAGAAGGAAAACCTACAGTACCTAGCTAGCTAGCTGCCTGTCTTCCGGAAAAATTGTGAGAAGTAAATCTTCAAATGAAGTCCGTATTTATCCAATCATAATATTAAGTCATACTCTAATTTTCTGTCACCCAATATATCTCAGTTGGATCGTAAAATTAAAACATTACTTCAAATTACAAAAGATTACAAAAAATAAAATAGTAAATACAAATATCGATCACGTCTCTCTTTACTTAGCATAGAACAAAGGTACGTAGAAATATTCAAGAATAACAACACAACACATCACACCGCAATCTCACTTAAAATAATCAACAAGAACAAGCAGATAATTTCTTCATCTCACTTATTTCCAATTCAGGTGCCCCGATAACATCAATCTTCAACCCATTGAGCATATCACCTCCGTTGACCTTCCCATTACTAGAATCCAATGCCTTCCTAGAGGCCACGCCATATATCTCCTCTAGCAGCTTGAGGAATGCAGTATCCACATTGTCACCGCTGAGAGCTGAGGTCTCTGAGAAATATAGGCCCTGATTCTCCGCAAACTCGACGGCGTCTTCTGTCGGAACTGCCCTTTGGTCCCCTAGATCGGACTTGTTACCGATCAACATGATGACAATGGAACTATCAGCGTGGGCTCGGAGCTCCTCGACCCATCTTGCGACATGATCAAATGTTTGTCTCTTAGTGATATCGTACACTAACATGGCCCCAAGTGCGCCTCTGTAGTATGCACTTGTGACTGCCCTATACCTGTGGACAGTGGATCCATTATCAAATGAAATAAAGTAAAATTAAATAAAATTTATGTATGTTTGCGCAATGTATGGCATACATCAGTTAGTTGGCCTATGGTTACGGACACCAATATTGAAAAACGAAGTACAATTCTTCCAAATCCCACCAAAAGCAACTTTTCTTTTCTATAAAATATATAGGTGAAATTAAGGAGAACGACGACAAAAGAAAATTAAAACTTGAAGTAATGCTTATAGATCGAATAGTATAGTGATAATTAACTAAATGATCTCCATGACAAAAATTCTTATTTTCACTCATTTTAATGGGAAAAAAAACTTTATTTAGAAATTCTATTGAGTGAATTTTTTTAGTGAACTCAAATAGTATTTGTATAGCATCAATTGCATGTAATTTGCATAAGAAATTAACAACTCAATCCGATCCGATCCTCTATAGTTTTCTTTCTAGTAGTAACTAATTAATGATGGAGTATTATTGTAATATTAGTACTACAGTATTTCGGAGCGGAGGCGGAACATCAATCCCAACTACCACAGAATATCATCAATATGCATGGGCCCCAACGAAAAGTCCCAAACAAACTAAGGATATTTCTAAAACAAACAAATAAAAATAATGCAGCATGTTCCCCGTGAATTATTATTATTATTGCAGCAGTTAATATCTTAGTATAGCCTGACCTTGACATAAATATTTATGTATTCGATTCGATATATCGATCGTCCCCACGGCACAGCTAAGCTAAGCTAGCCTGAGCTTGACATAAATATTGACTACAAGCTTTGGTCCCGTTTGATAACCGGACTATGCTTGGGATTTGAACTATCAATCCCAAGGGCTTTCCAAACCCTTGTTTGATAATCGGATTATTACTCCGTTTGGATGAGTATTAAACTCCACATAATACCCCGTGGGACATGATATTCGTAATTCAATCTCAACTCCTTCTCATTCCCAATCCCTTTTCATTACCAATTTCTTCTATCAATCCAATCTCATTATCTAATCCATCTCAACCAAACATAATATTAATAATTCCATCATCTGATCTCATCCCAAATAAACATACTCATTATCAATCTCTTCTCATTAACAATCCCTTTTCATTATTAATCTCAAACTTAATCTCATCCATCTATCACTGTTATCAAACGAAGCCAAAAACATTAACTCGAAAGACCTAGGATTCCTCCACTACCTATTAATTGTCTGAGTTTAAAGTTCAATTATTATGGGGTACAAATTAAAGTCATACCACCAAACCATAGCGGAAAAATCTCACATTAATTACTTTACCCGGCCACTTTAGTACATGTTGGGATCAATTAGGGCGTCCGTGGACAAACGGCCACTCTTTGTCCTTCGTTAGACGGATATATCCCTAATGGCTCGTTTAGATGCGGAGAAAGAATTGAAGATATAGTTAAGAAGTAGGGATAAGATAGTACGGAATATTATGTAAGAATGATGGACTCATATTGATGTGACGGTGGTTTAAAAAGTAATTGGTTTGGATGAGGTATTAGAGAAGACAGATTAAATAGTACTTGTTTTGGATGAGAGATAAAATGGAGATAAAATTATTTTGTAGTTGAAATGGAAGAGAATGAGATTATTTAATATCACACCAAAATCTCCCCATAAATAATCCTCCAGGTATTAAAGGGTATAAGAGAAGAGGAGCTTAAGCTAATAACCCTCAGTTTTTGGTTTCCAAACCATGACTTAAGTGATGGACCGGAACATATATGATGGGTATTACTAATACCGGCCCCTTCACAATCCCCCTCCAAAGGACCCCTAAGTAACATATATAATTAAGACGGTGGCACTAATACACTCAATATTTGTGGCCCAACTATTGACCAATAATAATCTTCAGAACTTCGAATGTTGCATCCATTTTCCTATATATTATCTTATAGTAACAGTCATTTACGGTAGAAATTAACCAAATTAAATGAGACAAAATCAAGAGACCAATTAAATTATTGAGAGAGAGAAAGAGAGAGCGATGAATTACACAGTACCTTTCTTGGCCAGCAGTGTCCCAGATCTGGGCCTTGATGAGTTTGGAGTTGATGGAAACAGTTCGAGTCTGGAATTCGACCCCAATGGTGGATTTGGAGTCAAAGCAGAACTCATTCTTAGTAAACCTCGAGAGTATCTGACTCTTTCCCACCGCTGAGTCACCTATCACCACCACCTTGTACACATAGTCTATTTTCTCTTCTTCACCAGTACTGAACATCCCCTGGCCCTGGCCCTGGCCCTGCCCATCATCCTGATGATGATACTTCTTAGAGTACTCCAGTACCGAGTTTATCCGCAGATCACCCCCACCACCGTTCATCTCTGCATTCATCTTAATTCCACAACCACTAAGTACACCAACAGGGAAAACAATATTGGTACTCGATCTTCACTATTAATTGAAGACTGGTCACTGCCGCTTCAACTCGATCCTTCGGTGGGAGAGAAGCCCAAGCCCAAGCCCAGCAAGTCGCTGAAAGGGAGTACTGGAAAATTAAGATGACCGGCCAGACTAGACTAGACTAGACTAGACTTGTTCCAATCACTGTAAGAGAGAGAGAGAGAGAGAGAGAGAGAGAGTAGTATATTTATAGAGGGAGAGGGACAGGGAGAGGGAGAGGGACAGGGGTATGGCTCTGGTTCTTATCTCTATAATAATAATAATAATAATACTGTAATAAAACAGGCTTGTATAGTCGCTTTTAAGAGAACATTGAGCAAATTTAGGACACAACAACAGCACTGCGACCAAAAAGTTACAGTTTCCTCAACACCCCTGGTCTTGTCTCTTAACACGGAGCTGTGCACAGCAGCTGTGCACAGAGCACGTTTTTTCCCGTCTCGGGTCGCGCAAAGATGATCGGAGCCGTTCATTTTGTTCAAAATATGTCGTTTAAGGGCTCTGTAAAAAATGAGCTTCGTTCGATATGGTTAGAGGCGTTAACAAAACACCCAAAATCACTTCAGAATTTAGGCCATTCTGAAGTGATTTTGGGTGTTTTGTTAACGCCTGTAACGATATTGAACGAAACTCATTTTTTACAGAGCCCTTAAACGACATATTTTGAACAAAATGAGCGGCTCCGATCATCTTTACGCGACCCGAGGTGGGAAAAAACATGCTCTGTGCATAGCTGCTGTGCACACTTGCTGTGCACATAGCTTTATACCTTAACACATACATACAGATACAGTAGTAGTGTTTATAGCTACTACACTTTTCCACATCATAATTTCTGGCGAAATGCCCGGGAATTTTATACTGCATGCCAAAATTGCCCTTGACACTATCATGGTTAAAGGTCTTGATCTCATTATTAGGTAAAAAGTTGTTGTTGGTGGTTTCACACCTCATTGGACCGCTGCTGCTTTAATTTTCTAAAGACTACAGGCTATTTTAGGTCTTTTTGAATTCAACATCAATTTTATTTTATTTTTGATCAAACGGAAACTAAATTCAACATCAATTGCTCCGTCAGTGAGTTGGTTGTCTGAAAAAGTACTGGGTGGTCGGGAGTTCTCACCATACATTCTTGTGAGACTCAACCCTAAAACTGTAGAAGCTCCACACAAGTGGAAGTGGGTTATGGAAAAAAGAATTGGAACACCACATGATCGGTGCTCCAAAGATCACTTACTCGTTGTCCTGGATTTTGAAGTTGGGCCCATTCATGAGCATACCATTTCAATCAAACCGTCAAAGTGGTTTGTGATTAGAGATTGGCTATATTTAAAGGCAAATGTTAAAATCAGCCCAGAGGGTGGAGGATAGTGGGATACACGCGCCCACTTTTCCATAAATCTGTCGTCCGCTCAGTACATCTGTCAAATGGTACTGAAATGACCACTACTCCCCTCCCCAAGCAAAAGATGGTACTGCTATTTTTTCCGAAAATTTTCTTTTTCCCTACACAAAGTACACCTATGGAGACCCATTCCCATTCCCATTCCCATTCCCATTCCCATTCCCATTCCCGTAGAATTCACAAGTTAGGGGTGTTCGAGTTTTAGGAAAAAAAAAAATATATTTTGAAAAAGAAGGTAATTTTAAGTTCAAAAATTATGTATTTACGCAAATAATTTTTCTATCAATATGGATCTTGTTTGATAGATCTCAATAAGATCTTTTATACGGTGTAAAAAAAATTTCCATTTCCATTATATTTGAGTTTAAAATTACATCCTTTTGAAAAAAAAGAACTTTTTTAGAAAGTGGAACACCACCTTAGGTAATTTTAAAGGGACTGATATTGGTACTCAAAAAATTGATGCAGATACTCTAAAATCAGTGTAATTTTAAAGCCACTTTTCTTTATTTTTAGGAGTGCCTCTATTGTTTTTAGAGTGCCAATATCATTTTCGTATTTCAACATTCGCCCAACAATGCTTGTTGATTCAGATTCAATTTTTTTTTATAACTCAGATGTCTGAACCACCTTACGCTTATCTTGATTGATCCTAGGACTTAATTCTACTTCCCACTTGCGTGGAGCCCAAAATTTTCAAGTTGTCTAAAAAAATCAGTTTAATCATTATTTTTAATTTATATTTGTAATTGTAATTAAAAAATTAGGCAACTAAATCAGTTGGAAATTTATTCAGATTTGAAGACCATTAAATGAAGAAATGAATAATTGATTGAAGCGCTTATAATTGGTCAATTGAGTTAATTTCTTAAAGTAACTTTAAAAAATTATTTGACATTTCAAATCCTTTGTGTGAGATCTAAAGGGGCGAATAAGGGTATCAATACTTCACGGACCCATTTAATTTTTGAAGGGCTCCGTCGGGACTCTAAAGGGTGATTTGGATTGAAAAGTAGAACAGTAATATTTTTTTGTCTCTATTAAAAAAAATTCGCATTTGTTAGTTTTGCATTAAACTTTTGTGACTTATTGATTTGTCTCGGTGAGAAAAATCAAAAAAGTAAAAAAAAAGAATAGTGATTTTGCCACACCCTTTTTTGATAATACCACATCCTGCAAGTGTATTTTTTGGTGCAAAAATACACTTGCAGGGTGTGGCATTATCAAAAAATAGTGTGGCAAAATTATTTCCCAAAAAAAAATTGTCTTATTGACTTATTTTTGTCTTTATTTAAAAAATTAAGAGTTTCGATCAAATTTTTTTACTTTTTCGATTAAGTCACAAAATTTTGATGCAAAACAAACAAATGCAATTTTTTTTGAACAAGGACAAAAAAAAATAAAGTCACTCAACTTTTTAGAGTCTATATATACGTGAAAAGTTGTATTTGGTGTTATGTGAGTATCATTTTTATTATGCATCGGTGGACGAGAAAGTTTAATTTAGTCGTACCCATTTAAAAAAATACAAAACGTCAGACTTCAACACTTTAATGATGTACCTAAAGGACAACCAATGTCAGAGTACCAGACCTCTCTCCCATTGCAGCAAAAGATTAAAATATACGGAACTCTCATTCGTATGCTACGCCCATTGGGCTGATGTTAACGGGACCGATATTTAAATTGTCCTCTGGGATGTAGTACTTTTTTTTTTATTAGAAAAAAGGGTGTGAGGGGGCGACTAGCGTAGCAACTCTCCTCGGGCGATCATAGGGGTTCTCCACCCACTGTGAAATGTCCGATTCAAGCCATAATTATTGTCCGTAAGGACAGACCATCACTACAGTATCACCTACGTACAAAATGACAAGGGAACAAATTCTTCATTCTCATGCCATTGACAAGACTTGACCTGAGTTTTGTCTGAAAATGAAGGAGGTTTTTTGCCAGGCTAGCACTATCGGTGGTTTCCTCTGTGATTCTTTGGTAGCAGGGGTACAAGAGATCATCAAACACTTCTTAAACGCTGCACCGACAAACCGGGTACATATCTTATAAGAGCATCTCCAATAGGGTCGCCTCCTTGCACTTTACGTCTCTTTAGACGAGCAAACCACCGAAAACAAGCACGCAGCAGTCTCGCCTCCGACCTCGGCGAAACGCCATTTGCTACAGTAACTCGTTACAGCAGGCGAGCTACTGTAGCCCTCGTTGGCGCTCTCTCTCTCTGTGCCTTGGTTTGTACGAGATTTCGACTTCGCCGACGACTTAGACGTAGTTTCAGGCGACTTCAATAGCGACGGCGATTCGTTTCCGGCGATGTCGATTTAAACGGCGACTTCAACAGAGTTTCCGGCGATTTGAAATTTGAGGGCGATGGAGTTTCAGGAGATTTGAAGCTGGTAAATTACTGTTAATTTCTAAATTAGGGCTTTTTTAATAAGTTTTTGATTGAATTCTGGATCTGATTTTTTCGTTTTCAATCGATTATTGGGTGATGGGGTGATTGATTATTGGTGATTATGGCTTGATTTGTGGGTTGTTTAAGTTCAATTTCAAAGGCACACTGCTCCGGCGTCCTCTTTTCCGATTTCAAGAGGCTAGAGTTCATGAATTAAAAAATGGTATTTGGGATTTGAATAGCCGAATTGCTTGGGCTGTTGGGAGGTTCATACTTGTAGAGGCTTGCTAAACTACCACTTGAGCCTTTTGGGTAGTCTTTTTGACTAGAATTGAATTGAGCCTATTGGAGATGCTCTAATGCCTGGGGCTTTAATTTGTTTCTTTTGTTTTCAAAAGGGAAGCATCCGAAATTAAAGTGTCGTTAATTGTCCATCTCAGTTTGCCCACACCTCGATTATTTCATTTTTATTCAGATTTAGTTTGGTTTCTTTTCGGATTTAGTTTGGTTTATGTCCGAATTTAGTCCGGTGGTTTGTTGGTCACGTGCTTAGTATTAATTTTATTTTCTGAGATTCTGATCTCATTAGACGAGTTTGCAATAGGACTGTACATATTGTGCTCTAATTGTCTTCTCTAATAATTTGCCCAGTCTATGGACGCCCATTTGCTCCCATAGGGTTCCTCTATATTGTGTAGGCTTTCGTTTCACAGTTGAATACAGCTTCTTACATTTGCCAAACACACAAAAAAAAAGACTCTTCAATGACCCCAAGGTTTAGAATGTTTAGCATCTGTGAAAATGAAACTTGTGATCTCATAAAGAAACACTTGTTACTTTCTTACAAACACTTGACAAAATCCCTTGAGATTAGGCATAATTATTGTTAATGATCCTTCAGAACCTGAAAAGTTTTTATTATTCTGATTACAAAAATGCTAGAGGCACATCATTTCAACCACACCACTCTCACATACAGATGGGCCCCATTAGAATGGACCCCACCTGTATGTGAGAAGAATGTGGTTGAGGTGATGTGCCCCTAGCACCTCTCTTCTGATTACTGCTTTGCATTAGGTTAGGTTTTTTTTTTTGAACTGCATTAGATTAGGGTTTTTTTTTTGATCCTAACTGCATTAGATTAGGTTGATCCAATGCAATTGTTGAAAGTAAAAGCAGTCAAATTTGGCCTGGGGCAAATTTTCTTTTAAACAGGTTGTCATTATGATAGAGAGTACAAAAACTCAACCAAATACTCGAACCACGGCTAACATAAGATTGGACTTTATTAGATTGTTAATCACCAATTCATTTAAATTTTAAAGTGTGTAAGAGACGGACAATTTTATTATTTATATCTTCAACACGCTCTCTCACGTGTAGCCATGCTATCCTTCATAAGCAAGCTAAACACTATAAATATTTTAACATTAAGTAGGCGGTGAGGTTCGAACACAGGATTTATTATCTGCTTTAATACTACCATATTAGATTGTTAACCATCAATTTATCCAAAAGTTTTATTCGAGAGACGGACAATTTATTATTTATACTTTCAACAGACCTAAAGTCTGCTCTCGGCTTATTGTTTGAAAGAGAGTTCCAACTTCCAACAAACAATTCAGGATAAACTATTTTTTGATTTTGAAGAGACAATTTTGATTATGTATAATAATTAATAAACAATGCTTTTACGAATATTATGTTCACCTTGGTGCAATCGCTGGGCTTTGGATATTTAGGCCTAGTTTTTTAGAAGTGGTAAAAGTAATAATAAATGGGCTGCTTTTTTTTTTTTACAAAATACAAAGGGGAAAAAAAGTTAGAACGCTGCTACAAGAACAGCAGGGGGTGCGCAGCAGCCGTGCACAGACCGGTTTTGCTCCCGTCTCGTGTCCCGTAAAGATGATCGGAGCCGCTCATTTTGTTCAAAATACTTCGTTTAGGGTTCCTGTAAAAAATCACCTCAATCCAATATCGGGAAGGGTGTTTACGAACCATCCAACTTTGCTTCAAAATTTAGGCTAGAAAATGCTTTCTATATCCTCTTTTGAAAAGGAGGTAAATATTTTAAAAGTTTGGAGAATAATTTTATATTTCTCCATTTTAACTTTTGTCCTCTTTGTTTGTCTATTGCCACTAATAACAACCAAACAAGACAAGAGAAGCAAATAATAAAAAAAAAATTACGTGTAGATATTTTTCTCTTGTTTTTTTCCATCTCTTTCCACAAACGAAAACACTTCCTACACAGACCTCTTTTACACTGATTTTCCACAGATGTTTTGTGGGGCCTACTTTTGGGTCATACACAAATGATTCGATCCGTTAATTAATTTTAAATTATTTTTTAAGGGGCTCTTTCAAAAATCAGCTTAAAATTCTGAATGAAAAATTGTAAGATTGGATCAAACACTTAAATGTACCTTATTGAGCTGATTTTTTACGAGATCTCTTAAAAAATATTTTAAAATTAATTACGAATCGAATCATTCGTGTGGAACTCAAAAATAGACCCATAAAAAAACACTATAAAAAAGAACTATGTTGATAGAATGGTTCTTCCACAAATCTAGTACTCCACCTATTTGGGGAGTGTTAGGTACAAAAAAAAAAAAAATACCTAAAAAATAACTCAAAAAGGTAAATCAATAGTACCGATGCACTCCAAAATAAATCTGTATTTACAAAGGGTAATTTCCGGGAACGGTTTCTTTGCGCTTAGAATTAATCTACTCTACTTTCGACTACCAAAAGCCCAAAAAGGCCAAAACTGAAAAACATGGCTAGTCAGTTGCGATCCCGCCACCGCCACCACCTCAAGCTCACTTCCACCGTCGCTCGTTCTCTTTCAACCACCCCTCCCACCACCGACTCCACCCTCGCCCATCCTTTCCAGGACCACATCTCCTCCGTGGAATCCAAGGACCAACTCCTCAAATCCTACACCGTCACACCCCCAATCACTCCCTGGCCCCAACGCCTCTCCCCGAAACGCCTCGTCTCCATGATCACCTGCCAACAAAACCTCGACCTCGCCCTCCAAATCTTCCACCACGCCGGTGACTACCACCCTAACTTCCGCCACAACCACGACACCTACCTCGCTATCGTCCACAAGCTCGCCCGCGCCCGCGCCTTCCACCCCATGGAGACCCTCCTCACCCAATTGCGCCAACAACAATCCAATAACAATAACAACATCAAATGCGGCGAAAACATCTTCATTACCGTCATTCGAAACTACGGCGTTTCAAGCCGCCCCACACATGCCCTCCGTACCTTCCTCCGCATTAAGGATTTCGGCCTCCAACCATCTGTAAGGTCCCTCAACACTCTCCTGAACGCTTTGGTTCAGAACAACCAGTTCGAGCTAGTGCACGCTCTCTTCAAGAATTGTCGGAAAAAGTTTGATATCATTCCGAATGTGTTTACCGTTAATATTTTGGTTAAGGCATTGTGTAAGAAGAATGATGTCGAGAGTGCGATTAGGGTTTTGGATGAGATGCCCGGTATGGGAATGATACCCAATGTAGTGACTTACACGACTGTGTTGGGTGGGTATGTGTCCAGGGGTGACATGGTTGGTGCGAACAAGGTGTTCGATGAAATTCTCGATAGAGGGTGGGTTCCTGATGCGACCACGTACACAATTTTGATGGACGGGTTTTGTAAGGGAGGGCAGTTTATGGATGCTGTGAAGGTGATGGACGAAATGGAGGAGAATGGCGTCGAGCCGAATGACGTGACTTATGGAGTTATGATAGAAGCTTATTGTAAAGAAAAGAAGTCCGGGGAAGCGCTTAATTTGCTTGGCGACATGCTAAAGAAGAAATATGTACCGAATTCTGCACTTTGTTGTAGGGTGATTGACGTTCTCTGCGAGGAAGGCAAAGTTGAGGAGGCGGGTGATTTGTGGAAGAAGCTCTTGAAGAATAATTGTACGCCGGATAATGCAATATCTAGCACTCTTATACATTGGCTTTGTAAGAAGGGGAAAATTTGGGAAGCGAGGAAGTTATTTGGCGAGTTTGAGAGCGGTTCAATTCCTAGTGTTTTAATGTATAACACGCTCATTGCGGGAATGTGTGAGGGGGGAGAGTTACAAGAAGCAGGGAAGTTGTGGGATGACATGATGGAGAAGGGATGTGTTCCTAATGCTTTTACATATAACATGCTAATTAAGGGATTTTGTAAAGTTGGTAATCCGAGGGAAGGAATTAGAATTTTAGAGGAGATGTTGGAGAAATCATGTTCGCCAAACAAATTGACCTACTCGATCTTGATTGAGGGCCTTCGTGACTCTGGAACAGAAGCCGATGTTACCAAGGTGCTTTCCATGGCCACCTCAAGTGGTGAAATTGATATTGATGCTTGGGGTGCTTCTATACGCAAGGTTTCTGGCAATCCAGATAGCGAGGGAAGCATTCTTGAAAAAATACTGCCGCAGGCTGCTACTTAGAGATCATTTTATTGTCCAACTCACACTTGTGTGCCTTCAATCATAAGAACGTCAAAGATCATAGAGCTTCCTTTTCTGCGTCAGTTTGGATTCTGAGCTCTTGGGAAGCTGTGATGTACTCGCTCAACCTGTAGGGGAAACCTATTGATTTAGGTGCCTAGTCAGGTTAGTTACTTATTTACGATTATTTAACGATCATGGCATCAAATTGCAAGTTTTTGAGGAAAGTTACAGGTTTCATGAGAGCATGGTACGGATTGGCGATGAAGCTATTGCACCTTGCAACAGAGAGAACTTCTTAAGGACTGAATTGAGCAATGATTTGGGCTTTGAAAAGTAACCTATTGGACAGAGCGGTTTCTGTTGCATAAGCTTTAACTGATGATGATGAGAATGGCGGGCTGGCAAATATGATAGCCCAACGGGAGGTTGGTAGGCCGTGGAGGTAGCCCGCACAGCACTCACAGAGCCCAGTACATCACAGGGGCCGACCAATTCCAGACTATATTCATAGGTATGACAGGTACAACGAACCGGCATATGATAACCCCAAAGCCCTGAATATGGTAGTTATTGCGCTGGGTATTGCCATCTAAGAGTTTGTTGTAATGATTTTTCTCTTCCTTTTCTGCAAAAAGCGTCTTGTGTGCACCTGCAAGTGTGCTATCGTTATTGATGTCTTTCCTCATAAGAGTGGGGTGATGGTGCTCATTGACTCGGTAGTTTGTGGTGGTTTGAATAGCTATGGGTACATGATACATCATGCAGGGTAGAAGCTAGTTTGAGTTTGTTTAGTAAGATGTTTTATATCGGAGTTCGTGAATTGCCAGGATCTGTGAGTATTGTTAGCAGATACCTTGGTAGTTCTTTGAACTAATGTTTAGTGCATGAGCTTGCAGGTCGCCGTCCTAGTATAATAACAGACTGGCTGATTTTGGGCAGGTCTTTGATGCCATCCTAGTATAATAACAGAACTGGCTGATTTTGTAAAATCTTTCCAAGGTCCTATGTCAAAATGCCTCTTTATATCCCCCTCTGTTGTCATATATATTGACCAGGTGTAAGATTTGTGTGCTTCTATCAATTGCATCCTTGGAAGGGACCAAGGAGTGCACACGACACCTTCTTTTTTACCTACGTTAGGCATGTGCATGATCTTTGATCAAATGCTTGTTTGTAATATTAGTTGCATCTATTCTCTGATGTAGCTTCACACCTTTTCGCTCTCTTTTGTTTAGAGGAAACTAACATGCAAGATAGGTTGGGGCCTAATGACTTCTGTTTCTCTATCATTATCTTGTAATTGCTCCTGGAATGCGGAAACTAACAATATGGACAAGCAAGATGAATTGTGAAGACATGTGATTGAAGTACGCTTTTCTTTTCCTTGTGTTTTTGGTTTCTTTCTGGCCTTGTTTTTGCGCATTTTTTTGTGCATGTTATAGGTTTTACATGTCGAAGGTGCAGACTGCAGAGAGAGCATTGTTCTGATCATGCGTTTATCAATTGAACTAAACCATTTGTACCATCAACTTATTAGGTTTTATTTCTTTTCCTGGGTTTCTCCTGTGTTATTTCAATTGCCAACTAGGTTAGCCACTTGTGCTAGTAAAGCACAAACAACCCTTCTCATCAACTGGTTAGTTTTTAGAGGGACTCTAGTCCATTTCCTTGTCTCAGATCCTCCTCATTTGGTTACCATGGTTTTTGTTTCCCTCTTTCTGTCGTGCCTTTGGACAGCCCAAGAAGTTGGCGAAGGCGTTCGTTTGTTGATCCGTGTGGATACGTTAATGCGCAGCTGGTCTATATAGATACCTCCTGCTTACACATTACAGTAATTGGATAATTAACAATAGCTTGCATAACGATTCATCAGCTTTGTGAGTATCATCCCATCATCAATGACATTAATCACTTGCTTCATTATTGATAGTCGAGGTATCCTTGAACATTACATGTAATTGTGACGGAATGAACAATTTTATCCTTCATGCACGATTATTATCAAATGTCTTCATGTATAAACAATTAAGCAGCAGATTGTCCCAACTCTCGATCAAGTGCTTTCTGGAGCCAGGTTTCTGCATCTTGCATCATCCCAGGGCTGAGTCTCACCATCAGGATGCAGAATTCTGTCTCATTGAGTGCTCCGTCTCTATCATGGTTTCCTTCTCTCACCATGGCTTCCAAATCTTCTTTGCTCATCCCTTCCATGCCCAGGAGTGCAGAATTCTTCCTTAGGCTCTCCGCCATAATCAACCCAGTTGCAGGGTCTGCCAGTAGCCAGAATTCCCCACGGAGTTCTGACACGAAGGTGTCTGCATCTAGCTTCTCTGCCATCACCGGTAACAAATCTTCATATTCTTCGTACTCCCTTGCTGTATCTTTAGTTTCCATTCTGTCGCACAGTTTCTCTTTTATGATGGGGGAAAGACCCTTTTACATGCGTATGTAGTTGACCGAAATGGTATGTGTTTATAACACTCTATGATGTTTATTAGACTGTGTGGGATGGATCTTCATAAGTTGAAAGGTTTATTTCATTAAGGACAGGTCATTTCTGAATGGACAATTCGATTCGTTGAGAAACCGGCCCCGCTAGTCTGTGGGGTTAACAAGTCTACCATATGTTGTTTCCACTACTTTATATATTCGTGCAATCTGTGGATTTATATTCTTTATCTAACACTTTCCAGGAAGGTGAGTCAAGAGGTAGTTTGCCAACTTGCCACTGCCCAAACGCAAGCATCTGGTAGAATTAGCTTGATTTGTGTGGAGTTTTAGCTTTCTATGAAGCTTCCTAGCTCTCTCTCTCTCTCTCTCTCTCTCGTATATCCTTGGGTTTTTCCTTCTTGTTTTGACTTGACCGGCCAGCGTCTCCCCGCTGCAATTGATGGCAATTTCTTGTGTGAATTGATTTTCATGGGGAGGGCATGTTATTACTGCCGAAAAATTACTGTATGGATTTTGGAAAGCAAAGTTTTCTTTCCCCTCAGTCATTGCCATATCCTGCCACTCTAGACTGACAAGATACTTTCTTTGTATACCAAAGGTTATTAACCGCATGGACAAAATGTTTGTTTGTTTGTTTTTTTTTTTTTTTAATTTTTGTTATTGGCATTTAATTATATTTTCAGGCGTGCCCTGCCACCATCGGTAGCATTTGTGTATAGATGACGCAATGCAGACATACCTTCATATGATCATCTTGGGAAGAGCTAGGACTGAGATTTGAGCTCTTGCACCTCGAAGATCACCAAAGACGTGCATTTGTGCCTTGCACTTGGGAAAGCTTACTGTGAGCGCAGCCGCCTGGAGGGTGGCGCCTGGCGCTCGCGTGACTGAGCATGTGTGAGTAGACTTTACGAAAAACACAATGCCCGGCACAACACTGTCAAAATACTTGCAATTAAATAAGTACTCGACAAAATTTAGAGTCGCCACTTGGTTTAGGTCCAAGAACCATGAATGACTCTTATGAAAAGACTTGATCCTTGCATCACCACAGATGGGTCCGGGGGCTAAGGTACCGAGTGGGAAGGTGTTAGGCACCCACTCTGCCCAATCCGATGATTGGCCTCTACTCATCACCATTGGTTCAAATCATCGCTATCCTAAATACACGAGACTCAAGCAAACGGATAGGTAGGTTTTAGTAAACACGTTTTTGAAAAAGTAGTCTTTTGCAAAAGGGAAAAATCCATTTGAAAACTACCTCCGTTGAATGCAACATGAAGAAAAGAAAACAAAAGCATGCAACTTATGGATGAGGGCCTAGAGATGAACAATTCATTATCATCCCGTATTTACAGGTGATGATCACCAGCCATCCTTAGGTCCTCACATGGTCCATAGATCTAAACTAGCAAACAAAATGATTAATCCGCCATTGCGAATGCCGGAAGGGTCCTTACTTCTAGGGAAAGTTATCCTAAACCTAATGAGCATAACAAAGGCCTGAACTAAACAGGTACTTATAATACAAGACTTTGAACTAAACAAGAATAGGAAACATGGCTGAACAAACATGCAATATGGATGGATTAGGAAACTAGCTAAAACTGGAAACTTGACTGGATTAGGAAACTTTTCAAATTAGAAAACTCAACCAAGTTATGAAAGTAACTCGATTAGGAAACCCGACTGGATTAGAAAACTTTTCAAATTAGAAAATCAAGTCAAATTAGGAAAGTAACCCGATTTGGAAACCACATGCATCGATAGGCTACTCATGAGGGCAGAACAACTAACCGGGTAGCATAACCGGCAGGATTAACCTTATTCTAACATGCGATGTGCAGGGGTAAAACAATAATTTGACATGCTGGGGTGAAATCGGCAGCATAACGGTTGTAAATAGATGATATGCACGTATGTGGACAGCGTAACGGTATGGACTCAATGACTAGTATGCATGCGGACAGCATAACAGTAGGGGGAAAATTGTAAATATGCATATGGACAGCATAACAACTAGACATGGATGCATGTGCGAGTGGTCATACAGGCAAAGTAATGACATGGTAATCTATTCAAAGAATTAAGGTGCAACACATCGACTAAAAATGCATGGAGGGCAAAACAGTAATTACACGTGACTGACCTAAACCCTAGATTAACATGCTTAAACAGAAACTACGCTAGCATGCAACATTAAAACGAATTAAAAATCCTAAACTTGCATGAACTAAGCAAGAACGTAAAATAAACCCTAAGCATGCAACTAAATAAGAACTAACTAAGCAATAATTAAATAGCAACTAGAATAAACTAACTAAATAATAAAGAAGATAAAAACGAACGACATACCTTGACTCCACGAGACCAAGCGAACCGCCCTCAGGAACCGAGCAGAAATGTGAACAAGATTGCCCGTAGGGGAGCAACCTTGATGCAAGATGCCTTTCGGCAGCCTAACGGCATAGAGCAGGCTTTACTATGCTCGAGTACTAGCCAAGGGACCTTGGCTTGGCGAATGATGTTTTTTAAACGAATGTTTTGAACGATTTGAAACCTATAGAGGTAAGGGGTTTATATAAGCTTGTCCACGGGGAAAAATGATTTAGGATTTTGATGTGGGATTGCAGAAAACACAGAAAAATGTGGAAACCGAGGAAAAACAACAAAACAGCATCGTGGCACCACACGAAGGCCGGCTCGGCCTTAGGGGAGAGCCAACCCGGCCTTGGCCCATGCTTATGGGCTCGGGTAGGCCTCCCGTAGTCCAGGTCTGGTTCGGGTCTGTTCCAATGCGTTTCGGGCTGATTTTTAGATTAAAAACAACGACGATTTGGGCTAAAAATAGGACTTTTATGGGCTACAAAATGAATTGTTTTATGGATTAAAAAACTCAACATTTTCAAAAGAATATTTTAAAATGAAACGCAACACGATTTAGAAGAAAGTTTGCAACTTGACAAAAATATTTTGAAAGAAACTACGAAAGACTATCTTCGAACACCAATTCATCAAGATCACTTCTTTAGGATAACCAAAATCGAAAGCAACATTTTCATCATCGGGTGACCGCTTGACAGGAAGCCTAAGCGTTACATACTATTAAATGGGGGTGTCAACACTTATGTACTCTATGCTCTCTCTTTTCTTGTTCTTTTTTTTTTGTGGTAATTACTCCGTATGTTCTTCATACTTCTTTTTATCATTTTTCACTTTTTCTTTGCCATGAGAGCATTTGACATCAGCAACTAGCAATAAGTCGACATTCCGTCGTATTTTGTATATATTTCATACCCCTCGAAAAGTGGGAGTGCACAAAGAACTCATCTGAGAAAGGGCAAAATGAGTCTTGGGAAATTAATAATATACAGAGTGCATCTACCAAAAATGAGGCGAGAGACTTGAGAAAATTGCCAAAACTGAAAGTAATGCGAACATTTAAAACTGCATTTTTAAAGTACTCGCATCCTAAAAATGCATTAAACAAGTCCATTCAGAGATAAATGCTTGTGCATTTATTAATTTTGCATCAATTTTTTTTGTGATTATTTTGACGAGATGAATTTAAAAGGTACAAAAGTATGAACCAGATTAAATTTTTTTGAATATAAACAAAAATAATTTAAAAAGTCTATGTTATGAATAATTTTTGTTTTAGTGAACTTTTTTTTAATATTTTGATTTAATTTTTTGAATTTTTTTTTAAAGAACCGAGGAAAGATAAGTGAATTGTGTGTGTCAGAGAGAGAGAGAGAGAGAGAGAGAGAGAGGTGCAAGATGGTTTAGGAGCAGTTGGTCAGGACGCGCCAGAATGATCCGTATCCGATAGACAAGCAAGGATCGTCTGCAGCAGGGACGAGTCGGCGAATTTAGGGTTTCTTGACCTAAAAGCTCCATCGGATTGACCAGAAATTCTCGTAAGTTTACGCATTACCCATATGTTTGTTTGCAACTTCGTATATAAACATGTGTCTCAGATTTCTAATTGGTACTTGATCATAGTGCGATGATATAATTGTAAGAGCTTAAGTTTGTGTCGTCAATTGGTGAATTTACAGTGAGATGCTCTAACGCTGTAATTGGATTTTATTCCAGAGAGATAACTATGTGTAGGTTGTATAGAATCGGTCAAGCTACAGTTGGCTACATGGAGTTTGTAGATATATGCACTTGACCTCTAATTGTCTTTTGATAACATTCTATTGGATAGAGAGCATACATAAAGCATCACCTTGGAATTTTGGAAGGAGGGAGTAAATGGAAATTATGGAAAAAGTGAAATTTTTTTGAAAGATGCGAACTTTCTTGCTTTAGTTTAGTTGGGTGGGAAGAAGTACTCTTTTCCATTGAACTATGTTGTGCACTGATGATGAGAAATTCATTGCAGTTGCAGGGTTGTGTTACATACCTAGAGCGATGGAGTTTTGCCCAACTTGTGGGATCTTGTTGCAATATGAGTTACCCAATATGAGCTGCCCAGCCAGATTCTTCTGCCCAACTTGTCCCTATGTATGTCATATAGAGAGCAAGGTAATTCTCCTAATAAACCCCATCATCTAATGTATTCTTCGTCAGCTGCCCATTACTCTCTTATGTACATTTGCAACTGTGTTGTCAATGGTCTATTGGGCATTTTAAAGGTTAAGATAAAGAGAAGGCAACATTTGGTTGAGAAAGAGGTAGAACCCATCTTCTCCAAAGACGACATGAAGAATGGGCCCACAACTGAAGGTATCTTTCTTTTATACTTTTCTACCTTTCATGTTGGCCTTATTTCCTTTATCGTGTTTGTTTTGATTGATTGATTGAGATTGTAATTTGTCTTTGTTAATGGTACTTGATGGCTGATGCTCATATACCTTGGTGTTGAAAACCTTCTGAACATTGTTTGTATTCGTCTCTCTGTGTGTTTGTCAAGTAGTTTGCCGTGAGGATATGATTTTGTAATCAAAGACGCCTAGATGAGGTTGTTCACCAATATGTACTCAATTCTTTGTGGTTTTTGTTGATTATGGTGCTCATGGGTAGAATGTGATTTGCTAAACTGCTTTATCAGTTATCACCAATTGTCCTACAAGTTTAAATTGCTCGGAAATAGGCCCAACAACAATGATCAAGCTATCTGATACCCATCGCCACTTACATGGAGATGCAAAAATTTATCTGTATAGAGAAGCAAACTAAACTTAACAGAAAAGAAGAGACTTCAATCTAAGACATCTATGAAATCAAAGCTCTGATACCTTGTTAGATTGATTGTAACAAAGTTAAAACTTTTAGGAATTGACTCAACTATGGATAGTGAGAAGAAGCTCTTTATAAACACAATTGACTTGGTACTGATGATCGCCTAGATACTACAATTAATCACCATGCATTTAGCACTCGAAGCAACAATTTAATTACGTACCAATTAAAACTGCAACCTCTTCAGGAAAGGAGCCAAAGCGACCGGGTGAGAACGATCACAACGGTAAGGTGGCTAGTTCTTGAGAATTAGCCACCACGAGGACAGTAATGTTTGGAGTAGTAGGTTCTCGGGGATTTGCTGCCTTGAGGATTGAAATGTTTGAGTAACTATTCACCCCAAGCCTCTCCACCACCATTGTGTGGTGTTGAAGGGCCTAAGTCACCACGTGACAGTGCCCCAAGGGCACTAAATAAATTTTCTGAATGTTTGGACAGAAACTATTAGAGAATGGTTGAGGATTTTTTTTGCTACGCAACTACTGTAGCAGTAGATTAGGTTAAGGAGATTGATGCTTTTGTCTCCAGCGAACTCTGACTTAGTCTTAGCACTCGTATACTCCACAAGTCTACTTTTAATCTAATTCATCCTATTTCCACAATCTATGGTCTATTGCAAGCAATTCTTAGTTCAATTAAGCATTAAACCTCCAATGGGATGAAAAATCACAGGAGTATCAAACACTACAAGGAAATGGCGGGTGAAAGAGTTTCTCACAACCCACGACATGAATTTTCACATTCATCACCTCTGACCTCCTTTCTGAACCTTTGCTAATAGCTTTCCCGTAATCTTCCCGATGCAAATTCTCGAATCAAGACCTCGTCACTGGAATCCATCAAGATCTATTGCCACAAAAGGACTACTGATAATGTAGATAACCTTATAGTTACCCACACTAATGGGTAAATAGCGAGGTTTCCTTTTATTTAGTTTTTGCCATTTTGTATTTTGTCCTTGCCCTTAAATTTGAATTCTTCTCTTGGATGCTTTTCGAAACTCCTAATTGCTAGTCAGGAAAATTAGATTCCTATAGATGTTGGATTAGTTGTAACAAAGAAAACCATACTTAGCAATGAACTTGTTCATGAAGTATCTATGGCACCTATTGAGAAGAAAATTTTAGCAGTTAACTCATTGATCATTTCATGTCTAAGAAACCAATGTGGAAAGGGTATGGTCTAAGGATTTTCGTCAAAGAGAATGAGTAGAAAGTGGCCAGAATGAGGTTTTGAGAAAGAGAGTCACCTATGGTATTATTGAAGTTCAATGCTGGATAGGCCAGCAATAGAAACGAATTATGTTGCTGGCCTGAGAGATGGGAATTAGGTTTGTTAGTTATGGTAGCTTGTGATTTTGAAATCATCGTTCACAGATTTTGGTTCATACTCTATAGCGTGGGATAATCACTATTGCGAATGGCGATTTTTTATTTTTATTTTTGAACCCTGGATATCTTTGAATTCTCCGTATCTCTGTTAGACTATGCCTACCATTATGTCAAGGAGTAATGGATCTAAGTCAATCAAATTATCATTTTTTGCAATGTTCTAAAAGTCGCTAGGCGCTAGTCTGGCGGTCGGCCACCTTCAAGCGATTAATTGGATTAATCGTTGTATGTTAATTAGTAATCGGCAATTAATTGTTAGTCGGACCTAATCGGATAGGTCCCGCTACCGATTAATCGGTGATTAATTCCTCGTTTTAGAAGACTGATTTTTGTAATCTGTTGGTGGACAGAGTTGTTTATAAATGGGATCATAAGAACCAAAACTGATGTAGTGATATGTAGCTTAATTTATGTTCACATTTTTCTCCTACTCTGCAGCAACATGTCCAAATTGCAGTTTTGGGAAGGCTGTTTTCCAGCAACTTCAGATCAGGTCAGCTGATGAGCCGATGTCGACATTTTATTGGTGCTTGAATGAGAAATGTGGACAGCAGTGGCGAGAAGACTAAATATTGCCACCCCTTCCTCTTACGGCCGTTTTTCCTATAGCATGAGAATCCCATTCGGTTTGTCCAATTTTGGATTTTCTTTGGCAATTGAATTAGTTTCCTTCAGCTGGATCTGCTATGGGGATAAGCATAACGTTCTCGGATCTGCTTAGTACTTGTACAAATTAATGAGCTGTTATTAAATCCCGTAGCTGTTTTATGTTATTTTCTTTCGTGTTCCCCATTTTTTATTCTATACTGACTGTATCCAATTTGTTTTGATTCTTGAGTAGTGGTTTTCTTGTTCGATTTTTTTTTTTCTGTGGAGCGGGACATTTCTATTTACTTGTTTGGATAAAGCAAATGTTCTACAGCTTTAGCTTTTAATTTGGGTGGAATTCTCTAAATATTATTTTTAATTCTATCCCCATAGTGGAGGTGCTATCAAACTACTTGTGAGTCAACATTTGCTTTCCATAGTTCAAAAATACTCTAGAGAGTTCTTGAAGATTTAGGAATGTTTCAGAATATTATATTTTAGAGTAGTCTTGAGAGATTTAGAATTATGTGGAATGTACCACAACATTCTAGAAAGTTGTGAAGAATCAAGAATATAGACGTTAGAAGATTTTGGAATCTTCTAGAAAGTAGAGGCTTGAAGATGCTAGAAGATTCCGGAAGTTTCAAGAAGACTATAGATGTTTGTGGAGTCTTCTAGAACATAATGGAAGGGAATGAGACTAGAATGTTGAAAAAGGCAGTGCATAGGTATATAAAGGGTGAAAAGCGTCATTTTGTGGTGAAGAAGAATCACCAATTGGTGAACAATTGGGTAAGGGAGAACTTAAGTGGGGGAGGTCACCAAGTGTGGGCACATGAATTATGTCAAGGATGTTTAGAGCCATGTAAAGAGTCGTAAGTATTTGTACGCACAAATATTTTTTATTAGACGGAAGTTTACTGATCTGTTGTGGGCCATGTAAAGAGTCATAAGTATTTGTATGCATAAATATTTGTGACTAGATGGAAGTTTACTGATCTATAGCTATGTTCTTTAGGCTAGTTGGGCAATTAATTTTAGATTATAACACGACATTCTACTACACTAATATACTATTATACAGTCGAAAATATATAACATTTTCTTCCCTCCCTAGCTATTGAAATGGGCTAACAGATGTCATGAGTTATGTATTGGAGGTTACAAATTATAAACTTACACGTCCATAGAAGAGTTTGAAACACAGTTGTAGAAAAGCAAAAAAAATCCTTCTTCCGCAACCAAAGTACTACGTGAAAATGAAAAACCAAAATAACATGTTCTTTAGTGAACAACCACCTTTTTTTTCGTCATCCATCTCTTCCTGGTTGCCTCAAGTGCTTCCTCCCTTAACCTTGAGAGTTGTTGAAACCATTGTCGATACTGAGCGTCAATCGCATCAAGCTCCAACTTCATCTCAATGCCCTGTTCTTTCTCCATCAAGGATAAAGATGAACAACAGCTTGTCAAGCTCATAACCTTAGAAGTTCCACTCAAGTCAATAGAAGTTAGTTCTGAGCTCTTTGTCAATCCATTCATTAGCGTAAATTCTCCACCACTGTCGTTTCCTTGCAATTTAAACTCGTCGAAATACAAATCCCTGAAATCTATCTCTGAATCATACCCACTGAAGCCTATTGAACTTTTACCAATCCCATAATCAACAAATCCACACGTTTTGTAATTCTCTGGAGAAACCTCTTCAGCCATCATCTCAGAAGTAAATGATGCTTGTGATTCATTATCTCCCAAATTTGCCAAACTCGGAGAACTATTTAGTTCGAAAGAACTAGAACAAGCCGAATCGTTATGCAAGCTACCTTCATTGGCTTCAACATGGCCTTCTTGCTTAACTGGAAACTCGGTGGGACAAACTGAATCACTACGGTTTGTAAGGGTTTGGTCATTGGAAACTCCTGAAGATCCTAGATATGGATTTCTCACTCCACTCAAATTGTAAACTGATGAAGGTTTCCACTTAGGTACAATTCTCATTATTAAGTAGTCAATGAACTCAGCAATGAATGCCACATTATGATATGCTAACTCTAGGTGCTCAACCATCTCCCTAGCGACTGAAAATGCTGTGTCTGTATAAAGGTAGAATTGAAAGTGTATATTTCTTACGTGGCCTACATATAAGAAAAGGAGGATGTTATTTTATGAAAAAGGCAAAAGTATTATCTACTATAAAGGAAAGCAACTAATAAATATCCACATACCATTTGAGTTGGCAATTCGCAAGGTCAACGAGATTGTTTTGTCATCATTTTTTGTTCCAGTTAACCTAAATTCGTTGTCTTGATGTATCCTCTGTAATTCTACAACTGGATTGTGCGGGCTCCCGCTATTGGAGTCTGTGCATACAGAGTGGTTATATTCAAGATCGATATCCATGGAATGGGGCCCAGAATTCAATACACTTGATGATCGGGGAAGTTTGTTGGATAGTTGTAAAGGATCAAGGATAGGCTCCTTAGGCTCCTTTAAAGTCTCAGACCGGAGAAATGGATCTTTAAGCAGCTCCTTTGCAGGCAACCTTTGAGATGCTGGGACCAAACATTTCTCAATGAAATTTTTAACTTCAGGATCAGTCACCTTGCCGAGAGAAGCAGGTTTAATTCCCTGAACCGCAACAGATTGCAAAACATATCAATTTCAATTGTCTACAGTCTAGTAGAAATTAATGACAAAGCTAAATATGGGTGAACTTACCGAGGTAACCTTCTTATATATTTGAGCTGGATTCTTGCATTCAATATATGGATAATCACACGTAACCATTTCTAACATGCACATTCCAAAAGAATATATGTCCACCAGTTCATTGTATTCCTCCTCATATAACTCTGGAGCCATAAATTCAGGAGTTCCTACCACAAATAGAAAATAAGTCAGAAGTCCTAGCAATGATTCTTTTTTTTTTCCTCAGCCGCAATGATTCTTTCTTACGATAATTAATTTACGATAATTGTCTTACCAATGACACTCTTAGCAGTCGGCTGCTGCATAACAATTGCCAATCCAAGGTCTCCGATTTTTATTTCTCCATGGTTTCCATTAACAAAGATATTATCACATTTTAAGTCCCTATGGATAATCGGAGGGTTCTGACTATGAAGATAGTCCAAGCCTCGGAGAATTTGTTGAGCCCAATTCTTTATAGCCTTCATGTCAACACTTTTATGCTTGTTACGATATCTGACAGGCAAATGGTACAAGATTACTTCAACAACGCGAACTAGATAAACAAATGAATTAGAAACAGTCAAGAGAACTTACTGTCTCAAACTCCCAGATGTGAAGAGTTCAGTGATCATGTTCACGGTCTTTTTCTTGTCATCGACCCAAGAATCATAAAACTTGATGATATTTTCATGTTTCAATGCTTTAAGGAGATGGACTTCGGAATACAATTTTCCAAGATCATTTGGTGACTGCAACACATCATCAATCCTCACACGGTTCCAAGCAACTTCTATACCATCAAGCTCATCAAATGCCTTATAGCTACAAATACAAGTCAAGGAAACAAATTAGTTCCCATAAAGTTAATAAAAGTTTCTTTCACTTGATGAGATTGTATTTTGGCTTTTAGCTAATGTGCTTAATTGCTATTAAAAAAAGTTTGGAAGCATACACAGTCTTGAATGCGCCCTTGCCCAGTAATTCATTGTACTGTCATAGCAACCAAAAAAAAATGTTATCAAAGAGATGATGTCATGGGAATAAGATTAAATGGAAGAAATCGAAGACTCAAAGATGAACAAAATGTGGCTGGTAAATCAAACCGATACTAAATTATGGGAAGTACAGTGCCTAGAAGACCAAGGACTATAGAAGCTGTGGAAACCATAAGTCTCGAGCTACTCTACCTTATTTCCAAGAGCTTATTCTTGCTTGATTACGATTGCCATATCATTTTTCTGCTAGTTGAAGTTTTGTAGGTTCTCTCCCTCCATAAGAGAGAGATGGATTTCCTTTCTGCAGTCCTGGATAACCAATCGCAGTGTTGCCTCCATTTTACTGATGTTTAGTTTGTAACAAAGCAAAATTGAAAAATTCTAGATTGCCTAGGTTCATAAATGATTTGCTATGTTCAATCTCTTAATCAAAAAATTCACCAATTAAAAATATCAATCAATCACACAAACAAAAGAAAGCAACCAAATAAATGAACTTGCTAAATTAATTGGGTGCAGATCATCTTGGGTGCTGAACAAACAGATGAACTTGTGTTTGTTAAAAATGAGGAGATCATCTTGCTAAATTGGGTGCTGAACAAACAGATGAACTTGTATTTGTTATGGACTTACCTGTCGCTATGAGAGAATTTGTCTTGAGTTGAGAGATAGCCTGAACATCAGGCAGGTGCTAGACTAGTTCCTCGGTCCCTAGTTTCCGTAAGATTGACTAATATGTATGTAAACCTTATGTGGTACTTTGCTTCGTAATCGTTTTGTGAAATTCCGTTTGACCCAACAAAAAGAAAGCAGCCAAATAACGAATGCAACGATATACATGAAAACTCCCTGAAAGGGTAAATGTATAGGAACTTATTGAAAAAACCCTCAAAAGATCGCGTATTTATTAGCTGCAAAATCTGTCTGAGTTGCTCAAAGAACTTCAGTAGTCTGTATGAGTTGCTCAAGTAACTTTTTGAAAAATGTTGCCATATATCAAAATCCTTGATTTTCTTTCCTTTCTGAGTTGATATATATTGAAATCCTTAATTGCCTTGAAACCATTGATTGCCTTAATTTCCTTGGATTTCTTCTCCTTCAATTACCTAGATACTCGACCTCTCAATTATACCCCAAAAAAAACTTACGAGGATTCGTGGTTATGCTACCAATATTGTGTGATCTTGTGTTCCTGGCCTTCGAGCAAAGTAATGAGATTTTGTGGAGTCTTTGTTTGGGTCTCTTGTGGTGTTAGTCACGAATTCTTACGATGTATGTACAAAAAAGGCATACGGTGTGACTTTCTTTTTATTTTTATGAACGTACTTAAAATTATAGCAATTGTTCCCATATGAAAACAGAACGATAATTCAATCATTGAAATTCCACAAGCTAAAGAATGGAGTAATTGCAACCGTGAATGCGTTGTTGAGAAAAGGGCTAACTAATCATTGACCAGAGTTAATTACTCCTATTCCTATATGATCGATGCCAAACAAACAAATAGCATGAGCCTAAGAAGTCTCAGAACACAAGCTTGAATAGAATTATTCCACATATTAAGTACTACTATAATTTATATTATGGAGTATCAAATCAAAGCCGTACATCAAAGTAACAAAATCAATATTACAATTATAATACGGAACAATGCCCAGTTAAAGAGGTTACAATGCTGTGTATAGATTACCCGGATGTATCGGCCCCGCGGGTCTTTCTCTGCGTAATCAGCATCAGAGTTGGGAGGCTCAGCTGCACCAAACAAGCCGTTGTTATTCGACCTAGTAACGGAGTGAGGCGAACCCAACCCATAACGGAAATCCATCCCAATTCCGGCAAGAACTAATAATACTAATACGAGAAGCGGTAAGAAGAGAAAGAAGAGGCGTCCCCAAATCCTAGTCAAAGGACGAGGAACTGAATGCAGGCGTGATTGAGTAGGGTTTCGGAGGCTATAGAATAGGGATCGAATGTCAATCTCTGACGCAATTGGGATCGACATTTGGACGCGAGAATAACAAGAGTTGCATCGAGATCCAAAAAGCTGGACGATGACAATGACTTGGTGAAATTAGTCATGACCCCACCAAATCCAATTGAGATATGTGATCTTTCCCTCATTCCAGCTTCCTCTGAATCACCATTTGCCCTATCCCATAAAATCGATGGTGGTGCTGGTTTATATAATTGAATTGATGAAGGAAAGATTATAAAGATTGAAAGGGAAGGCTATGGAGGAGGAGGAGGAGGAGGAGGAGGAGGAGACAGAGAGTGAAAGGGAGAGATTGGGAAAGGGTAGAGAAAATGGCAAGGGTGGGATTGATTATAGCAGGTTATGAGAGAGAGAGCGCGCGGAAGAAAAGGAATGAACCAACATGTGTATGGTTGATTTAAATAAACGTGAAATTTTAAACGTTTTCCAATTGGAGTACAAAAAGTTAAACTGTAACTAATGTACTTGCACCAATTCCTTGTTACTAGTAGATTCATCACGGGAAATTTTGGAAAAAGGAAAGTTATTTATTTATATTGAAATAATATTATGAACGCAGATAAATGACTTAACAAAAAAAACACAGATGAACGTGCATACATTTGAATGTAAATTTTGACCACAACAAGTAAGTTTCATGCGATAGATGTAGAGCCCACATACATCTATGTTAAAATTTTAAAGGAGCATTCATGTAGATATTTGTGTATCATAACTTAACTTGACAACATATTTACCATCCTTTCAATTTAAAACATTTACTTAATTAATTACCCTACAAAATAAAAGTATACGTTATATTTTATTCGATCATGCCCTAGCCTCTCCCCTTAATTAGGAGAAAAAGTGAACAAACATTAACGTTACATAATTTATTTTTGGTTATATAGAGAACTAAAAATGGAAAAGGTGTTTTTAGTCCTTAGAAGCGAGATTGTCATCAGAAACAGCGAGCTACCACCACGGTGGTTGCTGAGGATCATCACGCTGCATATCGCAGGCGAGAGTTTGAGTTTCGGTGGGTGCTTGAACTTCTTTTGTGGATCAAAGGGACGGATCTTTCACCAACTGTATACTATGTGGTGCCATGGTGATGGCCGACGGTAACTCTGGCTTGAACCGAACATTTCATTGGCCGACAAGGAACTCCTATAATCATGCCCAAAGAGAGTTGTTACTCCCCCTCCCACCCTTTTGCTTATAAGAAAATAAAATAAAATCAGAAATAGGCTAGTCTGTCACGATTCACGAAGGGACTGTCGGTTGGAAACCAATCTTCCGTCTCTTTTTACAGTTTATTTTGCCTGCCTGCCTTCGTCTTTTACGCTTTGCCAGTCAACAACAAATTATATTCATGTTCCTCGCCTTCACACTTCACTTTTATCTACACCTATAAATATGCAATACTGAGATACACCACTTTTTACGCATATCGCTCAGACTTTATGTTGACTGTACTGGCACAAGGCAGAAGAGTGAGTGACTAATACTAATTGGACAAGATCATCATCACTTTTATTAAGGGTTTCTTCTCAAATGGAGAAGAAGAGATCCACGAGGTCCAAGGAGAAAGCGGACTTGGCCCGAATACTTCGTAAATCGTGGTACCGTCTGAGGTTGTCGGTGCGCCACCCGTCTAGGGTTCCGACGTGGGATGCCATCGTCCTCACGGCTGCCAGTCCCCAACAAGCCGAGCTCTACGATTGGCAGCTCAGGCGGGCCAAGCGCATGGGCCGGATCGCCATCTCCACGGTCACCCTTGCCGTGCCCGACCCGGACGGGCAGCGGATCGGCTCCGGCGCTGCCACTCTCAATGCCATTTACGCACTCGCATGCCATTACCGCCACCTTGGTCTCGATCTCTGCCCGGAGGTACCCTTCCACAATTACCGTCCATTTCATAACACAAATGTTGTCCTTAATCAACTGCTATATTACTGCTTGGGTATAGGATGTTGTGTTTAGCAAGACTAGAGATTCCCATTGTTCATATTGACCTGGCAATGCGAGTTAGCAGCTCATACGAGGCGTAGCCAGAAGTTTGTATTAGTGGGGCACCTATCAAACACAATTTTAAGGAATTCAATATCCAAGATAAGATAGGAAAAAATTGGCACTTAAATCAACAACGAATCCAATATGTCCGTTTAGTTTGTCTTGTGTATTCGTTTGCCTTTCAGAAAGAAAGCATCTTGAGTCAACTTTTTGCATATTTAGCTTACATTATTTCTGTTTTTGAAGTTTAGAAGAGAAGAATCAAAAAATTAATAAAATTGCCCCCTTTCAATGAGTACCAATGAACAAATAATAAGCAAACAAGACATCATTATTGTACTTGCGTTTGAAAAATGCTTCTTTGGAATTACCACCGTGTTATGCTACGAAGAAGGTCTTGTGTTTTAGAAAAGAAAACGTAATATCTAAACAGTGAAATAAATGTGTTAAAACTAAAGGTGCAAATTAGTTCAAGTGTTTGAGAGAGGAAAAAATGAACATTGCAATGGGGGAACGTGCCCCCAGTGGGCACATGCTCCCTCCGCTACTGCATCCGAGTGCTAATGTTTTAGGTCAATTCACGGATTGGCCGTCTTCTAAATGAGTTAAACCTTTGGACGCCAAGTTGCAGCCTAACATTGTTTGCCCTCTCATGCCTTACATCTTAGGGCTTGGGTGTCTGATTGTTGCGATTTTTGTTTCCATATGCTAAAATATTGCGGATTCATTCTTAGGAATACAAAAGTGGGGAAGTACTCGGGATACTTTTTTGATCTCTGATTTTGGTGGAAGCCATTATTTTCCTCTATGCCCGTAGGTTTGGTGGGAGTTATACTTTTGATTATGTGGACTAACTTCTTGACAAAAGCAATCGGAAATAACTTCTTGACAAAAGCAATCGGACTGATGCCAAATTTGAAAGATAAGCAACCAAAAATTTCTGGCATTTCCCCATGCCAATCCTCTTGATGTTGTGAGTTTGCGTTTTAATTGACCATTAGGTATTGGTCTTCTATTTGTTAGCCGCTTAGACAAGATGAAAAGCTTCTATCAATATAGTGTAGTGATATTTAAAGATATCCTCAACCGTACGACCACAAGGAGAAACTTATGCACTGTGGCATTGGTAGAGAGGGCAAAATGACCACTTAACCTCCCCTCGGAAGATTGTATAATCGCATATGTGACTAGATCATTTTAATTATTTCCAATAGAAACTTCGTTGTCCCGTTTTTTATTAGAATTCCCTATCTTTTAAGATGTCTGAGTAATATCTGATCATCTTAGTGATAGTGTACTAGGTAGCAACCAATGTTCTAAAAGTCGCTAGGTGCTAGTCAGACGGTCGGCCGCCTTCGAGCGATTAATCGGTGCATATTAATTAGTAATCGGTGATTAATCGTTAGTTAGACCTAATCAGATAGGCCCCACCAACGATTAGTTGCCAATTAATCGTCGATTAATTCCTTGTTTTAGAACACTGGTAGCAACCCTGGCAATGGTTTCGTGCTTCTGCTCATAACATTGTGCAAGTCACGATGCTTCTAGTGCTGTTAAAATATTCACATTCATGATTTTTTCCTACTCTCTCTCTCTCTCTCTCTCTCTCTCTCGCTCTCTTGTATGTGTTATGTGTTTGCATGAGCAGACTCATATAACCATCTTGTTTACTTTTTTTTTTAATTTTTATTTCCTATATGTTTTTTCTCGCGGATATAACTTGTAAGGTGTTACATTAAACTTGTGATGCTACATGCTCATGCAACCATCTTGTTTTTTCTTTGTTGGGACTTGTACTATCAGCTGGTGGCAAATGGATATGATAGTGGCTTTGGATCTTCTGCGCCACGTGATAAGTCCAACGATGAATTTCCTCTTCTACCATTGGTTAGCTTCATTGCAAAAAAGCATATACTATTGCTTCACGCGGGAGGTGACTCTAAAAGGGTACCTTGGGCAAATCCTATGGGCAAAGTTTTCCTGCCTCTACCATATTTGGCATTTGAAGACCCCGATGGGCCAGTTCCCCTGCTTTTTGACCAAGTACTTGCAATTTCTTCTTGTGCAAGACAAGCTTTTGAAAATGAAGGTTACTTGTCCTGTTTATCTTTTGAATAATATTGACTTCTGGACCTTCTGGTCATAAGCGCAACCTAAAATGGTACCTTCAGTCACCTAGTGCCACTTGTTTGTGAAAGGAAACTATTAAGATGCATCAGGTGTAAAGTCTTGGGTTGGTGTATGCATATGTCAGTGGTGCATGAACACTTTGTCCATCTGCAACATTTGGACCGTAGGAATGTTGTTCAAGAGCGTATAATTAACTCTTGTGCCATCATATCTTTTAACAAAACTTATCTGCAGGTGGACTATTTATCATGACAGGTGATGTTCTTCCATGCTTTGATGCCTCAGCTGTGACTCTTCCACGAGATACTGCCAGCATCATTACTGTTCCTATTACTCTGGACATTGCTTCTAACCATGGTGTTATTGTGGCATCCAAAACTGGAATTTCTGATGGAACTAACTCTGTCAGTTTAGTTGAGGATCTTCTTCAGAAACCTAGTGTAGAGGAGCTTGTTAAGCATAAGGCAATTCTAGATGATGGTAGAACATTGCTTGACACTGGAATAATAGCAGTTAGAGGTAAAGCATGGGAGGAGCTTGCTATGCTTTCCTATTCCAGCCAACCAATGATTTCACAGCTTCTGAAGAGCAGAAAAGAGGTTAGCCTTGACTTTGGAGGTACCCATCTGGAGTTTTGTTTTATCGAATATTAGCTGTGATGTTGGTTTGGCATGAGATCTAAGCATGACTTATTGTATATCTCGTCAATTTGAATTTCTGTAGCACACCCAAATATACTATTGAGATGTAAACATTTGGACTATTTTCTCCCTCTTTAATTTACTGAATGAGGGATTTATGTTGATCAGAAAGTCCAGTTGATTTCGGTCGTTAAAAATGTTTACTAGTAGCTGTGATGGCACTTCAGATATTCCCCTAATATTTTCTTCGTTATACCTCCGTACTGTGTCTTTTACCTCTTGTTGTTGAGAACTGCCTTGACTTACAGCTTTGAACTGTATTAGGTTCTGCAGACAAGCTGTTGACAACAAAGTACAACGGCACTTGTGACATGATTTACTTAGCGGTTAGAAAAAGGATATTAGTGCGTATACTAATCCGAAGGATTCTGCTAGTGAGGATATTACGATTGTCGATTGCTATCCACAGAGCCCAAGTAACGCTCTGTTTGGAACTTGGTGAAGGAATTGGAAAGGAAGGGAAGATAATGAAGAGAAAAATTAGAGGAAAAGTTAAGAAGAAATTGGAGAGAAAATTGATATTCTGTCTTCTATATGCTTTTTCTATATTTTTTTAATTGCAAAAATGTCAGTATTTTGTTTAGCATATACTGACCAAAAGAAAGTTAAATGGACCTCTATAAATAACTGGTTTTGTAAGGGATTCCAGCAACAGTGCAGCTTTTGAAATAGATCTATGTAACCTGTGCAGATGAGTTTGTATGAAGATCTGGTAGCAGCTTGGGTACCTGCAAAACATGAATGGCTGCTACCACGCCCTTTGGGTGAAGAACTCGTCAACAGTTTGGGACAGCATAAGATGTTCAGCTATTGTGCCTGTATGTCAACCATTGTTAGGCCTATTGATGCTGATATTATACTTATATTTGTTCCCTTTAGTGGAAAAGTGTGTTTGCTGGCAAGAGCTATGGCAGCTTTGACACTAATTGATTCAGATTTTTGCCACAAAAAATATTTGGTTCGAATTCAAATCCAGCTTAATCATTCTCTTTTCAATTGTTTAAGAACGAAGAGAAACAATCAGCATTTGAACATCTTTGCTTCAGGTGTTAGATTTCTGCATTCTTTCTGTTCATTTATTTCTTGGAGAGATTTGTTTTGTTATTTTTTACGACACTTTGTTTATTGGAAAGCCTTATGCTTTTGTCTTCCCCCTCAAACTTTGAGTAATAGCTATTGTATCCCTAGAAACTGTGAAAATTCTTTTGCCGCCTCGTCTAAGGTGATTTGTTTGTTGTAGAATCTCTTATTGAAAGAAGTTTAATATTTATTGTTAAAGCATGAATCTCAAAATCATTTGGCAATGAATGGAGAGGCTGCTAGGCTTACATACTAGTTTGGGGGGGTGATAATTAATCAATGTGGGATAAGCTCTAATACTCCCCCGCAAGTGCAACCCTGACTTGCATGTGGAGAGGTTAACAAAGAACCATAATATAGGGATCACAAAGAAACAACTTAAGGCACAAACAAGGGGGCAATCATTCAATCAAGAGAGTCTTGTCCACATGCCTCTAAAAGCATGGCTCTGTTGAAGCATCCAACTCAAAACCAATTTGCAATGCAATGAGTAAAGCGACTGCCTAGGCTCATAAACTAGTTTGGGAGTTGATAATAAAGCAATGTGGGATCTTTGTTGGGTATGTTATGCTTCATGATCTATTGCATATATCAGCTACTAAAAACCTCCTTGATGGTTGTTTGGGTCCAATCCATGCAGATGATTTGTCGTTCCTACATTTTGGAACCTCAAGTGAAGTATTGGATCACCTTTGTGGGGGTAGTTCGGAACTTGTATGTCGTAGACACCTATGTTCTATTCCGGCAACCACTGTTTCTGACATTGCTGCATCTGCTATTATTCTTTCCAGTGAGATTGCACCTGGTGTCTCAATTGGGGAAGATTCTATTGTATATGATTCATCCATATCCAGTGGCATACAAATTGGTTCCCAATCCATCATTGTTGGTGTTAATGTGCCAGTAGTCAATGATAGTGCCCCAAAGGAGCCATTCAGGTTCATGCTTCCTGATCGGCATTGTCTTTGGGAGGTTCCGTTAGTAGGATGCACTGGAAGAGTTATTGTGTACTGTGGTCTCCATGACAACCCAAAAAATTCTCTTCCAATGGATGGAACTTTTTGTGGGAAACCATGGGAAAAGGTTTTAGATGATTTAGGCATTCAAGAAACTGATTTGTGGAGCTCAACAGTTTCTCAGGAGAAGTGTTTGTGGAGCGCAAAGATATTCCCCATTCTTTCTTATTTCGAGATGCTTCGTGTGGCAACATGGTTGATGGGCTTGAGTGACCAATTAAATGGATCCTTGCTTCTTTTATGGAAAGCGTCGCACCGTGTCAGTTTGGAGGAATTGCATAGATCAATTGACTTCTCACAAATGTGCTTTGGCTCTGGAAATCATCACGCAGATCTTGCAGCTGGGATTGTCAAGGCTTGCCTTAATTTCGGTTTGCTTGGCCGCAACTTGTCTCAGTTGTGCGAAGAAATCCTCCAAAAAGAAGCCTCAGGAGTCAAAATGTGCAAAGACTTCCTGGCCTTGTGTCCCAACCTTCAGGCCCAGAACTCTAAGATCCTTCCTAAAAGCAGGGTATACCAGGTGCAAGTTGATCTTCTTCGAGCTTGCAGTGAAGAAACAGCAGCATGTGAACTGGAACACAAAGTTTGGGCTGCAGTGGCGGAAGAAACCGCTTCAGCTGTGAGGTATGGCTTCAAAGGTAAGCATTGAAATTATGTCTTGGTAGACATAAGGTTGCGTTAAGGTGAAAAGAAGACAGTGGAGGGAAAACATGATCGCTTAATCCTCTTCGAGGATCAGCTATGTTAGCTATTCTTTGTTGGTTTTGTTTTTGCAGTTCCCGGCCCCCTCCCCAAATTTTTACTCAAGTTTGTACCATGCTCTCTGAGTATTATTAGTAATAATTTAGTCTGCTGATGTAATTTTTCCTGACTTTATGAAGGGCTTCATCTCTACTAAATGTTTATCTTTTGTGTTTGCAGAACGTTTCCCTGAATCCTCCAATAGGATATATCCAAAAGGAAATCAGATTATCAACAGGGAGGGCCTTGTGGATAAATCTTTATGCTCTAGAACAGCTAAGGTTGAATTACCAGTTCGGGTGGATTTTGTTGGTGGTTGGAGTGATACTCCTCCATGGAGCTTAGAGCGTGCTGGTTGTGTCTTGAATATGGCAATAACTTTGGATGGCTCTCTTCCAATTGGCACCGTCATAGACACAGCAATAACTACAGGGGTGTCAATCAGCGATGATGCTGGAAACGAGTTGTTTATTGAAGATGTTACCTGTATCACAACTCCATTTGACAGCAATGATCCATTTCGTCTTGTCAAATCTGCACTGCTGGTGACTGGCATTGTCCATGATAAGATTCTTGTGTCCATGGGATTGAAGATTAGAACATGGGCCAATGTTCCCCGTGGGAGTGGCTTGGGAACTTCCAGCATCTTAGCTGCAGCTGTTGTCAAGGGACTTCTCCAAATAACTGATGGGGATGAAAGTAATGAAAATGTCGCAAGACTTGTTTTGGTGTTAGAGCAGCTCATGGGAACAGGAGGAGGTTGGCAGGATCAAATTGGAGGTTTGTATCCTGGCATCAAATTTACAACAAGTTTTCCTGGAATACCATTGCGACTTCAAGTCATCCCCCTGTTGGCTTCTCCACAATTAATCAGGGAGTTGCAGCAACGACTGCTTGTGGTATTTACAGGCCAAGTAAGCTTGCACTTTTTATATTTTCATTTCTTTTATGTTTCTTTTCGAAAAATTAGCAAATAGTTGGACATTTCCTTAATTCAGTTATATATCTATGATGTTATCATCATAGTGAGTGTCTTGGAGTGTTCCTGAACTGCTTGTCTGTAAAATTTGGTTTCAAATGTAACGACTAGAAGGGCTTCTGAATGTGAAATTTAATAGAGGGTCCTAGGCCCTGGGAGTCCTGGCTACCCCTACGTCTCAAGACCTTGCCCTTTGTAGAAGCCAATTAACTATGTAGTACATCCTAGTCAATCTTTTTTGCCCTTGATGTATTACAATGAGGTATAATAACTCCAATACTAAACTATCGCAAATAGACCCGCAAAGTATTTTTTTCCCCGTTCATTCTCTGAGCCAAATGGCTTCCTGTCAGACCTTTGGATGTTCCTTGACCCTTCAATCATAGGGATCATTTGATTATCCATTTGGTGGAATAGGGCTTGAGTTGAGGACAAAAATGCCTAATTGAGTTATTTGAAGAACTAAAAGTTTGTGGTAGCCATATTCACCTAATGGATAGTCCCTCGCCCATTATCCCTTAGGTTGATTTGGTGCTATTAAGTTCATTCTTCTGGCTCCCTTTCTATTCCCTGTAATTAAATTTTGTTTTCTACCTTGTAGTGCTATGGACAGAGATGTGTCCCGACCCGTTTAATTGATGCATGTGGATTCCATACTTCCATACGATGCTGGGAGTCTGGAACCCACAAACTTCAGCCATCTCCGAACACATCTGTGCCCTGACATACGTGTCCCTAACATTTTCTTGTCTTTTTCTCCTGGGTTTCTTTTTCTTCTGGTTGATTGGATCGGTTTCTTTGCGACTTTTGTAAGTTCCTCTGAGACTGCAGCCTGCTGTTACCATGTAGGTTCGACTTGCGCACCAAGTCCTGCAAAAGGTGGTAATCCGGTATCTCCGGCGAGACAACCTGCTTGTATCCAGTATCAAACGCCTCACTGAACTGGCAAAGATTGGAAGGGAAGCTTTAATGAACTGTGATGTAGATGAACTAGGGGAGATTATGATGGAGGCTTGGAGGTTGCATCAAGAACTCGACCCTTGTTGTAGCAATGAATTTGTTGATAAACTCTTTGCATTTGCTGACCCTTACTGCTGTGGCTACAAGCTTGTGGGGGCTGGTGGCGGGGGTTTTGCATTGTTACTGGCCAAGGATGCTGAGTGCGCCAAGGAATTGACCCATTTGTTAGAACGGGATCCAGAGTTTGATGTAGAAGTCTACAATTGGAACATCTGTTTTGGAAGTTAGGTAAATGGTTATATACACCTTAAATAACCGGATCATTCTTGTTGAGTATTGGGAGATTTATGTAATTGATGTATAATTTCTGTGCAATAAAGTTTGGCAGAAAGCTGCTTTGTTCTTTCAATTTCAGTTGAATGCTGTTGTTTATTTTCCGGTCAGAATATTTCATAGTCGTCTTTTCTGTCTTCTACATGTCCACAAAGATCTAGCTCTCTTTGAGCTCTGGAAATTTGAAGTTATGTAGAGGAGTTTAAGCAGGTTGAAGTTTCAGTGGTGTTAGTAATGAAACCTCAGTCTTCTATTGCAGTGAAAGCCTAACTCCTGTGTTGAAGTTTTGTGGAGTAGTAATGACGTGTATGTGTTTAGAGGCTTAGTATTGACGTACCTTAAGTAATTTTGCCAAGTTGACCACTAGCCAAGATATATATAACTAAACAGAAGATGAATTGTGTTAGTACTTGTGTACTGTATGTATTACTGTCAAAGTGTTCACCGCAATTTCACATTTGAAAACTACGGCAACTATTTCTAGAGTATTATTTTCGCATGGATTGAATTGCAAACAAGATTTTAGTACAAAAATTCTGCAAAGAAAACCATACGGTGGTTGACTTCGGAGAAATTTCATCTAATAAATTTGCTCCTTTTATCATTAAATGATTTGATTTCATAATTTCAAGTATAAAAATTGACACGGAAAAATATTTGAGGATATAATACACAATGAAATTTCTCTTAAAAAAAGAAAATACAAAATAAAACTATACCACCACATTTAGGACGGTTTTTTTTTTGGTCAAACGACTTATTTTTCATCTGCCTATTTAGCAAAATACCAAATAAAAAAACAGGTTTTTTTTTTTTTGAGTGATGATTATGTAAAGTAAACAAACAATACCGTGTATGCATTTAATTATTTTTAAATCAAAATAATAAACAAAAAAAGTGACAAACTAAAGAAGCACTGGAAACCGTGATAAGGAGGCAAAGGTACTATTTTTTTTTCCCCGGGTACTTCGGAATATTAGGTATTACTATATGAACTTTCTTCCGGAAATGGCAATCTTTTCTTGGACCAGGTGTAGAAGAATGAGAACAATTTTCATGATTACGAAAATCAAGAAGGGTATAGACGAAAATTCACCAATTGGGTTTTCTCTGTGCACATGAACACAGAGGAGCCTAATCTCATCACTCCTCATTCACCCCTCAAAAGCAAAGGGAAAAAAGCGAGCAAAGGAAAAGAAAAGAAAAGATAAAGAAACATCATCATCATCAGCATCATTATCACTCATCTAATATGTTGAATCGGTCAGGGTAGTAGTTCATCAGATGCTTCGGTCAGCCAATCATCTCTCTCTTCTCCTACCCCACCTTGATTATACTACATTTTCTCTGCATAGAAAAGAGTATATTGTTTTTTTTTTCCTAAATCTAATTAGTACTAGTAATGATGAAATTGCAGGTTTTGTATAGCTGGAACGAGTTGACTTGCAAAGTGGCCTCATTTCAGGGAAGAGGTGGGAGAGAGGGAATAGGGAGGGAGACGGGTAGAGACTAGGGATGGGTCTCCTCAGCAACAGAGTAGAAAGAAGTGAGATCAAAGCAGGAGACCACATCTACACTTACAGAGCTGTATTCGCTTACTCTCACCATGGTAATTGGCCTCTTTTAACCCTTCTCTCTTTCAATTCTTCTATAAAGCACCTCCCTTTCTATCTGTGATTTCCATAACTTTGCAGAAACTAGAAATGTGGTCCTCGTTTGTTTTGGTGTTCGAGTTTTTTTTTTTTTTTTTTGGGGGGGGGGGGGGGGGGGGGGGGGGGGGGTGTGTGTGTGTGTGTGATGGATCTCTCTTGCTGATTATCTTTGCATGCTTTATTCTTGCCTTTTGCCTTTTGCATTACTATACTAATGCACCCTTGCATCCGAGGACCCAGGGAACAATTGAGTGTTTGTTAAGTCTTGCTAAGCTGGGAATGATTTTTAAGGCATCTTGCCATTTGTTGGCCGGGTTTAACCTTTAAACAGATTACTTTGAGTTTTTAGTGACCTAAAATGTTAATAAATTGCAACTAGAAATATATTGTACCTTGGATTAGCTCATTATTCCAGCAACAAAAACAAAGGGACACAAAATTTTCCACCTTTTGTCGAAGCATTACCAAACTGTGTAATTTTCCTCTCCTAGATTCATTGACATGGCGCTTTGATGGTGCCCAAGTGTCTTCAGCCAAAATTGTTTGTTTCCTATGCTGACATAAGATTCAATTAGCCCAGAATTTTGATTTTTTTGTCTCCCACTAACGATTGATGGCATGATTTTTGTGTCCTTGTCCAACAAACAAATGGAAGAAGTGGGCTTGAGTGCATTCATCTATCCATATATAGATCCTTCTAGTCTTTCATACCAAGGATAGCTCAGATGCAATTTGTGGTAAAAGTGGAATACATAGAAAGAGAGGAATGTCTTTCAGTGCTTAGGGGGGAAAAAGGTACCCAAAAAACTAAGGCATAAGTTCATTTGGTTGACGCACTCTCATGGGGTTTCTTATGCTCTCTCTAATTGCACATAAACATCACAGGACAACTAACGGGCGAGCAATGGCCTTGTCTGCATCTTATCTAACAAACCAACACAGGTAGCAGCAATTGCCCTTACGTTTATGTTGTAGAGGGCTCCACTTCCCCCCTTGTCACTATCTCGCCCAGCATAGCATTTGGATTGTCACTCATGGAAGCATCAATAGTAACTTGCTTCTAAAAAAAAGCTATCTTTTTCACTGGCCGTGCTATGTTACGTACTCCAAGTTAGAAGAGCTAAGTTTTGGATCTGTGTTTGATACCTTTTTTTACTTCTTTTAGTTAGCTACTTGTGGGACATTGGCACATCAGCATAAGTTGTCCTCTTTTTTGTACAGCCACGTGATTTTAAGTTGGAAAAAAGGCCTGGATTGTTGAAATGGAACAACTTGGGTGCCAGATCTTGAGATTGCATATGTGGCATCTCAATTGCGAATGTTTCATCATTTCATGTCCATCTCTGTTTCAAACTATCCAATGATGCAGGTATCTTTGTTGGGGGAAGCAAAGTGGTTCATTTTACGCCCAGGCATGATGCAAATTCCAGCACAGAGACTTCTGCCAACTCCTATGAAGAAAAATATGACCTCCCCTCATCCTGTCCCACGTTTCCCGACTGTGGATTCAGACAACCCAATAGTGGAGTGGTACTCACCTGCCTCGATTGCTTTCTTCGGAATGGATCACTTTACTCCTTTGAATATGGAGTTACCCCATCTGTTTTCCTTGCCAAAGTACGAGGTGGCACTTGCACCACTGCAATGCCAGATCCACCTGAAACAGTCATTCACAGAGCTATGTATCTGCTTCAAAATGGGTTCGGAAATTATGATGTGTTTCAGAACAACTGTGAGGACTTTGCTTTGTACTGTAAAACTGGCCTTCTGATAGTTGAGAGGTCGGGAGTTGGAAGAAGTGGGCAAGCTTCTTCCATTGTTGGAGCTCCTTTAGCTGCCCTGCTTTCTTCCCCTCTGAAGTTGTTGATGCCAAGCCCAATTGGTGTGGCTACAGTAACAGCTGGGATGTATTGCATGAGCAGGTATGCTACTGATATTGGTGTCCGATCTGATGTTATCAAGGTTGCAGTGGAGGAATTGGCTGTGAATCTTGGGTGGGGAGAAGGTGGCGACGAAGAAGAGGACAATGGTGTCACTGACCAACTGATTGCCATGTGATTCAAATTCGAATTTCATGGGTTTCAACATTGAAGCTGTGTACATAGTCTAGCCCTAGCCCTTAGCAAAAATAAGTGGGTAATTTGCATTAATAAACTGCAGAACCATTAGGTAGTTTTCGGTATGACAGTTGTGTCATGTGTGGTCCAAAAACTGCCTCCTGTTGGAATATGTTGTTCCATTGATGTTACATTTATAAAGAGAATGAATGAAGTTCTTGTTATTTGTGATATGTTGTGTGAAGTTACTATCAGATTCCCTTTCTTGTCGTTCTTATGTTGTTTTATTGATTATGAAAAATTCTAGATTCTTGTTCCTCTTCTTGTTACTATTTATTATAGGGGTTTTTCTATTAGTTGGAGTATTGCGCTGCTTCTACTGGCATACATGAACTTTGAAATGGAGCAAAAAAGATCGAGTCTGAGTTGGCTGTAGAGTAACCATGCTTTGCTGGATGTTTTTGGACTTGGCCAAATATCAGAGCACATGGTTGCTTATTTTTTGAACTTTGAACATAATTGGATATGTTGGGCTCAACCACTCTGGACCATTGTTACCAAATCCACAAAATGGAACAAGGAAACTTTGCAGGAAACAGAAAATAGAGATCTGCGAACAGGAAAAAATTGTTCTCCCTCTGAACTGTGTTAAATTTGTTACAAATTTTGTGGAAAGAACTTACTTTTAGTGCTTCAATTTTCAGCATCTGGTAGATGCTAGGAATTCTTGACATGCACCGCTCCCATAAGTGGAACCTATCTATAGAGAGAAAAAGTCTGAAGATGGAAGTCAGAACTAGATGAAGGTTTATGGACTTGTGGGTGTTTATTCTTGGTCATTTGGGGCCTGTTAATATAAAATTCGTCGACATCCGTTAGTCTACATATTTTTTGCTATGTTAGGGATTAAATGATTTATGACTATAGGAAGGATTGAATGGACATATTTCCTAGGCCTCTCTAAATTTGAGAATCGTGGATGGAGCCTGCATATTGCGGAGGAGTTATCTGTTGGGATGATCCAAAGTTTTGCAGAGTGTACACTGTATGGTTCCTCAAGAAACAAACAGAGAAGTTTTCTGTTATTCATGGACAAGGACCACAGCATCAACAAATCATGATGAACTTAGACCTTTTGAAGGGCTTTCATGGTATCATCATCTGTTTTATCTGAAGTGGACTGGCTCTGTTTTGATTGCTCATCGATTGCAGGCTTAAATTCAGCTAAATCTGCTAGCTCATCAACTGCATCAACAATTCCTTCAATCCGTGCTGCAATTTCAATCAGTAAAAATATTGCTGTGGCCAATGGAAGAATATCTATGAAAGGTACTATGAATTCTGTTGTGGTTTGCTCTCCTTTTGCACCAATTTGTGACAGCTGGTTGGGAAGAGATTTCAAGGCATTTTGAAGCTCTAGAACTGCGAAGTTCATTTCTCCCACCAATACATTTGTTGTAGAATATTTTCTCATGGTTTTCATTGTCGCTGCCAATTCTTTCATGACTTGGGAACAATGAGAGCTCAATCTCATGCAAATATCGCCTAAGTTCTTTTTTAGAGACTTGGGTACCTGTAGTAGTCATAAATTAGAGTTTTTAGCAATGGTGTAGAATGATGTGTAGTTAAGAAGCAGTTCAAACAAGTGGATTTACCTGAACTTCTAAGTTGATGGAGCTACTGAGAGATTCAATACAGAAACCACAGTTGCGCATTGCAGCCCCAATCTTGAGGTACTGTTTCCATGGATGTCGGAAGTTGAAGCTCCCATGTGCAGGCTCCCATCTAGCAAAATTAGCCTGTTGGAAACGCAACGAAGTTACTATAACTTCCAACTGTTTGATACTGTCTTCCTTTTCTCTTTTCTGTTCATTTCCAAAAAAGCACATAAAAACTTTTTGGCAAAAATGTAACGTCATCTGATACGACAACCCATTTCTTCAGGAAACCTGAAAAATGATTTTTCGAATTTAAAAAAACTATGTGAAGACAGTGAGTGTTTTTAAACTTTTTTCAGTTTTTATCTGGAAACGTGACAAAAACGTTTGGGTGGCTTACCAGGGATTCCGCTGTTCCCTTTGAATTTAGTACACATTTGTATGCTTGCAGCTTTTTACTAGAGTCTTCATTGCTAGTGTTCCCAATGCCATTGCTGAAGAATTCAGCTACACATCCTGAATTTTGAAGTTGCATAAAAAAAATCGTTGTGTTAAATGAACATTATGCATTCAGTTGTTTTGTGTGATTGGCATTATGAGCATACCTTCCAAGGAATCTGCAAGTTTTTCTGCGTTACTATTGACGAGAAGGTGAAGCTCATTGCCAGCCCAGACTGGACAGAGCAACACGCTTATCAAAATGCATATGGAGGTTCCTAACAATATTGTTGATACTCGGTTCTGTGCCATCGTTAACAGTTCATCAACACGATATCCCGAAAGTGACACCAGGCTGAAAGTGAGGATGAATATCATGGCACCATAATCGAATCTCGCTTTTATTGTTGGAATGAATCGTGAGAAGGTAGCCGCTGAAGCTGCAAGAAAGATTGATTGCTATTGAGGACCCGAAAGTCATCGACATATAAAATCCAGACATGTTAAAATGAAGTTTGTAAGATAATCAAATTCGAACTAATCCCATATAGAAAAGAGAGAAAGAAAAGAACAAAAAGATATAGGAGTATTAGTAAGCTCCACCACATGATCAAATATCAAATATTGTACCCACCAAGAAGAAAAACTGAAGATCCAAGAATTATGGGCTCATAATTTTCTCCAGATTGACCGGCCACCCAATGAACACCAACGCCCAGAGATCCAGCAAGAAAAGTTGCAGTTGCTCTATTAATGCATTTGTATAGCGTTGCACCTGATATCATAAGATCAAATTTAAAAATCTCAGTTGAACTTTCCCCGGACTATTCAAATTAAGGTTAACAGTTGTTTTCACATGAACAAAAGAGGAGAATAGACATGTATGGCACAGTTCAAAAAAAGAAGACGACGACATATATGGTGTGCCTCAAGAGGGATACCTACCGACTGTGTATTCGAAAACTACTACCACAGTCATAATCGCCCACATAGCATTCCTTCCCACACCATCATACAAAGGCCTCATGTAATAGAAAAGTGACACAAATGAAAGAGCCAGTCCTACTTTGAGACAATGGATAAACTTCTTAGGCTCAGAGACTCCTAAATTCCAAGCTCTCTCTAAAAACCTCCAAATTTTTGATAGAAATCTTGCAATTAGACCCTGTAATTCACGTGCGGATTCTTTTTCATTAGCCATGGTTTATAAGAAAAAAAATGGTAGTACTGAGAATTGGTTGGTTGTAGATGAATTCAGAAGGCCTGAATGATGATAGAGATAAGCTGCAGAGAGAAGTTTGATGACAAGAAGCTGGAGATTTAAGTTCTCATGACTAATGTTTTTCTTTCTTTTTCTGGCAATGCTGCTAGGATTCAGTCCCATATCAAACAATATATACATTGCTTGAATTGCTTATTTTATGTTGGGAAAGTGGTATGTTTGGAGGATTAGGGAAACTTTTCATTTTTTGGGTAGGCCAATTTTAGGTTCTCTTGATGAAATAGTGACCAAGATTTGCAATACCCAGTAGAAGAGCTTTGAAGAGATAAGATGACCTAAAAAAATAAGTTCAACTTTTGCTCAAGTCATGATCACTTTATTGTTTTACTAATGTATTCAGTATTCAAATTCACTTCATGCCATAGTCCTTTTCCTTTTAATTATGTGGATCATTACTTTATAAGATCAAACAGCTCATTAGCCGTGCTTATGAAGTAAATATCTTATACTAGGAGAAATAGTAAGACCCAGTCACCAAGTTTTTTTTTTCCTATCGAGGAAAGTTTGTATTTTAGAACAGTTAGATTAACACTTTGAGAGATGAGTTAAACTTGTGACCTACTTTCTCATGTTGTACTCGATTTAAAATTGCTGTCTCTAAGATTTATTAGTATATCCGTTAATGATAAGGGAACAAAAAAAGAAGATATAGATCCATTAAGTGGGAATTTTTGTCTTTGAAAATTGCAAGCACTTTCGGCTTATCAGTTGTTCTCTCTGACTATCTTATCAAAATTAAACCTCCACTAAGTTATCTGATCACCTGGAAATTCGGTCAGAAAGTCCCTTCTGCTTTTGATACCTGCCATGATGCCAGCCAATTGGGTACCTAAATTTTTACTCACCTGAGTTGGTAAGTGCTGATGTGAGGTGAATGAAATGCATTTGAATCTATTATATATTTATGCAGATTGCAGAACAAACAATTTGAAAAGCTACACCACCATCATGCATCATAAAAAATAATTTGAAGGGGTTTGTAGTAAAACCCAATATGACCACTCACATGCACCATCAAACGTAGTGATGACTTTAAAACACCTTGAACTTTAGGTGTAGCAGTGATATGATGCAAAACATACCTTCTTTCCATTTGGTAATTAGGTGCATGTCTCTAGCGTGCCGCTAATGTGGCTGCTTGTTATGGATAAACATAGTAAGGTAATTTATTCTTTCTGACTAATCTTTACGAACATATCTCACTATCCATTGGCGGAGTTTAGAGTAGGCTCACAAGAGTTGATAACACTTTAGAAGATTCTAAACATGAGGCTTAAGAGGGAGCAGAACAAGAGTCACATGTATTGACTACGAGACCAATCAATGGGATTGTAATTAAGTTTATTTTGGGGCACATATACTTGTATGCTAATAATACTAAAACTATTTTTGTTATTAATGTAAAAGTTTGTAGTGTATAAAAGACTCGTACCATGAGAATAAGCATGATACAAAACTCTCATGTATTGAAATTGTAAACAGTACCATTTCTTGTATAAATGTCTTATGAGAAATCATAAGCGAAGCACATTGTGCACTATGACCAAAAATTTATTTTTTAAGTTTTTTTATTTTTGTCATTTTATTTAAACTTTTTCCAACTTTGACATAGATTTTTATATTTTTTTTGATTTCTCTAATCGAGCCAAAAATATGATTTAGTAAAATTTGGTATTGGTCTTGTAAAAAGATTGAGAGAGGGGGAAAAAGGGTAAAAATTGTTAAACCAAACTTACCCTCAATAACATTAGGAAAAGAAAGAGAAGTGACGAGGCCTCGTTTTGTCGTTGCCAAGACCAAACGGCAAACGCAAAAACCAGAAACCAAGGCAAAAACCAAAGCCATCATCATCATCTTGGTCAAATTCGAAGGCAGACAGAGAGAGACCAAGAAAGATCGAAGAAGACACTGTGAAAACAAAGGGAGGGTGGATTCGGAAAAATGGCGAATTTATACGTGAAGGCGGTGCCACCCACGGATCTGAATCGGAACACGGAATGGTTCACGTACCCAGGGGTTTGGACCACCTATATCTTGATCCTCTTCTTCTCTTGGCTCCTCGTCCTCTCCCTCTTCGGCTGCTCTCCTGGCATGGCCTGGACCATCGTCAATTTCTCCCATTTCCTCGTATGTCTCCTATCCCCCCACCCGCTCTCTCTCTCTCTCTCTCTCTCTCTCTCTTTCTCTCTCTCCACTACATTTATACATATCCACATTTTTATATAAATATATTGATGTACATGAAATGTCTGTATCCCTCCCTTACTAGAAGTTTGGGGCTTGGGCTCTCTTTGTTCTGGGTTTTATGTTTTGATGATATTAATCCACTTTTTTATGTCGTGTACGTTTACAAGTAATTGGCTTTGACTTTGTGCTCAACACTTCGTGGATTATTGCTTGGTAGCTCAATTTGAGTTTAATGCTGTGTGTATTAATTTTTCGTTTAGCACCTCCTGAGTGAAGAAATTTTCCAAGTTGGGACCTTTACAGGCATGCATGATGACTGCTGAGATTTTTCCCTTATGATTACTTCACATGGTCGTGCAGCATGAAAGCCTTATGTTTCTGATGGGAGTCGAATTTGCTTTTTCAGATACACTATTCGGATTGGAAGCTTATGGACTAACTAAATGATCCATGGGCATAGCAGATTCTTTAGTTCTTTTTCTTTTATTTTTTTCCCCGTGCATGTGGAAGCCATTTCGAGGACATGGATCTATGTATTCTAATGCGCTTAGTGTTTCTCAGTGCAATTGCCAATTCGTGTTTCAGCAAGGTCCCTCATTTTTCTTATTCAACTTAGGCTTCTGGAGTATTGGATTGTGGACTGGGAAAAATATGGTTCCTTCCTGATACTAAGGCCATCCAGTCAGTTGTTTTTTACCACAGCCTAACAACCTCACTTCATTTTCCCTTGTGGTCCCTTTGGTTAATCCTACGGCCTACGGTTGGGTTTCATAGATGCACTTGCGATAAGGAACCCCTTAAATTATTTCATCTCATGGACTCGTTTTTTTTTTTTTTTTGTTTACTTCACTGTTGATAGTGAATCGGGCTGTGATGAATCATGAATTAACATCTTATGATGGTCTGGCTGGAAGGGAAGATATCCGAGTTATATAAGATGAGTATGGATATTTTCTTTCTCTAGCATGTGCATGACAGAACAAGGAAAATTTCTGACCAATATTCTGAATAATGTCGTCCTTACAGAATGTCAACCAATTGTATTTCTGGGGATGAGCTAGCTATCTCACCAAGTGCGTTCAAGAAGTTCTCTGTATATGGTGTGCAGTCCATGACTATTGGACCACAACAACAATAATAGAACCCATCAAGTCCCTAATCATTGGGGGTATGGGCAGGGAAGGATTGAAGATAGACCTAACCTTTGGCAATTTATGCACAAAGTGACTGCTGTCAGAATGGCACTCAAACAGTGCCCCCCTCTCTATACCTCCAAGAACCAAGGAGCTAAAGGGGGGTTGTGTTGCGGAACCATGCCCCAAATCAAAGCTGAAAGGCATCAGAGAGGTTTGGCCTAGAGACCCAAATCAATTTCTGTGCACATTACCATGCTTCCTTAATTTATAGCCTAGAGCATCGGAAAGCACAATAGCCCATTACTATTGGACCAAAAAGAGAAAAGAAAGATAAAACATAGGTTTCTCATAAAGTTAGTAAATTAGTAAGATAGAGATTTTAACCAACATTGCATAGTTTTAGGGCACGTAGTTTCACCTATCAGTGCAAGACATTCTGTCCAATCTAGATGTTCCGCTTATTTATGATTTGGTCTTATTGACATGTAATCTATATCTTGTTAAGAGAATTGTTAACCCCCTTAGAAAGTTGGCCTCATTAGTAAAGTGTGTTATGACCCGAGGAAAGTGTTTGTGGTGCTATGTCTCTTCTTGGTGTTTTGTTGGGCCTTTCTCTAGCTATTATATCAACAATTTTCTAGCTATTATATCAACATAAAGGACACGTTAAGAAACCTGTTATTATAAGCTGATTGTGCTAATGTCAAGTACTTTTCTTTGAGATATTGAAACTAGTATTTTGGTGCAAGTATTTCTCATGATAACATAGCAGTATAGCACTAATATTGTCACTTTACTTTGTACTTTTCATTTACATCCTTTTTGTGTTTTCAATTGCTTTTGATCATTGGATTTTAGTTGATCCAAATGCCATGATTGCTTTTGTTGTCCTCGTTCTTTTTCTCCCTTGAGGTTTTCTCTGAGTAAGCAAGATTATTGTTGCTTCAGCGTAATCATTTGAAAAGCTTTACTAATGACTGATTCTGTAGATCAAATACCATGGGCCACTCTGTTGTTAGATATGGACATTTTGGTTCTTCTCAAATTTGTCAATTAATTGTCTCCACTAGCTTGAGGCGTTTAATTGCATGTCTGAGGTGTATGCTTCTCTATATAGGTCACTTATCACTTTTTCCATTGGAAGAAAGGAACTCCATTTGCTGATGACCAGGGGATCTATAATGGGCTGACTTGGTGGGAGCAGATAGACAATGGAAAGCAGCTCACCCGCAACAGAAAGTTTCTGACTGTTGTACCTGTGGTGCTGTAAGTTCTTTTTCATCATTTTAGCTTTTTACTTTGGACCTAGATTTTGCAGAAACCTATTCTATGCTTTCTTCATTTTTGATGCATTGTTCATTAACTTGAGTGTGAGTTATGCACTTGTATGCGAGTTAGTATGCTTCACCTTCCGTTATTGTGCATGTTGATTATTTCCTTGATGCTCTTAATTTCTGAATTCTCCAACTGTGCCCTTGAGTCATTCCATTACAATGGTCATGACATTGGATAACTGTATCGGGTTTTTTTTTACTTTGCTAGTGTGGTATGTGGAAATTCTTTCCTCCTCTTTTCTGTGTCGGTTCCCCCTCCCAGTATACCATTGTATGCAGGATATTAGAGTTGGAATTTGTTTGTTTGTGATTTTGCTCCCATGTTATCTTATATTTCTTATCTATGAAGACTCTATTTTAAAGTCGAATGTGGTTGCAAGGATTTATAGTTGTTTATGGTTTTGGCCTTCCAATCTGATATAAGACTAGATAAGAAGGGTTTTCATTTATGGAAATAGTATTTTAGTAGCAACTGGGTTTATGAAATTTTAATTTGGTGCTGCTTGTTTTGGCTTGTTTCTATTAGTTAGTAATCTTTATTTTATTAGTCTTTTATTTTCATTTCTTAGTTCCCTTAGCCGTTTTCCTTGGTTAGCAAGAATCTATAGTTACCTAGTTGATTCAGGGTTTAAGCCTATAAATAGGGATGTAGCCTACGAGCATAGAAACATTTAATCATCAATAGTCAATCATTCCTCTCATTCTCCACGGAAACTCCCTCTCTCATTAATAGTCTTGAACAAAATAGTCCATATCTCATTAATAACTTATAAGCAAGCCAATAATGAGGGTTGTTAATAGGGATGAAAGATTTAACCGAAAACCGAACCGAATGATTTTTTCCCAATTCAGTCAGTTTTATAATTGATTCGGTTAGATTTTGAAAATTCGAGAAAATTGGTTCAGTTTTATTTTAGGCAGTGCAAAAGACCGAAGTCACCGAACCGATATTACTCCCTTATCTAATCACAGCCCTTGGATTGTTTAGTGACAGAGTGCATCTATGCACTCCACATGCCCCACAAACGTAAGAAACAAAAAGGATCTCAATCAGTGTTCTAAATGGCGCTTGGCGGTAGTCGGGCGGTGACCCACCTCCAAGTGCTTGGGCCGCCTAGGAGTTTGGCGGTTTTTTTTTGTGGTATTTTTTTGATATTTTTCATGTTTTTAGTGTATATTATGGTATTAATATATACTAAAAGGACTTGTTGTGTAATTTACCATAACACACACACATGCATATATATATAATACTATATACATATTCAATACACGATTTTCAGATCCAGAGAGGATCGAGAAACCCTTGATCGAGAAACCCACCATCATCGGTTCGCCTGCTTCACACCGATCGTCATCGCCGGTTGCCAATTGTCGTCCGGTATGTCTCTCTTGTCTCTCTCTCTCTCTCTCTCTCGCGTCTCTCAATCTCTATCTCTCACATCTCTCTCCCTCTCTCGTCTCTCTTTCTGCTCTCTCTCTCTCCCCCTCTGTCTCTCGTCTCTCACGCTATAGTTTTGCTGCCAAGCTCCGGCTAGGCGGCCGCCAAGGTTCGCCAAAGTCCGCCAAGGGTCCCTAGCCGCCTAACAAAACGCCAAGGGGGGTAGTCGTGGCGCTGACCCTCCGCCTAGCACCTAGGCGGCCGCCATTTAGAACACTGATCTCAATAGATCTGAGTATTTCTCGTCATCATCCAGTGTTCGACAAAGATTCCTAATAGTTTGAGTTTTTCTCGTCATCTTGTCATCATCAGCGATTCAGCGTTCAACCTCTCATTGTTTGGTTTTGTTTCCACTCATTGTTCGACCAACCGTTTCGATGATTCAGTTTCTCCATCAAGCAAATCGGTGTCGGTTTTATATTCTCACAAATCGACTTGTTCAGTTCGGTGGTAAAAATGGTGAACAACCGACCGACCGAACCGATTTCATCCCTCGTTGTTAAGATAGTTTTTGTCTCCTCTTCCTTATGTAAGTGCAGTTGTCTCTAACAACCTACAAGGCCACAACATTGACAGAAATCGTCATTGTTTCAAGATGCTACATCAAGATCAGTCCTTAGATATGATATCTATCATGATAAAAACCTCAAACTGACACAGAGGTGAAACCATCTGGTATTCAGTTTAGGCATCAATAAGTCCAAGCGTTGAAGACCTCCTCAAATAGCCCAAAACTCAACTCTATTAGTTAACTAAATAAGTCTAAAGACTCCATCCTTTGCAGCTAAAAAATCATTGCTCCAGATTGCAGGATCAAAGTTCAAACACTTGGGTTGACCCTAAGTACCCGTTCCACAAGCTTAGCTTGACAATTGCCAAGTTTGAGAATTGAGATACATAAAGGGGGAGAAAACATAAAGGGGTGTTAGAAGATGTCCGGGTCCATGCATGACTTCAAACATTTTTACTAATGGAAATTGATATGAACCTTCTCAGATGTTTTTGGAAAATACATTGTGCCCTTTACCTTTCAATTAAATATTACACCGACCTCACGGAATGACTTGTCTCAGTTAGATCCACCCTGTTAGTCATCCGTTAGATTGGTCGATTAAAAGTTACCGACCATACAAAAAACTTTGTATAGCTCTTAAGATTCCTGCCGGGGAATCCATACCAAGGAATTAAGATTTTTTGGGACTAAATTGGTGGAAGGGTATCCAAAACAATCTCGTGCCATAGTCATAAGACAAATGATTTATGAACAATTTTGTAAGCACTGATGCAAAAATGTGAATAACATGTTCGTCTTTTTCAACACATCAATCCATACTCAATTCATGCACCAAAGGGCAGCCACGGATGAGCCTATAGATAGAGTCGTCATCTTTAAGTTTGACAAAATGAAGATGGAGAATTTTGAGACTCTACATACAAACTGAAGTAGGTACTTCCTAACAAAGCAAGTACCAACTTTTAGTACAACCATTGTTCTACAAGTGAATAGGTTCCGACGCAGAACATTATCAGTACCATCTTTCGTTCGAACGGAAAGCTTAAGCGCTTAAACACCACAAACCAAGCTAGTAGCAACCCACGAATTAACATGTGAAACATCATAATTTTGATGGCACTTGAGACAAAACATACGGAGACATGACAAGCTGCGGAGTACCAACACTCGATAAACAAAATTTGTAAGACTTGTTTGCACGAAATTGTTGGCACTCCTTTTAGGATGTAGCAATAACTTATCATCACAATCGAGACTTGTGATCAACGTCCATAATGGCTTCCATTGGGTTGACAAGACACTGGTTGCCACAGCATCTTTTGTCGGAAGCAAAAAGAGGATGTGGCTGATAAGGCTGCTTGGTAAGTGACTGATCCTATCTTTGCATTGCTTGTCAGTTTGTCCCTTATTGAGCTTCCGACATTTTGAGATTGAACCCATTATTTTGCGCAGGGAATCAAACAATGAAATACATATGCACACTACAAATGAGGCTTAAAAAGAACATACAGGGATCAAGAGGCACGAAAGAGAATTAAATAGGAGTTGGGTAAGAGAACTGGAAAGACACTGCGAGTCAATTTCATCAATCATTAAATTTGATTAAAAAATGAATTCCCCCCTTTGGAGCACTATCCCAAAGTCCATAACCAAATTCATATTTCTTGGGGTTAGTGTGTTCCTACTGGCTACTTCCAAAGAATGGAGTAACTGAAAGTTTGGGTCATGAAGGAGAATGTAGTGGCTCTAGAACTGGGGTTCGGACAGCCGACCGAGCCACATTGCACTGAGCGAGCATGAGGGTGCCCATCTGTTATTCTGTATGAGAATCTGGGGGATCACAGCGCCACCCTCGGAATGTCGCTCGGCAAAGGGGTCTAGTCGGGCCTCTGTCGCTCTGTTAAGGCACGGAGTATACCCAACTCCGACTCCCCGAGGCCGCCCCACTGGACCGACTGATTTCGGAGCCCCCTTTGAACCACCAACGGTCGATGCCTCGGGCCTCTCTTTCTCTGATGTGCCAGGGGTTGGAGGCTTGGTCAGAAAGAAGTCGTGAGTCACTTTTTGCCTTTTCTCTTGAGGCTCCACCGGATCAGTCCTGCTCGGAGGAGCCGGGACATTCCCCCTCAGGTTGACGCGCATGGTATTCCTTCTTGACATCTCTTCAGGAAACTCAGGCATGATAGCTTGGAGTGGTACGTCAATACCTGGGAGCACCGTTCCTTTTTTTTTACCGAGCCAAAAAAAGGCTAGCTTCTTGAAGGTCATAAACTTCACCCTCGGCTGCTTGCCTTTCTTCTTGTTCCCGCCCTCCTGTCTAGTCCCGTCCTTCTCACTCGGCTCTCCCTCCTTCTTTTCTCTCCTCTTGAAGTTGCCCTTGTATGAAGGGATGTAACCTAGCAGCGTCGGCACGTCTCGGCAAGCCTGTGACCTCAAAATGTCAACATTCTTCTTAGAGGATATGGAGTGCAAGGTCTTGGTGATGGCCTTGTGGTTTGCAAGAAGAGGAAAACATTCAGTAGGAGTGGAACAATTAAACAAAAGAAGAATAGGCATAGCGAAATGAAAGGAAAGACAAAATTAAGGAACCTTTGAAGTCTTTTATCTTTGGTACGTGATGCCTATGGTTGGTTTGGTCGCCAAACTCGTAGTTACCATGCACCTCCACATAAAAATTTGCTCACTTGTCAGTATCAGGCAACCCGTCCACCAAGGACTCCTTACCTCTGTGCGTTGAAAGGTATCTATGCTCGGTTGGAAAGGGAAAGCCATGAGGACCATAAAACAAAATCTTCGGCTAGGCTCCTCTTTAGATAGGGTCATGCCAAGACATGATGTAGGTGTCAAAAAGGTCGGTGACGGAGAACTCTAGCCCATGGCTCTCCTTCAATGCAACCACGGTCATCACGATCCTAAAGCTATTGATAGCAAACAAGTGAGGGACGAGGTTGAACCGAGCCAAAAGCTCCCTCAGAAATGGGTGAAGAGGGAATCGAAGCCTAGCCTCGCAATTGGCTATCAGGGGGACCGTGATGTAGTCGGGCCTATGCTCACCCTTATCCTTAATCTGGTCACTAGCCACTCGGCTAACGACCACGTTGTATGGGATGCTGTACTCTTTGTAAAAGCTCTCGTATTCACCGGGGTTGCCATTGAAAAAGTGGGCAAGGGGGCAAACCTGACCTCTCTCGTAGAGATCGACGACCTCTTTGTCAACGACCGGAGTGGCATCACACCTGGATTGCGCAGATGTCGAGGCTTCGGCCCTAGAGTTGAATCTTGATTCGGTCTCCCTCCCCCTATGTGGCTCGGCCTCAGATGGGGTGGACAACGAAAAAGTGATCTCTGGCTCGGTGAGGAACTCGTCTCCACTGTACTCGTAGTCTCGCTCGGCGTTCGAGTCTACGGACATGTTCAAAGCAACAGAGGAATTTTGACGTCGGCTCCTACTCTTATCCAACCACTCCCGAATCAATGAATCGGCGGAGTTGTCTCCAAGCCTTCAGAGTCGGAAGAGATGACAATCACTGGTGAGCTAGACCGAACAGATCAAAAAGAGATCGAGTGGAAAACCTCGTTGTCGGCAAAACAACAAAGGTCTCTTTAAGCTCGGCTACCCTATTGGCCCACCCTAGTTTGCACTACAACCACAGGCTCGGGAGTCTCTCGATATTCGAATCCGGGGTTCGGCATTACTTCAAAATCAGACTCGGTGTCACCGTATCGGATAGAGCCAACCAGCATCAGGACTGGGGCTCAGAAGAACAGGTTGAATATAGGGATGAACATCACTGTTCATCCCCACTTTTGTACTATTCACTCAGAACAAAAACGCCAGCAAAACGTAGAAAAACGATACGAAATGGCATAAAAACTACAATAAAGTGAAGAACGATGTGGATTGAACACATACCTAGAGATTCTTGAGATTCCTGGGAGATTTGATGACAAATCCGTGAGAAATCGAAGATTGAATGCGAAGGGGAGGAGAAAGATGCTCGGGTCGAAGAATTCTAGAGAGAGAGAGAGATTGTAACCCTTCTCTCCTCTCTCGTTGCCCCTTATATAGGGGATGAAACCCCATTCAAATTTCCCTCCCATAATTACACTGCTGAACCAATGGCCAATCAACGGTTGACACGTGGCCTCGATGCAACAGCTGTACAGTGCCCTAATGCATGCCAAATGTCCTTCCATATGCCGCACCCACGCAGAAGCTGACACTTGGTGCTCATCCATTGGGGCTCGACTCTAACGGTTGCTGCTTCACCGAAGAAACAGAAAATGGTAAGGTTCGGCCAAGCTGCAGCCACGTCCACAATTATTCAAGTTCAGTATGGTAAATCGGAAGCTTGGCTAGGGTCGTATTCAATCCCTACCACGCAATGGTATCAGCAGAGGTTGAGGGGCTATTGTAGTAGGCCGAACTTAATGGCTCGGACCCCACATCTAACGAGCACGGGCGAGGTTAAGGCCGAAAGAGGCGGCCGTACCCACGCCCGGGTTCAGCGATGACTGGAGCCCAAGGAAGGATCCACACCACATTTACCCAACACCACAGCCGACGAGAAAGTCCTCCGGTTCAGCTGTCGTCAAGGTCGCCGACTCCATCGGTTCCTCCCCCCTTCGAGTCACCAGCCCTCAAGCTCGGCCAACCGCAGAAACACGCACTACCCCATGCGCTGAAACGGTTATGCCAAAGATAATGATGGGCGCACATGGGGGTGCCAGCTCACACCAAAAGTGGTTATCAGATCTTATCGGTAATGTCACAATGGCATCACCCAACCCGTGCAAGGCACGTGCCCGTACTTGGAGAGCAAGCCAAGCAAACTCTATAAATACCAAGCGAAGCAGCCCTAGAGAGGTGGATGCTTCTACACACTAAAACCCTTGTCTCTTGTCGGAGGGCCTTGCCAGGCAACCCCGGCCAGGTCTTAGTCGTGTTAGTCGTGCGCTTACTGTGCAGGTTAGGGCAAGAAGGTTGGGCAACACTCAAACCAATTGAAGAGGAGCTCAAGCCAAGGACCAACGGGCCACACAAACATCTAATGTCAATTTAGGTTTTTCCCTTCCCATAGCGTTGCTATCCAAAACTATCATATCCACTCTCTTAACTATTGCATCTCCAGGTCTATAGTAGATATGCCCAAACCACCTTAGCTTATTTTCCCTCAACTTTTCCGTAACATTCTCATTTTTGCTACACTCATCTCGCTTACCTGTTGTTTCTTAATGTTTGCAGTTTAACAAGGTAAAACATTTACCACCCTTGCATGTTTTGCCCGCTGTGCCTATGCAGTTTTAAATATCTGCTATGAGATTAACTGGTTCATAAATATCTTGAAGCTATGATGGTGTACTCGTTAACCATTCAATTTCTGCAATTTTTGTTGTGGCAGGTACTTGATAGCTTCCCACACAACTGACTACCAACACCCTATGCTATTCTTCAACACTCTTGCAGTGTTTGTCCTAGTTGTTGCCAAGTTGCCCAATATGCACAAGGTCCGTATCTTTGGTATTAATGGAGATCAGTGATTTGGGACTCCCTTATGAATCCTTTTGTTCTACTGCAGTAAAAGCCTCAATCCTTTCTTTATCCAGTTAAAATGTTATATCTGTGTATAGTTCTGAGGACTAGAAATATTTGGAAATGTGATTTTGTCATTCCGCCTGTTTTCCCTAGACATCGAAGGGTTAATTGTATCGAGTTGTTTTGTACATCAGGATTTTTTGTATATCAGAAGTATCACACTACTGTAATCAACTTATGTAATACATACAAATCCTATTGCCTCTGTAAAAGAACTTTGGCTGAGAAAAGGTAATTCTTAAGTGAACATGGACAACAGGTTACCACCCCATCCCATATCAAAAAGTCATGTTGGATTAGGATTTATAGGCCCAAAATGGAGTTTGATTCATTTACAGTAGTACGTACCCTCTTCCACAGTTTTAGTTTGTTTCATCTTCAATTCTCCCTGATTTGGGAAAACTTCTTTGTTGCCTCCGGACCTGAAGTTAGTCCTAGTAGAATGTTCAGTTTTTTGTGATGGGTGGCAGCAGAAGGAAAGTTTATCCACGTTTGACCCCATTTTGTTTTACCGTTTGAATTGTGTTCAGGAAGCAATATATCCATCTCTTTTGTAACCTGTAAGGTAGTATAACAGGGAAGAAATGATAGAACATAGTGATCGATCTTTGTCGTTATGATGTTCGTATTAAAAGTGTCAACCATAGGAATTGGATAACAACGATCTTGTTGGTTATCCTTGCGAGTATTTTTCGGCCACCATGAAAATCTAGTCTTTCATCAGCAGCCACGATTTGTGCACTTGAAAGGGTCCATGCGAGATTACATGTTTTTTGCTTTATACTTTTGTTATAGCCGAGAGAGCATTTTTGAATCTCAAGAAGCATCTAGATTCACCAATTCCATTGCTGATGTGGCACACCATTACCATACTACTCCAGCATAGACACAAATTTATGTGTACATATATAACCTAACTGGCTGGTTAGTTTTAGCGTTAAAGTTGAGTCGTGATTTTAAGAATAGTGAGTATGAAGCAGTTGACTTTCTTAGGGCTAAGTTTATGAAGAGTAATAATTACCCAATACACGTGGAACGAGTGAAGAGTTGCCGTCCCGTTATTTTACCAGTGACATTTGACTTGAAGTTTGTTAAGGAATTATGAGAAGATGAATATTCTTCAATTTAGGTATGCTGTAGAATAATCTTAAAGATTAGTAGTGGACATATAAGCATGTGTTGAAAAAATCAACCAGAATCGAAGCATATTAAAAGACTAGTACTTCATGACTTGCAACTTTTTTTTTTGGACACCATATATTCTGATGTAATATATCTTCTTCTTCTTTTTCTTTTGAGAAGCGATAACCCCATCGATTACCTTTCAAAAGCAAAATGTCAATCCTTAGAAGTTAGAAGTATATATAGGAAAAGAAAATTAAAATATCACTTAAAAGTAACTGTGAGGATTTATTTAGTTGAGAAAATGATCGAGCCAACTGCCACAATCCATTAACTTTTCACCGTTATTTTTTTTTAAAACTGTTTGAATGAGCCGACTCTTCGACAAAGTAGAAGGGCTACATAAAGATAAATAACTCCAACTGAGTAAAATATGGGGTCAAATTTGATTTGGTATGAGGATGCCGATTCTCTTTGACACAAATTAAAGCTCAACAAGAAAACAAATACTCCATCAACAAAACCACTTTCGTGACAACTCCAGCTCCAATTCTTGAAACTAGTGTGATTTGTTGATTGGCTTATGAAGCTTGTCATTTTCTCTTTGTACAACAGATTTCTATAAGGAAGGGAGGTGAAATGATAAGCAAAACTAGAAAAAATAAAAAAAGAAGATGAAGTACAATAACCATTAATTTTCCCTCACTTTTATTTTAAGGTGAATTTTGTATAAGCGATACTAGGAAAAAAAACGAATTCTTTTTATCCTCTGCACAAGATGAATTGAAGTACACAATTAGGGGGTGTTTAGGAAAATATTCCATTTAAATTATTTTTTTCCCTTATTCAAAAATTTTTTGCATTTGTTAGTTTTGCATCGATTTTTTTGTGAATTATTACTTCGTCATGACGAAAGAAATTTAAAAGTAGAAAATTATGATCGAAATCCAAATTTTTGAGTAAAGAAAAAAAAATTGACTTATTGGCTCATTTTTTATCTTTATTTAAATTTTTTTGTGCTTCAATAATCATTTAAAAGATTTTTAGATTCCTCTTGTTGTAACGAAGAAATAATCTACAAAAAATTGCAAAACTAACAAATGTAATTTTTTTTAATTATGGCAAAATAATAATTCAATTGATTTATTTATCCAAAACACCCCCTTAGTCTTCTCGCGGCTTAATAATTGACTTAAGACGAAGAATTATTCAAACTAAGTAAAACCACCCCTTAACTAATCTAAATTCATACTACGTATCAAACTAAGAGTGTTTTGGTTGGTGGTGTTTACATATTTATTTTGTCAAACTAATTTGAGAGGATTGCTTCCAATTCCACTGCAAGAGGGTGTCATCGTAGACTGAACACAGGATAGGAACCCAAATGGACTAGGAGAGAGAGAGAGAGAGAGAGAGAGAGAGGTAGACGCTGCACTTTAATCTGTTGTTCCTCGTGCCTTCCGGTCCACTATTCTCGACACTACTTCCCTTGATTTTCCTTCATTCGGCCCACAAATTTTAATCCTCTGCTTTGGTTTTGGCGCGCGCGCGCACAGAGAGAGAGAGAGAGAGAGAGAGAGAGAGAGTTGCAGAGCTGGAAGACTGGGAATTCCGTGGATTATTTGTTGGGTTTGAACTTTGACGGACTCTTCATCAAATACCCACAGGTGACTGAACCAACCCTATCTACAAAAGTGCGTCCTCTGTTTCCCACGAACCTAACTACTACTAGTTTTATATAAAACCTCACGGATTGGAATTAATTATGATATGTCGTGCTTCTTTTAGATTTGAGTTTCCGCCTGAATGTTGCTTTGGTTTAATTTACTTCCCCTGTTGCATTAGTGTGGTCTTTTTTTGATGGGTGACTGTTCTAGGTCTATTAAAAATGGTTTCTTTGTCTGATTGTGTATTCTTTTTATTAAGGTTGTCATATTGGGTCTTATAAAAAATTATTGTTGTCATGTTAGGTTCAATGGGTTTGAGTGGTGCCGTGTGTATTGTTTTCAAGTTTAATCTGGTGGTTGGTTCCTTAAAATTGGCCTTTTTGTGTCAGAGGAAGTTTTTGCCCCTATTTGTTACTGAGGGTTTCAAAATGGTTTGATTTTGGAGGTTTGGGCCCTATTTGTTACTGAGGGTTTCGAAATGGTTTGATTTTGGAGGTTTTGGTTCATGAGTTGAACCCTCAGTGAACAATGGGGAGTTTGAGTGAGCAAGAAGATCAGTTCTTTGATACCCATGAATACATCACCTCTGTGTCTGATTCTGGTTCTGATCGAGGACCTGAAAATTTTGATTTTAATTCAATGGTTGGTGATTTGATCCCTGCTGGAGTTGGTTTTGAGATCTGGCTTAAAGATCCTGAGAGCATTCATCAACGCCGTAATAAGTTCCTGAAATGGATGGGCGCAAGTGCTGAAGGAATACAGGAGCATTCCCAAGATGCCAATTGTAATGAAATTGGAGTGGAGACTGAAAGAATCATGGAAAACAGTGGGGCATGTTTAAGATTTTCAGGTTTCGATGATGGATGTTCATCGAGTCAATCACTTGTGTCTTGTTGCTCAAATGAGCTTCTAGAGTTAGATGGTTCAATCTTAGACAAACACTTTTTGTGGTCAATAAACAATCCGGATGATGGTACTGAGTTCACTGTGGATGAACTGGGGCAAGATGGGTTGCTGAGAGGACTTCGTGAAGTGGCAACAAACCGTTTGATTCCCATTGAAGAGTTTGAGAGAACTCTTGGATTATCTCCTCTCATTCAGCAAGTCTTGCGGAGAGAAAGTCAAGAGTTTTGCAATTCGGGGTAGGTAATGAAACAAGTCAAAAGAGGATGGTTGAGGAGATTAGGTACTCTGGCTTGCATTGTTGATGGAAAAGTAGAAGCTGGCAATTTGAAATCTTGCAATTCCCATCCAATTATACGTGCTAGGACTGAAAATCTTAGGGTTAAGGTGTATAAAAAGAGATCCAAAGAACTTTCAGCCCTTTATATTGGACAAGATATATTGGCGCATGAAGGGTCAATTTTGACTATGAAATTCAGCCCTGACGGTAAGTACCTCGCAAGTGCTGGTGAAGATCGTATTGTGTGTGTATGGCAAATTATAGGTGCTAGGACTGAAAATGTTAGGGTTAAGGTGTATAAAAAGAGATCCAAGGAACTTTCAGCCCTTTATATTGGACAAGATATATTGGCGCATGAAAGGTCAATTTTGACTATGAAATTCAGCCCTGACGGTAAGTACCTCGCAAGTGCTGGTGAAGATCGTATTGTGCGTGTATGGCAAGTGACAGAATCAGGAAGATCCGACGAGTTTCATGTTCCTGCATTTGATCCTTCGTTTGTTTACTTCACTGTTAATCATCTGTCAGAGCTAGTTCCCCTCTATGAAGCGAATGAGAAAATGGGTAGATTATGGAGTCTGAGGAAAACATCAGACCCAACTTGTGTCATTTTCCCTCGGAAGGTTTTCTGGATATCAGAGAAACCACTCCATGAATTTCAGGGACACCGTGGTGATGTTTTGGATCTCTCGTGGACAAAGAATGAAGTTAGTAGATCCATAAAAGCAACTAATTCTTTATATTTTGACGGTTTTACTGTTGGCTTCTTACTGCAGTTTTGTTTTGTGCAGCTTCTTCTGTCTTCGTCTGTAGACTAAACTGTTCGCTTGTGGCAGGTGGGATCAGACCAATGCCTAAAAGTATTTTCACACAACAATTATGGTTTGCTCTTCTTTCTGTTTCATGTTTTCCTTGTAATTGATGCTCATTGTTCTCTGGCTCCATTTGAGTTGTGTCCCATCTTACGGCCGTCCTGTTATTGTCCACTGCAGTTACAAGTGTCAAGTTTAATCCTGTGGATGACAACTACTTCATTAGTGGTTCGATAGATGGAAAAGTACGCATCTGGGCAATTCCTGGTTGTCAAGTTGTTGATTGGACTGATGTAAGAGAAATAGTCACAGCTGTGTGCTATAGCCCTGATGGAAAGGTTTGGCAATCCATTGCTTTATTAGCTTGTTGAGATTTGTAATATGGCATCAGCGGTTTTAGCAGACAAATCTTCTTCTTCTTGCAGGGTGGAATTATGGGCTCCATGAGTGGTAATTGTTACTTTTATGATACTTCAGGTATCTGTCCTACTCCTTAACAGAAGTATTTAGGTTCTTTTGAGTTTTTCCTCCAGTAGAAACTGAGAGGTTTGCTAACATTGTGATAATTGGGGAGCTAACATTTATTTAAAATTTTTTAACTGGATATGGTGTCAGAAAAAACTAATATCTTCTTTATCTATATTCAACTTAGAGACAGTTCTGCTAGCAGGCTGACAAATATGGTACCCAAGTTTCTTATCTCGTGGATAACTGACTGTTTCACAATTCACCACTGTTATGCGGAAGAGATAAATTAGATCATAGTAATGTCAACTGCATAAGTGATGAAGATTTTGAGGACTTGACCTTATCTATTTTTTCTTTTGGTGGTTGCAAGAACCTCTGATGTTTCTCGCTTCCAAGTGCTAATGGACTAATGTTGAACTGTTTGTGGTTGAGCTGAAGTGCGACAGTTCATAGTTGTAAATCCAGCTGATATATCATGTGATAACGTGGGATGCCCAGCCCCTTACTATTTTGCTTTCTTGGATCAGATAATCATCTGCAGCTGTATGCGCAAATATGCTTGCAGGGCAAAAAGAATTCGCCCTTGAACAGGATAACTGGTTTTCAGGTTGCAACCGGTGCCCTCTGTTTCTCTTTTCCTCTCGCATTGTTTATTGCTGCGTGCTTCATTTCACTGTTACGGTCAAGAATGTAATGTTTTCCTATCTGCAGTTTTGTCCAAGTGATCCAACCAAACTAATGGTCTCTTCTGCTGATTCACAAGTCAGGATCCTTCATGAGATTGATGTGATTGGCAAAGTCCAAGGTGAATCATTGTGTTTTGCTTTGATGCTTATGGATGTCACTCATTAGTGGCATTGAATTCGACCTTAGATGGCTGTTCAAAAAAAAAAAAAAAAAAGAATTCAATCTTAGATGTTGTTGGGGCGTAATCCCAATAAGTTTTATGATGATTCCATTGAAACGGAATAACTTTATCTCAAAGACACTAGTTTTATGCCGATTCAAAACTTCAAACTGTGCGTACTTGTTTCCCTCTGATGTCTCTTTCTTTGTGTGTCCGTGGATTTGTTGTCTGTTTCAGCTCTTCGTAATTCAGGATGTCAAATATCAGCATCATTTACTTCAGATGGGATCCATATTATCTCAGCAAGCGAGGATTCTAATATCTACATGTGGAATTACATTTTTCAGGATGGGAGTTCTCCAATAAAAAACAATTGGCCTCGTGAGCACTTCTTCTCAAACAACGTATCTGTTGCTATTCCTTGGTGTGGAATGACATTTGGAAACTCTATCCTCTCTAATGTCTTAGTAACAACATCTTTGTCAGTCACACTTACCGTGAACCAAACAAGGTGTGGCTTGGAAAATGGCACCTTACCTGATTTCTCGTTGAGCCGTGGGCTTTTCTCAGACTCTTTGTCCAAGGGTTCTGCGACCTGGCCAGAGGAAACACTCTCCACTCCAAGCCCGGTTGTAGTCACATCTGCCACGTGTGAGTCCCAGTACAAGTTTCTGAAGATGTCATGTGAAAAAGCCTTTGGTTCTCCTCATGCATGGGGTCTGGTGATTGTGACAGGCAGCTTGGATGGGAGGATCAGATCATTCCAGAATTATGGATTACCGACACTTATTTAATGCCTGCAGGGTTCTACATATCGGCCGTTACATCGGCCAATACCTACTGCCTACTGGGATTGTTGACCTTTGATACCCATATTTACGAATATGTCGGCCGGTCTGGTCCATTAATAGAATGACCTTTTTTTTCCCCCTCCAGGAGGCTAAGCCATTCTTCAGATACACTGTTGAAACCTGGTGGTTGTGGTGCGCCTAGACTTGGGAATTGCACTGGCATTTGGCTAAATTTGCCAGAAAGATCCGCTTTTTTTTTTTTTTTGCTGCAAAATTAGTGACCTTGGTACATATGCTTGTGCACTAAGACGTCGGGTATGAATATGGTTGCTTGGTGAAGGTTATGAAGATGCTGTGGTTTTGCAACCGGCCGACTCAATTATCTCTGCTGGTGGGAACATTGTCCCTTTGCTGGTTTGGTACTCTACTGTAGTTTGGCAAAGCATCAAGTTATCAACCAAAGGATAATAACTATTATTGGATTGTATAGGCACTCTCATTATACTATTTTTTTCATTTCTTATACTGTATATCTAGATGCCTGAAAACAAAAGGAAGGATTATGACATGGAGATTAAGGCTCTGTTTGGAACCTATGGTAAATGAAAGAAAAAAAAGGAAAATAGAAAAATTTCCTTAGGGGGTGTTTGGTTCCTATGTCAGGGAAAGGAAAAGAAAGGAGAAAGCTCTGAAACGAGTATGGCTTACTCACGAAGCCGCTGTAAAGAGGTAATTTACGGAGCCGTTTGATCTTAGTTGTCTGGAGCATGTAAAGCAATTCATCTCCGTAAACCATTGTTCACAGAAAGCTTTGTGAAATTGTTTTTCTTTTAAAGAATAGGGAAAGATTATTTTTATCATCAGCTAGAATAGGAAATGTTTTTTTTTTTTTGGTTTTTAAATTGTGAATAGAAAAAGGTTAAGAAGCTCAATTGTGATGCTTAATTTTCTAGCTCTGTGATTTATTATTTAATCTGTAGTTATTAGAATTTTAGATGCAACAAACACTTGTACCCCCAAATAACCAGGTCAATAGTTTTTAGCAGACTTTTAGATGTAACAAACACTTGGACCCTCAAGTACGTACCCGGGTCAGAAAGATACAAGGGAGTTGAGAACATAAACAAAAACAAATTTTGAAGGAAGCCCGGGATTTCCTGTTCCAATATTGTGGGCAATGCGATTTGCCCCGATCTTTCTCTCCTCTAGGGAAGGGATTCCGTTCCCCACCCTTTTGAGAAAGGAGAGATGCTGCCGGTTCGCGGGAGCGCTTTTAAGCTGGACGACAAGCGCTCGCGAAAATACAGAGTCGCCACTCGGGTTTGAAGGTCCGACACCCAAGGAACCGTATTTCGAAGCACTTGCCGCGCTATTTGATTTGAAAAAGTTAAGGAACCAGTCCGTCATAACCATATCTGGGTTCGGGAGCCAGGTTACGAGAGGGGAAGGTTTTTATGGCACCCCTCTCGCCCAATCCGGAGATCGGTCTCTACTTAGGCATTTGCGAAAATGTTTGTTTTGCGATTCTGTTTCATTAATCAATTCTTTAGCCAATTAGGGCGGGGGAACAGTTAATCGGGGATTGAAACTGTAACATGTTTGCAGGATGTGATAGATAGCATGGATGAGCAGTTAGTATAGGATGAGAACAGACTGTTGTGGGAGTTTAAACAAACTGGGATGCCCCTGTTTTAGAGTGACGTGCGCAGGAAGAAACCAGCATGCACTGAACAAGTCACTGCATGCTGTTCACTCTTGCGCGCATAATTCCAAGACAAGCGCGCGCCGGTGAGCTTAAAACCCACAGCTCTTATTCTCAAACCTTCTGGGCTCTGGAAGGACCAGTGCACACCCAGGACAAACCATGCAGTTTATAGGCAGCATAATATACAGTTTAAAGGCTTAAAAGCCCTAGAAATTGACAAAACACCCCATAAACAGTGTGGGGACAAAATAACAGCCTAAATCCAAGTTACTCGTGCAAGGCCACTCACTGGTCGGAGGCAAACTGTCGCGCGATGGACTCACTCTGGCGCGCGAGGATGCGCCCTGGCGCACTGTCGCGCGATGGAGTGAGTCGGGCGCGCGATGATGCGCCCCGGCGCACTGTCGCGCGATGGAGTGAGTCCGGCGCGCGATGGTGCGCCCTGGCGCGGGATGATTGCGCCCTGGCGCAACCAGACCAGTGCTTGGTTTACACATGTTTCTGGGTTCTGGGACAGGTCCAGAATGGTCCCAGGGGGACTCCAAAATAGCAGAAATACAAATCAACTATAAAACTAATAGTTTATACTAAGGAAAACAATAAACTGGTTTTTAACATGCTTGCAGAGTGATCTATATACAAAATAAAGCACAAAACAGTAGGACACCAATCCCCACGTGGTCCGTCGCGTGCAGCACCGAAGTGTCGCGCGAGAGAGTGGGACCATCGCGCGCTGGTTCCTACCATGACGGTTTTTGAAACCTCGCCAGCTTTAGGACCAGAACTGATATTGATTACCAGCCTTGGCCCTGCCAGCCCCCCTCAGAGATCAGAACAGAAACAGAACAAAGGTAAGCTATACCTTTGGCTTCGGGTTTGAAAGAGTATTTGAGCTTTGAATTGAGGTTGAGGTTGTTTGAGGTGTTTGAATTATGGAGTGAAAATGGGAGAGAAAGAACAAGCTATGTTCTTTGATGCATGGAGTGTAATCTTTTACCAAAGCTTGACTTGGAAAATGCTAACCCTTTGAAAGAGAAACAAATGGGGGTATATATAGGGAAAAAGGGTGAATCTGGTTGGAAACAGAGGAGTTCAGGCAGTCCACGAGGCCTAGCTGAGGCTGCATTGGTGGCCAACTGTCCTCCATCAGAAAGGTCGGTTGTAGGTTGGACCGTCGCGCGATGGAGTGAGTCTGTCGCGCGATGGTGCGCCCTGGCGCACTGTCGTGCGATGGAGTGAAACCCTCACGCGATGGTGCGCCCGGGCGCGGGATAGTTGCGCCCTGGCGCGGACCAGCTAGGTTTTTGGTTTTTGAAGCGGCTTAGGCTAGGTTAGGTTCAAGGGTTTTGCAAACACTCAAAACTCAAACACGCTATCATTTCCGGGGTGTTCTTGATCCATTTCATCATCGGGGAATCAAAAACCGTAAGTAAACTAATCTGGAAGCCCAGATTGGGGTGTCTACAAATATCACTTTCAAAAAAACAACCAAATCAAGTTATTGCGTTCATATTATAAAGTTAGATGATCATGACCAATATGACTTTTTTTCTTCATTATTCTGCTATGTGAAAGCTACATGAATCCTAAATTTCCTTTCTCCGATAGATGCGATTGATGTAGTGATTCTCCAACCAAGAAAGATGAGAACCAATTAACTAGGATTAATTTGAAATGGTTCTGATAATTCCAAAAGTTAAAAGGAAAAGAAGACAGGAGTAGTGTTCAATTTGAACATGAAAACGGCTTGATCGGCTGGCGCCTTATTGAATGGATTTGTGCCAGAATTCGTCACGAAAATTACACAAGAAGTCGAAGTTCAAAGTTTACTACTCCATTAAAGTTCAGCTGTACTTGACGACAACTCAACAAAAACTAAACAAATGCACCACGACACATGCACGTCTTTAATTTCCTACTCAAATGATTTCATGTTTTTATTATGCATTTATGAAAACAATTGAAAGTTTCCTTTGCCGATAAAAAAAAAAAGCATCACGATGCCAAATTTTTAAAGCAGCTTAAGTAATTACTCATAATGATGATCGACGTGGGACCAATGAAAATTAATTAATTAGTACGTTTGATTTTTCAAAAGTCCGCACATACGATTTGATTTGATTTGATTTGTTTTGTTTAATTTAGTTTTGTTGTTACATCAAGGAAGGCTTGAATCAGTCAACTGCATGTACGTAAGTAGCAATGACAGCAGCATCGCAATTGAGGTGCATAATCGTAATAGTGGTACACTGACACCAACTAAGAAGTAAGAACATGCAAGAGAGTTTTAATGAGAAAAAAAATAAGTAGATCGAGCACATGCATGTTCCATATATAGTGGTACTAGTTTATATATATAGTTGGACAGGAGGCCCAAGTAGGTAGTCGTACTCTTGGTTGAAGAGAGCCAATTGGTTACGATACGACTATTATTTGACTCCAATTTGGCAAAACATGTTAAGATAATGAGATGTGTGATGGATGGATTGTTAAACTTATTAATTTCCATGCATGCTAATGAGTACTAGCTAGCTAGCTAGCTAGTGATGATCTGTTACGTACTCTATTTGTTTCCCAATTAATTCATGAAAATTTGGCATTCAAGTCCTCGTTTCATCTCGGAAAAAATGACAGCCAAAAAAATGACCATGATTAGCTGGCCCGGCCATTATTATTAATTAAATGGACTAGTGATGATGATGATGGCGATTGATTGATCGATCTTGATTCCTGATCATATATAGAGTTTAGTACTTTACCCCAAATCGAGTATATATATAGTTAATTAATTTGCACCAGGCCACAAGTACTAAACGGCGCGCGGTGAAATATTCTTGTCATATATAGCTAGTGTATATAGTGAAGGTCGACTGACTGACTGACTAATGAGGGGAGGAGTAGTCGAGTGGAGAAGGGCAGATAGATAGTAAGAAGTTTAGGTAGGCATGCAGCTGAGGCTGAGCTAGCAGCTGGTGCACAAATAATTGGGGGAACCGCCTACACATTCACATGCATATGCTATTATTAAATTACCCGTATACTCCTAGCTATATATTAACTACTGCTTCACTATTTAATTCGCTTCTGTACTCAAAACAACTCTACATATATATATATATAAATATTTATATATATATATAAGTAAATAAATACTATATGATATATATTGTGCACTCGATCAATCTCCACGGGTTTTTAAGGAAAAAGATAATACTACAAGTCTCTTCATTTTTCTCACCTTTTCATTTCGACGTACGGCTTCTGAGGACAACTTTATTAATATTTAATTGAGTAGAGAGTGAGAGTAAAGAGCGTGATGCAATAAGCATTTGAAAAGTGAGTAGCTAAAGTAATAAAGTGAGTTTTTAAGATGTAATTTGGTCCAAAATTTATAGAGGCTGATGCGGATGCCCTAATGAGGGGAGGAGTAGTCGAGTGGAGAAGGGCAGATAGATAGTAAGAAGTTTAGGTAGGCATGCAGCTGATGAGGCTGAGCTAGCAGCTGGTGCTTCCACAAATAATTGGGGGAACCGCCCACACATTCACATGCATATGCTATTATTAAATTACCCGTATACTCCTAGCTATATATTAACTACTGCTTCACTATTTAATTCGCTTCTGTACTCAAAACAACTCTACATATATATATATATATAAATATTTATATATATATAAGTAAATAAATACTATATGATATATATTGTGCACTCGATCAATCTCCACGGGTTTTTAAGGAAAAAGATAATACTACAAGTCTCTTCATTTTTCTCACCTTTTCATTTCGACGTACGGCTTCTGAATGTCATCTTGCATTCTATATATAAATAACTTGTACCTTTCAAATATGCAATGATCCAATTAAGCCGTAACATAAAGGGGACAAGAAAAATAAGTGACGTATAACATTTTAATCGTTACTTTAATTTCCAAGGAAGAAGATTCTCTCTAGTCTAGTGAATGGGACTAAATGGTTCTATTTGTGAGCTTCACCTCGAATCTCCTTTATTATCCATATATAGAAAAATCACACCGATCAGATAATCCTTGTTATGTAATTTCATTCGAATCTGATGTAAAAAGTAATGGAGGATTTATTTTTGAAGTTAAATTAATTTTTTGATAGTTTTTGAGCAAAAAATATCATAAAGTTCCATGCCTACAATTACGTACCGAATTAGCGTAATTTCTTCATTGATATGCAGGAGAAAACAAATAAATCAACCGAATTATTTTAATCCGACACCCATAGTGGCGCACATGTTTGTACACGAACATCGAGCGTCGATCATAACCCATTTAGACATTGATTCTATATGTCTTTTAAAACGGTAACCAAAATAAAAACAATTCTATATGTTATATGTCTTCCAGCTTTTTAAAATCGCGGTATTGGAAATGTAACGGTATCAGTGATATCGGACTGTACCAATCCATAACAGACGATCCGTAGGTAAATAACGATATCGGAGCTCCAAAATTCTATTACGTAACGGCCTTTATTTACGACCTTTTTGTCTTCTAATTAAAAAAGAAGAGAGGGCAGGGTTCGATTCCTGTTAACATTCATCCCCTCCCCAAGTTTCCGATGATAGAGTAGATTAGAATTAACGAATGACAAAAAAGAAAGAAAGAAAGAGGGAGTTGGAGAGCGCAGCCCCAGGAGTAGTTTAAAAAGCGGGCAACAAGGCTATGATTGTCTTGTGCTCTCTAAGAGCATCAGCCTTGGCGATAAAAACAGAACATCAACCTCTCTCTTTTGCTTTTCTAGCTACCTTTCTCGAAGCATATACCATATAGCCTGTGTATATATATCTTTGGAAGGGAAATTAATAAAAAGAGAGAAAGAGAGAGAGAGAGAGAGAGAGAGAGAGAGAGAGAGATCATGGGAAGGGCTCCATCATAGATTTAAATATCGGCCGGTACGAACCGTATCGGCCGGTTCGTACCGGAATTTGAGGAGACCGATTCGGATACAGGCCGATATAACGGGGAGATTGCGAATCGCAGACGAACCGGCCGATTTCCGGTACGTATCGGTCTGTAACGGATTTGTGGACCGGTTCAGGCCGGTTCGGCAAAAAAAAAAAAAAACAAAGCTCCTTCTACATAGCAACAAACCATCGACTCCTCCCACTTTTCACAGTTTATTTTGGATCTTGGAGTTACCTGATTTCGTCCGAACGGCGCCGGAATGTGCAAGAACACGCCAGAATCCGCAAGAACACGCCGGAAGGTCGCCGGAAACTAATTTGAGAGAATAGTTGGATCATCGTCGCCGTCCGAAACCCTCGTTGCCGTCGAAACCTTCGTCGCCGTCGAAACCCTCATCGCCGCTTCCGAGTCTTCCAGGTGGAGGCTGGGTCAATGAGTGCCACAGTAAAGCCTCCTTGAAGCAGGGATGGTAAAGCCTACTAGAATTGACATAGGTTCTGAGAGAGAGAGAGAGAGAGAGAGAGAGAGAGGGTCTGGTACTCTGGTTCTCCTGGTTCGTTGTTTGTAGACAGAGAGAGAAAGAGAAGAGTAAAGTTGGGGTAGTTGGGGTGAAGAGTAAAGTTGGGGTTAAAGTTGTGGTGAAGAGAAAAGTTAGGGTGCAGAGTAGCCAACGGATCTTTTGATCTCAGCCAAAGGATCTTTTGATCCGTTTTTTTTTATTTTGTTTTGTCTTTTGTGAACAAGAAGGATTAATTATCTAGTGTGGTTGCCACTTGCTAGAAAGTAATCCAACGGTGCACAAAGAATTAGAGCAATCCATGTAACGGTGCACAAATTAAAGCTGGTCCAAGGGTGCAGAAATTTTTGCATAACAGGTAGTATCTCTGATAAAAAATGAGTGGAAAAAAATAGAGAAAATGGTGTTCTTATTGTAAGGGTAAAATTAGAAACAAGCAATTTAATCCTATCCTATCCTATCCTAGCCAAAACAAACACGTTATTAACAAGAGATAATTTTGGGCTGGTCCTATAAAGTATATTTTTCAAGTTTTATACATGTTGCTGATAATTTTTAAAAATTCACGACCGCGACACCCGATTCCCGCGACGTATCACCGATACGTCCCGATACCGATATACCGCAACCGATACCGCGACGGCGACCGATACCGCGATTTAAAACTATGGGCTCCATGTTGTTCTAAGGTTGGGTTGCATAGAGGTCCATGGACTGCTAGAGAGGACTCCGTGCTTACCAAGTATATTCAGGTTCACGGTGAAGGCAACTGGAGGTCTCTGCCTAAAAAAGCCGGTATCTCTCTCTCTCTCTCTCTCTCTCTCATGATATTACTCACTAATTTGTGTTTAAAGTCAATTGAAAATGATTTTCATACCAAGAATACATTTAGAATGATATGACTTGCTGAAATTATTATCTGTCATGGTGATTGCTTTAGTTTGAAATAAAGAAATCACCAAATATCCCACCCTTTCTTTTTCTTTTTTTTGAGGATTTCCGATCAAAAAGTGGTGGTTTTTACAGTTTAAAGAATGACGGAATGACAGACGAACTCCGTCAAATTTTTTTTTTCATTTATGTTGATGATTATAAGAGCTAACTTACACTTTTAATTTTGATTTTGTCGGTGAATGAAGGGCTACTTAGGTGCGGAAAGAGTTGCAGGTTAAGATGGATGAACTACCTAAGACCGGATATCAAGAGAGGGAACATCACTCCGGATGAGGACGACCTCATCATCAAAATGCATGCTCTTCTTGGCAACCGATGGTCTCTCATAGCAGGAAGGCTGCCGGGTCGAACCGATAATGAGATAAAAAACTATTGGAACACCCATCTCAGCAAGAAACTGAGAAGCCAAGGAACCGACCCGGAGACCCACAAGAAGTTGTCGGATCCAGCCGTACAAGAACAGAAGAAGAAAAGGAAGAGCAGCACTAAGAATCAGAAGAAGAAGAAGGCGGCCAAGTACTCCAACGTGGAAGTACTGACAGAAAAGCAGAAAGTTCATACCCCAAAGCCCACTAGGATCAAGTCGTTGAGTTCGTTTTCAATGTCAAGGACCAATAGTTTCGATTGGACTAGTGGTTCTTCAAGCAATGAACTAGGAGATCATAGAGGGCTGGTTGGTAGTACGGAAGTTGTAGCAGATATTAACAACCCATGGTCGACGACTAATTTCAAAGAGGTCAGATTTCTTATTGGAGAAGATCAAGATCATGGTGATCATGATGATCATCGTTTGATAATTAATGGTTCAGATTTGGTGTGCGAGTCTTTTGTACCAATGTGCGATGACAATCTAGAGAAGCTATATGAGGAGTATCTACAACTTCTGGAGATAGGGGATGGTCATGATCATCACGACCTTGTCCAGTTGGATTCCTTTGCTGAGTCGTTTCTCATCTGAATAAATATTAATAGATGATATATATTATGATACTTGATCCGAATAATAAGTTAAATCGATCATATCAATGGGAGTAGTAGTTTTAATTAGCTTGCTAGTAAGGTTTTAAATAAATTTTGACGATGGAGGAAAAATGGGGTTCGAACCTAATTAGCTAGCTTATTACTCCATCATGCACGTGCCTAACCTTCTTCTTTCTTTGTCAACTTTAGCCTTGGAACGTACGTACTACGTTGGTTTTATATGGAGAATGTAGAATAATCGGTCATACGTGTAGTACAAGTCTTCTCTCTCTTGTATAGTATATATGTACATAATAATATATGTAAGTTTAATTTGCATGGTATAGGGTTGCACACATCAGTTAATTTTAATAATGTCGTTTTCTAATTGCTTACTTTCATTTTAAGTACAACTCAGCTGGCAGACAAACAAAAAAAATCTCAGTGCATGCCCTGATTCTAAAAAACAATCATTTGGGGGTCTTGGGGCGCCATGGTGTCCAATACTGTTATTCACTACACATTTTTGTTGGATCCAGTATAACACCCGACAGAATTAAATGATGTGTAGTGGACAATTAAAGATATTGAATCACTACGTGATGGTGTCCCGAGACTACTCATGAATAATTATTTAATTAAATTCCAGAGAAACATGTTTTGTTTGGGCAACTGCAGTGACACCAATTACTATATAGTACCACCAGGCAGCAGGTGATAAAAAACGTACAACCTCTCTTCTATTGAGAGCTCACTACACTGATACAGTATATATATCGGATTACCAACTTTTTGCATTTTCATTCTCTGCTTTTCAGCAAATTAATACCTTAATTAATTCTTTTCTCCCACGCGCACCCTGCTTCCTGTCCCACTCCTAAAAACATTACATGTACGTGTGTCCTCCGATCCACACAAAAAACCCCCCCATGGACTAGGCCATGGCTTACGAAACACCTTCCCGGTCTCCAACCCAACCTCCCCACCCCACACTCCCCACCCCCCCCAACTAATACAACTGCTCTTATGTTATTGCACATATTTGCATATAAATATACTCCTAAATATACTATATTCAAAGGCAACGTTTTTCTTGCATTCTGAATGGTCGGTACTTATATATATATATATATATATATATATATATATATATATATATAGTGAGCCCCACACAATAATTTACAAGCAAGTTAAATGTAGTCGAAATTGACTTTAGGCCAAGCCACTTAAATAGTGATGAATCATGTCAATAAAATGCGTCCATAATTCAATGGGTACGTACGATATATATGCACTTCTTGAATCGCATTGCATTAATAACCTTTTGCATAAAAATTTATAACTTTTGCCTTGAATTCATACTAATTTTTATTATACATAACAATTCAATACATATTCTCATCAATTATGATAAAACAAAAATCTACATCATTTAGGATTCACAATCCAGATTCTGAAAAATACTCCTAAAACTTTTAACTGGCTTAAATAAAGGATCCTTTTTCCGTGAAAAAAAAAATAAAGGAAAACACATTTTAAGGTTTTGAGTTTTGTTATTCCTTTTTTGACAACTAAAAACTTCACCTTTTGTTTATTTTCAGTTACTGAATTAAACTGTTGGGAAATAGAAAGGCTATACATCCAACCCCGGCCCGCCAACTAACCGGCTAGTTTTGGTCATAGAAATTCGAAAGTTTTTTTCGGTGAGGTTTTTTGTTTTTTCCCCCTTTTCTAGAACGTTTAAAAAGGTCTTTTTCCCAATCCTTAAAGAAGGCTAGGCTAGCTGCAGACTGAATTCATAATTTTGACTAATATTCCCTTCCCCACGTCATCAATGAATCCATAATTTTGACTAAACAGGAGTACTACCTAAAGGGAGGGAGGACCATTAATTAGTGGACGTTTTGGTCTGGAATGCATGCATTATTGATACCTAATCTTCTTCACTGCACCTAGCTGTTTAATTAATACTACATCTTTACCTAATTAATTATAGAGGCCTCTTGTATATGCCATTTATGTATGTACAATGTTCTTTCCATAATCTCACGCTTCACATTCGATCGATCGAGGGGATAAAAACAAAAACAAAAAAAAAATGAACCTATTGCTATGAAATATTATCACATGATGTGGTTGGTACCTGATATGAATTTCGAAGATCAGCCCCAGGACGGAAGAGAGAATTTCGATCAGTACCACATTGAAGATCACAGCTGTTGATTAATTGTGCACATCATCTAGCATGAAATTAATTACAGTACTGATCGATCAAATAATTATCCACATGATTTTTATCAATTCATTTTGAGAAAAAGGCATTTTTCTTAATAAAACTAGACGACAAGTATGATTTTTAACTAAGGTTCATTCTTCTAAAACTAAAATGAATATCATGATGAGGATTGTGGGATCAACCTGTGGCGGACCTACCAAAGTTGACTGCATGGTTATACTATTTATTTTGGTGAGAAATTCGGATTACCTGGATTCTTAACTAAGGCAGTTAATGATCGACCAAGTATCGGTCGAAATTCAAATTTAGAATGCGATGTTAATTTCGCATTAAGTCTTACGGATGAATTGTTTCCATGACTTATAGCATCATCTCTAAAGAAACGTGTAACATTATCGGCCTCAATTATTATTATTATTTTTTATAATTGGATCAATGTTCAGACCAATTTGCACACATCCTAACTAATTTCGGAGCTGTGAAGCTAAGAACCAAACAAACTCTCCTGTGGACAAAGATTAAAAATGTTTTATTTCTGTAAAATTTGAACATGCGACCTCATTCCCACTTAGTAAATCATTGGGGGGTTATCGATCTGCCATAATTGTAACATTCATCGGTCCTTTGTCCTTGGCCTCAGCCTGGTCATCATTGTAACAATCTTAGGGGGGGTTCCAGAAACTTTCTTATATTATAAGTACTTATTTTGGAATTTCTCAAAGAAAAATAAGAAGAGTTGTTCTACAAAACCCAAATAAGTACTTATTTCACTTGTAGGTTATTTTATGTAATACCTAAAATGCCCCTATATGGATGGTTGGGTTATAGAGTACTTGAAAATAGTTGTAGATGATGAGAGAGGATACTTTAGGTATCATAAGTACTTATTTTGGTCTTTGTTTTTAAAAAAACAAGAAAGCCAGAGTTCGTCGAATATGTCTTATTATTAGACAAAAAATAAGTACTTATATACGTTGTGGAACGGGGCCTTATTCACCTCAATTGAGGGGACCCTCATAATACATGCATTCGATTTTGGCAGGATTATAATTTTTATTCTCTTTTAATATCTCTTAATATCTCATTTTCATGAGAATTTTAGTAAAAGGTAGCGATAGCCATGTATGCAATTCTATTAATTTTTTGAAGGGGACATATATGCAATAATGCAACTTGAACTTTGGTTTTTGTGAAGAGGCCATGAAGACCCCTGTCAAGTGAACATTTAAACAGATTTCACAATCCCCATGAACGCTCTATTGAAAAATCGCATTTTTGTTTGGGTATCCCTTTTTTGTTGGGGTTTAATCATTGAGATAACTAAGTGGGGCTAATTCAGTTGGCCAGAACTCTTGCGCCTCACTAAGAGGTCAGAAGTTCGAGTCTCCCCACCTGTATACGTGTGTTCTTCCCTTAGAGGGCATGTTGTTTCTTTCTTTGTTTTTACCTTATAATAAGTTTATATATTGTATTAGTTGAGTTGCTTGTTTGGCTTGGTTGTCTAATGACTATCACAATTGATTTAGTGTCCCGAGTTTATACTCTGTTCTTCATATCTAATGTAAAAAATTACTCTTCTATCAATTGACCTGAAAAAAAAAATCATTGAGATACTCCTGCTTAGAATATGGAGACTTTGTTTATTGGCCAGTTGACTACAAAAGAGAAAACCCTTGAGAGACAGTCCCACTGGTATTGTTGGCCGGATCATGTCCTCCCGTGTGCTTGTAGACCCAATCTGTTGAAGAGTATTCACGTAGATCCGACCATATCACATGAACTTAATATACATTGAAGGACTATCTATAAAAGACCAAGCCTTGTAAGTGGTGTCATCTAATTATATATTAAGATCAAATCCTTTTTTTATTTATCTGATATGAAATTCAATCTTTCACATATGTTTGTAACAGGGTCTTGAGAAAATATAGCAGCAGGGTTATCAAGGAGGGTCACAAGGAGGTGGAGAGTCTCCTCCCGTCGTGCTAAGGGGGCATGCGTGGGGATTGTGCTGCATTGAGCCGTCCTTACGTGTCTGGCGCCCTTTCAACAGCTATTAATAGACCCTACAGTGCGGTGTTTGGAGCAGCTGCAAGGTCTGTCGCACGCTTGTCTCAGTACGCGAGCTGGGTCAGAAGGGTTCCTTTCAAGCTAGAGGGGTCATCCTCAAGAGTGCGTGTACGTTAAGAGCTCCGCACTTCGTGTGCAGTTGGCGTAAGGCAATTCTCGTTGCCGTGCCGAGGCCGACTTCATCCGTTCTGAAAGCTTCTAATGAGCACCTAACGACTGAAAAGGAGTTATCAAATTAAAATGTCTGGATGGATTAAGTTGAAAGAAGAATACCTTTGATTATAGTATGTTATAGCTTTGATAATTAATTCCAACTACCCTATGTGCTTGTCCCTTCTCGGAGTCTTGGACATACGAGCCCCTTCGAAGTCCTTAACGACTGAGATGGCACGCGGAACTGTAACCAAATGAATGAAATATTTGGATAAAATCCATCTCTTCTGTTGTTTTTCTGATTTTAAGATAAATATTTCTTTCTTTTTATGTAACATATACTACTATTTGACTTTTCTTCCATTGACTGTCTGTATCTTATTTACTGGCAATTAATACTGATAATTTAGTTTCACCTGCTGCAAATAACGAACAGTTTTGTCCATGAAAGACTTAGGCGGCCCACGTATACCAACTCTTTCTCCTTATACTATCTTGTAGTGAGCAGAAAGGACAACTCTGTGTTAACATGCAGAACCTAATCAGACTGCGTTGGGATAGAACAGAAGACCGGCCGGCATTCAAGGATAAACACAAGAACTAGCTAGGTACGTCCTCGATCTCATTAATTAACGAATATTTCAAACCAAAACACAACTTAAAACATGCCCTATGTACTCTTCCCAGCCATACCCTAAAGATGAGTACCGGGAGGTCCAACCCAACACTTGAAGCTTTTGTTGAATTACTTTAAATAAGGAGCGGGAGCATCCGTCTTCTCGACATACCGTTATATATGATGAAACCTAGCCAATGCTCTAGCGATCACAAATCTAACTCTATTTAGAGAAAAAGCAGTCAATGATTGAAATATTATTACAAAATTAATCTCTCATTTGCTAGTGGTTTTTATGTAAAAGCTACAAATACTACTCCGTAATTAAGACAAGAGTAGCTACAAGGTTACACAAAAATGAGCAAAGAAGAAAAATAATTCCCTAAAGATGAATACGACACACCTTATATATATGTATATGATGAAACATGGCCAATGCTCTAGCGATCACAAATTTCTATCTAGGATACGTAAAAGCGGTCAACTATTGAAATATTACTACAAAATTAATAAATTAAGTAAAGTGAATAAATTCTTTATACCGCCGATGTAAACATTTATTTCCTCCAAATCAATTACATTGCGCCACATGACAAAACAGTGATCTCAATCAATAAAATATGGGGACGTGGCGTAATATATATAATTGATTTAGAGGAAACAAATATTTACACCAATGGTGTAAAGAATTTAATCACTTGAGGAAATCTCTCATTTGCATGTGGTTTTTTCATGTAAAAGCTGCTAGTACGTAATTACGACAAGAATGGCTACAAGGCTACAGAAAAAAGAAAAAAAGAAGAGTCAAGAAAATAATATAGGTGTGAATCTTTAGGATGCATGGGCCGGGCCTGCAGGGGGAGACTTTACAACTGATAATTTTGGTGGGAAAATATGGTTAGTTGAACTCGTGATTTGATACTCTCAAAGTTGTTCAATCTTTGATCGAGCTGGTACTGGTAGATACATATGCACCTGCCCGCAAGTTAATGGAGAGAGAGAGAGAGAGAGGTAGTCATGACATGAATAGACGTAAACGGTGATGGTTAAGCTAGCATGGTCCCACTCCCTTATATTACTCTAAACATCAGAGTTGACTATAAACTAAAATCAATTCTGTCTCCACCAAATGAACAGGCTCGTACCCTTGTTGGCATATAGTCATATATAGACTCTCAGTATCTTCGATCGGATATTATTTCTTCTAGAATGTTTATTTGAATTACTAAGTATTCTAATCAGACTGATTAATTTGGTGAGAATCCACATCAACCCAGAAAAAAGAAAGCATCTTTTTACTAAAAAACACCCCCAAACTTGAAATGCCGCCTGTCTCCATACTTAATCAAAACTCTGTCCAAACAAGTCAATCAGGATATGAAACGCCGCTACTGTTGCGCAGACCGTCGTAAACCTGCCATATATCGCTAATCCCAAAAACGCTCCGAGCCAACCTCAAACACCCCGCATCTCGACTATAGCGAATGGTGTCTTGGTTGCTGCCGTGCTGCTGCATCTATGATCTGCCACCTAACTCACTGTCTGATCAGAAAACCCAAATGGTGTGGCTTAGTTTTTTTTTTTTTTTTTAAATCCCCTAACATGATAAGAATTAAGGAACTTTCATTAGAAAAGAGTATAGCAGATTATCATTTCATAGAGATATATCCAATAACTAATCAAGAGGTTTAGCTTCTTAAGTACAAATGCCAGAATCTTGCAAACTCCAAAATATATTGCCAAAGTGTGTGCACTACATGTGTCACTCTATGAATTAAAAGAAAATCACAAATCGAGAGGAAGGAAATATACAAAGAAACTTGAGATCGAGAGAAAAGACCCTACCTGGACTGGAGGGGTTATTGAAAGCAAGAAATTTGGGAGGAAGGAAAACACCTATCAAGGTAAAACCCTCCCCTCTCCCACCGCATTATGGTGAAACCGAGTGTGGTTTAGTTTAATTAGGTCAATGTACATCACTAAGATTTTGTGCTAACTTCTTAATTGTTTCAGCTCTCCAATCGTAATATAGTAGCTAGTATGATTCAAATTGGCCAACCATTTGCGTAATTAATGCAGTGATCCCGAGATTACAAATTTTGTAGTTTTCAAATTAGATTGGATAAATGTGGATGAATTACTACTGTGGGCCTATGTTGGAAAACCCCAACTGCATGTATAACTTAATTGGTTATTATTAATATACTAGTTTCACCGCTGAATACTGTTGTCAATTTCATCTGTTTTTAACTAGAAATATAGCAGAAAGGAAGAAAATTGTTTGTAATAATCCCAATAAACCTGATACGTACCTACTGATGCAGATCGAGCTATTGGAAAACAAGTTCATGTATATATCAACTTGGCCGTTTAGCGGGAAAATGGAGAAATGATTTTTGCACTACTCCACTTGATCTGTAATTATAAGAAAACTATTGGTAATGCACCCAAAAAACCTGATACCTACTAACGCAGAGCTACCGGAAAACAAGTCCATGCAGCAATTCGGACATTTAGCGGGAAAATGAAAAAAATAATAATAATAATTTTCGCAGTATTCCACCAGTCCACTGACCAATTCGGCCGTTTAAGAGAAGAAGGTTGAAAAACAAATATTGTGTGCTACAGTTTTGTTCTCCTTGAAATTGGAGATAAATGAATGAATCTTGTGCATATATGCTACTAGTAGCTAGAAAACATAGAGGAGGACACAGATTTCAGCCTAACGCGGAATACATACTTAAAGAAAGAGATCAGCATCCACAATGATATATCAACATTGGCTGCCCAAGCTGCTGCTGCATGCTTCTTTCTCTTTAGGGACTCTCTGCTTGTTTGGGGTGCTGTTAACGTAGTAAAATCTCATTTTCAAGTTTAACTATGATTATTATATGGATTTTAAAATTTGGTTAGAACCTTTCTGGTTTGAGGGGGATTGTTTTTGTGTGTGTGCCATAAGTAGCGTTTGTGGTTAGTTGTTAGATTATAACGCTGACCGATTGTAGCTCCGTCCACTCAAACAAAGCCCCGTTGGCAGTTTGAGTTGATTATTCTCCTTAAAAAACTGAAGATTGATGATCCCCTGCATTTGCATTGCCCATTTGCTGAGGTTAGTTACTATTATTCTGGCATTACCTTCTCCAGTTAGCTGCTGTGCTGCTGGTGCATATTTAGAAAAAAAAGATTTATCACTCAGAAGCATAAGAAACTTTCCATCCTTCAAATTTACTAGTTAAACTAACTGTGTCTATGATTTACATTGGCGAAAATTCTAGGTTATGAAAGATTCGATTTCGTTTTACTGCTTGTCTCTTCAATTATGACCTGAAAGTAAGAATGAAAATGGATGAATTAAAGATAATATAAGAGCATTGGCTTTGTTCCTCATTTATAGCCGCATGACCTACCTTCGCTTCATAGTTATGAGTTGTTGAACATATTCAGAACCAACCCTCAAAATGGTACAGAAACTTATATCTGTGGTGACCACATTCACTTTGAGGTATGGTCCTTTTCAATCTTGATTGAGAGTATCAATGTTTTGTTGCAGCATAATAATAATGCCCCATAACCCTCTGTACTCCATGGCATATTCTCTAATGTATTATCTTTGTATTGTGGTTGCTTGCCATGGGTTACCATTGTTTCACTAAATTCACAAATGATTTCAACCCTTGAACCTTAGAAATCAGTTTCTTGACCGGAAGAGAACTAGAAGTCTGTGTACATAGAATGTGTATTTTATCATTTCTTTCATCAAGTGAACAGATTCACAAGTCCTAAGGGATCACATTTACCTCCAATCCTGTGTTGCTGAGCCGATCTAAGCTCATCTTGTCCAACTTCCCAATTGGTAGGGGCTCTTTTTTGCTTAGGTGAAAACATAGAAGATTGGACATCAGACAAAAAGGACTATTAGAATGTTACGATATGGTACGTACTCAAATTAGTAGCAGTAGTAGTTGAACTTACCTCTATTTCGATAATGCAGAGGATGTACGTAACCCACCCATGCAAAGCATCTTACCCATATGAGTATTTCAACCAATTTTTCAAATGGAACTTGAAAAGTTAGAGAAAACCAACTAAAATAGTCCACAGAGAAATTGGCGGAATACTCATTTGAGCAAGAGGCGTTGGAAAGGGAGGGAATGGACAGCATATTTTTCCTCTCTCTGGTGGGATAGGATAAAAGATTGGTTTGCAGTACTCTTATCAAAAACAGAGAAGGAGCAAGTATATATATGTTTATACATCAATGGTCGGTCACTGGTGTGTGTATCGTATCTACCTGAGACTGATCAGACTATATGTTACCTCGAGACTGGGAGTTGGTTGTACCAGCCTCTTGTTTAGTACTCTTGGGGCTGTTAGATTACATGTACTAGTATATGTTACGTAGTACCTCTTATTTGTCCTTTCCATTTATGTGAAGTTAAAGCTAGTCTGGCTTGTTAGTTGTACTTGTGTAGCTTAGAAAAAAATTTGTCCGGTACTGACTAGTCTCAAAGTTGTACTCCACTTCAGTGATACTACTACTCTTGAAGCTGGTACTAGCTAGCTAGTTCATTTCCCAAAATAGCAAGAACACAAAACTGTGAGATCCCCTATTTCTTTGGATCAAAATGGTTTGGTTTGTGTTAGTGTTACTGCTGCTGATAATACAGTTCAAAGACAATTTCATGAGCATCTCCAACCCAACTCTAAACTCCATTTTGCAGATATATTTTAGTTCCTCTTTCCATGTCACTTCAAACACATTAACAATTTTCTTTTTGTACGTTGTCAAGCGATAGGAGAATTACATTCAAATCTTTATAATATGGAACAATGATTTTCTAATTTTTTATATTTTGGACCCTCGAATTTGTACATATTTTTTTTATGGTTGAGATTTACGGATAGTAAGACTAGAAATATATTTGAAAAAAGGAAAAATTGATGTTTCCTAATCTCATTATGATTGCTTATTTTTAAATTTTTTTTATTTTTCTAACAGTTATCAGTAAAATACGATTACCATGATTTAGGATTGTCTCTGCCTCCCTCACACATTAATTCCATAATGGACTCCAATTTTGAATCCAAAATTACTCTCTCTCTCACACACGTTAATTTGAAGAATATATATATATATATATATATATACACACACACACACACACACACACATACATACATAAATAGGGGAGTGTTCCGGAAAAAGACACTCCATCTCAACCATTGAAGCCAATGGCTGAGATTAGAAGTTCACAAAGAATTATTCTTGGTCTCAAAGAATTACTATTGGCCGTAAAGAATTAATCTTGGCCGCGAAAAATTTTATACTCTTGGCCGCAAATAATTACTTCTAGCCCCAAAGAATGCCAGACCATAAGTCATTCTTCGCGGCCAAGTGTAATTCTTAGCGTCCAGGAGTAATTCTTTGCGATTAGGAGTAATTCTCTGCGGCCATGAGTAATTCTTCGTAGCTATAAATAATTCTTTGCAGCCAAGAGTAATTTCTTGCGGCCAAGTGTAATTCTTCGTGGCCAGGAGTAATTCTTTGCGTTAGATTCTTTTTTTTTTTTTTAATTACTAAGTAAGAAAACCAAATTGTTGTTTAATACAACTTGAGTTGTTGGTTTAGATAATTTGGAGTTCCATGATCTGTCTGGAATTGAAGATTGTAGGTTTTTGTTGGAGCCTTTTGGGTAGACAGGGTTTCAAACTCTACTCCTTACTTGGTTATTTGTCATCTTGGAACTATTTTACTTTTTCAATTTTTCTACGTTAGTTAAAGAAACAAGTGCGAAAGGGGTGTCACTTTTGAGTGAGTGGACGTTCAAAAAATTGAATTCGAGTTGGAATCTCGTATGATTATACATTCTTAATAACTCTAATGTTATCCCTGAATACAACTAACAGAATTAAACAAATTTGGTAACATTTGTTGTGTTTGTAACAACCCTAATAAATCAGTTAAATTGATTTAATTAACGTTTCCGAAATTTGGAGCGTTAGAGTGTTAGGCTATGTTATGAACTTGGTTAGATGGACCATGTTTTGAAATTTATTCTTAAAATGAAAATTTCTGAGAAGTAAATTTTGTTGGAAGAAGGAATTTTTTTCTAATTCACGGTTATTTGTAATGCTCGTCTCGCATGAAGTGGAACTATACGCATATCCGGGACTCACCTCATATGAGATGGCGTTAAAATCAACCATTGTATAATAAAAAATAAAAAAAGGAACAAACAAACAAACATGTGAATTCCAGCGTCCTAGGAAGCCACCCAACTTTCAAAGCTCCTCTGCTTTGATTGCCGTGGATCGATGACTATGAGTTCATGTCTTTCTGTAGTTCTAAATTTCCTGATTTTGAAACTAATCTTGCAGGTAGTTCCTAATTAGGTTGATCTGTTTCTTGGTATTGTCGCTTATGCTTATTTTTTGAGATTCGGTGTTTACGCTAATAATTAATTTATACAGAATAATTTTTGAGTTTTGTCTTTATTCAAATTTTTTTTGCATTTACGGCAAAATTTTATGTGATATGGGTGAGTAAGGACGATAGGAACCGAAAAAGTAAAAAATTATGACTTTTACACAAGTATTTTGAAAAATATCTAAATAAAAACTAGAAAAGTCAATTTTTTGACATTTTCTTGGATATTTCCCAAAATATTTGTGTAAAATTCATAATTTTTTACTTTTTCAGTTCCTCTCATCCTTACTCACCCATATCACATAAAAGTTTGACTTAAAACTAATAAATGCAAAAAAAAAAAAAAAAATTGAATAAGGCCGGACAAAACCAAAAAATTGTGATGCATAAATTAATCATCAATGTACACTTAATACTTTTTATCACAGCAATTTACTACTCACCAGTAGACACAATGCCAGGAAGTTAATTAAGGGGTATTCCAATTGCCTGTACCCAGAATGATGCTGCAGTATCAGTAAAGTTTTGAACATCCTCAAATTAACCATCTCCTTTGCATTGGTGTCCGATTTTCTTCTTTGACTGTTTGGTCTTAACGATATTTCCTTTACTATTCAAAAAAAAAACAAAAATGGCTCGAGGTGAGCCAAGCCTTCCTTTCCCTAGCAACACAATATTCTTGTTATCCAAGTCGAGCTGCAGTAATGCGTTATTCGACCATGTTTTGGCAATCTAACTAGTTTAATAAGTAAAATGTGTCCAAAGTTTGACTCTTTATGATTCAAGCCGATTTTAAACGAGCTCTAATAGAGCCAATCTCAAATTTTCTATTATTTTAAATTTTTAATACATATGTAGGGTTGTTCCTTGGTTATATATATATATTATCGAGCCAGTATTATTTGACTGTTCCGGTTTAGCTTAGTTACATAGTCGTAAGACACAAAATGGTAGGTTTAGATCAACCAATGATGCAGGGGCGGAGGCAATGAGAGACGAGGAGAGGCAGCTGACCCCACTGTCTCCCAAATTTTCTTAGAGATAGGTATAATTTTTATTCATTTGACTCCACTTAAAATTTATTTTTGCCCCAATCCACATAAGGGTTTTGTACTTAGGGATAAGAGAGGTCAAAATAGAATCACCATCTACAAAATCTCCAAAAGACGGTTTCATTTGTTCCTTAGAAAAAATTAGGTTTCCTTCGCTTCAACCTTTTTGGAAATTCTTGATCGTCTACGGATATTTCTCTTTTTGATAATTTGGTTGTGTATATAGAGAAAGATATTTTTGAAATCATTAAAAACGAAGCTATCATCCATCATTTCCAAATTATGAAAAGTCGTCGAGGTCAATTGTGAATCGAAGCAACATTTTGTTATTAATATATATCTACTTTATAATTAACTTCTTTCAATTAGCAACTAGAAAAAGTGAATCATACATAGTTCAAATTTTCGACCCTACTAATCAAAAATCCTGGCTCCGCCACTGCAATGATGTGAAATGGACTTGTTTGTTTTTCCATGGTAAGAATAATGTGGCAAGAAACCAATTACCGGCCAAGAATTATTGCTTTCAAATATTCTTTATTTACGCTATGGTTAAAATTCTCGACACTAGCGCAAGCCCAAGACATAATTGTGCGGCTACCAATTGCATAGCAATCGAAGGACAAGAATTTTTCAGGCCAGCGAATACATTGAACCTCTGATTTTGGCAAGATTAACCTCGTTTGGACTAGTAGAGTAGTGGCATATATAGATCAACGACTAGTAGGGCTAGCTTTGGGCAGGAGCCCACCCACCAAATCACTAAAAAGAGCTCAAAATTAGGGCCCCTCATTTGTGGGTCATTATATGGTGCTAGGAATAATAGGAGCAAAATTTTGAACCCCATCTCACTTGAGGTTAGCAAAAGCCACTTCAAATTGATCAAATAGTAACTTCGATCAACCATGCATGCCACAAAAAAGTTGGATGAATGAAATATGCTGTCTAGTGAAAACAATTAGGCAAAAAAGCGAAATTACTCGAGCTTAATTGGTGCATATTTTTCTAAAATGTTGAAAGTGTAGTGTTCAAGTGATTTACTTTTATAGAAGAAGACAGTTTTTACAACTAGGGGTGGGAGTGTGCAAATGTAAATGTGAGGAATGGTAGCAGGTGGTTCTTTTGGCCGGGGTGTGGAAGGGGTGGTTGAGTTGGAGTTATTTTTACTATTTTTTTTTTACCCTAACGGTTAATATACAAGTTGCTGTATATAAGAGCATTTGTAGAATTTTTAATTTTTAAGTAAAACAAATATTGGAAATTCCTTTTGTGACACGACGTCAAAAATCCGTTGACAGGCCAATTGTTGCATGTTGTGCCTTTCTATAGGAGTAGATCGAGTAGAATAGATGATGGTTAATTAATTCTCGTGCAGTCGTGCATGCCTTGGAGTATGAATTTGATATATTCCAATTAAGTAATGCCCTTTTGTAACCTGCGTGTCTTGCAATATTAATTCAACATTTTCCTTCCTGATCAGTACGTAATTCAAAATTGAATAGAGCAAATCTCACCGTTGGTACTGCTACTGCATGCAGTACTCAAAATTAAGGGTACCTATATAGGCCATCCCTATATATCCGTAGAGAGAGAATTAATTATAGGATTTTTAATTACTACTAAATGCTGTAGCTGGCATGCGTGCATTACTACTGTTATATTTAATTTGTTATTTACATGCAGTAGCATTTGGTCGGAGAGAAAGAAAGATAGAGAGAGTTCATGATCGAGTACTTCCATAAAAATGATCCAAGAATTAATTAAGAAAGTGACAAATGATTTCATCCATATACAGTACAGTAGTAATTAAGTACATTTATGCATGCAGCAGGACTTCATCTTCATCTTCATCTTCATCTGGGGCAGCTCCATCGATCTCTTATATATATAGTATCTCACTCAACACCCAAAATACAACTAGAATTTAAGAAGAATTCAGCAAGACATGTACGTACTCACACTTCTATATATCACGTAATTAAAATAGACTACTACGTACTAAAACTAAAAGAATTCCACCCATAAAAAAGAAATTAATTCAAGCAAATGTTTTTATTTTATGCAGCTAGCTAGCTAGGCTGTCACGTTTTACCAGGCAATTCATAGTAAATTAAACGAAATGGATCAACCAACCACGACCGTAATACACGTACACTTGTTTCAAAAGAATTAATCCGGCCTCCATCTGCAACCTTGAAACATTTTCAGTACTTGCATGTTTCACAAAATCCATGGCCAAATCGATCACTAGCACCGCGGCAAGTCTGCCGGCGGGTGTGGAAGGGTCTCCAACTCTCCTTGCCCATTCTTTACTATAAAAACCACCGACAATCCCCATGACAAATGTATCTCCAAGTGACAGTGCATGAACCATACTCCTATAACATATATAGTAACATATAAGTGGGCCAGTAATCAACAATTGACATATGTAACCTAGCAAACATAATGTGGGAGCTAGATTCAATTTATTTTTATTTTTATTTTTATTTTTTGGTAAAATAAGAAAAAAAGAAAGAAGAAGTTGTGAGAGTATTATGTGCATGTTAAGGTTTTGTGAAACAGTACGTGTTCGATCATAATGGTATATATCTTGCTGGAAAAGATTCAAAGAAAGTAGGATCGAGTATTTTTAGTGCATGCATGTAATTAATTACCTGGATTGTCAGCGACAAAGCGAATTGCGGCCCATCCGCCAACCGGAACTCCAATCGTATTCATGTAAGGTGGATCGACCAAGTTGAAATTGGCAGTTTGCGGGTTATAGTTCCCGGTACCATACCCTACGACATAGAAGCTATAGCCATGGAGATGAATCGGGTGGTTTTCGGTGGTGACGGTTCCTGTGTCCTGCAAAATTAATTGCACTCGGGATCCAAATTCAAGGACCTTAGTCCTAGTCCCTCTAACTGACTGGGTATCAATAGGAATGGTATTAGGTGCCCCATTGACAAAGTCATAGAATTTAAGGGGTACCCCAGGGAAATCCTCGGAATAATACCCATGAATATGTTTGTAATAAGCCTCGAGAAGTGAAACGTTAGGCTTAATAAAACTTATGTTATTCATTGAAGCGGCCATAATCCCACCATTAACGCCCTGGCAATTCTGCTGTGGCGTCTTGGAATTGCACTTTTGAACGTTTAATCCGATGGTAATGAAAAGATTGGAGTCAATCTCTTTTGGGACAGGCACGGGATTAAGGCTTTTTAGGCCGTCCATAACGGTCTTAACGGCGAGATTATCGTTAAAACTTGGTAACGGAGCTGGTAAGGCTAAACTATATGGCATGGCACCCAAGTACTGGAAATATGCAACGGATTTTATGCTTTGGAATGGGACATTTTGAGCGGACATGTAGGGACCCATGCCCATCGAGTACCGCCCGATGGGCTGATTGGCCGTGACGAGGACGTTGACAGTCTGACCGGGTCCTAGCATCACACGGTCAGTAGAGAATGGTTTTGTATACTCTGCATCCGCTTCCACGATTGTTAATTTGTGATTAGCAATGGCAAAGAAGTTCTCCATGTTTAGCCCCGCGTTGATTAACCTTAACAGGTATGTCTTCCCGGGAACCACATCAATTTTATACACATCTGAAACAACAATGAGTATTGCTAAGGAGTAATATACTAGCTAGAAACAATTAATGCTACTGACTGATGGAGTGCGTATATAGATCCGGATAATTAAAAATGTGTCCGATGCTTGTGAATCTAATACGTACAATAGATGCAGAGTTGACACACATCGAACAATTTCGGAAACATATGTGTGCGAACCTATATAATTAAAAAAGAAAGAGAACATTATCAAACTAAAAAACAAGTCAACTTTTACTAAGCATGCATGCATGCGTGCGCATAATGTGTTGTGCAATACTCGATCTCCCCTTATCTAAACTAAAACTACTATGGTGTACCTTAAAATAAAATCTAAGTCATTGTGAGTAGGTTATAGTGGTTGCATTTTAAGTTATTGTAAGAAGGAATACAATCACTCCATGATATATACTACCATTATTCAAGAGAAATTTTCAACTCATAATGTCATCGTGCTAAAAGCTTCTTGGCTTTTTTATAGTAGTATATCTTAGAGCATGACATTGTCTTGGTCAAAAACAAACATGATAGGCAGCCCGGGATTGTTTTTGTTACTAGAAGTCTTGCTGAGGATCATAGCAAAATTTAGCGGTAAATGTGAATTACAAATGACCGAGATATTTATTCTAGCTAGCTAGCATAAGTACTAGAATTACCATCGCTTGAACAGTTGTAGTTAGGGCCAGGGTGTCCGTTGATTGTGAAAGCGTCCGCCGTTGGAGGACCTCCGCCACTTGCTAATACCGCCTGCTCAAGTTGTACAAGGTCTCTCAGCCAATACTCCCCTGTTTATCGGCTATCAAATCCGTAAGTACTAGAATATATATACCACTCCCCTGTTTATGTCTATATGCTAGCAGCTAGCTAGAGATGAACAACTTACGTACCTAGGATGATGATGTGCTCTTCATAAGGGTACATAAAAGGGTATGGTACTCCAGTTTTAGGGTAGACAACAATGGCACCATGAACAGTGGCCCTGAGCCAAGATACATGAGCATGCCAAAGAAGGGTGCCCTTCTGCTGCAACAATGTAAACTCATACGTAAATGTTTGTCCGGTTTGAATTGGGCACTGGGTAATGTACGACGGACCATCGGACCAACACGATAGCCTTTGTCGAACACCATGCCTGAAATTAACATCGATCACAAACATAATATTGATTAATAACGCTCCATAAAATAGCACAGACTACCAAAAATACGATAGAAACTTTTTCACAACATTTTTTCTTTCTTGGTGATAAGTTAGTACGGTTTACCAATGTATTGTGGCATTGTAGGGCGATTCATTGGTGACTCTGATGATGACTCTATCGTCTTCTTGGGCATAAACAACAGGCCCAGGATACATTTCGTTAATTGTGACGATATCCTTGGTGTAGCACAACTTTGTAATTTTCTTGGTTTGCACCTATATATCATCATTCATCAGGTACAAAAAAAAATTATTTCTAAATCGACCCTATGAGGACATAACATACATATAAACGTACCTAAGGTATTGATCAATAATCGTGGGAATTTTAGAACACAAGTAATAACCTAGTTTTAACCAATATATTGGCTTCCGATATTGGCAAATATATTGTTATACTATCATTATCGATACATACATACTTCACATACTGCGATTTGAAACATTGCATGCATTTTACTAAAAGAAAACACTGGTATAAAAAATGAATGAGAACACATGCAAGAGAGGGAGAGAGGAGAGACCTTGAAGTCGTAGAATCTGGTTGATCTTCCACCCGGCCAGGATGCCATAGCATGCATGGTTTGAGTAGCATACAAAATAACTAAGCTCAACCATAGTGTAAATGAAGTCATCACTAAGTTAGCCATTTGTGGATCGAGATCGATCGAGTGTGTTGATGGGGAGGGTTTTTAATGGAGAGATCGATGAATTTGTTTATTTATAAAGGCCGTGAGAGAGAAGAAAAAGGATTTGCGAAGATGTATTATGTTTTGTCAGCTTCCATCATGATTCTTCAAGGTAGCATGGACCTGTGTTGTAATAATAAGTTGTTGGAGTACTGTTTATTACTGTAGTAAATTCAATCTGTTATAAAGCTAGCTAGGGTGGGGTCTCTCTCTTTTCCCTTTCCCTTTCAAGATATATATACATACTCTTATATATATCTTTATATAGTAGCAAAACATGTCAATTCATAAAACAATACAATCATTCTACATCCGCACTCAAATACATACACATACTTACAATAAGAATGGAATTCGCACACATTATATATCCAATATGTGTGAGATCCACCTTTATTGTGAGGAGAGGTGTGTAAATAGGTGCGTAAATGGATGAGAAGTTAGAATTTCTCCTATTCATGAAATCATGTGCTTTGACCATAATCGTACGCACGCACCTGCTCTCTAAACATGCATGCGCCATTTTTCAGAACCCACCTCCACACCTTACCTGCCCCTGCCCCTGCCCCTGCCCTGCGTACGTACACCCATACCGGCCCATCTAATAATAAAACACTTCTTTTTTTTTTTTTCCTCTAAATCAGCAAAAAGATCAGTACACCAACGCTTACTAATTGCAACCTTAAGACATACTGTATTAGAGCATCTTTATCAGGCTCACTATTTGCCTCTTTAAACGAAATTAACGAGTAAAATCAGTAAAAACATCACAAAACACCCATTTATAAGGCTCTCTTTCTCACTCACAACTTTGAAATTTTTTTAAAATTGCTACAGTTACTCTTTTTTTTTGCCTGGTTACTGTTCACTCACTACTACTTATTTAATTAGTATTTCTGGTCTAGAAAGTAGTTTTGATTTCTGGGAGTCTAAAATCAGAGGGGAAAGAGGGTGAGACTTAAATATTTAATTGGATGGATTTGAATATTTAATTGAGTAGAGAGTGAGTAAAAAGCCTGATTTTGTGTAATAGTAAAAAAGTGACCAGCTAAAATAAAAAAGTGAATTTTGAGGATTAATTTGGTCCAAAATTTAAAGAGTCTGATAAGAATGCCCTTATAAGTAGTCCTAACTTCACTAGCTACTGATTAAGTTGTTGCATATTTATGCATGCCCTTATCCAGCGTAAACATGGTTCTATTATATGTCTAGACAGTATCAATTGGATCATGAAATTAATCAATTACACGCACCCGTGGAGGCCACCCTACATATCCTACTCAATCTTATCCCCCTAATTCAGTGCTTGGGCTGGCTAAATGTGGCACATGTTAGTGGCAAATTCATTAGGGAGCTAAGGAACAAAGAGCGATACTGCATGTATGTCCAAGGTCTTTAAAATTTATGTGTCTTGTCAGCTTATACGTACTTTGATTAATCTTAAGAGACAAATCTCATCGTCAACAAACAAGAGCTTCAGTTAAAATTATCAGAGCAAAACTTCCATATAAATTGACCTCAAAGGAGTTAATATACAACTAGCACGTGAGATATATATTTTGAACACGAGACCTTACCTAAATCTGGCCGGAACTAGAGATGCCCACATACACATGGGGGGATGGAAACGAATAGCGATAATGACTATCGAAGACAATCCAACACAAGGACGGAACTAGGATTTTACCCTAGCAGTGGCGAAATGTATTCTAAAAAAATCTAGTAGTGGCGAGACTATATAAGTTGGGCATAAATTTTTTTTTTTACATATAATAATTGCATTTTCTAAGATTCTTGTCGTGGCGGTCGCCGCCACTAGATCCCCCCTGATCCCATCCTTGATCCAACAGTACGTTGTTATTACGCGGTATGTAAAAGTAAAATCTCAGGAAAACCGAAAAGGAAAAAGTGAGGGGAAAAGAGGGGAGTGTTTTGCTTCGCTTTTATTGATCAGTTTCTCTCCGACCAAAAGTAATTGATGCACGCCTTCCCAACCCCACCTTTGATCTTTCTGAAGATGAAACTTGTAAAAAGATTCACCATATTCGTTTCATAAACCAAAATATTGCTCTACCAATCTGGTTTTTCTGATTTAAACGAGCTAGATGCAGTCCGAAATTCCCGTTTGATTCTATGACCCCACGATTGACCTAAGTTGTTGGTATAATGTACTGCATGTTATGCGACCAAGCTGATGATGGTGAATGTTCCACTGGCAATGATACTGATTTCTAGCTTTATCCATCATCGATCTATGCAGCCTGAGCCTGTAAATGATGGTTTCACGACCCACCCCACACATATACGTACTCGAGGCCTAAGGGTAGCTACGACCTTGTTACGTACGCTCTTTGCCTCTTTCTCATGTTTTGTTTGATTCTCCAGATCAGTTTATCTCTCATATATAATTAGATTAGAATCTCTTGAGTTTCCAGAACATGACTGTGCATGCGCTCTTTGCTTACAAAGCATGATATATACTCTACGTTTATTTATATACACATGTTTGACATATAAATCATAGTTGCAAGCAAGGCGTCAATAGGTGATGGACATACATATATAATCATATCATGACATTATAATTTTCCCAGTGATCGAAGATTGAAGTAGACTGTTACTTAATTGCTTACAAATCCGAACAAAGTTAATTAAGCTCCAAACTGCTGACCTTTATATATCTTTAGATTAAGTTTGAATGCTAAAGCTTAACAACTTTATAAAGACTTCTCAACCTACGAATCTCTCATACATTTACCCAAAAGAAAACACTTCACCAATTTCGGAAAATATTTACGTCAAAATACTTTTCTTCTTTCCGCACGTGCCTGTTGGAAAAGTAAACTTCATTGTAGGAATTTATGAATTCTAGGGAGATGTGTAGACACATAATACATAAATGATATGGTTCATGCATGTAGTTAAAGTAGTTTTTTGAAGTATCTAATTGTATGATCGATGAAGGGTCATGAACATGTACGTACTTGGCTAGGTTCATGTTACTAGGAGCCTATAAATATCTACGTATCTAGCTAGTGGCCAAGGTGGAGAAAAATAATGGGGTTGAGTTGATCTAGCGAATGAACCACGTACAATGAAGTTGTCAAGTGTAATGAAGTAGCTAGCTAGCTAGCTAGTGTGAAGTGTTTATTGCAGAAATAGCATCTTCTCCCCTACGTCTCTTCTTGCAATGTGAGTGTTTTAATTAGGCCGGCCCCATCGTAGTTTTCCAACAAGTGCCGCCTTTGAAGTTGTTGATTCGGAAGACAGATGATATAATTAGGTAGTCCAAAAGCACAAAATACCACTCTGAGAAAAGAAACTTCAATCTTTTGAGAATATTAATAATTGATCTGATCGAATAGTTATTGGAAAACCAATGAAAGAAACTACTGCGCATAAAACCTGATTGGTATTTCACTCAAGTCTTTTCATCTATCCAATTTACTAAATTTCACTTCAACGGTGATGGATTTCTACCTTCTTACAGTAAGTAAATAGGAGTTATAGTACTGGTATATATGCAAAGCACTGTAGTTGTTAACATCCCTTTTTGGTCTGGCCAGATCTGAGCTCTAGGTTCCTAAGAGACACCACGTTGGTGTCTTCAAGAACCCTTTGAGGAGATTATAACTTAGTCTCTAGAGATGAGGGGGAAATTGGAATTTTTAGATGGAGTCATGGAGAAGTTGCAAGTCACGTGGAGTGTAGTCCCCTTCTGATATGAGTCTCCTTCTCGAAGGAGAATATATTGAGAATACCAGTGTTGGGTTCTTCAAGTTGAGATGAACAAAGACACAACTTCCAACACCTCCGATGAGGCGGCAAATTCGTTTTAAGGACATCATTTGAAATACGGGCCTCGGTTTCCATCTCTTGTTCTTTTTTACTACAGTTTATGTTTTATTAATTCATATTCTGTAATTTCTGCTCTTGTTGTAAATTCCAGAAATTAGTAAAATTGTTTATTGCTTTTCTGTACTATTTTTCTATATTTGTCATAGATCCCCATATTCCTCTTCGACCATATATATCTCAAAGATTCAAATCCAACCCTCTCGGGAAAGGAACTTCTTGCAGTAGCAGGCCCAAAGTAGCTGTTAGCCGTTAGCGCAATCCAACAAATAGGTTATATATTGTCACTGAATGCGGAAAATTGAAGCAAACATATCAATTTTGCCATATAGAAAACTCGCATTGGAAAGACTGCATCAATAGCTAAAGAACGTTATACACAACTGCATTGCCTGCAGTATTTTCTCGCTATTGATGTAATGAGAATGATGAATGAGATTATCAAAGATTCGAAAAACTACTAGTATGATAAGCTTCTGCTGTAGCCTACAGTGAAGTTTAGTACAAAATCTTAGGAGATAGGATTAGGCTAAGATCGTAACTAACTGAAACGGCAGATCGACTTTGTTCATGTTGCACAACTAAAAGAGCAAAGGTGAAATGTTTCCACCTCAAACGCCTATGCATAGTCATGTACTGTACAAGTGAGTTTAGCAGCTGAGGCTAATTAATATGGAGTACTCCATTCAAGAAGTCACTATGCTTCCTAACAAGGAGCCAAATTCTGGACAAAATAACACCCTTTAAGAACAAAAAGCATACCTTCCATGTCAACTTATGCAGGGTCATAAGACTCATACCTCAACAACCAATTTTCTCTCCAACTCTCTCTCTCTGTCTTTTTGCCCCTCAACTTCCCCACAACCCATTATTAAGCTTACACTTCAACCACACTGACCAGCAAACTGAGTTCAATCAATACATTCTGATAAAATCCAATAAAACTATAAAGAGAAATCTCCCAATTACAGAAATAAAAGTGTTTAATTCCCCCTTCGGTAAATAGTGGAGTAGATAAACCAAACAATGGCCTAACAGGACCATTAACGGTACACGAACAGTTCAAAAAACTAACCAACAAAGCCAATTAGGCCAATAAATTCGTGAGAAATCACACATAGAAAAGAATAGGAGGAGAAATAAGCCATCGAAATCGCAACTCCAAATTTCTGATTTAATCACCATTTTTCACAAAACCGTGCTGATTATCCACCCAAACAACACAACAAAACCATCAACAACAAAAAAAACAAAAATCAAATTGAAGTCAAAATCCTATGCACATAATCCAACATATTCTTATATATTGTCATCGCACATGTGTATGTAAGCGTCGATGCATATGTGGAGTCAGACGGGAGGAAGCTTATCCTTATCGGTGGGGGTGTTGGGGAGGTGGAAGGAGGAGCAGTCGAGGGATGGGAGCTTGGTGAGCATGAGGGGGCGATCCTTGGCCTCTTCCTCGTCGTCGTCGAGGTCGTCGTGCGAAGTGCTGAGGTTGATGCAGGCGCAACGCTCCAGCGACACGAAGAAAGCCGACGCCACGCTCGTCCCCACCCAATTCGCCATCCGATCCAGCTTGTCGCACGTCATGAACCCGCAATTGTTCACCATCGTCTGATTTCCAGACATTCTAGCTTTTTGTCTTTGGATTTTTCAATTTGTGGGTTTGAGAGACTTGATTATTTGGGAGGAAATCACGACGTCTGAAAGTTTCAAGAGAGATTGGGGAACGGTCAGGGGAGGGGGGGCGGGGGGGTGTGTGGGGGGGGGCTGGGGGCGAGGCAAAATGGTTTGGTCGGTTGAAAACAAGGTACAATGAATGAAGTTTGGGTACGTCTTTATTTTGGATGACAAGAGGATGTTTACGGAGCTCCCGGGTCCATTTGGGTTTTGGGTGGTCAAAATTTTAATAAGGTTTTAAAAAAAAGAAATTAATTATAATCAATTACTATTGATCATAATTAATTTTTAATTTTCAAAAATACTTGAGTAAATTTTCATAGTCGTCCCTCTAATTTTACGATTGTCTCAATTTCGTCCCTGTAGTTTGTTTTACGTTCCAAATTGATAAAATCGTTAATACCGTTAATGAAACTAACGGAAAAAATATGATTAAAAAAATTAAGTGCTCCAATTTTCAATCCGGTTGAACAGGTGCGAAAATCTTATTTTTTTGATCATTTTATCCCAGATGGTCATAATGAATTTTTGGCTCTAAGGTCTTTCAACGAGCACCCAAAGATTTCTTATTTAGTTTCACGGCTCTCTTAGGGTGCTCATTGAAAGGTATTAAAACCAAAAATCCATTATGACGATTTAAGATAAAATGATCAGAAAAATAAGATCTTCGTACTGATTCAACCGGATTGAAAATTGGAGCACTTAATTTTTAATCATATTTTTTCCGTTAGTTTCATTAACGGTGTTAACGATTTTACCAATTTAAAACGTAAAACAAACTAGAGTGACGAAATTGAGACAATTGAAACTAGAGGGACGAAATTGAGATAACCGTAAAACTAGAAGGACGACTGCGAACATTTGCCCAAAATACTTTGGATGGTCGCATTTGAAATTTGTAAAAACTTCTTTATGGAATAGCCGTAAAGAAAATTTCCTCATTTTGGATACGATCAATGAAAATTGGTATCGGACACGTCACACGGCAGAATTAAGAGGATTTTATATGGTGTGTCTTTGATGTGTTCCTCAAACAGTTCTTATCCTTTCCTCTTGAGCGGGGAAGAATTGAATGACAAAAATCTCTTCTATTACTAATAACTCAACTGAAGATTCTCTTATGTTTCATGTCGCAGCAAAGCGTAGTGTTCAGCCTAGAAGATCAGACAGACTCCTTTCGTCTCTCATGTCCACCATATCACCACTGTTCACCATCCACCAATGACTACTCTCCAAGTGGAAGTTACAAATTTTATTCACCGACAATAGGTTGCAAATAATGATTTAGTGCGACAATATTTTGATTTTGTAACAACAAATTTGGTCTCTGATAATAACTAGCTAGTAAGTAATGACGACACTTGAAATACTTGCTTGATACTGTGTATAATACGTAATAAGCACTCTACTCTCAACACTCACATCCCAACAAGTACAGTGAAGGAGACACAAGGAATGCACATGCAGGTCTCGTGACAATTTCCTTTCCATCAAAGAAAGCGGGTGGGTACAACCGTTAGCAATTGGTCTAAAGTGAAAAGGACACAAACTTAAGGGAGAGTATGCTAAGGGATAATATATGTCAGATTATTTACTTGAGGGACAAAGTGAGATAAAGCGCATACTTAAGTAGGAAAGTTGTAATTACTCCTTAACAGGGAACGGAATTTCGACAGCCTCTCTCCGCTGCAAACCTCTGTTCTCCCCCTCCCCGTTCCCGCCGTCGATCTCTCTCTCTCGCACAACAATGCAAGACAGAAGATCCAGTACCACCACCGCCTCCACCGCCACACCAATCGAATCGGAGAACTCATCCACGGGCGTCGATTTGGCTGACAAATTGCCTCTCCAGCTCATCCAATCCGAGACAGTCCCGCCTGCGCCGATCCGATCCGAATCCGCCGTCGACTGGTTACCGGACTTCTCCGGGTACTCATGGGTCGCCTACGGAGCCTCCTCTCTCCTCGTGATCTCTCACTTCCCCTCCCCTCTCTCCCAAGAAGAAACACTCATCGGCCCCATTTTCCGCCAGGTCTTCGAGCTCTCCACCGACGCTTCGGCCCTGGTTTCTTCGGTCTCATGGTCCCCTGCCATGCCTTCTGTTGGTGACCTCGCTGTTTCTTTGGATAACTGTATCGGCTTGTTTTCCCATAATTCAGGCGTTTCTGATGGTAAGTCTAGTTTCAAGCTCTGTTTATTCCAGTTGTTAGGTCATGTGTAGTAGGTGTTATCGTGAAAGATAACTACTTTTGTCTTGCTAGGTGTATGATATATGTATCGATGGAACGAATTTTAAAATGTTGTCTGCTTCGTCTAGATTATTTAAACACCGTGTATTGAATAGGTTGTGAGAAAACGTTTGCGAGACAGCTACAATAGGGACTGCACTCTATGATGTGAAAGGTTGAATAGATAAGAAATGCTAGCGTCAAAGGAGTATTACTGAAGTGGGAATGTGGAGATGCATTGAAAATCTAGGAAATAAGAGTTTCGAGAAGAATGAATTCTGAGATACTGGAGGTCCAAGAGGTAGCAATTACTGATACTAAATGTGGAAAATCAATTGATAGCCCATGTGATGAAGCTGAATACCTCTTTCTAAATGATTTTTGTAAATAAGATTCTTTAACAAAGAAGTTGATCTTTGTTAAACAAACTTTTCTAGACTCATAGAGATTTGGGTTTTGATCTTTGGAGAATGAAATGTGTAGTATGTAGATTGATCTTGTATGTGGGATATGGTAGTGCAATGGCGTCAAAGTGTTTGTAGATCCGCGCGAATGATGGTCATTGGTCACCGTGGTAAGAAGGAAGAATGCGTTTGAGCTTTTGTTTAATGGGACTATCATATTAGCACAGACTATCATACTCGCGATAGCTGATAGGAATCCCGGTTCAGCTGCCAAGCTTAGAAAGCTCTCTCTCTCTCTCTCTCTCTCTCTCTCTCTCTCTCTCTCTCTCTCTGTAATGTAGTTTTAATGATGGTCGCCGGGGTAAGAAGGTGGAATGTGTTTGAGCTTTTTGTTAAATGGGACCATCATATTACCATGGTCTATAACAAATGGAGTGAGTTATCACTAAATTAAACTCACAAAAGAAATTGTTTTCCGTTATTTATATGTTCCAGGAACGGGATTCATTTTTTCCCCTAAAAATTGGAGAAAGACTTTCACAGTTTTCTGAGGCAGGGACATCGAAAAGGCTTGAAAAGATGCTCCGAAGGAGTTTTGCAATGAGTTAGCTGTGTTTGGCTTTAACATATTTGTTTGCTAGGATGATTATTGCTTTGCTAAATGGGAAGTGGTTATACTCTTTCCTTATCATGGGACAAGGGTCGAACATCTGGAAAAATAAAAATAAGCCTTCACAATAGTGATGCAAGTTTGAAGTAGTACAAAAATGAAATGAAGGCATGGTTGGTAAATACGGTTGACATCATTTACCACTTGAACAAAAATATTACTTATACTGTATTTCAGGAATAAGATTTTGATATGTTCATTGATACATATAGCTCTGTTTATTCCAACTTTTAAGTTATGATGAGTAGAACTTATCGTGGAACATATCTACTAAACTTTTGCTAGACAGCTACAATATGGAGCACACTCTATGATACAAAAGGTTTAATGGATAAGAAAAAACACGTTTGTGAAAGGAGTATTGCTGAAGTGAGTTTGTGGAGTGCGATGCATTGAAAATCTAGGAAATAGGAGTTTAGAGAGAAATGAATTCTGAGATAGTAGAGGTCCTAGAGGTGGCAATTATTTGATAAAATTAATTGATTGTCCCACGTAACGAAGTTGAATAACTGTTTCTAAATGATATTTGTTCAGATAAGTTGATCTTTGTTAACAAAGTCTTCTAGACTCAGAGAGATTTGTGTTTTGATATTTTGAGAATGAAATATTTTAATCTGTATATTGATCCTGTTTTATGTGGAAAATGGTGGTGAAGCAACGACGTCATGGAGTTTGTAGATCTGCGTTAACGATGGTCACCGTGGTAAGGTGGAATTTGTTTGAGCTTTTGTTAAATGGGACTATCATATTAGCATGGACTAATCATATTCGGGATAGGAATCCCATTCGGCTGCCATGCTTAGAAAGCTCTCTCTCGTAATGTCCTTTTAAGGTCCTTCAAAGATGACATTATGTACACATTCGTGTACTACATGTAAACATGCAGCTACATACTTGTTATTCTCTATACATTTAGACATTTCCAGCTTAAGTATTAGTTATCAGATGGCATTTTCATGCAATGCATGAATATTAAACTCTTGCTTTTATTCCCTTGTTTTTGTTTGTTTTAAAATGTTGAACTTCCTTACTCATATTCAGGTTCTTTTTCTTGGAGCCAGAATGCAGTGCTTGTGCAATCTACGAAAGTAGAAACCATCAAATGGACGGGCTCTGGCGATGGGATAATTTCAGGTGGTGTTGAGGTGATCCTGTGGAGAAAGAACAGCAGGTCCTGGCAAATAGCTTGGAAGTTTAAAACAGAACTGCCTCAAACTCTGGTTTCTACAACCTTCTCTATTGAAGGGCCATCGGCAACGGCTTCTTTGAATACACGGCATGCTGAAGAATCCTCATCTGGGGCCAGTGAGGCAAGCAAATGTGTGTTCGTGTGTTTTGGTGATGGAAAGTCTAATTACATGAAAGCAGAGCTACGCCATCCTATGCCTGTTTCTATGATTCAATGGAGGCCTCTAATAGGAAGCCAATCAACACTAGACGTTAGACATCCACTGAGGCATGTATTGCTAACATGCTGCCTAGATGGAACTGTAAGGTTATGGAGTGAGATTAATGATGGGAGGGTTAGAAGAATAGGCAAGGATACCGGTGATCAGAAATCCAAGAGAAGATCGTTCCATGTTGCTGCGGTAATTGAGATTAATCAAACAATGGATGGAGCTCTGGGCTCTGACATATTTGTTCGATGGGCAGCAGACATTGATGGTGTGCTCACAGCTGGTATAGCAGCCAGCCAATATTTTACATCAGGAGGTCGTTATCAGCATGAGAAGGCTGGAAAGTGTGAATGGTTAGTTGCATTTGGGCCTCATATGTTGGTGACATTCTGGGCCATTCATTGTCTTGATGACATTTCCCCAATGAGGTATCCACGAGTGACTTTATGGAAGAGTCAAGAATTAACAGGTGCTAAATTGGGAACAAGTGATATACTACTAAATAAAGTTGTTATCCTGAGAAATGACCTCTTTGGTCCACCAAACCTGTGCTCTTTGCTTTGGTTGTCTCCTAGTAATTCCTTATGCTGGTCACAGTGTTATACTCATATATCAACTAATGCGAAGGGGAGCTTAGATAAATCTGGGAAGGAGAATATTTTGTCATGTAATGCCGGTGGAATTGTAAATATAAATGGTCATACTGGGAAAGTTATACAAGTTGCAGTGCATGCTAATAGGCTTGAAACGGAACTTGCTGTTTCTTTGGATACCAATGGATTGCTTTTATTTTGGTCAGTTTCAACCATTTCTAATAGCGTTACGGGGCTGCCAACTTTGAATCCAACGTGGAAACTTTCTGGAAAACTTGTAATGCAGACCAAATATTCAAGCTTGACATGGGCACCCTCAGTTTTAGATGAGGACACACTTCTTCTTATGGGACATGATCAAGGCATTGATTGTGTCATGGTTAAGATGAGCAGAAATGAAGAAGAGAAGATGCTATGTCACAACTTGTGCACTATCCCTTTTACTGATCACTGTCATCGAAACAGGCCCACCAATATCTACTCAATTCCTTTGCCTTCAAGCTGTAAGGAAACTTTTAGCATTAACAATTTTCTGCTCTTAGCAGTATGGAAGGGGAGCTTTCAAGCTTTATCATGGAAAATCGGCATCCATTCCTGTGATTTGGATGGAAGTGCTTGCGGATGCAATTTCGACTCTGGAAATGCTGTTACAAACGGTTCTTGGGCATTCAAAAGTAATTTTGCTGGTAAGAGATATTGTATTGATGTTGATCCTTGCTCTTCGTTATTGCCAGATCCACACAAGAAGGATGAGATCATTAGTTTTGCCGTTGTTTGTCCTAGCATTTCCGTTCTATCTGAAAAACAAAATTGCATTCCTGTTGATGAATTGTGCTACAATTCTTGGGCATATCACATGGCCACAGGTTGTGCCAATGGTAGTTTGAAGCTATGGAGAAGTATGTCAGGTAAGCAAATGAACTCGAAAATGCAGTGGGAACTAGTTGGTGTACTTGCTGCACATCAAGGGCCCATCACATCAATATCTCTAACTGATTGTGGCCGAAAGATAGCATCCTTCTGCCCAGGCCCTTCAAATACTTCTAGCACTGTTCATATATGGGAAACTGTGCACCTTGCAAGTACAGGCAAATTTTTACTTGAAGATACATTATCTCTTGATGGAGAAGTTATTGCTTCAAATTGGTTAACTCTGGGGAGTGGCCAGGTCATACTCGGAGTTTGCTTACAAAATGAATTGCGGTTTTATGCAGAAAGACTGAGTGGTGCTCAGCCGTTAATGAAACCTGGAAAGTCTTTAGAAGGAAACAATTGGTTATGTATTGCATTTGCTCGTACGCACCCTGATATACGCAATTTCCTCTGGGGCCCTAGAGCCACAGCTGTGGTTGTTTATGATAGCTATTTTTCTCTCTTCAGTCAGTGGTTATTATTGGCTGATGAAAAGCATCAGGCTAAGTGTAATTCAGGAATTAGCAGGAATAATCTCATTTATGGTGACAGTAGACCTCGTAAAGATATGCTTGATGCAATCTTTGTTGCTTATGATATTTGTGAATCCAAAGAATCAACAGCAGAAGACAATCAGGAAGAAGGGCTGTCCACACTCCCTATGAAGATGAATATAACAAATGATGTTCTATCAAGCATATTTTTAGCAAGTGCTCAGCAGAAGTATAGTTTGGATACCAAGATTGATTTCTGTAGTGTGCAAGGTGTCGCTGAGAAGTTACGGGGATCGCCAGTTGTCTATCATCCTGAGGCACTTCTAATGAATATTGCTACAGGTATTTCAATGTAATAAATGTATCAGCGAATTAGCTGTTTCTTTTGGGAACTTCTAAACTCATCTCCCAGTTCAGTATACTTGATTGAAAGTTTGAATAAAGCTTAGGACAAGTTGGAAAACCATCTAGTGGATGCTCATATGTCTGCAAACACCTGTATACACACACACACACACACACAGAGTCAGTCTCCCGTAAAGACCACCTCATTTTAATAAAATATGGACCTCCTTTTTCCGATCGAATTTTGATTATCTGAGCCGCTCTATATGTTCAGAACGTGATTTTAAGGGTACTCGCGAGAAATCGGCAAAAAAAATGACCGGAAAGGGCTTCATCCGAGCAGTTTTTGTTTGTTTTTTATTGAACAGTTCAAATAAAAACTGCTCAAATTAAGCCCTTATCGGTCTTTTTTTTTTTGCTGATTTCTCGCGGGAATCCTTAAAATCACGTTCTGATCACATTGAGCGGCTCGGATCATCAAAATTCGATCGGAAAATGAGAGAAGTGAGGAGGTTCACATTTTAACTAAAATGAGGACCCTCTCACGGGAGATGGACTCTGTGTGTGTGTGTATATATATATATATAGCGTGTTGGAATCTCTCTCTGTCTCTCTCTGTGTATATTTACGCATACATATGGATTTGTATTTGCATTTGCGTATCTATCAATCTGAATTTGACTAGTATTTCTTCTCAATTCATTTACATTGTACTGGCCACAATGCATTTAGCACTGTCATCTTAGTCGTAGCATTGTGATTGTCTTATAGCGTACTTCGCAATTAGAATACAACTGTTCACTTTGGAGACAAGTTTTAATCTTTGACGCAGTTGTAGAAGATTGTTGAACACGTACTGGATTAGGAATCTATGTTGTGTTTAAGATAGCAGTCTTGTCATCATCCATCTTTAAATTCAAAAAACTTCTGCAGAGCAGGTAATTTCTAGTTCTTTTCTAATGACAGCCATTCATGCATAGTGGTGGTATCTTTGGCTGCAAACATTGTAGCAGGTTGTCTGTGGGAGAAAGCAAAACTTTCTGTTGTATTATTGTGCTCAACCAAAGACCTTTCCATTTGTTTTCCTTTGGTATTTTCTTTATCCATTTGAAGTTCTATGTGCAACTTCGTCATCCACCTGGTGTTTAAATTTCAGCTCTCTTTGTGTAGACCGTAGAATATGTTCTTTGCATTTATATTTGAACGCTAGAAATACTTGTGTGCTCACATTGCACAGAAACAATCTTTGGATAAGTGTTTTCCTTCAGATACTTTAATGTAACTATTTATTTTGTTCCTGTTCAGGCAACTGGGAACGTGCATTCGTAGTTCTACGACAGCTTGTTGAATATTTCTCCTCTAGTGATGCTTCTGTGACAGGATATACTAAATCTATGCATGCCATTCCACTGGTCCACCTGTCAAATTATCTTGAAGGAGTTCAGTCAGCAAAAGCGAGCGATAAAGCATTTCACTGGAGTGAGGATGCCTCCTTGCAGATTCCTAAAAGCTTGAACCAATTTACCAATAGCTGGCAGTCTGATACTTCTGGTCACACTTTCACTTCATCTTCAGCAGAATCTGTACTTAGTGCATGCTTTGAAGCAGCTCAGAAGTTATATGACATGACAGCTATAAGCAACACGGAAAAGATTCAAATTCTTGCTATTGTTGATCTTCTCTGTGAAGTTGTTAATCGACAATCTGCTTCCGCTTATAACAGTCTTGATGAACCTGGCCGAAGGTACCTCTGACTTTGTTCTTTAATTGATATGGGTACCGAGATTTTAAATGTTCATGGTCATTTTGGGAAGAGACCACTGCTAGCTTATGCCCTTACAAATAGCAATTTTCATGGCATCTTACTAGAAATTTTTTTAACAAGTCTTACAAGATGCTTATGACTTTGGGTTTGGTGCCTTTATGGTTTTGAAATATTGTTTGGAGCTAAACCGAGTAAAGTTCTTTGCTTGTTGTATGCGTGCAATTCTATAGTGGTTTTGTTCATTTCCAACTAACCTGCATATCTATCATTCTCGCTCTTGATGCTATAGTTGTGGTCAGTTTTCATGATTCTTTCTCGTTCTAATTTTTTATCTTTCTTCCTGTAGTTGATATATTTTATGTGCTATACTATTGTTTGGTCTAGGTTTTGGGTGGCTGTGAAGTATCAACGGCTATATTTTTGCCGAAGATTTTCTAGATCTGCATCCTTGAGCGAGTTGGCTGTTGACTCCGGGCTATTTGTTTGGGCTTTGCACTCTGATTGTCAAGAGAATTTGTTCAGTTCCCTTCTGCCTAGTGAACCATCTTGGCAAGAAATGCGGAATATCGGTGTTGGATTTTGGTATACAAATGCAGCACAATTGCGATTGAAGGTAATAATTAGAGTTAATTTTGGTTACCTTCTTTTTTCCAATAAGATGTTTCTTGTTTTCTGCTCAAATGATTGGCGGTTTTCTCCCATGAATAAAAATATGGAGGGAGAAGAGGTTTTCCCATTTCCACATCTTTCCATTGTGTTGGGACTTAGCATGCCTGTTTTACTTAGGGTCACCATTGGAAATGCAACGGCAGCTTTTTCTGAAAGAATGGGCACAGTTATTTAAGTTCTATATCATACAACTTCCCTGACTTTGACCAGGATCTTATATTGCAGATGGAGAAGCTGGCAAGACAACAATATTTGCAAAGTAAGGATCCCAAAGCTTGTGCACTTCTATATATTGCACTAAACAGAATTCAAGTTTTGGTTGGTCTCTGTAAAATTAGCAAAGATGAGAAGGACAAGCCATTGGTGGGATTTCTTTCACGCAATTTTGAGGTATTGTGTTGATTCGTTGACATCATTAATTTCTCGAAAAGTAGTTTCATTATGTAATGCGCGTAAATGGTTTGATTTATTTAGGAAGTAATATCTTAATCATTTAATCCTTCTCTTGGGGCCTTGGATGAACAACGTGAGTGCATATTGTTTAATTTGCTTCTTTTATCTCTATCAACTTTTGTCTTGCCTATTGGAGTCAGACTCCAAAACAATAAGAGGCTTGTCCCCAAAAACGTCACCTTCATGTTTTTCGAGTTCGTGTTATGCATTTTGCTTATCGGGCACAGAGTGTAGCTTCTCGAGTTCTATAGTTAGTTGATGAAATTTTATTTGTTACCGCTAATGAGCACTCACATGGAGTCAATTTTGCAGGAGGATAAAAATAAAGCAGCTGCTTTGAAAAATGCTTATGTTTTAATGGGAAGACATCAGCTGGAGCTGGCTGTTGCTTTCTTTTTGCTTGGCGGTGATGCCTCTTCTGCCGTTACTGTCTGTGCAAAAAATCTCGGTGATGAGCAGCTTGCTCTTGTAATTTGTCGCCTTGTTGAGGGTTGTGGTGGGGCATTAGAGCGGCATCTTATACTAAATTTCTTGCTTCCATCTGCAATTGGAAAAGGCGACTCCTGGATGGCAAGCTTTCTAGAGGTGCTGAGTCGTAATTTGTCCATCAAGGGATATCATTCAGGACTATGGATTCATTTAAAACGTTTGATTAGTTTTCTGCTGTGTAAAGTCCATTTTAACTCATTTGTTGTTTTTTTCTCTTTTTTGCAGTGGGTATTAGGGAATCATGCACAATCCTTTTTGAGCATTCTTGGTGTTCAAAAGGATTCACCCATCAATAGCTCTGCCCTCTTATACAATCATACTCCTTTTCTGGATCCAAGCATTGGTCAATACTGCCTAATGTTGGTAACCAAAAATAGTTTTAAGAATGCTGTTGGAGAGCATGATGCTGCAGTCCTGGGTAGGTGGGCAATTTTGATGAGTACTACAGCCCTTAACAGATGTGGCCTGCCTGTAAGTTTATCTAAATGTTGTTGTTTTCTGGCTTATGGTTTATAAGGTGCTTTTCTCTAGTTTCCCTTTATGTGCTGTTAACATTATGAGGCACTTAAGTAATCTCTCAAGACAAGTTTGTCGTCATTGTCTGCAAGTTGGTGCATTATTTGCCTGGTCTTTTAACGTCTTCTCTATCTTCTGACAGGGTTCAAGTTTTTCGCCCTTTGACTAATTATTCTTGTTTTCACTAACACGTTGAGAGATATGAAATATATGTTAGTTGATTTGAGCTTAGAAAACTTTGTATTTTGTTCTTCCTTTGTGTTTCCTAATTGATACCAATTAATAATGATAGCAGAATTATATTTTTGGTGATATGAAGTCTTTTTTACTCAAGTGTAAGATAGAATGGCTATTACAGTTTTACTTCAGAGTCAATCTATTGTCCCTTCAATTCCAGTCCTCTAGAATAGTTTTTGTTTATCTGATAGTAGTGGAAACTGAATTAAGGTAGAATGTTTTCCCAGGTTTGGCAACCATGACAAATTCAGCCTGATTTCAACCCGGGCACCAATTTGGTAGATAGAAAACTGACCATTCTTCAGTGCCATTGATAGCTAAAGCCTAGGACTTAGATTTAAGCTCATTATTGATGTACTGAAGGTGAAAAGATATAGAAGCTGAAATTCAGTGAACCAGCTTTTGGATACAAAGGAACAAGCAGGACAGCTAAGGACAGAATTCTCCGCATGAGCTGCATGAAGCATCATATTTCAGGAATGGAATGTGAGAAATGAATGAAGCAGTCGTGTCAGTCTCTGGCTGTGGCATAGATTTGAAGATCTCTGACAGGGCATAATAATATACACATAAGTCTAGCTCACGACTTCCTCCAGCATAGCCACCTAAGAAGTACAAACACGGGCACTGGACAGATACGACACTACTCAGAGATGCAGACATGAAGATTGTCAAAAAAAAAAAAACAAAGAATTCAAGAGATGGCATGGCAAGGATTCAACAAGTAAATAAATTCTATATTTCATATTTATAAATACACACAACTTCATCTCTCACGTTAAAAGTACGTTTCTATTATTTTAGATATCTCTAAAAACGAACTCAAAGTCATAGGTCTTCGTTAAAATGCTTGAAGGATAGGTATAAATTCCTATGGTTCTAGTTTTAAGCTGGCAATGTAAAATGGTGAAATTGGATTGTCTTCTCCTCCAGACCTAACAGTTTCACATCATTTGGGAGTTGGAGCTGATTCGTATTCATTGACTCCTATCCATATGTGGATGAAAGAAATGCCTGTGCTCTGCTACAAAACCAAAGTTGGTCACGTTTACTTGTATGTTTGTGAGAAGTTGTACCATTCAAAAACAGTTCCATGCTACGTTACATGCCAACAACTCCTGTTTACCGTGATTCATAATTTTATGCACAATGCAAGTAATGGAATGGCCTACTTATTGGATGAATGATGATAATGGGTTGTCATATAATTGGTTTATTTTTCCTTCTAAAAGGTTCTGTTTGTGGCCACTCTATTTTGCATAATTTTGTGCCCTGGTAGGTGTTGAACTGATCTATTTTTAATGCATTTGAAGATCGAAGCTTTGGAGTGCCTTTCAACTTCTCTGAGCAGGATTGGGGTTTCAGATCAAGGAAGCATGTCAGATATTGAGAAAACTGAAGTTCCAAACAAGATGCTAATGCCATTTCCATACAATTCCTCCCATAACTGGATATCAGGAGATGTGTCTTTCCATATGGAGACACATGCTAAATTAGATTTATCAATGCAGTACATTTCAAAACTGTTAAGAGAGCATCCAAGCTGGCCGGAAAGCAAATGCTCTGAGTATGGGATTCAACAATACAACATGTTACTTGAAAATTATTACAAGAAGTTAATGGGAACGCTTGCATATCTTGAGCGAAAATTCTCTTTGGATCCTTGCCATCTGATTAACATGGTATGCAGTTTGTTGGCCCATGCGTACACATCTCATTATGTAATTGTTTTGATGCAACCCGGTCCCCTGTTTTCTCTTCCAGAAGAGACTGATATGTTCTTTTTTCCCAATCCTACAGATTGTAATATTCCTGTCAAATAATGGGTTATCCCTTATTGGATACCATATATTGCATGCCTATGCTTCTCAGTACTCCTCACCAGATAAGAGGCCTTTGTTCAAAGGTTTCCTTTTGCATCCCATCAAACCCATGCTACTTTTGAAGGCTACTGAAGAAATGTCCTGTTTATTTTCAAGATATGTTGTTTCCTGTTTTATGACTTGCTCTCAGCCAAAACCATGCTCCACTGATAATAATGCTGCTGGTGAAAATAGATTTGACTTTCTGGCGGCTTGGAAGTTCTACTTGCAAGGTCTCATATCGTCTTTGTGGAGGATGAGAGCTATATTAAAGTTGTCTTCTGGTTTTTGTGGTGAAGACGACATCAGGAAAACTTGCGTCATTCTTGATTTGTCCGAGTTTTGTGCATATCTTGCATCAGCTTGGCTTCAAAGGAGTTCTAAAGCTCTTATTCTGGTTGTGAAACCCCTTTTGCTCTCATGTTCAAAAGGGCATGCTCCTAATGAAATCGCCATGGCTGATCTGAAGATGCTCCTTCACCAGACTAAAGAGTTGCTGGCTGAGAAGACACTGAGTGATAATATGGGAAGTGCTGTTGGGGTGACAAAAGCAACACAGGACAGTCAAGGTGAGGTTATTATATCTACAATACCAGAAGAAGTGAGATGGCTAATCATTAGAGCTGCTTTGTGGGGACACGTATCTACTTTTCTGACGGATCACCTGAACTCATTATTTGAGAATAGGGAAGAGAAATATTCTTTTGCTCCATTTTATAGACTTTCCTCCTCTCTGTCTAGCATGTCTGAAGCTGATGGGATTAATGCACCTAATCAAATGAGGCTGGTTTCAGTGGTTTTGGCCAAGTTATTGAAAACTACGTGTGCACTAATTTCTTCTTCTAGTATGAAACAGCTTGCATCATTTCTGCTGCAGAAAATGGAGGATGGATCCAATGAACCAACTCTTAATTGGTTAGAAGGTTGCAGTGAGTCAAGTCCAAGAGCTCTCAATAAGCATCTTAGTCATGGTTTTGACAGTCAGGACGTGATGAACATTGGAAATGACTTGTCAGCATCTGAGCTCTTATGGAATTTTTTTTCTGATCCTAAAGTTATATCTGAAAGACTTGAACAACAGAGCTTTAAATGGCAACAGTATACTAAGCCTAAGCCCCCAAAAGAATGGAGTGACATGTTTGTGAGCGTCTATGGGGAGTTTATAGCTGAGGAAAAACAAGGAGGTGGTTTTGAGGGTAGTGAAACTGGATCACATTTACGAGGCCCATCTCCTCCAGACAGTAATTCTTTTCCAAGTTCTGTACAACCAAATGTGATGCTTACTGAGAAGCTTTTGCCTTTCCAGAACCCTAAAGAAGTTTATAGGAGAAATGGAGAACTTTTAGAGGTACTTCTTCACTGCTGTTATTCTTCTTAATCTACTGCTCTCACGACATATTCCTGTTAACTTTCCAGAGCTTTGTTATTTATCTCATGATTACTGAATCTTCATGAATGAGCAGGCATTGTGTATCAACTCTATTGATCAAAAGCAAGCTGCTCTTTCTAGTAACAAAAAGGTGAGACCGTTATAGCTTTCATCTAATTACTTGATGATGTGATTATTTGGTGAAAGATGCTTTTCTATTGCTCAATTTCCTTTGTTATATTCTGCTCGTCCGCTTTCACATTTTGTTGGTAATGTGAATTCAAACTCAGGATTTAAAGTTAGTTGTGTGCAAAGAATAACCAAACAAAAATATGCTCTCTCTCTCTCTCTCTCTCTCTCTCTCTCTGTGGAATGTGGACACTAGTTTCATTATATGAATGGAGCACTATACTTGGAAATGAATTTCTTTTTGTTTTCATTTAACGGTTTTATCTCCATTCTGAAGATTCTGTACATATTTCTCGTGATGTCATATTTTAATTCAGGGGATAATTTTCTTTAACTGGGATGATGGCCTACCTCTAAGAGATCATTCTAACTATATCTGGGCAGAGGCAGATTGGCCACATAATGGGTGGGCTGGATCAGAATCTACCCCAGTCCCTACTTGTGTCTCTCCTGGCATCGGACTTGGAAGCAAGAAGGGGGCACACCTTGGGTTGGGTGGAGCAACCGTTGGCGTAAGTTCTTTGGCAAGACCAGGGAAAGATTTAGCAGGTGGTGTAGCATTTGGAATTCCAGGTTATGCTGGCATGGGTGCATCCGGCCTTGGTTGGGGGATTCAAGAGGATTTTGAGGAGCTCACTGATCTACCTGCCACTGTGGAAAACGTTAACACAAGAGCGTTCTCGAGCCATCCTTCTAGGCCTTTCTTTTTGGTTGGATCTAGTAACACGCACATCTACCTATGGGAGGTATGGATTGCCAACCTAGATATACATTCTATATGGCTGATTGAAGCCTAAACCAGGGGTAGGATCTTGGAAATACAGAAACTCTGATTCAAACTCTTTCTTATGTTTGGGTTGCTATTCATATACTCAGTGAAAGCGTGGCAAAAAGTTCAATAGGAAGTAATAAAAGCATGAAAAAATTATTCTGTGCTCCAGGAGAAATGCTTCTCCTTTCACATAAGTGTGTGGAAGGAGCATTGCTCCTAGAGCTTAGAATAATCTCTCTAAAAGCATGCCTGGTCTTCGCAGAATTTGATTTTAATATGAAGTGGTACTGGTTACTGCCATAGGAATTGATATAGCCACTAACAAAAATTCTAATGAGTGCAGTTTGGCAAGGACAAAGCGACTGCAACATATGGTGTGCTTCCTGCTGCAAATGTACCTCCGCCGTATGCTCTTGCATCCATATCAGCTGTGCAGTTTGATCAGTGTGGACAGAGATTTGCCACTGCTGCATTAGATGGAACAGTATGCACATGGCAGCTTGAGGTGGGAGGAAGGAGCAACATCTGTCCAACAGAATCATCTATCTGCTTTAACAACCACGCATCGTACGCAATATCTCTTCATTAACTGAAACACTCGATTTTGGTTCTATCAAAATAGTATACGACAAGTGTACCATATCTGCAAGTCAAAAACTAACAGTTGTGAGGCATAGCATTACAGCTGATATTTAAGAGTAAGCCTGAAGCCAAATGCTTGCTCTTATTGGCTGTCTACATAGCTGCAACAGTTGCACCAAAAAATCATACTCAACCTTTTCCGTTGGTCCTTTAATGTGGTGTTGGTTTCACAAGTCTTTTGCAACTCATTCCTTTTGAGCTGAAGAATTTAGGAGGTTGTTAACCATGATTTGATAGGTTTTTGGTTTTTGTGAGAGGCGATTTGATAATTTTCTGTCCAAAAAGAAGAAAATGCTTTTCATATGATTTGAGTCTGTGTCTGTGTGTGTGTGTGAGTGTGTGTTATGAATTGTTGGCAATGTTCTAAAAGTCGCTAGGCGCTAGTTGGGCGGTCGGCCAGCTTCGAGCGATTAGTCGTTAGTCAGACCTAATCGGATAGGACTACCAGTGATTAATTGCTGATTAATCGGCGATTAATTCCTTGTTTTAGAACGCTGATTGCTGGATGGTAGCTGTGAAACATAAGAACATCAGAGTCAAGTCATGCCATTTCCTCTATTTCTGGTTGGCACTATCTTTTTGCTGTTGTAATTATATCCTGGGACAATGCAGTTGTTAGAAAGTAGCTTTCCTGTAATTTTAGAATCTGGACCATTTTGCGTCAGAGAGATCACATAAACTATGGAGCCAATGTTGTACTATTGATACTTCTAAGCTTAAATAGTGACAAATCATGATACTTTTTGCTTCAGGGATGTCACTTATGTTACTGCCAGTGGATCAATCATTGCTGTTGCTGGGTATAGCTCCAATGGCGTTAATGTGGTTATATGGGATACACTTGCACCACCCTCATCTTCTCGAGCTTCCATCATTTGTCATGAAGGTTTGTTTATGTCCTGTGAACTGTTAGCTGCAAATCTGGTCATGTTTGTTATGTTTTTATCTTTGCATGGGATCCGGGTCTAATCAGTTATTTCCTTTCGATGTTGTTCGACGACTTAATCCAAAGAACTAATGTTAGTATAGACCTATAGGTAAATACCATTCGTTGGTTGGCATGAAATTGATAATTTTGTTGGTGCTGACAGAATTTAGTAAGGAAAAATGAAAATTCAATGCGATTTTGTTTGATGTCACTTGCATAGTTTTTCCTAGTGGGGGAGACAGGAAATGTAATGTAGAAGAACGCGTATCCTCTCTCTCTCTCTCTCTCTCTCTCTCTCTCTCTCTCTCTCTCTCTCTCTCTGTTGTTTGGGAAAACAACTGTAGTATCAAAAGCGTCAATAATATTTTTTATTCATCTCCTATGCACATTTTCCAACTACCCTCAGCCATCATGTAGAGAGAATCCTAATATTATTTTCCTTCTTTCAGCCATGATAAGTTTTGGGTATTGGACTTACTTTTGCATGTAAACTTGCTTGAGTAGGTGGCGCCCGCTCGCTTTCGGTATTCGATAATGACATTGGAAGTGGTTCTGTTTCTCCATTCATTGTGACTGGCGGTAAAGATGGTGACGTTGGACTTCATGATTTCCGGTACATAGCTACTGGAAGGGCAAAGAGGCAAAGACATTTTGGTAGTGGTGAACCAGACAACAATGCATCTTTGACCACAGACGGGATGCTTTGGTATATACCGAAGGCTCACTTAGGTAATGAAACATTCTCTTCTTTGGAGTTATGATTGAATCTTCGAATAGGATAAAAATATGCTAAATAAAAGTTTTGGTTGATCTTATTGGAGGGAGTGTCACCAAAATATGTACCATACCAAATTCCAGTTTATTCTTGACTGGAAGCAAAGATGGAGATGTTAAACTCTGGGATGCAAAAACGGCCAAGTTAGTAATTCATTGGTCAAAATTGCATGAGAGACGCACCTTTCTGCAACCTAGTTCACGGGGCTTTGGTGGAGTTGTTCGGGTATTCTATTTTATTGCCCAAGTTGATTGCATGTTTTACTGTATATTTTCCATGTTGAAAGCATACAGTGTTTTTGGCTGTTACCCTGTCAATCATGACCTAAATAATTTCTTATCCGATTATTTCAGGCTGGCATTACAGATATTCAAGTGATTTCTCATGGTTTTCTGACATGTGGTGGAGATGGTTCAGTAAAGCTGGTTCAGCTCAAAGGTTTTTCTTAAGAATTTTTTGTAAGTGAAAATCAGGTTCACCTAAGCTGACAGAAAGTAAAAGGAAGTAATTCTCAGAAACTGCCTAACCCATTAGACACAAGGGAGACATCCAATAGCTCCCACCAATACCATGCTTGGTTAATCAATAGCTTGTCCATTTCTACCCAAGCTCCACAGCCGTATTTGGTCAACACAGTACATATCCCCTGGAAGATTTCGGTATTGGTTTTGTAAACACATAACCTCTGCAAATTTCCCGTGAAGCCAAAACGGAGCGATTGATTTTGTAGTACCCTATATCACTTAACTTGAGCTGAGTATACATCCTCTTTCCTGCCTATGTCAATCAAATGAGTTTGAACGAGCTGTAAATGAGAAGAGACTCAGAGTTGTTTGCAGTCCTAACTAACTGTTAGATTTTTCCTGTCCTTTTTAAGGAAGGAAACAGGGTGGGTGGAGGGAACTTAATTATTAAGTAGCTGAGCATTTGAATGGAGTTCATAGACCATATGAGCTAAAGGGCTCAATTAATGTATAGCGTGCCCCAAACGATTGGGATAGGAGATTTTGCTAAATTTATTTATATGGGACAGACTGGATTTGGTGGAAAATTCATAAGAAAATAGTGAAAACTTTGATTGCTGCTTTTGTTTGTGTTAACAAAAATCTGGAACACTAACCTTGGAAGTTTTGCGTTTGAGTTAAATTGATCAGGTAGACTGTAGTGTAGGTTTTGCGTACATGGTTGTAAATCTGTCACTTTTTGGCAAAGCTTGTTTGACTGTAGGTTTTGTTTTACTAGGATTGCCTGGCTCGTTTAGAATATCTGTGCTGGATACTGTGGGCTATAATACCCATTGATTTAGATAAACGGAAGCCCTTTTTAGCAAGGAACCATCTGGGCAGATGCTGCTGATTAAAACATCGCTGGACCGTCTGCTGAGTGGAAAGTGCAACCTAAGCAGGAAAAAAAAAAAAAAAAGAAGTCAAAAACTAGTTGCGTAAACGCATTCTCAATTCCGCACTTTTTGTCCTCCTCTAATAGAAGTCTCTTAACTTTATTTTTATTATTGAAGGTTTTTTTATTTACTAGTAGTAGGAGGGATGTATTCTTTTCTCTTCAATCCACCAGAATTCACCTACGTGGATTATGGATTCACCATGAGGATCTTCTATTCTTTTCACCCAAGCTTTGAAGCGACACTTGGCCCATAAAACGTCACTTCCAGTCCTCCACAAGCAGGAAACGTGAATTGACATTAAACTATGGGCACCCCACTGATTACCCTTTAATTTTCGAGCTATGCACAGCAGCTGTGCACAGAGCCCGTTTTCTCCCGTCTCGGGTCGCACAAAGATAATCGGAGCCGCTCATTTTGTTCAAAATATGCCGTTTAAGGTCTCTGTAAAAAATGAGCTTCGTGAGAGACGTAACAAAACACCCAAAATCACTTCAGAATTTGGGCCTATATTCTGAAGTGATTTTGGGTGTTTTGTTAACACCTCTAACGATATCGAATGAAGCTTATTTTTTACAAAGACCTTAAACAACATATTTTGAACAAAATGAGCGGCTCTGATCATTTTTGTGCGACCCGAGGCGGGACAAAACGGGCGTTGTGCACAGCTGTTGTGCACAGTTTGTTGTGCACGTAGCTTTTCTGTTAATTTTCTCTAACTTTTGCGATTGCAGAATTATGACTATCTGCATGGCCTACTTGATTACCCTCTTTCTTCTCTAGCTCATTCCCTTCTAGGAATTTTATACGAGCCACATATCACGAACCATTCGCGTACGATTAAGTTTCGGTTCACAACCCACTTGACTCCATTTGTTTGATATATACATATATGAGTAAATCGTAATAACATAGGACCTCTATCAAGTTGATTGAATATCGGTTATATTTTTGTAGAGCGTAATAGATGTTTGCAAAAGTTTCGATCATCAAAATAGGTTCGGAAAGGCCTCACAAACATTTTTAACAGGAACGGTCCCAATATATAATGGATTGAAGAGGATTCAAAAATCTTGTTTACATATTGGTAAATCAATTTACTTAGATGAGCACCGTTTAATAATTTTTGTATCATGGGATCCGCGCGAGTAATATGTCTACAAAAGGGAGCCCAAGAAATTCTCGATTCATTTTCTACAACATACTGTATATATGAATTGATATTGACGTTTCTTTTCAAGGAAAGTCGGTAGGAGTTGATTAATAACAACTTCCTTGAATTTTACTAGTAAAAAACTACTATACTATATTAAAGGGTGTTGAGGTTCCTTGCAGTGTAGCCCTACTAATAACAAATGAAAAAACAAGTAGTAACTAGAGATTGTTTGGACCACCTGTGAAATTTTGCTTCCCTCCAAAGTTGATTACTCCAATTGATTTTGATTCGGTCCCTTTCATAAGAAATCATCATCATCATCGACACAAAGAAATACGTACAAAAGTGAAGAATAACCCACCAATGCCCCTTCAGATCAGAGCCAATCCAAAATACTACTAGTACTACTACTAGTCCACAATGGTGGTGCAGAGTCATGTCATCATCTCTGCAAGGCTCTTATCTCTTGTATGGGGCCCACCGTTTGCATTTGATTTGTTGTCAAGTGGACACGTGTACTGTGATCGAGCTGATCCAGTTAGTACTACTGTTCAATAACTTTTGAGATTTTCTCCAGAGTCGAACGCCCATGGCTGTGACGTGGACAATGATGATAGATATCGGTCAACATACCACACGACGCCGTTTTAAGGGCATGTGAATAAACACTTCAAAACGACATCGCTCAAGGAATTGCGGGAAAAAGAAGGGAGTACTCCTACTAACGAGATAAACAAACAAACCGACAAGAAACGGAAAATGGTAGCTGAAAAACAAAACAAAAGGCGGGCCTGTTCTGGTCTTCTCTCTCTCTCTCTCTCTCTCTCTCTCTCTCTGACGGAGGATGAAGAGGTAATCGTGTCTTTGGAACTCAACAAGTTAATCCTTTCTGTAGATTGGAATTCATTTCACACAGATCTAAATAAACCCTCTTTCACCCACCTCTATTCTCTCTCTTCATTGCAATTCAATTCGTCTCTTGGGTTTTCTTACTCAGGTCCCTCTCTCTCTCTCTCCATGTATGTATATGAACAATTTTGTGTTTGGTTTTTAGATTTATGATTTCTATTATAGGGGTTGTAGTAATATCTTTGTCTTTGGATATGAATCATATGATGATGTGGAAATAATAGGTTTAATGGCTACCGTATTTTGTGCTTGTATGGATACCGTATTGTGCTGTCATTGAAGGTGCTTCAACTGTGATTGATTCCTGATTTGTTTTGGAGAAAAAAAATCTGTTGTGGGTGATGACTTTTCTTGTTAATGGATTAATCCTGGTTCTATTCGATGACTCCACACCTTTTGGCTGTACTTTTTTGTTTTTGCTTCGTAAATAAACCCTCTCTGATCATCAATAATTGAGATTTGAGTTTCTGGTTCTTATTTTTGTTCTGGTGATGTTTATTGTGTGCCTGATTTGATGTTTTGATCTTATGGGTCACGAGTCTACTACATTGGATTACCGAACATTTGAGCCATCAGTAGTCAGATAGTGCAAAAATTTCCTATTTGGTATGATTTTGCACCGTGATGCATAATATATATTACTGTGCAAAATACCTTATAACATGAATCCCATTATGTTTAAGAAGCCATCGGCAAAGCTCAAAATCAAATTCATGTAAAGACCCCAATTCATTGGGACTTGAGGCTTGGTTTGGTGGTGGTGGTGGTGGTGATGTGAATATATCCATGTGGATAGTCATGTTACAAATGCAACACACTGGTACACGAGCATGAACATATAGGAACTGCTAAGATCCCTTAAATGGCTTGTGTTTAAGTTGCTATGTTTTGATCGCAATGCTCTATCTGTGAAGCCATTTTTACTATCCCGAAATACTTATAGGCTGAATTCATTGAAGACCTGAAATGGTCAAAAGGAAAGCACATGATCACTTGGGCGTGAAACAATTGTTAAGGAACTTTAGTCTTGTAAAGGTCTTAGCTTTCGCTGCTTTTGGACTATGTTTTGGGTTTATTTTTTTTGGTTTTTTGCTACCCTTGTATTCTACTATTTCACTATTTTTTCCTCTATAGGTGACTTTCGAGTACATGGGATCATCACTTGGAAAGCAATCATACTGTTCCTGAATTATATTGTTTTCTATTCGTTTGAAGTTAAGATTCTTAAGAACCATTTATGTTTGCATGTGCTTTACATATTGTTCAAGGGAGGTGGTAATACTTGTAGGAGGGAGCAGATCCTACAAGTATATATCCCTATGCTTCTACAAGCTTTAGCGTCTATATCCCTCCAATATGTTTCTTCTTTTAAACTACTTGATGCATCTGATTTTGCCTAATAACTGGCTTTGGATGCATTGTATTTGATGTTAAATCATTCCTCACTCCCATTGTCCATACTTTTCTGAGAGATTCTTCATTATGCAGTAAAACTTGTTAAAGTATGGGTGAGTGATGGCTGCAGCAGAAGCAAGGGCTGCTTGGCAGAGAACAGTTAACCGTTGTTTTGTTCAAGAAGATGCCAAAAGAGCTCCAAAATTAGCTTGCTGCCCCTCAGGATCTGCATCTTCCAAACAGGTTGATGCAGAACCTGCAAATCCGACGGATGGACAAGATGATCCCAGTGTAGGTTTCATGCCTCTGAATAGGAACCCTTCATATTCCAATCTACCTCCCGAATCAAGATGGTGGCTGAAGATGCAACCTAATCATGGGTTCCCAAAAAATTTAACAAATGAACAGTTAAGTCCCTTGCAGGAAGAGATGGAAACTTTTGGACCTGATGGTGCAGACTCAATCTCTAAGGTGAGTGAAGTCAACCCACAACTTGGTGGACATCATAATCCTTCACTTGACAGTTATAGTAGACCCACGGCAATTTGTATGAAAAAAGATCCTGAAGTCGAGCAGAAAGAGCTTAAGACTGTATACACTAAGAGTGCCCAAGAACCTCTTAATCTTGACAACTTGGGGGAATCTTATGAGTTATTGGAGATGGATCCTGTTGAATGCTCTAAGCAAACCAGTAGGAATAGTTTTGATGCAGACTATCCTTGGATTGGAGGTGAAAAAGCAGAGCCATGGTGGCGTGTAGCAGACGGAGATGAATTGGTTTCCATAGTTGCGCGAAGATCACTTGACCTTATAGAAAATTGTGATCTTCCCCAGCCTCAGAATACACACGTTAAAGGGGACCCATATGTTTATCTTGGTTATTTAGATCGTGATGGGATTTTACCCCCATATAAGGATTTGAAGGCCCCAATGTCCAGTCTAACTGTTGGAACACCAAGTGGTCTCACCATAGGAAGTGTGTGCGAGAAGCCGTGGGCCTCATTGTGGGAGCAATCACATAGTGGTTCAGATAAACGAAACAGGTAATGCTTGGATTATTTCCTTCTTCTAGCTCAACCATTCTCTTGTTAAATTCTTCCTTTGGCTTTCTCTATGTTTTGTGACATAATTGTTGCATTATCTTTTACTTGTTTCATAGTTAGCTTTTTTATGGACAAGAAAGTAAAATGGTGGAAGAGAACAAATTTGTGTGAAACTACTTGGGGATTTGTATGACACATCAACTACGTGGTATTGTCGGCACACTCTCCACTCTCTCGGATATAGGGAAGCCAATCTTTTGTTAGGCCTTGAGAAAGCAGTTTCTGGCATGCCTTATATGTGGACTTATGTGAGGTCACAATGGTGGATTGGGCTCCCTTTAGTTGAGGATTCGTGATCTATCTGCTTCTCTTCCTTCTCTTTTCCCATTGATCAATTTAGTGAAAATCAGGTCAAAAATTGCACATTTCACGAACTGAGCAGGGGATACTTAGGTCCCAAGCTCTGCAATTTTCCATGCTGGAAAGTCAAACAAGAAATATTATCTTGCCATGTATATGTGTCGAGAACATGACACGCATTTGGCCATTTGGTTGGCGTCATTTCATGATAATGATATATATATATATATATATGAAGGAATTTGAGCACCATTGGATTCTGAAATAATTCAGGCAGGTTAGACCTTATGCACGAGATACTAATGAGGACTATGTAATCAACCAATGCACCAGCTTTACTGTTTCCTCAATGCTCCCTTTTGATTCTGTATTTTCATTACTTATTCTACTTAAGACTGATAAGAAATAAATAGTCCCTCTTGACAAGTTTCTTGCATTACTTGAACGTCAAAAGCTGTCTTTTACCTTTTTTGATAAATGTCTTTCATATTTCGAAGCCATGTGGAAACAACTATGTGCCTCGAGTTTTTAAAATGTTGCATTGATGTTTAATTTCGGGATCGTAGTTGGATTTGGGTTTGAATTTTGGTGCTAGTTTTCAACGATATCCATTGCTTTTAACATTATTCCTTATTTGGACTATGTGGTGGCTGAAGCAGTGATGGCCCAACCTTAAAAGAGATGACCGAAACACAAAATTCTGACATGGATCCCAGCAAGGCTCAGCTATTGGAAGCCCTCCGCCATTCTCAAACACGTGCAAGGGAAGCTGAAAAAGCAGCAAAGGAAGCTTCTGCGGAGAAGGAACACATTCTCAAGCTCTTTTTCAGACAGGCATCCCACCTCTTTGCCTACAAGCAATGGTTCCAGCTTCTGCAGCTTGAAAACCTCTACTGCCAGATAAAAAATACTAACGAGCCAATGTCTACCCTCTTTCCCGCAGTGCTACCTTGGATGCCTATCAAACCTGTGAAACCGCAAAAGAATCGTCAAAAACCGGCAAAGGGAAAACGAGGGAAGAGAGATCGTTCTCGATGTGAGATTAGTAAGTTCTCTGTTGCCTTTGCATTGGGATTGGGTCTCGTTGGTGCTGGGTTGCTCCTTGGTTGGACCATTGGATGGATGTTACCGGCTTTTTAAACGAATGTATATGTTTGTATTCCGATTTTCTGCTGCGTGAGAAGATCATTGGTTTTATGGACTGTTGGTATGGGTTGCATATGTTTGTTTCTTGTGTATTTATGCATGTATATATGTAGATTCGGTACGTTTTGTATCAGAAAAGTTGATGAGATTGTACTTCCTTGGCTAAAGCTTCAAAAATTATGTAATGAAATGTTTGTTTACTTGGACACAATTAGTAAGTCTTCCTATATTAGACCTTTTATGACCTCATACTTTTCTCTTCTTTTCCTTCATTCCAAAAATCCCTTTCATGCTTCACATTTGGTGGCAGGTCTGTGCTTTGATTTACTAGTTGGCAGATATGCTCCGAGATACGTTATTGATTGGATTCCGGGTTAGTGTTAGATGAGCCTGATCAATTAGCTGGATATTGCTAGCTAGCTCAAGTTGGTTGCTCTTGTTCAACTCGGTTAGTGATATGAGCTAGCTAATTAAAAAACAAAACTCATGCTCGACTTGTTCGTTAGATGGACAAACACAAGCGGAGCTGACACAATGAGGTGCCAAGTTTTCCGAAGAAACAATGCCATAGCCAACAAAGAACCATCGACTGGCGCTCGCCACCTTGACGACAAGCTTTTCACTCAACAAGGAGGCATCCCTTGGGCTACGCACCTCGGCATTAGGAATCAAAGACTGTTAACCAGGAATGTTTTTTCATGCGCGGACACCAATGCATCATCGGAAAGGTGCCATAGCCAATGGAGATCTATCGATTGACGCTCACTGCCTAAGTGACGAGCTTACCTCTCAGCAAGGAAGCATCTCCGAAAGAAACACCATTCGTCATCGACCAGAGGAGATAAAGTTTATTAGATTTGTACTTTATTAGATTTGAAGTTGTTCATTGGAATGTTTCATATGAGATAAAGTTTTCACTCTCAACTCTTCCTAAATTTTTTGTCGAATATTATTTTTTTTTCTTTTTGAATTTGTTTTAGATTCACATCGAATTTTAAACTAATCATTCATTTCGACCAGAAGAGTTTAAAACTAAAAAGATCAAAACACAAAAATTATTCATAATTTTGTTTCAATTTCAGTCCACATTTATATATTTTTTTGATTCATCTCTAAGTAACGAATGATTAATCCTAAAATTCACGAGAAAAAGCTTTAAAAAATTACGAAAAATAAATATAGTAATAACGAAAAAAATTACGAGAGCATAGATTGAGGAAGAAAAGGCCCAAATAGTCCTATCTCCTAATACTTCCCGGATCCAACTCAGAAAACCGACCCGACATGCCATCCCCTTTGGATTCTATAGTCTCAGTGTACTGTGTTCTCGCGATCCATTTCTAGAGAGAGAGAGAGAGAAGAAGAAGAAGAAGAGGAGATGGCGGTGATGGAGAAGCTGAAGATGTTTGTGGTGCAAGAGCCTGTCGTCACGGCCTCTTGCCTCATCGCTGCCTTTGGTACGTCCCTCCATCCCTTCCCCTAAAGTCCATTTCCATCGCTATCATTTCCTTGTCTCCAAACCCTAACTCAAATTACCCACACTCAGATGTTCCTCTGTTCGACATGGTTTCTTTCAATTACAAGGTTATGTTCGAAATTGTTTTGATTGGAGCGACAGCTAGAATTGTGCACTTAAGATGATTGATTTGCATGAGAGAGAGAAAACAAAGTTAATTGATTTACTGTTCATTACGCTATTGCATCTATTTTTCGTGTTGGATTGGGTGTATAGTGTATTAGTGGTTTAGATTTGAATTTTTTTTTGGTAATTAAGGAATTTTATTACCAAAAAGAATTTACAATGAAATTCATTACACGCATATCAAGATGCAGCTGAGCCTCTACTAACACTAGTAAACCTAGCACAAAACACTCCTCTTACAAAAGAGGTACAACACCTATAGCATAAGCAAGAAGTTCAAAAGGTAAGGTAGCACGATAGAGACAAATCCTAACATCATATGAAACTCGACTCTAAGGTGGTTTGTGTGCATGAACAGTTGAGTGTTCCTTCCTCTTGAACTTTGGTGGCAAACGAATTAACCTCGATTGAGTTTCCACTTTGGCACGGGCATCCTTCATTTGATGCAACTTATGCTTGAGCCTCTTCTTTTTTCCTCCCGTGTGAGAACAATAACAACATCAAGGGGATCACCACTCAATGAGACCTCCTCTTGTCCCTCAAATTCCACATCTTTGAGAAAATTTGAGATTTCAAGCTCTTGTGGAAGAGTAGAATGATAAGCTTCAATAGACAAGGTAGATGCTCCCTCTCCTTTATGGACCAAAGGTGAGGATGAACAAATAGCTTTGTCTTGCGCCTTGCTATTAATCAAAGCATGGCCTTTCTCTTTCTCTTTCCAAATTTGACCGGAAGGTTTTAAAGGAGGATTAAGGTGACACCCAGTGGAGTAATGGCCAAAGGAATTGCATTTAGTGCATGCTTGGGGCATCCACGGAACCTGAACTTTGATTTCATTTAAAATTCCATTGACTTGATCTTGAAAGACTTGGAATGACTGTCAAAGTATCTACATCAATGCAAAAAATTTCGAAATTCAACCTAGCAATGTTTTGAGTAACTTCGTCAAGATAAAATGGCCTCCCCAATATGCTTCCTAAGAAGCTCATTCCATCCTTATGCCAAAATTGCGTTGAACATTGTAAAATTTGATCCAAATTGGCACTTTAGAAAATTCAGTTCGAGTCAATTGTATATTGGGAGCCCATTTCTTTAGGAATAGGAAGCTTTACTCCACAATAATGGAGTTGCCCAATTATTTGCACAATTGCTTCTTGAGTCCTTGACTGGTGATCTTGAAAACGAAAAAACCATCGGTCAATGAAAACACCTTGTCCTGATCATCACCCCATGTACCCTGTGCCCAGGTATTAATACGAGGAAATGACATTTTTTTGTCCATGAAATAGCCAATGAGAGATAATTCCCAGAAAGAAGACCCCTTAATTGCTCTTGACTGTACGACCATTGTTGCTATGGTGATATTTTGAGTGGCAACTTCCCCAAGTGCTAATGACTTGTGACTCTCCTGATTGTGATGTATCATGTATGTCGGAGCGATGCAGGATTTCAGTTAATAATTTGTACTGCTATTTTTTTTTATCCTAATTTGTGGTACCATTTGTTTTGGAAAAAAATGGGTAGTTTTTTCACTCTTGCTGTTGCTGGTAAGCTTTGAAATTTAGTAAAGGCTGTAGCATGTTATCCGAAAAAAAACACCAAAAGTTAAAGAACAATAATCAAAGTAATTGCGAACCGACAAAAAAAACCTATATTCTGTCTTTTTTAAGATAGATTTTTCAAATTAAGCGACTGTTCCAGAGGTATGAAAGAGTGACATGGTTGTGGACGGGACCATTCATATCACTAGATTTTAAAACTGAAGCTGGTTTATATTCGCATCTTTAATACCTCATAGGGTGATCACCACAGGAACTTTTGCTCACAGGTATATTTTTCATTAGAGGTTGTAATCGGGAACAGAATGAAGACAATGCATTGTCAAGACTCAAAAGTGTTAGACCTTGAAGAAACTACAATATCCCACTTAATTAGCCCACCTCTCTTCAAGGTTCATACCTTTTGGGACTTTATGTTCACATTTTTGTTGTGCTTGCCATTGGTTCTCCAGCTGTTTTATTTTCTAAATGAATACAATCTCCGCATCATAGACTTTGTATGGGTTTGATGCACTTTTATCCTGATATCTGGGTTGCATCAAATCCGGAAGGACGATTTGTGAACCTCTACCACAGAGCTGAAAGTCAAGTTGTTGGCTTTTGAAAAATCAACTAGTAAGATCGACGAAGCCATGAGCATAGTCAACAAGAGGAGAAATCAACCTTGGCCTGCCAGCTTGTGGTGTTGTTTTGTGCTAACTTTGTAAGATGCAAGCACCAAGTGGAGAAATAGTTCATACATATTTCTAAGTTACATTAGTAGATGCATGATGGTCCCACTACTTAGTTTCCCTGTTCTTGTTCTCCCTTCTGGCTGGTGTTTGACCCTTAGACCCAGTAGGGTGGGTAACATAATCCCTCCAAATTAAATCTTGGGTTGAAAGGTGGATCTCTTGATTTATTGGCCAAAGTTGGGATGTTCACCCTGTTCTGAATTTGGTGAAGTCTGATCTAAGAAGTTGCTTGAGTTCGTGGAGGAGGGTCAAGTGCAGTGTCAAGAATCAAAGATTGTGTTCCTTGTGGAATCTGTCCCCCACTATCTTTTCTTCTACTTGTTAAATTAGTAAGGCAGTGGAGGATGTAGGTGTGCTGGGTGTGTTTTGTGTTGTGTTTTGGGGGCTTATTGCTTTGTAGTTTTTTGCCTTGATTGGGGTGGGTGTGGTTTTGTATGCTGTTATTTTCTCTCAGGTAGATAGGTTTTTCTGATTGAATCGGGTTCTACTGACCAATGTGCGTAGGATGATACAAAGAAATAGAAAAAATGAACAATGGGTCTTTCCTCTTTCTTTCTTGACAACCAAGTGAAGTAACTTTGTTAACAGTCCGGAAGATCTGATGTTTTGTAACATGATATAGCTCCCTTTCATTTAACTGTTTCCTTCGTCGTGAATATTTCAGGCCTCTTCCTTCCAGCTGTAGTGAGGCCCATACTGGACTCCTTTGAAAATTCCAAGCAAGTACAACCCCCTGCTTTAAATGATGTGAGTATCAAAGTGTCTTAAATTGTAATGGGGTTAATATCGTCTTCTTTCCAGGCTATTAGACTTGTTACTGCTAAATTTTTGAAGCTGTTCTTAATATAAATGTGTCTCAGTGAAGGTGGATTCTGAGCCTTGATGCTTGGGTTCAAGTCCCTTTGCCTAGAAAATTAGTACACTATTCCCTTGTAAAAGCCTTGTACTCAACCTCAAGATGTAGGCCTGATGCCTAAGATGCACCTACACGTCTACTAGTCTCACGTATTCCTGTCTGACACGTGTTGGCCACGGAAACGGCATGACACTCTCTGGACATGCGTCGGACACGCCAATATACGGATAATTTTCTTATACGCGGACAGGTTGTGGACACTTTAAGACGCCTTGGGTTCTCGCTTGGACAAGTTAAGAAAAAGTTATTATTATAGAATGCAAGATTCAAAACTTTGTCCATGGTCAAAATTTCAATGGATATTTACTGCTTAGTTCATGAGCGCTTACATTGAGACCGTTGATTTGTATTTTGATACTGATACTATTTGCGGGTTTTGTCCCAATTTAAAATAAATAATGCTTGTCCTAGTATGAATTCATAAGATACCTCCTCTGTAATATAATATATATTTTTCATTCGACATGTCCACTACGTATCCGTGTCCTAATTTTGAAGAAATGACATGTCTGGTCGTGTGTGTCATGTGACTCCCATCGCTCCCATGTCCATATTCGTGCTTCTTAGCTTGATGCTTGTCAAAATTCCTGAAGCAATTTCTGACGTCATCTTTAAATACACATATGTACCTGATTCTGGAGCACATGTTGTTTTAGCTATGCTGATTATTCGGCTTGAATCTTTGCAGGTGGTTACAAGTATGACTGGCAAAAAACAAGGGTAGTATGGTTATTTGACATTAGCAATGATTTTTGTTATCTTGCTTCCCTTCCCTGTCCCCTTTATCTATGCTGATTTTTGTATGCTTTTTCTCCGAATGAAATAAGTTCCTAACTAGAGATGGGAATAAGATTTGAGCTTTATCATTTCAAAAACAAGGAGTTATTGTGTGTCTGGTTGTGGTTATTTACGTTTATTTGTACGGACGGTTTTTCACATGTTCAGCAGTGGCTTCTCATGCTATCAATTGAATTTTAAGAACTCCACAAGTGCTTAGTTATGGTTGGGATTTCCATTCTTGACAATGGTGTTTTCTTGTACTGCCTCTTTGACAATCCCAGTCCTTTGGAGGCCTCATGTGGTGATGTTAGATTGATATTCCATTATTGTGCATAGGAAATTGTTGTGCTTAGTTGAGACTCTTTGTGCTGTTGTATTTATGGTGTTATTTCCTTATCGCATTTCTAAAAGGTTTACGGCTCTAATAGATAGGATAGTAGCTCAACTGGTATATGCTCAAGTATAGTTTCTCTTGTTTTAACTATTTCAAAATTGCAACCTTTCTGTTCAAGCGGTAATGCAGCTAATCTGTACTTGAAGGAAATAAGCACTGACTGCACTGTATAATCATTAGCAAGATTTGGTCTCTCCCGTTTGTTTGATAACCAGCGGGGTTGTTGGAAGGGCTTTAATGTTTCATTATTTGCTTATAAGACATGGCTGCCCTGCCCTGGAGTTGCGGTTGTTTAGTTGGTGCCTGTTTCTTGTACAATTTTGTATCAAGAAGTCTGCAACATAGATCCGGTATCCTCCATGGCATTCAATGGTCTGCATTCTCCAGACCAATGCTATTCCCCATAGCGTACTATTTGAATTTACGTTCATAAATTAGGCTACATAAAATGTGTACCTACTACCTAGTGGATTCATTTGCAGCTTTTGGGATATCAATATCAAATGCCCTGTAGACCGAGATTGATGAAGAGAATCTTACCATGAAGACTCATGTTGATTTTATTTATTTATTTTTGATATGCCAAAAAAAAAAATAAAGAGTTGTTTCTTTTCTTTGGCAAGTCCAATTATTTATCCACCAGAAGGGGGGGAAAGAAAAACGAAAAGTGAGCCTTTATACACGCATAATGTTAACAAATGACAGGAAGGGAAGCCAGTGAAACAGTTTTTTGTCCCCCGTATATTACATATTCACTTTCAAATCCCAATCAACAGAAAAATAGTAGCAACGAAGAACAAAATGACAGAGACAATAGGACATGATGTTGATTATTCATGACATGAAAGACCACATTCAAACAAGGAGCCCGTCTTTCCTGGCATTTGTACTCTTCCAAGGAAGCACCTGCTTAAAGCCCTTGTATATGGTTGCCTGTAGTATTGATAGCAGAAAACGAAATGCATGAGAAAATGGGTACTAGACTACTAGTATTACTTGGGTCATTATGGATAGATACATAGATAGATGATCTCATATTGGTGCGAGTGAAATGTCAACTGTGGTCCATTGAAGAGTTGCAGCCTTCTGTATATCCAAGCTGGTTGGTGTTGTGCAGCTGCCGCACAAATGCACAACACCGTGCTGTAGGGCTTGGATGCCGTTCGTTCTACAATTCAACGGTTCAAATCTCATCTCCACTCATATTGCATTTGAGCCGTTCATTGTCGAGATAAGAGATGAGAGTTTAGGTTCTAGTGTTCTACTTGTGTCTTCTGCCATGCCATGGAGAAATTTTTCAGTGCCGCGCGGGCACCGGCCACGTGGTGCCGAGCACACATCTCGGCTGTCCAAACGTGTTTTGGACGGTCCAGATCTATTTGGGCTTGAGAAGGTGTGTTAATAATTTTACACTTAAAAATTATCTAAATAAATCTAAACCGTCGAAAACACGTCTGAATGAATGGGGTCGCGTGTTGGAAACGTTCATAGTTGACGTTAATGCTACACGAAAGGATCTCTGTAGAATTTTTGGTAGTACTAGCAAAAGTATATTTACATCGTGGAAAGACTTTATTCGCCAGCCTTGAGTGAGAGTGAGTGAGTGGCGTGCCCAAATGAAAGAAAGGGGACCCACCCACGCTGTTAATTATTAGTATTTGGGGGCATCTCTCTCTCTCTCTCTCTCTCTCTCTCATGAGAGTCATGTTGTTATTTTCAACCACTCCATTACACAAATGCGATGTGATAAAGGGATTGGACCCAAAGCTATGATGAATCCCTCGTAGCTAGCTACCACCATTACCTCAATTACGCAAATGCAAATGCTAACACACGAAGCTATATATGATGACTGATGAGCTAGCTAATACTGTACACTCTTCTTCTTCTTTTTGTTCTTTTCTTTTTCTTTGTTTATCTATAGATATGCTTTCCGATTTACAAAAATAAAATTTGCAGCACTGAGGAGACTTTTAGAATCGGGATATCAAACTTTATCAACAGAAGATCTCAGTAGTATCTTTATACCCTAAACTAACCTCTTTTAACTCTCGAGAGATGAAGCTCCTAAGTATATCCAGCACAATTCTACAAACTAAAAATTAACCTCCTCGATGAAGCTATAATAAGGAGTATACTCGATGAAACTAATTAACCCTCTTTTTAACTGCTACTACTACTACAGTACTATATAGTAGTACTACAGTAAATCAAAAACCAAACTGAACGGAATTAAAAACCATAGAAACGCACTTGGAAAATTTACCCATATATATATATGTGTGTGTGTGTGTGTATAATAAATGCCAAAGATCGATCTAATCTAGTAGTACTAGATCATAAGAAAACTTACCCAGAAGTGGTTGGACCTGACTTGAGAGAGGCTGGAAAAGCTTCCATTCCTAGCAATTCTCGACACATTCTTCACCTTTGCACCACCACCACTACCACTCTCAAGATCATCAAAAGTACCAAAACCTGCCAAGTCCACGGAAGACGACGAAAACACAAAACTACCCCCACCCCCACCACCACCAACTTCACTTTTGCCCCGCCTGTGGGACGACGACGACGACTTTCTTCGCCAAGACCCAAAGAATCCTCCAGATGATCTCCCCTTGTTATTTCCCTCATGATCCACAGTAACACTACTACTACTACTACTCTTGTTGCTCAGCAGTACATTACCAAACTGGCCTCTCTCCGGACTCCCACCACAGCTGCTACCGAAAGAACCCTGACGCTCCCTCCTCCTTGTCGTCGTGAACCTGAAAGAAGAGGACTGAAACAGGGGAAAGCTGTAAGGGCCGTCCAGGACTGTGGTAGGGGAGGACATTTTAGGATCAGTAAATGATTGCAGCCTCGGAGGTAGCTCTAAGCACTTATTATTATAATAATTAGGAGTATCAATACTGTGTGGGTCCTGGTGAGAGAGAGTCTGAGTGGTGGTGATAAGGGCCGTGCAGGGGCGGGGCTTGCCGGGTTCTTCCTCCCAGCGGAAAGGAACGGAGGCGGAGGTGTGGAGTGGAGGTGTTAGCATCCCTGAATGCTCCGGTGAGTCATGACTAACGGGTAATTGGATGGAAAGCAGGGGAAGCTTTGGTGTGGAAATTATTGGCTCTGCTTCTTCTTCTTCTTCCTTTGAAGTTGAACCCATCTCTCTCTCTCTCTCTCTCTCTCTCTCTCTCTCTCTGGTAGGAATACAATTTGGTCTACTGATTAGACTTTGGAGTAGGGAGTATGTGTTTTGTTGGACGAGACAAGAAAAGGCGGTTTGGTGTTTTTATTGATGATCTTCACTACACAAATCCCATTGAAGCTTTAGATTAGGGAATCTCTCTCTCTCTCTCAAATTCTCAATAAATAAATAAAAACACGTGGGCTGACAATCAAACAGAGATTGGACGGACCTGTGACACATTTATTTCATCCAGATTGACGTCAATATGTTTAATTTCATTACAACTTGTGTTAGCACCACTAATTAATGGATTACTCCTCTCATCTCATTAGTACACAGTAGTATTAGTACCTACTGGAGTAATAAGGAGAGTAATGAAATTCATTTGCCACAGTTGAGTTGATAACTCACTTCACTTGGATGGAGATTTTAACTTTACATCGATCCTGTGCTGTGCATACATACATATATATATATATATATGTATGTATATATATATATATATATATACGCACACTCCTACAGTATACTCCTATTCCTAGTTCCTATATGACATGATATGACATGGAATAATTGTTAGAGTGGCCGGGCTTAATTAAGACTCTATTCTAGTCAAAATTGTACTACTTATTTTATATGATGATATGAGACACAACTTCGGGTAATGTTTAGCTTTGGAAGAAAAATTAGATGGCGATGCTTACTGCATTACTCCACTATTTTCAGAATGCCTGGGCACCACTCAAGGTTTTGGGGATCGATCTTGTAATTTTCCCTAATGGTGATGGACATATTATCCACTTGAAAATGAGTTATTATTCAATAGCACAGAAGTAATGTCACGTGATACTTCGAGTTATTTTATAACCACAAGTTTCTGCAAAGCCCATATACTTAGTGATAGATTTCACAAAAATATATTATTATAAAGTGGTCCAAAATATCACGTGACGGTACTTCTGAATTATTGTATAATTTCACGTTCAAGTCGGTGTCGGCATCACCAATTAGTTAACCTCCTGTTAAAGGTTTTTTTTTTTTTTTTTTTTAAAGTAGAGTAATATAAAACACGTTAAAACAACTTTTCACCTTAACTAATGGATCGTTAGTCAAAAAAGTCTACTATTACCTCTAGCTGGGTGGGTGAGTCTCAATCGCACAATAGATTTTTGTTTGACTACTGGCTTTTTATGAATCATGCATTGAAAGTTAAAACATCCCGTTCCGTTGAGATTCTTATTTTTTAAATATTTATTTTTTATTTTTACGAGACAGTCTGACATATCATTCTCTTATAATACATCACATTTAATTTTAAAAAATAATTCTTAAAAAATAAATATTTATTTTAGTTAGTGAAACACACCCTCATACGCCTGTATATATAGTTTTGTATTAGATCCCTAGATGAGTGGGATTTGTAAGGAGATGGTATTAGAATTGGGATTGATAATGATAAGCGATTGGTAATGAGAAGAGATTAGTAATAAGTATATTTGTTTGAGATAGGATTCGATGATGGGATTATTAATATCATGTTTGTTTGAGATGAGATTAAATTAGATGATGGGATTGAATTGATAGAATGAATTAGTAATGAGAATGTGTTGGGGGTTGGGTTGGTATTGGTAATACCATCTCCCCTGGGTATTCATAATACCTCCGAAAGCCCACCTTACTAGTCCCAAGGGACTAATAGTTTTAACTCATTTTTGGTTACCAAACAAAGGATTGGTAGTCCCTCAAGGTCTAATAAGTTTATCAAACAGGTAAGTGTATGAATATTCCATAGGAATGTGTGATTGTAAAGTGATTCAGAGTACCACATAACAGTACTCCCGGACTATTGAATACAAATTACTCTTCCGTTAATAGGGCAAAACTTATTTGAAAAACTGATGGAAGTAAAAATAACTTTAAAAACAAATCTTGACGTTTTTCGGATTCCACGTGTGCAACTGTAGTAATTCTATCTTCTAGCATAATTTACTCCATTTGTAACAATTTCCCAAGGATGACGACATATAATAAATATACTCTAAATACCGCGTTTGAAAATTTCATATCTTCAAAATCAAAGGAAGATGCAGAAATAAATCTTCCTTTCTGTATGATGTGAATGTAATTTTTGAGATATGTCCTATTTCTTATTTTCTTCTCCTTCCTCGATCTTCTTCTCTGGATGGTCCTAATTAGTATATGCATATTTGCCTGCTGAGTTATGAGCAGTACTCATAGCACGAATTATGTTTGAACCTATAAAAAAAATACAAGGTTCGTTGTAAGTAAAGAAGTACATACAAGGGTGACATATCGATCAAAGCCAACAAATACGTAACAGGCTAGAACAATATAACCTAGTCAAAACATGTAAACTGAAAGCTTCAATTCCCGTGGCACAGAATATGAACAAAACTCGCCTTCTACACTAATGTCATGAGTAAAGTCCCTTTAAAATGCGAAATAGTGAAATATTGTATTTCCGTTCGACACACAAAAAAAAAAAAAAAATGAAATACTGTACTATTAGAAGACGAAGGCAAATTAATTAGGACAACAATCGTCAAAGAGAAATAGTGTATGCATTGGATTCTTTTTGTGTAGCATAGTAAAGGGATGGAAAAGGTCTTTCTGCGGACCTGATTGACTGACAATTTGGCTTTTGCTGGATCCATAAAATGCCCTGCCAAACAAGTCATTCCACTTTGGCCAACCAAGAGTTTATTGCTTTCCAGCACCCAAAAAGCAAAAATATGACTATTTGACCCACAATGGATTAGTTTACACTTTACATTATCTGTCGGTGGCTTAGAATTTAGATGAAATTCCTAATCCTGTAATCATTGCAAATTTAACATGCACAGATTCCTTCCATCATTCCTTGCACGAGATCGACCTTTAATTAACTAAACAGCATCCTGAGGTTTTAAAAAACAAATGCAACAATGTTTATTAAAGAAAAATGATATTTAAGTTTTTCTGCTCTACGATCATTTTCCAATTGTCTTTTCAATTTTGAGACAAATTGCTAGGCAAAGACATCATCCAAACAGGAGTATATCCTTACTCCTAATTGGGCGATAAGTTAAGAGGAACATGAATTAGTGCAACATCATTAGTGAATTTGAATTAAAGAAATGCTAGCAACATACGCGGGCTACGCACGAGCTAATTAATTTAATTTCTTTTATATATATTTACAATATGCAATCACAAATATCATAGTATAATACTCCAGAATCAAGCCAGCTGGAAAATTAGCATCAAAAGAAACGCGGTGGATTTTTTCATCTCTGGTCGAACCCGCATTTTTTATTAGACTAATTAATTAATTTTGGTTATAATTCGAACCATATGAATTGTGTTTGTACTGTATCATTGTAAGCCTGCCCGGCCCATAAAGATTAGATTAGATTAGGGAAAATCCCATTAGATTAGATTAGATAAGATTAGCTTCAATTACTACTACTGTTTATGTAAAGCCTGTTCGGCATTACTACTCCGTAGTAATTAAATATGAATTAATTGCACACTAGTAATTCAATAATTGCCAATTACAAAGAAGGCATTATTTGATTGTTTCATTCGCATTTTTTTATTTATAATATAAATATGTTCTCCGCTGGAGCTGCTTCACTATTTCCCATTAAAGAACAGAAAAAGCAACTAAAGTTATCGCGAAAACAACTCTTCCCAATCCATATGCAAGGGGACAAAAAGGACCCCCCAAAGAACGGCACTTACCAATATACTAGTAGTACAAAATGTCCACATAAACCAATTACTTCAACAATTATACTATATTATTCAACCACAAACACTTACACTTATTTTACACACACATTCACATCTTTTGGTGGGGCCTACACACGGGAGATGTAGTGTGTGTGGGTTTCAATGTGAATATGAGTGAGTTTTTGTAAATATTTTGTGTAAACGTTTGTGGTTGTAGAATGATTGTTACTACAATTAAAAGCGGAGAGTGATTTTCCACTCCCCAAATTGTTAAGTGTGTTCCCCTTGGGAGTGCAAAAATCATTCACATAAAAAAGATTGAGAGAAATGCCGTGGATAAGTTATTCATGGCTCCACGCAATCTCAGTCATCCAAAAATGTTTTGGACAATTCGGATTGAAAACAGTGTATTAATGGTATTATCTACTACTATTAATAGATTGTTTTCAAGCCGGATCATCCAAAACACTTTTGAACAATCGAGATTGAACACCGTAAACCTTATTTACAGCTCATTCGTGAATCAGATTTTCTCAAAAGGAATATTACATACACTCTACAAATACTAGTATGTTACGTTGAAGCCCGAGCTAGGGAAACCAAATCGTCTTCTGAAATCTTCTGGCTGCTAGAGACCTCTCCTGGTCGAGGTGAGACAGTCATGTCAGAAGAGGTTTTAATACTCCATTGTTACTTTAGCCCCTTTGGACACGCATAAAACGAATGCTTGTAGGTGTTTTGTCCAAGTTTATTTCTTGATTTTCATTCTCTTTTCATCGATTGATACTTCCTTTTCTATCTTTTTGTTTATTTGAAATTATTAAATTACTCTTTATCTCTTGAGTAACTTTTTGAATATAAAAGATATTTTTGATACTTTCACGTGAATAACCAATAAAATAAAAGGGAAGTATGAAAATGGTTTCCCATTTTTTATCTCTTAGATACTGGAGACTGGAGTATATATATATATTACCGGGCCAACTTGGGGATGCAGCCCAATCCCCAGTGCCTCCAGATTTGAGTAGATACGGTCCAATTCTTCTTCTTTGTTCTTTCTTTCTTTCTTTAGGAACCCATTAACAAAGGCCCAAACCGGATAAGCCCGCCCCAATGATAATAATTGATGTTGGTCTATTAATACCAGACCGACCGCCAACAAGAATAGAATAGCAACTGATCATGGAGCTGGCCACCCTATGCAGACTCTTTGATGTGGATATTGTAATTAACCACCCAAAAGGAAAACATATCTAATTTCGTTAAGGGTTGTACGTAGCTAGTCTACCTTTTTACATCCTAGCTCTATCATACAGAAACTAATTAAGAGTAGCAAGTCCAATCGAAATTTTCTTGCGATGGGATATATACTTATAACATATCTCTTAATTCGGTGAGAAATTCTTCAGGCTGCATGGCTCCCTTGAATTTGGTCTCAATTGTAGGTTCAATTGCATTGAGAAGCCATGACATGACCAGTTGATTTGTGGCACTCCAGTCCTTGGTATCACTCATATTGGGGATCAGAGACAGAAGGACAGCGGGCGCTGATCCATGAAGCTCCATAAATGCTTTAATTTCCTCCAATGAACAGACGAACCGAGCAAGCCCAATGCAAAGAACTCAAGTGAGGAGTTCTGGTTACCTTTTCTAATACGTAATACGAGGAGGCAAGGAATATGGAATGGCTGTATACCGAGAAGGCAATGAATATGGAATGGTTGTATACTGAGGCAATGCTAGCTCTTATTCTCTTCAGCCAAAAGCCTATTCTTTATGGTGTGCCAGTTGCGGATCATAATCCCTAAAAAGAGAGGTAGCGGTTCCGTGGTCCGGCGGGTAGGGGAGATCACTATGAAGAATAAAAGGCATCGGAAGAGATTTGGAACCCAAGAGGTAGCATTTGCGAACGATCCATATCGATCAATTGGTACGAAAGCCTACAGCAAGAAGGAAGGAACGAATGATAGGAATGTAGCGGAAGAAAAAAGTTCTTTGAAGAGGGCCCACCGCCTTCCATTTTGGAACTCCTTTCTATCCTTGTCCCTTGCCGGCTAGAGCCACGGAGCTAAAGGCAGATTCTTTAGTCGCTTATGACTTAGTCCTGACCAAGCAAGGCAAATCTTAATACGAATGAAGAAGCAAGGCCTCTTTTAGATTGACTATTGGCAGATCGATTGAAAGCCAGTAGCAACGAAGTGCTTTCACCTCTTGTAGTAGATCCGTCTAGTCGAAGATCCTTATTTCTATCTAGTCTCCCTTTCTTCACTTGTGAAGAAGCTTGGCTAGTTCTTTTTTTTTTTTTCTGGACATTCTGTTCATCCTTTTTTTTTTTTTCATATATAAGGTGAGCTTCAATGCCCCTAGTCAGTAGGCGAGCGCTAAAAGCACGCCGAGTGGCCTTTTTCGTGCTTTTATTATCGAGAGTTTAGTTTGGAGCTTTTGTGTTAGGAAAGAGCCTGCGCGCCACTTTCTTTTTTTGCCTTAAACACCGTGCTATTGAGTGTATAGAGCTTTTTAGAGTTGAGCTAAAGGTTTCATAAGAGTTCAATGCCAGCCCTAAAGATGGCTTTTGCCTGTCTTGTCTTGCCACAACAAGCTGAGCTAGATGGGCCCGAACTTGCCCTTTGGGGTTCATAATTGTCTGTGGGGATATGGAATTAAACTTTAAACTCGCGTATGTCCTTTAGTTCAAGAAGGTGGACACAGCATTGCTCTAGATGAGGATAGATGCATATGGTATAGGAATTGGGAAGAGAAGATCAATGCCTTCCACGGATCACAAACTGGAGTTTGCTAATGAAAGAATGGGAGAGCAGGCCCTGAACCTCGACTTTGGTTTGCTCGGGTGTGGAAGCATCAGGGAACAGATATGTCGATGCTTGAAAGGCTAGCGAATACCATTCCATTCTTTCAGGAATTAGGCTTAGGAGGAGGCTGTCCCGGCTAGCAAGAGCTAACGTAATTCAATTCCATTACCTTACTAGAGAAGCGGAAACAAGACCAAAACCCCATCTTTTCCATTAAAGACAGATTCCACTCAAAAGAGTCCAATCAAAAGGATCTTACTTGTCGAAAGCCCGTCTTTTTCATTAAAAAGAGTGATTTAAGCAATAAACAAACTAGATTCAAGCAGAGGGCGAGGGAATGATCAGGATTGAGAGGCTGCACTTCAAAGGTATGGCTATCTATCCATCTCTCTATGGAGTCGACTCACTGGAAAAGGGAGGGCGACATACGAGTTCAATCCCGCCTCGTTATGTGGGACATTTCTCTATTGTTGGTAGGGGATGGCAATACCCTTCTTTCGTTCTCCTCTGCCTGATTGGAGTCGAGTGCATTCCTTATTTGGATTCGAATTTGGCATTGACTTTACGAGATGAGTTCTCGCTGTGAAGTCAAGTTCCGTGGACTGAATTTGACTGACACGTTCCGTAGTAACTTGACTCTACGTGTTTGGCAAGCTCCTAAGGCTCCACGCGCTTCGGTGATTCACTCGCTTGACCGAATCAAACCTATATTTTTAACCTACCCTGACTACCACTTTTCTTTTTTACCACTTCTAATATGAAAACTCTGCCACGGCATCCTGCCACCCTTCTTTATCTATACTACTCTGGTACACGACGAGAGTGCATGTAATGAGTCAGTGAACGTTGCCTCCAACATATCAAGATTTTCCATTAATAAGCCGAAATGGGATGCCTTTCTTCCTTGTAACTTGTTCTCTCCAGTAGTTATCTGAAGGATCTGAATTAAAGTACGTATTCATTAGATAAGTGACCAGGAATTATTAGCAGAAATGATGAAAACTTCGTAAGAATTATTTGCCATGGTGCAGGAGTTTACACCAGACACATCAATAGAGAGCACTAAAGAATTTGTAGTAGCTAGTGAGGCAGTAAATGGTAAAAGAAATACATGACCTCCTGAAAACCCTTGATCTGACAAAGAGGCAAGTGTTGGTCATGAGATTTGGGCTTTGTGGCCACCACCACAAGTCACTTCAGGAGAGTGGATACGTAGGGTAGGTAGAGCTAAAAGCTCTGAGAAAACTACGGGACGAAGGAACCCGTAGAAATTTGAGCCAATATTTGCAACTGTAGTTGCGGCCGGATTACGACTCTAACCAGCTTATTTGATGAGCTTTTTAGAGTGGTGATTCTAATCTTCATTCTGAGTTTCGACAAGGCCAGATGAATCAGTGCAGTAAATACCGAAAGCGTTTTCATTCTGGTGAATTTCTGAAGAATTGAAGTTGTTTTGTTGAATTCAAATTGAAACTCATGCATGTCTGCATTATGATATATAACTAGTTTTGGTGGTTGTACTTCCCTGTACGTGCAGCGTTCCGGATGACTATCCAACGGCAGGATCAACTCTGCTACACAGATTGACTTTTGTTATCCTTAATTCCTTCCAAATGTGTCACCTTTTTCCTCTTTCGATCTTAATTTTGTTATATTTTGGTTAGTATCCGATGGTGACGGGAGAGTAACGACATGTGTCAAGTATCCTGCCGATTTCTGGCCAGCATTTATATATGATTGGTTCGACACTCAACAGCCTGGAATGCAATCTTCGAAATATTGTAGAAAATTAAAATACTGTACATGTTTGGCTCGCTCCACAAAAGAACTCCCAAGTGATATTCTCAGCCTGGAATGTTATCTTCAAAATAGTGTAGAAAAGTAATACTACATATTAATTTGGCTGGCTCCACAAAAGAACTCCCAAGTGATATTCTCCCAAAGTTGCTAGCTGATCCTAGTTTTCTCCATTTTTATTTTTTCTTCTTTCTCTGCTTCTTTATTAGATAGCATTGTCCTAATACAGGTTTCTATATTATGTGGATCTGCCAGGGCATAGTATATTTCTGTTTGAAAAACTATTTGGGCTAAAAATTAGTTTTTGCTTTTTTGCATCTGATATATTATTTTAGGTATTTTGGTGCAGCACTTTTGAACTTCTTGTCAGATTCTAAGCTGGCTAATATGCTGTGAAGTGTGAGCCTCGAATTTGGTTAAGGTAGACAAATTGAATCGAATGGTTAATTTCGTGGCCTTAAACCTGGATTGATTGTAGAATATATTGAATTAATTGTAGAATATAGCCATACATATATAGGAAAGAGATGCAACTAACTAGGAAAGGATAAGCATGGAATGTAGAATAATAATCCTACAATTATGGGAGTAATCCTGATCCTAATTGATTGTTGCCGTGTGTGGAGTGATCTTCCCATGATGTCCGCTAATATTTGTACGTGTATTCAAGGCATTTCGAAGTGAATTCCACATTCCTTTCAAAAAAAAAAGGATGAAGTAAATTATGAATGAATGTGTATGGCCTATGCGTACGTGGAATTTAAACTTGTTAGGGCGTTGGCGTTGAATTGGAATTAAATTCAACACAATCAAAGTTTACATATCCACTAATAGGGATTCCAGTTATCATCGTGACCATTACGCAACGGATATGGATCATCTGTCATGCTTGTGCTTTCTGTACGCTGGCTTCATGCTTTATGGGGTGGTTAATATATCTCACCGTTTGTTCCTTCATTGTACTACTATAAATTTTTGATTCCCAAAGAGATTTAATTTTTATTCCTCGTCTCCATGCATGGTGGACTAGTGTTAAAGTCATGCACTTACAAGAAGATAGTTCTACAAAATTGAAGCCGGCGCCTCGAGCACTAGTAGTGTGCTCTTATCATTTGGGATTTCACCGCTTTGAATTTGTGATACCTTTCCAGAAAATTGAGGTTGTTGAGTTGGGGAAAAAATGGAAAAGCAAAGAGAAAATTAAATAGGCATCCCATATGGAGTCATGTTTTTTTTTTTATTTTTGTAATGTTTTTTATTTGATCATGTTTTTGTTCATCTACCTTGATCGAAACCTACACTTCTCGTTGCCATGTTTTTCGATTTTGTCATGTTTTTTAATTGATCTTGTCTTGCTCATCTATCTCGATCAAGTTTTGCCATATTTTGTGAATTGATCATGTTTTGTCATATTTTCCGGCTTACACATCCGTTTTTGTAAGAGTAGTATTTTCTTTTTAGATTTTTGGAGAATGAAAATATGAGAGAGAAGATTAGGAGAGAAAAAAAATTCAAAAAATTAGGTGAGAGAAATGTTTGAAAGAGGAGAGAAAATTGAGATAATTAGAAAATAAAAAATAAAAAAAAAGATTTGAAAAATCAGGAGAAAGAAAGGGTAGTTTAGGATTTAATTGAATTTGAGGATGAAAAGATAAATATTTAAACACATTAGGATGAGTACCTAAATAAGTAGGGTAAAAAGGATTGCTAATTAAGTTTCCCAAAAGAAAAAGAGGAGATTGTGAGTATATATTGAGGGTCGATGTTTGTTGTGAAGAAAATAAATTTTTGAAGTTGATATTTATAGGCAAATAAATTATTTCTTACATTTCAAAAAGGGAGCCAACGGCCAAAATTCTATGCCCGATGGGTCATAATTTTAAAATTTGCCGTGGGGACAGGAGGCTGTCATTTTATACAGCAAAGGGTAGCAGTCAAATTTCAGTAAGGATTTGAAGTTGCTTTAGGCATGCAGCTGGATTGGAGTTGAATGGTGCTGCCAAATTTTAACGTTTCCGTGTGTCAACCGTCGCGGATGGCACTTGAGGCAAGATTAGAGCATCTCCAACCCATGACTTCATATTGGAGATGTCAAACATTATTTGAAGGCTTACGTGGCATTTTGGCATCTCCAATTTGATATCAAAGCCTTCCTTTCCAACCCTTATGCCAAATTCTTTTTATTTGATATCAAGTTATCCCTCTTCAACCCTTAATGCCAATTCTTATGTCAATCCAAACGGTCATTTTTTGAAATTTGACATGGAGGAGGGTGATTGTCAACTTTGACAACTTTGTCATTCCCTTCAAAGCCACGTAGATTTTGGCATCAAAGAAGGCTATTAGGTTGGATTGAATTTTGGTGTCAATTATTACCGTTAACATGTCCACGTAGAAATTGACATCTCCCATTAGAGATGCTCTTATGCTCAAGATATGTGTGCTTCCTCTCAAGACACCTTGTAGGCATGCCAAGCTCCAAAACAATTCCAAAGCAAGTAGCCACAAACTGTTTGTCAAACCAACAAGAAGTAAGCAACAATATAGTAACTAACAAAATGAACGACGGCAAAGTAGTCCAAAGGAAAAAGTATTTCATTGACGGGCAATTAGCATTACAATATAGACGAAACGGCTAACAAAATAAAAGCAATGATACTATATAATATTGACACAGATTGATGGGAGGGGAGCTCCAACACGTGGTTACTATTCGTCCAGTAATATAGCAAATTGAGCTTTCTCCATAGGACAAGAAGGGACGTGGAATATGCTTGAAGGATCATAATGGAAATACAACAACTCAAAGTATAGTAAGACTAATTAACCCTTACTTGGAAAAATGTATAGTAGAAAATAGACCAAAAATAAATAAGGTAGGATCCAACTATTTATTACCGATTAAAAAAAAAAAACTATTGCAGTATATTACAATGCCTTTGATTCTAATGATTTGGACCGTAGATGAAACGACAAAAAGTGCACAAATTACAAGTTGGCTTGATTCTGAAGTTGCTAACAAGCTTTGACTTGGCTGCTAGGCATGTCGGCTTGCGACATGTAACATTCTGGCAAGATATTTGAATCTTCACATGGTGCAGTTGGGTAACCTGTGACACTGTGAAATGTCGGATTTGGCAAAGGTTGATGCCGGCCTAAGACGTCTTTCTTGTCATAATCTTGTGATGGGATGTTGTTTTCAAATTAATCACCCAAACCTTTGCCTTTTTGAAAGTTAATTAGGCACATCACTCTCACTTTCAAACTTCTCGATCGCAGTATATACAACTCTTTGTTGCACTGTGCTATCGAGCTTTCAACGAAATGATGATAATCATGATTATGTACTTGCAAATTTAATTATGTGGCAGGAGAAATCTATTTAGCAAGTACAGTGGAAATTTGATCAAAATCAAAATTAATTCAAATGTTGTTCAAATCAACCTCACTTGCTTTTCTTATAATGAATGAAAAATGGTTTAATTAGAAAGCCATAGTATTAAAGATGATGCATGTACATTTCCATATTGGTGGTTCCATCAATTCTTGAAATTAAAGTATGTAGGTAGTATGTCCTTTTCAAAACCGTTATGCTTAATTTGCTTTTACATTATCCCTATGTCTTACGCATACGGTATAACACGTATGTAGTAATGAATATAAACATATATATATACACACACACACCAGACAAATACATACGTATTTTAAACAACTGGTTGAAACGGCTGAATTTACAATGAGTCTGCGCTTGAGCCATTGACAACTTAACTGAATGGACAAATATATTTACAGAGAATAAAACAAATATATACCAGTCATTGAAATTTTTCACCTTAAAAAACATATACAAGCCGTATGCATGGATTTCTTTACATAATCACTACTAGCACTTAACACAGTACTACTACTCCAGTCTCCAGTCTCCAGTCTGCAGTCTCCAGTCCAGTAAACTCTCTCTCTCTCTTTTCTTTTCTTTTCTTTTCTCTTTTTTTACACCTCCGGCTTGATATAGCAATGCTCGACGGTACCATGCATGCACCAACCAAGTACAAGTGTATAAACTAGTATAGTACTAGTGCAGAGCTTGATCGATCAGGACTCAGGAGGGACCAAATTCCAATTTAACCTCACATGCACCAAACTTAACTCGATCTACACCCCAGGCCCGGCCCGCACATATCATCAATATTTTCTACACAACTACTAAAATCCTGGTCCTGGTCCTGGCTACACAACACTACTTCATCCGGAGACCAATAATCACTTTCCCGCGACGTCCAACCCTCCTTACAACCCTCCATCAGCTCCGGCAACTCTATTTCACCCCAAAAGTCATCATCGTACTGATCACTCTCCGATGACATCGACCCCTTCTTCTTCTTCTTTTCCGCCACCACAGCTGCCTTGGCTGCCAATGCCGCCGCCGCCTGAATATCTCTAGCATCACAGCTAGAGGGCCGTGGCAACAGCTCTATCTCATCCGGAAAGTTAAGTAGGGCTTTCCGTCCTTTGAGACAATACGCTGCAACGTCGTATGCACGCGCTGCCATTTCAGGTGCCGTAAACGACCCTAGCCATATCCGAGACTTCTTCCGGGGCTCTCGGATTTCGGACACCCATTTTCCCCACCGCCGCTTACGCACGCCTCGGTACACCGGGTGTCTTGTGCAGCAGGTGGTGGTTTTCTGGCCGTTGAGGTCTCCGGTGGCTTCCGACGACGTCGTCGTTAGGTCACCATCTTCAATGTTGTTGTTGCATAGTGGTGGTACTGCTGGTGGTGGCTGCTCCATAAGTAGTGGAGGCTAACCACCTCGGCCATGTGCAACTTAAATACTGCTGTTTGTTTGCATGTTTGAAGGTGACGTTTTCGGCATCAATAGTGAAATTACTGTATTGACCTAATGACCTACCCTTTGGACGTGCTTGTCAACCCCCACCACAATCGAATTGACCACTCGAGTTCACAAACCTTAAAGGCGCGTGACATCCACATTTACAAATACATGGCAACAATAATTTGAATAAACAAAAGTGTGTTTGTTTTGTTTTTTACCTTTTCAAACATCTACGTAATTTGTTTTTGCGCAACTTTTGTGGTTCGTGGATTCTTACGCGTGAAGTAAAATAAAACGGACTGCCTCGCTTAAACAATTCAAATCATTCATTTTTATAAGCCTCAATATATTCGTCACTCTTTAGAAACCAATAGGCAGAGAACATGAATCAGTGTCCATTTTGAATGAAATATACTTATTACAAGAGAAATAGAAAGACGGTTTTTACTTGTTCACTAATTGGACCTGATTTAATGTAGTTCAATCAAGCCTTATATCAGTATTCGGTTCAAAAATTGCCTTGTATCAGTAACCGATCAACTTGCATTTTTTCATAAATGATGAACACATTTATTTTTATAAATAAATAGCTTGAATCATCAAATATGTTTTGGGAGGATCCCATTTTGCTTCGTATTTTTGATAATATAAAATCTTTAGTTTTGGAAAAACTGGTTTAATCACACGCTAAATTGCAACAACTATTCACTACAATTCCCCCTAATAAGGATGTCTATCCAATTCCAATGTGGAGTAGTGCTTTTTTCCTTCCTTAATTTCTTCGTGCATGCTACCATTTTTTTTTTAATCAGCAAAGAAAGATTTTTATATTATTAAAAAAAATCATACAAAACAGAAACCTTGTAGTGACACATCAGTGAACATTATGTACAAACGGTAGTACTTCACTTATTACTGCACCTAACCTCACATTTAAAAAAAAAAAAAAAGCGCGTTCAATACACTTCCCGTCCAATCTTGTATTTGCGATGAGATTACTGCACTGCCCCTTAAGTGAACTTCTTGTCAGAGCTCAACACATAAAGTTTTTGGTCCCGTAACGTCGGGTTGGGGGGGTTCACACGGGGACGGCCACACGAGATTTTGGTGATCTTTTGTGTTTCTAATGGCCTTTTTGGTAGGATTTTTTTTCTCACAATATTTCCTCACCCATAAGCCCCACATTATCCCTTATATAATGGAAATTGATATTACACCATCTCCATCTGATTCAAACCCATCACTCTACTTGTCAAATGCTAAAAATTTGAAATCCTGCTTTAAAATGGAGTAAATAACCATTCGAACACACACCACTGATCCAATGAGGGATTCTGCACGGTGCTACCGTGCGGGACTCTCCTTTTCCGAGCAAATTTTGATGATTTAAGCCGCTCAAAGTGTGCAAAACGTGATTTTAAGGATACTAGTGGGAAATCAGCAAAAAAAAAATGATCGGAAAAAACTTAATATGAGTAGTTTTTTACTGAACCGTTCAATAAAAAACTATTCGAATCAAGTCCTTTCCGATTATTTTTTTTGCTGATTTCTCGAGGATACCCTTTAAATTACATTCTGATCACTTTGAGCTGCTTGGATCGTCGAAATTGGCTCAAGAAAGGGGAATCCGGCATGATAAAGCCGTGCGGGATCCCTTAAAGGATTTGAACTATTCCCACACACACACACACACACACACACACACACACACACACAGAGACACACACACACACACAAAAAAGCCTAATTGGGATGGGGATTCTTTTAAAGTCGTAGAAAAAAAATGACGTTTAAGTTTGCTCAAAGACGGAACTATGGGGTTGGCTTATACTTTTGAGGGACAAGGTCACCCCCTAGCTATTTCGAGAAACCCCATAATTATCTTGTGTTTTTTGTGATTTACTTTTAAACCTTCAAATGCATCTTGGCCCCCAACCGATTTGGTATACAAAATATGTCTTAATAAAGAGTTGTTCTTATTTTTTTAAATTGACAAGAGTTGTTCATAATGTGACCCCCTTTATATGAAAGCCTAGTTCCATTCCTGAGTTTGCTTCCTCATTTTGCTACGTAAAAGACTAGGAGGGAAACTAAATAGTTGATGAGAAATGTTTTTCTCTCTCATTTTTTTACCAGCAGCATTTTTTTCGATCCCCTTCTGATGATGCATATAAGAGGATTTCAACCACATGAACATGGACCTGTTCACCATTACTAGAAACAACATGCATTCATTGGTTTTGTTGTGTCTCGATCCCTTTTGCATTTTTCTAATCTTGTGGGGTACCTATGCAAGGACAGCCGCAAATAATGGCAAATGGGGTCAGGTGACCCTACTGAATTGGAAATTACCTCCGGAAAGCTGTACAGTTTTGGACTATATTGGTAAATTTGCGACAGAAGTACCTCAAAAATATTACAATCCTTGCCCTCAAAAAAATCCTTACAAGTTAACATCCCCACCCCCCCCCCCCCCCCCCCCCCCCCCCCCCCCCCCCCCAACTTGTAATTTGATTGGACCAAGTCACGTTCAAGTACATATATCCACCCCACCCTTCTCTCTCACACATTTTAGGAACGCAAAGCAAAAACATGAAACATGGGCTCCAATTTGGAAGCTCTAAACCTGAATTAATCAAGGGCAAAACCTAAGTCAAAGTAGATTTTCTCAAGTTTCACAAGCTTTTTGAGAGCCCAAAGTGAATTTTTTCGAATGACACCCTAAACAAATTTCACAACGATAAAATAATCATGGAAATTACTCCATATTGCAAGTATTTTAAAGTATAAGTAAACAAAATTAATAGTCATGCCATTAGAGCTCATGAAACCAATTCCTACATATAAGACTGAAATATAAAGACACTGACAATGTAAAGCGGCATACGGGTCTAACTTCGGGTCCCGCATAGATAATCCGAGCCATTCAATAATTTCAAAAAAAATCGAGTGGGCCCTTGATATATCAACTTAGTTGGATATATGTAGGTGCTCAATTCAATCTTCTAATTTTTCATTCATATTCAGCTTGGATTATCCATACAGATTCTAGAGTGAGACTCGCGTGCCAGTATGTTCATCATTGGTGTCCATAGCAATTCTGATATACGACTTGACCCCAATGGCATAAAGTTCTAGATCCGGCCCTGTACGTATGTAGGTGATCATTAACCTTCTTCCTACGTACGCATGCAATTGGCTTCTCTTGGCCTTTGGAAGTCTTTTTGTTTTCCAAAAATGGAGGAAGGCTTCTAATTGTCTCATTAATTTTCCCATAAAAAATAAAGCCTTCTCATGCATTTAGTCATTTTAGGAAACTATACAATATTCAGTGTTCCCACCTAACCACCATTCATGTATTATATCCTAATCATTTTAGGAAACTATAAGTGAGTGGTAGGGAAAGATATCCTAATCAAAGCGATAAGGGGACAGCTAGAAGAAGGTAGTACCTTTAATTATGTCCTGTTAGATATTTTGGAAGCTGAAAACAAACCCACCATTCATGTAATATATGGTCCTGTCAAAGCTAGCTAGCTATAGCTAACCACCCCATGTGTGGATGGAAATGCCTACTCTTGCATGCATGTGAGCATGTAACAACCAGCAATTTTGGTGTGTGGTTGCTCGATCTTTTGCATGTTTGTGGTAGGCACGATAAGAGAGCACACTCGATCACCGTTATCATAATTACCTAAACTTATTAAGTTATGCAGTGATTGATAGTAGTTACATATATACGATTGTGCATGGTACTACTACTAAAGTAATGAGAGCTCGTAAATACACAATGAGCACTATAATTTTTTGTGATTATCTTGAAAGTTTGTAGTGAGACAATTAGAGCCGAAGGCTTTGCAGGCTCTTTATTTAAGATCTCATTAATTGTAGTGATTAATTAGGAGTTACTATATATATCCATCTTATTAACGATCGATGTGTACGTACAAGCGCGCAGTTGCCTTTTATGGTATATTCTCATGAGATATATATGGAGTATAATGATCATCTACCTTGATGTATGCAGGAACAGCAAACCCAGCAATGAACGACTATGTTATTGTAAAAGGAATAGTCCATTTGGTGGGCCTTAAAAAGCTGCTTCTCCAGTACTGTAGTGCCAGAAAAGAAAACTAGCGGGCAGGCCAACTCTCTAAAGGCGAAGACAGGAAATGGGTTAGTGGGACGATCGGTGTCGTAAAATGTTTGCAGCCATTGAGAGACTTTTTTTTTTTTTTCGGTCAAACGTTCGCAGCCATAGAGAGATTGTTTTTAATTTTTTTTGGGTCAAACGGAAATTCTCCATTGAGAGATATCAGATATGGGTCGAAGCAAACTTAAGATTATCACTTCATTGGCTGCACTGCACATTATTCTCTCTTCTGACCACGCATATTGGAGGGCCCATAAGTTAAAGCTCAATCAAGTGCACGACACGACCCAATACATTTCTAATGCAAAACATCTCACGTTTCCTAACTCAATTCCATGATGCATTTTACCCTTTTATTTGACGTGACTAATAAATAAATAAATAAAACTTAAGACAGAAATAGCTATATAACCAAAATTTGAGACGAACTCAATCCAAAGGGAAAATCACCATGCATGTTCGTGATTTTAAAGCACTGCTTGAGCTGCTTACATGTTTGGTAACTGTTCAAAAACACGCAATGAAAAAATCATAGGAGGAAAGTTAAAACTGTTATACTTACCAGTTTAATAACATGAAAATTAACATGTAATGCATAATCCATGTATATATATAAGGAAAGTTAATTTTTGTACTTAACAAGTTTAATAACATGACAACAATATTTTCTAGTTAGTCAACTTTTATGGCATATGTTCTTGTTCCTATAATATGGGCTATTAATTTGCTCCAAAAAATGTATTGCTGCACTACTGAACGATATCATGATTGCTTGATTTTTGGTAGAACCAAGGTAAGTACATACTGTATTAAACATGTGCAACATGCATGCAATGCTATTTGAGAGCTCAAAATTAAGTCCAAATTCAAATGTACGTACTCCACTAGCTACCTCGATCTTCAAGCACATATATAATTAATTAACGTGCATGTGTTGGAATAAGTTGTTTCGACATTGATAGCTTTATTTCAAGTCCAGATTCAAATGCATCCCAGTCTAAATATTAAAATATATATACTCTTTGAGTCAAGCCAGCACCTTTTGCACGAGGGTGGCTGTCAATCATGTACGTTCTTGTTGGACATCCGGCCACTTCCCCTTGAGAATTGAACTTTAATATGTTAGATCGATGTTATTTTTTTTATATATAGATAAAGGAGGCCAGGACGGGTTAGTAGTGATTAAGAATTAATTGAACTTTAATCTAGCTAGATGAACTTAGTCAAGTACCCAAGTAAAGCTTAAACATCTACAGCTTATATATATATATATATATATATATATATATATATATATATATATATGTATGTACGTAGTTATATTATCCCCTAACTAAAGTTCAACGTTTCAAAGAGTGCAAGGATTATAAATTCGCAATATGTTAGAATATTGATAGTGTATGCATGAGCACTCTAATTAGTAATAGGAGCTAGCCTCGTGACGTCATTCATTCCGAGTTTCATGGAGTGAGCAACATTAACACCCTTAGCAATAATCAAACTCCTTGACCGCCTAGCCTAGCATTATTCGCACGACTAAATGTGCTTTCCAATATTAAACTAGCTACCTGATTAAGTTATTGCGATATACAATATTTGCATGCGAACCAGCAACAAATAGCTAGCTTCCTCCCCTAACACACGCTAGCTGTTGTCACTTTTCATGGAATATAATAGATCGAGCACACGTAGATGCATGAGGACGGTTACTTGGTTTTCTTGTAACCAAACAAATAAGATACTACATGAAACAGGGGGTGGGGGTGTACTTACTGCCTGTGGGAAAATTAGGAGATCAGAAACAGGGGGGCCCAAATAAAATCTGATCAAGAGAAAATGGGCCACCGCTCTATGGGCCCTGAGGATAACCCACGGCCCATACCGTTTTCAAAGAAACACAAAACCAAGCCGAGTTTGTTTTGTTTGAATGATAAGGGACCTAAACGAATTTTTACTCCACTAGTACGAGCTTCCATGGTGGGGTGGTCCCCGCGGCAGTTAGGCTCACAACTCCCAGTCCAGTCCAACGAGCACGTGAACCCTGTGGATCGCGTTTATCACTTTTTCATTACCAAATTCCAACACCTGTCCTCCGCCTGCCCCCCATTCAACGTGAAAGACACCAGTCATCAATAATAGAGCTGTGCTACGTGCACAGCAAGCTGTGCAGGCTTTTTCTCCCGCCTCGGGTCGTAAAAAGATGATCGGAATCACTCATTTTGTTCAAAATATGTCGTTTAAGGTCTTTGTAAAAAATGAGCTTCGTTCGATACCGTTAGAGGAGTTAACAAAACACTCAAAATCACTTCAGAATTTAGGCCAAATTCTAAAGTGATTTTGAGTGTTTTGTTAACGCCTCTAACGGTATCGAACGAAGCTCATTTTTTACAGAGACCTTAAACGACATATTTTGAACAAAATGAGCGGTTCCAATCATCTTTTTGCGACCCGAGGCGGGAGAAAAAGCCTGCTGTGCACAGCTTGCTGTGCAAGAGGCTTTGCTGTCAATAATACTCTTGTTTTGTGTTAGTTAAACAGGATTAGTTTGGTTTTGTTCAAAATATTTGTAATCAATTTATTTTTGTGAGCGCCATTAGACTAATATAGATTAATACATCTTCTCACTTTCGTCGGAAAAAAAAAATGGTCTTCCGCGGCTCCGCCATTAACCAAATTTTCCCCACCAACAGATCGAAGGGAAATAACACTTTGCATCCTTGAACTCATAAAAAAATTCACACTTCACACTCTTTGGAGTATATGAATTTAATTAGTAAGTTATTTCATACCGATGTTTTTTTAGCTGAAGTGTGAATGCATGCGCCCTTTCGTCCATCAACCATTCCAATTAAATGACAAAAAGAATAAACGTGATGGCATTTATTAAATGAATGGCAATTTGAGGGGACCTAAAGTATATGAGGTCAACTGGATACATTTGAAAGTGGAGCTTGCGAACTGAAAATATCACGGCATGCAGTTCAACGAAGAAAAGTCAACTTACCCGAAAAACTTTCCGAAAATATTGACATAAATAAATCATGCACATTGCACACCCTCCCTCCTTCCTTCCTTCCTTAATGATTTCGAGTTTGGGTTCGTTTGTTTGTTTGTTTTTTCATGCAGAAAAAGAATAGAGAGTGACAATCAGTGTAGCTTCTCTATACGTACATGAGCAATAGGATTCTCACTTGCTATTAAATGTTCAACTGTGTGTTTGTGTTTCCCTATCCCGATTCAAGTCGTCACCGCAGAAATTTATTGCGAATTAACAATTGACTAGAGGAGGACAAACTTTCATCAAATTCCCGTGCACGCGAGTGCAACCAAATTAAGGCCCTCTAACACAGTATCTGATTAAAAAGACCATGTGTGAGGAGGGAGTTTCACTCATGCTCCTTTGGCCATCTCGGTTACCACCTTTAGGAGTTCAAGTTTGGGTTGAATTGTATTCCATGTTTCGAGTAATTAATTTCATAAAATTAAGGTGCAGATCGATCGAAGAGTATTACGCATGTGCCTCCTTCCTTAGTTGGTACCCTGCAAACAGACTGCAATATTCCAAATATTTCTCCGTGAAGAGCCTGGGTGTACGGTAAATTTTTTATTATAAAATAAAAAATTGGCCAGGTAGTTTTAGCCTTGGCCCTCGGATGTACTAGGTTGTAGCTTCATGTCACCCTAGCCATTAACATGCTTTTACCAGTCCCTAAATCTGTCGTTACCTGCATTCATAGTTGACTTTAATTTTCAATTAAAGACCTCTAAAAGGATATGTCTTTAATTTGGAGTTAAAAGTAGGAAAAAGAAAAGTCAAAAACGCTGTAAACAACAACTTAGTGAAAAAGGATATTCACACAATCAAAAACTAGAAGACAAAAAAAAAAGTTGGTAAATTATCGGTACGTAAGTTAATTGGCAAACTGATTTTGTATCGTACTCTGTTCGGTTTTGAGTTTTGAGAGATAGATAATAAAAAAATTTATTAAAAATTGTGCATAAAATAATTTTGTTTTCCTGGAAATTTGTAAAAGAACAAAGTGACGTGGTGTTTGTTTTTCCTAAACAAATGCTTGCTAGACTGATAAGACCCACCAACAACCTCTCCCGTTGGCAGACAACTTCGCCGTGGCCTAATCCGTTAACTTTAAAAATTCTGTTTTGTCAATAGGGGTACGTATTATTCTCGACACGTACAACATGCATATTAGTCTAGCTCCTTTAAGAGGATATTGACATATATAGTCCCTATATTGGGTTGAAACCAGGGACACAACCAGGGTTTCGTAAACACGAGGGCCGAATTATGAACAACAAGACTTTGAAATTTTAAGGTTCAGAAATCTAATAGTTTGTTTGGTTGAGGTTCTGTGGGAGGTTTTTTGGGATAGTAAGTGGAGAGAGATTAAAAGAGGAATGAGATTAATAATTGAAGAAAAAACTTATGAAAAATCGTAGCACAGAGAGAGAAATTGGGTTTTGGGACCCAAAATGAGCACTTTTTTAGAGGATTTAAATGTCCAAGTAACACCCAACATAAAATACAATATCTAGATGTTCTTGACAAACAAAAAAAAACTACTAACATTAATATTAATATTTAAAAATAAAAAAAAACCCGAAACAACGCGGGGGCCGTGGCTCTCATACGCCGCAAGCTAGCTCCGTCTCTGGTTGAAACTTTGGTTTCACAGCACAGCTTGATGCGAATACTAAAATATGTATTTAATTGGTCTCCTTAATTAAAAAACTTGAATCCCAATAATATTAAACAATACCATATTTCAAAAAGTGTTATTAAATCAACTATTTGTTGCCTGGTACACCTACTAAATGTGAAAATTTTATATTCAACTAAAAATTAGTAGTAATTAACAATGAAGAAGAGGTCTATCGTATTGTTGTCCATTGATCCCCCATTTTATATCTAAACAATGAAAGACTACTCATCAAGATCATCTTCGTCACAACGGGGATTCACAAACATCGACGATATGTTTCGATAAAAATAAAATAAAAATAGAAAAATCAACAATATTTAGGTATCCACCCAATAATTGATGGACGATAAATGTCTACTGCACTAAGAAATATGTTTTTGTTTTTTGATAGAATCCTTGGAATTTCTACAGAGAATACTACTTGTACCGTTGCATGAAAACAGTTTATGAACCAATTTGAAATCATCCTTTCCAAATTTTACGCAACTTACGAGTAAATTAATACGGACACATGTTAACCTGACCTATCCTTATAGAGTAAGAGAGATCTTGGCTGGTTGAAATTACATACCAAGAAACATTGAGCCTAATTTTGTATTTAATGAACCCCACGTAATGCGTACATGTAAAATCGACTCATGCACATCGAATGAATTTGAACACATCGGAACGTTTATGTTTTAATCATTTCCTTTTATTAATTGGGCAAAAAATAGAGGACAAAGCAAGAGACCTACAAAATAGTTTAGCTTAGTGGTCAAACCTTGAGATTTAATTGAGTTTTGTTTCCTTATCAAATTTTGAGTTCGAAACCTCTCATGTGTTACTCCCTCCTGTTGGAAAAATTTCTCGGCATTAACAGAATATTCCAGAAAACAATTTCATTAACAACGATACAATTACAAACTTGAATCAAGTTACAAAATACGAAAACAGTAGACTGAATACAGAAACGGGAATAAGAGATACAAACAGAAATCTTTGGATTGAAACCGAGTCCCGTGTGGTACCACGGTCTCCTTAAGAAACGTTCGCCGCCTACCGTGGGTGTTGTAGGTTGCGTCGGCGCCTTTCTCCCAGGGTTGGCTCGGTTAAACCGCAAGCTGCCGGAACACCGCCGTCGACCGCCTTGGCGAACTGACTATCGCCTGCCTCTCTCTCTCTCAAGAACTGACTTTCAGAATATTTTTGGATGCTCTGAGTTTGTTCTTTTTTCCTCCAAACGGGATGCTCCAATTTATAGGGTGGAGGATGGCTGAGGAGGTTCAATGCTGCAATCAAGAGGCCATTGAATTCTGCCAATGAATTCTTGAAATGAATAGGGAGGTTACCAGCATGAATGACCATCATGAGGAAGGTTACGGGAGTTACAGATTCCCCACAATCAATACGTCTATTGATTGCGTCCAGATTCAACGAACCCGAGACTGGTTGCCTCGGAAGACCCTCCAAAATCCCGGTTCCATGCACCCGAAATTCTGTAAATTTCCAACACCTCCATCCCTTTTTAAGTATCCACTACGGTTTTTCATTTTTTATGACTTATATCTCTCGACGTATATTATGTTTTATGTTTGAAAAAAAATTGTCTTATAAAAATAATTGAAATTTATCAAATAAAATCAATATTGCATATTTTTAGCAATATATATTGAGAGATATAGGCAATTGAAAATGACACGCAAAACCGTAGTGAACACTTAAAAAGAGACAAAGGGAGTATTAATTTCCTAGGAGGTAGTTCATACAGAGCATTTGTTCTGGCATTGAGAGATGTAGGCAATTGAAAATGACACGCAGAACTGTAGTGAACACTTAAAAATGGACAGAATGAGTATTAATTTCTTAGGAGGCCCAAATTGGGACGATTAATTTATGATCTCATAAAAAATTAATTGACACAGGCGTACTAAGCTGGTTCATGCACCTAGTTATTAAAAAAGAAAAGAAAAGCAAGTGACATACTTCCTTCGTTCCAAAATGAGTGACCTTTTTTAGAAAATCAAGTTTTTTTTTTTTTTATCAAATTAATTGAGGTGGTTGTAAAAAGTAGTTGGGGTTAGAGATAATTTTTTGGGTTCAAATAGAACCATTCATCTATAAATTGCACAGCTGCACTAGGGGCAATATGAACAATTGAGTCATTAATCCTTGTAAAGCGATATTCAAAACAAACTAATGCCTTGTTTGGATTGAGATTTGAAAAGTTTTTTGAAAAATAGAAGGGGTAATAAGTGGAGAGAGATAGAGAGAGAAATGTTGAGAATAGAGGAAATCTAGGGGGTATTTTTTGAAAAATGCTTTTTAAAAATCAAAAGGAACAAGGCATAAGACACTCGAGATTGACCTTGTTCGTTGTTGAATCTCATGCACAAACAAACATGTAATATGAGAAATTATACTCCCAAATAGTCTCCTCACTAATAATCCCCTCACTAATAATCCTTTGACCACAGTCCCATCTAATCCAATCCCTCCTGTCAAACAGAATGAACGTGGCATTGGTTTTTTTTTTTGGGGGGGGTCAAATAGGAAATTAAATGGAGGTGGCATTAGTGTATTATATATAGACACACACACACGCCTAACACGTTAGCACAGGGCAGGGGCTCCACTTAAAAAGTTGTTTAGGGTACTTCCATTATTAAATGGAGATCACGTTGTTAACGCAACAAACGCACAGTCCCCTAGGTTCACGTTACATCACGTGCTCTTCACGAGTTTTGCAAGACTTTTTCCTCTCTCTCTCTCTCTCTCTCATGCGTTTTAGTACACTTATTAAGTACAGTTAATTCGGAGAAATCGAGATCGTTGGATGGTGACACGTGGCTTGCGTGTGGACGTGTAAAACGTGGGCGTTTGGTTGTACAGCCGGCGGAGTGAAGTGGGGATAGATGTAGCCGCCCAAAACGCGTGATCGACAAGCTGTCTCTCAGAATCTGCGTGAATTTTGATTCCACCGCGTACCTACTACTACCATTACCACTTTCACGTGACTATTACAGTGTTTTTTTTTGCCCCTTTGGTAGTGTCTCGGACTCTCGGGATAACTTGCGTGCATTTTGAACTAATTCATACTGTTTTTTTCATAGCCATTTCACAAGCTCAAGAGTGGGAGTGAGATGGCCCAAAAAAATTGCAAACCTGAGACATTGAGATGAAGCAAAGACTCTTTGCACTACATCTGATTCCTTAACTAAAATACAAATACTTAATTATTGTCAAAAAATCTGGACCATATGTTGGGAAAATCAACGGTTCGGATCAAATTTAATTCTTCCAATGAAAAGTATTTCAGCAAATCTCAACCATATGTTCATTGTAAAACTAGATGGTTCAAATTCAATTATATCTTCTAGTTCAAAACATGAACCGAAGAGGATCGGCTTTCTTTAGTTGATGTATGTGTAAAAAATGACATTCCTAAAAACCCATAAAAACATGAGATTTAGTCCATTTAATTTAACAAGAATGCCTCCAGAAAGTACCTAGCTAGCTAGGTTTGAAAATCAGTAAAACAAACAAAATTCTCCAAATAAATCATTAAAGAAAGAAAAGAGGAGGAAGAGTTCTGTGGACCTTCTATCACAATTACGTACGCGTCTTTATGTGGGTCCATTTTATGTCGAAATTTTCCATTAACAAAAAGAGTAAATATATTTGTGCCATTTGATGTGTGAGTGGATAATTCTAGGCTTCTACTGAACATACATACATACATACATATATATATAGGCAAACTTTAATTTATGACAGACAATTTTGCATTTCTGTTTTAAATTACTTTTTCAGGCACTGCTAAATTTAAAAATATCTTTATAAATTACATAGTGCAAATACGTACTACTACCAATATTTTTCTTTTTAAAATATATAAAACAAAGTAAGCCTTTAAATTCAGTGGTTGGCATGCAGATCGAGAGGTCATGTAGCTAGGTTGATTGACTATACCTGTTTGGCTATCCGTGTTTCCTTAATCCACGTACACACACTGTTTTCACTTTTCATGTTTGGTATGTATAGTATAGTATAGTATGGTAGTACTACCATTTAACATCATGGTAAATTTCAATTTTTTCTTTCTGTACCCAATCCAACCGGCCAAGAATGAACTAACTAACTAGTCGTACCAATCCGAACCTTGTAGCAATTAATTGTTTACACATATATAGGCCCCATGCTTGTACCTAAAAGGTTGCATTTACATAAGAATCTATGATTATATGTATTGAGAGAGAGAGAGAGAGAGAGAGAGAGAGAGAGCAAAGGTTAAAGTAGGCATTATGAAAAAATTAGAGAGCGTCTTAGGAATCATTTTCTTGATTTGCCTTAGGTTGTACTCAAGATGGGGGCCATGGCCATGGGGTTGTCTTGTTGTACGTACGTAGCCTCCTAATTATAAAAAACTTAATCAGAGAGTGACAGGATTGGGGGTTTCCTAGGGAGGGATCTCTTTCTTTTTTGGCTTACCTTCACTTTAAACATTTCATCTCAAGGGTAAAACAACATTGCAAAATCGAATGGTGTGGATTGCCTGACCATTCACTTTCTACTAACCTCGTTTTTCTTTTGCTTTGGACCCACTAGTCAACTTCAATAATAACACTAACAACTTGGTTAAGTTTTTATTTTTGAAAGTTATTTTGATGAAATGAGTGAAAAGAAATAGAGAGAAAAAAGTATTGAAAAACGTGTAGAGAGAAAAATAAGATAAAATGACATGGAAACCAAACAAGGTGTAACTACATCGATGTAGGAATAACAATATAAGGACTCGTTTGGCTGGATCGTATTTAGAAGGAGTATTAGTCTTCCCCTCCTAAGATCGTGGGCCTAGGTTTATCATCTGGTTTAGCAACCCCAAAACGCAAGGAGTATTAGGTTTCTCCCCTTTTCTCTTGTACCGGCTAATACCCCCTGCGGGGGGATTATTTATGGGCGGGTTTTGAGGTGTTATTAGTTAATACTCCCGAATAAGGCCGAAATAATACCTCCTCCTCCTCCTCCATTTCAACCACAAAACAACTTATTCCTCATCTTATCCCTCATCCAAATCAAACACTATTTTATCCTCCCATTTTGAATACCTCATCTAAACCAATTAGTACTATTTAATCCCTCTCCATAAACATCACATCAATGTAGGTTATTACTTATTTATCAATACCCTCTGCTATTTTATCCCTTTTACAAAAAATACCATCAATCTTTATCCCGCATTCAAACGAGCCCTAAACATGTTAAAGCACGAAGAGAGGGGAGCTCTAGTACTAACGAAACAACATGCTAACAATAACACGAGAAGTCAAGAAGTGACTATGCTCGATTTGGGTACTGAAAGGGATCTTTTGGGGTACTAAGTAAAGAGAAATAGATAGAAAAAATTAATTGGGGAACGTGCGCAGAAGTTTTGAGACATTTTTTACCCAATTTATTTGTTCTTTTCTCAAAACTTTCTTTTATTGAGCACTTATGGCATAATATTTGCAAATATCTTAGCGATTAAAAAACAAATATAGATAATTAAAATGTTCTTTTATATTATGCATAAATATGTAGGTGTTTTATTGTAATGTGACATAATATAATTGTATGATGTAACAAATGATACTCCTAATAAATCTCTCAATTTAAGTCTCACCTTTCGCTCCGTGGTCGGTTCATTAAGGGATTGGCCCAAAAGTCGCAAGACAACTTTCAAGAAAAGTGGGGCCCGCACATTTTCTTTTGGTCCGAAACTGAAATATTGGGTACTACTGTAGTTTTTTCATTGAGATTATATGTTGAGTGTTAAAAACAGTTGGAGAATAGTATTACTTCCGTTCGGATTTAATAGTCCTTTTTAGGAGTTCGTATAATTTTTCAATCGATTATATCTTGTGATTTATAATATTTTGTATAATTTTGAAAATATTATCTTATAGAATTAATTGAGATCTATAAAATAAGATTCATATTAGATACATAAAATTATTATCAATTTAAATATATAATTCATTTTTTATTCAGTTAGAATTGAAGGAGACTATCAAAAATCCGAACCGAATGAGTATATTTTACAAAAAAAGCTACGTGCACAGCAAGCTGTGCACAGATTCCATTTTCTTCCACCTCAGGTCGCAAAAAGATGATCGGAGCCGCACATTTTATTCAAAATATATCGTTTAAGGTCTTTGTAAAAAATAAGCTTCAATCGATATCGTTAGAGGCGTTAACAAAACACCAAAAAATATGTCTATAAATTTTTGCTTGTTTTAAGGAGAGTGATTAATCACCTCTTTTTCTTTTTTTTTTTTTTTGTTAATGTCACCCCCTTATTTTCTTTAATCACCTCTTTTTCTTTTTTTTTTCTTTTTTTTTTGTTAATGTCACCCCCTTATTTTTCTTTGTTAATGATCACGCTATATGGGCTATTTGTGTGCGTATATATAATATGCACATGGTTTGACATGTAAAATAAACAAGCCATTGGAGTACTACTATTATTCCTGCCGACGAGTAGTGGAGTATTTCTCAACCTCCCCGTTAGTCTCCAGTCTCCCAAATCCCAATCATCAAACTTTCTTTTCAATTTCCTTCCTTTGTTTGACATAAAAAAAACTACATATAACCACGGTTTGATTTCTAACCCTAAACCCAATAACCATAGTCCACAACTGCAGTTGTGAATTTTTAGCAGAGAGAGAGAGAGCACAATAACCAAGCCTCCCTTCTCCTCCCTTCTCTCTTCTTTCTCTCTCCAAAACTTCTTCCTTTCCCTACAAACAGATACTCCTAAAAAGTTCCCCCAGTTTTTTTCTGTCAAACCACCGATCGTTTGTTTCCCGGGAAAATCATTTCCTCATTGGCTTGTCACTGTCCGGGATTTTTTTTGCTACAGAGAGAGTCGTTGCCTGCCTTGCTTCTCAACCGTCATTTCTGGTGTGTATTCTCTTTCAATCTTCTGGTCCGGATACATACAGGCAGTTATTTTAGTCCTTTTTTAAAAAAAATAAATTTATTTCGGTTTCGTCGATTGAAAAGTAGCTGTTAACTCAGATTTAATACTTTTTAGATCTGAGAAATAGCCCTATGATCGACTGGGTATTGGAAAAGAAGATGTCTTGTAGTCTAGCAACTAAGATGCGTCTGTTTTTGACCTGGTTGTTTAAATACTAAACGTCTTGGATTTTGACCTCTGCGGGAAAATTGGGGTTTAGGATTTGTTTTGTTTGGGTATAGATTCATCTGGGGAATTATAAATTGGTATTTTTTGTTGTTCTGTTTGGGTCATCTGGGTATTGAATTTTGGACTTTTTCTTTTTTTGGGTTCTTTTATTGGAGGGTTGTAGAGATGAAAGTGGAGATATGTATGGGAGATGGGGGTTGGAGTGAAGAAGACAAAGCTATGGGGGCGGCTGTTTTGGGCACTAGAGGTTTTGATTACTTGATTTCTAGCTCTGTCTCGGCTGAATGCTCCTTGATGTCAGTGGGGAGTGATGAAAATTTTCAGAATAAGCTTTCAGATCTCGTGGAGCGACCCAACGCGTCCAATTTCAGTTGGAATTACGCCTTTTTCTGGCAAATTTCACGGTCCAAGGCAGGTGATTTGGTCTTAGGATGGGGGGATGGGTCTTGTAGGGAGCCAAGGGAAGGGGAGGAGTCCGAACATACCCAAATTGCCCATTCTAGGCTTGACGAAGTGACCCAACAGAGAATGAGAAAAAGGGTGCTCCAGAAATTGCATACGTTGTTTGGGGGATCGGATGAGGATAGTTATGCCTTTGGATTGGATAAGGTGACAGATACTGAGATGTTCTTCCTAGCATCAATGTACTTTTCCTTCCCTAGAGGGGAAGGTGGTCCCGGGAAGTGTTTTGAATCTGGGAAGCACGTTTGGATCTCAAACTCTTTGAAGACTTCATCTGACTATTGTGTTAGATCCTTCTTAGCGAAGTCTGCAGGTATCCAAACCATTGTTCTGATCCCAACCGATGTTGGAGTCGTTGAATTTGGATCCTTGAGATCCATTCCTGAAAGCTTTGAGCTGGTGAAGTCAATAAAGGCAGCATTTTCGTCGTTCTCATCACTTGCCAAGGCCAAGCCAACGAAAGATGTAAATGCCCATTTTTTTAAATTAGGCAATGGGGAGCGACCGGATGGGATTCCGAAGATTTTTGGGCAGGATTTGTACTCGGGCAGATCCCAACTTAGGGAAAAACTTGCTGTTAGAAAGTCTGGGGAGAAGCCATGGGAAGCATACTCAAATGGGAATCGGACTCCATTCCCAAACGCTCGAAATGGACCTCATGGATCAAGTTGGACTCAATTCCAGGGTGTGAAGCAAGTGGCCACAGCAGGAATTTACAGTCCTCACACTCCATCAGACAATCTACCGGAGGTCATCAATGGTGTTAGGGACGAGTTTCGGCTTAATCATTATCAGCCTCAAAAGGCAGCTGCACCTATGCAAATTGATTTTACAGGTGGGGCCACGTCGAGGCCTCCTACAACTTCCCATCCGGTTAGTGTTGAGTCTGAGCATTCAGATGTGGAGGCTTCAGGTAAGGACGAGCTGGCTGGCCCAGTTGATGAAAAGCGGCCTCGAAAAAGGGGAAGAAAGCCCGCGAACGGAAGAGAGGAACCGCTCAATCACGTGGAGGCGGAGAGGCAGAGGAGAGAGAAGCTGAACCAGCGGTTCTATGCTTTGCGAGCCGTTGTGCCAAATATTTCGAAGATGGACAAAGCCTCTCTTTTGGGAGATGCCATTGCTTACATCACGGAGCTCCAGAAAAAGCTCAAGGACATGGAATCGGAGAGGGAAAATTTGGGGGCTAACCCGATTTTAGAAAATCAAACAAGGGTTCCTGACATTGAAATCCAAGCTACTGGACATGATGAAGTGGTTGTAAGGGTTAGTTGCCCTTTGAATACCCACCCAGTAGCAAGAGTCATCCAAGCATTCAAAGAGGCACAAATCACAGTTCTTGAGTCAAAACTTGCGACTGGGAATGAGACGATATTTCATACGTTTGTGATCAAGTCTCAGGGATCCGAACAGATTACGAAGGAAAGATTGGTTGCAGCGTTTTCTCACGAATCCAACTCAATGCAGCCTTTATAGTTACAAGAGAACTGGAGTTTAACGTAGTTTGTAGGCAAACATATGTATCGAGAGAGAAGCCATTGGAAAAGCTTCTGCAGATGTTTTGATATGCAGAAAGGGATCAGTAAAATAACTACCTGTTGACAAAGTAGGGCAGCAAATCTTTATTTTATGTGGTTGTTTATAGTACACATATTCTGTGATAAGGAAGTATTCTTGCAGGATGAATTAAATTTGTAAGTTCAACCAACTCTTCAATTGTTTTCTTGTTTAGAGGCTGATAAATTTATACAGTAGGATTGTTTTGATTTTAATAAACACTGTACTGTCTAGTTGTCTCTCAGCTCTGATCATTTTGGTGCTCGATCTTTGTTTTCGCTGGAGCTATTTTGTTTCATCTTTTTGCATGGTCTTTCATTCACCCGTCATTGTTAAAACTTGGTGTCGGCATGGACAATCACTCGTTTTGGTTGAGATTCATTTGTGACGAAACGTGAGTGAAGAAGTAACATGCATAAAATTTCAAGACAAGTGGGAGACAAATTTGTCCATTAAGGGAAAGGGACAATAGTGCTTTTCAAACCATGTGGAATATGTGGGAGAAACGTCAAAAAAAACGAAAAAACAAACTAGTCCTTGTTAGCATAATAAATATCTTGATATGAAATGGCCATTCTGCATTTACATGCCATGTTTTGACTCAATTCTCATTTGATTGGCTACGGATGAATCAACGACATCTCTTCTTTTCTTTTCTTTTTTTAATTTTCCTTCTCCATTTTCTTAGCTACCAAACAGGCCTCCCGATTGGTCCCCTAGATGAACATGAAAAGGGGGAAGGCCAGAAGATAATAAAAATCCTGTTTCGGGTGAAGGCCAGAAGATAATAAAAATCCTGTTTCTCAATTTCTAACAAAAGCCTTGAGTATTTTGCCTTTTTACTATATAAAGGGAAGTGAGGTATCTCTAACATTGGCAGGAAAGAACACCTAGGGAAAAGGTAGAAGATTATAGTATATTTATATATTAGTCGCTAGTCTTATAACCAGAGATATTTGAATCACAATAAAGACCCCATATGAGAGAGTACCCAACACATAGTCCGTCGAAGATGATTCGATTCTATAGTGCTGACGGCAATATTTCCTGACGAGTATATAGCCTATTTGCATATAATTTGTTCCCGAAAAAGTGAGTCTCGTTTAATAAGCAGCGTGCATCGGCATGGCGGTAGAGATAGGAGAAAATGACACATTCACGCGGAAACTACGCGCAGGAAGACTGTGCAGTGCACCATATCTTTGGCTTTGAATTGCACTTTTGAAAAAAAAAGTGTGGATAATAAATATAGAAACATGTGACATAAACAGGGACCATAATAAAAGTCTGGGTGTGCTTTTAGCTTTTTCTTGCCCATACCTCACCCACCCTTCACAGTCACTTCATGTTTGCCCTTCCCACTTTATTTATTTCGACTACTTTTTTTTTTTTTTCCATTCTTTTTATAGTATTATATGAATCTTGTTTCTTTGTTGGTGAAAGATATTGAGAGAAGCACATAACAATGTGTGGCATGTGCTATTGGTGGTCTCAAGTACACTACAGCCAAAGCAGACCACGTGGTGGTCATAGTCAAATCATCATAATACAAATAAGTGTATCTAAATCGCCCTTTGGACCAGCAAACAAATATAAGCAAAGAAAAAAAAACATGGAAAATAAAATTGAGACCCTACCTACCATTCACATTACCTTTCTCAAGTCATTGCTTTGAATTCTTTTTTAACATATATATTTTCCAAGAATGGTGTTGAAGCAAGATCAAAGTTTACGGACTCACGAAAATGTCAACATTTCACATGGTAAAAACTTACTTAATACTATAACAATATACAACTGCCAGGTTGCACCTTCTTTAGAAACAATTTGAATAACATATACATCTGACTTACTTGGTACCTCCATAGCCATAGCTGATAGCACCCTACTCCAAGACACACTTTGGGAGGAGCCGAGGATAGAGCCAGGATTTTTTATAAGTAGGGTCGAATGAGTAAAAATGAATTTTACTCATATGGGTTGGGGCAAAAATAAATTTTAAAGGGGAGTCAAATAAGTAAAAATTAGGTGAAAATTATACCAATCTCTTAAAAAATTGGAGGAGGCAGCGGGGTCAGCTGCCCCCCTTGACTCTTAATCCCTCCGGCCCTGGGAGGAGGAGAGGACCAGAAGGGATTGCTTCTTAGCACTTGCCACATGTCTATCACACCTATCACTAAAAAAGAAAATTGCTAGTTTATTTTTATAACTCCACCGGTTTACGCGAAGAACATTGCTATGTAAAAGTTTGGCCCCCTCGAAATTGTTGGATTGTGATGCTTTTTGTGTTGATTTCTCTCAGAGATTGGGCATCTATTGAATATTAACCTTGCCCTAAAGACTAAGACTACATTCAAACCACCGGTTTCACCTTATCCAACGCAAATGAACTAACCTTAAAAGGAATGGAATTTTCCAACCGTGTCTGTTCCACGATTAATCTAAAACCAGTTGAGGCAAAATGGGTAAGGTCTTCACTAGATATTCCCAGATGATGTAACTAGCATAAGAAAAAGAAACTCACTTAAAGACAGAAAGGAAAGAAAAATGATTCAATTTACCATTTTCTGTTCAGTTTAAAGAAAGGCCAATGCCAAAAATGAGCTAAATGAAAGGAAAGAAAAAGAAACTACAAATGATTCAATTTACCATTTTCTGTTCAGTTTAAAGCTTATGAAAAGGAATAAAATAAGGAAGTTTAAAATAATTCACTTAAAGACTGCGGACTAACACACTGTGAGGCTTACTACAACACATCAGACTGGAGGTTGATTCTACTAAAACCAAAAATAAAATAAAATAAGGAAATGCCTTCCAATTTTCTCTGAAATTCGTAGGACAAACCATACACACCCAAGTCCTTGAAATAAACCAACCAAACATAAACAAGTTCACAAATAGATCCAATCTCTCACAAACTCGAAATCATGTCCTCCTTCCTTTTTCTGACATATGTAATGAAATTATTACCAAACATGACCTATGAAAGTATGTTTTCTATATGTGATGTTGCTGGAAGCTCATCCTCTTTGTATGGTATATACTCTAAAATCTAGTTCATGACCAATGATTTGGATCATGGAATTTCCAGAAGGATGCCATTGATGTCTGGATACCTACACCGCCTGAAGAGATGTGCAGAAACCGTGCCAATCCCGTTGTCGCCCCATTCTTCCGGGGGCAAGTGTTTTGGATCCACACATTGTCTTCACCGGCTATAACTCCACATGCAAAGACAAGAACCGAGTGGATAGCCTCAGTAGCCCGATCGTTTACATCTTCATCCTCGTATCCCCAATAAACGTCCCCCTTGGAGCGCGCATGCACACACACACAAAAAAAAAAAGCAAGACAAAAAAAAAATTAAGAGAGATAAATCTATACTATGTATTAACGCAATGTCACTTTTTGTGAAAAGGGTCCTCATCGTGACAAGTGTCCCATGCCCTTTTTTCTTTCCTCAGCTAAAGAAAGATTTTATTGATCATTGAAACAAGTTACAACGATTAAAAGAATCCAAAGAGTGATGGCTTGACAACAAGAAAAATTGGCAATTCATCAAAGTTAGAATCCCAGCCCTCGATAGGGGAGGGGAGACCAACCAAGTGTCCCATGCTCTTTCCATTCCTTAATTTAATAGACTCTACAACATATCCTAATATTAGCCCTACTCCCTATTCCTAAAAAGGAATTATTAGATACCTACCATTCCCATTATATAAGGAATTATTAGGAATGTGGGTCTCTTTTGTTTTTATAAAGATTAGAAATTTGTGATTTTTTCTAGTCTTTTCGCACATCGAGGGAGGCAAAACACTTTTTTCTACTTAGTTATTCTAATGTTATTCATGTTGGCTCTATGTCACCTCCTCATAAGCAAACTTCATGGACGTTGTTAGCATATTCATTAGTTGATGGTAAGGGTGACATTGAACATTGAACAATGACACATAGTATACAGACGAGATTGATACAGAAAAAAAAATGCAAGGACAATTTCGAAACCAACTGACAAAAAGTAGATAAATCATTTAGTTTGAATATTTGGGTGATGGTAACCACCACCACTGAGTAAAAATTACCTTAAAAGATGTAAGATTGTATAAAAAATTTGAAAAATGTAATGAAAATGTAACTTTAAGGTGCTTTTCACAACTAAAGAGACCACTAACGAAACAAATGGGAAAAATTCCACGGGATCACATTGAATCACCAAATTTAGTGTTTTGAAAAGAGATGGTAACATCGTGCACAAGACAATCAGCAACCCAAGAACAGTATAAACACATATAACAGTATAAGCATGTACATCAGAAAAACACAATAGCGTACCTTGGAGTACATAGGATTACGGTTCAAGCGCACTAAACTTGACAGTTGCCTAACCCTTCAAAGTTTTCACGATAGCCTGGAAGTTGAGAGTGGGAGAACCAGAACGAGCCATCTCCTTGACCTGATAGTTAATATAGTAGCACCGAAAATACTTACCCTCGATGTATGCCTTGAGGACCTTCACAAACTGGTAGTTTGTACTTTGTACTCTACAATTTCAGAGAGAGGTCAAACCAAATACAAAGAAAGAGGAGTTGATCAAATAGGTGAGAACAGAAGAATTAAATGAACCAACAAAAGCCCAAACATGCACGCACATACGTTCTATTTGTTGTGCTCGTCAAGCGCGAACTTTCAATATCTTCCCATCCACTCCAATCTCCAGGGGGGCCGTCCAGCGGAATTGGTCTAACAGGGATCATGTAAAATTTTTTCATGGGGAATATCCCCAATATCACCCCTGCAGGTATATAAAGCAAAGCTATGCAAATTAAAGGGGAGAGGGAAATAGAATTAAAGAGGGGAAGGGAGAGCAAATTTGAAGAAAAAGTAGAATAACTAGGTCAAAAAGAGGGCAAAATGGGTTCCAAACCAATCATTAGAGGGCAAAGGTTATAGGTGATGTCTCCACCTTGTGAATCTTCTTGGGTTATGAATAAATTATTCAAGATCCGAAGTATCTGCCAGACATATCATTGATAATGGTGGCGATACTCATCTTTAGGTTGATAACTGGCATAGTGGCATCCCTCAGGCCCTTTGGATTGCCCAAGGTATTTGGAGGCCGCGGGCGAAATCATAGGATGGGGGCCCTACATATTTTTAGAATTAAACAACAATCATAGATATGTTTATTTATATATTTATTTTGGTCCATACTAAGCACGCCAAATGCTTTGGTTCGGCAGCCGAAGTGGTTGCCTTGTATCCTCGCTGGGCTAGGTTCGAAACACAGCACCTGCAATTGTTCAGTAGTATTTTTTGGCGTAAAAACACATAGTAAAAAGAATGTAATCTACCGGGATTCGACCACGGGTATTCATTGAGGGTACCAATCGCCTTACCATAAGAAACTTACATGTCTTCAAAGTACAAACACAAAATATATATATACTTATTATAGAAGGGGCCCCATATTTTAGGCCCAAATTTGGAGTCCCAGGCCGAGGCCTCTTGGGCCTTGCCCTAGGGCCGGGACTGTTTGGATATAAGGTTTGGTGAGAAGGAGGTATTTAATCTTTGTAGAACATTAATTGCATGCTAAAGTATCGTCCATAACATCCCTTCGGAGTTGGAAATGGCCGAGTTGCAGGAAGAGAACTACTTTGGAAATAATTGGTAACACCCCCAATGTTCTAAAAATAGCTAAGCGCTAGTCGAGCGGAAAAGGGGCACTGAGACGCCGACTAGTCCGAAGTTGACCCGGTTTACTAATAAATTCGATCAAATAGAAGAATTCTTCAACTCAAGTTTTTATTTATGTAAACATTCACGTACCCCGCACTCGAAGACCCTCTTTCTGTAATCCAGCAGCTGTGTATCCGTCATTCTGGCATCGTTGACATTTCAGCTTTCTCTTAGCTCTTGCCTCAGCTATTAGCTTAAATAGACGTTCGTCCCGATCATCATCTTGCTTTTGTTTCTCCTTCACTCTCCTCACCTAGGCTACCTATTCAACGTTGATGTCTCCTACGTCTTTTTTCTTGCTCCTCCCTCAGCAATCTTGCAGACGGACGTTGACCCGGTTCACCAAAAATCAACATTCTAATCAAAACAGAACAAGATTAACGGAAGCAGTAGATAAAATAATAATAAAACGAGAACGCAACAACTTCGAAACAAACAATTCAACACATACGTCAACAGTCATCAATCAACTATCAACGACAAACAAAGGGGGAACCAACCATTGACGACATGGAGTCTTGTCCAAAAACCTCCGTAAGCCTTAGCTCTGATACCAAGTTAAAGCATCTAACTCAAAACCAATTGGCAATGAGTAGAGAGACTGCCTAGGCTCATATACTAGTTTTGGAGGTGATTATTAACGGATGTGTGACAAGCTCTAACAAACTTTTTAGGGTAGAAGAAACCATGGTATACGCCGTGTTTTAGGATCACTTATGGTTGCTGCACTATAGACATAAGAAATAAACGTATTATTTATCAACGACAATGATTTTATGATTAATTTTTCGTCTTCCACTTAGCAATAGCAGCTTTATTCTGTTAGTTTTTTATATAGTTCAAGACTTCAAGTACTCCATTGTTATTATCATGAACTTTCTATGGCTTCTGGCAGTTCAACACAAACTGTAAGCTTCATGAACAAAAGAAAGAACCTTCTAGCAGTTGGAATCCTTTCTTTGCTGATAAAAAAATAAAATAAAATAGAGCTGTGGCACATTCATTACTTGACTGACAGATGTATATTTATCCTAGTATTCACACTATAGCTGGAAGCTCACTTCATCTTCAGTTTTCACATTTGATTGTAAATGAATTATGAATAAAATATCATCGTTAACGCAAACGAATGCAATGTCAAGGTTTTTTATTTTCCTCGTGCACGGAGATAACTTTGCAGTGTGGATGAAATCATGATATCTGGCGTGTTATCGGAACAATTTGCTAATGCTGTGACGTAGGCTGATGGGGAGATGTGTAACGAAACTTCATGTACCCTTTCACTTAGACATTTTATCGAGCGCCTGAAATACTTGATTGTTTAAGCCAAAAACCTAACACCTGTGACTCTTTCACCTCAACCTTCACAGGACCATAATACAGATGAACGTGCTATCATTTTAAACGTTCATAGGAGCATAACAGGATTATAAAAGAACAAATACCTACCACACATTCATGATCTCTATCATCCGCATGAACATATACATATTACATACCACAAACGTACTACAAAGTCATGTTCCCGTTTTCTCGTCGAAGGAACTAATTAGGAAATTTGGGGAAGAGGTCCACTTACAACTTTTCACGTAGGCTCATACACTTCTTGTTGTAATGGATCTAATGAAAGTGAGGGGGGCACCCAGACCCCGGTATACATAGGCGGCTGCGAGTGGTCGTTTTTCCTACTCTATTCCAGAGGAGCCGAAAAGGATGTCTGAATCGCAGCAGCGGCCGTAGCCATTCCTTTAGCGGAGGCCGTACATGGTGTGTTGAGGCGGTGGAAGGGAGCACATGCTGATGCGGGCAGCAGAGGCGAGGGCCTGAGGCAGTGGAGCAGTGGATGATGGCCTTGGTGGTTTCGTCTGGTTTCCAAGAAAATATGCATAAGCAGCGCTTCAAGCTTCGTCTGGTTTCCACGAAAATAAAGGAAATAAAACGCGTCATCCCTTTTCTTCAATCGAAATATTAATGATAAAAAGATTGAGGGATCGCACTTTGCTTAATGTTTTTGGTGGGTTTCTAACAGCAATATAGCAGTACCAGCTTGAAAACGAAGTTCGCAGAGAGAGAGAGAGAGAGAGAGAGAGAGAGAAATGAGTTGCTTGACTTGCTTCCAGCCTCGGAGAGAACGGAACAAAAAATTGTAGTGAGAGGTTCCACCGAGACTTGAACTCGGGTTACTGGATTCAGAGTCCAATGTCCTAACCGCTAGACCATGGAACCACGTATCTCACTTGTTCAATTTGGTTGAAACAATAGTAATTAAAACATAAAACATAACATGTTCAAAATTAGTTCTAGTATCTCTTACAAATTCATCATTAGTTTATATTCCATCCGTCTCAATTTGTTGTGTCTATTTTAACTTTTTCGTAATTTAAAAAGACATTATAATTACATTGACTTTTTATTAGTTTTACTATTCTACCTCTTCGTCAAAATATTAAAATTATGCAATATATATATATAACTGTACGAAGATGATGGTGTTGGTCTTGTTGGAAGCAATTCAAGTTGATATGCCATCATGTCAGGGGAGAATGACAACTAAAATTCCACACTTGAGTGTACTTTGAAAATCAAATTTGAAAGGCTTAATTGTAAGAACACTCCTTAAACTATCACTTTTTGACAACTTGACCCCCTTAAGTTTAAATTCGAGCAACTTCACCCTCCTAACTACCAAATTCGAGCAACTTCACCCCCTCCCCCATTTTCCGTCCAATTCTGTTATGAATTTGGATGGAAATTTTCAAAATTGGATGGAAAAGTAAATCAATGTACAAAAATGCCCTTACAAAGATGTCCGGTTGACAAAGTGGTCGACCACCGCTGGTCGTCCCGCCTCTTATCCGGTTGGTTCTGTCGTCCAAGATTTTCTTTTGCCAAATAATAAAAACTTCATCAATATAATCATCAAAATAATAAATAGTAATGTATATAATTTTTCAACAAATTATCATGCATATTTTTCCAACAATCCCTAATTTCATGGGGAGGGTGAGACCATGCCGGACTTGGAAATGTGACAACTTCGGCGGGTGGGCATTGGTACTCGTCTAGATAAGTGGCTATTGTAACAGGGTTCACAACTATTGTTTTTGAACCTATATATAGTAGAGGTAATGTGCCTTGTTTCCCTATTGACCTCCATATTTGAGTAAAAATTTCGAACTACACCATCGCGAAAGCCAGTTATCGAAAAGTCCTTTCGCGGACTAAATATTTTCTCGACCTTCAAAAATAGCATAAAGTCTCTTGGATTCAATGATTAATATTAACAAAGACTTATTGAGCTCAATACATACTTTAACGGATTTATTTAGATGAATTTTTGAGCTACAGGTTGACGAACCGGCTGACAGACCAGAGAAGTGTGTCAACCAGAGGGCACCGGACGACAACCCGGACGACCGCCTAGTCGACCAAGCGGACGACTGCCTGTCAACGTAATTTTTTTTAAAAAGGGTACCTACGTAATTTTGCTGGTCTCCATCCATTTTTTTAACGGAGAATAGGGGAGGGGGTGTAGTTGCTCGAATTTGGTAGTTAGGGGGGTGAAGTTGCTCGAATTTAAACTTAAGGGGGTGAAGTTGCCAAAAAATAATAGTTTAGAGGGTGTTCTTGCAATTAAGCCAATTTGAAATTATAACCTTTTTAAATGTAAAAGCAAATGAATGGTAAAATGGTACACCCATTGTTCCTTTTTTAAAATCCAGTATTCTATTTTAGACTCTCTTAAAAAGAGTCCAATTTGTAAAGTTAGTGAGTAAAAGTTTGTAAATTTTCCATTTTGCCTCTAAAAGTAGATTCTATTTTGAAAATTTAGTAAATAAAAATGTAATGAGATGTCTCTATAGAGGGTAAAGATGGAAAGTAGAGGTAAAAGTTGATGTGAAATGTATAATGATAATGACTTTGTTCGTTTCTGTACTTATAAACATTGTTTTAACTTTGTTTTCTAATCATTTTCATATATCTTTCTTCAATCACTACCCTATTTTTTTAATTATTACTTTCTCTTTCTACTCATTACTTCTCTCTCCAATCATTACCCTATTTCTCTTTCCACCCACTACCAAAACTAAAAACTCGCAAACGAACAAGGCAGATGTCTTTTTAATAAATTGGAGTTACGAAGCGAGACACTTAAAAGGAACGGAGGGAGTAATATACTAATATGCATATCAAAAATGGAAAATTTTGAAACAAACATATCATTTTAAGACATCCCAAAAATGAATAAAAGTACAACAGATTAGGACAAAAGGAGTAGCTCGAATGCGGGACATTTTGCAATTTTGCTAGCGTGCTTGCCATTTTGCTAGTCAAAGCTAAAAGTAAGCAGATTTGCAATTTCTTAAGTTTGATTATAAACTTACCAACATTTTACATTTGTACGTGATCTCTAAGAGATGTTCCCAGTGATAACATGGTTATGATAAGCAAAATCCTTTAAAAGTTTTTGCCATACAAATCTCCAAGTGATGTTCCCAGTGATAAAATGGTTATGAATCTATTCTGAAAAAATATAAATTTGTTACCAATGGAATGTTTCGCTAAAGTCTAACGTAATTGTGTTGTCGCCCCCAAGACAAGAAAGTTTTTTTTTTTTTTTTGAAAAAGGAAACTTCTCCAAAAAGAAATTTGAAGGTATGAAAACAATTACTTAAACATTAGGAGGCACTCCATTAATAAACTTGAAATTATTGTCTATTTTACTTAAATGCAATTCTATCTTACTTCTAAAAAAAATCTCTACAAAACACGAGCCAAAAATAAAAAATAAAACACTACTAGTGACTCAGCCTGGGGCTTAACTATTGGGCCTAACATACCCTTATTTCTGACCAATCGAACTGCCCTAGCTGTCCGTGAATACGTCTTCCTTCCGAGAATGAATTGGTTTTCTTTAGGCTTATGTTTCTTCATCGAGTCGCTTCGGTGACAGCCGTGATACCTCAGGGCCATTGCAGATCTCAATAAGGTATCATTCACTATTGTCTCTGAGTTTAGGTTTAGCCACCTTCGTTGCTTCCGTTTAGATACTCTATGGGGTCTGTTTGGGAAGAAGACAATGATTGCGTAGCCGTAAGACCTCCTTTACTCAATAATATTGATTTTGACTACTGGGAAGCTCGAATGAGAGCGTACCTTGGGTTGATGAATGAACGTGTCTGGGAGTCTATAGAATATGGCTATGATCCTCCCACCGTCACTGACACGGAGACTAATGAAACAAGATTGAAAACCTACGAAGAATTTGATCAAACTGAACGTGATAACTTGCACTATAACTATCAGGCATTGAATGCCATATTTTGTGCCATCACTGATATTGACTGTGGGAGGATTTCAAAGTGTGTGATAGCCAAGGAGGCTTTGGACATCCTCAGAGTTGCACACGAGGACACTCCCGCGATGAAATATAGGAAACTACAGAATTTGGATATTATGTTTGAAGAGTGTAGGATGCAAGAGTCTGAAACAATACGTAAGTTCTATCTTAGGCTTAGTGATATTGTCATCTCCATGACCAGACTGGGTGAGTCGGTCAGTGAATCAAGAATTGTGAGAAAAATTCTTAGGTCCCTACCAAAGCGTTTCAGCCTCAAAGTCAGTATCATAGAATGCAAAAAGGACATTGGTTCCATGACGGTTGAGAAACTAGTAGAGTCCCTTGAAATTTACGAGATTAACCATTTTCCATTTATGGATTCTGATAGCAGCAACAATCAAGGTATGTCCTCGAAGAGTGTTCAACTGGACAATGTTGAGTCGGATGGTGAGGTAGATATGGATGACGAAGAGATGGCCAAGTTTGAAATGTTTCGGGAGTTCCTCAAATTTAGCAAGGGTGATAGTTCCTCGCAAGCTCAGAAGGTCCATGGTAACAATATGTCACACCCATCTAGAGGGGATAAGTATGGCTAAAAAACCAAGCCAAAGAAAGGTCGTGGTATACAATGTCATGAGTGTCGAGGGTATGGCCATGTTCAAAAGGAGTGTGCCAATAGGAAGAAAGGAACGATTTATAGACAAGTAAAGCCCTTTTAATTTCCAAGGTATTGGCCTTAAAAAACAAAGGCTTCATTTTTATTTGGGATGATGATAGTGAATGAGAAATATCAATCTGATGCTTCTGATTCTAAGTAAGGCAGTGTTGACGTCATTATTTTCCTAGTTGCCATGACACATTCGTGAATCGTGACACCGTGGTGAACCTCCTTCAACTAAACTGGCGGTAAAATTGGTTAGTGTTCCAGGGTAACTTTACTGTTTCTTGGACTTCTATGGGGTGCAGCACATTCCAATTAAATGGCGTTGAGGATACTTCTTTAGTTTGCGTTTCTTGCCGTTTCTTCACCGTGTTTTGGTACAATGGATTGGTAAGTTCTAATTCAAAGAATTCTAGACCCCATGTTAGTAATGCTTGAGGTTGAGCTATCATATAGAGCAGTTATGACATGATGTGCTTGGATATACGTTTTTTTGCTTGAACTAGATATTTTGCAGTCCTTTTTATTATTATTTATCTTTGGTTCTCTTTCCCGTTTAAATCAGATTTTTTTTTCCTGGTGCTTTGTTTGCATCGGAACTACTTCCATAAAATTTTCCAAATGCTCTTCCTTTTAGATTGGAAAGCAAGTTACCAAGAAATGGTGTAACCTCGGGCATGTCTAGGTTTTATGAGCCGTAAGCCTTGTCTCCAAGCTTGTCAATGGCTCCTTCCAAGAAATAACCCACTACAATATTGTAGCTGATAATGTGCCTGGGAAACAAATCTAGGAAAAGGGGGAATAATCAACAAAGATAGATTGTTAACTTAACTGAATCCAACATTCTATCATGCTCCTTCCAAGAAAGATAGATTTGTTAATTTGTTTGATGCTCTTTCCAGCAGTGGTTCCTCTTTTCCTCTCTTCCTTTTTTCTTTCCAGTTTTGATAGTTAGCCCCACACGGTTCATGAAACAAAGCTTCATTTTGAAGAAGTGTAAAGATAGTGCTCTTGTTAGGGATCCAATGTCCTGTCCATTATACCATTGCCAATTGCACCTTGACCTCAATAAAGTTTTCCTAGGCACTAGAGGTGCTCCCCACCCTTCTTTTAGACTCCATGCGGTTTTCTCTGCTGTGTCTGTAAATTCTTTTCGTTTAGCCCCTTTCTTTCTTGAACACTTCGGCCCCGTTTTATTGGTCTGTCTTGTATTAAGGGATGTACATTCTCACCCGATGTAACCTTAACACCCACCGGATTATTACAGGTGCAATTGTTAATAGCACATAGTACTATCAAGTATATTTGTATGTATCTGTTTCAACCAATGGAACAAATTAACCATCTTTTAGACAAACGACATCAATATGACTCAGAAATTATTCATCGAGCCTTAAACTATAAAGCTGTGCCGTTGGATTCACAGTTGGCTCTGTCTTTGGTAGTTTACTTCTAGCGACTTCTAGTGTTAATTGTCAGTCTTGCTACTTAGGATCATGCCAGAAGTTTCTCTCTCTCTCTCTCTCTCTCTCTCTCTCTCTCTCTCTACACACACACACACACACAGAGTCAGCAGCATATCTTGTTGGAACTGATGTAAGAAGAAGGGAATTAAAGTCCCTAGAAGTGTAGAACAATTTAATGCCCTACGTATGTGCTATAGTCTCTGAAAGCTGCGGCCGATTTTGCTGCCCCTCTGGCATTTAAAACAGTTTGTCCTCGTAACATTATTTTCTTGGTGTCGCCTTCCTACTGTCACTCTCATTTACTAACATTTTCTATTAACTCCTCTGTTTTCTTCCCCCTTCCATTTCCTTATTAACCTCTTGCCCGCATTAATCAGTCTTTCTATATGGGTACGTGGTGATCATAATGGCAAAACTATTTTTATTAATATCAAAATGGTTTAATTGCAAGGACACCTCTTCAACTATTACGTTTTATCAACATCACCCCCTCAACTAAAAAACTCATCAACCACACCCACTCAACTATCAATTTTCATCAACTTCACTCCTTCTGTCCAAATCTGTTAGAAAATGTCAACATTTTAGGGTAACTTTGATGGAAAAAAGAATTTGATGACTAAATTGCCCTTGGCCTTGGGCGGGAATAAGTTTTGGGGTATTTTTTATATCAACAAAACACCACCAAACAACTTGAAACCCAGATTCTTTACTGCTCTCTCTCTACTACTTCTCTCTCATCTCTATTCCATCTTCTCCCAGAAATTGGAAACCCAGATTCCCACCAAACTCCACTACTTGTCTTTCATCTCTACTCCATCTTCTTCTCCTCTCCCTCTTTTACAACCCATCTCCTTTCCTCATCTGTCCAACCCGGCCAAACCCAGAAAAATCAAAACCCAAAATTTAGACAAAAGAACCATAGCTGATAGCCCTGAGTACTAGATATCAATGCAACACCAAGTACTGATAACCAAATTTTTCAGCAAATGAACATAAATATTTTTCGTTCATCATACTTGCATTGATGTAACATCTCGTCTTCAAATAGAAGAGAATCAACAGCCTCCATGTCCAACCATAAACCAAAAGTGAGCTTATGAACAACAAATAGAACCTAAAAATTTGTATCTCTAACAATCCAAGACGGTGTGTACGTACATGTCTTCATATAAAAGAATGGAAATATTAAAAGAAAATTCTTCTTAACAGTTCCCTTTCAACAGTAGAGCAATATCCGTCTCCAACAATAAAGGTAGAATCGTCAACCTACAGATGAAGAAAGTCTTATCACGTCAACCTTCTTGAACACATTAGGCCCGTTCAATTGCCAGGAAAGTTCAGGAAAGATTTTTCCATAATTTTTTTAGTGTTCAGTTGGCAGGAAAATTCTAAGACTTACCAATTTAAGTTTTTCTGCAAGAATTACTTTCCTGCAAAAGTGATCCTGCAAAAAACACAGGATTTTGGGTCACGGGAAAAGGAAAATGAGTGAACACTCACAAAATTTTTCCGAAAGTTTCTTTTTCTTGACAAATGAACAATTAAACCTTAATTTTTCTTGCAAAATTCTTTTGTCAAATGAACACTCACAGAAAAATAATTTTCTTTTTTTTTAACATCACCTCACTTCACTTTTTCTGGGAACTAATTTCCCACACAACTTTTTCGACAACTGAACGGAGCCTAGGGAGTGCAAAAAAATTTTGGGAAATTGATGAAAAATAGTAGTTTTGGGGAGTAATTTTATTTCCTGAAATTTCTTTGACAAAAGAATTTTCAAAAAAATTAAGGTTTGGGTTGTTCCCTGGAAAAAATTTCCGGAAAAATTTGAAATGTAATCCTTTCCCAACATTGTTTTTTTGCCGGAAAATAGTGAGAAACATGTTTTTTTCAACTACCTAGCATGATCTGGCATGGGATGATTCCCTAAGACCCCGTTCAGTTGCCAGGAAAATACAAGAAATGATGGAAAAATCAACTTTCCCATATTTTTTGTCGTACCCAGCTGACAGGAAAGAAGTGGGAAATATGTTTTTAAATTTTCCTGCAAGATTTACTTTCTTGCAAAAGTGATCCGGCCAAAAGCATAAGATTTTGCATCACGGGAAAAGCTTCCTCCATTATGGGGTCAAAATAATTGGCGGATAAGAAAAAAAAGTAAATGACGCCAATACCAAAAAAATACGAATTGGAGTAGGATCTTAGAAAGGCACTTTGAGCTTTACATGAGTAACAACAATTTCGATTACTATGATGCTTTCTGAGATAATTATTGTGGAAACAGATTGGTAGTTTATTTTTTTTGGAAGTATTTATTTATCTAGTTGTTAGTCTTCAATTTTGTTTTGTACTAACTAATTAAGCTTCCTCCATTATGGGGTCAAAATAATTGGCGGGTAAGAAAAAAAAGTGAATGACGCCAATACCAAAAAAATACGAATTGGAGTAGGATCTTAGAAAGGCACTTTGAGATTTACATGAGTAACAACAATTTCGACTACTATGGTGCTTTCTGAGATAATTATTGTGGAAACAGATTGGTAGTTTATTTTTTTTGGAAGTATTTATTTATCTAGTCGTTAGTCTTCAATTTTGTTTTGTACTAACTAATTATCAGTGAGTTTTGTATTGGCAACTAATCAAGCACGGTCGTTTAACATTTGTTTATTTAATTATCATCTACTTATTTTAAACTTCATTTGTACGGTTGATTATCAGATGATGTTAATTTAAATGGGGGATTTGCTTGACCGTTCAAAAGAAGATAGCAAATTGAATAGGCAATTGCAAGTCGATTTTTTCATTTCATGTTAAGGCTTTGTATTAGATAAAATACATTTTTCGTATGTGTTAATTTTTAAAATATGATAAACTATTATTTAGCTGTCAAAGTTACTTTTATTTAAAATTAGCTATGAAAATAAAAATGAAGAAGTTTCTCATAAGTGTCTTTTCCCAGCAAATAAACCACTAGACTTTAATTTTCTTGCAAAATTTTTTTGTCAAATGAACACTCATAGGAAAATAGATTTTTTTTTCCTTTACTTCACTTTACTTAACTTTTTTTGCGAATAACTTTCCGGTACAACATTCCAGACAATTGAACGGAGCCTAAGACATTTCTGGAGGGAAAAATCAACCAAATATCACGGGAAGTCATCACAATATTTTAAACCACAACTTGCAAATTACAGTCTACACTAGGAACAATTGAATAATAAATCGGTCACATCTTATAATCTACTCTAGCACTAAAGTTAGTTTGCGGCCCATGAACCTGTCCCCAGCTTCCAATTACAAATCAAGTAAAACTGAAGTGTCAATCAGAACATGCTGGTTTCGATAAATCATTACTAAACATGAAAATTAAAGAAGCAAACCATGCCAGCAAGAACCAAATGAGATGTGACAGGGAACAATCCATGCCGGACTATCATCATCCTACATCGACAGCTAGCTTTGGTGTTTCAATATGTTTGGGAAGAACTAAGTGAAAACCAAAGTTAATGTGGATGCATAGATACCATACAATAATCAAATGAAGAGGACCTAGCAGTGTCTATGATGAAATTGACTTTGATTAAAGTAGAAAACTAACTTGAAAGTAACACATTGTAGAACACATTATTCAATTGTTGTCGAATCCACCCTACACCAATCATGGGATAAATAATAACATAGTGGAACCATATACCATATGCAGGAAAGGTAATCAACTTTGGAAAGAAAAATTAGAGAAATAAGTACGTACCTCAAGGTGGAACTTGCGCTTTAGTCTTCAGACCCAAATGAGATTTAAGTATATCACTTCTGAACAAAGAAAAAGAAATCAATTCTAACTTTTACACTTATTCTCAAATTGCATAATGATAAACTCGAGTTCACGAGTGAGAGAAACAAAGTCTGTATATTATTGATATAAAAAGTTACTTAAACATTAGGTTACAACCCCTTGTATATAGGAAAAAGATGTAATCATAGCAAAACCTTAACTCAAAAATGAAAATTCCCAAAATTTGGGAAAAATATTAAAAAACTTCAATCGAAGCTGATGTCCAAAAATGTATGCATAATATATACATATATATACATAAAAGCATCTGCATATATATACTACAGAACTTATGAAAAATTAGGGAGAACTTGTACGGATTCGAGAGTTTGACGTGCTCTGTCAATGAAGGGTTTCGATTGGAGATGAAGGGAAAGAGGAGGAGGTCACGTTGGGTTCAAGGGTTTCGATCTTCTGGGTTTGGATGCATGTTGGCGTGAGAGAGAGAGTTATGAGGGAGAGAGGAGGGAAGAGGGAGATAGCGTTCTGGAAAAAAAAGGAGGGTCCAAAACCCTACTTTTAAAATAACGGGATAATTTAGTCTTTTCGTTCGTTTCCCTCCAAAATGGAAAGTAACATGTGGATATGATGGGGCCCCGCTAACATGGGCAAGTAAGCCTTTCAATATCAAGTGTTTTGAAATGATCCTTACCAGAATCTTCGAGGAATGTGTCATAACTTATTATGGGGTATGTTCAAGGTTTCATTGCAATCTCAAATGCGCTTTTGTTGGCCTATGGCCCTTTGTGTACAAGTTATTAGTAGGTGCAAATATATTGAAGTATTGAATCCACAATACTCCTAGATGAAACTAGGATTTAATTTGTAAACGGGGGCCGAACTATGAAGAGTAAGCGCAAGTACAACAACTCTGTAGACAAGTAAGTAGGTTGTTGATCTTTCTAGTATCAATCAACCATTGAGATAACCCGAAAATACTTTTCAGTTGTTTGAATTTCAAATGCCGAATAAAATTATGCTCAAAATGATTAAGCTCCATTCTTGAAAATCTTACAAAATAGAAAAAAACAGAAACTACGCAAGGGCCCTGGAACCCCATAGCCCACCAATGGTGCCATCTCTGCCTATATAAATTGTATGCTTTGGTTTTGGATCGGAGTAGTGTGAGCTGTCATTTTGTCGGGTTTTATAATCTAATCAGATTCATTAATTTTGTTGGAGTCGCGAGGTGAATCATGGATACAAAAATGAATATCGATCCAAACATGAAAGAGTGACTGACCTTACCGTTTCAAAGATTCTGTCTTGTTTGTAACGGGAGTTTAGTCCCCTCCATGTTAATGAACCATTTTTCCAACCCCGGAAAAATTCTACTCTAGACTATCCCAAGGGAAGGGAAGGGAAGGGAAGTGGGGAGGGTTGGATTTGAACGCTCGAAGTGCTCATGATATGTTCCACAAATCAAGTTAGGAGGCAACTTTGTCATTAAGGTATAATTCTACAACCACACTCATTTTATACACCCACACACACTTGAGTGTGCGGGCTCCACATACACTGCACACTCTAGTGTGTGTGGAGCTCACACACTTGTGTGTGTATGGATGCGTATTTAGGTGTGGTCCTAAAACTTCTGATGAGAGAAAAATGGTACTCCTAACAAGTTGATAAAGTTCAATGCACGTGGACGAATTAACGCTTTGTACGTACGGTATGTACTTTTAGCCCTTGCTTAGGTCATACCCTTTGTTCTACTACAAAAGAAGTAATACTCCATTCTTTTACATTTTCATTGTATTTATCTACACTACTACTGTATTTGGTAAAGCGAAAAAGGGGTTAAAGAAAAAGGGGATGCTGTTATAGAGAGATGGAGTAGACAAGAGTCACGAGGAAGGGCCAGGCCCGCATTGTATTGGTGGGTGGAGTACAAAAGCATGCACTTCACCGGAATTCCACCTTTGTCGTCTTCTTTTTTTCCTCAATGATCAATGAGAACATGATAATTCCCATCCCTTCTTGCCCCAGCAAAGCAGTACTCCACCTTTTTTAATAAAATCAATGTATGTTGCATGCCAATATAACTTTTCAAGCTAGCACAATTTCGAGCATAATTGTGTTTAGAGCTATCAATGCATTTGGGCTCATAAACATAATCGAACAACTCCGGCCATACTAGTGTGTGGAGTTGTATTCTAAAGTCATGCTTCTAGACTTTCTGATTTAATAATTGGTGTACGTTCACATTCATCACCTTATGAAACTATTAACACCCAAACATACATCAAACAACTTAAGTGAAAAATTAGAGTCAGTTTTCTTTGGATGAGGCAAGATGTGTTTAGATCCAACTCTGACCTCAACTAGAGATAAATTGATCAGTATATGAATAAAAATCTCAACGAGATTTGCGGTAAATAATTACTATCATATGTCTCAATAGTAATTTTTTTCCCTTAGTCGTAGTGTCACCTACTTATAGTAGTATCACATTGTTATGTTTGGTTGGATCTTCATTTGCTTCAGACTTCAGGGTTTGCTAATTTACGCACGCACTTGTGCACGATCGAACTTGCCTCTATGTTTGTTTGTTTTTCAACTACGTACTATACAGGTTCGTTTCCAAAAGAAGAAGTAAAACTTTTGGGGAGGCTACTGTATCTGCATCAATGCCAAGATTAAGGGATGGTGGCCCAGCCGCGCCCTGTGTATATATAATAATTGCCGCAAACCATTGTGGAAATTAAAGGGATGGTGGTCCTTAATGCGCCATAGCTGTAATAGGTATGACTACTATTTACTTTGCAAACCAGAAGAGACAGTACCAATTAATCCTTGCTAGCTGGTAAGAAATTAATTTGAGTAACTTTGACAAATAGAAACCAATCTTCTGATTACAACCACAAACAAACCGTACATTTGTCCCCCGCAGTAAAAAGTAGGCAATTTCGCCTCCGGCCATCCTCATTCACTTTTTGAGCTCCATTGTTCAATTAGTTTCATGGTTCAGCCTCAATCTTGAAGAGAAAGAGAACCAATATGTAATTTTCACAATACATACACTGTTTGTGAAGGATGTATATTTATCATCTTTTATCACAAAATTGGATAAAGGTTCACGAAGAATGGTGTAGTTTTTTTTTTTTTTTTTTGAACCGAAGAATGGTGTAGTTTTTTATGGTTCATTTACTTTGGTCAAACATCATGATTGTGACATATGGTGATTGATCAAAATGCAATCACATGATTCTACCTAAGTTTCACAATGAGTTTTCTACTTGAAAATTGTACAAGAAAAAAAATGGAATTTCCGTATGTTAAAGTTATGAACTTAGAGCATCTTCGGCAGTTTCATCCCACATGTCATTTAGAGGTTTCCCCAAGCCAAAGACCTTAGATCTCTGGCAGTCTCGCTCCACATTTGGCATTTTCCCCCTTTGTTATAGTCACTCGTCACACCCAGCCTGTCATTGTAGCACTTGGCAACATGCGTTTCTCTCTCTCTCTTGATTTGTAGGTTATCTTTGATTTGATAGTGGAGGTTTATGGTTTTGCATTGGAGTGTCGTGATTATATTCTGATTTAAGAGAATAGCATTTTTGGTGGGTGAAATTGGAGGTGGAGTTTAGGATGTTGGTGGACTGTTGATGCCGAAATTGGGGTGTATGTGGGCTGTTTGTGTTTATTTGGGTGTCAATTAGTTTGTCAAAGAAGTAAAGTGACGAAGATGGCATAGCCGATAGGTTTTAGTGTGTAGGAGGAGAGAGAGGGAGGTGAGTATGGTGGTACTATGGACTATGGAGGGACAAACATATATAGAGAGAATGATATTCAAATTGAGGGGTATTTCCGAAGGTGGGATAGTGGTGGCACTAAGGAGGTTGAGGAGGAATGTGTGTGATTTGAAAAGCCATTTTGATAAGATTCTTAGAGTGTCATATTTTTTTTGGATAGTCAAAATAACATTCAGTACTTTGAGCAGGCATTTTTGGTGGGGAGTGCTGGAGATGCTCTCAAATGCTTCGTTTACCAGATTGTGAATGATATACCGAAATAATTTTTTTTAATTACACAAATTTTAATTATTATTTCATCATATATCTAAGAACGGCGGGAGTAGTTTACTACAAAATAAATACAAACTACTACTACTACTAATACGGATGGGACTATACATTAAATAAAGATCCACATTACAACATGCCCAAGTTGGTAAATGCAACATAACTCCAAACCAGAACCGCCTCTATCTTCTCAATACATCCCTCCCACCACACACACATACCCCGCCCCTCAGGTCTTTATTCTCCCATTATTTTTATATATACTCCCAATGCTCAGTGTCTCTACCTCCGTCCCTTCCTCCACAGTTCTGAGTTCACTCTCTCTCACTTCCCTTTTCCCCACTATCCCTCTCCAAAACATGAGAGGGAAAATCGCCATGCCCATTCTCTTCTCCTTCCTCTTCCTCTCTCTCTCCCCCGCTTTCTCCACACCCCTTGACTACCAAACTTTGGTTCTATCCCCCCTTCCTAAACCTCACACCCTCTCATGGACCCAACAAGACTCCGAATCCCTCACCCTACCCGACCCATCACAAACCCCCACCACCACCCTCTCCGTTCAATTACATCACCGCGACTCTCTCTCCTCCCTCGAATCCACCCCGGATACCCTCTTCACCCGCCGTCTCCAACGCGACGCCGCCAGGGCCAAAACCCTAACGGACGCCGTTAAACTAGCTGCCAAAGCAAACGTCAGCCGCGCGCGTGGGAAGGGCGGGTTCAGCAGCTCCGTCACGTCGGGACTCGCCCAGGGCAGCGGCGAGTACTTCACCCGCATAGGCATCGGCACGCCCCCCAAATACTCTTACATGGTCCTCGACACAGGCAGCGACGTCGTCTGGATCCAGTGCTCCCCATGCAAGAAATGCTACACCCAGTCCGACCCGGTTTTCGACCCGAAAAAATCCACTACCTTCGCCGGCGTCACCTGCGGGTCCCCCTTGTGCCGCCGCCTCGACTCCCCTGGCTGCAACAACCGCCAGATGTGCCTATACCAAGTCTCCTACGGCGACGGCTCCTTCACTTTCGGCGAGTTCTCGACCGAAACGCTCACGTTTCGCAGAATCCGAGTTAAAAACATTGCCCTAGGCTGCGGCCACGACAACGAGGGGCTGTTCGTCGGTGCAGCCGGTTTGCTAGGCCTAGGCCGGGGGAAGTTGTCGTTTCCGAACCAGGCCGGACGCCGGTTCGGTAACAAGTTCTCCTACTGTTTAGTAGACCGATCCGCCTCGGCGAAACCGTCGTCGGTCGTTTTCGGCGAGTCGGCGGTTTCTCGAACCGCCGTTTTCACGCCGTTGCTCACTAACCCCAAGCTAGACACTTTCTACTACCTCGGACTCACGGGAATGAGCGTCGGCGGCGTTAGAGTCAAAGGGATCACGGAGTCTCTGTTCAAGCTTGATAGCACCGGTAACGGCGGGGTTATAATCGATTCGGGTACCTCCGTGACCCGGTTGACCCGACCCGCTTACGTGGCCTTGAGGGACGCATTTAGGGCCGGAGCGGCGGATTTGAAGAGGGCGGCGGATTTCTCGCTGTTCGACACGTGCTTTGATCTGTCTGGGAAGACGGTGGTGAAGGTGCCGACGGTGGTGATGCATTTCGTCGGAGCGAACGTGGCGTTGCCGGCGTCGAATTATTTGATTCCGGTGGATAGCAAAGGCAGTTTTTGCTTTGCGTTTGCGGGTACAATGAGCGGGTTGTCCATAATTGGGAATATACAGCAGCAGGGGTTCCGGGTTGTGTATGATTTGGCCGGGTCTCGGATCGGTTTTGCTCCACACGGGTGCGATTGATTTAGATGGATGGATGCTGGGGCTTGTTTGGGAGAAGGGAAAACTTCGTTCCCCTGCCTGTTTTTTTTTTTTTCTGAAAAGTTATTTGGAGGAAGAAAAGAGAGACTGTAAAGGCGGAACATCTCCACGTGGTGTTTGTTGTATTGTCTCACTTTAATTATTATTGGTGTAACGTTACAGGGTAAAGCAAAGCCAAATATAGTACTACTAGTATTTGCTTTAGCTTTTATGTCAACAATAACAATAGCTCTTCTATGAAAAGGAGTTCACATTATTATGACTAGGGGATGGTGATATTTTGCTGATTGGGGGTTTCTTGGCAAAATGATGTTTCAATACGAAATGATCATTAAGAATGTTGTTGTTGGGTTTCAGCTACCTTGAGTAATTGCCTGCTACACGTGGGAAGTATTAAATGATGAATTGGTTGTAAGAAACAATTTTGGTTATCCGTCAACTTTTATTTAGATAGATAGAATAGATAATTGTACGGTGGTGGTTGAATCTAGTTCTCTATCTGGATTCCGGGTTCAGATTTAGAACGGAGCCCCGCCCCTACCCGGGCCGGCGACAACTGGGAGGAATTTCGATGGTTTGATTACGTTCTTGCTCAAAGAGAGGAAGGTATAGAGATCTTTTATAAATTGCAACTGATGTCTGTCTTTAGAGTGACTTAGCTTAGGCTCAAAGTAAGCTTGTTCTAGGCATATGCCATAACCACTTCCTTGAGAAATGTCATGCAGGAACTCCAAGGAATTTGACCAAGTGATTGTGAGTAAGTAATAAGTGATATTCCATGATCTCACAAGTTTCATTCTTACGGAGACTAAACATTTCAAACCTTGGGGCCATTTGTAATTATGTCAGATCGTTGCCTTCGGGGCCCCAGGGTTCGCCGAGGTGCACGTAAACTGGTCTTGACATCCAGTTATCAAAAGAAAAAGAAACGTCATGCATGACATACCGAGTGCTTGGTGATGATCACGCTACAGAACTGATCCTTTGGTTTGCATGCAGACTCTATTTTAGTCCAGTGCTTGGGTTCAAAGCGCGACAAGCCGGCACGAACGCGTGTGGTGCGGCCCAAAGAGCTGTAGTAACGTTGCATGTAAATCATGGCTTGCAATCTAGGCGTGGATGATTTGTTGAAATCAAAGTTCTATTCGAGTAGGGAAATAACAGGGCGGATATCAAATTAAGTTCATTCTCTGGATACCTTCGACACTAGTGTGTCAGAAATGTGGACGGAAATTTCTCCCTGTTATTTTTCCTTTCAGTACTTGTATGTTCGCTCTTCCTTGGTTGAGCATGTGACTTTGATAGTGGCATCAAAATTGCCAAAGATGGCAAGATAGAGAAGTCCTTACCAGGGAATTTGAGATGTATAACCTCTCCATACGTTTTGTTTACAATTTTTACTCTCTATGATAACTCGGGTGTTTGAACTAGTTCACACGCATTTCGACTAATCTTAAAAATTAATCCCACGGTCCAGTTTTTACTCTATAATAACTCGGGTGTTTGAACTAGCTCACATGCATTTCGACTAATCTTAAAAACTAATCCCACGGTCCAGTTTTTACTCTATGATAACTGTTAGATCAAAACATAGAAGGCATAGTTGTGAAATTGACATATACGAGTAATATGCAATTTGTAATGTATTTCAGGAGAATGTGATGGGACTTTTACGGTGTAAATTAGAGCAGGTGGGGAGCGAATTAAAGATCCAACCAATCCACCGGTGATTGAGCCTGGGAGAGAGAGGAGGGTGTCAAGATCACGCCCAAGATTTTACTTTTTATTTATAGAGAGGAGTCAAACTGACGTTAACCTTTTTGTTTGTCGGTGCTTGATGTGCTATTGGGACTTGTCATCTCTACAGCATCTTTTTCTTTTACTAATTACTACTTTCTTTGTCCCTATTTATTTGTTCAATATCAATTTTTTAACTTATTAAGAAAATCAAATTTAATTTATTGATTTGAAAATTTAAATAATGTGAGCCATTGATTTTGAAATTGAATAATCAATTTAAACATGTATAAGTCAAAAAAAAGACAAATAAATCAAAACGAAGGGAGTACATTTTTTCTTTTTTTGGTGCAACATTTTCCAAGTCCTTTCGTTGATGGGCATTGTGGCCTTGTGGGTGTCTTTCACTTTACCACGAAAAGGACTATATGAAACTTTCATGACTAATTACTCTCCTTCTCTATATACGTTACCCATCGTACATAATCATACATGCATCTAGTCTAGCAATTGGACTTCGTTTTTTACAAGTTGGGTGTACCATTGTGCATTAGACGGTGAGAGTGGAACCCATGATTTGATCCGAGTCCTTAATTTCAATTCATTATGAAATCACCCATGAAAAAATACTAGTTACTTGGTCGAACATGAGGTCTAGTTTTGGCCAAACCTTGAATCGTTGGGCCAGATATGCCATTGTCTTATAGTGTAAGTTTTTAAAAATTGTGTAGTCGATCGTTCTACGAAAAATGGATTTCACAATTCAATAGCATAAGATAAACTAAATACGACCAAAATTGAGATACAATGTAGGTTGAAATATTAACCCATTTTGCTTCTAGGATGTGATTTACATGAATCTTAGGGAAAAAAAATTCTCTGTCGTAATGTTTATCGAGTGAATCAAGGATGTTTAGATATAAAGAAAAGAAATATACTCCAATACTCTATTCTTTACTTACCATATATAGTTTAAGACATGACTTTTTTTTAAAAAAAATTATTTTAAGACATGACTTACTACATCTTCGTTCTCATACTATTCTAATCGGCCCGAATATTATTTTAATACAATAATTTCAGCTTCCTCACAAGACATTTTCATAAACCCTGATTATATTTACCAACAATAGAGCTTTCCTGTGTTAACGTTATTTTTCTAGTATTTATTCTTTAAAGATGCTACAATATTGTTTATTTTATTAAGTTTTAGAAGAAATTACTGCCCACCACAAACTATATTATATGCTATTTTTCTAGTATTTATTCTTTAAAGATGCTACAATATTGTTTATTTTATTAAGTTTTAGAAGAAATTACTGCCCACCACAAACTATATTATATGCTATTTTTCTAGTATTTATTCTTTAAAGATGCTACAATATTGTTTATTTTATTAAGTTTTAGAAGAAATTACTGCCCACCACAAACTATATATGCAGGTAATATTAACTTTAACCTTATGTTTAGTAATAATATTTGAAAGCATATTTTGTAAATTTGGTTAGCTCATATCCAGATATGGCAATTATGAAGATCTGGTAGCTGTGGGAGCCAACTACTCCCTCCGTCCCTTATTTATAATCCGGTATTCCATTTTGGGTTGTCCCTTAATAAGTGTCCATTTTGTAAAGTTAGTGGGTAAAAGTTGGTGAATTGTGTATTTTATCTCTAAAAGTAGATCCCATTTTGAAACGTAAGTGAGTAAAAGTGTAATGATGATGGGTAAGTAGGAAAAGTGGAGGAAAAAGTTGATGTAAAAGGTATAATGATGATGTCTTTTTAATAAGTTGGAATTACGAAGCAGGACACTTAAAAAATGACGGAGGGAGTATTAATTTTGCCTATTGAAAGTTAGACAAGGTCATGATTGGTCTTTCTAAGATCCATGATTAAACTACTAGCTACTACTATAGCTAATACCATTCTCTGTGTTTCCTTTTATCTTTCCCCTTATCTATGCTGTTATTCTAGTGGTAACTAAAAACTAATCAAATGACCGGTCAGGGGGAAAAGGTTAAAGGTCTCTCTCTCTCTCTCTCTCGGTCAGGGGGAAAATGACGCAGCGGAATTCACGAGAGACTAGTTAGCGTACTAATTCAAACAAGATAAGCAACTCGTCGCAACGAGCAATTCTTGCGCACAAGAATAAAAGAGAAAATCTCTGCAATATTATTAATCAAAAAGTTGCGCAAACCCTGAGTTACAAACCTTTTTATAAGCCGAAATCCTAAAAACCCTAAAAATAAACTTGGAAATTAAAAAGTTCCAGAATTTAGGGTTTTTTCTAAAATTGAAAACAGGAAAGAAAAACAAGACTGTCCCAAAAAGAATCAATTTAAAAGAAATTAGGATTTAGGAGTTATTAACGAAACAAATCTTTCCTAAAACGGCAAAATAACGTAATTGAAAGCCTGAACGAAGGAATTAGGCCGAAAAACATTATTCATCATCAACCTCATGGTTATGAGTATGGACCAGAGCGTGAAAATAAGTCAGCCCACCAAGTTTGGGCCTATTCCGAGCTCGTTCGAATTTAGTCAATTTGGATAATCTGAAATTAAACACCGTTTGGACTTCTGAGGCTTGACTCGGTTCAACTGATTATGGAATTGGGTCTCTACGTGTTCTACATCAGAAAAGGGTTAAAGGGCCCCTCTCTCTCTCTCCATGGTGAATCGGTGATCCATGCGCAAAGAACAGAATCCCACGAATGGTGCATCCACAACAGTTGTTTAGTAGGTACATTCACCGAAACAATGCTTAATTTATCTTTTAACCCACAAACATCTCATCAGGACATTTTATCTTTCAAGGCACAGGGTTTTAAGAAGTGGATGGTAATTGGCAAAAGACATTCCTCGCTCAAAAGTTGGCCCACTGCCTTCAGCTAAAAGTCATCTGGCCAGACCGACTTCTAGTAGTATTTGTTTGGTAAATGTAAATTAAATTGAAGAATGTGACAGAGTATGTGCCACGCTGGACCTGCCATATGCTACTCTCGACGAGGTTTGTCAAACTTTTTGGGCACATCCAGCGGAAAATCCATCTCGAAAGGCTTATTAATTTTTGCAAGTGGAGTGTTAGACACATGTAATGTACCCCGGACTCGGAGAGCCTGTGGTGAGCTCTCTCACCACAGGGTTGTAGTGAGTTAAAACTACGTCGTTTTGATTACTAAGCCACACCCCTCAAACTCTAACGTATGCTCTGTAAAATAGGGGATAATAATTCCTAAATACCGATGAAAATCAAATACAGCCCTAAAAAAGACAGTCTTCCCGCTCCTGATCGATTCACTCCTCCTGCGTATAACGGCTCCCCTGTCGCCGACACCCACTTCCTTGCCACCACCGGTGTCGTCCACCGTCGATCCTTTCCCTCCGGTGTCTCCTATCTCCACGGCTTCATCCCCAACTTCGTCACCTAGAACCGCCACCAATTCATCTCAACTGCATCACCAAAACGGTAAGAATCACTTATTCACCTTGTTTCATGCAATCAAGACATTGCTTAGTACTCCAATTTTTAACAATCATTGTTTAATACGCCCTATGCATAATATTCTATTCACTCTTGTATAAAGTTAAGCTTTACTGTTCCTTTCTCATTAACCTTAATGTTCTCAACATAATTTTAGAATGGACGATGGTGGACTTGAAGAGCGAGAAATTGATTGGTCCAAGATTAATTACTCTCTTGGATTTGGAATGGAGTTTGACACAGGGACTGCTGCGTATGATTTTTACAATGATCACGGAAGGGTTATGGGATTTAGCATTAGGAAAAGTTATTTTACACGAAGCAAGGAAGATGGTATTTTGATAAATCGAAAGTTTGTTTGTAGTAAACAAGGTAAAAGGGGAATAGACAAACGGAGCCTAGTAGTTGAACAACCTCGAAAAGAGACGAGAACCAATTGCGGTGTGTTCATGTATATATCATTTAGTCGAGAAAAATCAAAATGGAGGGTGAAGAATTTTGAAGAAAAGCACAGCCACATTTTGCATATTCCCGAGACTGTTTATAGGATGCGATCTCAAAGAAAGATACATGAGGCACAAGCTTTAAATATCGCTATAGCTGTTGATAGCGGTTTATCGCTCAAGGCATCACATTGCAGACTTTGGGACCGGTGCTTACTCATCTACAAGCACCATATCTATCTTTTCGCATAGTTCTTGGAACACTTTTGTGGGTTAATCCACAATCCTTAGCTTTATGTACTTTTTATTTCTTTCATTTCTTCACTTGTTGTGATGCTAATTTTTTGTTGCGATGTCATATGCACTAGCCTCTTATCGTTGTGCATCGCTATGTAACTTTCTGTTTTGGCTTATTAGTAATATCGTTTGCTTTTCTTTGGATCTGCTCATGTGGTGAGTTTATATTGTGAAGTGCACTCATGTCCCACTCATGCATGGAACTTTTATATAAAAGCAAAGTCAAAGGTATAGAAGATTGACAAGACAGAGAGATATAAATCTGGACTTGTGTTTTCACTGTAAAGTCTGGACTTGTGTTTTCACTGTGAACGTCGTTTGCCAAAATCACAGTAGCCTTCTTGTAGAGTAGCAGACAACGTGAAAAGAATGCAAAAGACAGTGTATAGTGTAAGGGTGGAGGTAGTTCACACAGGTCTTGATAAAATATGGGAACACTTCACAAAAGTACGAAAAGCTTTCATAACTTGTAGTGTTATCTACAGAACAAGATTATTTCATTTACCGTTTCGTTTAATGCACCAGCTAACAAAAATGACCGATCGATCATCTATGTCCAGAAATTGACCAGAAAAGGTGCCAAATTCGGTATCGAAAGAGAGTACTTTTGCAATACAGATTTTCAACCTTAGTCTCTTCCTACAACTTAAAAAATTAACTTCTACTTGATAGGTCCATTCTGTTTTGAACTGCAAGCAAGAGAAAAACAAAAATTCTGTTTTGAACTGCAAGCCACACAAAAATTCTACTTTGGTTGGACATAGACCCATCCAAATGTCAGACAAGTTTGGGTTTTCAGCAAATTCCAAATTCTCCCAGCTCATATATGCAGATTGTACCATGTGCACAGTATTCTGATTCCCAAATTCATATCAGTTTATGTTCTCTAGCATTATCCAACCTGAAGCCTCTCAATCTTTGTTCTAGCTCAGCCAATTGCTTTTCTTCCCAAAACTTCACCAATCCGCTCTTGATTGTTTCTAAGAAGTTCACATCTATTGGAGACGCCGGTTGGGATGAATCGGTGGCAGTTTTGGGGGACGAAAGTGGGGAGATGGGAGACACCGGAGGGAACAAATCGACGGTGACGCCGGTGGTGGTGAGGAAGTGGTTGTTGGTGACGGGGGAGCCATTGATTAGCACGAGGAGTGAATCATTCGATCTAATTAGGGCTCGTTCCTTTTACAGCGATATTTAGGAATTATTATCCCCTACTTTGCAGAGCATATGTTAGAGTTTGAGGGGTGTGGCTTAGTAATCAAAACGACGGAACTTTACTAACAACATCTAATAATGTTAATTGCCTAGAAAAGAAAGAAGAACACAAGGCTATTACTTTTTGAGGTCCTTCTGCAAACTATTGGCAGTGTCCCTAGTTCGTTATGTCCAAAACCCTCTCCAGAGTCCAGTCTCTGTACCAAGGAATGATTTGGTCAATGGTTGCTCGAATGATTTGAAAAAAATTCTGATAGAATAGGAAAAAGAAGAAGAAGAATGATTCGAAACCTTTACTTGAAAAGGAGAATATTATACGTAAAACATGAAGCATCTCTTATACACACTTCTAATGGAGCTATGAATTGAGGTGTAGATATATTCAATTCGGCACCCAAATCTTTTTAATAGTTGAGAATTAAGCACTCCACGTGATTTGAAACTACGCCTCAACATCGTTTTTTTCTCAGCACCGATATTTTCCTTGTATCTGATTATATAGATCAGTCCAATGACAATATCAGTTGGTAAATGCACGTGGATTTAGTGCTAGGGAGGAGAAAGTGATAGCACCATGTGTTGAAGTAGTTGTGTCATTTGGGCTACCCTATAAAGTCAAGCCATAAAGGAAATTAAGATTGAAGAGCTTACTCTTCAGAAAAAATGGGACTGATCCAAAGGATCTGTTACAAAATACTACAGTATATGTAACAAAGTGGGTTTGTTCTTTGTCTTCCCCCTTCTAATAACTAGGACCATATTTGTTTTGGGATTTTGGATTTTGAGTAATGAGTGGGGAAAGAAATAATAGTAATAATTGAGAGAAAATTTATTAGGGACCGTGTGAGACTTGAGTCCCAAAACGAACATGGTCTAGGTGTTCGGATCAATTTTTGAGCACTTTGAATAATTTCAGGGCCAATGATCCCAAAGTTTGAAGTGTTCAACATTTGTGAAATTCAATCATTGGTCTAGGGGAGTGATTTTGCCACCCTTTTTTTGTTGTTAATTTTACTCATTTTTGTGTCTTTATTAAATAATTTATTTTGTGAGAGAAGGAGAATGACATTAACAAAAAAGGGAATAGCAAAATTAATTCCCTTGATCTATTGAGGGATAAGTCTTTTAGTAACTATCTCATGCAACTCGCACAAATCCGTGAGGTTTCAAATCTTCTTCATTACCATTTTTAATTGTTACTTCAAAAAAATTGCTCATTATTTATGATGACTCATATTCGTGAAGTACAATTTCCGTTTGACAAAAAAAAATCGTGAGGTACGTTGTTCAAGGTGCAAATATTTCAAGTTTATTACTCTCTCCGTTTCATTTTTATTATCCATTTTTGAATTACGTGCTATTTTTTAATTGCTTATATATTTTAATCTATAATGTTTTTTATAATTTTGAAAACTTTGCATTATAGAACTAGTCGAGATTTATCAAACAAGATCCATATTGCATATTTTTTAAGATCCACACTAAAATAATATAAACAAAGTACATAAAAGAGAAACAAAATAATGGACAATGAAAATAGGACGGAACGAGTAACAACTTTCCAGGTCACTCCAACACTCCCAGAAACACTAAAAAACACCGACAAAAAACGCTAAGGGATGTCTTCACTAACAAAAAATACTAAAAACTTAACGCATTTTACTATCTCGTTTTCATTAACAAAAAAATTTCAGTATTTTACCATCTCGTATCTACTAACTAAAAAGTTGTCAACAAAATTTTTTTTTTCTACAATAACTACTCACAAACTCAACAACAACTTATTCATTTCCGAAAACAACGTAACATTTCTCTATAACTTTTATTCACTACTGAAAACACTTAACAACTTCTCAATTACAAATAAAATTCTACAAATTTTACCGGAAACACCCATAAATTATTCACCTGCAATATTTTCTTATCCATTTTCAGTTTTACCCTTTTCCATACTCGAATTTCGTACTCCCGGAGATTGGTGATAGGGTCAGTACTATTGACAATTGATGAAGCGAACGATGCCGTTTCCCTTTTCCATAGGGTATTAACGTAATTTTGCTTCGTGAGAACCGCCCAAGTAGATCGCATGGACTTTGCCTCTGAGTCTTGACCAAGCAGCAACGTGATTTTCCGGGAAAAATGAAAAACGAGAGAAAATTAATAGGGTTACGAATTTGAAAACGCCATTGTTTGGCTAGGATTTGGGGGAAATCATTGCAGACGATGGAGGAGGAGAGAGAGAAAATGGTAGTGGCAGGGTTGATAGAGAAGGCAACCAACTCCACGGCGGGGGAGGTGGACCCACGCCTCCTCAAAGCCATCAAATCCGTTGTCCGTCGCTCTGATTCTGAGCTCCGCCTCGCCGCCGAAACCCTTATGAACCTCATGAAGCGAGACCACTCCCAGGTATTGGCATACTAGTCCCATTTACCTTCATGGTAAAATTAACGAAACAATATGACTCAATCAAAGGTTCTCTTTTCCGCTCATAATATTTGTTAGATGGTCTATTTTAGTATTTTCTCATCACCGCCTTGATTTTTTCACAAAGCTGGCTTTGAAAGGTTGGAGCTTTAATTGGGGAATGGAGAATTTAGGCTCTGTTTGGATGAATTGATATCGGAATGAAGGGTTTTGAGGTTGGATCTGATATAATTGTGGGAAGTTTACCTATTGGAGGTAGGTTTACAATTCGAAACTTGAGGGTTCAATAGAGGTAGTAGTGCACTTGATAAAGTTTATGTCCAAGTAGGATCTTTTATGGAAGTATTGCAAATACCTATGGTCGCATTTCAAATCGAGCAAGCAGCTTTCAAATTCATCTTGGAATTTCCACCCGACTTGTGAAAGGGAATTAAACGTTATTTTTGAATGAGTGGTGCCAAAATCTTACATCTCAGAGTAATAACTTCAAGCACTCTCTTCATTTTTGTTGGTAGTTGATGAGATTCCTTGTTGCCTCATAAAGGGAGACGTTTGATTCCGGGGTTGACGGCATGGGGAATTTAACCAGACTTTTGATGTGAATTTTTTAACCTAGTTCTGTAGACTAATTATTTGATCCATGAAACTGAGGTTGGGTTTAGGGGTACGTGGTTGGACGTCAGTTTGACTTGGGAAATGGTATTATGGCATCTGTCCCAGATTGCAATTGGCATTGATTCATAGGACAATGTGAGAATAGATGTGAATGTCTTTATTTTGCTTTCATACACAAATTCTTATCGGCCGCACAAATAATTGGTATAGGAAAGCTAGTATATAAGAACTGGGGTCTAATTGGGGCGAAGCTAATGGTTTTTAGATTGATAGGACTCCTGTCATGGAAAAATAGAACTTGAAATGTTTTGCTCAAACAGGCCCTCCTTTTCATTTTCTACAGGAATCAAATTTGAATGGAAAGTTTGGCCTAACTTGCTGTAATAGAAGAATAGACTTAGGGTTGCATTTGGGAAGACATTCCTCTCAGGGGAATTGGTTTAGTTGTATTTTAATGCTTTCAATGGGGTCATTATGATTTCCAAATATTTTGTTTCTTATGTGCACTTGTGATTTTATGCTCTCTTTCTGCGTGGGTAATATTAACGCTGTTGGATAAATGATGTTAATGTGATGTGCATTCTGCAGGTAAGATACCTTGCTCTTCTCATAATAGATGAACTTTTCATGCGGTCAAAACTTTTCAGAACCTTTCTTGTTGAGAACATGGATCAGTTATTGGCTCTAAGTGTGGGATTCCGAAGAAACTTGCCGCTTCCGGCTCCTCCAGCTGTTGCATCTGTTTTGCGTTCTAAGGCAATCGAATTCTTGGAGAAGTGGAATGCTTCTTATGGGATTTATTACAGACAGCTCAGGTTAGGGTTTGACTACCTGAAAAACACGCTGCGTTTTCAATTCCCTAACCTACAAGCTAATGCAGCTCGGATTCAGCAGGAGAGAAGGGAGAGAGAGATGAGGACAAAAGCAATTTTACAAAACAAGTTCGAAACTCTGAAGGAAAATTTTTCGTCCATCAAGGATGAGTTACAGTCAACAATTGATGAAATTGGGGAATGTTTAGATATTGTTACTGCAAAAAATGAGACCATGCTGGATCTTATAGTTGATGATGAAGAAACAGAAGAGTTTCGTAGTTCTGAGCTTCGGCAGATACGTCTTGATTCATTGAAAGAAGGGGACAAAGTTGAAGAAACAAATGACAATAAAGTAGTTTTTGATGCACTGAGGGAGTTGTACAAGCTCCTAGTTACCAAGCATTTGGTTTCAGTGCAAGAGTGGATCTCAGTTCTTACAAGGGTTGAAGTGGCAGACAACAGATTCAGGGACTTCATGTTGAAAGAGTTGATCGATACTCGAAATAATCTCAAGTCGGTGAAGAACAAATGCGAAGAATCGGGCTGTTCACTTCCCAACATCAGCAATCGTGAAGAAGAAGAAGAAGAAGAAGAAGATATTTGGGAAGAAGGTGCTCTTGAATCATTTGAGAACAGGAGTTCTATTCTCAAAAACCGATGTGATGATTCCGCCATCACCTCAACTTCGATTGGTGTGAAAAAGAAAGCTCCCAAAAGCAGTAATAAAGAGACAGATGACAACAAAAAGCTGGATTGTGAAGGTAGTGGACCTGACTCATTCCCTTTAAGGAATAAGCTTCTGGCTAAAGCTCCACTTATGAATTGGGGTACGTTCTTGGATACTTGGGGTTCCAATAGGGATGTTTTGGCGAACCAAAGGGGTTTGGAGCTTGAAGGCCACTGGGGTCGAGTAGACTATGATGCAGTTATTCCGGCAGAGAAAATCGCAGAGTTGAACGTTCAAGCAACTCTTTACAAAGAAGACCCTATTGAAATCCAACCATGTCGCGCTCCTTTGAGTAAAGGGGGATTATGTCAGAGAAAAGACTTGAGAGTTTGCCCATTTCATGGTCCTGTTATACCGCGGGATAACGATGGGAAACCAATAGAGCAAACCACTTTAATAGAAGAGGAGAAAACTCCGGAATTGGGGACTGATTTGGTGGAGCAATTAGCAGAACAGGCGGTGAAGAATGTTAGGGTAAGGGATAAAGAAGACGCGAAGAAGAGAGAACAGGATAAACAAGCTTTGAAGCGAGCAAAGCTTGCAAAAGTTCGACAACACAATGAAGCTGTCTTACGTGATGCTGCTATGGCTTCGACTTCAAGATCTTCAGCTATTGGTGAGATAACCAATGGAGAGAGGTCTTCAGCCAGAAACAAGAAGCAAACTCTGGCAGCAATGCTGAAAAAGAAAGTGACTTCTAAAGATAGATTAGCCCAGAGGTTATTGAACTCCCGGGCGACAGATTCTACAGTAAGACAGCTTACCCAGGGAGAGGATTCAAAATACAGAGAAGCCTTCCCAAATCAGTGGTAGATGGATTTATGCTTCAACTATCATAATATTTAAACTTAAGCCTTTGATGCAATTACTGTAAAATATTGCTTTGGCGATAGTTAATGATCCAAAGTCAGAGGTTCTTTTGTTAGTTATGTAGTGTACAATGTACATAGAGTAGCTTTTCTTTCTTTTTCCGACCCATTTCCTTCACAGCAGATTGTTTTGATCTGTGACATGAAGGGGAACTTTTGGCTATACTTTGTGTTCAATAATGACAAGTTGTGAATTTTCATTTTGTTAGTTACGAATTCTCACCAGGGTGGTATTGACCTTTTAACATTATGTTTCGTTACAGTGTCGTAACAGTGATTCCATTGTTTCGTGGATTGAAACTATGATTTTGTCAGTATTTAGATGCTCTGATTTGATTAAGGTGGTTTAAACATCTATATAGTGGTGCTCATTTAGACCCATGACCTCCATTCTGAGGTTAGTTTCAAGTTATGAGGGATGTGGCCATTTCCAATCCTCCTATTCAATGCAGGAGGTAAGAGCCAGGTGCCATAGCTATTGCTTTACTGAATCGGAACCTACGGTCGGTAGGGAGAAGCGGATATTAGGTATACTCTTCCTCATCTTTCATGAACGAGATTCTCCCTCCCGGAATGCGATTCAATGGGGGTACCTCCTTGATCAACAGCATGGCCACCCGAGAAAGAGCCCTACAGCAAATAGTGTAAAGAGGATGAAGAGAATAGGTGCCTTCCCCTGTTTGATGTTTGGTATACATCTTTCAATCTGATAACTAGTTAGGTCCAGATGGATCTGTTTGGTTTCTCATCAAAGAGAGACCTGAATGCATCTTTATCCGGTGGTGATGAAGTGGGCTCTGGTGCTGCTAACTTTCTCGAGGAATATTTTGCTTTATGGTTTGTTTGGTAGCAGAGAGAAGAAATTCCCTATCTTAATTTACTCTTTGTTTTCCTTCTAGGTATGTAGGGGGAAAGATAATCCATTATTTTTTTGCTTATGCGCACCTCGACTAATTTCCTCCATGATCCAATCAAAGGCAGACCATTCACGCTGAAACTAGGGGATTAAATTACTTTCTAGAGGCCTGACCCAAGAATCAAACCTTGATTAGGAATGGAAACGGGGTGGGGCGGGTTTTTGCATACCCAACCCAAAAATTATTACACAGCCCCGAACCTGACCGGGTATTTTTTGGGTATCCCTGTTCCCGCCCCGCTTCGCTCCGCAAGAAAATTAAAAATTTTTGGTAATCTAAAAGCAAAATAAAAGAAAATAGTTATAAAAAAGTGTAGTTTAGTATAATGGTGAAAATATAAAATTAAGAATTTAAGGTTTTTAGTATAATGATAATAATATTAGAGTAAAAATGTTAAATATAATGATAATTAAATTAGGATAAAAGTATAATTTTATATATATGTATATCGGGGCGGGTATTTCGGGGCAAGGCGGGGCGGGTTTAGGAGCGGGGTACTTCCACCCCAAACCAGTTTTATTTTTACTTTTTTGAGCCAACTGAAAGTAGTGATTTATGCTTTTAGCATACTCTGTGAAGCACTAGTGGTTCCTTTATCCTTGAAGTAGCTTTTAAACGAAGTCACCTTTTATGCCGTTATTATTACGGCAAAATTGCAAATCTTCTTTCTGCACTCTTATTATATTATGTGTATAAAACCGTAAAGTGCAAATGATGCCTTGCATACTTAGTCTGCAAAGGATGATGATTATTGATTACTCCATTGGCACTTGCTGATGGCGGAGGTTGTCTAAAGTGCAACATCTTTCTCTGAGGTGTACACACAAATACAGGCAGAGGCATTGTGATCTAAAAAAAGAATTGTAGATAAATCATGTCTGGATAGCGTCTAAGGAACTCTTTCGGACAATGATCCATGATTATTTATTACTATAAACTCGCAGATCTTGTATTTTACTTTTTTTGAAAACGTACTAGTTCATCTTGTGCTGGTATTGCCGCACGCTACGGGTGAGCTAGCCTTTGATTGATATGATTTGATATTTGTTAATTTGTTCATCTCTGCAAAGCTTACCCTCTATGGGTAACTAGCCTTTGATCAATGTGTTTTGATGATTTGATAATTCTCCAATCTTGTGCTGGTGTTTTAGGGTGAATTTGTGGGTACCGGATTCATCATGCGGTCAGGTCCCATGCGACCAACCTTGGGATGGATTTGCGGTTGAAAAAACAAAAATCAAAATTTTAACTTCATTGTTGCTATATTGTTTCTTTCTCTTATTAAATCTTCTCTCATGCACCAATTAATGAACCAATTTCCCATTAGTATAACAAAAACAAAAATAGTAGTTTTAGTTCGTAGAGGGTAAAAATTACGCAAACATGTGGCGCATCAAACGAGATGCCATGTGGCACATCACTCGAGATGACACATTGTATGAACCCCGAGGTGACAAGTGGAGCCACAATGGCAAGCCATGGCCTTGGCCGCAAGCCTAAGCCGTGACCTTGGCTTTCAACTGATTTGGTTAAGAGATGCCAATATAGGGGTCCGATCGTGACTCCCCAAAGAATTGGACACGACGCAGAGAGATATCGACGCTTTAAACAACTTGATCCGGACAGTGTTTCACTCTGGTCGACTTGGCGGGACCCGAAGAGGAGCCATCAGAGGCTTGGTCGCGGTAGTGGCACAACCAAAAAACGAGTCATGACCTCGCTGCTTAATGGTGATGGCAAGGTAGAGCTGGGACTTGACCATGCTCGAAAATGGCAATGGCAGGAGCCGCATGACCGAGGCAGACCTTGACCACGCCACTTGTTCAGGATTACTAGAGATCTAGTGGCTTGGTGGCTAAAGAACAAGGGACCCCCGCAGAGAGGTGCTTACAGATTAGCACCCGCGAGACTACCGCGGGTGTCACAAGGGCCGCGGCTTGACAGTAGAGGAGGAATATCCCAACACGTGTCTGGAATTTGTTGTTCCACTTGGCTTTGAAAAGAGAGGTCGAGTTGCCTACAAATAAGACATTTCCCCACATTTTGGGGGAACGATGGAGAGATGAATTTCAAGGCCAATTCTAGAGAGAGGTCGCACTTGATTCTTTTTTTTTCTTTTTTTTTTGGGTAAATGGAGGTCGCACTTGATTCTTACTCTAGTCCGGGTGAAGATTTCCTGTCAAGGATTCTTTCCTACTTTTAAGCCTTGATTCTTTTACGGTTTTGCCAGTCCAATTAACCCTTCGTTAATCGTTTATTAATCTCAACCCTTTCCAACTTTTTTTTTGAATAAATTAAAGACCCCGGATTTCTCCCCATCATACACAGTTCAAAGTTTTGATGGATTCTAGTACTTCGAAAATATCCTCGCATAACCTATATGTAGTGGAGTGAAATAACTGAAGGTTCAGATGGGTCACGAAGGACGTGCCATGTTTCTCTTAATCATTTAGTTGTCTCAGTTCATCTGTAGTCAGAGGTACCCCGACACACCATTTGTTCGTGTTGTCCGAAGAATAAAAGGAATTAAAGAGTTGGGCCGCGCTACAATGTAATCGCCGAAGGATGGTATACTCGTTTCGTTCGGATAGCTCGGTAAGTTGTTCCATCTGTTGTTGGCCGTTTCTTCGGCCATGATGGCTTCGTTCGGAAACCACCATCCCAGAACCTTCTAGAAGCTTCCAAGGATGCGTGGGGGAGCTTCTTTGATAAGCGAAGTGACATCTCTGATTGATGTGACCCCTCTAACTCTGACTGGGCAGCTCCCCAATCCCCAACAGGCGGCAGTCAATTAATGCCTCTGACTCATAACGTCAACCGAGCATAACCAATCACGTGGATGGCAGGGACAGCCTGTTCTACACTCTTCCCATCCGTGCCTATAAATAGACAAGGACCTCCTCCAAGATAAAGGTTCAGATTTCTAAACACTACTCTTCTTCCTCCCAAGCAAATTTCTTACTAAAACTTCTTTCCTCTAGCTCCTCTTACTGACTAGTTCGTCGGAGCTTCTTCCCGGAGGAACAACCCCCTCTGGTTCTGCAGGTACACGAAGACCGACGCCATATTTCTAGGTTCAAACGAGTCAAGACGGTCAACGAGAAATCAGCCCCCCACACTATAATCTGGAATGACAAGTCGAAAATGAATACTCTTAAGAAGCAAAAAACTAGAATTTCTTTACAAAGGCTGGTTATATATTAAAACTGGGACCTCAAATGGAATTGAACTGTCACACAAAAAGGGTACTTTAAAGAAACAGTAATTAAACTAATTAATGTTGAATACCATTGTTAAAGTCAATTTGCATAATCACATGCATCTTCTAATGGATTGCCAATGGGAGTAAATTAAGGTCGTTCAATTTCATGTACCTGCTATGATTTGCCACTTCAACCAAAACATGCATGCAAAATAACACACTTAACATTCACATTTCACACCTTAATTAATTAAGCTAGCTTGTATTAATGTACTTCACATCCTTTCTTTCTCCCCAGTGCTCATTGATATATACTCCATGAAACTTGAGAGATGAGATAGAAACAAATTGATAGCAAGTGGCCGGCCGGGCGGATTTAAAAATACGGATTGTACAATTAACCACAATGCATGATCAACTATATATAATTCAAAGTCCAAATGAATCCTGTTCCCAACAGTATTCTTGCTGCAAGATCATGCCTGCATCCTTGAAACGCACTCTATCAGGATAAATAATTGACTTCAACCACTTTTCAGTTGTGTTTGGATCAAAATTTTGGAGGGGATATTGGGAAGAAAAGGAAAACATAAAGAAAGATAGGAAGAGATGAAACAAAGAAGTTAACTTGATTTTCCTTCCGTTTTCCTATCTCTCTGTAGAAAACAAAAATCTACGTAAGCTGGTTAACAAAAGTAAAGTATGTTTGTAGAGAAGCGAGTACAAAAATCACTTCTCTTTTTCATTTTTTCTGCTGTTCTTGTGGTTGGAAATCTTTCTTTAGCATATTCTTGGTTCTCAACGACGGTTTTGCGTACCTACACGAAAATGTAAATCAAGATCTTCCACAAACAGTTTGGAAATGTAAAACGAGGATTTTTGGAAGTTGACTTACACTCTTCGTTCTTTATCGCACATAATAAAGATATATCATATATGACACTATAAATATAGTCTACGTCTTTTCATGAAAGAATTAATATTACTCTCCTATCCGTTAATAAAACCTTTTATAATGTCTGAAAAAGGTCTTGAGAAGAAATGTCAAAAAATTTAGCATCTTGGTGTACTCTTTCTATTATTCAAAAACACTTTCACATATATAATGCTATTTTCCAGCACTTATCTAGTAATCATACAGACATCGAGGGTCTTGTTTTAATTTATGGAAGCTCCTATTAGATGGGTGCTAGTTTCCATTATCACATTATTATTTAATCAAAAAGCAACTACCTTTACGCGTCATGGTTATAGATGTTGGAATTGAAACAAGACTTAAAACCTTTTTTTTTTATAGGAGTATTTGTTTTTTTATAAATTTTTTTTAAGGGGAGTGATTTTGACACTTCTTAAATTAACAACCACACTCCCAAAAAAGAGTACCAAAATTAATTTGAAAAGTGCCCAAATTTCCAATATTGAAAATATGGTTATTAATTGGGGGAGTGTCAAAATCAATTTCATTCTTCTAATTATGGTAGTGAAAATACTCCATGTGTAACAGTTATTCAGGCCAATCAAATCACTCCCATCAAAAGTAAAATCAATCAAGGTCTCCTCCCCTCCGTGTCCCTCAACATTATTCTGCCCAATCCATCTACTCCGCTAGTCCGCTCCCCCCCCTCCCTCCCCAAATTATTTCTCTCTCTGTCTCTCTCTCTCTCTCTCTCTCCGTTCATCACCCTGAACCTGAACCACAACCAAAAGAAATCAAACCCATCTAGATATCCATTCATTAATCCGTAATCAGTCATTTATACAGGTATTGTGTTGGAATGGAATTAAATAGCATTGAGTGTATATCGGACGTTACGGATGAGGATGAGATCCATCGTCTTCTTCTTCACCCTCAGTTTGCCTCGTCCAAGCCTCAGATTCATCCCACAACAAGTGTCCACGAGCTTCTCGAATGCCCAGTTTGTACCAATTCAATGTACCCTCCAATACACCAGGTTTGTTCTGTTCTCAATTTCGATGAAAGGGTTTGTCGTTTTCATCCAAGTACTGGTGCAATTGTTGTTTCAAAGTGCATTTTTTGTTTGTTTGTTTCTTTTTGTTCAATTTGGAATTTATAGGGTTTGTCTTGTTCATTTCTAATGGGTTCTATAATTATTGTTTTCTTGTGCCTGCGTGTTTCTTCTCTTATTTTGTTGGGTTCGTTGTATATATGATGTGCAAGATTTGATATTTCGGACTCAACCTGATGACATGTTTGAGCATCCTTGAAATTTGATTCTGTACCAAAACTCTCGTGGTTCTTTGGGGCTTCAAATTTCTTATAAATGCTGCATTTTGGAGATGTTTTTCTCTATTTTCGCATGATTTTCTTTTGGGGATTTGGGCCATTGATTGGCGTAATTGATATTTATTTTGTGGGAATTGCTTTACCAAATTAATGCGGCAGTTTAATTTACCCCAAAAAAAATTAATGTTGTTGAGTGGTAGCATAAAGGGGATTCGGTTAATTGCTTAATCTGGAATTCGGTACATTTGAACATTAAGTTTCTGAAAGAGGGTATTTCTGGTCTGAGTTTTGCTGGGAAAGTCTGGAAATGTAATTCTCCTACAAGTGGGGAAACTGGCCACTGCATTTGCGTATGTTCACAATCAATTTTGGTAAAGGAAGTAAATTTAGTGTCATTGGTGAATCTTTAGATACAAGTTTAGAATACTTTCAATGGAAGTTATCATAACTTGAGTAACATATGCATACCCGTGAGTCTTGTTTCAGATACGGATGTGTATAATGATACAAAAAGTCATAAGGAATTACGCATCGACAAACTGTATCTACATAAGCATCGACAAACTGTATCTACATAAGCATCGCAAACATGTGTGTGTCCACATCTGTTTTAGTATATGCCTTCATAAAATTTGTAAGTTGCTTTTTTTTTCCCCTTACATAGTGAGTTTACTAGCATTTTAACGAGTTTTGATTTTGGCAGTGTCATAACGGGCACACACTCTGCTCCACCTGCAAAGAGAGGGTACACAATCGCTGTCCCACTTGTAGACAGGAGCTCGGTGATATAAGGTGCTTAGCGTTAGAAAAGGTGGCTGAATCACTTGAACTACCTTGCAAGTATAGCGCTCTTGGTTGCCCCGAGATTTTCCCCTACTACAGCAAGCTCAAACATGAGGCCATTTGTAATTTTAGACCATACAACTGCCCCTATGCTGGCTCAGAGTGCTCAGTTGTGGGAGATATTCCGTACCTAGTTACTCATCTTCGGGATGATCACAAAGTAGACATGCACTCTGGATGCACTTTTAACCATCGCTATGTCAAGTCTAATCCACGTGAAGTAGAGAATGCCACATGGATGTTAACCGTAAGTACTTTTTTTTTTTCAGCTTAAATTATCTTTAGTCTGGCTATATGCCTACATTTACAAATTACAAGTCTTGGTTAGGCAGTGATGTCTTGTTTATGTGATGAATGTTTTTCTTGGACCTGTTGTATATATGATCGATGAATGTTTGCTCAGTGAACAAAATACTAACATTTTAGCTTACTATCCCCAATGTGATGAATAATTTCTCAAAACTTTGACCTACCGTTTTATTTATTTATCTATTTTTTAATAAATAACGAGTTCATTTCCTAAGGTAGGGGGTGGAGAAGGGGTTGAGATTCGAACTCCTAACTCACTGAACTGAGCTAGATGGCTTCCATCTGTGAAGTATATTATTCAAATACTGATACCAATAGTATCAAAAATTCTACATCACATTACTTGCAAATGCTTATGGGCTGCTATGTTTATCTCGATCTGTCTTTCTTTCTGTATTCTGGACAATGGTTGTTTTAGAGCACAAATCCTTGGGCAGTGTACATCTTCGAATTATGTTGTCCCCTAAATATTTGTTCTCTCTTCCTTCCTTTTAGGTTTTTAATTGTTTTGGTCAGTACTTCTGTCTCCATTTCGAAGCCTTTCAACTGGGTATGGCTCCTGTTTACATGGCATTTCTACGATTCATGGGTGACGAGACAGATGCCCGAAACTACAGTTACAGTTTGGAGGTAGGGGGAAATGGCCGGAAACTCATTTTTGAGGGCACCCCTAGGAGTATAAGGGATAGTCACAGAAAGGTGAGAGACAGCCACGACGGCCTCATTATACAGCGAAATATGGCACTTTTCTTTTCGGGAGGAGAAAGGAAAGAACTGAAGCTCCGAGTTACAGGGCGAATATGGAAGGAGCAACAGACTCCGGATGGTGGGGTGTGCATACCCAACCTCTGTAGTTAGAGCGCTCTCTCTCTCTCTCTCTCTCTCTCTCCCTTTGGGTGGTGAATTTTCTGATAATGTGGTTAGTTGATAGAGATGTTGAAAATTGTTGAGACTTTGAGACATGTTATTATGAATACAGATAGTGGCTGGAAGATTCAGCTTTCATCGTGCTTTTTCTTTTACTGATAAGGACAGATAAGCTGAAAGAACAACTGCTCTGCTCCTTTGAGCAATGCAATGGGAGAGTCAAAATAGCATTTGTCATTACCCAGATAACTAATGCAGTGTCATTACTTGAATTATCAATCACCTTTCTTGAGAATACACAATCAAATTTTTTAGCGTTCATTTCTTGTGTTTAAAATTTCTTTCAGAACCTCGGGACATATTTCATGGATTATTTTACATTCATTCATATTTTATAATACTTTCCAGGAAAAATAGATCTTTTTTTTGCATATTAAACACTGTTCTAAGAGTGGACATCACCGGACTGAACAATTACTTCAATGGAGTTTCATCTCTTTAAAATGTGGGGAGGGGAGAAATTCTTACTTAAGTGATACGAGGGCATAGCAAATGCGTAATCACTAATATTAAGAGGAGCGAAATCAGGGTTTGACCATGATTTTCATGCAGAGGCAAGATCATAACTACTATAATTGAGGAGGAAAGGAAAGAAAGGGAGAGGAGGGGGAGAAAAATGTGGAAGAATCATATATTGGTGCGCTGACATCTTTGTCCATTGTGTCTATCATTGAGTAAATATTCCGACGTAAGAAAATATTTGTGAAGGTAATTTTGAAAAACCTCCGCAAACTACAGCTAATAGTGCAATTTATCACAAGTGAAAGCGAAATTTGGATAAACAGTGGTACCCAGTCATAGTATGCACAAGGTTTCAGAAGTAAATGATGAATAGAAAGTCAAAATAGCTGAAAGATAAAGTGGAAGTTATTTAGGATCCAATTTTGCAACAGATGACATCTGCTGAAAGGCCTAGAAAAGGAGTAACTTACGAAAAATATTGCGGAGGTCAACACGTAATTTACTCTTACAAATTAGATGGAAATCAAGAAGATAACAGGAACATAATATGGATAGGTCCTGTATTCATTTTTTATTATTATTTTTATTTTATTTTATTTTGGGGTGGGGGGGGGAAGGAATTTTACAGAGACGCTACCCACAACTGTAATGCATTCTTGTTTAAGCACCGTCAATATCACCAGATGTAGCTCTATGTGTTCAAACATCCATAATGAGTATTGGTCAAGTATGCCAATAGTCCGCTTCATTCCTACCGGCAACTTCATTTCTGGGAAGGGAAAAGAATGAACTAGCTGTCCAGTTCAGGTGATAATTGCTACTCCTAAGTAGAGAAAGATCCAAATTCAAGCTCCAATGGCTTTATCAGTAGTAGAGGACTGACTGCTACCTAATTATGTGATCCACAACGGACAGAGAATAAAAGCACAACATTGAGGAAGTTGCATCAGCTGGTTATCTAAGTGCACCACCACCTGCAGTCACACACTTAAAATCACAGTATCGATATACATGTAATTCTGGAAGTAGCATATTACTAGAACAGAAATTAAACATCTCAGTGTCATTAAGGACAATTACGTTCTTCCCTCTACAAGTATAAGAATTTGGATATCAAGCAACATGAACGGCGGTCTGACATATTAAACAAGGAAGTTCTTGTTTAACCTCTTGAAGACATTCAGAGCTAATTGACGAAAGAACTGAAAATAAGACACAACCGAAGAAATTCAGCATTGAAGTATGCAAACGATAGAAACTATACATGCATTTAGAGTGGAACATATGAACATATAGACACACTGACATGCATATATCCAAATTGTGCCGGAGACCTTCATTTGGCAATCTTGTCAAGGCGGCGATCCATAAAGTGGGAGACTGATTCCATGAATGCAGCTTCACTTGTCCCTGGGAGCAAGGAATCCAGTGCTTCCTGGACAATCTCCTCAATCACAGATTCCTTAGTTAAGGTTTCTCTGCACATGATGCTTCCAATGACATAGGGGGTGAGCCCTCTCTCTGCTCCTTTCTTCAGAAGCATGGTGGATATGCGGAGCGTACGAGCACATTCAAGTGGCAGAACCCACCCATAAAACTTCAAGAGGGCAATGTCTTCTTCAGCATCCAGTGATTTTATGTACTCAATAGTTTCAGCAGTGTAAGGCTCGCGAGCTTGTGGCCAATACAGCCAGTCAAATGTGCAATCTTCGAACTGTAGTGATGAAAGAAAATCATGAGAACAGATAAATGTAATTTTTGAAACAACCTACCCACCCAGCTCATAAGCGCACACGTAAATGCACATGCACATTAATGAACTCCTGTGTTATTGATGATGCAATAGATGATCCAATAGTAATCACATATTTCAGCAGATCCCATATGAAAAATGAATTTTATGACGATCTACCAGAGTGCAGGGAAACATCAAAGGTTGCGACTTGTGATCAGAATGTGAGGAGAAGTATTTGTGGTCTTCGTATTTCTCACAACTCACAAATAGATAATTGACTGTCCTTCCTTTTTCGCGCTTTATTTCTTCCAACTTATGTAGCTAAATTTAACCTTAACAAATAGAGAAACATGACAACAATATATTAACACAATGTTACCATTAAAAGAGCATTTCCAATCCTTTCTGAAAAACATTGAGAATGTGACAATGAAGACTAATCCCAAAATGGAAACATCACCAGAAATTATGCTGAGTCCAATAACAGTTCCAGTTTCTAAAGTTCAATCTAAAGCAGAAGCAAGAGAGGGATATAAGCAATTCCGTTAACACAAGACTAAATCACATGAAAGATATACATCCAAGAATAGCAAGAGTAAAATCTGACTGAGTGAGTAAGTAGCCATAAGTGTCGTAATAATAGCAAAGTGAAACAGAAAAGAGGAAGACGCCGTTAGAAGAGGCTTACACTCTCAGGCAAGCAATACCCATGGTCAATTGGAATCAGCACAGTCCGGCCGTCTTCACCTTTGCTCACCAAAATGTTCCCAGCATGCCTATCTGCATTGGCCATCCTTATATCTAACACGGAAATCTTATGAACCTCCTTCACTGGGAAAGCACCAGGACCCATATCCTCACAACTTCCATAGTTCTCCACAAACATCTGCAAAGACCCAATCTTGACAGTTAAACCATCTGGATGATTAAATCCACCGTGCAAGCACTTGACCAACATTGTAGGTGGGACCCCAGCAAAGCCCCTCTCCTCCCCAGAAATCAAGCGATGGCCTTTCTTTGGATGATCTATAATGTAGGCAGCAACTTCCCTCAATGCGCCTTGCCCAACCTTGGTTCCCTTCTTTAACCCTTCACCATTCACTGACAAGGGCAGGTCTCGCGGGTTGTTCACAGCCATAGGCTCCTCATCTATAGGCTTAAACACGGAGACATACTTTTTACTTGATGCATCCATCATAAAATATGCTCCTCCTGTTCCCTCTGCAGACCTGATTGGGTAGTTCCCTCTAGCTAACCCTTGATACGTTGACCTTACCAAATCCTCAAGAACTGAAGGCATTTCTATCTTTGAATTAACAATTACTGGTTCCAAAAAGAAATCTCTGTTCGGAGGCTTTCTAGGTACTTCAAGAGTCTTCTTAGTTTCTAAGGAATATCCACTTTCCCTTTCAGCTTCATCATCTCTCTTATCATTCAATTGCGGTGCTACAATGGACAATTCATAGTTTTTGTCAATGGGTTTAGCCCTGATTTTGGCAGTTTTCCGGACAAACAAGTGAATCACAGCATCGTTGTTGTTCTTGCAGATATCAGTAATAAGTCTCTGATCTTCAAGAAGCTCTCCATTGCATATGATTTCTTGATCGTCAAGATCAACTAAACCCTTCTTCTTTCTAGCAATCTGACGCTTCACATACCCCACGTCCCGACACCGTTCAACATGGAATGTGAATTCTTTCCCACGAGACGTCCTAACACTGATGACTTGGAGATCAGAGAGGCGGAGAACCAAATGCAGGACATTCCCATCTGTCACCCCATACTCCCGCACGAGGCTATCACTCCTCGCCAATTCTCTACCTCCACAAACCAACCTCTGATTCTTCACAACAAACCCTTTGTAAGTCTGGATCCGAAGCTTCACAGACTCAATCGAATCAGACTTCAAAACCCTCAATGGAATCATCGAACCCGACACAGCCACATATATCAAGATCGCCTCACTTGATGGCTGGTCATGCATGTAACCAGGGCAAACCAAACTCTCATTCTGCATTGGACTAATCGCAACACCGCCCGACGCCATTCTTACCGCTCAATTTCGATCCCACGAATCCTCAGCCTAAGAAATGACTTGATTGAATGTTCAAGCCTAACCTAAAAATTCTATAGAAAACCAATCGTAAAAGTCAAACCCCATATCAATCTAGCCATTATTTAAGCTACCAAGCCCTAATTAATTTGAGGCTGCTGGAACACGAATCACAATGAGGTCATTGACGGTTTGAATTGCAATTAGGGCTTGAGGTGATCTCCGAAACCCCAGAAATTAATCTGAAGCTTGGAAATCACAATGAGGTCATCAACGGTTGGATTTGCAATTAGGGTTTTTGTAGTGAATTGAGGTACGACAAAAATGAGAGAATGGAAGAGAAGAAACAGCGGGGGATTCTTACCAGAAGAGCAAGAACCAAAGAGAAGGGGATACGATGAGAAGCAAATATAGTCAGGTATTGGGGGAGTCAGGTATTGGGGGGAGACGCCAACGCTTTCCACGGGTTGAATTGAAGGAGTGAATTCAGAGTGTTTGTCGTTCGATTTTTCTGCTCTGGTAAAGAAGGCTTCCCGAGAGGAGAGAGAGAAATTGGAAAAGAAAACGCGTTGGAGCCGTCGGCTATTTATAGGCGTTGAACAAGTGAGTTTTACTGGGAAATTTCCTCCTATTCGTTTTAAAGGACGCTATTCTTGTGCATGCAGAATATGCTAGTCTTCCTTTTCTTCACTTTTTTTAACGGTTGCTATTTTTCTAGCAAATACGGAGTAATTTTTTTAAAATTTAAACCGTCCGAAACAGTTTTTAATGCGTGCAATTGAGTGTCATACTGTAAATAAACTTTGATTACAAATTGCTCTGTAAAGAAGCTTTTTCTCGTGTAAAAAATGTTCACCTAAAAGCAAAATTAATGATTGGAATTTACTTTGATGCGTAGGATCCAAGCATTTTGAATTATTCATGAATATAAACACAGCGAATTATTCATGATCTTGATCTCATTTTCAAAATCCAGTTCATTTAAATACTTTCTTGTATCTAAACATTTGAATTATTCATGAATATACATTAGCTTGATTTCATAACCGTAGCATCATAATTTTAGGAGGTCTATCCGGCAACAATAACGACTTTGACATGGTCCATATTCCAGAAACATTAAAGTTGAACTCAAATAAATTGGGAAAGGGAAAGATAAATCTAGTAATTCAAAGCCAATTTTTGTTGGATACGGAGATGACCAACTTTCATTTCATATATTGTTACAAATTTGGTGTCCCAATGTACACCTAAAATGTGCCAGCTATTTAATTTCAAGCTGAATTACCCAAAAAAAAAAAAATTTGTGCCAGCTATAGTGCCTCAGAATTGGTGTTGGAGTTTAGGAGTGTATCGAAACAGGGAGGTTAGGAGAGCATCAAAACCGGGTGACTTGTAGTATTTTTGAACAGGATCCATGGCCCACGAATTCTCTCTGTTTTGACAATGAGACAACATAGGAATAGCATAGCTGCCCAAACAAACTTCCTGATGATACCATAGAGTTGTATACCACTAAACTTGCCAATCAACCAATTGGTCAGATTGTACCGGGAATGTTGAGGTTTAGATTGTAACACAGTGAGAAATCATCGGCAAGAGAGAGAGAGAGAGAGAGAGAGAGCGCGCAAACATTCTAAGAACAAATGCAGCAAGGACTCCTCTACTTGGAAAGGTACCAGAAGAGTCGTCCATAATCCCCTACTCCTTCTATCTAATCTTGTTTTGCAAGCCGAAGGATGAATCTCGGTATCGAAATACACAACCACTAATCACAATTCAGACCATATTGATTCAATATCTAATAGAACTAATGCTGACCCACAAGGACACAAAGCAGTCACAATAAAGCAAATCGGCAAATTCTGCTTAAATCTTTGCACTAAACTCACTAGTTCAAGGATAAAAGTGGAAAATTATCCTTCCATTCGCCGCTCTGCAGTTTTTTAAGTTCAAAGATAAAATACACTATGGCGAACCTAGGCAATTTAAATACGAGAATTGTGCATCATTCACAAAGTTGGAACTATTTGCAGCACAAGATTAAGTTGCAACGAAGTAACCCTGACAGCAGACACAGTTCGAATTATTTGCAGCACAAGATTAAGTTGCAACGAAGCAACCCTGACAGCAGACACAAGCAACAACAACGCCTACTAGAGCTCCAGCAACGACCTGGGACGGAGTGTGGCCAAGAAGTTCCTTGAGCTTTCTTTGACTGATTGGATGCCCTTGGAACAAGTCCGCAACTATCATATTGAGAACCTGTGGTGATTAGCATATTCAGGAAGCAGAACAACAAACATGATTTCGTCAAACTAAATAGTACGAGTATATGTCATCAAGAGAAACATTAAGATAACTTCTGAACCCAGTTGAGCTAAGAAAGAGGTGAAAATCACTAAAACAGACCATCACACAAGATACCAACTAGAAAGGGGGAAGGGGAAGTCAAGAACCCATATAACCTTCAAACCATAGTGCTTAACCCACACACCAACGAATATTTTCTAGCAGAAGGAATTCCAAAATATCTGCACAATTGATGACAATTAACGATGTGTTTACAGGCACAGGAATAATATGGCGAATTATGGTGCATGAAAGAAGAAATTAATAGTACTGTAGATGACATCTCAAGTTTGGCCATTGAATTCCGCCTATACTTGTGAAATCAGATATCCCGTCAAATATATCACAGATAAGAATCTTTTCCAATCAAGTTGCAAAAGATTTAGTACATCATAGATTATAAGCACAAACACTTGCTTTTTTTTTACACTTGTTTTCTACAGGTGTAATCACCATAAACAGAACTCTCTTCAAAATCCTTATGAATTCCTATTCTGGAAAGATAATAAACAAATCTTGCACGCCAGACATGACTCTGGTACGATCTCAAGTATCTTCAGCATTGAACTCATGAAATAGGGGATGTAAGTAACTTTCAAAGTTCCCCCAAACCATGAGTTAGAAAATAATAAAATCAACCAAATATGCTCAAACGGAGCTATCACCTAAACCAGGTTCACCCACCCAAAAATAAATGCTTCGCCCACTTCCTACATTCCAGACTGAACACTGAAGAGGAGTTTTGGCAGCTTTTCTTCCTAGCGAACGGCAGAAGTAGGCAGGGATAGATACTTTCAGTTCATCAATATGTTGACCCATATCTCCCAATAAGTAAGCTCTCCAGTCCTATCCTGCATTTTTTGCTTAATTTACTACCAGAAAATCCAGTGATGCAAGACAACCATGTGGACAATGCAGTGAGCTCAGTTTTGGGCACGAGAATTTAAATACATCCTCAAAGCCCCAAATGACCTTGGGGTGTCTTATTAACACTAAAACAGACACGTAATAACCCCTCAAAGACCATCTCCAGCAAAACAAAGGTAGGAAATCAGTAGAGAAATTCAAACTTGAAACCACAAAACAAAAGTAGCCCCCAAAACTAGCACATATAGACACTGAAAACAGTGAATGCATTTGGCTATGCTCTTGCCTTGCATGAAAGGAAATATTCTTTTTCCTGAAAATTCCCGAGTCTTACCACTTACTAAGCAATGCATGTATCCAATTAGGGCCACTAAAGGAAGGAGCGAAGCCAAGTTTCAGTGCTTGCAAGCCTGGCTCATTACCTTTATGTATTATTCGAGTCAAGACTCTTTGCTCGAGTTGACTAACTCCTTCGACCTTAAGTTCTCCAGGGCTTACCACATGAACGAATCCTTTTCACATGGCCTCTATATCATATAAGCTCATGACTATAGTGAGGGCCAACGTGGGACGACTAAAGTATCGTAAAGATGGGGTAAACATCACAGCCGAAAATCTTTTCCGTTCATAGGAATTCCATTATGCCGCAATCCTACATCAATGAAGTAAGAATTCCATTATGCCGCAATCCTACATCAATGAAGTAAGCACGCGCCGACCTTCCCTCACTGTACCAAAATAAACGACTAGTGTATAGTGCCTTCTCGAATGATACCTAGTTCACCTTCATATTAGGAGAAGTTGCTAACAAAAACCCAATAAAGTACTTCCATATAAAGAAAACGAAACACCGAACAGACTCCGTTATGAGTTCCATTGCAATACATGCAAAAAAATGGATCCCATTAGGACGGAAACCCATAAGTGCCCTTATGTATTAGACAGAATTATAAATACTAAATCCAGTTTCAATCCATACATACATTAAGAGAAACAAATAGCCACACACATTGGCGGATCCAGGAATTTCCCATAGGGGGGTCACCTTTCAAACTTAACTTTGGAAAAAAAAAATTCACGGTCCAATATAACAAGAAGATAAAATGTTTAAACATTCTTCATTAAGCAAAAAAGTTCAAATTTAAAATATATGAAATTTGAAGCATAACTTTCAATTTTTCATTCAAAATTTAAGATCCTACAAATTGAATGAATTTTGAAGAAAAGTTTAATAATTGTGTGTCCGGTAATGGTAACCTTGTGATCTGACGTAGATATTCTAGAGCTTAGAAGAGTATACATATAATGAAATACCTAGCAGGAATCAAAGTTTTAAATCTCACAAAAAAAAATAAAGCAATCGATATACTTCTGTAAAATAAGCACTGGACAAAGAGATATTTTTGATTGAGGAAGTTAAGCACATTAATTAAGGGGTTGTTTTTCATACTTTTTGAGACATATAAGGTGACAGATTTGATATTTTGTAAATGTCAATAGCGCACTGGTACATTTTTTGAGGGTATAAATGAACTATATCTCAAATTAATAGGGGTAAAAGTGCAAGAATAGAAAAGTCAGGGTCAACGGGGATCCGGCCCTGGCCACACAACACAAAAGAACACCAGATATATGTGGTACTTCCGGCCAGTGCATAACAACAGTGTTGGTGATGTAAATCCGAAGTTATAAGGTTAATAATTCTTGCTTGCTATACGCAATAGCTCACATAATCTGCCCTCTCTTCATTCAATACATAGTGAGATTTGGTGAGAAAGAATTCCCCATGTCATGATGCCGAAGAAAAGGGTCGTTGACCAATTTCTCAACAAACAAACAGATGTATAGACTGAACAAAGGTAAATTCCAACTATTCAAGCATTGACTAATAAAACCGAAAACACAATTACCATACCTCTGCTTGCATCCCAGCGTGCCGCCTTACACCGATCGCATCATACATGACAATCAAACTAAACCCCAAACAAACCGGAAACAACGAGTCCGCCACTCCGTGACAAATCGCCACCGACGTCGTCAGCGCAGTGCACAGCGCCGAGTGAGACGACGGCATTCCTCCCGAAGCAAACATGATCCTCAAATCCCACTTCTTCTCCACAAAGAAATTTAGAACCACCTTCACCGACTGCGCCACCATCCAAGCAAAGAACCCTGAAACGAACGTCGGGTTCGCGGCCAGCGTCGCCATGAACGGACTCAACCGGACCCTCGCAGTCGCCGTCAAGCTCAATAGCGCCGTCCCAAACCCTCCGTTTTGCAAGTACCCCGAATCTGAACCTTGCAAAATCGAGACCCATTTCTTGGTCAAATTGGACAAGTGAGAGATGGGTTTGGTGTAGTTGTACGTTTCTGGACCCGGGTTTAGGGGGTTGGGATTGTTAGTGGGGGTAGAAGAAACAGAGATTGAAGTAGAAGGGCGTTTTAGCTTACTGAAAGAAGAGAAGAGGAAGGTGGAGAAGGAATTGCTGGTGGATTTTGGGTACGAGGAGATGAAGTTGAGGGGTTTAGAGGAGGGTTTTATTACGACATAGTCCATGAGACGAGGCCTCTGTCCCTGGTCAGTCCAGTCTGCATTGAACCGGAGAAGAGAGAGAGAGAGAGAGAGAGAGAGATTGGAAGCTAGTAGTACGTACTAGTACTAGTTTAGCACTAGATGCTTTCAGGTTTGTGGAGGAGACGGATTGGCTGGTGCCAAATAACAGAGGAGTTGTCTTCTTGTGAGACTTGAAAGTATACTTTCTTTACCAAAAATTGCATATTCTATTTGGGTCCCTGTTCTGGCACCAAGAATATGCTTTTTATTAGAGCATCCTCGGCCCTTACCTCTTTTTTTTTCCACTTGGGCAGGGATTTGAGCTAAAACTCAATTTGGAGAAGGCATCTTCAATGTTAAATTTATTTTTTTTATCCAAATCTATTACTATTGAATGGTACACTTGTAGTTAATGGGTGACACATTTGTAAAAGTGAAAAGAGGGTTTGAAAAAAGTAAGTATGAGTTTAAGTCTCTTCAAATTTAGATGAGGAAAATGATAGAACTCAAAACGGGTAGGTAAATGGGCAGGGCCGGTCCAAGGATTTTCAGTGCCTAAAACCTAATATAAAAAAGTGTCCTTAAAGAGTAAATACTTAACTATTTTTACAGCAACAATCATAATACGAGAAAGCCAAACCAATATAAAGTTCTACTAATCATTATATACGAACATAAAATACGAAATCATCAAATTTTTTCAGGGGTTTGGAGGGAAACGATTTTGGGAAGGTGTTATTCGATGGTTTAGGATAAATGATTTTGGAAATTTAGTAGGTTGGGCATCTAGGCTTATGAATGGTGGGTTGAACTAACTCATTACCTCTAATTGGACATTTTTTTCATTCTATTAAACTTAAAAAGAATCCTAATCAAACCAAAAAAATGAAAATATTGGAGTACCCCTAAAAATTGAAATTTTTGAGACGCTCAAGGCCGAAGCCTCTTGAACCGGCCATGCAAATGGGTATGACATTAGAGATGAATTTTAAAGTTTTTTACTCAAATTTTGGGTATGGATAATAGAATGAGTAAGGATTGAAGATCCTCTTACTAATCTCGTTCTTTAGGCCTTGTTCCACAAAGGACTTTTAGGATTTTTTTTTTTTTTTGTTAGTTTTGCGCCTCACTTTTTTGGTTTTTGGATTTGATCAGAAAAGTAAAAAATTAGTATGACTTTTACCTAAATATTTTGGGGAATAACCATTTTTCAGCAAATAAAAAATTAAAAAAGTTCGATTTTTTTGTTTTGCTAAAAAGTGGTTATTTTCCAAAATATTTGGGTAAAAGTAAAATAGATTTTCTTTTTTGATTCCTCTCGTCGAGACAATTTAATAATCTACAAAAAAAATTGACGCAAAACTAATGAATGCGAATTTTTTTTGAATAAAAATAAAAACATCTTTAAAATGCTAAAAGTTAAACAAAACTTGGTCTTAGGGAGTGCCAGGCGGCCCAGGCAAAACCAAAATTTTGTGGGAGGTGTAACATATGTGGGGTGATAAACAAGCCTACAGTTGGTTGTTCTAGTTTAAACTGAAAACCCCAACGAATATTAAAACATTAGTTTGTTTATGAGACGAGCTTATCTCAAACAAACTTTAATTGAGTTAATCAATAGTTTGAGTTTTTCATACATTAAACAAAACAAGTTGATTGGTAGCTTGGTTTGAAAGCTTAACTAACTTTAAAAGAATGTTCAAGTTTTATTTGTTTACGTATCAAACCGGTATTAAATGAACTTTTTAAGAATGAATTTGGTTAGCTGTGCCTTAAAAATGGCACAGCTCCGTAGCTTCTTTTTTATTTTTTGGGTAAACTGAAAAGCTAAACAACAAACTAAAATTTCTCAAATGCTACCCCTCTCATATGTCCGCCTCTTCCACCATGTTTCGGAAGCAATTTGTCAACCTAAAAACGAATGAATGCGTTTTTGGTTTTCCTCTGTAAATATCGATTTTGGGGTTAAACTCTTGAAACTCATACAAAAATCGATTTTGGTCCCACGTCTTTATGTACTTTTGTCTGCATCTCTCTCTTGAAAACTCCAATAAAGCTTACAAGTCAATTCCAAATTTTATGAATGATTTTATTTGCAAAGGGAAACCAAACCACTACTAAAATTCTAGTGGCTTCAGCTTCGTTGAATCAAGCATTAAATCCAAAATCCAAAGACAAAGGAAATCACTACCCCATCTCATTTGCATGGTCTCAAATCGGAGAAGAAGCATAGGAGAGAGATCAGCTCCAATTCAGTCCGCCATACTATTGACAATTGATGCAAGTTGAAGCCTTTACAAAACTGCAGTACTGACTCGGACACTTTGCCTATCCATCTTCGCAACATCAAATTTGCAGCCCCTTCACCGTGCATAGCTTCTAAATGGTTATGGGAGAGGAGGAAAAAACTATCAAAAAGACTGCAAAACAATCGTTAAAAAGTTGGGCCGAAAGACCCAAGATATGTTCAAAGTAGAGGTTGAAGCCCCAAAATAAAATGGTCTCTGCATTTCCAACGGTTTTTGTCATGTTGGGCAAGTATTTGTAGTGTGTTTGGTTGTTGGGTTTGGATACTGGACTTGGTGTGCAGGCCCCAAAGTACCCCTACCATAGCTCCATTCCTATTTAGCACTGGGGTCATGGGAAATAAATTTTGGCAATTGATAATGCCACAGGAAGTCTACACACACATATAATCTGTGCATAGATTGTGCATAGATTTTGTTGTAGGGCCCACCACGGGTCTCACATTATAAAATGTAAAACATTTTTTCAAGGGTTTCCGTAAAAAATAAGCTCAATCCGATATCTATAGGTGCTCGATCCAACCATATAACTTTTCATTATCCGAAAATCTGAATGAAAAGATAGATGGTCGGATGAATCTCATATAGGTATCGGATTGAGCTTATTTTTTATGGGGACCCTTGAAAAAATATTTTACATTTAATAAACGGCTCGGATGATTTGTGTGGGACCCGTGGTGGGCCCCACAACAAAATCTGTACACAATCTGTAGACAGATTGTCAGTGTGCAGCAGCTTTCATAATGCCAAAACCGGAATTGTTGCTGCAAAAACTCTACTCTTTCTTGCTACTACATTTATTTCTCTGCCCTTACTGCATAAGAGCATCTCCAATCCATCTTTATTTCTCCAAAATAGAGGATGAATGTGACACATTGAGGGGAGATTTTGTAATTTATTCCCCCTTTTCTTTACTTTTTGTACTTTTTGGGAGAATATTTGAGGGACCCATCGTCCTTTTTAGAGTTTTGGAGAAATTTCATACTCCAAATTTGCTTTTGGTCAAATTTACTTTTGGAGGACCGAACTCTAAAAAGGACGGTGGGTCCCTCAAAAATTCTTTCAAAAAGTACAAAAAGTGAAGAAAAAATGGAATAAATTACAAAATCTCCCCTCAATGTGTCACTTCCATCTTCTATTTTGGAGAAATAGAGTTGGATTAGAGATTCCCTTAGGGACGTCCAGCTCTCTCATCTTCCTTTACTCCCTTCGTTCCAAATTGAAGGTCCATCTTTCCTTTTTGAGTTGTTCCAAAATGATGGTCCTTTTCCAAAAATGGAAGGAAAAATTTGGTGATTTTTCAAAAATGTCCCTCATAGGTGGATATAAGTGTTGTAAAGTAGGTAGAATATAGGGGTAATGGTGGAAATGATAGGTATTGTAGGTTTAATGATTGCATGTCCCTTTAAATAGTTGGAATTCCCAAGAGGGACTCTCAATTTGGAACGGAGGGAGTATTACACAACAAGTCCCTCAATAAACAACACAAAGTGAAAATGGAAGATGAGACACCAGCAATCTCCCCGACGGGATAGGGTAATCAATATCATTTTTGATAGAAATGATGTTTTAGAGAAGTTTTAAAGTCCAAGCAATTTTGATTATCAAATTAATAAATTCAAAAAACATGATAAACAACACTGACAAAGAAAGGAAGATGAGAGAGCTACAACACTAGCAGAAATCAAAGTGAAAATGGAAGATGAGACACCAGCAATAGAGAACAAGAAGAAGATCCGTGGGCTGAATATCCCCGACGAACTCGTAGTCGACATCCTCTCCAAACTCCCCGTCAAATCCATACTCCAATTCAAATCCATCTGCAAATCATGGCTGTCCATGATTTCGTACCCTCAATTCATCAGAACCCACCTCCATCGCTCTACCCAATCTCACCATTGCCCAAGAATCCTACTCAAAACGAACAGATCCCTTCTCTCCTTCGCTTCGATCGATTTTCGAACCCCCAATCGTGAATCCGAATCGTTGCATGTGTCCGTGGGAGAACTCGGATTCCTTTATCCAGCCGTTATGCTCCTGCGATGGCCTAATACTCCTGTCTCTTCATGACGGACAATTTGTTGGAACTAAATCTGGTAGGTCCTATGTTCTTTGTCAGTGTTGTAGCTTTGTGTTGTTTATTGAGGGTTTTGTTGCGTAATAAAGGAAGATGAGAGAGCTGGTGAGGCGTCCATTATGCAGTAAGAGCAGAAAAGTAAATGTAGCAGCAAGAAAAAGTAGAGTTTTGGCCGCAACAATTCCAGTTTTGGCATTATCAATTGCCTAAATTTTTGATTTCAGTTGCTTCCAAACATGGTACAAGATGGGGAAGGGATAGGTTTGATTTCGGGCTAAAACTATGTGACTGTTATATTTGTTTGGCATTTTAGATTTATTTTTCAATCATTACTCTATTTCTTTATCCAATTATTATCCTATTTCTCTAATTATTACTTTGTCGTTCTTCTCTATCTGACTATCTCTCTCTACTTATTATTCATCTTTTCAATCATTACTATTTTTTTCTTTTCATTTACTATCAAAACTAAACTAAATTAAAATGCCAAACAAATAAAACTGTTAGACCTGTTTGGTTGGCTACTTCAGTTTTCTCTTCCTTAAAAATGAAGTTAAAGCAGTCTTCCTTGTCCGCTAACAGATGATTTTGATGCTCCGTTAGTTTTGCTGGAATAAAAAACCCTGTAGGCATGCACTACAGGGCTATAGGACATTATCTAAGCTATTCAAGAGTGTTTTTTAACGGTTTGAATTAAAAAAAAAAAACGGTGGTCTTGTTCGTTTAACATATTTATTTTGTTTTTCAATCATTACCCTATTTCTTCAATTATTAATTTCATTTCTATCTCTCTATCTCTCTCCACTCATTACCCCTCCCTCCAAGCATTACTCTATTTCTCTCTCCACCCACTACCAACATTAAAACACCCAAAGTTATCAAACGAACAATGCAAGTGCTACCTACACAGACATTTTAAAACAGATCATGCATAGATCTTTGTGTGGGGCTCACTACAGGTCCCAAAAAAACGATCCAATCCATCCATTAAATGCTCAATCTGAAACTTATAAGGACTTGATCCAATCATCTAATTTTTCATAATTCTGTAATCTAAATGAAAAATTAGATGATTAGATCGAACACCTAGTTATCGAATTGAGTTGATTTTAAGCAAAGACTCCTAAAAAAATATTTTACATTTAATAAACGGCTCGGATCATTTGTGTGGGACTCTTAGTAGGCTCCACACAAAAAATCAGTGCTTAATCTATTTTGAAAATGTCTGTGTGAACAAACTTTTTCAAAAAACAAATTATTCCAAAGAGTAGAGAGGAAGAGAATATTTTTTTCTGAAAGAGTTTTTTTAAATTCTGGACGATTAATATGATGCATTACAACCCTATAGTACAGAGATACACTACATAACTTTCGAACATAACACTCTGTATATGTTTAAGGTTAGATGAATGAGCAAAAGCTCTTTTCAAAAAAATAAAAAAATATGAGCAAAGCTTTGTAGTGTACCTCTGTAGACTTCGGGTTTTTCTTGTAGGATTAGGGGGACAGTTGTGAAAACGAGTCGTTTCGTTTCGTTTAATTAAGGGAAATTTATAGAAATTGTATTCCTAATTTTATCCGAGTCTCATTTTCATCATCTAAATATCAATTGTAACTCTTTTGACCTTCAAATTTGGTTTTCGTACCAAATTAGTCCAATTGATGAAGTCTATTAGCCAAACTTTGCAAAAAAAATCAAATTGAGGACAAACGTTATCAATTGAACCAACTTGGTACAAAATACAATGTCCAAACTGCCGTCAATCTGATTCTTTCCGTTCAATTTGGCTGACATAAATTATCAATTGGACCAATTTGGTATGAAAACCAAATTTAAAAGTCTAAAGAATTGTAATTGTTACTTGAAAGACGAAATAAAACTCAAATAAAATTAGGAGGATCATTTATATAAATTTCCCTTTAATTAACCGAACAGCGGAACAGGTCCAGATCTTTTTTTTTTTTTTCCCTCCCCCTTTCCCCCTTCCTTTCGAAAATACTATAAAAAATTGGTGACGGTCACGCACCACCAGGCCCCCTCACCATCGAGCAGGCGGTTCTTCTTTTGAATTTTCCACGTCGGTTCCTTGCCCTCCTCATCCTATTCAACTCTCTCTCTCTCTCTCTCTCTCTCTCTCTCCTCCCTCTTCACAATCGTCTCCGTCTTCAAGATTGCAGAATCTCCCTGACCCACGTTTCAAATTAGGGATCGACGACCACAGCTTCTGAAAACCGTGGTCAGCGATAATGGAGAATCTGATATCTCTGGTAAACAAACTACAGAGAGCGTGCACAGCTTTAGGAGATCACGGCGAAGAAAGCGCTTTGCCCACTCTCTGGGACGCTCTTCCTTCCATCGCCGTCGTCGGTGGTCAGGTCAGATCTCACCTCATCTACCAACCTCTCTCTCTCTCTCTCTCTATACGTATATATTTGTGTAGATCTGGACAATCATGTTCCTCTATCATCGTTTTCAGATCTTTAATTGTGTCCCAAAAATTCAATTTTCGGTTATTGCATTTGGTTTTCGTTTTGGATAAGTCGGATATTAGAGCTGAAGCTCTCATTTTTTCTGTTCAATTCGTTGGTTAGTTAGGTTATCGTAGTTCAGATACAGCGTGTGAAAAAAGCTGAATAATTAAGCTTATAAATAAGCGGTGTAGCCAAGTGAAAGCGCACATACCTTATTTCTTTTTGATCTTTATACGGAGGTGTTGCCTTTACTTGGTTGGGATTGGAATGTGAAAGTCAAACTTCCTAAACCGCATATCAGTTCAAATTAATTCTGCCACTATCCGTATTCCACTGGTTCTACTGATATCTTTGCTGCATCATACTTCAGATATGTTAGTATTGGCATGTATAATTGGAATTTGGATTGTTTGGGTCGATGCTTTGAATCAAACGACATCATATGTTGGGTAGAGTGTAAACTGCATTGTGCAGATTAGTTAATCTTTCATTTGATCTTTCGCACATTGTGCATTTACCGTCCCACTCTTTAATGGTTCTTTAATGGTTTGTAGAGTTCTGGGAAGTCTTCAGTGCTGGAGAGCATTGTAGGGAAGGACTTTTTGCCTCGTGGATCTGGTAATAATGATTCCACAGTTTGTGTTTGTTGTCAATGCATGGTTGTAATGTTTTGATTATCATTGACATCTATATGCAATAAACCCAAGATATAATGTGTGACTATTGCATGTAGGAATTGTTACCCGGCGTCCTCTTGTGCTGCAGCTTCATAGGATTGATGAAGGAAGGGAATATGCTGAATTCATGCACGTCCCAAGAAAGAGGTTCACTGATTTTGGTATGTCTTTCGCAAGGAAATGATCCTTTTTTTTTTTGAAGTTTCTTATCTTACTCCAAGTCGCATTTACCCCTATTTGTTTTCGTGTTTTAGAAAGCGTGCTATTATGTTTACAAATAATGATTTAATTGAGATGAACCTTAATCTAAATGCCAGTCAGTAGTTCATTGAAACAGTTCTCCATCTTACTGTGTATATGTGTCATTGCTTCAAGTTTGATTTATATATGTTAAATCTCAAAGGCTAAATTTTAGTTGTATCTTGTGCAGCTGCCGTGAGGAAGGAGATTGCTGATGAGACTGATCGGGAGACTGGCCGTTCAAAACAAATTTCTAGTGTTCCAATTTATCTCAGTATCTATTCCCCAAATGGTGAGATAGGACTGCGAGTCATGCTCTTTTAATCTTTCCAGTTCTGTCTTAATTCTTTGTATTAAGTGTATGTTAGGTAGCAAAAATCCTCATCTCCAATAGGAAGAAATGACGTTTTGAAATTAAGGTCCATACAGTACATGTGAAAGCACTGGGACTTACAGTTTAAAGCATCTTAGAAGATGTTTCAGACACTTTGTTTTATGCGGCAGAGTTTGATTATGGAAGTGATTTTTGTTTTAAGCTTTTAGTACAATGCTTTTAAGCTGTTACTTGCCTACTTATCAAAAAAGGAAAAAAAACACACACACACACACACAATGGTTTTAGGAGAACCAAACAACTACATGCACTTTCTAATCGTCTTTGAAAATAATTCCTGCACAACTAACCTGCTGTTAGATTGGAATTTCAAGTGTTAACGTTTGTGGCATGTATGATGGATGTGTAATTCGTGCGAATGGTTTGAGTAGAGGAGATGAAAGTCTTATATATGCCCTCAGTGTTGATTTATCAAGTTAGGATATAAGAGTACAGGTAAATACCTAAAATGATGTGGTAGACTCTGTAGAAGGTTATGCTACAGCATTACTGTAAGTAGGGTTAGGGTGTTGAATCAAATAGAGCATAAGATTTTGAATCGTCAGTCCCATATAAGTGAGGGGATGAATTGAGAACACCCAATTTTGATTAACATGGATAATGAGGGAAGATTGAAGATGTTGTCATCTGTACTTTAAGTATGGGCCACTTTATCGTTAATAACTAATATTGCTGGTCAACTACTAAATAGTTTGCCTTATATCAAGGTAGTTTTCCGAGATGGATGTCTGCCAACATCAGCAAGGTGGACAACAGGACGAGAGAAAAAAATTCTTAGTTTATTTAGTGATGTATTGGTATTCTGGGCAATGCTATTAGCATCCCTGTTTTCTGACAGATACTAGAGTTTTGACTTAGAAAAGTGTTAGTTATCAGTAGTTACTGCATTAGTAATTTAAATAATCGTCTTACACTTTTAAGTTATTATCTCATTTCATAGTCGAATGACTGCGCAGTGAGTGCTTCAAAATCTCATTTCTGCCTTTCTGTCCCTTCCACCTATAATCTTACCCTTGGCACAAAATTTTGCATTCACCTTGGAATTCACCTATTCGCTAAATGTGGAAATCTGCTTTTTCTTCATCTCATTATTGTGATTCTGTGGCTTTGCAGTTGTGAACCTGACACTGATTGATCTCCCTGGGCTTACAAAAGTAGCTGTCGGTGAGAGAACAGTCTCAACTTTTGCATGTCTTGATTTTCTTTACATAATCAATTTGGCATAGCATTTCTTTGGCCTTCATCTTAAATTTCTACCCAGTTAGTTCTTCAATAACTCATCTATGATGCTGATTGTGTGGATCATTGCAGAGGGTCAGTCTGATAGCATTGTGCAAGACATTGAGAATATGGTTCGGGCCTATATTGAGAAGGTAATGTACTATTTCAATTTCTTTCTGTTTTGTTTTGGGATTGTTAGATTATATGAAATTTAGGAAGCAATGCTAGAACCTCTTTTGTATGTCGTAGGAAACAATGTTAAGGAGTTTTAGTTTAGTTCAAAACTTGAAAAATAATGAGAGACTATTTCATACGTTTATTTGAAGAAGTGACATGCATTCTTTTTTCGGCATGTGGTAGCGATTCAATTACTTGTTTTCAGATGCTTGCTTCTCAGTTCATAATGCTCCATGTGGGATATGTTTAGTGGTTATTCCACATCAATTAAATAACACCTTCAAACTACTGTAGGAGCCCTTTCAGGCTCCCTGCTCATTGTGAATTGGTTGCTTTAACATGCTATAAAAGCCAACTATGTAAGAATTTTTGCAAGACTCTATTTTATCGGTGGTTGATTCTCCCTTGTTTGTGCCAAAAGCTCACTTCATGTGCTTGTGATACCTATGGTATGTATCCATAGTTAACCACTCCACCTGCGAGTTGGGGGTCACATGTGTAGGGGAGTATTGAGATCTTATCCCACATGAATTAAATAATGCTTCCAAAACTAGTATATGAACGTGAGCGGCCTCTTCACTCATGACTAATTGGTTTTGCGTTGGATGCCTTTAGCCGGATCAACTTTCATGAAACAAATTATTTTATTGATCTCCGTCTTGTTCCTTGCAGCCCAACTGTATAATTCTGGCGATTTCTCCTGCGAATCAAGATCTTGCTACATCTGATGCGATTAAGATTTCTCGTGAAGTAGATCCCAAAGGTATGATTTCTCATATGATGCAATTTCGGGCAATTTTATGGACTCGCTCATGCTTGTCTAGTTGAATTGATTGTTCTTTATGGTCTAGTTAAATTGATGGTTCTAGGTCTTTTTTCTTATCATGATTTTGATCTGGATACTTTGAACTATTTTATAAACCAAACCGAGCCTTATGTCCCAATCACTTGGGGTCGGCTAACTTTGAACTATTTTATACAGTACTCTAAATGCTTGTGCAATGTGAGCGCATGTGCAACTGTTACTTCCATATCTATAGTTCTAGTGGGTTGCTTGTTGCATCAATCTTCGAGACTGCATACTCTCTTGAGATTGGGAACTTCTACTCCCTTGAGTTCACTGTATTCCATCATTTGGGAAGATGATGACAGCTGTCCAATGATGGAACTGGCACATCACTTAGTCTAGTACTCTAGTCGATGAAAGAGGAATAGTTCTGAATTTCAATTTATGTGGTGGTCATTTTTCCAGGAGACAGGACATTTGGAGTCTTAACGAAGATTGATCTCATGGACAAGGGTACAGATGCAGTTGAAGTAAGTTCCTTTTAGATATGTATGAACAGAATGATTTCACATTTCACAATTTTAGTTCAAAGTGTGTTGCAACTAGGAATTTGAGCGGATGACGAAGTCTTCTATTTTGTGTGGAGTTATAGAAACCTCATTAAAAATTTTTTCCCCCCATTTTACATTAGTGATAAGAGCATAATGATGAAAATGTGATGGTTACTGTTTGTCTACGACCTATTCCTTGCTATTTTTTCACCCTGGCGTTTATTTATTCGGGAAATTAGAGAATTTTCAATGGCCCTTCATACACGGGTGGATTCTTACGTTGTAAACTCGTTTTGAGAGAGAATAATGTAGTTTCATAGCGTCATCTATAATCTGCTTTTTGCAAAAAATAGAATTGTCTAAATTTGATTGAGATTATTGACCTCACTAGTTTATGTTATTTTCAGATCTTGGAAGGAAGAGCATTTAAGCTACAATTTCCTTGGGTTGGCGTTGTTAATCGATCTCAAGCCGATATTAACAAAAACACTGATATGATTGCTGCTCGTCGTAGAGAACGGGAGTACTTTGCCAACACCCCCGAGTACAAGCATCTTGCTCACAGGATGGGTTCTGAGCATCTAGGAAAGATGCTTTCAAAGGTTCAAAATCCCACACCCTTTCTACTGGTTTTAACAAATTTTGTACACTGTTGTTGGTGACTGTTTAGGTTATGGGTAATTTTTATTCTCATAGCATGTCTGATACTCTGCATGAATTCAGCATTTAGAACAAGTTATCAAGTCTCGAATCCCAGGCCTTCAGTCTCTGATTAGCAAAACTATTATTGAACTGGAAACGGAGTTGAGCCGTCTTGGGAAGCCTGTTGCCACTGATGCTGGGGTAAGGAATTTTTTACTCTCTTGGTTTTTTTCCAAGAATGCTGTCCATTTGTTTTATTGCATAAAGGTGAGATGAGACCCAGACCGTTTTCATAGAAAGGCTCATTACCAGCCTATATAATTATTTGGTGTTCCATCTTTCATAGTCAGCCATTTGACAGGCTAGAATGAGCTGGAGGTTTCTCACCAGACATACTCATTTAGAGTTTTTAAGATGCTTTGTGATTGTTCCCTGGTTACTCTTGCTATAACTAGCTTTTGTCATGATGCCTTCTATGTCTAAATTATGCAGGGCAAATTATACATGAGTATGGAAATCTGTCGTGCTTTTGATGGAATATTCAAAGAACATCTTGATGGCATGTATGCACACTGAAGTGTTTTATCCATTTTAATTCATTATTCCCCTCGTTCAATGTTCAAAATTGACCTACCCCGTTGTTTATCATGATCATTGATTTCTGCAGACGCCCTGGTGGTGATAAAATCTACAACGTATTTGATAATCAACTTCCTGCTGCCTTGAAAAGGTTGCAATTTGACAAGCAGCTTTCAATGGAGAATGTACGAAAGCTAATCACCGAAGCTGATGGTTATCAACCTCATTTAATAGCTCCTGAACAAGGATATCGCCGTCTTATTGAATCTTCACTAATTACCATTAAAGGCCCTGCCGAGGCTGCTGTTGATGCGGTATGTAGCCTACTATAGTACTATGTTTATGTTCACACTGAAATTTGATGCACTTGGTAATTGCACTATGTTTTCATGTTGCTCATGCTTTGCCACTGGCATTTTGATGATTCTTTTTAAGCTGAGCTTAGTCAAGATCAGGTGGAGATTGAGCTTGCCTTGGCATGGGTTCTAATTTTTTAAGTGCTGAGTGGCACTGTTAAGGCTAGTTCAGCTTGTATTGCTTGGTTGTGGGCTTTTGCCTTGCATCTTTGTCTAGAGGCAATTCTTTTATAGAGGGGAGAATGCTGATTGGTTGGTACAACTACTAAGAGGGTGGTTTGTTGGAAACTGATAGTGTATGGAGTTATTTTCTGCAACCAATCCAAAAGCATGATTTGATTATGAGGCTGCACGTTACTTAGCTTGATAACTTTTTTTCCCACAATGATTCAGGTTCATGCCATTCTGAAGGAACTGGTTCACAAGTCAATCAATGAGACCATGGCAAGTCCCTAGTTCTTCCCCATTTAAGTGTGTTTCTGGGTTTTGCTTTCATCGTGCACAAGGGTAAAACTGTAATTAGGGTTACAAATTAGTATGATGTTTTGATTTCCTGGTTTGCTGAAGAGTCATGAAATGCAAAGGAAAATGGTAATAAACTTGATGGAGGGGTGGTGTGCAAAAATATTTTCAAATTTGAATCATCGAATCCTATGAATTCATGTTGTGCAGGAACTCAAGCAGTATCCTACCCTTAGAGTGGAGGTTGCAAATGCAGCCTGCGAGTCTCTAGACAGGATGAAGGAAGAAAGCAGGAGAGCAACTTTGCAACTAGTAGAAATGGAGTATAGTTATCTGACAGTTGATTTCTTCCGCAAGCTTCCGCAAGATGTTGACAAGGGTGGAAATCCAACACATTCAATATTTGATCGATACAATGAGTCATACCTTAGACGAGTTGGTAAGTGGGAGGGTTTAAGAAAGTCACAGTAGTTTTAAGTACGCATGGAAATATTGAATAGTGTCCTCATTATCCACTTAACCCAACAGATCTTGATCATAATTAAGGCTGTATCTCTATTTCCCCCAAACAGGAACAACTGTCTTGTCTTATGTCCACATGGTCTGTGGAAGTTTAAGGAATTCCATTCCAAAATCCATTGTGTATTGTCAAGTGCGTGAGGCCAAGCGTAGCTTACTAGATCATTTCTTCACAGACTTGGGAAAAAAGGAGGTGAGGGTTTCTTCCAAATCCTTTGGCTTCAAAAAGAATAAGAGAGAATGGAAAAGGACATGGTGCTTATGTATATTTCCGACTTGTTTTGCAGGTGAAGCAGTTGGGCTCGTTATTGGATGAGGATCCAGCAATAATGCAGCGGCGTGTTAACCTCGCTAAGAGACTGGAGCTATACAGATCCGCCCAATCAGAGATCGATGCAGTTGCCTGGTCTAAATAGAGGGAGAAGTCTATTCTTCCCACTTTTCTTTAATCAGTAATACAAGTCAGTAAGAGGAGGAGTCAGATTCTTTCATTCATGACTTATAGTTCCTTATAAGTCAACACAAGGGAAGGGCTGATGCCTTATTTTGCCTTGTCTTTTTGCTTAACTTCTACAGAGATTGGTATGGTGCACTACTCTTTTATATTCACTCTGTTGTATTGGTATTGTTGGTCCCGAGGTTTACATATGAGATTTCTGATTCTGTTCTTATTTGCGGTCTTCACTTATTTATTCCACTTTTGGTCCTTCCTCTTACTTTTGCCCGAACATTATTCTGGTTAGATGTTCTTTCACTTGTCCTTTAATTAACCGAACTTGTCAAGTCTTGTATGGCTGTGTGCACACAGCAATGTTTGATTGCTTGTGGTACAAAACCTGCCTATGAAAAAATTACTGGTAGTGTTTGGTTGAGAGTTTAGTTTAGTTTTGGTTGTGAGTGGAGAGAGAAATAGAGTAATGATTGAAGATAGGAGTAATGATTAGAGAGAGATAGAAAGAGATGAGAAAGTAATAATTGAAAAAATTGAGTAATGATTAGAAAAAGACGTAGGATAATGATTAGAAACAAAATGAAAACTAAAACTAAATTGGAGTCCGAACAAAGCAACTGTATTTATTACTCGGGATAGAATAATGCTTCTCTCACAAGATTGGTGGATTCCATTATAAATTTCATCAGTGGAATCCAATATTATGTGAGGTAATATATTGCTACCAGAGTTCGAAATGATTACCCATAAAACGATTCTAGACAACCAATGAAACTGCAAGAGAGTAAACTAAACTAACGCAACTCAATTCCAAATGACAGCTTGATGCATGCACAAGGGGGGAAATTGGACACTCTCGACTCAAAATTCACGGTTAGATAGATGCAATGCAAGCAATCATGTGCTTTATGAAGAGCAATCAAGAGATTTACTTGTGAGGTTTTAATCCAGTGCATATGTGGGGTTATTTTTCTCATGAAACAGACAAGACACCAACAAGCAAAACGCCAAAAAATAAAAAAAAATAAAAAATCAGAAGGAGCTAAAAACACAAGACCTGAATATAGTTTTTCCCTTTACATCGACCACATTACCTCTCTTATTTTTGTCCTCCAAACATTGCACTGGACAATGACCAAAGAAGACAACACGTAACATTTTGCCAATGAGGGTGTTCACAATTCCTTGATTACTTACCAAAAACATGAAATTCTTAAGTCTTGTAGATATGAGGTAAATACCAAGTTTAAATCTTGAAGGTAGGCTCAAGAATAAGTCAAGAATAAAATCTCTACTGTCGATTGGTTCATGAAATAGACAAGAACTTTTGAGCTAAAAAATGACAACATATATTTGAAAAAGACAACAAATTGAGATAAATGCCTGTAGCATGGTTGTAAGAGTGTCTTTTTTATGTAGCTAGGGAATGAAACAGACAACACATCGACATTGACTTCAAAAATGAATCGAAGGAGAGGACGTGGCCATAACAACTACTACAAAAAAAGTAGATTAGGATGTGATTTTGTTGTTTTGATGGATAAGGGCCATAGTGAAATGGGAGATAAACATCGGGGGCCGTCAATGGTCAAAATAGGATTTCCCAAATAGAGAAGTTAGTTTCCTTGAGATTCGGCCACGGTTTCTACTCTGCCATCACCACCACCACCACCACCTCCACCTCCACCTCCACAATATATATCCAACGCAATTGTTGAGTGTTCCTCAATTTTCTCACACCTGAAAACACAAGCAGGAATTTTTCAAAGGAAAAACCCCAGTCAAGAATAAAACCAAACACAGACGCGGCAAATTGAGGAAATCCTTTCTCATCAATACATATCATACGTTACGTTGATAACTCACGTTTTTCCGGTCCATCTTACAAGCACGTCTGAATTTCAATTGGGGTTTGCATTTTCCTAGGTCATCACAAGCTTAGGATGGATTGGTCTCCCGATTCTGCTAGAAATGCATATCTTGAAACCGTTAAACTGGTTTGTCCCTCTTGCCATTTGTCATTCTTGATTTTATTGTGTTTTTTTTTTTTGATTTTTTTCACGTAGATATGCTAATACCGTACACACAAAAAAGATACAAGATTGCGGGTTTGAATGTATGTGTTTTGGCACCTGAGCATATGGGTTTTGCTTATTGGTCTTGTGCATAGAAACGAAAATGTGCCATAGCTCTATTTGCCTCTGCAGGGTCTTTAGCATACAAAATTCGTATTGTGATCTATTTACCAAGAACAAAAAGAACACATTATGGTTGATTGACTGATTGGTATTGATGATCCTTAAGATATTTTTCCGTGTTGTTAGGGTAAAAGGTAGAAGATTTCACGAGGCATAATGTATTGTCTCTTAATTACAAGAAGCGTAATTTGATTGTAATGGGACAATGTTAGTATGGCAGATATTGTAGTTGGGTGTATGTATGGATTTATGTATGTATGGAGGAGGACTGTGCGGTCAGCATAGTTGTGATTTTCAGAGATGCTGTGATTTGCAATCTTCCAAATAAGGCGTTTCCTCTCCTGAAAGAACAATTTTGCTCTCTGTTGTTCACTTTTTGACCAAGGATTGGGAAGAGATTTGCGGAAATTCTCTGGCTTCCTTACCATTGCTTTCTCTTGATAAATTGATGATCACAACATGGCTTAAATTAGGGGAAAAAAGGGTACACTAGCGTGAAAAAAGGGGGCAAATGTGAGCGTGAGCGCGCGCACAGAGAGAGAGAGAGAGAGAGAGAGAGAGAGAGAGAGAGAGAGAGAGAGAGAGAGAGAGAGAGAGAGAGAGAGAGAGAGAGATCACATCTAAAAGGGAAAAGTGATGGAAAATGTGTCAACGTGTAAACAAGACACTAATTGAAAGAGGACATAGCGTAGCCAGAAGAGTTTGTAATGGGAAACCATTATGTGTACACACTTCACGTACCCACAAGCTAACTACTCTCGAATAAATGTTCTTCCAAGACTACCGTTGTATTCTTGCTTAATTTGTTGCTGTAGAGTGTAGACCTTTTCACTTATGAAGATTTTATCAACATATGGTCCAATAGACTCAATGCAGCTGATTACTAGATCTTTCTAAATGCACTCCAAGCTTAATGTCGTGCTGAGAATCTTGAGAGACACAAAAAATTCCCATGCCTTAAAGATATACCCTTGTGTTGTCACGATTGTGTTTTCGAACATTATAGGGGCCAACTCTACTTCCCTTTTTGTCCTTGCAGTGCAATCAACAAGAACATAACTGTTCATGTTCGACAACAGAGCCTGAGAGCAAGGAATTCATATCAGCCTTAGCAGCAGGCATGAATGCAAAGCTCATTGTTGAAGTCACACCTGAGGCATCCTCATCGACAATAGCATTAGCAGCAGCAGCTAGACAAACTGGAGGCAAGCTTGTGTGCATTCTTCCAGAACCAAGACTTGACAAATCGCAGAAAGTAATAGATGATTCAGGTCTAAACGACATGGTGGAATTCAAAACAGGTGACCCTGTTGATGTCTTGCCAAATTATGAAAACATTGATTTTTCCCTCGTTGATTGCAAAACCGACAATTACGCGAATTTTCTTGAGTTGTTGGATGTGAATCCCACTAGATCAGTGGTAGTGGCAGATAATTTGGAGGAGGGGAGAAAAGGGCTGGAGGGGCATGTGAAAGGAATGGAAAATAAAGGGAAAGTGCGGTCAATGAAGCATCCGATCGGGAAAGGAATGGAGGTTACTATGATAGGGAAGAGCAATGATGCGACTTGGAAGAGAAATCAGAGCAAAGGAAGTTATTCTTCTAGACCAAGAGGTGGGTCAGGGAAGAAAGGTGGTGGTAAAAGCAAATGGGTTATTAAGATTGATGAGAAGAGTGGTGAGGAACATATTTTTAGAATGACTTGATTTATCTATAGATCGTTTATTGAAATCCTTTTATGTTCTTCCAAAAGTTAGTAAGGTTGAAAACTGTCATCTATCACAGCACGAATGAGAAGAATCAATTCAGAAGTATATATATGCACAATGCGTCTATATCGTTATCTTGATTTCTTCTCACTTCTCTGTTAAATTTTGTCTCTCTTCCTGGACAAGTTGATAGAGAGCTCTTTCTACCTTGAGAGTACTAAACAAGGTGGCTGCTTCACATGGTACTGCAGGTTTATTTGTTGGGATGTTTATTTGGTTGTTTGAGACCATGATTCTTTCTTCAACCCTGTTCTTGTTTATGTGGTGATGAATGCTAAGGCATATGTACAGCAGCGGATATGCTTCCACAAATTAATATTCATTGGAGATGATCAACGTTTCAGAAAACTTACACAAGAACCTTATAGTGGAAATCCAGAAATAAGCATAATATTATGTCGTTGCAAGGGTTCAAATTGCCCGACTTCTAATGCCAAAAGGACAACTGTCCACAATCTCTCCTTTAGCTTGTTTCAGCTCCACCATCTGTCGGTGTTGCTTTATCTTCCTTGTTATGACATCTAGGGAACATAACAGCTCTTCTTAATCTCTCTGCCCTTCCATCGCATACGATAATCTATGATGACAATGTGTGTGTGTGAGAGAGAGAGAGGTTACTCCGCCCCCAGATCAATTTACTTCTTTAAGTTTCGAGCAAGAAAGTCCATCCATAGAATATTTCTACTGATACCCAATACTACAACAGAGTCAACTTGCAGGTGGATTATACTCCCCCAGCATTGAAAGGAAAGAAAATGCTCAGTTTGTGTACAGTTAAATCGAATAAATCATCCGAAATAAAAGAAAACTCATTGTTTTCAGTTTTTCTTCTCATGAACAGAATATCAAAACTTCCTAACTAGAATATGTCATGGACTAAAAAGATGCCTTTCAAATTCCAAAAACCAAATTTGCTGCTGTAAACCTGCACGTCAAGAAAGCCAAGGATCAGCCATCCGTCGCATGGAAAAGCTAAGTATTAAGTAGCAGATTTGATGATTTCATCTTGCACGATGCAATAGAAAATGCCTTAATGTTGTTAAATTGAATACATGTAGCAATTCAACAGGCGACCATAGAAACAGATTAGTGCGAGGAAACACTAAATCAGCTTGTTTCAGGTTATTTCTTTCCATCAAAATTTGGTATCAACATCGCAAAATCCAACTCAAAGCAACTAAAGAATAAGTTTTATTTCACTCTGAAACCGTTTTTTACCCTTATTTCCTGCTCAAGGAACCATTTGTGAATGGTAAAATGAAACATACTACCACCTTCCTTTCTATAAGCTGCATCTAGAATATAGCAAAGTGAGAAGAAAAGAGCAACTGTAAAACCTACAAGTGAAACTAAGAAACACCACCCAATTATGCATTTTTATATCTATTTTCTGGAATAGCTACGAAGAGAAGTTCAAATCTGAAATCAAACGATAGGGCCTTATGTTTGATAAAGGGCCCAAAGTTCACCCATAAATAGTTAAATTCAAAGAGAGAAACACTTTAATGTTTTGTAGCTGCTTGTGCTATCAGTAGAGCTTAGGAGACCATAGTATTCTGGAATCAAGACGTGTATCATTCCTTTTTTGTGTTATTATTCCGATCTTGTAACTAAAATTGATGATGGGCGTCTTTCCTACTTCATTGCTTGTTATCCTCAAAAGCTTCAAAAAGATGACTGTAAGCCATGATGATGGAAACTGATTTTCCCAAAGACTCATTACATCTTCATTGTTTCCTTAAAAATTTAAGCAGCATAAAAGAAAGGCTTAGCTTGTAGAGGACTAACCTGCAATATTTGATGAAGTGGTGTAACTGATCAAGTAACTTTCGACTGTGGAACCGGGAAACTTCAAGGTGTGACTAAGTTGTTTGTCAGCGACAAAGGGACGAATTCTCCATTTTCTCCGAGTCATCCCACTATTCTGAACCAGTAAGAGCAACAAAATTTTGCTTACTCGGCAGTAGCTGTACCACTTCCATTTGAAGAAAAACTGGTAAACTTGAGAGCTTCGTTCTCTCGGACCACTCTGCTATGTACGACTTTGAAAGGCTGAGAACTATACGGTCTCTTGAGCAAACTTATTGGCATTCGCAGAGTCTGCTTTCGGTTTCTTTTTCCCCTAATCAAAATGTTGATGGTTTTCTCGCTGTCAACTTGCCATGGTGATCTTGCCACCTGATTATAGCAACTGCTTCCAGAATTTCCGCTGAGAGAGCTAACAGGATTCACTTGATTCCCATGACTCACAAAACATGGATTCAAATCATTATCTTCCTTTTCATTTGCAGATTTAATCCCAGCGACCTCATTTACGTTTTCCACTACCTCTGATGCCGGAAGATCCAATTCTTTTTTAATTTCGGCACCATCGGTAATGTCCACTGGCAGGTTTGGAGCCAAAGTCAAGCTCTCAGAAGTATCAATGGGTTCCTTTGGCCCCAAAATGGGATCAGCAAACGGCTCAACAACAGTTGGTGCGACAGAGAACTCCACTCGATGGAACCCAGGCCAAACAGGGCTAGGCATGTACTCATGAGGGTTCATGTTCCGTTGCCAAGCAAAATGACTAGGGTGAAAGGAGCCGCCACTACTCATGGGGAATGTCGTGGTAGTCACGGCTTGGGCTTGAGTATACGTAGGGTACAAAAATGGTAACGAGTGTATCATGTTTGGAGTAGTTGGTGGAGGTGATGGGTATGGGTGGTGAGGGGAGGAGCACATTGGATTAACAGTAGCTAAGACAGTAGGAGACCCTGGGTGAAAAGTCATGTTCAACGGCCATGGGCCCACAGCTCCAGGACCAGAAGGGAGAGTAATGTTCAATGCCACTGGTGCTGTGCGCGCAATGGCTTGTGATGGGTTGAATGGAGCAGCTGATGCGGACAACTTTTTGTTGGGGGACTCCAGAGCGTCACCTGAAAAAGAAACTGAGGATCTTTCTTTTAAATCCTCAACTCCTTCCAAAGTGGAAACCAAAATTTTGTCAGATTTGGAAGTTACGCTAGATGCATCATTGTCACAGAGCTCGACTCGGGGAGCATCAACTGAATTCAGCACTTCATTGGTTTCAATGCTCTTCTGAACCACTTGATCAACCTCCACATAGCTAGAATAAACCACTTCTGTACGAGTGGATGCATTCTCAGAATCTTCATCCAATTGCACTTTGTTTGACTTAGTTTCTTCCTTCATTTCAACAACTTCCACTTGATTAACCTCCAAACAGCTAGAATTAACCACCTCCACATTTCCACACACAATCTCAGAATCTTTATCCAACATCGCATTGCTTGACTTAGTTTCTTCATTCTTTTCAACAACTACAATTCGACCACTCGAGCCATCTTTGGAATTTAATACATGATTCTCACATTTCCCTCCTGTTATGTTGTCAGCGTTGTCAGCCTCTGTTACTGTGGCTACGTTTTCTCCATTCTCGTTAACAACTTCAACACCATCACTAGACTCATCTACAGGATTTCTCACAGAATTTTCAAATTTCTCGTCTGTTATGCTTTTAGGCTCAATTAAAACTTCAGTGTTTCCTTTCAATCCATCCATATCCAATCCTTGTTTTTCAACACCAAGCTCTTTGTTGTCAGAAACATCATTCTGGGCCTCCCTAACCTGCAGCATAGGAATAGTACCTGGTGGGGCCACCGCAACTTCCTTGTACGATGGAGATTTTCCAAGACTAACTATCGAACTTCTCTGCAATCTATGTCCTATTTCATTGGGTGAAGAAACTGAACAGAGTTCCAAAGGTGATCTCAATGCCTCCCCTTCCTTCATGGAGACCTCTGGTGCATCAGCATCTTTGGGAGATGAAGATACAGACTTAACTCTGTATGTCACTGCTTTCACTATTCTTCTCCCAAATTTAGTAGTTGGGGAGGGACCCTTCATTGGGTGGTAATCGGCATAACTTCCTGGGGACACTGTTCGTTTCTTTAGCAGGTAATACTTAGTATTCTGATAGATACTCTTTGGTCTAGCATTATTTGATTCGGGACCCACATCTTTTTTCTGATAACCATACACCTTGGTGACAGTTGCCCGTCGCTGTCTTAACCGCCGCCCATATGAGCCAGCTGATCTTGGTCTTTGAACTGACTGCCATCCATCTTCTCCTTCACCCTGGGGTTCAGACAAAATATCAATGGCAACTATTGGCTTTTCCGTGGCAGTTTCCTCCTCAACAGGATGTTCGAACTCAACTGGCAGTTTGTCAATAGTTTCTTCATCCACAGGATCGGAGGACTCAACTGGCGGAGAGGTGGTTTCGTCGTTCATCTTTGCATCAAATTCGGGTTCAGGAATTGTTTTCCCATCTTCAGCATCTTTTGAGGCATCTTTTGGAGGTACCTCAGAACTTGCAATGCCGAAGTTTTGGAAAGATTTCTCCTTCACGTGCAAATCACAATTTGATTAGCTTCACATATATAGAGAAAATATTAAACTTCGGCTTCATACAGTGTACAACAAGAAACAAAGGTGAATACACTTGAGCAATAGAGATCAAAAGCACTGAAAAGATAACTGGTCATACCTTCACTAAGTAGGCTTTCCTCTTTATGGCCACAGCATCTTTGCCTTTGACATCATGATTTGGATTAATATAGTCTAGCAAATCTGAGACACTGCCACATGAAACAAGGTCAAAAGCACTGAAAAGATAATGTAAGTAACTAAACCAATCATTTTAGTATTGACAAAATTACTGTAGTCATAAAGATAGCCTAGTACCACCAGCCTTTTAGGCCATGAGGTACCAGTGGGTGTACCCAATGAGGCAGGAAGATTACAGTCCATATTGTTTGCGAGTCGTAAGATCCTAAGAAAACCTACTGAAAATTGATCCTCTCAATGCCAATATTTTACTAGGGTACTTTTTTTGCACGGCATACTCTAGAACCAATTTACTTTCTAATATCACTGTCAACTGGTGTTTTACTACTACAATGCATTGTAAATCTGCAATTGGTAGGAACATGGGCCCAGCTCAAATAAACTCTAATGGAAAGAAACAAGCTAGGGAATGAGAACCGAAAGTTGGTGAAGGTTCACATAGTTAGCTAAGTGCCGGTAACCAACAACTGGATAAAGGTTCATACTGTCAGCAAAAACTGGTATACCTTAAGTGGCCTTTGCTGGCTATGGATGCATCTGGCTTTCGAGTCCCATTCCTTGCAGCTTCTTGCTGCTCAAAAGCCTTGGACTCAAAGTACTCAAGCCAAGCAGCAGCATCCTGGACATTCAGATAGAAGGTTCACAACCATTTGTGGACAGAAAAACATTGAATAAAAGAAAATTGAAGCAAATTTGAACTAGAGTTGGGAAACAAAACAAAAGGAAAAAACAAAAAAATCCATTGCCAGCCTTGCCAACTATTTGGTACATAAAATCTTTGATTGAAGACATACCCTTGACATAACCAAAGCTAAAAATTTAAGGATGCTAACAAACTACCTCTAAAGATAACAGTTTAGTTTTATCAATACTACTGAGATCATTCATGGGATGGGATAGCTAGCACCATCACTGTATGATTTATGGCTTTTACCCTCATATGACTAATGATCGCAAAGTAGCAAAGAGGGAAACAAAATACATAATCCTTATGACTAAATTAGTTCACTGGATCAATGAAAAGGGAATACCTGTGTACGTAGGTCATCTGGGCCCAACTTAGCTCTGAGGATTTGCAAGGTTGTCTGTTCATGCTGAACGCTCAAAGGGTAGGCTTCCATCAATGAGAGTGCTATTGCTATGGCATGGTAACTTGCGGCTGTCTGGAAAGAAATATAAGAGAAAGAATTAGGTCTTGACGATACACCAGAAACTGAGAATCCATATCAATCAGCAAGGACACTGTAATAAAGGTAGTGAACAAGCATCAGCAGTGCTCAACTTTGCAGGTTAAGCAGAAACAACAATAATAGAGATCAGAGATATGGAATATGTACTATCCAATTCCAGACGTTATGCTTATAAACAAAGTGATTAACAACTTCTAAGGTTGCACATCCACCCATCTATCAGGTAATCACAGCCCCCTACCTGAGGTTTACTCAAAAAATGAAATTCTTTTTATTTTTTTATATCTCTATTTCTTTTTCGTCAACTAAAAACCCTACCAATAATTATCCTGTATCTCTGTACAATTGACATCCAAATTGTCAACCGGTGTTTACATAATCTCAAGACTGAGTTCATCAATCTTGTGGTAGTACTAGTGATCTACAATAAAATGTTAATATGCAAGAAAGCTTCAATGAAAAGCACATAACTACGAATGTAGTAGCGTCAAAATTCAAACTCAACTATTTGGCCACAAGAAGGGAACACCAACAGGCAAATAGTTCATTAGATCATGTACCAGCATATTTGCGCATCGGTATGTATGTGTTATTTGATTGGGGCCAGCACGTGCCTTAAAGGGCAGAGCAACAGCCATATGCATTCTAAATACTCCTCTAGTATTGTTTTTATGCTCAATAGGCTAAAGAGAGAACATTTCTTGAATCAAATAGAATTATACCAACCCTTGTCTTCTTCCATAATCAACTCATATCTAATCGAGCATATGACACACAAGCATATAACTGATGATGGAAACCAGATATGAAAAAGGACCTGAATATGATCTGGGCCAAGTAACCTTTGGTTACACTTCAGAGCTTTGTGGAGATATCTGAGAGCAATATGCACATTTCCCAGGCCTTCCTCCATCATAGCCACGTTGATGTATGTTGCAGCAGTATTCGGATGTGATGGTCCACATGTGAGATGTAACAGATAGAGAGCACGCTTCACATATCTGAACATGCCATTATGAAAGCCACTCATTAGAAGAATGAAAAGCTTAATCTTGATGACAGAGACCGTGGTCATGTATTTCATGTCAACCAAAATAAATACAGAACTGGATTTATTGTCACAGAAGTAGCAACGCAAAGAGTAACCAACTAGTTTTGCATACACATACCATGAAACTACAAATATGAAACACAATGCTACACACACAAAAAAACCCCCATGAAAACTACATGCAGCCTTAACTATGGAACACAATGCTACACAACAAATCAAAACTTACTTGAGAGCTAGCTCTGTATGCTGAAGTCTGTAATAGAACACAGCAAGATCCCCATAACTCTTCATCGTGTCCGGATGATCAAGTCCTAATTCTCTCTCGTTAATATCCAATGCTTTTTGCTGATAAATTGTGGCCTGCAATTGGGGCTATATGAATTGACTATATCTTGATGTATCTACTTTAATGAGATGAAAATACGAAATCAAAGAGTACAATTACTTGAAGTTTGGATGCTTGGGCAGGAAATATAAGTGTAGCAGCAAATCTAGCATGTATTTCTTAGAAAGGGTTTTATAACATAAGTTACTACGCAAATCATGCGTATGATAATCAAGGAATAGCAATTTTAGTACAGAACCTACTCAAATCAGCTAATAATAATCGTGCGGTCACTTTGTGTGTTTATTTAGTTCTTTGGGGGCCTTTCTCCTTTTGTAATTTGACTTTCCTTTTCGATATTTAGTTTGTGTCAGCCATTTCAGTTCTAGTTAAGGACCTTAAGGTACTTGGTCATCATACTTCTATCTTAAGACATCAAGTGGTATTTTTATTTTTAATGCATAAACTTTGAGGGCAGATTGGTCATTTTATCTTCAATTAGCTAAATAGAATACTATTGCATTAGAGTAAAAATAGAAGGCATGAATTTTCTTAAGGTGACTGTAGCATCTTTTTGAAGGGAAATGGTTGCTCCAGCTTCTACAACAGCTTTTGGCTGATCGTCTGCAGATAATAGAATGACCTCGCCTTCTCTGTTGGGACTGAGACATGGGTATTTGAGTTAATTTTCAGCTTATTCTAGCTGTCTGATTCCACCTCTTATTGTTTTCATCTTCTTTTACAGGTGCATTGCATTTGCATTTTACTTCTTCCTTCTACAAGAGATGCCCAAGCAATGTTGAAAAATACAACGGATAGTTGAAACTATTGCCAGAAATGTTTCAAAAGAATTCCATACAGTTAGTGGAATCTTGTGGGCGACCACCAGGGCCCAAGCCCAATCTCGCAAGTCAACTGTCTACCAGCACCGGAGTTGGAAGATAGCCCAACAGTGTCCTCATGGTTGGATGATGACATCTATGGGCCCAACTAGAGATCTTATTATATTTGTCTATTTAGTATTCATCTAGATAGACTGTTATTTAGAATTTTATATTTGCTACGATTTTATCTTGTTTATCAGTATTATTAGGTTATCTTTAGGGAAATGATAATGCCAAAACTGTTTTTGTTGGTGCTAAAACTCCAATGCATGAAAGACTTGTACCATGTGCAATGTACAAGACTTTCATGCATTGGAGTTTTGGCACCAAAAAAAACAGTTTTGGCATCTTAGTCAATTGTTATCTCTTTGTGAGAAACTATTTATAAAGAATCTCATCCTCTGTTTGGATCATTGATTGAATGAATAAAAGTATTGTTTCTTGAGTTTGCAAAGGGATTCCAATTCACCTTTAGGTACAGTGATTCCTAAGGTTTTGTTTCACCCTTAGTTACAAGGTTTCCTAGTGTTTGCTCCCAGTTCTACATCACAAACTTCTTTCTGTTTTGGACATTCCTAGAAAACAAAAACAAGAATAGATGATGAACCTGATTGAAGTCTCCCGTATGATACAAAACTACAGCAAGAAGGCTATAAGCTCCTGCTGTCATTCGATGGTAAGGACCACAAACTGCTACCAGCTTTGCAAGAGCCTGGAAACATCAGAGAAATAAACCATAATACACAGCTCACCCAGTGGAAAGATCACGGGAACAGACTTGCTGAAGCAAGTAAATACGATTTGATACCAAAACAGAATGGATCACAAGATTTTTAGTTATCACGTACCTTTGCCCCATAACTGACTGCATCTTCAAGTTTTCCCTTGTCCAATGCTGTTTTTGATGATTCCAAGAGCTGCCGTCCATCTGCAGATGAGCAAGCTGCTTGCTGCAAAGAAACAGATAAATAAAAGATTTTACAAAGCAGTGGCAAACTGGCAATCCATTACCAAAGTAGGTTGGCTAAAGAAGATGGGTGCTTCTGGCATATTACATGGCTGATAGGCACAACTAAAAGTTATATAGAACAGCAATAAGGCTAGAAATGCTCTATGAAACAAAACTCGGGCAATTAAGAAAGAACACATGAATAATATCAGTATAGCTGAAATAAAGATGTTTAGATTTGATTTATGCGGCTCAACTTGTAAGACCAGGAATAACATAATTCAACATGAACCATTGGGGCAATAGTAGGACTACTACCAATGAAGATAGGTTGAGAGGTAATATCCCAACATGGTTTGGCCAAGTGCTACTAAGACTGGCAGATGCAACGATAAGAAACTGTTACTGGGAATGCTTGGGAGAGGGGAATAACTAATAAACGAGATGAACTAACTAAATTTAACTGAAAGAGATATGGAGAACACATGCATCCAACCACAATTGATTGGGACGTAAGGGTGAGTTTGGTTTGATTTGATTACTGTCCAATTCATAGATGACAAAATAGAATTAAATGCATAATCGTTTACCAAGTAAAACAGTTCATCACCTTATGCACCGGTACTAGACTGACAATGTCTACTTTCCGGAAAGGCTCTGGGGAATTCATGTCATAGTCCCTTGGAACCAGCTCAATACCCACCTGGAACAGAACAAATGCAGTTTGTCATTGTTTATCTGCCACTTACCACAGAACATATGATGTGCATTTCGTTTTTCTTTCATCAGATACAGATTACTATTCGCACTATTCTGTCATGGACGTAAAAATTTACTGAATCAAAAAGACACTATCTCATTGCAAACATTTACAGTTTTTTCTAATAAGAATTTCCTCTCAGAATTTAGCAACTTCAGATGCCAATCTCTAAACTGTGGAATGCAGCCTCCAACAGTTCAACTTCAAATTATCCTAAATGTGTTTTTTCTTAAACTAGGCACTGGTTCTGGCTTTTAGTACTCTTGAGAGATGGGCTTTTATTTCAAAAAGAAGGATCCTGGTAAATTTCTCTTAGAATGCAGCCAACGCAAAACTCAAAGGTCTGTGACATGTACCTTGTGGCACAACCCACGAAGAATTGCAAATTTCCTCACATCTTTGTAGTTTAAGCTGCTGAGATCCCATTCATATCTCTTCTTTACAAATACTTCCAGCCATTTCCAGACTAGAGAATGGACGTTACATGATTGGTTTGATTGCTCATTTTCAGGGACTCCAAGCATCAGATTTAAGGCAGCTGCAATTGACAGAGCCTTTTCCTGTGCACTAATAGCAGCAGCAATCACCGCCTGCAGAACGTGCTTAAAAGCTCGTACTATCATCTCATGGATACAGAGAGATTGCACGTGCGATAACTTTTCTGAAAGCTTAACCTGGTCAAGAAAAAAGAAAGAGCAATGATCACTCAACGGGGCATGTCCAACAAGCAGTATTTTGTAGTTCAATATTTCTCATTTTCTCGGCTTATAACTGAGGCATATAATTCGTTAAGGAACCATGTGAAGTTTGGATACAGTTCTGAACTACATAGTTCTCAAAGGGAACCACAGGGCCTACAATTAGAGAAGTGTCCGTGCTTCTTAGACGCAGTCTAGTTGCGGAGAACCCAATCAGAGAACTTGTAATGGCTTAGGCACTCCTATTTTTAAATAGCCGAATAGAATTTGGCCGTTTTCTATAGTTGGTTCTCGAGTGGAGTTGATCAGTGCTTAAACCAAAATCCAGATTTTGTGGAGTCTTTGGAGTAGGTATGATGTCCAGGTGACTAGTTTTTTTTTCCCCCTTGTAACTCATATATGGGCATTACGTCCCTTGAGTTTCTCAATTTTTGGAGGTATAAAGGGGCCGCTACTATAGTGGTAAGATTTCTGAGAGCAGCCATTTTGTTCATTTATTGCCAAAGGTTAGATCTGTCTCGAGTCCTCCTTGCCCACAACCCCATCTATTGGGGAATACATGGGTAGTGTTATTGTTTGTGTGTTCCTTTTATATAGGCGCACCCATGGTGCCTTTTTCTTTGCACAATTGTTGTACTTAATGAGAAAATCAAGCAAAGCCTTCGCAAAATGAGAAGATTGAGATGGATGTGTGGTGAGACTTTACAATATAAAATTGGAAATGAAAATCTTTGCAGAATGGTAGGGGTAGCGCCGATAGAAGATAAGATAAGAGAATGTGACACATGTCTATCTAATTCGGTAGATGGAAGGAATGATATGATTACAATATAGGGTAGCACTACGGGGAGGTAGACCATAATCGACTTTTGAGGAGGAAGTTCAAAAGGATTTAAATTTGTTGGATATGACGGAACACAATTGACAGAGCTCAATGAAGAAAGCGAATTCATGCAGCCGATTACAATGGATTGGGACTCAAGGCTTGGTTTGGTAACAAGAAATCATGGAATCAAAAGCTTGTGTAGTCATAACTCATAAGGCGTTTACCACTTGTCCCAGAGAGCGCATCCGCAGTCCTCTGGTATGCATGAAATCAGTCAGAGTTCGACCATCAACTGGTGAGAGTTCCAAGGAACCAAAATCTGCAACCTGTTTCACACAATTAAATCCTAGAAGTTGCATCAAATCATGGAAATAGGCATGTATCAGATGGATCAAATGTTTGATAAAAAGTTGTTCTTTCGTTACCAGTTTCGGAAGAGCAACTTCATTGTAATATCTCTGAGACAAGTCCATCAGCTCTTGCACCGACTATTAATAGCAAGCAGTAGATCAGTACATGATAAATTGAACGAGAGAGAGAGAGAGAGAGAGAGAGAGAGAGAGAGAGAGAGAGAGAGAGAGAGTCCTGAACATCAATACTATGGTGTTAAAAACACTACCTTACGGTGAAGACCCGTTTCTGACTCTTTCAAACGAGTAAAAGCAGGATCAGACAACAACCTCTTTAGGACAAGTTCATTTTCATTAGCAGTTGTCTCTAGCTGAGCTTGAAGAGAAGGTGATACGGCATTTTCTGCTTCCCCGTTGACAACAACTGCATCTGACGTTGAGTTCTCTGATTGTAGTTTCATATTACTTCCATCCGAATTCTTCTTGCTGTTCTTAAGGGATTTAAGAGGTGTTCCAAGTCCCTCAACCTTCATCTCTTTTTTGGGCTTCTCACTAGATGGCTTTTTATCCTTCTCTGTGTTTTTTTGATCTTGCAAGTGTTGTATCCAGCAGGCTCCAAGTTCCCACCTCACAAAAATGTCCCCTTCTAACTCCTCCTCCTGAAGCTTAGCTAGACTTTTTTCCAATAGTCTCTCCACAGAAGCTCGGGAAGAATTGAGCTCTTCCCGTTCCAAAGTATCAGAACAAGGTACTGCTTTAATGTGTTCTGAATCTACTTTCTTGTGAAGAAGCAACCTTAAACTGTAAATGAAAAGGTTTGTAGTAAAAAGGAAGGACAATTAGTCAGGAGAGCAAAAAAAAAAAAAAAATACTGCCACATATGAAAGAGCATGTTCTTGCCCTAGAAAACGCATAGTGAAATTTTGGTGACTGGAAGGTACGGGGTGATAAGTCAAGCAAACAACTGTTAAGTTCACGCATATCTACGTACCCCACCAAATGAATATTTCACATTAAAAGACCAAGGATTGAAATTAAGTGCAAATCCATGTTGAAATTTGAAGAGATGAAGCTTAAAACACCTCAACCATGACTGACTCATCTCATACAGCAAGTTGCAAGCCAAACTCAGGAAAGTGCCCAACTCTCAAGTGTTGATACATTTCATAGAAAAGATGATGCGAGTTCTTCAAAAGAACAAGTGCATTTACAGTTCCACATCAAATCACAAATACCGCCTTATAGATAGACAAAAAAAATTAAAGAAATATGCGGCATTAAGGGCTTGTATACTTTGTTATATTATCGTCCAAAACAACATAATGCCAACCAACCAACTGACCAAGCAATAGAGATCGGTTAAAACCTGTTGATATTGAGCGCATTGGCACCGCCTTCAGGCTGATCAAGAAGTTCAGAGCTATCCAATGGATGATCCATTTGAATATCCCCTCTCCCCTCAACTTTAACTACCGCAATGTAACCACCGTATCTCACATTAATAACACCTAGAGTAGCAATGTCCTGCACGCACAATGTTCATCAAGCATATTAACAGAAACGAACTTAATATGAAAGAAGACGATCCCAGTTTTTCTGTATAAAATATAAGCTTTCATACACAACATTACCTGGGCAGCAGTATTTTCATCTGCCGTGACTCCTTTCAATAGGTTTCTTTCTACCAAATTCTTTCGATCTGATCCAATTGCTTGAATTCCATCTATCTTAGTATCTACTTTGCAACTCGCACTTGTAGAATCTTTCATTACACTTATGCTTAAGTCCCCTACTCTTTCACTGTAAATAATTTCACTGTTTAAGGATGGATGGGTTAGTTCTGACTTTCCCATTACATGACGCACAGCTGAAATTGCTCTGAAAATGGCAACATCTACAAATAGGCTGTGAAGAAGGAAAACTTTTCTATCTCGGATCTGCCTTTCCTCTGCTGTCTTGCAAGGCATGGATGAAAGAGACAAAAACTCATTAGCCCAAGGCAATAAATCGCTTTTGCCATCTCTTCCCAGGCCACCCCCATTTCCTCCCCAAGCTTCATCCTCCACAGGGAGAGGAGGAAATATTGATGGTGACTGCGCTGCAACAGGAGGGATGAGCCAGGTGTTGGCTCTGAATCCATAAGGAAGATTGCCAAACTGCAGCAAGAGTTCCAACCAATTGGTTAAAAATATTGTCAACCCACATAGCCAGAATAATGGACCAAATAATTATGCAACACACTCCCCTAGAATATCTGGCAAGTTTAGTTTGTAGTAAGTTAGGGTCAAAATAAATTCACAGCCTCTATCGCTTACCTTGTTTCGTTCTGAGAATGCTTTCATGAGATCATCATAGGCCTGAGAATGAGAAGTAAGTTGTGTTAATCCTTCAACAAGATTTTTGACAAACCAAAGGAAGAAGCATGATGCCAGAACAAGCAAAAGAAAAGAAAAGAAAAGGTAAAGAGTGTATTATCTTTATATTCTGGTACTACCAGTGATAACCCAAATTGAATTTCTTAACCAAACTGGGCTTTCAAGTCCCAATCAATTGGGTCCGCTATAGGAATACGTTGTCTCCATTGAGCTCTGTTGAGAGATTCTGAGATCAATAGTAAGATTATTTGCATTCAGAGACTACTCATTCAATAATGCTAAAGCCGCTAAGATGTCGAAATGTCATCTGCCTGAGATCCCAGAACTGTCACCAATTTTGACTTCTAAGAGAGTTGCAAATCTCCCCAAGTAATACGAACATTAGTTTTAGTTGTTAATATGCTACCCATTATGGATTAATTGGTGGCAGCGCATTGTCCAAACATGTCTTCATAATCTTATCAATAATCCTCAGACATGACCAATTAAGATTTTCAAGCAAAGGCTGTTTCTAGGAATTGCACAGAAGAAGTATTCTGCACAAGGTAGCTGGATGTGATAGTGTTGACCATTGAGTAGGATACTGACGAACAAGGATTAGCTCCATTTCACTTTTTCCAAGTTCAGGAAAGGAGGTAAAGTGCAAGTTATTGAAGCTTATAAGTGAAAAGCAATATCAAACCTAACTAGCATAAAAAAAAACATGTTCGGAAAATCTGAATTCAAAGCATTTGATTTCAGCAGCAAAGGTAAAAGATACTCCAATGTTAACCAATGCTCTTGAGTAAGCATCTATTGAATTTAGAACATGAAAATATTAACAATCCCAGATGAAATAGGAGAACCAAGCAAAATAAACACAAAGAAATGAGCCAAAATAAGCAAGTCTGCAAAGCTAACATTATCGAAAGCTCTACTGAGTTGTCGCAACAAATCAACAAGACTGTGACAAAGTATCCGCTGCTTCCCAACACTACAGAATCCTTTTCTGCAAGCTTCAACAAAAACCAGCTTTCCATTGCAAAGCTTTACCTGCTCATCCACAATGCATTTTATGATGGTTTTAAATTTTAATGGCAGTGCCAATTGTTAAAACTGAAAGGTCCTGTACTATGTAGAACATAAATCAGTTGAGGAAGCTCTTACTTCAAGCGAGAAAAGATGATCGTCCGCCAAAATCTCATCATCGTGTTCTCTTGTTGATCTCCTTATGACTGCAAAAATAAGATCCCAATAAGTAATCCTCATTTTGAGCACAACTATCCCCCCAACTGTGAAAAACAACATGAAATAGAAGCGGTTCTTTCTCGCTTTAGTATAATCTGTTCTTTTTTCCCAGAAAAATGATGCCTTAATCCCCATCCCACCCCACAAAATGACAAACCGACCTCCTCAAACACATAAACAAGCATTTTAGTTAGGTTAATAGGTTTTGTTTGGGATAGCTTAAGAAGTAAGCATCTTGGCTTGTTGAGCACCTAAAAAAGCTCCCAAATTTACTTGTTCCTCTATGTTAGTAAAAAAGTCACCAAAACTAGCCAAAGCCAACTACTTAACAGATATTAACTTTCCCGCGTTGGAACACATCCACAATTTGAATCAAATATTAATTCATCACTAGGTGATAAAAGAGTCGAACGAGAGCAGCTTAATGAGCATCAAAACGAGTTTACACTTAGCTTATTTATGAGATGAGTCCATATCGAACGAGCTTTAATCAAGCCGAATACGAGCCCGTCTCAGGTAGCTTGAATTTTTTTATACATCATAAGTCGAAACAATCGAGTAGTAGCTTGTTCAACCTTGATTTGAAAGCTTAATGAGCTGGGAAAAAAAGTTCAAGCTTCGTTTGTTCATATAACAAACCGGTCTCGGATTAGCTTTCAATGACCGAACTCGAGTAGCTTGGTTCGGCACCATTCATCATCTTCATTTGTGTTCAACTAAACAACTAGCAATTAATTCGCATGTACGCGCGCGCGCGCGCGCACAGAGAGAGAGAGAGAGAGAGAGAGAGAGAGAGAGAGAGAGAGAGAGATTACATTGGAGTGGAGGCGTGAGATGAGAGAGAGAAAAGAACTCGTAGAAGCTACCAAGCCTAGGGCAAGAGTTGCTTATCTCTCCCTCTCCTTCCACCGGCGCATCTTTCGAAGCTTGTGGCGACGGCGACTGAGGCGGCGATGATGACTGCTTGTTGTTCGCCGCAGATTTCCCCGACTTCTTTCCGGTCTTGATATCCTGCGCACCCCGCGCATTCTTGCAGGACTCGGCCTTGGAGTCCTTGATCGCCGACGGACCGAAGCTCGTCGTGCAGGCCACTATGTCCAGCACCCTCCTAACGTGCGCCGTCGCGCTCTCCTCATCGTAGTCCTCTGTTACGATAATAGCGGGATAAACAAAACGAGGGTAAAACGGGGATATCACAACGATAAGCTGTGGTTTAGTAAAACGCTGTCGTATGACGTGTTTTGGGTACCTTCTACTAGAGTGAGGAGGCACGGCTTGAGTGCGGCAACGTCCACCGTATCTTTTAACTGCAGCCCCCTTATCTGTTTTGTAAATGGGAAAAAGCAATGAACAGGGTAGATTCGAAAAACTGAATCTTAAATGGGACAAGATTTCCTGAAAAGAATTTGGCTTGCCTGCGGTCCAGTTTTAGACTGCAGAGATGTGGTCTATGTGATTGCAACTGTCAGATAATATTTTTAATGGTCTAGATATATTTTTATATTCTTATCGGTAAGAATATACCTTTACCGGTAAAAAATTCAATAAATCTGAACCATTGATTATCAAATTGAACGGTTTAGATTGAACCACACACACTTCTCTCTAGAGAAACCAAATCCAAATGAAAAAGTCCACGGAGTTTGACATTGCATGGTGTTAGAATTACCTCGTGGGACAATGAAAAATTGGTGATACTACAAGTCGTTGTGTTGACAGATAATAGTCGGCGAATGTCTATGATCCTGTCTGTCGATATCCCCTGTCAAAGATTACAATTTTGTCTCACATTTTAGCTTACCAGCAATAAAGGAATTAATAACAATGGGTAAGTGGAAGCAACAAGTTATGACATAAACACAGAAAGGTAAAAATAGAGTAGGTACAAAATATTGAACAGGTAACTTTATGGGTAACCTCATACATACAGTTAGTAATAAGGAGTTTTTCTTTTCTAAAAATTCCAACATTCATAAAAAATTGGAATATATTAAAATATTTCTCAACTCAAGAAAATCTTGGTTCGTTTCACAAGTACAACTAAGTCATTAGTCAATATCTCTTGAATACTGCCAATAACATCTTAGATACGGAATTATCGGTGACCACTCAATTATGTATGTTACGTGCATGTACACGCCATTTAGTCATGTGAATCACCGGAAACGTCAAGCATGTTGCACGCGTTAAATCTTTTGTAGTTTTGTTGATGAAATCAAAGTACCTCTGAAGATTGCACTCCATATTGGAACATAAACATGGCAAATTCTTGTTTTGCTACTTCATTTTTTTTTTTAATTCTCCACTACATTAAATTTGAACTACTAGTTCATAAAACCATACACCTGAAATAGTTTAACACAGTAATAATGAAATATGTACAAAACCATACAGTTAAAAAACAAAATGAAAGAATATGCATAGGGAAGACACTCTCGAACATTTAGACCGTGTTTGGATGATGCATATATGTCAAAAACAATTATAAAGAGAACAAAAAATTACGATAGCCCAAAATATATTACTCCACTAGTTGTTACTAGAAGAAAAGGAGAAGAGCTATGAGTTCAGAAGCGCCTAACCTTCAAAACAACATGAGTCTCGTCGGGGAGGTTTACCGTTACGTCCAAAACAACTGGAAGAACTGCAAATTCACAAAGAACAACGAATGAACAAAGACAGATTTCTTGTCCAAAATCATGGCACTATTAATGTATGGATATTGATAAAGAAGGCTTAATTTTTTAGTAACAAAAATCAATACCCTTTTCTTCTTTCTTCTTCTTATCGCCTTTCGTCTTTCCGCGACCATTCTTAGGTGCCATTTGCAGCTTCAGTTCGATGAACTCCAAGCTCTCGACTATGCCTTTTCAACAGAACCATCAAACCCATAAGCTAAAAGAATCGATTTCACTTGCAAAAGTATTACTCTTACTTTACTAATCCCAAATATCATGCCATTGTCATACTAATTAATTAATCCCAAATATCATGCCATTGTCATACTAATTAATTAAAGAAAACACAGTTTTAAATCCGCTCCATTTATTGTGTCCAGTTCAAGAAAAGCAAATTAAGGATGAAATAGAATATGTACCCAATGAAAAGGTCTCAACCTCAATTAAACCAATCGAGCAAACGTCAGATTTCACTGGAAAACATTAAAATGACCAAAAAGGACTAGTTCTAGTTCAGTGGAGATTCAGAGGAATTACCAGATACAGTAGCAAACAGAAAAAAGATTCGGAGAAATGAAGAATTGATAGAAACGGGTCTTTAATGCTGCATTAAATAAGCGAAAACGGAGACATCATCAAAAACAGAGTAGAACCCACCCAGAGCCAGGTATGTAGAGGGAGGGTATGCAAGTATGGAAAAGAGAAGTTATATTAATGAGGGATTTTAGAGAGCGGATAATGAAGAGAATTTCACCATTGGATAGGTTGAAATTGAAGGAATAGGGAGAGAGCAAGAGATATAGAGGATGATGGTAGTGTGATAAGGAAGGAAGGGTGGAGATTTAGCAGTCAGAGTTATATGGCTTCTTATGGCAGTTTCTGCCCTATACAGTACTAATAATTATCTTGACGATATTTTGCATACAAATAAAATTTGGAGGCTGTTTCTACTTTCTACGTGCAGCAAAATTATTTTTGGCAAATGAAACGTTGCATTAAACTAGAAAGAGTTTACTTTTTTTTTGGGTTCAAACGGGATTGAACTAGAAAGAGTTTACAATCCGGGGATAAGCAACCTCTATCAAATTCGCATAAAGTAGATTAGCAATACAATTGAGAATGCAAAGATAAATATATAAATCTTCCAACGAAATCGGTGCGTCATTTGACAACGCATCAGCACAATGGTTTGCTTCACGATAGATATATTTTATCGACACCGCTTCAAGCTCATCCATTAGCGACCTCCAATCAAGTTTCTACTCCAAAAACTGCGTGTCAGTAGATTGAGAGGACCACTTGTTAAAAGAAAATCTTTTTAACATAAGGTTTCGTGAACAACTATTTACGTACGAAGGTGAATCGCGACGGTCCAAGAAGGTTTTGGAGGGTCCGGATGTTAATGAAACTTTACCGGAGAAGAGTTTAACTCTTTCTGAGAAAAGTTTTATTTAAATCTGAATCGTCTAAAGCCGAAATCGTACAACTTCTTGAACAAGTGAATAAAGCCAACCACCTTTTTAATTGGGATCTACATAGCACACAAGGCAATCTCTCTCGAGACTAAATTCCTCCCGCCGGCAACAAAAATTATGGATTTTCCACCACTATCATGGGCCCCATGGTGCGTTAATTATCAATCTGAGCCGTTCATCTTGTAGTGCCTGCAGAGTAGTATTCTCTTTTCAAAAATTAACTTCAAAGGAAAGAGATTGGTGTATCAAAATTTAAATTTTAGTTTATAATAAAACGAATGGTCATGGACAGTTTAACTTGACAGAATCAGACCACTAAAATTCAACTTTTGATTGATCTATTGATGTTCAATCAACCTGACTTTTTTCTTTTTCTTTTTTGTGAATATACACTACACTATGGATCCTACAAGATAAACAGTTTCATCTCTCAATTGTGAACTCGTACATCAATAGACAACACAGCCTTACAAACATTTATTATTTGCACCGGATTGGTAAAACAGCACGTACAAGTCGAATTGGCCAGTGGTTTTTATTTCCCAACTCATACTTGTTTTTTTTTTGTGGTAAGTCCAACTCATACTTGATTAGTTGTTTGTTTTCCGAGAAAGAGGAAACTTCACACATATCAAATCAAATACTCCACGTAAGATACTGCAACGGCATACAATCAGACAAACAGTAAGGGCAAGATGGTGTTCGGTAAGTTGCTGGAAGATCTGAAATTGGCTAGGCCATCGAACTGCCTGCCCTAATTCCTTCCTTGACTTGACTCAAAGCCGTAAGTTCTTTAATTCACTTTCAGGGCAAACCCAGAGAAAAGACCCTATTTCGCCCAAGTTGCTGCAGACCCCGAAAAAAACGACCCACCAATACAAAGTGGTACATACGACCCAACAAACCGTGGCGGTTTCAGGAATTTATAATAATATATATTATTATTTTTAAAACATTTTTTTAAAGCTGTCGTATTGCGTAGTAGACAGTGTTTCGAGCATGGAGGGGATAAAATTTTACAGTTCTCCTAGATGGGTTCTCATATTTTGTGCCAACTTTTAATTAAGTATCAATTTACTAAAATTCTTTTGAAATAAATTGTAGTGAGTATGTTGGTGCTGACCCTCTCAAAAATATGTTGTTCTTTAGGATGGCATGATGAGATTTTCTATCATTGTCTTGAATTTGAAAGAATATTATTCAAGTTACTGGGTTTGCAATGTAGTTGAATTTTTTTATAACTTTGTTTGTAAATCTATGAGCTAATTAGACAAAATAAAATAAAATAAAGAAGTTATTGTCATAAATGCGAAATTTACACATTTAGACTATCGACAATTAATAAAGATGGGGAGAGAACCTAGAGCATAATACTTATACCAATAGATTTTTTTTCTCTTTCTTTTTCCAATTTTTTATTATGATTATGAGCTTTATTTGAGGTAATCCATTAGTGTTCAAATATGAGTTACTTGGATATATGGGATGTAATTGGGTTGTGATTGAGTGTGCAATTGGTTTTGGGTTAGATATTCAAAACTACTAGAATTAAGTGTTAATTGATATTTGAGTTGAGTGTTGAAGGAAAGGCTAATCCATAATTTTTATATGTATTCTAAGCAAAAAAATTGGTTTTGGTGTTCAGTTGATGACTGAAAGCTCTACATAGAACCGCCTCTGCTAGCAGAACAAATGACCCAATCAGAACAAACAATACCAGACCAATCAAACACCCAATGATGTTCCAAATTTGCGAACATAGAAAAAAAAAACCTGCCGTCGACACGAAACACTTGAACATCAATACCTACAAAACAAAGGTGAGGAACGAGAAGGCGAAGGAAAATCAATAGGAAGTACGGCGTTGATAGTGGCGGACGCACATTGTTAAAGCATCCAACTTCAAATCAATTGGCAAAGAGTGGAGAGGCTACCCAGGCTCATATACTAGTATTGGAGGAGATAATTAACCAATGTGGGACAAATCCCAACACTCCCCCGCACGTGCGACCCCTGACTCGCACGTGGAGAGGTAAACAAAGGATCCGGAACACACGGATCACAATGAAATAAAGTGCAACTATGGCACAAACAAAGGGGAAAAGTCTCCGAAAGCCTAGCTTTGATACGATGTTAAAGCATCCAACTCCAAACCAATTGGCAAAAAGTGAAGAGGCTACCCAGGCTCATATACTAGTATTGGAGGAGATAATTAACTAATGTGTGACAAATCCCAACACACATTGAGGCAAGAGGTCAATTGACCCCACTGGATAAAAATTCCCCATAGAGATGCATATAGATTTTGGACATTTTGGTAATTTTGCCCTAAGATCCTACTTTGCCCTTTATCTTTTGCCCCAAGTGATCTAGAAAAATTACAAACTTGTCCACCTTTTCACCCATTGCCTTTTTGCTTTTTGTGTTCCCACCCTTCTTCTCAATCAATGACTCTCTCTCTCTCTCACACACACGGGAAAAATCGAGCAAGAATAGTTTTTCGTCTACTCTAGACACAAAACGAAAGTTTTCAAAGTTTTTATTCAATGTGCACTCTCTCTCTCTCTCTCTCTCTCTCTCTCTGCAAAGCAACACTCTGATTATTGTGAGATAAGACCTAATCCTTGGGTTTCGAGGGAAATTTGATTTTTTTCTTAGATTTTGATTTCATTTGTGTGTGTGTTTTCTTTGGAATTGTAGATTGTAAAACTTAATTGAATTGTACATTAACAAGTTAAAGTAAACATCATATGGAATCATGAAAAAAAAAGACTTCATTAAAAGTCATGACCCATGAGATTTGATAAATGGAAAATTCTAAAATCAACCCAATGGGTTGACAATAATAAGAGTGATTAAAGATGTATGTAACAGGAAATCGTCATGACCCATGAGATTTGATAAATAACTATGCAAGAGTTCTTGAAAAAAAGACTTCATTAAAAGTCATGACCCATGAGATTTGGTAAATAACTATGTAAGAGTTCTTGAAAAAAAAAACTTCATTAAAAGTCATGACCCATGAGATTTGGTAAATAACTATGTAAGAGTTCCTCTCTTCTTCAGATCTATTTTTTAGATGGTTAAATGTTTACTATCTAAAACACACATTGGTTTAATCTAATTTCAAACTTTGAATTTTATGTACCAGGTTAGGCCCTATTATTAATTTAACCTAAGCAAACTTATTAAAAATTAGTATAAACATAGGTCCTATTAAAGATTGTTAACATTATAGTAAAATTTTCCTATAGCTATGGAGAGATATTTTAAATGGAAGGAACCATCACAACCATCAATTTCTACCGGTCACGACGAGCCTTTGTATACCAAGATACCTGACCCCAGTGATAGTAAATCCTGGGGTCCGCCCTTGCCGCATTGAGGAGCACGAAATACGTGTTAATCTGTGCCCGCTTCGAATAATCTTGGATTCTAAGATTAATGATTAGTCAAATTTTTAATGACCTTGAGATTTGTTACATTTGGCCCTTTGTGGAACTCGACCTTGTGATCTCTTGAGAAGGAAGCTCTTGGAATATTGTCAATCTCATCTCCACTCGATCGTATCTATTAACATAATATTAGGAAATATTATGTTGCTATATTTTCTAAACTTTATTATTCTGTTTCAAGTTTAGGCAGATTATTATTTATGTTTCCTAGTTAGTCTAGGTTTTCTTATGCGTCTTGTAGCCTATATAAAGGCGTACTAGGTTATAGTTTGATCGAATTTAATAATACATCTTTCGCTTTTCTTCACAGTATCTCTTGCTGTCTAGGGTAGTTAATATCTACCACAACGGTGTATATAGCCAAAACGAGGGTACTTCAATTCCTGTTATTCTAGCTAGTTATATACAGTAGGATTCAATTCGTAGACCAGCTACACGTACAAACGGGTCCTAAATACTACCAAGTAGCTAGGCAAGTACTAATAATAACAAATGCAAGTACCACGCCAAAAAATCGATCGATACAATTAGAGGTGAAGATTCAGAGTCACAGGATTTAATGGACATTAGCTTATAATAATAGGGAACTTGAATGGATACAGGACCGCAACCCCATGCCGCCATCATCTCAGCTAGGGATTAGGTTTCTAGTATCAAAAGGCAAGGTGATTAGAAAACGTACATTGGACTATTAGGTTTCTAATCGTTCCATGTTTCACTTCCACTATTACAAGAAAGGGTGGACATGGTCGACATCATTGAAATAATATGTACATTGATAGATACATACAAACATAGCTGGAGATTAGTTGAGGTGTACGTGTATGTACGTAAGCTGACTCGAACATCATGAGCTATTGAAAAAATGACAATATGGCCATCGACTTCAACTGCCTTATCTCGCTCCCCTTGCAATTTAAACGAGACGCAATGAGGTTTAAACAATTAAAGTTCTCCCATTTTCCAAAATCCAAAATAAAAAATCCGCGAAAGTAATATTTTAGGGCTGTAGCTTGAGTAATAACTACACTCTGCAAAACTCTTTTACTAAATCCAAACTGCGATTTTTACAGTATTTGATCACATTTCTAACGAGTTTTCAGTATTAGAACTCAGAGTCACGGGATTTAAATGGCATTAGCTTATGTTAGGGTTGAATGAACAAACTGAATGGTTACACTCCATCATCTCAGGGATTAGCTTTCTTTTAGTAGTAGTTTCAAATGGGGATGCGATCCTTCCACCCTCAAAAGGGATTCGACAGTCTTGTCTGGCGGTTTTCGGGTCCTTCCCGCATCCGCTTTGATGATCTAGATTATTCATATTTTAGACCTTGTCGAAAACATCGGATATGTCAAAATTGTGTTAGTCAGATATTGTTTCATAAATTTTCAAAACACATTTATCTCGAGAAAAATGGGTTTAATAATATTGCAACACTGGATAAAATCCATTTTTCTAGAGATAAATATATTTCGAGAATATGTCAAAAGATACCTGATTAGCATGATTGTTTGCGTGCCTATGTTCTCGATGAGGTCTAAAATATTGACGGTCTCGATCATCAAAATGGACCTCTGGAGGGCCCAGAAACTACCTAGAGAGGACCATCCAGGACTTGAGAGGATCCCATTCCTTTTTTGAAAGATAAAGAAGTCCATTCTCATTATGATCAATCCACGTCCTGCCGTAGCGACTTTTTCCGGGTATACTTGTGACCTATGAGCTAGTTAATTAACTATCTTTTGAATAATGAAAGGTAGGAATACATCCTTTCGGACGAGCTATTCGAACAATGCTAATCCAAGACACTCAACCAATTCTTTCTAATACAAATTAATGGGTAATAAAGTATGTTTTGGCAATGCGCGCGCTAACACGAGGTTATTGTTCCCTTAATTACTTTCTCGATCTTTCATTTTCAAGGTGTTATTTGCATCATCCAACATCTATATATCTTACTAGCGATTTTATCAAAATATTTTAGTTTAATACTTCATCCGTCCCAAATTCTTTGTCCGGTTCGCAAAACGGAACAACTTACTAGATATCAATGAGTATTTTTAATTTGTGAAAAAAGTTTGAATTTTTTCTTGAAAAAATTGCATCATTTTTAACACTCCGTTTTGCGAACCGGACAAAGAATTTAGGGTGGAGGGAGTAATATTTATTTAATATAACAATACCAAACTCTTACAAGGAAAGTCAGAACCAAGGGCCCGGCTCGGCTCCCCTATCTCATTAGATTCTGGAATCTGGGATATACTCCATAAATTAAAAACATTCCACTGTTAGGTTCCTTATCTCGCTTAAATATTGAGATTCCAAGATGGATTCACATCCTTTTTCCACTAGTATTTAGTAGAAAGGTTGGACATGACATAGATGAATTTCTCAGACATCATGATTTATCAGAAAGAGAATGTATGAATGGACATCGACTTCAAGTAAATTTTCTCTTTCGGGCATCTCCAACCAGGCCACCTTCCATTTTTCATTTCTCCATTCGAGGGAATCATTTTGGAGGAAGGAGGCCGATTCTTTGCAGTCCAACTGCAGAGAGTTCCTGCAGTTCAATCACAGTCATTCATTTTTGTATCAAACAGTCCAAATTTTAAAAAACTTTTTCCCAAAATTTTTTTTTTTAAAATCTCGACTGTTAAAAATACCATTCGATGGTTGCAAACACTCCAACCGAAGCAGATGCAGTCCAAATGTGGATTGCAGACAAGCATGCATTTCAACCAATCCTCCACTTCCTTGTCCATATGATCAGAGGATCAAGTTTGGTACAACTCCAATTTTGAAGGATGGGAAAAAAAATTGGAGGATCTCCTCCATTTCACAATTCTTCCTTTCCAAATCTCATTTTATACATCAAATTAGTTTTGATATGCTGATTTTTTTTATATTAAAATTGGTACCAATCAAAAGATATAAGCAATATCTTTAAAACAAGACCAAATATTGAATACAATTATGCTATTGGATTGTCAATAAGGCAAGAAGCATAAAACACAACTTCTGATAGCATTTTAAGTTTTCAAAACGTTTCAACGCACTTGAAAATATAGAAAACAATTCGTTTTTGTTGTTTTCCTACCTTATTGGCAACCCATTTAGCTGTTATTAGCAATTTTCTATTTAAAAAATAGAGGAAAAAAAGAAAAGAAATGGGTGGAATTGTTTATCCTCCAAATCACTTGTTCATTGAAGCATATTATTTTTATACTCTCAAATGGAGGAGTGGAAGAAGATGGGTTAGAGATGCTCTTAGGCAATTTTGACAGTGAGGTTTAATTAAGCAGTCCCCCATTTTCAAAAGCCCGATAAATACCCAAAAGTTGCATTTTCGAGCTCTAACTAGAGTAATTAACTCACGAAAAAACCCCAAGGTCGGGCTAAGCGGTTTTGGCTTGGGACATAAGTGTTTTGCTTAATCCTAAGGTGTCAGGTTCAATTAATTCTCCTTGCCAACAACTCTTGAGGCCACCTCACCCCACGCGTAAGCGTATGAAACGGCTATGGGACGGGCTATAGAGATAAGTTCGAGCTGCGCGCAAACTGACTCGGGATACCCTGCATTACCAAACAATAAAAAAATTAACTCACGGTACAAACTTCGATCTTTAGTAAATCCGAACTGTGATTTTGATTTTTGATAACGTTTCTAACGCGTTTCTAATTATTTTGAGTAAAATTGCACAAGAGGCAAAATGATTCAGTGAAGTTCCACACGACATATGCTCCGGATTCGAGTCAACTTTTGCGCTTTTTTCCTCTCTTTGTTTTCCTTTTCAGTCCTACCGGTTGTTAAGAAAAAAGGGCAAAATGGAAAAATGAGATGATTGAGAGGAGGAATAGTCCAACGGTGCAAGTCATGTTGGTTTTGTGTCTCTTGCAGCGGGTAGATAACCCACCACCGTATTCCTTGACAATGATGTTTGATGGATAATTTGATTTGCACCACCCATTCCTTTGGCCTCGCCGTACACTCAGCAACTTCTCTCCTTAAACAAAATCGCTTGATTTTAACAATGTTAGAGGTCATTTGACTTGATCATTTTCCCAACGTTCAACTGATCCTGACCTCGGCATGCATTTACCGATTAATGGGCACGCGCGATTTTCGTAAAATCCATCCCGATTGTTTGTGATTCTGTTTTGTTTCGCTCGCTTCGTCGGGTAGGCTTTCACTCCATGTACAAGTGGTCTTTGGGGGTAATGGTTTTACGTGAGATATGAAAACTACATGTATATACTTGAGAGAGATTAATCGGTACGCACGAAACAAAAATAGTCAACTCACTGACCATATCAATCAGGACATTCTTCTCATTTACCCAACAAATTCCAAATGAGTGGGGCTGTTGGTTGTGCATACACTTGACTTTGGACTAAAGTAAAAGTTGTTTTAGGTAATTCATCATAAACTAAGATGATGATTGGTGTCTCCTCCTCCATTGTATTCCACGTGCAGGTTGGTTGATTCTTCTCAACAAGTCTACGACCACCACCGCACACTTCCACCCCATAATCCCCGATTTTTACTACTAATTTGTTTTGTTTTCTCCTGGTCGGAAGAAAACGCATTGAACTGAACAGGGTCTGAAATGTGTTAGCCAACCAGAGAGAGGTTCACGTACGATTGCTGGATTGTGGTGGGAGTGCTAATTCTTGCCCACTGATTCGCACAATGGGCATGGATCCTGAAAACCCAAATATCAAAATCGGCTGCATTAGAAGTAGAACAAAGAAAGAATAAATATTTGGTACGGAAAATTCTAAGGATACAAAAGGTATGGAACGTAATTTTGTGAAACTCATATAGACATATAGTAAAAGAGACACCTGCAGAGAGACGATCCCCAGATGGTAATTTCCGCGTGCTTTCCAAATTTCTTTCAACGTCAACATACAGAAAGCACACCAAAATATGGTTATAATGTGGCTGAATTCATTAAGCTCACGCTTCCTCAAGTATGAATCCTAATGGAAATCTCCTACATCACAAATGCTATGATGCTCAACTTAGGTGAAAACTTCTCTGTATTAGCTTCGCAGATTTGCAGTATAAATCCTTAAAAGAAAGTAGAAATGTTTAGTAAGAGCTGCTCGAATGATCTTCTAAACAAGCTACCGTTGCAAGATACAACTATTTGTCAAGGAAAATTGTTTGCCATTTCCATTGCCGAAAATTGGTAAGCATTCCGTCCACTTGACATTCAGGAAGAAACATGAAGGAATTTTGCACTTATGCAAATTAAGAAAGAGATTGCCAAGCAGTCACATTTAAACGCTACACATTACACAAACTTGGAGGCAATTCTCCACTGGAGGAGGTGGAAGATCATGCTAAAATTGAGGGCATCCAATTGCTTGTGGACCTCAATCCTGCTGATAATGTTAGTAAGGATACTAAGAAAGGAAGATACGTTGGGCATTCTAAAATCTAAGAAGAGGGGCGGCAGAAAGAAGCAAAATTGTTTTCTGTTCAGATCGGCAGCAACAGCCGTTGCGTTATCTTTTGAAGGCATAACAATAGGAACGTGATTTGTTTTAGTGTGGATGAGGCTGTTTGGGCTATCAACAAGATTGTGGGTGTTGATTATAGGGGTGATGATAAGGAAGTCATTAGCAAAATCACGGCAATGGAAGCTGAGGACGATGAAAGAGCTCATATTTGAACTCCTTAGCATAGAGCTTGATCCTTTGCCATTTTAGGGGGTTGTGTGTCATGGGTGTTTTAGTAGGTTCTGGGAGTTATCTTTGGTAGGTGAGTTTTGGAGTTCCTTTTATGTCTTGGTTGGTTCTTGCCAATCTCAGGTAGTTTTCCCTCTTTGGGTCCATGTGGCATATGATCGTCAATGTGCGGGGTTGCCTTTTTTTGGTTTGCTCTTTGCCTCAATGAGATGCTTCATGCTTAGGATCCTTTTAACCTTTATAATTTGTTTTCAAAGATTAATAAAATTTGTTTTGCTCTTCAAAAAAATTTCACCACTGGAGATTGACTAAATAACCAAGAAAAATTTACAATGTTGAAAAGACTTCGGCTTTCCCTAGCAGCAAACTTGTCTGGTGACAAAACAATAATCAAGTCTGAGATTACAATTCAACAAGATGGATGAACATAATTATTTCCAATAAAGAAAAAAGGAACATAATAATTTCAGCACCACCACATGATATGTAAAAACCATTAATCTCCAGAAACAACATTAATTCATTCCATGGGATGGTAGGAGCTAGAGCAGAGAGAAACCAGAAGGAGACCAAAAGCTAAAACTGCACACAAAATTGCACAGCATGTGAAACAAAGCAATTCTTCTCAAGCACATAGCTACAAAGCAATTCCAATTGCCCTCTTTCCACTACATATGGCTACAAAGCAATTCCAAGTAGATCAAGCATTTTGGGCGAGACGGTTGATCAGATAGTAGCTCCAACTTCTTCCCTGAGCGACAATCCAATCAAGTTGGGTCTGATGTTTTCCTCAGACTCCATAATCTACCCATTTTCTCCTTAGCTTCGAAGAGGGGAACTAGTTCTGCCAGATGATTAACAGTGAACTATATAAACGAAGGATCAAACTTAGGAACACGAAGCTCGTCCGATCTTCCTGATTCTGTCACTTCCCATACACACAAAATTCGATCTTCACCAGCACTTGCAAGGTACTTACTGTCAGCTGAATTTCATAAGTCCAAATGATCCTTTGCGCTAATATATCTTCTTCTTTTTTTGCCAATATAAAGGGCTGAAAGTTCTTTGGAACTCTTTTTGTATGCCTTAACCTTAACATTTTCAGTCCTGGCTCCTATAATTGGATGGGAATCACAAGATTTCAAATTACCAGCTTGTACATTTCTATCAACAATGCAAGCCACAGTAGCTGATCTCCTCAACATCCCCTTTCTACTTGTTTCATTACCTTCTCCGAATTGCAAAACTCTTGGACTTCTCTCCGCACGACTTGCTGAACCAGAGGGGATAATCCCAGAGTTCTCCCAAACTTTTCAAAAGGAATCAAACGATTTGTGCCCCACTTCACGAAGTCTTCTCAGCAACCCATCTTGCACCAGGTCATCCACAATGACCTCAGTACCATCATCCAGAATATTTATTCTGCATCAAAAATTCATTTACCACTTTGCAGCTAGCTTGGGCCGCCATTCATGACACAAAAAGTGGCTGCTTCTCCATAAGCGAAAGAGTACTGCTAGCCTATTATAATACAACAAGTGCTTTGAGATGAGACTCGATCGTCTCCCTTTGAAGGAGCAGGTTTTTGAATCGTTTACCGATCAAGTCCCTCAAGACTGCTGAATTAGAAAGAGAGGTCGATGATGTTGGCTTGAAGTTTAAATTGCACTTCCCCGTTGGCGAGGTTGGTGTATATTAAGTTAAATCAGTCTTAAAAGTGCACTACTGCATAACATTCTCCGTTGTAACCTGAAGTTTAACCATGTGTGTCCTTTCTGAGTCTCCTTCCCTTCTATCTGTAGTTGGAACTCAATTATAGGAGTATATACTTATTTCAATGGGTTCGGCATTGGTATATTACCTTGTTAATTTGTTGTTGATGTTAGAAAAAATGCTCACTTTTTTGTGATAAAATCAATAATATGAATGCAATAAAATCGAAACTCAAAATCTGGAAATGGATGCATTAAAACTGTGATCAAAGGCGAGTGTGACACTTTGTACTTAAGACAGATTCGTCTCCACTACGATGCTTACAATTTGCTCACGTCTATCTCCCAGCACTACTTAATCGAACTCCCCACACAAGCAGCACTAAAATTGATGGGTCTGTTGAATCTCCTTGTATTTGTACTCTCTCATATGTACAGGACTCGAATGGAAGGAAAATCAATCCACTAAAATTGAAATAGAGAAATGATATTTATAGGCCAACTGGTGACTTTCCATAGAGTCAACAAGGAAAGAGACACATTTGTTCATAAAAGACACGTCCGTCCACGACAAATAAGTGCCAATGAAAAGATGCAATTTCAAAATAAATCAATTTCCATTCACACTTAAAAAATATTATATCCTATAACATTTTCCACCAGTTGATAATTTAGGGATGAAATCGGTTTGGTTTAGTCATTTTGCACCTATTTTCGCACCAAACTAACCAAGTTGACTTTTGGATATTTCAAACTGACACTGACCGATCAGTATGAATGACCGCTCTGTTTGGTTGGTAGTCAGAATGGTTCGGTTCGGTCAGTTCATTCGATTTTTCCTTTCAAACCAAAAACAAATATCTTGTATTGGATTGAGGAAAATAGGAGATCATTCATAACAGTTTTGGGGAAGAAATGTGCCGAAAAACAGCCAAATACTCCAAATCAAGAAAAAATGAAGTAGAAATAAAACAAAACAAAGATACTGGGAAATGCTTAAACTTTAAAAATCCCCAACTGCTGGAAGAGGATAATCTCAAACCTCTGGCGAAATAATTTTAGTTGAGATGTCGATCTTGGCTTCTACATTGAGATGAGGGGGTGAAATGCGTATGGATTTGTGCGAAAACAAATTTCGTAGACGAGAGGGAACTGAAGTGGCGTGAGTAGATTTACTAAGCTTTGTTTGTAAACAAAGGAAAATGAAAGAAAAGAAGGGAAAATTAGAAAATTTTCTCTCCTATTATTTGGTTGGAAGAGGAAGAGAAGAGACAATAGGTAGAAAAATCTAAAAGTGTGAATAGTACAATTTCCCTTTCATTTTCTTTCTCTTATTTTCTCCCACTTTCATCAACTTCCAAACAAAGTTTTAGGATTCTTGTGTCTTGTAAGTAGGTGATGATATGGACGGCAAGGATTAGTCTTGGGCTAAACGAATGAACGACTAAGATTTGACGTTTGAGTCTTGGGCTAAACGATTGAACGACTAAGATTTGACGTTTGAGTGTCCCATATCAATTGAATTTGGTTCAGTTGGTGCAAAAAGTTTTTGTTCACTAAGAGCTCAAATTATTTTTTTTGAAAAATCAAAATCAAACCGAACCAAGGCAGCAATAAAACCGATCGAATTTTACTAAAAATGCTTCGGTTCGGTCGATCGGTTCAGCTTTTTAGTGAAAATTTTCATCCGTGGCGTGGACTGAGGAGAGAGATGATGGTCTGTCGTTCTGGATGGAACAATTTGGGGAGAGAGAGAAGGGGAGATGAAGTGCGGGTAGAGTTAATATAGCGTGATAGATCAACGGATGGTGAGGATTCGATCATGAATTATCCAAAAATCAAAAAATGGAGAAATTGTCATTGAAGGATCGACTAACAAAAAACAAGGTCGACATAGAATGAGCTGGCCAATAACAAGGAGCTTCCATTTTTAGGACCCTAGCTACCGAAAATCATAGTGCTTCTAGGATCCGGAGATCTTGCAGGGGAAGAGGTTATATTAAATTCGGACCTTGAAAACGCTCGGGATGGTTTGGATGTGCTTTGCAGGGTGCACTACAGGAAGTATCCTACGGGATATATTTCTGATTCCGTGGTTCAAAGCTAAACCTTAGGGATGGTCTTGTTTTGAAACTTAGGGGTTTGGTCTCTTTTAGGATTTCAAGTGCACGAGTCTCCAATCCCTTTAAATTGATTGGAGAGAACACTCTCCAATCTCGGCTCGAAAAGAACTTTTTTAATCACACTTTAACGATTGGGTTCGTTCATAATTTTTGATTCAGCATGCCAAAATTCAGTTTGATCAATTATTGTTTGATATGATTTCGAAACAGATTTATATTGCAAAAAATTTAGAAATGGGTTTTGTTCCAATGTTGCAATATTATATTTTGCAAGATAATGTGTTCCAAATTCATATCTAATGATTTCCAATAAACTTGATTTTTGGCATACTTCATGTTCTCAACAAGCAAAACAAAAATGAACTGTTTCAATCATTGATGTGAGATCATAAGAAATTTTTACGGATCGAAATTGGAGAGAGTGTTCTCTCCGATGATTGGAGAGCCTAGACTCCTATCGTATTTACATCATACTTCTGAACATGCATAATAAGCTCTATAAACCGCTTAATGTCATCCTTATTGATGTGAAATTTTAATGTACTTGCAAGCGCACAAATCGTACCGAAGTATAGTAATGCAAGAGCGAGGTCGAACCCACAGGGACTTGGTGATTTTTTGTAGGAAAACTAAATAAACTTAAATCGATTAACCCTAACCTAGTTGACAAAATTGTCATTGATTTTTAAACTAAGAATTTAAATAAAGCAATGACAAAATAATAATTAAACTAGCACGGAAAAATAGTGAGATTACCGGTTGAGAAAAGTAACTAAGATTTTGGAATCCACACCCACAAATATTTAGCAACTAATCTTATGCAATAGCTTTTTTTATAATTTATACACAATGATTTAGAAGCTAATCTCAACCATCATGGATAATATATTGTTAAGCCCTTTTTATTTATATCGATAATATGTTCCTCCTCTGCTTCGCAAGTTTAAGCCACAATCATCAACTGTATCCGCATAAAACAAATCACAGTAGATATCTCATACTTAAATATAAACTTTGATAAACCAAGCGATTCGATTAATTAGGTGATATCAAATCATGGAAAAAACCATTTCCGATTGAATCCATATCCGAGTTTCAACCAAATTAATTAATGAGATTAGAACAATAAACTACGAAAGCACGTAGGAAAAATCAAGTGCATAAAACTAATCAATAAAATTCATGGGGTTTCATCCTCAACCCTAGTTGAGGATTTTAGCCTCTCATAGATAAAAACAAATAAATCATTCGACTAGAATTCATAATAATAATCTTACAAATATTCTTCTTTTTACTCTCTATTCTTTTCTCCAGCCGTGGCCTTGAATCCGGAGATAGTGCTGCGCGTCGTGAATCCCCTCTGGCCGAACTCTCTGCTTTACTATATATAATGCTAGAAATTGACCTTTGGTAAATATAATTATTTCCTTCCCAAACTCTATTTATTAGGCAATATCTATTATCATTCCTTATTTTGCCATCCATTAGCCAGAATTCTTTCGGGACTAGATTCTTTTGGATTGCACTTTGACTACTTAAACCACGAGCTCGGCTTTGAGACCAAATAATTGTGATTATTATCTTTTCCTGCAAAAACACAATTGTATAACGAAAATGAATAAAAAGATAATAATACTAGACAAAATAGCATAATTAGGAACTAACAATATATAAGATTGAGGCCTCTAAGTGTCAGTATTTTGTGCTCATCACTTATTTATCAACAATTCACGCTGCCCTATAGGTTCTCGACTCATGAGCTGTTTACATATACAGGTCGGTTCATTCGGTTTTTTTCCTTTCAAACCAAAATTATTTTATATATCTTATACCGGATTGAGGAGAATAGAATAGGAGATCATTCATAATAGGTTTGGGGAAGAAACGTGTCAAAAAACAACCAAATACTCCAAATCAAGGAAAAATGAAGTAGAAATAAAACAAAACAAAGAGATTTGGAGAAATGCTTAAACTTTAAAAAGCCCCACTTTTGGAAGAGTATAATCTCAAACCTCTGGAGAAATCATTTCAGTTCGATCTTGGCTTCTACATTGAGATGAGTGGGTGAAATGTGTATGGATTTGTGCGAAAACAAATTTCGTAGACCAGGTCCCCAGTTGCCGCCTGGGGAGAGATCAGAGAAAGGGGACTGAAGCGGCGTGAATAGATTTATTAAACTTTATTTGGAACTTGAAGAAAGTGAAAGAAAAGAAGGAAAATTAGAAATTTTTCTATCCCATTGTTTGGTTTGGAGAGAAAGATGAGAGACAATAAAGTGTGAATAGTATTATTTCCCTTTTATTATTTTCTCAATATGCTCCCATTTTCCTTTCTCTTCCTTTCTCCCACTTTCCTCAACCTTCCAAACAAAGTTTTAGGGTTCTGGTATCCTGTAAGCAGGTGATAATATGGACTGCAGGGATTAGTCTTGGGCTAAACGAATGAACGACTAAGATCCGACATTTGGGTGTTCCATATCAATTGAATTTGGTTCAGTACATAACAATTTTGTTTGAAAAAATCCGAAAGTGAATTTTATTTTTTTTGAAAAATCAAAATCAAACCGAACCAAGGCAGCAATAAAATCAACCGAATTTTACTAAAATGTTTCGGTATTCATGCATGGGAGACAAGGATCAGCAGACAGCAGGTAACTGGTGAAGTAGCTGTAGCGTAGAAGAAGTTCTGTCAACTAGTTATCCATGTGCTTAGCCGGATAGTTTTACTCTGTCTTTTTAACTCTAATCCCTGCTTAATTGAATAAATTAATGGCCACCATCAATTAACTTATTGGAGGTCGAGGTCCACACAATAGTTTAAAAAAAAACACAAAAAAAATTGCCATGATCTTCTGACTTTCCGAAAATACTTTAATTAATTAAATGAAGTCTTTGATATAAAAAAAAATTAAATTCCTTCAGCACAATTTATAAGTCCTTCCCATCCTTAGACTCAATCCTTCTGAAATACATATGGACACGATCTTCAACTTCCTCCTCTCTCTGTTTCTCCTCCTCCTCCTCCTCCTATTTTTTCCTCTCATTTCTGCAGTGAATAGTAGTCCTAGTAACTGCCCAACTTCCATTTGTTTCAACAGCAACTTCACCATTCGATTCCCTTTCCAAGCAGTCCCCGGAGCCTCACCAAACTGCGTCTATCCCGGCTTTAATCTGAGCTGCGACAACCAAGGCAATACGGTTATAAGATTTCCTTATATTTCCGGAGAATTCTTTGTTCGCAGTATCGACTACCAAGCACAAGAAATCCAGCTCTATGACCCATCCAATTGCCTTCCAAGGCGGCTTCTGGACTTTAACCTTTCTGGGACTCCTTTCCGGGTTGCTTATCATATCAACTACACGTTCATGGTATGTCCAACGGCTTTCACACAGTCTAGATTTACCGCTGTTCAATGTTTGAGTAATTCAACAAACACGACCTTAGCAACTTTTTCGAATTCTCTGGTGGAAATATTGTCGTCAAAGCACTGCAAAGTACTTGTTACAATGCCGATACCGGTTTCTTCGCCAACGCAATCTGACTCTGGATTTACGTCTGGGCTTAACGGTGATCTTCAGCTGTATTGGGATGTACCCAACTGTGAAGATTGTGAAGCGAAGGGTTTTATGTGTGGATTTGAGAATAATACAAGTCAACAAGTAATGTGCTTTGATAGTCCTGGAACAGGTAATTACGCCCCTCTGTTGTCTTTCATTTGTAGAGTAACCTTTATTGTTTGGAACTTCAGGGTGGTTAATTTGGTCTAATAATTTCTCTGCATTACTTTTTTTTTTTCTTCTTTTTTTTTTTTTGGTGTGATTATTAGTTGGTCTCGAAGAGAAGAATCTAGAAAGTGAAAAATTAAGATGAAAACTTTCACTAAAGACAAACAATCCAAAACTGACAGATTTTTTGGATTATTTAAGTCTTTATTTAAATTTTTAAGTTGTTTGGATCATTTTTTGTTTTTCTAATTTTTCTTGTCAAGATGAAATAGTAATACAAAAAAATTGACACAAAAGGTGAAAACAATTTGAATAATGACATAAATTACATTTAACTATATTTGTATATCACTATTGTGTACATTATTATTGTGTCATAAATAAATAACAAAACATCCACATATATCCATATTTGTATGAACAATCGAATAGGGCATGTTGGCCAAATACAAGAGGTCTCTAAATATAAATGCACATGGACGATATAGTTATCAGATTAAGCACTACTCGAATACATAATCTGTTTTTTGCATATCTTTCGTACACTTTTATAGATTTCGATTATGAATTATCTAAAAATCAAAAAATGGAGAAATTATCATTGAAGGCTATTGTAAATTATCTAGTTGGCTCAAGTTTAAGATATTCTCATCGGGGCCGCCAGTTGTTTAAATTAGTAATTTATTACTCCATCCGTTCCAAAATGAGTGTCCTTTTTGGAAAGCGTGTCATTTTCAATTGCTTATATCTTTTAATATGAGTGTCAAAAATATGCAATATGAATCTTGTTTGATAGATTATAATTAGTTCTATTAAACAAAGTTTTCAAAATCACATAAAACTTCATAAATTGAAAGATATAAACTATTTGGCTCAAGGTTAAGATATTCTCATCGCGGCCGGCAGCTGTTTAAATTAGTAATTTATTAGTAAATAAATGAGTAAAGTACAGTATGGTTAATAAAGGTCATAATCTATGATCTTGGTTTGTGTAATTGACTTAACTGGAGATAATGATTAAATATCCATCCACAGGCAATAGAAAATCAGGAGGCTCGACTAACAAAAAAACAAGGTCAACATAGAATGAGCTGGCCAATAACAAAGAGCTTCCATTTTTAGGACCCTAGCTACCGAAAACATAGTGGTTCTAGGATCCGGAGATCTTGTAGGGGAAGAGGTTATATTAAATTCGGACCGGTGAAAACACTCATGGACGGTTTGGATGTGTCTCGTGGACGGTTTAGATGTGTCTTACAGGGTGCACCACAGGAAGTGTCCTACGAGATATTTCTGATTCCGTGGTTCTAACCCAAACCTTAGGGATGGTTTTGTCTTGAAACTTAGGGGGTTGCTCTCTTTTAAGATTTTAGGTTCGATTCTCATTGGGATCATATCACTCTCACAGCTGCGAGTGAAAAGATTGGGTAAGAAAATTTAGGAATTAATCTGAGATGCACGCATATTCGTCCGGGACACTATGCATTAAAAAACAAAGAAAAAAAGAAAACATAGTGGTGTTGGAATGAAGATCTTTCATTATTAGAATGGTGGGTTTAATGAACAACTTGTCATATTTAACAATATTTTCTCCTCAACGGGGCTACCCTTTGCAACTTGCATAGCGCAACAAGACGTTGACATCCCAAACCTCCTCTCGTGCCCTTGAACGTGACACTGTTTAATAAGAGCCAACTTATGTGTGTTGTCGGTAAAACTGTGAAGAAGAAGGTTACGTATATATATTCACAGAATTAAACTTTGCGGTGGGGTTTTTTTTTTTTCTGGTTAAATTTGAAAAAAAGTCTAGTCCAACTCTCTTGTAGCATTCAAATGAAAGCCATTAAGATATTATTCTTACGGTTCAAACCGATCAATTCTTAAAAAGCAATCTTTTACATTATCAGTATAAAATATATATGAATTTGCCGAATGCAGTATGCATGTGCCTAACCGAATTATCCTAGTGTAAAAAGATATTTTGGGTTGAAGGTCGAAACTGGGGTGGGGGTGGCATCACCAGCTAGCTCCGCCCCTGTCAACTTCAATTCTAGTCAAGCAACACAATGCGGATATAGTGATTTCTTATTCCTTAATTTTTACATTGATTGACCTTGAGGAAGTAGAGACATAAGTAATACTATTGTTAAGAAAAACAAAAGCCGATGTCTGTTCGATCGTTGCCGGGTTTGTAAGGCAACCATAGATTGGTGTTGGATAGTCTAAAAATGATCGATGAAGAGAATATGAGTTCTCTCTTACTGGGGGAGTCTTAACCACCGACTACCGGGGGAGGGGAAGGAAGAGAATTGAAATGGGGCGGCATGGGCTGCAAATATTCTAGAGAAGAAAGCTTTCTCGCTCTAGAAAGGTTAATGACAGTGTTCTTCCACAACACTAAATATTCTCGGGACTTCAACCTTTGTCATGCGGAGCGGAGGGAGTAAGATACAAGTGGGATCATTTAACCCTACTCACTTTTATTTCTCACAATGATAATTGATAATTTGCCACAAATTTTGTTATTTTTACCCCACAAGAAATTTTCAAACTGCCTCAACTTGCTTCAAATGCTTAGAAATGCCAAATTGTTTCCTTTTTTTCGAGAGTTGATAGTAGGATGAATAAGGATATCATGAGTCGTTTACAAAAATATTGTCTTTGGGATCAATTATAAAGCAAAATTACATTTATCAATGCAAATGTACTGTATAGTTAACCTCTTAATTTAGTTATTTCATTGGAAGTAACAAATGAAATATTGCATTTGAAACCATCTTTTGACAGCTTTAGGATTTAATACAACCAAATATTTAAACTAAATCAAACCAAATCGAGCCTTATGTGATGAAACGTGTTTGATTGACAGACATGGCTGACCATCTCCGATTGCTCAAGATGATCTCCCTCACCGTAGCCATTCCAACCATCGTATGCGCAGTCTGTACAGCATGCATATGCTTAATCCATGGAAGGCAGAGCCACGGCATGGCCAGGCAGCAAAACTTTGATCCGACGGTAACACTGCAGCCATCCGACACTTCAATTTCGGGCTTAGACCAATCCAGCATTGAATCATACACCAAAGTAGTTCTCGGTGAAAGCCGGCGTCTCCCCATGGGGCCTAATGACGGAACTTGCCCAATATGCTTGTCAGATTATCGCGCAGAAGAGGTTGTCAGATGTATACCGGAGTGCCAGCATTGCTTTCACGCTGGTTGCATCGATGTGTGGCTTAGATTGAACAATTCATGCCCAGTTTGCAGGAATTCTCCATCTCCTGCTCATTGTGTCCTGCAACCAGTTTGATTCTTGAGTTTTGTTAATGTTTGGAGTGTGCTTTCGTTTCTATCAGGCAGACTAGTGGTTTTGAATTGCATTCGTTTGCGGATCAAAAAAGGAAAAGAAAAAAATTAGCAGGTTGAGTGGTGTACATAAAGCAAAATACCTTGTAAATGTAATTTTTTGATATGATACGCAGTCACAGGGAAATACCGTGTTTGCAATAGCTCTTGATACGTATTATAGATTACAATTTTTAGATTATGCAGCAAATTTTAAGTTTTAGATCTTAGTAAAAGCATATAAATATGTTTACCATATGTGAAAGCTAGTACTGCTTACTACAAAAAGTTGAAAATTGCCTTTCAGAATACTTGCAATTTAAAATCTATCTGAAAAGCACCACAAACCTAGCTTCTCTAGAATTTAAATCTGGTAGACAATAATTTTTGACAAACACTACGGACATTTAAAAGCTAAAATCTCAAAATCTACCTCTAGAGTTTTGTGAACACGCAAACGGTACATAAGCCTAACATAACACCACCCTTGACATTCATATAGCAAACGGTACATAAGCGTAACATAACACCACCCTTGACATTCATATAGCTGATACTTGAAATCGAGGCATTGACAATCTTTCCTCAATCAACCAGTTCAACAATCGTATCTAACAGAGTCACAAGTATATTGACAAATCTCGAAGCAACAGTCAAGATGTGTGCCACAGCAGACGAAATCTAATTTTGGGACACCTCAAAGCAACATTCTGTTATTTTGCTGTAAATTGGAACTCAAAATGAACCACTTCCAAAGAGAAGCATACAAAGCCATGAAAATAATGATTTGGCTTCGAATGCTAACGATTATTCATTTCTTGGCAAGCAGCTTCTTTGGAAGCATCTCCAAAGGTGTGGTTTTGAGCAGGAAAAGCCTGGCAGCACGCTCTTGCAATGTACCCCCGCATTTCAGCCCGCGTGATTGCAGCTCAGATTTCAACCTTTCCATGCCAAGAGCCTACAAACATACCAGAAAGTTGCCAAAATTATTAGTTGTCCATTCTGCGGAAAGTAGAGGTTCTATTGTCAGCTTCACAACACAACAGCCACAAGACATCAAAAACTAATAATCTGGTAAAGTAAGAAAATTTGCGCCAAGTTCATCATTCATAATATTTGCTTTTCTCCATGCCAGTAAAATAAGAGGAGCAGGAGCACGTCATCAAAGAAACACAGTATGGTTCAAGAACAAAGTCCTGTTTCAACTACCAATTACGATATTGTTTCTAATCCACTGCAACTGACAGCTTGCAAGGAAAAAAAGACCAGAGCTTGTTGAATGAAAGAAAGCTAATATCAAAGTTGCAACCAGATAACTTGACAGCGTTATCTCAAGATAGAAAACATGTATGAAGGTGATACGCTTTCTCAATGTAATGCAACTCATGTTGAAGACTGCAGGGCATTATTTGCTACTCCCGGGCCACAGCTCACTTTAACTTTTCAGGGAAGGAAGAATTTCCAGCATAAACAAACATATGCACTTGCAACAGCCAAATCCAAAGAAAATAACTAGTTCCCTCCATGACTGAATAACCAAATTTTAATTTTCGCACAAATTATCGTCTTATTGGCACATACAAATAAGTTTTCTTTTCCTACAAGGCTACAACAGATAAACCAGAAATGAATTTCCACACGAAACTCTTCACAACTGACAGCTTATGGTGTGCAACAAAGGGGGGACAACTAATCACGAAAATGGCTTGGTTTGCCCAAAGATTCGAAAAACATAGGTCTTATAATAGGTTGAAGCATCTACCCAACAAATTAGATATACCCACAAGGAACATATCGCAACTTGGGAAGTGTCATATAGATGGCAGACAAACTCTAATCCTACCAATTTTAAAGTGAATCTGATATCCATCGAAATTTAGACCTACCTACCAAGGAGAGTATTTTTCAGAACTTATTCTTGAACCTGTGCAAAGGCCAAGTTAACAGTACATGCTTTTGCCATTCATACTTGGTGAAATAAAAGGAAATAAAAAGCAGACAGCAACCATGGAGAGCATTCAGACAATTATTTTACATTCAACAAGAGCTTTCTAAACATGCACCCACAGAAAACAATAAAAGTAAAAACATTTAAATAGGCAAAGTCAGATAAGGACATAAACGTGTGCCCTGTGGTTACACTTGAAGAGCTGAAGGGTGTGTTTGTTTCCCAAAACAAGCCTTGAAAAGAAAAGTTTGAAAACAGTGGCATGGGAAGATAATCAAAAGGTTGGACACTGAATGCACTACTGACTTCTCCCTGAACAAGTGTTTCCGCCAAACATGCTTCCACAAAGACTTCAACAGCAAGAGAAATAAGTTGGAACTTGCAATTCACAAAAATTATATAAAAGAGTTGGAAATCATACCATTTGTTTTTAAAAGAAGAAAAAACGAAAAAAATAATAACCCATAGGCCGAAAAAAAATCCCACCAAAAATATTATCGGTGAAAGAACAGCAAATCACGTTTAAATGAATGTAGTCACGGGCAAATTACATGCCTAGAGAGTTCCCTCAAAGAGGGGACAAACTTGATGGTTGCAAGCTCAAAACACTTCTACGGAGAAAAGAAAAGAAAAGAAAAGAAGAAAGATTAAGATTAAAGAGAGCCCACCTTATATAATAGACTAAATATACATTCTTCAAGATATCAAATTCTAATATTTTGGAAGATGAATATTATTGGCATTCGTAGTAATACAAGTTGTAGACTGCATAATGTATTCAGAATAAATCTTAGCAAAGTGACAGACGTTTCAGAAAATATGGAGTAAGAACTCCAAATTAGAGCACTTAAAAGGAACGTACTTGCCACCAATACCCAAAAACTATAGCCTGGAGAAAAAAATGGTTATCAAGATCATACCTCCAACTCGGCTGCCGAATTAAACTCATCGTAATTTAGTGGCTTCACAACATCTGAGACATCCGTGCTCATTACCACACTTTCTTCATGAACGGCTCTTTTAGCTACTAATTTTAGACCAGACTCTGCATCAGCTGTTCCGCATTCCAAAGCTCCCCCATCTTCAGAGCTAGAATTTTTCAGACCAACTGTGTCTTCCAGATTACCAGACTCGGGTCCATTGGATTCTTGCTCCTCAGCCTTAAAGGCTTCAGTCCCAGACACAGCTGCCTCCTCTGTGAAAGATGTATCTACATTCGCCACCATCATTTCTCCCTGAGTCTCTAAAGTTGGTTCGCTAGCACCATTGCTTTCACAGCCAGCCATGACTGCATCAGAATTGTCAACAAAAAATGAACTCCTTACAGCAGAATCCTCTCCCTCAGAACCACTCTCAGAAGAACCTCCAACAGAAGGTTCTCCATCCAGTTTCCGGCCAGTAACAGAGTCCAGACTACCCTCAGCTTCCTTACTTGAGCCCAAATGGTTATCACCATCTAAAATAACAGATTTCTCATTCTCCTCCTCTTCATTGTCGTCACTGTCATCCTCATTTGAATCATCACTACCACTGCCACCAACTGTTCTCTTCCCCATCCTATCAAAATGAACCGATAGAAAAATCAGAAATGAAAAAAATCGCATGCAAGATCCCCAGGTTAGACAGTTGGGCATATTCTGATAATACATGGCGGCTTCAATTCTGTTTATAGTAAATAACATTCAAATTTACCAAGACAGATAGCTTAATTAGGCATAGCAAAAGAGCTATTGGGATCCTTTGCTGCTCCTACACGGTTAGTCCAAGGTTCTGCTTGGATACATGTGGACATCAAACAAAGGGATTTGATGTTCAATTCCTATGGCTATAAAGAAGGTTCATAATAGATGCCTTGTGAAAGCAAAGCGGAAGATGTATTAGAGGTCAAATGAACATATGGCACGCTTGTATGACAACTATCCTGCATTAAAATACTTTCAATGGTAAATGGTTGCTACCAATCTATTGTTGTAAATCCACAAAGTCAATCTTGAAATCCATCTGTAAGCTATCAAATATAAGTTTGAGCTACTCTCATCAAACAACAATGACATATACTTATCAGTCTTATCTACATATCCACATTAATCTGATAAAGCCAAAAGATTTCAATTGTGTTTCCTCTCTTGTCAAGAACTGTCGTCATATTTGTTCTAGAACCAAAGAAGACAACTACCTAGATGACCTTTCATTAACCTATGTATCTATGCCATCATCAATGACTATTAGAAAGGGAACACCCCTTTGTGGGGTGAAGGTGAGTTTGAGGCTGGCTCACATGTTTATTTCGTAAACCACCCCTTTTAACTGCCAAAAAAAACTGCTCAAGGACAAAAAAATAAACTGCTTTCTTCTCCCCTCTTCTCTACTCCCTCAAATCGAACTTTGCTAGAGATTAATCTCAATTGCAGATTTTCCTCTTTTCCTTTTGTGTAATAAGTTTTGGACAAACATTGCATGCCCCCGGGCATCTAGAAATTAAATATTTGCATCGGTTTCACCCTTTGAGGAGAACCCGGATAGTCATAAGTTGTAACTTCCCATATGTACGAGTAATCAAGTCTCTTCAGCTACTATTAGCTACCCACATAACAAATTAACAACCATAGAAACCTAAACTAAGAACAACATCAATACCGAAGAATTGAAGTGCTTTACCATATCTTAAACCTCTTGGCGTCCGAACCCCCCACTCCACCGGCCGCAACCTTCCTCTTCGAACTCCCAACCGCTTCCCTCACCGCCTTCTCAACCGCCTCCATACACCTCGCCGACTCCTCCCTATACTTCTCCACGTACTTCTCCGCTTCCCCGACCACTCCCGCCTTCTTCCCCGCCGCCTTCACCTTCTTCTTGATAAACTCCTCAGCGACCTTCTCCAACCTCCTCTCCTCCGCCTCGGCCTTCCACTCCTCGAGCTTCTTCTCCGCGTTCACGTGCCTCAGCCGCCGCCCGCTCATGTCGCGGCACGCGTCGAAGTTGTTGGTCTTCTTCTGGCCGGCCTTGGTGGCGGCGCCGCGGAGGAGGGAGCCGAACCCGCCCTTGCCGCCGCGGAGGCGGAGGAGGAGGTGGAGCGTCGGGTGGGGCCCGCCGTCGGAGGGGTGAAGGAGGTCTTCGTCGAGTTGTTTAGTGCCGGTTAGTAGTCGCTGTTGGGAAATTGGAACGCCGGTGAGCTGGCGGATTTGATTCTTCACGGAGAGGAGTGGGATCGATGGGGATGGGAAATTTAGGGCTCGGTGTTTGCCGTCTAGGAGTTTGACGTAAATTTGGTACGTCTCCTCCATGATCGAGTTATAAAATTTCTGCCTTTCAATCGATGAAAATGGATTCGTCTCTCGCTCGATCTGAATTACTCTTAACAAGGATCGGAACAGGGGAGAATTTGTGTACTACATATTTGTCAGATACTCCATATTTATAAGCCCTAGAATCTACTGTGGTTACCCGTTAGGACGTTACCCTATCTATCGGTTCAGAACGCGTTCGAGTCAGCCATGGAGTAGCAAAAATAATTACTCCCTCTCTCCGTTCCAAATTGAAAGTCCATCAGTTCATTTTGAGTTGTTCCAAAATGATATTTCTTTTCTAAAAATGGAAGAAAAATTTTAGTGATTTTCCAAAAATATCCCTCATAGGCGAATATAAGTGTTGTAGAGTAGGTAGAATATAAAGATAATGGTGGAAATGAAAGAAATTGTAGGTGTAATCATTGCATGTCCCTTAAATAGTTGGAATCCCCAAGAGGGACTTTCAATTTGAAACGAAGGAGTATGTACTTGAGCCAAATCCCGTATTTATTTTACTAGCCAACCCAAGTGATTGGGACATAAGATTTGGTTTTGTTATTTATTTTTTTTCTCATGTATTTTTGTCGATCCCACCATCTTTTAGGACTTTGAATAACCTCTTTCTCAATGTACAATAGGTTGATCAAAGATTTTCCCATAATATATTTTTTTTCCGACCTATTGAGGGTAAAATTGCTCATATCTTTCGATGTATAAATAAATTTGGAGCCAAACTAAATTGGTTAGAAAGTATGCAAGACAAGTTTTTCAATGGTTCATACCATGTGCAACTCGGAGTTCGAGAGTGTCCGTGGCAAAACCCCAAAGTTTGGTCAATTTTTGAAATTTCGAGTATGCGCCCTGGCGCAATTTAGGCGCCTGGGGCGCATTAAAACTATACAATTGGTCAAACTTCACGGGTTTGTCTTAGGCACTCCGGAACTCTGTTTTTCGCAAGGTTTGTAACGTTAAAAAACTTGTTTAGTCTAGATTGTATCCCAAGTAGTTTGGATCAAAAATCATTTTGGCATCAATAAAATGACGAATTTACCCTCAACGTGCCAAAAAATAAATTAATTCGGTAAAACGCTCAGATCTCTTTCATTTTAAATCTAACAAAGACCTATTATCCGTGGATAAAGAGGATTTTCAAAGAACTAAAAGATTGGTTAATCACACCTTATAAATAGTAGAAATGTTTAGCTTATGAAAAGCGGATAGTAAGATGCTCCATTTTGAGATCGAGAATATTACACCTAGAATTTGAAGTGAATTATTTCAAAGTTTCTTTCATAAACCTTGATCAGTAACATATCCTATAATTGGTTTTAGTGGTCAAGGGCTATTGTTGGGATATGGAAACAAAAATTTGGTTTTGTAAATGTAAAAGCCTTGTCTCGGGCATACATTTTAGGTGAAACCTGATCAATAAGCAGTTTTTGTGTGCTTTGATGAAAAGCGAAAAGCCCAATGAACTCACTAGAACTCTTAAGAAATAAACGAATATCTTAGAACTAGGAATGGGAGTACCAAATGGAAATTAGAATGTGTGGAAGGGCGCGACAATGTGTTTTAGCCTTAATGACTCTGACGATCCTTGAATTGGTCTACTTTCCACCAACTTTTCATTAACCAAAATATATTATTTTTATGTTTCGATTCCACCATCTTTTAGGACTTTGAATACCCTCTTTGTCGATATACAATAGGTTTCAATCCGGTTTAAAGTTGGTGTGAAAATTTTTTTCCTGTAATAATTTTTTTTCGACCTTTTGAGGGTAAAGTTGCTCATATCTTTTGATGTAAATGACTAGCTAAGAACCTTAAATCTTAAATGACCGCTCGGAGGTAAAGGAGGCGGGGAAAAGCCACATAAAATTTCGTCTGCAACCTTATTTTCTTCCTTCAACGAAAGTAAGGGCATCACAACTCTTAAGAAACCCAACGAACCTATATCCTAAGAAGAGGAAAACAAATATGGAATCCAGTTAAGATCAAAACAGCCTTAAACTTCATTTCCTTCTTAAAACCATGTCAACTAGTACAAATCAACATGTTCGACAAGTATATGTACAACTGATTAGAAAGCCAAATCCCCATAATCTGTGCTACTTTACCATAGAATCCAAAATAGCGTATATGAGTGTCGAATACAAGAAGTCGCAAAATAAACTCAATTACAAACTAAAAATTCACCGGAAAAAACATGTTTTTGCGGATGAATCGCAAATCCCGCACTTGAAGACAAACAAACCATCCTTAGCATGCAACTACAATCCCTCTTCTTATTTGATAAACTTGATCATAATCGAATCTTGTCATTTCAAATCTGTTTAACTACCTGCAATTGGAAAGACCACATCAGTTGATGTTAGCAACCCATGATTTACACTATCATCCAACTATCCTAAATGGCAGAATGCCAAAACGAAAACAACGCAGCTAAGAAAGAAAAGGCATATGGCAAAGTACTCGACATAGAATCTCGATTGATTCATATACAAAAACCGAAGGGGAAAAAAATCACCAATTCCTACCAAGGACGAGATGCAGAAAATGATTGGAAGTTTTGCAAGAAATTCCACTCTCTTGAATCAAATACATAAACCATAATCTAGTCACTAATCCAACAATAGCAGTCACAAAAAGAGAGGAGAAAATAATGAATTTATTTTGTACATCTTTCGTGGTTGGAAAGTTCTTTAGGAAGTTTCTTTAAATTGGTCTGCTTTCATAGTGGCTTTGATCATCTTTAAATCGGTATGCTTCCAACTAACTTTTCATAAATGAAACTTTATTCTTTTCATTATTCATTTCTATCATCCATTAGGACTTTGGAAATCATATTCATCAACATAGAGGTGGTCTTGATCCGATTTAGAATACGGGGAATAGGAGGATTTTATCCAAATGATGTGTTTTTCGACTCATTGAAGGTAAAATGGTCATGTCATTTGAATTAAAAACAAATTTTGGACCAAAACCACTTCAATTAGAAAGTAGATTTAACAGGCTTTTTAACGGTTCTAACCACTTGCAAATCGGATTTCGGGAGTATCCGCAGTATGTGCGCGAAGTTTGGCTTGTTTGGCAATTTTGAGGACTACGCCTGGAGCGCATGAATTTGCGCCTGAGGTGCGTGGAGCATCAAAGCTATAGAACAAGTCAATTTTTGCAGACTTGCTTCGGACACTCCTGAACTCTATTTTACGGGTGGTTTGAACCGTTACAAGCTTATTAAATTTACTTTCTAACCCAAGTGGTTTCGATTCAAAGTTATTAATAAATCAGAAAAAGTGAAAATTTACCCTCAGTGAATCAAAAAACAATTCATTCCTGTAAAACACTACCATATTTCTCATTTTAAATCGGATCAAGACCTATTTTATATAGATAAATAGGGTTTAAGTTTCATTCAATGCTCAAATCCCGTATTCTTTAGTTTTTGTTCATTGCTTAAGTGTTCTACAGAGTTTATAGACCATACACATTTCATGGAAGCACACGGAAAATCATTTCATTATCAAGATTCGTTAAAAGAAAGGCTCAAACGCTTATGTACAAATTTGGTCATGTCTTTTAAATTACAAACAATTTTTGACCAAAACCATTTCGATTAGAAAGTAGATTTAACAAGATTTTTTTAACGGTTCTAACCCCATGCAAATTGGATTTCGTGAGTGTCCGTAGCATGTGCGTGAAGTTTGGCTTGATCGGTAATTTTGAGGACTGCGCCCAGGGCGCACCAAATTGCGCCTGAGGAGCATCAAAGCTGTAGAACAAGTCAATCTTTGTGGATTTGCCCCGGACACTCCCGAACTCCGTTTTACTGGTGGTTTGAACCATTACAAAACTTGATGAATTTCCTTTCTAACCCAACTGGTTGCGATTCAAAATTATTTGACAATTACTCTTGGCCACAAAAAATTACTTGTGACTGCATAGAATTACTCTTAGCCGCAAATAATTACTCCTTGTTGCATAGAATTACTCTTGGCCGCATAGCATTAATCATTTTTGCAGCCAAGAGCAATCATTTGCGGCTAGGAGTAATTTTTCGCGGCCATGAGTAATTCCTCGCTGCCAAATGTAATTTTTGCAGCCAGAAGTAATTTTTTGCGGCCAAGAATAATTATTGAAGGGTTTGATCATCCGAATTGATTCCAGCATTTGAAATTGTTATAAGTGATTCAAATGTAATTTTCCGCACAATGGTTGTCTACATGACATGATTTTATATGCTTGAAGGCGTTTCAATGGGACATTTCGGTTTGGGATTTGTAAAATATTTTCTCATGTAGCTTTGTTGTCGATGAAAGTGGACCAACATCTAGCTCCAGTAATCATTTTATCAGCAACAATTAAACGGAATAGCAAAAGCGTTTGATTACATAAGGTCATTGACAGTGCAAGCAAGGTAAATTTTATGGGGGGCAATGAATATCTTGATCTTGTTACAATGATTTCAGAACTGTAATAATTTTGATTCTTTGTGTTGCTTCCCTCACATGTACTGCAGTTTTGAAATAGTCCAACAGTCGTGAGAGTTGGTCATTACGTCCAAGGAATCTGGGCTCGTCACAATACGCACCTAGGACAATGAATGCTTATGGCTCTGCACACAACTGAGAGTTGATATCTGAGTTTGATTTGAAATCTTTGCTGCAATAACAGCTGCAAAGCTATTAAGGGTTCATCTATTTTCTTTCTCTTCTAAGTTGAATGGTAAAATATTATATCTATTTTTGAACTGAAATATCTACCTTAGTTCGCAAGCTGCCTCTCTGTCTCTCTCTCACTCGCTCTCTTCTCCTTCATATTAGCAACGAGCACACATGCACATGACCTATGTACTTTAAAGTTGTTTTGATCTTAACTGAATTCCCCCTTTTTGCTTGAAGGTCGGCTTAGCCTAAATGAAAGATTTATAAAAGCAATATTTCTAAAGAAGGTGAGGAGGTACTTCTTGGCATGGAGGAGAATCGGACAAGAAGGCCACCTTTGCGCCTAGCTCAGGAAGTTGAATAACTTAGTTCCTAAACTTTCTTTTGCTGCTGGTTTTAACCACATTCGGGGTTAAACAATGCTAGGATTGTCGAGCACAAATCCAGTGGTGAAGAAGGGGTTATTGCCAGAATCACTTTGGATATCGATAGTATATTAGCACTTGGAGAAACATAAAAAAATCTTATGCAAATAGGGGAGAGACAGTTGTGGCCTTAAGGAACCCCTTTGCGCCATGTTAAGTGCAGAGGAGAGAACTAGAAAAGAATAACTACAGGAAGGCCCGTAGAACAAGGAAATTGATAAAACGATCTTAGCATCTGATAGGAATACCATTAAGGCTACCTCCTGTTTAGTTGAAAACATGATTCTTTGTGTATTTAAAAACTGAAACTAGGCTCTCTCTATGTATTTAAAACTGAAAAGAGGAATTGATAAAGGAATAGTAAGTCTTATATTCCATGATACCATTCTATGATATTATGGAGGAGTAGTTTATGTCCAGATATCACTTCATGGATGCAAAGTTGAGCACAATCTATGAATCTACTTTCTAACCCGAGAACCATTGAAATGTCTATTGGCCTTGGGTATTCGTGTCCCACACACGACATGCTTTTGATATTTAGCTCAGGGTCTGAGCATATAGGGTTGAGTGTTCATCACAACCGGCTATTGCAAATTACTCTAGTTGGATACCTTAGGATTAGAACCACCACACATTCTTGTGGGACTTATGACTAAGTGTATGGCCCCATGTAAATGTGTAGTGGTTCTATATAGAGTGATCTGGAGCATCACGTGAGTATGTGACGGTGCTTCCGGACTAGAACTATATACTACACAGGTCAACTTAAGTTAAAAACAAGTTGACATACGAGCATATATTCTTTTTTTCTTCTTATTTGTGAATGTGTGGTGTGACAAACTCCAGAGAAATAGAATAGAAAGCCTAATTCCAAACTTCATGTACATCTTTCGTAGTTGGAAAGCTTTTTAGAAGTTTTAATCGGTCTACTTTCATAGTGGCTCCAATCATTTTTAAATCGGTCTGCTTTCAACTAACTTTTCATAAATGAAACTTCATTATTTTTATTATTCATTTCCATAATACTTTAGGACTTTGAAAATCTTATTCATCAACATAGAATTGGTCTTGATCCGATCAATTTAGAATGAGGGGAATACAAGTCTTTTATCCAAATGATGCATTTTTCGACTCATTGAGGGTAATTTGGTCATGTCATTTGAATTACAGATAAGTTTGGACAAAAACCACTTCGATTAGAAAGTAGATTTAACAAACTTTTTAACAGTTCTAACCACGCGCAAATCGATTTGCATATCAAAATATTTGACCTTATATGCACTTCAGACGCACACCATTGCTCCCCGGGCGCGTCCACAAAGTTCAAAAACCAACCAAATTTTGCGTTCATGCCACGGTCACTCCCGAACTCCGATTTACACATGGTTTGAACCCTTGAAAAGCTTATCTAGCATGCTTTCCAACCAAATTAGTTTGACTCCAAGATTATATATTCATCAAAAGATATGGCAATTTAGCCATCAACAAGTCAAAAAATAAAATATTTTTTGAAAAATCCATGAATCGCTCTATTCTAAACCGAATGGAAACCTATTTTATATCGTTAAAGAAGGTATTTAAAGTATTAAAAAGGGGTGGGGTATAAACATAACGGTAATTAATTTTGGTTTATGAAAAGTTGGTAAAAAGTAAACAACTTCAAAGACCGTCGAGCCACTAAAGCTAAAATAAATTTTCGCGCTCTTCCACTCTTTCTATTTTTTGTTCGGTACTTGCAATCCAAGTTGTATGGTATTCCTTTTAATCATCGAGATTCACCTGACGGGACTTATACATTTATGATGCTAAATTTTGTTGTCCATGCCCCCAAATAATTTTGGCATCCAAATCTAAATTTTATTGTTTATATGATTGGATTCCACAATATTGTAATACTTAAAAAATCCTCTCTATCTATACACCATACGTGTTTATCCAATTTCAGATGAAAGATACAAGCTTTTTACGAAAATGATTTACTTTTAGACTCATTGAGGGTAATAAGGTCATATATTTTGACATGCAAACATTTTAAATTCACGCTACTTGGGTTAGATAGAAGACTCGACAAGCTTTTAAATGGTTCAAACCTTGCTAAAATCGAAGTTCGGGAGTGTCTGGGACAAAATCGCAACATTCGAGAAATTGTGGAGTGCTAGTGCGCCCCAGGCGCAGTTCCATGCGCCCCAGACGCACACCATTGCGCCCCAGGCGCATCCACAAATTTCAAAAACCGACCATACTTTGTTGTCTTGCGACGGATATTCCCGAACTCCGATTTACAATAAAATTTAGAAATGGACGCCAAAATTTTTTTGGGGGCATGGACACCAAAATTTGGCAATGTAAATGTATAAGTCCCGTCAGGTGAATCACAATGATTACATATTCTTACGTGCTTTGATGACACGTGGAAAGTGCTATGAACTCCCAACAACTCTTTAGAAATAAAGGAATACCATAGAACTTGGATTTCGAGTACCGAACAAAAAATAGAAAGAGTGGAAGGGCGCGAAAACTTGTTTTAGCCCGAGGGGCCCGACGGCCTTTGAATTTGTTTATTTTTGACCAACTTTTCATAAACCAAAATCAATTATCTTTATGTTTATATCCCACCACTTTTTACTACTTTGAATACTTTCTTTAACGATATAAAATAGGTTTTCATTCGGTTTAGAATATAGCGATTCATGGATTTTTCAAAAAATAACATATTTTTTGACCTGTTGAGGGCTAATTTGCCATATCTTTCGATGAATATATAACCTTTGAGTCAAACTAATTTGGTTAAAAAGTAGGCCAGATAAGCTTTTCAAGGATTTCAACCATGTGGAAATCGGAGTTCGGGAGTATCCGTGGCAAGACAGCAACGTACGGTCAGTTTTTGAACTTTGCGGATGCGCCCGGGGCGCAATGGTATGCGTCTGGGGCGCATGAAACTGCGCCTGGGGCGCACTAGCACTCCACAATTGCTCGAATGTTGCAATTTTGTTCCAGACACTCCCGAACTTCGATTTTAACAAGGTTTGAACCGTTTAAAAGCTTGTCGAGTCTTCTATCTTACCCAAGTAGTGTGAATCGAAAATGTTTGTATGTCAAAATATATGACCTTTTTAACCTCAATGAGTCTAAAAGTAAATCATTTTCGTAAAAAGCTTGTATCTTCCTCATCTCAAATCGGATAAACACGTATGGTGTACCGATAGAAAGGATTTATTGAGTATTACAAATATAGTTGAATCCAATCATATAAACAATAAAATTAAGAAATGGACGCCAAAATTTTTTTGGGAGCATGGACGCCAAAATTTGGCATTGTAAATGTATAAGTCCCGTCAGGCAAATCACGATAATTACATATTTTTACGTGCTTTGATGAAGCGTGGAAAATGCTATGAACTCTCACAAACTCTTTAGGAATAACTTGGATTTCGAGTACCGAACAAAAAATAGAAAGAGTGGAAGGGACGCGAAAACTTGTTTTAGCCTTAGGGGCTCGACGGTCTTTGAATTTGTTTATTTTTTACCAAATTTTCATAAACTAAAATCAATTATCTTTATGTTTATATCCCACCATTTTTTACTACTTTGAATACTTTCCTTAACGATATAAAATAGGTTTTCAATTGGTTTAGAATAGAGCGATTCATGGATTTTTCAAAAAATAACATATTTTTTGACCTGTTGAGATCTAAATTGCCATATCTTTCGATGAATATATAACCTTTGAGTCAAACTAATTTGGTTGAAAAGTAGGCTAGATAAGCTTTTCAAGAATTTCAACCATGTGTAAATCGGAGTTCGGGAGTATCAGTGGCAAGACAGCAAAGTGTGGTCAGTTTTTGAACTTTGGCATGCGCCCCGGGCGCAATGGTGTGCGTCTGGGGCGCATGGAATTGCGCCTGGGGCGCACTAGCACTCCACGATTGCTTGAATGTTGTGATTTTATCCCGGACACTCCCGAACTTTGATTTTAGCAAGGTTTGAACCGTTTAAAAGCTTGTCGAGTCTTCTATATAACCCAAGTAGTGTGAATCTAAAATGTTTGAATGTCAAAATATATGACCTTTTTAACCTCAATGAGTCTAAAGTAAATCATTTTCGTATAAAGCTTGTATCTTCCTCATTTGAAATTGGATAAACAAGTATGGTGTATCGATAGTGAGGATTTTTTAAGTATTACAATATATTGGAATCCAATCATATAATCCAATCATATAAACAATAAAATTTAGAAATGGATGCCAAAATTTGTTGGGGGCATGGACACCAAAATTTGGCATCGTAAATGTATAAGTCCCGTCAAGCGATTCACGATGATTACAAATTTTTACGTGCTTTGATGAAGCATGGAAAATGCTATGAACTCTCACAAACTCTTTAGAAATAACTTGGATTTCGAGTACCGAACAAAAAATAGAAAGAGTGCAAGGGCGCGAAAACTTGTTTTAGCCTTAGGGGCTCGACGGTCTTTGAATTTGTTTATTTTTGACCAACTTTTCGTAAACTAAAATCAATTATCATTTTGTTTATATCCCACCATTTTGAACTACTTTGAATACTTTCTTTAACGATATAAAATAGGTTTTTATTCGGTTTAGAATATAGTGATGCATGGATTTTTCAAAAAATCACTTATTTTTCGACCTGTTGAGGGAAAAATTGCCATATCTTTCGATGAATATATAACCTTTGAGTCAAACTAATTTGGTTGAAAAGTAGGCTAGATAAGCATTTCAACGATTCCAACCATTTGTAAATCGGAGTTCGGGAGTATCCGTGGCAAGACAACAAAGTATGGTCATTTTTTGAACTTTGTGGATGCGCCCGGGGCGCAATGGTGTGCGCCTGGGGCGCACTAGCACTCCACAATTGTTCGAATGTTGCGATTTTGTCCCGGACACTCCCGAACATCGATTTTAGCAAGGTTTGAACCGTTAAAAGCTTGTCGAGTCTTCTATCTAACCCAAGTAGTGTGAATCGAAAATGTTTGCATGTCATAATATATGACCTTATTACCCTCAATGAGTCTAAAAGTAAATCATTTTCGTAAAAAGCTTGTATCTTCCTCATCTGAAATTGGATAAACACGTATGGTGTATCGATAGAGAAGATTTTTTAAGTATTACAATTTTGTAGAACCCAATCATATAAACAATAAAATTTAGAAATGGATGCCAAAATTTGTTGGGGGGAATGGACACAAAAATTTGGCATTGTAAATGTATAAGTCCCGTCAGGCGAATCACGACGATTACAAATTTTTACGTGCTTTGATGAAGTGTGGAAAGTGCTATGAACTCTCACAAACTCTTTAGAAATAAAGGCATACCATACAACTTGGATTTCGAGTACCGAACAAAAAATAGAAAGAGTGGAAGGGCGCGAAAACTTGTTTTAGCCTTAGGAGCTCGACGGTCTTTAAATTTGTTTATTTTTGACCAACTGTTCATAAACTAAAATCAATTATCTTTATGTTTATAACCCACCATTTTTTACTACTTTGAATATTTTCTTTAACGATATAAAATAGGTTTCCATTCGATTTAGAATAGAGCGATTCTTGGATTTTTCAAAAAATCACTTATTTTTCGACCGGTCGAGGGCCAAATTGCCATATCTTTCGATGAATCTATAACCTTTGGATCAAACTAATTTGGTTGAAAAGTAGGCTAGATAAGCTTTTTAAGGATTCCAGTCATGTGTAAATCGGAGTTTGGGAGTATCCGTGGCAAGACAGCAAAGTATGGTCGATTTTTGAACTTTGTGAATGCGCCTGGGGCGCAATTGTGCGCGTCTGGGGCGCACTAGCACCCACAATTGCTCGAATGTTGCGATTTTGTCCCGGACACTCCCGAACTTTCTTTTTTTGCAAGGTTTGAACCATTTAAAAGCTTGTCGAGTCTTCTTTCTAACCCAAGTAGTGTGAATCGAAAATGTTTATATGTCAAAATATATGACCTTTTTAACCTCAATGAGTCTAAAAGTAAATCATTTTCGTAAAAAGCTTGTATCTTCCTCATCTGAAATTGGATAAACACGTATGATGTATCGATAGAGTGGATTTTTTAAGTATTACAATATAGTGGAATCCAATCATATAAACAATAAAATTTAGAAATGGACGCCAAAATTTTTTTGGGGCATGGACACCAAAGTTTGGCATCGCAAATGTATAAGTCCCGCCAGGCAAATCACGATGATTACATATTTTTACGTGCTTTGATGAATTGTGGAAAGTGCTATGAACTCTCACAAACTCTTTAGAAATAAAGGAATACCATAGAACTTGGATTTCGGGTACCAAACAAAAAATAGAAAGGTGGAAGGGCGCGAAAACTTGTTTTAGCCTTTAGGGCTCGACGGTCTTTGAATTTGTTTATTTTTGACCAACTTTTCATAAACCAAAATTAATTATCTTTATGTTTATATCCCACCATTGTTTACCACTTTGAATACTTTCTTTAACGATACAAAATAGGTTTCCATTTGGTTTAGAATAGAGCGATTCATGGATTTTTCAAAAAATAACTTATTTTTTGACCTGTTGAGGGCAAAATTGCCATATCTTTCGATGAATATATAACCTTTGAGTCAAACTAATTTTGTTGAAAAGTAGGCTAGATAAGATTTTCAAGGATTCCAACCATGTGTAAATCGGCGTTCAGGAGTATCCATGGCAAGACAGCAAAATATGGTTGGTTTTTATACTTTGTGGATGCACCCGGGGCGCAATGGTGTGCGTCGGGGGCGCATGGAACTGCGCCTGGGGCGCACTAAGACTCTACAATTGCTCGAATGTTTCGATTTTGTCCCGGACACTCCTGAACTTCGATTTTAGCAAGGTTTGAACCGTTTAAAAGCTTGTAGAGTCTTCTATCTAACCCAAGTAGTTTGAATCGAAATGTTTGCATGTCAAAATATACGACCTTATTACCCTCAATGAGTCTAAAAGTAAATCATTTTCGTAAAAAGCTTGTATCTTCCTCATCTGAAATTGGATAAGCACGTATGGTGTATCGATAGAGAGAATTTTCTAAGTATTACAATATTATGGAATCTAATCATATAAACAATAAAATTTTGTAATGGATGCCAAAATTTGTTGGGGGCATGGATACCAAAATTTTGCATCGTAAATGTACAAGTCCTGTCAGGCGAATCATGATGATTATCAATTTTTAGGTGCTTTGATGAAGTGTGAAAAGTGCTATGAACTGTCTCAAACTCTTTAGAAATAAAGGAATACCATAGAAGTAGGATTGTGAGTACCGAACAAAAAATAGAAAGAGTGGAAGGTCGCGAAAACATGTTTTATCCTTAATCGACAGTCTTTGAATTGGTTTACTTTTGAACAACTTTTCAAAAACCAAAATCTATTATATTTATGTTGTATCCCACCATTTTTTACTACTTTGAATACCTTCTTTAACGATATAAAATAGGTTTCCATTCGGTTTAAAATACAGCGATTCGTGGATTTTTCAAAAAAATAATTTATTTTTCAACCTATTGAGGCTAAATTTCCATATATTTCGATGAATTTATAATCTTGGAGCCATATCTTCAAGGATTCAAACCACGTATAAATCGGAGTTCGGGAGTGTCCGTGAAAAGACCGTAAAATTTGATCGGTTTTTGAACTTTGTGAATGCACCCGGGGAGCAATGGTGTGCGTCTGGGGCGCATGGAATTGCGCCTAGGTGGCACTAAGACTCCACATTTGCTCAAATGTTGCAATTTTGTCCCGGACACTTTCGTACTTCGATTTTAGCAAGGTTTGAACCGTTTAAAAGCTTGTCGAGTCTTCTATCTAACCCAAGTAGTTTGAATCGAAAATGTTTGCAAATCAAAATGTACGACCTTATTACCCTCAATGAGTCTTAAAGTAAATCATTTTCGTATAAAGCTTGTATCTTCCTCATCTGAAATTGGATAAACACGAATGGTGTATCGATAGAGAGGATTTTAAAAGTATTACAATATTGTGGAATCCAATCATTTAAAAATAAAAAATTTAGTAATGGACGCCAAAATTTGTTGGGGGCATGGATACCAAAATTTGGCATCGTAAATGAACAAGTCCCATCAGGCGAATCACGATGATTATCAATTTTAAGGTGCTTTGATGAAGTGTGGAAAGTGCTATGAACTCTCTCAAACTCTGTAGAAATAAAGGAATACCATAGAATTAGGATTGCGAGTACCGAACAAAAAATAGAAAGAGTGGAAGGGCGCGAAAATATGTTTTAGCCTTAGTGGCTCGACGGTCTTTGAATTGGTTTACTTTTGACCAACTTTTCAAAAATCAAAAGCTATTATCTTTATGGTTATATCCCACCATTTTTTAGTACTTTGAATACCTTCTTTAACGATATAAAATAGGTTTCCATTCGGTTTAAACTAAAGCAATTCATGGATTTTTCAAATGTAACTTATTTTTTGACCTGTTAAAGGCTAAATTTCCAAATATTTTGATGAATATATAATCGTGGAGCCGAACTAATTTGGTTGGAAAGTAGGCTAGATAAGCTTTTCAAGGATTCAAATCACGTGTAAATCGGAGTTCGGGAGTGTCCGTGGCAAGACCGCAAAGTTTGGTCGGTTTTTGAACTTTGTGGATGTGCCCGGGGCGCAATGGTGTGCGTCTGGGCGCATTGAATTCTGCCTGGGGCGCACTAAGACTCCACATTTGCTCAAATGTTGCGATTTTGTCCCGACACTCTCGAACTTCGATTTTAGCAAGGTTTGAACCGTTTAAAAGTTTGTCAAGTCTTCTATCTAACCCATGTAGTGTGAATCGAAAATGTTTGCATATCAAAATAGATGACCTTATTACCCTCAATGAGTCTTAAAGTAAATCATTTTCGTAAAAAGCTTGTATCTTCCTCATCTGAAATTTGATAAAAACGTATGGTGTATCGATAGAGAGGATTTTTTTAAGTATTACAATATTGTGGAATCCAATCATATAAACAATAAAATTTATTAATGGACGCCAAAATTTGTTGGGGGCATGGATATCAAAATTTGGCATCGTAAATGTATAAGTCCCGTCAGGCGAATCATGATGATTATCAATTTTTATGAGTTTTGATGAAGTGTGAAAAGTGCTATGAACTCTCTCAAACTCTTTAGAAATAAAGGAATACCATAGAACTTGGATTGCGAGTACCGAACAAAAAATAGAAAGAGTGGAACGGTGCGAAACATGTTTTGGCGTAGTTGCTCGACGGTGTTTGAATTGGTTACTTTTGACCAACTTTTCAAAAACCAAAATCTATTATCTTTATGGTTATATCCCACCATTTTTTAGTACTTTCAATACCTTCTTTAACGATATAAAATAGGTTTCCATTCGGTTTAAAATAGAGCAATTCGTGGATTTTTCAAAAAATAACTTATTTTTCAACTTGTTGAGGACTAAATTTCCATATATTTTGATGAATATATAATCTTGGAGCCAAACTAATTTGGTTGGAAAGTAGGGTAGATAAGCTTTTCAAGGATTCAAACCATCTGTAAGTCGGAGTTCGGAAGTGTCTGTGGCAAGACCGCAAAGTTTGGTCAGCTTTTGAACTTTGTGGATGCGCCCGGGGCGCAATGGTGTGCGTCTGGGGCACATTGAATTGCGCCTGGGGCGCACTAAGACTCCACATTTGCTCAAATGTTGTGATTTTGTCCCGGACACTCCCGAACTTCTATTTTACCGGTGGTTTGGACCGTTACGAAGCTTGTTAAATTTACTTTCTACCCCAAGTAGTTTCAATTCAAAGTTATTAATAAATTATATGAAGTGACCATTTTACCCTCAGTGGATCGAAAATCATTCATTTCGGTAAAACACTCGCATCTCTGTCATTTTAAATCGGATCAAGACCTATTTTATATAGATAAATAGGGTTTTAAAAGTATTAAAAGATGGTGGGATCCGACTATAGAAATATTTAGGTTTCGTTCATGGAAAAAGGGTAGAAAGCATACCACTGTAGAAATTATCGGAGCCACTAAGCCAAGAACACATTTTAAGTTTCATTTAAAGCTCAAATTCCTTATTCTTAAGTTTTTTTTTCATTGGTTAAGTGTTCCACAAAGTTTAAAGACCATCCACATTTCATGGAAGTGTACAGAAAGTCATTTCATCATCAAGATTCATTCAAAGCAAGGCTTAAAAGTTTACAAACAATTTTGGTCATGTCTTTTGAATTACAAACAATTTTGGACCAAAACCACTTCGATTAGAATATAGATTTAACAAGCTTTTTAACGGTTCTAATCACGCGCAAATCAAATTTCTGGACTATCCGTAGCATGTGCGCGGAATTTTTCATTGTTTGGCAATTTTGAAGACTCCGCCCGATGCACACAGGCATGCGCCTGGGGCGCATGAAATTAGCTGTAGAACATCTTGATCCTGTTCACTGACTTCAAAACCATAATAATTTTGATTCTTTGTTCACTGATTTCAGAACTGTAATAATTTTGATTCTTTGTGTTGCTTCCCTCACATGTACTCCAGTTGAAACAGTCCGACAGTCGGGAGAGTTGGTTATTATGTCCAGGGAAGCTAGCTAGGCTTTTTACAATATGCACCAAGGACAACAAATGCTTATGGCTGCACACAACCGCCAGTTGATATCTTAGTTTGATTAGAAATCTTTGCTGCAATAATAGCTGCAAAGCTATAAGAGTTCAGCTAGAGATCCGGGTTGTTTCTGTTTCCACGGTGAAGCTTATGTCTCCATCGTTTCACTCTCTGTCCTTTATTAAAGTTAAATAATGACTACGTTGTACTCATGGTACAAGACTGCTCAAAACTTCACAATTGAATTCCAATTACAGGGAAATTCGCGATGATATTAGGAATTTCACTGTTTCATTCTTCATACTTTTGCTGCTATTGCTCATCCAGTCACTCTTGCCAATGAAAGTTTTCATATAAGGATTGCAAATGTTGCAGGGTAGTCACTGGGGTTGCAAAGTTGGGCACAATCTGTGCATCTACTTTCTAACCCGAGAAGCACCGATATGACTATTGACCGTGTGTATCTTTGTCCCACACACGACATGCTTTGGATATTTAGCTCAGAGTCTAAGCATATAGGGTTAAGTGTTCATAACAACCGGCTATCGTAAATTATTCTAGTTGGACACCCTAGGATTGACAAGCACCATTATATTACTATGGCAAAGAAGCATCCAAACATCAGAAATCGTTGAAGGTTAGCAGTTGAGAACGAATTTCAGAACATCAAACACCTACCTAACAGCAAGATTTCATAAAATTAAAAAAAAGAAAAAAAAAACTAGCAGAATACCCACTATAAGATTGTTTTCCCTACTGAGCAATTCCAGTGGAAGAACAATCCACTACTCAATGAACCCTCATTCAATTAAAAGAAGAAGATAATTAACTTGTATGAGTTAATAAATAATCAAGCATAGTACTCAGGCTCTAACCCGGATAGCGTCCCTAAAGCGGAATTGGAAGTGGTGCAAGAAATTCTTAGTTAAAATCCCACAAAATCATCTTCATCCACTAAGCAAAATGAGGGAAATAGTTGAAGGAATTATGCTGCAAAAGAGGGAAATAGAATGATGAAGAAGCTGAAGTGAGGGAAATTCTTTGTATCACGAGGAATTATGGTATTTTGCTGCTACCCTGACTAGATGATCGAAAATTTCGATGTAAGTATCGTTGGAAACCCTGCGTATTTGTATGAGAAGAAGATGCGTGAATTACAAACAAGTTTACTAGTATTATAGAAGTGTGGCTTGTGGCAACGTTATTATTTGGAAAGCGTGAAACAGAACCATGCTTCTATTAAAACAATGGTCTCGCGCTTTTACTTTTGGCACACTATTTTACTCTTGGCCACCGAATTTGACTCTTGGCAGCTTTTACTCTTGGCCACGTTATTCGGAAAGCGTGAAACAGAACCACGCTTCTATTTTAAACAATGGCCGCGCGCTTTTACCCTTGGCCGCACTCTGTTACTCTTGGCCGCAGAATTTGACTCATGGCCGCTTAATTTTGCAATGGCGCCGTTTGTATTAATGAGAACTCGCATTTCGGGAATACAAGTTATGTGCGCACATGGGCACTGTGCAAAGCCATGAAGCAAACTCGCATCTTTGGAATGCGATTTACGTGCGAGCTCGAATTACTTCATCTGTGCCCTCCCCTCTCCAACTCACCATCTGTCAAGTTTTCCCTACTTTTTTTTTTTGGAATTTTAACTGTTGGGGGCTAATCTAAAGTAGACTATGTTCGGAATGTTCATAATCTTGTGTGAATATTAGGATTTGATTACAGTAATGAATGAAATAGATATACCTCCGGTATGAATTAGTTCAAAAATCAGGATTAGGAACATATTCATGAAGCTTTAGAAAGTCTTTAAAGTTCAACATTCCTTCTTGACCGGGCTTATTTTCGTGCTACCATCTTTGGCTTATATAGTCCAAAGATGTCTCAACATTGAAGCCTCATTCTGCAACTTCCTGAAATCTGATACTTCGTGAGTAAAAATGGATCCGTAACTGTGTGGTTAAACATCAGTGTCTTTGGTCTAATTAAGAAGCCGCCACGCGATTCTTCTTGGAATTTAAGTTGAGAAGCACTGGCCCGGAGTTTTTTAAGCACATTGCTTGAATGGGCAGGGTACTCAATTATTTACTTGAAAGTAAGGAGATTCCACCCGTTCCAGAATTGCAACTATACTATAATGCAACCATTCAATGTTTCTGTTATCAGAATTTCTGGGCTCCACACTATGAATTTTCTTCTTTCTCCCTTGGGATCTTCACTAAGGAGTTGATATTTTTCGTAACTGATTTTATTAGATTATTGACTTGATTTGTTTTGGTTTATGTATTTGCTTCAAGGAGTTGTATCGCTAACTTCCGTTCATGTTTTTGCATCTCTTCCAGGTTGGGAGTTGGTGATTTTTTTGTTTTTGGTTTTACAAATATTTGAAGAGCAATTCGATGAGGCCAAGTGCAATTCGATGCGGCCAAAAGTAATTCGTAGTGGGGAAGTGCAATTCGATGAGGCCAAGAATTATTCTTCGCGGCCAAGAATTATTCTTCGCGGCCAAGAATTACTTTGCGGCCAAGAGTAATTCTTTGTGGCCAAAAGTAATTCTTCGTGGCCAAGAGGCATGTAAAACACAAGAGCATTGTGCATAGTAATCACACTTTCAAAACATTGCAGAGAAAGCTTACTGGAACGGAACCTAAAAAAGGATAAAAGTGATAACCATGTTCCTCAAACTTGGATTGTGTGATTGACTTGTCAAAAGTTGAAGCAAGGTGTGTAAGCTCATAAGTTGGTGGTGAGATTGGGCCCTCTGTCAAATTCATTTATCTATCTCTATTTACATACTGCAGTAAGACAATACGTTGTTGAGATATCTTTCATTTCAGTTTTTTTTTCTTTTCAATTCCTATGCATATATAGCGGCACACATTCATGCTAGTTTAGTGTTTTTAAAAATCATTCTTCTCTAGCAATTGTTTTCTTTGGTAATATCTGCTTCAATGACCGAAGCCGAGACCATATGTAGTTGCAGAACCACTGCAGGATTACTGGACAGCAACCAATGCATGTGGTGATAGGTCGACCAATTGAAGTTACGAAAAATCCACAACCCACCTTGGAAGAGTTATTCAAGCTAATTAGACCCTCTTATTTGTAAATTGCCTTACGTAGTGATTATCTGTCCGAGTTGACGCATTTCTATGGGCGTTTCCAATGTGGGAGAGCTGTTTAGCTCCCTGTTTGAAGGGAAATGTCAAAACTGAACACCCCCTCCTCTCCAAGTAGGAATGTCAACGTGATGTGTGCCTTACTTTGCCTACAGGAATATGTATAGCAAATCGTCAACCAAAATGTTACTTTGACAGCTAAAACCAATTCTCTTTACTCGAAGTTCTGTATTTGCCTCTGTGTTTTTTGTTGGTATTCCCTTTTTGGGTTTTTTTTTTTGGATTCAATATAGGACTAATGGTGGTTAAGGGATATATTATATGGGTTGTTTATTTGCCTCCTGATATTCTTTGGAAGGTGAATGGAGTGCATAGCCAATTTGTCGAAGCACTTCAAGACCTTTTCGAAAGGCACAATGCAATGGTGGGCTATGCTGATCTTAATTTGAGAGTTCTTTGATCAGTGCTTTGATTTCGCCACCTCCTCCCTCTTCCCCGCATCTTCTTCGTTGTCCATCTGTTGTATTATCGACACACTCCCCCGGTTTATTTGCTTCATCGTTTAGCTAGCTTGTTTCTTTTCCTTCCTATTTCGTTAGGGAATAAAATTATTAGGAGAGTTTTACTTCGGGGGAGGATGATCTTTCAAAGGGGTCCGATAGATGAACTACTTACCTCATGATTGATCTCTTGGTCAACCGACATGTACACATAACATAGAATGTGCAAAATTTGCAGCCTAGCATTTGGCATCCAGACGTAACAAGTGAACCTAATCGCAATCAACTAATTAATCAAATCAAACATCATATATACCTTCGCTGGCATAGTTGTAACAAGCTAGCTCTGACATTCACGCTCTCATGTTCAAAGTTTTTGTTTTGGACCAATTAAAATATGGAATTTTGTCAAACTTTCATTGAGTGTCTTGCAGTGGCGGAGCCAAGATCTCCACTCGGGAGGGGCCGAACTAAGATGAATTTTTTTTTTTTGACAAAAATGAAATTCAGATTGATTAAGTATATTAAAATAGAGTTTAAAATTTAATTAAGTATGCTAAAAAAGGCTTTAACCAACAAAATGATAAGATGTGTTTTGTGTTTCTGTTTTTATTCCAAAATGAAAATTTTGAAATGACCTATGAGAGTGTTATTCCATTTTACATGTGGCAAATTGAGTGACAGCCAAATGATGAACACATTACGCTCCTTACATTTTTCCATATTGAAAATTTTGAAATGACCTATGAGAGTGCTATTCCATTTCACATGTGGCAAATTGAGTGACAGCCAAATGATTAACACATTATGCTCCTTACCCTAGGTGAGGGTTTAAACACTACCAACTTCATACCCATTCTCCTAAATTAGTACTGATTTATTTTGTTTAAAAAAAAAAACTTCACATGCAAAACTCAAAAAAAAGAAAAAACACTCGAGGGGCCTTGGCCACCCCCAGCCCCATAATGGCTCCGCCATTGGTGTCTTGGTAGTGGACGACGTGATCGATCTCTCTAATTCTCTCATTGGACCGCATACCAAGTTATAAAGCAAATGACATTGACACCAAAATGCGAGGTTCAGCTGAGGAAAAGTTTTGTGACACTCAAAAAATAAACACAAATTACTAATAGCATTGAGTTTCAGAAAATTTGAACCCCTGCTTCCATTGATCTCTTTTACCCTAGCTGACCATCCATGGAAGCTGGGGTTCAAATTTTCAATTCTTCTATTTCCATTCTGAGGGTACCCCTTAGGGCTTCACTAGCGTGCCACCTCATCTTATGATTCAGAATAGGAAGGAAATCTAGATGGAGAAATCACAATCTTTCAACGATAAATCCCCAAAATAAAACCAAAAACCTTTGGTCAGGTGGGCATAATCAAAAAGCAACTAAAGGTCTTTCATCCAAGAAGTCGGACTTTTGAATATCATGAACGCCAGACATTCCAAACCTTGGGTTACTGGAGGTTTGTCCGACCGTTAAATTTTAGGGCTTCAGAATTAGTCGAGGTGCACGCACGTTGTCATGGACATCCGGTTTTTAAGAAAACGATGAATCTCTACAATAGAAGAAATAGGTGGTCTTGATAGGAATTAACGTACACGTTTCCAAATATATTGGATTTCCTGTGTTCCAGAGTCTTCTACAATCGTATAGTAACATTCCATTTTTGCTTTGGAAACTCGTATACACCAGATACCACATGCATCACAAAAGATGGAATTTTCAAACTTATGTTTGGACATTTGAACTTGTGGGGAAGACTGAAAAGTGGAGGAGAAATGTCATCGGAAAAAAGGGTAAACGTGAAGTTGCCTCCCATCTCAATTGGTAGAGCAGGTAATGGACACTTAATTTTGTGAGAGTTCAAATCCCACCCCCACATTCCTTTCTCCTAGTAAGATTTTCTTAAATTGAAAATAGAAGTAATCGCTTCAAACAAAGAAGGATATTTTTTTACATAATAAATACATGCACTTGAAGTTAACTGCTTGAAAATTTTTGCTCGATACTTGAGTTTCAAGTCTCCATAGTCTGTTGGGAAGAGTTAAACATCTGCTTTAACGCTCATATCATGTGGCAATATCTTAGCTTCGGACTTGAAATAGTTGCATTGGAATTTCCTACAAATAGCTATGCAAAGTTGAGACGTCCGCAAATTTAGTTTATGAAGAAAATTGCTTGTGACGTAATAGGGGTGGGTTTTTTTTTTTTTTTTGTCATTCGTTATTCCTAATCTATTATATCCTATGGGACGTGAGGAGAGGGATGGGTGCTTACCGCAGGAACCGCAGTAATCGAACCCTGCCCATGTGCGTCGGAATATAAGAAAGATACCAACTACACTCCACTCTACTTGTATTGGGTGTCATCTTATTTTTCTTCTCCTTCATTAAAAACCAGTCTTTTAACGTATAAACAAGCCAAGGTTTGAACATGTTTTGAAACTCATTTCGAGTCATGTTTGAGTTAATTAAATTCGACTTTCATTCAATTCCATTGTAAGTACCTTAAGACTTGCCTTGTTCTGCTAAGTTTTATTTAAAAAATAAGTAATTATTTTTAATTTCAAATTTAAAAATAATGTATTTGCTTAACGATTTGTCAAAAAAAAGAAAAAAAAGGAGCAATGTACCAAGGATGGAATTAAATATGCATTATTTACAAACAAAAGTATTCGGTTATTCGAGAAAAATCAATATACTCTTGGCCGCATTGAATTTCCCTTGACTGCTACGAATTTCTCTTGGCCACATCGAATTGCATTTGGCCACATCGAATTGCACTTGGCCAAATCAAATTGCACATGGGCGCATCGAATCACACTTAGATGGTACGAATTACTCTTGTCCAGCTCTAATTACAGTTGGCCGCATGTAATTGCAATTGGCCGCGTTGATTTGCACTTGGCCGCGTCGAATTGCACATGGCCAAATGGAATTGCACTTGGCCGCATGAAATTGCACGACCAAGTGCAATTCAAGGCGGCCAATAGTAATTCAACGCGCCCAGATGCAATTCGACGCGGCCAAGTGAAATTCCACGTGGCCAAGAGTAATTAGTAGCGGCCAAGTGCAATTCCATGCGGCTATGTGCAACTCGAAGCGGCCATGTGAAAGATCAAAGTCCCTGTAGCTGGACTGGAAGTGGTGCAAGAAATTCTTATTTAAAAATCCCAAAAAATCATCTTCATCCACCGAGCAAAATGAGGGAAATAGTTGAAGGATTTATGCTGCAAATGATGGAAATTGAATGATGAAGACGCTGAAATGAGGAAAATTCTTTGGATCACAAGGAATTATGGTGTTCTGCTGCTGCCCTGATCAAATGATCGAGAATTCTATGTAAGTTTTGTTGCAAGCCTTGCGTATTCGGGTCAGAAGAAGACGCAGGAATCATGAACAAAATTACTAGTATCAAAGAAAGAGTGTGGCTCATGGCCACGTTATCCGGAAAGTGTGAAACGGAACTACGCCTCTCTTATAAACAATGGCCGCACTCTTTTGCTCTTGGACTCGGAATTTGACTCCAAACTGCTTAATTTTGCACCGACGCCATTTGGATTAATGAGAACTCGCATTTCAGGAATACGAGTTCTATGCGTGCATGGGCAAAGCCAAGAACCAAACCCGCATCTACGGAATGCGATTTACGTAAGACCTCGAACTACTTCAACAGATACCTCCCCTCTCCAACTCACCATCTGTCTAGTTTTCCATACTTTTTTTTAAATGAATTTTAACTATTGGGGGCTGATATGAAGTAGGCTATATTTGGAATGTTCATAATGTACGGCGAATTAGGATTTGATTACAGTCACGAATGAAAAATGGGTAGAAAGCATACCATTATAGAAATCGTCGGAGTCACTAAGCCGAAAACACATTTTAAGTTTCATTCAATGCTCAAATCCTTTATTCTTAAGTTTTTCCTCATTGCTTAAGTGTTCCATAGAGTTTATAGACCATCCACATTTCATGGAAGCGTACGGAAAATCATTTCATCATCGAGATTCGTTCAAAGCGAGGCTTAAACGTTTACAAACAATTTTGGACCATAACCACTTTGATTAGAAAATAGATTTAACAAGCTTTTAACAGTTCTAACCATGCGTAAATTAGAATTCGGGAGTGTCCATAGCATGCGCACAAAGTTTGGCTTGTTAGGCAATTTTGAGGACTGTGCCCCGGGCGCACAGACATGCACCCATGAAATTGCGCCTAAGGCACATCAAAGCTGTAGAACAAGTTAATCTTTGCGAGCTTGCTCCGAATACTCTAGAATTCAGTTTTACGAGTGGTTTGAACCATTACAAAGCTTGTTGAATTTACTTTCTAACCGAAGTTGTTTTGATTCAAAATTATGTATACATTAGAAGAAGTGACCATTTCAACAGTATGGTAAGTTTAATCCCAATGGATATCTAAACAAGCTCTATATTTGATCCCTGTTGCCTTTTCTAGTGTCTAGTCCTAATAATTGTATGCTGAGTTGATTTTCGATGTTCAATGTTTAGAGTCTCTTGACATGGTTAAAAGAGCCTCATTTAACATGTTTTCATGTCAGGGATGTTTATCTTTCACATGGCCGCTTTGAATTGCACATAGCCACATGGAATTGCACTTGGCCACTTTTAATTGCACTTGGCCGCATCTAATTGCACTTGGCCGCTATGAATAACTTTTGGCCGCGTCGAATTGCACCTGGCCGCATTCAACTACTCTTGGCCGCTTGTAATTGCAATTGGCCGCATTGAATTGCACAGCTATGTGCAATTCAAGGCGGCCAAGTGCAATTCCATGCGGCCAAATGCAATTTAACGCGGCCAATTGCAATTACATGCGTCCAAGTATAATTAGAGGTGGACAAGAGTAATTCATACCAGCTAAGTGCGATTCGATGCGCCCAAGTGCAATTCGATTTGGCCAAGAGCAATTTGATGCGGCCAAGTGCAATTCGATGTGGCCAAGTGCAATTCAACGCGTCCAAGAGAAATTCATAGCAATCAAGGGAGATTCGATGCGGCCAAGAGTACATTAATTTTTCTCGAATAACCGAATACTTTTGTTTGTAAATAATGCATATTTAATTCCATCCTTGGTACATTGCTCCTTTTCTTTTTTCTTTTTTTCGACAAATTGTTTAAGCAAAAACATTATTTTTAAGTTTGAAATTAAAAATAATTACTTATTTTTTAAATAAAACTTAGCAAAACAAGGCAAGTCTTAAGGTACTTACAATGGAATTGAATGAAAGTCGAATTTAATTAACTCAAACATGACTCGAAATGAGTTTCAAAACATGTTCAAACCTTGGCTTGTTTATACGTTAAAAGACTGGTTTTTAATGAAGGAGAAGAAAAATAAGATGACACCCAATACAAGTAGAGTGGAGTGCAGTTGGTATCTTTCTTATATTCCGACACACATGGGCAGGGTTCGATTACTGCGCTTCCTGCGGTAAGCATCCATCCCTCTCCTCAAGTCCCCTAGGATATAGTAGATTAGAAATAACGAATAACAAAAAAAACCCACGGTATACTTATAATAACCCAAAAAGACTTTCCCATATTCATTTACTGAGCACAATCAAGTTCAAAGATTACAACAATGGCACTCTGGCCTCAAAGTTCTAAAGTTTAGTCAAAAGATAAGTTAAGTGATTACAATACTTCTAAACCAAGGATTTGGATGAAAATTGCAAGTTACGTCTTCTCCAAAAGAGTTTACAAAAGATGTCAAGTTGTTTCCTCAATGTTAACTTTCGAAGGGATGGGATGATATGCACACCAAGTACTCCATGTTAATGCTCTTAAGTTGTACCTGAAAAAATGATAGGGTTAAGCAAAACACATGCCCAGTAGGAAAATGATGGTAACCCTTGTAATGAAAGAGTAAGGGGGATTTCTAGGAGGTGGGAGAGTGCTAGGTTGGTGGCAAACTAAGCTAAGCAACCAACCAACAAGGCTAGCTGGTGTTACTTGGTGGAGAAAGGTTCCACCAAGGTGATAGGAGTAGTTGTGAGGGTGGTGCTACCCTTGCACCTGCAACAGCTGTGCTGGCGAAGAAAACGGGGTTCTACAGCCCTATAGACCCCCTAATGATTATAAAATCTAGTTGGAAAAAGGTGATAGGGACAGACGTTGATCAGCGCTTGTGAGCGTGACATCATCGCGCGTGTGTTCCACCAACTCGTGCACTAGTCAACAGTCAAGGCTTTGACTTTGACCAATACCTGGCAAGTGGAGCAATGCGCGCAAGAGTCTATTCGATGCACGACAGTAAAACCTAGGGTTAGGGTTTTGACTTAGGGTTTTGGGGTTTAGGATAGGTTTCAATCACTCCAAGTTCAAGCATTTCCATTCTCATGACTGTTTTTTATCTGATTCATCATCAGGGAAACAAGAAACCGAAAAATGAAGTAAATCAATTGGGAGACCCAGATTGGGGTGTCTACAGTAGTCCCTCTTTGACGGCACGCGGAACACCATTAACTGGTACAGGTAACGTCAAAGATTTCTAGACACCCATCAGATCTGCCCAAAAGTCGATTAATAGAAAATGCAAGCAAGTACGTACAAATACCGTGCACCGCTGGATCGGAGAGCAAATCATTTGTCGATGTGAACTCTCCTGGGGAATAAATGAATTGGACGGATGGATCATCGCAGACTGAAAATCGGACGGATAGATCGTCGCTGATTGATAATCAGACGGATAGATCGTCGCTGATTGATAATCGGACGGATGGATCGTTGTTGATTTAAAATTGGACGGATGTATCGTCACTGATTTGAAATTGGACGGATGGATCGTCGCTGAATGATAATTAGACGGATGGATCGTCGTTGATTAAACTTGGACGAATGGATCTTCGTTGATTGAAAATCAGATGGATAGATCGTCGTTGATTGATAATTAGACGGATGGATCGCCGTTGATTAAACTTAGACAGATGGATCGTCGTTGATTGAATTTGGATGGATGGATCGTTGTTGACTGAAAATCGGACGGATGGATCGTCGTTGATTGAAAATCGGACGGATGGATCGTCGTTGATTGAAAATCGGACGGATGGATCGTCACTGGCTGAATTTGGACTGTGCACAGGCGGACCACTGCTTGGATCGAAGACATTAACTCAAAATAACCCCAAAATTATTGAAAAACTATAATAAGATCCCTGGATTGCTGTACGAGAGATAAATGTAATTGGTGGGCCTGGCCAGAAGTTGAATTGGGCCTGAGGCCCAACTGACCGTCGCGCGTTGAATCCACTCCGGTGCGCTTATCCCTTTTTAGGGTCCTGAATCCAAATCAGGCCCAAGCCTAGCCCGTGCCTGGTTCACTCCCTTAAACTCGACGAGGACACTTCAGAAACCATAAGAAGCAGTTTCCAAAGTTTTGAAACTCCTTTCCAACTCTTCTTCTCTCACAAACAACCCAAACCCTTGATTTCCGTCCAAAATCAACAAACCCACACACATATTATCATCCATGGCGGAACATGGAGGCGATAATATAGGCGGTGAAGTGGTTGATCAATCGAGAGATGAAAGGGCAAGCATGGAGCCCGAAATCGAGGATCGGACTGTAGCGGAGGAGATTGCGAGTGCTGGTGCAATGGTTGCAGGTGGTGGCAACGGGAGCGGAGACTAGCAGCAGGAGATGATCGACAAAGCGGTCTGTCGTACGCCAGAGGGGGTCGAGTGCGCGACGAAGAAGGCTGGGGCCGTGGGGTCCAGCATCAAGCCATTGGGCTTGAGTACAACGGCAGAGAGCTCGATGGCTGTTGGCGAAAGTTCAGGCGACGCCGGAGGTAGTGGCGCCTGGGGTGATGGCAATGGGCCGAATGGGTCCTCGCCGAGGGACTCGGTGAAGGGCAAGGGTGCTGTGACTGAGGAGGAAGGGATCACGGAGGCTCCTTTTGTGTATAGAGAGGAAGACGTGTTGTTTCGGCCAGCGACGACATCGTCAAGCCATAGGCCGATCACCAAACATGACATCGCAGAGTTTTTGAGTAACGAGAGACTAGCCCAGCTCCTTGAGGAGAACCCCACAATTGGGATTGCGGTTTTGGAGGCTCGAGAGGAGCGAGAGAAAGAGATAGTGGCTTCAGAGGCAGCAGCGAGGGCCGAGAAAGAGAGAGCCGAGGAGGAGGAGGCCCCGAGGGATATGAAGGCCGAGGAGAGAGCCAAAACAGAGGCGCAGGGGCCTCGGGTGACAGCGGTGACGGAGGCGGAAGGCTTTACTCACATCCCTTTTTCAGCCGAGGCATACGTGCCTCCTATGCCACACCTGTTTGTGTCGTCAAGCTTTGCAGCTTACAGGCCACGGCAGACGGAGTATGATGTCGAGCTCGTGCTGAGAGACCCCGAGACTCACATCTCGAGTACCTGGACAGAGGTATGTTCTTGAAATTCCCCTTTTACAATTCAATTTCGCCTTTATTCGCATGTGTTCAATTTGAGAATAGCATGTAATAATCCTTGAAATGAAACCCATCATGACACCATGGTCATTGTGTTGTATGCCATGCATGTAATAACTTGAACCAACCATCTGTCGCTAGGTTGAATTGATTACTTGGAACTTGAAAATGAAGCCATGCATGCTGACATGTTCTCCTTTTGTGTTTGAAATAGGCGAGAGCGAGACAGAGGGATATTCGCGGCTTCAGGGACACATGTAGTTCCCTGGAGCTATACGAAGGCTTACCGCCAAGTGTAAGGCAGTTAATGGACGAGGCGGGCTTTGGTGAGTTCATACGAACTCTTTCTCTGGTCAGAAATGACCATGCTATCCTGGTAGCACTTGCAGAGAGGTGGAGGGATTCCACCAATACCTTCCACTTACCACCGGGGATATGACAGTGACGCCTACAGACTTTGTGGCGATCACCGGGTTGAGAGTTGGAGGAGAGCCCATCCCGTTTGACTCGGGCATCCACGAAGATCGGGCGGCACTGGAGTCGTTTCTGGGAAGAGTGCCCAGAATTGAGGAGGGGATGGTGAGGTACGAGCAATTCAAGAGGTACCTAGATAGAAAGGTGACTACGGAGCAGGAGGCCGAGCAGATGGCCAGGGCGTATCTGTTATACCTCTTTGGTGCTTCCCTGTACCCGAGTAGGTGTAGCAAGGTGCACCTTTCATACTTGCCCACACTAAGGGACTTGAGGACGGCCTCACGCTTCAACTGGGGTGGAGCAGCACTTGGTGCAACCTACGGCTTCCTGGGGGACTCGTCGAGAACAGAGCAATGCGCAGCTAGATATTGGAGAATTTAGGAGGTATAATTTCAATAGAGTAAAGTACAATTTCAAATTATACTTGTATCTGTTTGATTGCATAACTTGATTGAATATGTGCTTTCATGACTGTATCTCCTTTGACTGATGCACTTCGCATGTTTGAACATATTCAATCCTAGCAATGGACAAAAATAATTTAAAAACTCGGTGGTTTATATTATTTTTGTCTTTGGTAAATTTTTAAAGATTTTGATACTGATTTTTTACTTTTTAAACTCTTCTTGTGGATATGAACAAATAATTCATACAAAATCGATGTAAAACTAATATACGCAAAAAAAATATGGCTCAATTATTTAGCCAAAACACCTAAATCAACAATTATCAATAGTGCTATGAAAGTGCAATTTGATCACTTTCATGACATTTTTGTTTTGGTGATGATGGAAAAAATTTCTTCTTTACTTTTTTGATTTCCTCAAAGCCTCCTAATTCTGTAAGGAAATAGTTTAAATGCAACAAACATATGATCTTATTATTTTTAAGTAAAGTGTGTACATAAATCATCTCATTGGATGATTAATTAACATGAATAAATGAACCATCTCACGAAAAGTATATCTAAATCATCTTCTAATTAGACGATGGATTGTGATTTTGACACTCCAAAAATTGATGGAGAGACTCCAATACTGCACTGTATTGATACACAAAACGATGTCGTTTTGAAGTCCCTCCATCAATTTTTGGAATGTTAAAATCAATTTCCTTAGACGATAAACAAGTGAAAGTTAAAGCAAAGACAAAAGTTATTTTTATTTTGTTGTGCTACTTAATTAATTTGATAAATTGAAAGATATTGACAGTTGTTTTCAGTTTGTTTTTGCTTATTTTTTATTTTTTGAAATTTACAATGACTCAATTATCGGGGGCGCGCTTTATTACTGAGCTAATAGCCTGTCGTGTGAGTGGGGTGGGAGCCCGCTATGCCAAAAGCGAGAGAAACCCCACCCCTCCTCTTTTCTTTTTTCGCTGAAGATCCTTATTTTCCCTAAAGGTCATTCTGTTATTGTTTTGGACATGTAAAATTCAATAGTTTGTGTTTTAAAATAAAATTATTTACCTTAATGATGAAAACTATTAGATGTTAAAACGAGTCCGGATCCGGTTACACAGTAATAAAACCCGAAACAGTTCGGTTTATCTGACAAAAACTCGAATCCCAGAAATCGCCACGATTGTCTTTACCTTGCAGAAGTGAACAACTCCTCCTCCCTCCCTCCCTTTCCCTTTCCCTTTCCCTCTCCCTCTCTCTCTCTCTCTCTCTCTCTCTCTCTGCGCAAATTGCATCATCAAATCAGCAGTAGAAACTGGTAGATGCAAAATCCAGCCGATGAAGAACAATAACAATACAGGGGATAAGGGCCGGACATTTCCGGTGGACCCGAACCTGCCAAGATGGGCCTGCCAGAACTGTCGCAACAATCTCTGCATCGTCGGCGTCGATTCTTACGCTGACAAGTTCCTCAACGACTCCTCCTCTCGCTCCGGTCTCTCTCTCTCTCTCTCTCTCTCTCTCTCTCTCTAGATTTCAATATGTAAGATTCCAATTGTTAATTGATTAATTCGACGTTTTGCCTGCCCCGTCTCGATTATGGAGTCCAATTCGTTTCGTGCTGGCATAAAGTTGTATGAAAGAGTTGTCTTTGGGTTTTCAAATTGACTGACTGCTCAAACATGCTTGAGTATGCACATGAGCTGAATTAAGTAAGTGGTTTTATCCTCAACGCGATTGTTTGTCCTCTGGCTGCTTGCTTTCCTGCATATATATGCGCATATCTATAGACGTGTAAGAGTTGAGAATTTGTCTTAAGACTCTTAACTTTATAGTACTCACTTTTGATTTTATATCAAGAAAGCTTTTTACTTTTGGGCAAGTTTAGAGCCTTTTAATTACCCAAAAAAAAGTTTAGAGCCTTTTTTGTACTAAAATCGTCCAGTCTGAGTTACATGCATATAAACACGGATCAAGAATTTCAAGTTTGGGGTGCAGATTTGTATAATTTGAATTTTGGGGTGAGAACCCTTATAATATCACGATTTTGTTTCCATTTGTTGGTATTACATAGGGATTTTAGTTGTTTTTGGAGGTGCAATTGACCTGACTCCCAGGATCCAGCACTGCATGCAGATTTAGATTGAGTTCTTGCACAAGCTGGGTTTCCATTTATAAGTTCGTCCCCTCACTGCATTTGGATGACTTGTTGTTTGGTGGTTTTGTTGGATGGGAGTATTCTTCCATCTGTGAAGCTTTATTTGACCTGTTATCAAGACATGATTACAATGTTAGAGAAATAGATATTGCTTTTATTGTCCAACTTCAATTACCATTTGAGGATAAACCGTGCAGGAATGCAGGGTTCTTCAATGCACGGTGGTGGCAGTGTGCTGGCGTCGACACGGATGGACCAGTCCTTTGTTGTATTGCCAAATCAAAGAAATCAAGTGCCTGGGGTGCCTCCTCGTCTGCGTGCTGGAGGGTTGCAGCCTGAGACAAGCCAGTCTGGGAAAACAATGGAGGAGTCGTTTGTGGTGCTGCCTCCGCCGGCGGCTTCGGTCTACAAGAGTGACTCTATATCTGATGGAGGGGGGGCTCAATCGCCATCGTCTGAGGGTACCACTGGTGCTCCCATGCAGCCAAACAAATCTGGGTTTCACACAACGATAACTGTCCTAAAGCGTGCATTTGATATTGCCACAACTCAGACGCAGGTATAAAGTATTATTACCTTCTTCATACCAAACAAACTTCAGAGCAATAATAGAATTGCCTTGAAAATTTGTTTCTTTCAGAATTTACTCTTGCACTATTGATGTTTATTTGTTTGCATTTGCTTTTAGGTTGAAGAGTCAGTGCCTAAGATTTTGGCATATGATTTTTTTTTCCCTTTTAGGTTGAGCAACCTTTATGCCTGGAGTGCATGAGGGTGCTATCTGATAAACTTGATAAGGAGGTTGAGGATGTGAACAGAGACATCAAAGCATATGAAGCCTGTCTGCGGCGCTTGGAGGGGGAGTCTCGAAATGTTCTTAGCGAGGCTGATTTTCTCAAGGAGAAACTCAAGGTGCATTGATTCTATTGGTAACCGGTACCATGCAGAAAACATGTTGTGGGGTTTCCTGTCCATAAAATAAATTGTCAAATGAATTTGCCGATGATTATTTGTCTTTAACTCTTTTAGACGAATGGACAGCCTTTTTTTAATTCAGAGAGGATGATTCCCAAAATCTGGGGGATGAGTGGACGTGTTGGAGTGTTACTTTTTGGAAGTATTTATATATCAATTGCATGACCACTTCTAGGCAGTGTTTTTGGATCGTGAGTGATACGCAATGATGACTGTAGCTGTTGTTGTGATGTCATAAACCAATTTTAGGTTTCTTTATGGTGTTGCTTTTATTGATTTATTTTCTGTCCCTCCGTGTTATGATTGCTCTGAACAGAAAAGCAAGAGTCCACAAAATATGTGAAAAATCCATACTTATGGTACAATATTGGCAACGCTATGGTTGACTTTGATCTTATTGGCTTAACTGCACTAAAACACCTATGTGTTATCTTTGCACAATCTTGTGGGTGATAAGTGGTTTATGGAATGTTTGGGGCAGGTCACGCGTTCATTTTTGTGTATTGTCTTCTGGATATGCCTGCCACTTGGTACTTGAACTTTTAATTAGAAAAGGTGCATTTTGGGGTTCAAGATATTCATATAGTCTCCTTGGTTGGTATTTCAGATTGAAGAAGAAGAACAAAAACTTGAAGCAGCTATTGAAGAAACAGAAAAACAATGTGCTCAAGTGACTGCAGAACTGAAGGAATTAGAGTTAAAATCTAGCCGCTTTAAAGAGTTGGAAGAGCGGTGAGTTTCTTCTTCTCGTAAAATTGTTTAGTAAAGTGGCCTCAATATTTAGCTTTTGATGAAATGATAATATATATATATACACACACACACACACATATACACACACACACACATATAGGCACATATATAATCCTACACACCAAAATCCTTGGTTAATAAATTTTTCCTTTCGTTCATGTGTGTCAGGTATTGGAATGAGTTCAATAATTTTCAGTTTCAGTTAATTTCTCATCAGGTGTGTTCTGTTAACCCTCTTCTTTAGTTTCGTTCATGGTTATTACTAATTGCCCTAATACACTATCCTGAAGTTTGAAGTTTTGTCAATTGGGGATATTTTTGCTTGTTGAGTGACTGCCACAATACATACTTGTCGATTGTCATATATTGGATTTCTGCTAAATGCTAATCCCCTGGTGTGCCAACTAAGGTAGTACAGTGAACCTTTTCTTGTTGAAGCAGAAGATTGGTTTTGTTTTGTCCTCTTTTCTGTGTGCTTGGGTGTTTGTATTTGGGGAAGGTGATGATTTTACTGCACAGCAATTATGAATGTTTTGTGATAAATTTCCATTTGAGAATCTTTTTCGTGTTGTGCATGAGGTAAATATTACTACCACGCACATTATACTTTGACATGTTACGCCTAGGCACCCTTCATTCTCATCCATCAACCAATCTGACTCTCTACAGTGGGTTTGTTTCTTCTGAACTTTAAATGTGGAGTAAGTCTAGTACTATCTCTCTGCTTTTAATTGAAAATGTTTTCTGACTTTTCAACACATCTCTTTGGCTAGTTAACTTGGTTTTTCGTTAAACAGGAAGAGAGGGATGCAATTTTGGCCAAAATTGAAGTTTCACAAGCACATTTAGAGTTGTTGAAGCGCACTAATGTGCTCAATGATGCCTTCCCTATATGGTATGATGGAGATTTTGGAACAATCAACAACTTCCGTTTGGGAAGACTTCCTAAGATTCCGGTACGAAAGTAGGGAACTTAATTAGAAAGTGTCCTTGGATGGGTCAATTTAGATGTCTCTACTAGCGTCTTGTGCAACTAACAAATGGAAGTGTTAGGAATCAGGAATGGATGTTTTTTGACTCATTTGGATATTCTTTTTATTTCTTAGATACTTTGGATTCATTTAAGATTCAAATGTATGTCTTTCTTTATGCTATGTGTTTATGCAAGTAAGGGACATTGGGTCTCATGTAGTAAAAATAGTTGAAGCAGTTAACTAGGGGAAGTTGCGATTGCGAGTGCTGCAGACATGCAGTGTTCTGGTAGACATGATAAAGTACCTAAGTCTGGCAATCATTTGTGTTGATTTGTGAAATCCTCATTATGCGTTTATTCCCAAGAAGCCGATAAGTCATTCACCATTCCTATCCCACTTCTCCAATTAATTATTTGGGATGAACTCATTGTGTATCTCTTTGTCTTTGTTGCTATCTTTCTAACAGCATGTACCATGTTTTGGAAATGCTTAGGTTGAATGGGATGAGATAAATGCTGCTTGGGGTCAAGCATGTCTTCTTCTCCACACAATGGCTCAATATTTTCGGCCAAAATTCCCGTATCCTTTTTTCTTGGAGAGGTTCTTCTTTGCTATGTTTCTCTCAGTGAATTGAATTGAATTTCCTTCTGTTGGTAGCTCCTTCAGGCAACTGAACAGAGAATTGTATATTTGTTCAACTTTGTATGCCATGAGCGACCTAGGTGAATTGCACTCGAAAAGTTAGATTGAAATTAACTAGTTGGAGAGTATGTGTAAAGTGTGTGATGTCTCCATTGTCGTCTAGAAATGTCTTTCTGTTAGATTGCTGGAACTATGTTGGGTTTACTAGTTATGAAATAGAGTGAGACCTTAACTCGGGTTTTTAAGAGGTAAGCATTGCCAATTTTTCTATTTCTTCTATAAGCTGCGTGACTATACTTTATGCTGAAACTTCCTTCAAAAGCTTGGTTAAAGTTTCCTACTGGTCGTAAGAAGCTTTCTGTGGAATATAAGTTTGCCTGGTAGGTATAACTGTGGGTATTGAATTATGAACTGCCTAGAAAGAATGAACTCTGTAATTTCTTTTTTTCTTTTTCTTTCTCTTTAATCCCTTTGATGTCGAGATGAATGCTTCTCGTTGCATTTGTAACTGGAAAAGGATGCTAGGAAATTTCCTGTTGAAATTTTTGTTCTCGTCCCCTTGGATTAATGTTTTGGGAAAAGTTTCTTCTTATTTTTGTCATGTTGAATAGAACCTAGGAATGCTTATTGATGTGAAGCCAAATCTGTGCACATCATTCTATCAAACGTAATCTATATTGATTGGCTTGTGTTACATACTTAATTAATTGGCATTCAGATATCGCATAAAAATTCTTCCCATGGGGAGCTATCCTCGAATCATGGACAGCGGCAACAACACCTATGAACTGTATGTACACACTTCATTTGCCTATTGGAATCCACTCAGAACTTGAATATAGATGCAGCTTGGATATGAATAAAGCACTAGTACTTAGCAGTACATGGTGCAGGAAGTGTACTGTGTATTTCTGGAGTCTGAATTGGATATTTGGCCCACTTATTCTCTTCAGTTCTCATGTTTTTCTATTGCCTGTGGAATTATCTGATGCAAGTTTTCTTAGGTTTGGTCCGGTGAACTTGTTTTGGAGCACTCGCTACGACAAAGCAATGACATTGTTCTTGACTTGTCTTAAGGAGTTTGCCCAGTTTGCAAATTCCAAGGACAAGGAAAACAACATACCGCCCGAGAAATGTTTCAAGCTGCCTTACAAGTAAGTCATTCTGTGTGCCGGAAAATTTATTTACATCACTGGTGAATATGTTCACGTATGCCTTAGCCAAGATCGTAAGACTGCTAAACTCTAGTTATTTCTGCACATGAATGTTTCCTTGTTTTGGCTTTTGGAAAATTCTAGTAGATGATAACAGTTACATCTGTTGTGCCGATTCCAGAAGAATAAAAACAGTTTCATCTGTATAAACAAAAATGACAGACGGAAAGAAACATAGACCGATGAAACGGTACTCTCTTTTTTAGTTTTTGCTGGCCACTTAACAGCGCAATTTCTTACAGGATTGAGAATGACAGAGTGGAAAGCTACTCTATCACACAGAGCTTCAACAAGCAGGAGAATTGGACTAAAGCTCTTAAGTACACACTCTGCAATCTGAAATGGGCTCTATACTGGTTTGTCGGGAACACAAATTTCCAGCCTCTTTCGTCAACAGTTTCCTCGCACGACATTCCACCCGCCAGATCTGTGTACTCAACACGCACTTCCGACTCTAAGCCTGAACCTCGAATTTTGTTAAACCAATAATACGAAAGTACCTTTTAAGCAACTTACTAAATTGTAATTAGAAGTACTTGTGCTTGGTGCTTAACCGATTTGTCCAGTTGTGTATCAAATTACATGGCCGGATCCTTCAAATATTTGATGAAATGTAAGTTTATTGTGCACTGGCGAATACACAATTAGATAGGTATACTTCTGCAACTGCATGAAGCTTGCATCTTCGGTAAAATCGGATCATACGATCCATCAAAGGTCTCACTCCTCCCTGAGAAATGTGGGGTATCCGGTAAGGAAAATGCTTTGCACACGGATCTGTGTTAGAAGCCGTTCGATGTGTGTGAATCTCACGTGCATATCTTTGTCCCTAGCACTGCTTGTCAGCTATATGTGTCCAGTTGACAAAACTTCGACTGCAACACCTAACTCCCTCCTGCGCGTGAAAAAACTAACCCAGTTTCCAGCACAGAGGGCTTCACAATGAAGTCCAGAATGATTACAACACAATGTCCACCTCCAGGAGGAAAATATAAACGTACATAACGAGCGAGAGTCCAACACTGATTCAAACAAGCTGCGCTCAAGCCAAAAGCTTTGATGAAACAGAAAACAAGCAAGAATGCAAAGCCCATGATTCGCCTGCCAACTGCAAAACCATAGGGATGGCAATGGGGAGGGTCGGGGTGGATACCACTATCCCCGTCCCTGATCCCCGAACCCAAATCTCTCCCCATCCCCGCCCCAATTCCCACCGGGGATTTATTTTTACCCTCCATCCCCGCCCCAAACGGGGAACGGGGATCCCCGCGGGGAATCAAGGATCCAAATCCAAAATTTAAAAAAATTTATATATTTCACCTACCATTACAAAATACAAACCATGAAACCAAATTCAAAAAAAAAAAAAACAATCTAGGTTGCCATTACAAACCAAATTGAAAAATGAAAACAGTCACATATCTGCTGCCATAGTGCCATTACAAACAAAATTTAAATTAAAAAATTACATAACTGCTGGCTTAGTGCATTACAAACCAAATTGAAATTAAGTTAATTGATTTTTTCTCCATAACAGCAAACCGTTTGGATTTAGAGAGAACAACTTTAGTCTGACAACTAGTGAAGCTTGGAACAAGAACACGAGCAAGAATGAGATGTAGAGTCGTAGAGATGATGGGGAATGGGGATCTTGTGTGCATCAGTGTGTGTGGGTGGCATAAATAAATGAAACCCTAACTTCTTAATTCTTATGTATATATATAACGGGGATTCGGGGTGGGGACTAACTCATATCCACCCCGTACCCGTTCCCCACTTTTTTTAAAAAATAATCCCCATACCTTACGCGATCCCCAAATAATCCTCAAATCCCCTACCCATTTGGAGCGGGGAACGGATCGGGTTGGGTCGGATCGGCCAAAATTGCCATCCCTAACCATAAACCTAATGAAAAATGAATCCTCCAGAAAGGATTCTTCTGGACATATTTATTGTTAACGTCATACATTATGTCACGCATGTAAAGTTACAAAAAAATATCGTACAATTTTCTCCACCGGACAAAACTAGGGATTGCATCGGAAAGAACATGCTTCAATTATCTTTTGCAAACGCACTGTGTGTCCAATTGTTGTGACCCCCATAAGAAATGAAGTTTGAGATCATCATTTGAAGAGAAAATGGTGAAACGCATGAAGTGAAAAGTGAGCAAGTGTTGTACATCACAGTTGGAGGTGGTTGAGGTAGAAGGGCGTGTTTATACTATTTAAGAAAACTGAAGCCTTTTTTTTTTAAAGCTTTGTAGAATTCGCCATATCCCAAACTAGAGCAAATCTGGTTGAGGAATTAATATCTGTTTTTTTAAAATTGCAGGTAGACATTGAAATTGGTTCTGTGGGTATAACGCCTTGGCTTAAAGTGCACCATCCCAATTCAACTACTTTTAGTGGAAAGTTGGGTTGCATGACTTTGGTACTATTAGATGGCGACTGCATGATAAATGCTTGTGTGTATGTGCTAGTTATAAGTAGATGTCGATGCGAAGGTGCCTCAGGAACCGCCCTAACCCCCTTAAATACGTTGTTAGCAACATCGAGTAATATGTCAAACCTCATTATTATTGTTGCTTCTTAAAATTCTTAATTTGTTAATTCCTCGACTCCCATTGTTAGAAGAAGAAGATATCCTAGCTAGTAGTTGTGGGGTTATCTCACTAGTATACAAATTGTATGCTTTGTAAGAGGAGTTACATGACGTTCTGGCAGGGAGATAGCTAGATATGCATAATATTGGGATTTTTTGAATTCAGTTCCTGACAAAAGAATTAAGGTCATGTGATTGTTAATTTATCGCAAGGACATTATCAAGGCAGATTTCTACGAGGGAAAGGATGTCATATTTGGGAAGTTAGAATCTAGCAAAGAAGATGAAAAAAAGTTTGTCATGTTGGCATTGAGCCGTATCAACGATCATTCTCAAGGGCCAACTATCTGGATGATGTTGTCCAAGAGCTATGAAAAATTGATACAACGTGATGGACAAAAACTCTATTCAAGAGAATATAAATACACATGCATGATGCAAACTTCGTTGCAAAACTATTTTGTTGTAGGGTACACCTCAAATTAGTGGAAGGGACGAACTTTAATACCAAATCGGTGTTGTGAAAGTTGTCCTCTCACTGTCACGAAATCTAAGTGTTGAAAAGAATGAAATACCCTTTTCGCATTCCTGTCACAAGGATTATAACAACCACACATAACACCTCACGCATAACACATAGCACCTCTCTCTCTCTCTCTCTCTCTCTCTCTCTCTCTCTCTCTCTCTCTCTCTCTCTCTCTCTCTCCCCTTTAACACAGACAAGTTTATGTCTTCAAATGTGCAAGAAGTGCCTTAAGGCGTGTTTGCGGATAAAAAAAAAATGTGCAAGAAGTTTATAGGAAAAGTCCATTTTATCCCCTTGTGATTTAGACCGGGTGAATTGAACTCTACCACATAAACCATTGAAATCTAAACTAATTCTGATAGTAGAGAGCCCAAAGCAATTGGTTTTAAAGTTTATCAAACTTGGTCAAACATTTCTTAAAGAAAATTGAATAATTAATTAATTGGTTCAAAATTGTTTCTGGTACATGCACTAAAATTTGAAATTTGATTAAAGATAGCATGAAGGGTTTTGTTAACGTATACCCCATAGGCATATAATAGAGACTATATATCCTTCTTTATGGTTGTTTGTAGAGAAACCTAAATTTGAAGCACTAGCCATAACTTCTTTATTAAATGTTTTTGAAAGGATCAATTTTCTGTTTTGGACAAAAATGCCCTAATCAAACATACACCTTTCCTCCAAAAAAAACTTTCGGCCATTTCACCTTCCATGGACACGTGAGCAGTATAAAAAATTCTTTGAAAAAATTCAAAACCCATATCAGATTTTCAAAAAAAAAATACTAGTAGCAAACAAGAAAAGCAGTACGTGTACATCTCTGTATATACATTTTATTTGCATTTATAGAACTAGAGAAACACCACAATAAGCTAAAAAAAAATATGGGAAAATGTACAATGCACACCTCTTAAAGGGTGTACCATATGCACCTATTTTAAGGTTCATTCATAATATTTTAGTATGTTTCGTAACTTTTGTTTTAGAATTCATAACTTTTTAGCAGTATGATTCGTAACATTTTCATTATGATTCATAACATTTTAGTGTATCTCGTAACCTTTATACGATCCGTAACTATTTAGTAATACGATTCGTAACATTTTCTCTACAATTCATAACATTTTGGGGGGTGCATATGATACACACTCAAATAAGGAGTGTGTATTGTAGTCTTTCCCAAAAAATATTAGTGAGGTCCCGTTTAGAATTGTTTATATACACTAAGGGGACCGATGGGATACCGACGGGCATGCGGGGTCCACTCCGGATCTTACACGAATGATCCAAGCCGTTCAATAATTTCCTGAAATCTGAACGAAAAATGAAAGATTGGATTGAGTACCTACTCGTATTGAATTGAGCTGATTTCTCGCGGGCCCATTCGAGTTTTTTTTTTAAATTATTGAACGGTTCGGATCATCTGTGCGGGACCCAGGGGGGGCCCCGCCTACCCGTTGGAACCCCATCGGTGCAAGTAGCACGGCTCGTTTTGAATTTCAACGGTAATGGAGAAGCCAAGTGATCAGGGGAAGTTTTACGGTACCAATACTTAAAGTAGCAAGTTTTTGTCTCCCAGAAGATATTATCGTCATTAATTGATTTCATATGCCGAAAGTTTTTTTGGGAGAAAATTATGTTTGATTGGGGGTATTTTTGTCCAAAATTAAAAAAAGAGTTGATCCTTTCAAAAACAATTAATGAAGAATTTATGACTGAGATTCTAAATTTAGATTTTCCATGGAAACAACAATGAAGGAGAATATATAGTCTTAATTAGTTTTTTGAAAATTCTTAATGGGATTTCTACCCTGTTGACTAATTAATCCAGAAGTAGACCGAGGTTGCATGTAGCAATCGGATTTGTTGGGAAAGAAAAACCTTTAAATACTTCAACTAACTGCTTGTAATGCGGCAAACAACATTGGTTACATCCATCTTACCAATAAAATTAATTGTATCCGTCGGTAAGCAATATTTGGCCACCAAAACCGCTCTAACCAAGTCCATGGACCATAATTATGGTTGCCTTCTGATCAACGTTTTTTCCAATTTGGCCACCAAAGCCCCACTTTAATTACTTTCGAGAAAAAAAAAGATTTATAGCACAAGTAACGTACTGATGACTTTTTTGCTTATAACTTTCTCTCTCCCTTTCCCTATATATATAAGTATTACTGAAAACAAATTAAGTAGCTAGACCAGGGTAGTACGTAGTTTTTTGCTAATGGCACAAGAGAAGAAGTTCGTGGTTGAGGTCGAGAAGGCGAAGGAGGCGACCGGCGGGAGGCCGTCGGTTGGACCAGTTTACCGTAATGAACTAGCGAAAGATGGTTTCCGGCCGCCAGTTGCCGGAATCGAGAGTTGCTGGGATGTTTTCCGGTGAGGTTAATTCCCTTGTAAATTAAGTTAGTTGACACGATTTCGTAAATGGCTTTTGTTAACAATGAAAACATGGGTTGGGAAGATGGAAATTAGAAGATCAGGAATTCATTCATATCAATATTATGCATGGTGCACTAAATTCTAATTACGTACAGGTGGCAATATTTGTTGTTTGTCCAACTTTCTGTTGGATGGGTTAGTCACTATCTTCTTTTGTCTTGTTTCCCCCTTGATGTACCCTTTCGAGTTAATATAAAAAAGTTTCATTTGCCGAGAAAAAAAAATATTTGTTGTTTGGATTCCTATAAAATGTGAAGATTGGCCCAATAGCTAGCAAAATATCATGCATTTTCAGAAATTCCACCATCATTTTTTCCCCCCGGGCAGCACCACCCCATTTTGGTATCAAAAGAAAACCCTTAAATGTGCTCATTAAAAACTTCTAACCGTTGAGCCATGCACGGTCTCACCACTGGATCATTAAGGCTGACTTTAATAATAGTTAAAGGGAAATGATATTGACACTCCACAAATTGATGCATACACTCCAAAATCAGTGTAATTCCAAAGTCATTTTCCTTTGTTTTTTGGAGTGCCTGCACCAATTTTTGGAGTGCCAATATCATTTCCCTAGTTAAAAGATGTACTTATACTCTTTCTTTTTATGTAAATTTAATTGAACATAGTATCACCATTGTCATCTATTCCAATATATCTATTCGTGTCTCTCTATTTTTTCATTGCATCAAACTTTATAATATACCTGAAAATGTCTAATTAATGAAATAACTCTAATTAAAATTGAAATACCATTCACACGTGAATAAAACCGCAAGGCTAAAAAGGGCAATATATCTCCTCCATAAACCAATTAATCAAGTAAAAAATGGTAGTAACTGCAGCGGTTTCATTTCAAGATTATAAAATCTCTATAGTAGATCTATCACCAAATCTACCTCCTTTTTTTGTATGGTTGCACTCCATAGAGGATGTACATAATACTCCTTGAATTGAAAACAAAATCCACTCACTAATCACTCTAGCTCACAAGTCACAACCTTCTCCCCAAGCCGGAGGTCCATTTACAAGAACTAATTTTGCTAAACCTTCGAGATGCTTTACATAATTTATGAGTAGAATGATCATTTTTTTTTTTTTTTTCAAAGTACATTATAGCCTTTATTTGTAAACGAAATTGTCTCCCTCGATTTGGACAAAGGACAAGAATAACACATTCTGAATACAAATTTGAGTGATGGTTAAATATGAATTTAATTAAGTTACTTTTACGAAAATTTTGACGTTTTACATAACACAATCTTTAATTCCGCTCACTTAAATGTATTGCTTAACAAATTGAATTGCACACATCGCATCGCATCGCATGTGCTCCAATTCCTAGCGTACCAATATGGAGTATGGACCCAACGCTAGCGTGTTAGCCCCATTCCGCCCACTATGTGCCGATAAAGGCCGTGGCTGGGCCACCTAGCAAGCCTGATACAAAAGGACCAGCCCAACCAATTTTCCGGCGGCGGCGGCGGGGACCTTCCTTCTCCTTCATCTACCTACTACTACTAACCAGCCTCCATTCGCCTACCATTGTTCTTCCGCAAAAAAAAAAAACCATGGTTTTCCGCCGGAAATTGAAGGACTATGTTTTGTTTTTTGTGAAAGGAAGGAGAAAGAGAACGCAAATTTACGTTCGTCGGATTCGGGGTAGAATACATAAACACGCAAATTCTGCTGTTGATGCTCCTTTCGTAAATTTTGTGTTTCTTTGATAAACGACCTAAAATCCTGGGGCGAAGTTGATGGTTAAGAATTGGATTACACTGGACTGATCAGCAAAAGTTTGTGGTGAGGCTAATGTACTTGTGACCTTGTTGTAGTGTTTCCGTTGAGAAATATCCAAGAAACAAGATGCTCGGAGAGCGCGAGATTGTTAACGGGAAGGTGCATTGACTATTACCTTCAAGATTGTTTCTTTGCTTCCTCTATCTTTTTGGTTGTATACATAATTAGATTAAGTTATGGCATTCTTATTCTCTACAGGCTGGTGGATATGTGTGGTTAACTTATGAGGATGTATATGATATAGTGTCGAAGGTTGGAGCTTCCATCCGCAGTTGTGGTGTTAAGCAAGTAAGTAATTAGGTCTGTACCAATTCAATAGTGACGTTCACTGTCACTTTCAATTAGAGGTTGTCGTGAGTTTTCTAGTTAAGTCTAAAACTGAGAATGTATGTGCCAAGGCGGCACCTTTAAACTTTGAATTAGCTCAACTTCACTATAGTTTTCTCTGCAGAGTGGTAAGCCTTTGGCTTCTCTGCTTCTGATCCTAGTTCTCTTCAGTCTTCGGCAACATTGGGGGTACCCCTCGGAAAGTTTGAGTTCTGTGCTTCCAATAGTTCTTGATGGAATAAGTTCGGATCGTGCTCTGTGTAATTTAGTTGGGTCACTAGTAAATTGTCTAACTCTAATGGATTTGGAATATGAGCTTTGCATAAATATCTTCACTGGTTTGCAATGGACTATGACATTGATAGTTTGCTTCAAAGTTGGATGTATGAGTACATGCTAACTCTAGTATAATTCCTTATGAAGGGTGCGAGATGTGGAATCTATGGTGCCAACTGCGTGAAATGGGTTGTAAGTATGCAGGTAAATACCAATGCACCAACACCAAGTAAACGATTACTTTTTGCTCAAAATACAGTGCTGTGACCTGTTACATTTTCTTTCCTCGTATCTCCCCTTTAAGCAGTCCTTTGCCTCTATATGCATATATTTCGCGCTACCTCTGGAAGCGGAGGGAAATTTTGTATTCTGTTTCTGAGTAACTTTTGATATTTAGCTGACATTTTGATGTAATGCATTCCCATCTTACAGGCCTGCAATGCCCACGGACTTTACTGTGTTCCCTTATACGACACTTTAGGTACGCAATTTCCCTGGCGTGTTTGTGTATGTGCTCACGTGCCTTTGTGTGTATGCGTGTGTTGACTCCGTGTGTAAGGCGATTAACAGGTCATTTTAGAAGGATTATGTTTGTTCACATTGGATGGCCTGTAGTTGGGATTAGTACATCACAAACACGGACATGGTGTCAGTGACTCATTGTTATCATTAATGGTTGTTACTTGTCCAACATGGAACAAAACTGTTGTAGTTGGGATTCGTACATCATGAACACGGACATGGTGTCAGTGACTCATTGTTCTCATTAATGGTTGTTACTTGTCCAACATGGAACAAAACTTGCCAAAGGGGTTCTGTTATGCTGCATAGAACTTATGTAGTAACTCTTATTGTAAAATGCAAAAACATAGCATCTCTTCAGATACTGTGATTGACCCATCGATAAAGATCAGAAATGGCATTGGTTGGGTTCAGTGATGTTACCTTCGTATGGAAAGACACCTTGTTTGATTATTCCCATACTCTTTGGAAGATATCACTCTATTACCTCAGTATGGAAAGGAACTTGTTTGATTATTCCCATTCTCCATGGAAGAGATTGAAGTCTTGTTCACATCATCATGACATGTTGGGGGCTGAGCAAGCGATGGTAGGGGCTAATATGTTTCTCTAATGTGACTGGTTATGACAGTTATGTAAGGTTAATGCTACATAAATATAGGAAAATGATGTTGCAATCAAAATAAATGTAAAATAACAAGAGAGAGAGAGAGAGAGAGAGAGAGAGACGAAGCCAAACTCTAGAGGAAGAACACCTTAATGAAATCGTTTCTGTCCAGCCGACTCATAGTTACATCTGTTGGACAGCATGATTGTGTCTTCATGTATTTTGGTGTTTGTGTATCTATGTCAGTGCAACTCTATTACATTCTAGTAATGAATTGCCCTTGACTATCAACAACTTAAGTCGTTATTGTTGACATAGCTTTGGTGAAATGTCTGTCAAAAATCACAAGTGTCCTGCCCCATTCACATCCTTAATGACAATCTCATGCAAAGTTATTAAAGCATATGTCTTGTGGAAGTTTGACTAGCATTTTTCTATATTTGAAGGTGCTGGTGCGGTGGAATATATCATTTGTCATGCAGAGATTTCAATAACCTTCTTGGAAGAAACTAAAATTCCTGAGGTAAGCAATCATCTCCATATTACTCAAAATGATAGGTCCAGAGAGTTTTGGGAGTTTGTGTTTCTTTTCTTCTTGTTCTTTCGTCAATGTTGACATCAATTCATACTTCAAACTTGTTTCTATAAACTTTCTATATAATTGTTTATTTCTTTTGCTTTTATTTCCAGGTCCTGAAAACCTTTCCTAATACCATGAAGTATTTGAAAAGTAAGTTGCACTTGTCTGCTTCTCTTAATAGAAGGAATACTGAACTTACTCATGTCTTCATTCTGTTATGAAGCTCTTGTGAGCTTTGGCAAGGTTACTGCAGAACAAAAGAAGGCAGCTGAGAATTTTGGTCTGGCATTATATTCTTGGGATCAGTTTTTACAACTGGTAAGCTGACCTTTTCCAATATGCTTTTTCAAATTGTTCAAGTAGAATTTTTCTCATATCACAGTATCACACCTTTTTTCATTGCAGTATAGACTATTATTTTTCTATTTACTTTGCAATCATTAGCAGGACATTGTATACTGTTTGACCAATACTTGACTGTAGAGGTTATCTGGAGCAGATTTTAGCTGTAGATCTTATCATGGTTGTTAGATTCGTACAATTCACGATTCATATCGTACGATTCGATACGATTCAGTGAGTAATTGATACGAATAGGCTGCCTGAATCGGAAATAGCTGTGAATCATAAGTGAATCGGTGATCCAAATCAATGAATCGGTGTATCGAATCGGTGAATTGTTCGATTCACTTAAAATTTCATGAATTCATTTTCGACTCTTTTTTTGCTTTTTGGTTGTTGGAAAATGGTTCAAGCTATTTTTTTAAGGTCTCTAGTATCATTATATGTCATGTTTAGTCTATGTTTCTCCTCATGTATTATTATAGGTAATAAGAAAGGGAGATTTATTAGGAGGGTGGTAGCAAATAAAAATGAAAAATGGAATACAACCACCTTATAGACCTTCTAAAAGGTTTGTTTTGTACTTTTAACTCTTGTCACAAAAAGGACCATAAGTAGGATTCATGAATCTTCATGACTTGGAAGTTGCAATAGAAGTAGCTTACCTATGTAATCCACATTATTATCAAATCATCATTTAGAAGAAAGCTTTTTATTGATTTAGGTCTAAAACTTTAATTTATAGTTTAAATTTTCGTTACCCTAAAACAATAAACATGTTTCCATGCATTATAGAAATCATGACAGAATAGGAGTGATTCATGATTCGATTGGATTCACGATTCGGAAAAGGACCATTTCGATTCACGATTTTACAACCTTGGATCTTATAGTTCTATTTTTCCCACTGAGTTATAGCCACCTCGCTCACCCTTCTGCTTGTTTGTGTGCTCTATGCGTGCTTCTTCATGTTTTATTTGCTCAATTATCTACCCAAAAGGTTGCTTGATCCTATACCAAACATCCCTTGCACTTGAGGATTGACAACTTGATAAAGCCTTAAATCCCCTATACTTGAGGTTGGCTGGATGAACGCTATCTTGATCCTTGTATAACTTTCTTGGTGTCACGTATGTACTGTTTACCCCTGTCATTTATCAATCAGCTTAAGATGTGATTAATATTAGATTTGAGTCATTGATTTTGAAACTCAAGTTCTGAATGGCAATCCAGGGTAACCACCTCTGGTGATAAACTGGATGGGCTCTAGATTCCCTCATTCTCAAAGATTTGGGGATACTGGACATGTCATGTATACCGTTTATTGGCCTCATAACTGCCTAATAGTAAAACGTGTCCTGTTTCTTTTCTTTTTTTCCTTGTATCAGCACTATCAATGCTATATAGAAGATTGTATACCTTTGGAGATACTACTGCCGCAGACGGCTTATAATTCTAGTTAATAATTCACATGCTCTTGTAGGGAAAGAATGAACACTTTGATCTCCCAACTAAGAAGAAAACAGATATTTGTACAATTATGTATACGAGTGGCACAACTGGTGACCCAAAGGGAGTGGTGATATCCCATGAGAGCATTCTTTCGGTCATATCAGCACAAAATCACTCACTCGAGAGCATGAATGACCAGGTAAGATAGTTTCAAAGTTGAGTTGAACCTGACATATTCTGTAGTCAGTGACATGATACGGTGATTTGTCTTCCATCCTTTTTTTCTGTAACTTGCTTCTTTTTTCTTTTTCTTTGTGTAGTTTAGTGAGAGGGACGTGTTTTTTTCATATCTTCCTCTAGCACATATATTCGATCGGGTCATAGAGGAAGTGTTCATTTCCACTGGAGCCTCAATAGGATTTTGGCGTGGGGTAAGATACGAACGGCAAAACAGTGTTGTTTTTGAATTGTTCACTGTGACATCTTTCACCAATTGTGTGTCCAGGATATTAAACTACTGATTGAAGACCTCAGAGAACTAAAACCAACTGTTTTCTGTGCTGTTCCGCGTGTCTTAGACAGGATATATTCAGGTAAAAGTTACAAACATGATTAACCTGAATGTTGGTTCAGTTTGAAAACATGTTATTGTCCTCTACATGCAGATTAAGTATGGTTTCTGTGTTGGGTTGAAGACCACCTTACAGTGGGTCTTACTCTAACCTAAGCACTAGATGGCCAAGTAGTTCTTTATGTGACTATTGCAGAATCCAAGATGGCGTTGCTATTTTCATTTATCATTACCATAGCAATTCTTGAAGTTCACTGTTGAGAAACTTTCTGTTGTCCTATCCAGAAACAAATCTATCTACTTGAGACTAGCCTGCATTTTTGTTTAGTATTTGATGCATAAATTCATAACTACTTGTGTTTTCAGGTTTGGTTGAGAAGACTTCTTCTGCGGGTTTTGTCAAAAATGCATTGTTTAACCTTGCATACTCATAGTAAGTGCCATTTGCTTCATGTAATCTATTCAAAGTTACATCAAACAAGAGATGCAACGAGCTTGTGCTATTAGATATACTGTAACAACTCCTTTTGATCCTGAGCTTTTTTTAACAACACACCCTGAGAATCTACTACTCGATTCAGTTATTCCACCCTTGCTCAAGTTCCTCGTCCTCCTGTCCTTTAGCAGTGTTTCATAGAGAAGCTAAAAGATTAGGAGAAAATTGTTATGTTTTTTGCTTTCTAGATATCGTTTATGTACTCCTTGGAATATGAATCCACTTTGCTAGGATTTGTGAGACCTATTACCTCAAAAGGATGAGTATAACTTTACATCTGCCTTATTAACTATACATCAGCCTTATTAACTAAGCATTGTGACTCCATTTGCCTAGACAAATTCCTTTTGGCATCCAGTGAGGTAAATGGATAAATCTGCAATAGTCCTGGCCGTGCTTTTTGGAATCTTGATGTGTGTTTGATGCTTATAAAACACACTGGTGCATTCCTGTTATTGTATAAACCTTGCCATTGCCTTTTCATATCTCCTTATTGATCCTAGATGTGAAATCTGCAGTAAACTGCGTAACATGACTAAAGGCTACAAACATGTGGAGGCTGCTCCAATTTTTGATAAAATTGTTTTCAGTAAGGTAGTGCTAGTATTTTAATACTGCATTTCAAACTTCTATAGTTTCCCATTGGATTTTGCCCTCAGCTCAAATTTACTCTTCAATTTGGCTAATTATGGATCCAGGTAAAAGAAGGTCTAGGAGGAAATGTACGTCTCATTCTATCTGGAGCAGCACCACTTGCTACCTATGTAGAAACCTTTCTACGAGTGGTTTCATGTGCTCACGTTTTACAAGGATATGGTATGTACACCTTTCTATCATAACGTGATTCAACCTCTGTCATTCAGCAATGATTCGGCAAATTACAATAACTTTGTCAAGAATGGCTTTTCATTGACAACCATGAACTTGGGCAGCTCAGCTAGCCATGAAATTCTCCGTCTTATAATTTCTTATTCATCTACTATGTGTATAAATGTAGATCTCGTAGCATGTTACAGATCCTAGAGCATGATGCATGATAAGCAAGCTCTGCTTGTGGATTTTTATGCAAAGAACTGCCGTAATTAACTACATTCAAATGATAGTCCTCCATCAGCAGGGTTGCAGAGGATCAGGGGGCCTATTCGGCCACCATGAACCAATAGTTGGTAGACCAAAATGTACCCTACTTTTCCCCACGATACGTGAATTTGTTAGAAAAGAGATACCCCTCTCTCGTGGTTGTACCACCTTCAACTTTTTCGAATTTGACTAAAATATGCACTGAATTTGGCATCTATGTATCGATTGCAAAGATGGCTCATCTTGTTAAATGTTCTATAGGTTTAACGGAAACTTGTGCGGGGTCCTTTGTTTCAAGGCCAGATGAACTGACAATGATTGGTACAGTCGGTCCTCCATTGCCAAATGTGGATGTGTGCCTGGAATCTGTTCCTGAAATGGGATATGATGCCCTATCAAGCACCCCTTGCGGTGAAATATGTATACGAGGAAATGTTCTGTTCTCAGGGTACTACAAACGCGAGGACCTCACTAGAGAGGTGTTGGTTGATGGATGGTTCCACACAGGTTGTCTTCATCAAAGTTCATGTTTGTGTACAAGTTTTTCCCCTATTTTCAGATTGGTTCTATTATAATGTTGCTCATAACAAATAAAATTCTGTAGGTGATATTGGTGAATGGCAACCAGATGGAAGCATGAAAATTATCGACCGCAAGAAAAACATTTTCAAGCTTTCACAAGGCGAATATGTATCAGTTGAGAATCTGGAAAATATCTATTGTCGTGTTTCTGGTATTGACTCGGTATGCATATAAACTCTATAACTTTTCAATATGATTCTTGGGGTCAATAAATATCCTTACTTCCTTTTTTCCACTCATCTCTTCATTACACCGTACTATGATCATCATGAACGAGTTCACCTTTTTTGTAAGTGATGCTATTTAACTACTTAAAGATTTTGTTCATGCATTATTTTCTTTTTTCTTGGCTAGAAATGATTGAACAAACGAAGGACAAGTCACTGCAACTTTCCTCAGTTTGGATATACATATGTCCCAAAAAATGCATTGTCTTGGCTGGTCTAGATTCTCCACCATGAAGTATTGCTGGCCTATAGTTGCCTTTGAACTCATATTTGGAAAAGTCTTAACCATGGCGAAACTCTTATGGAGCACTTCATGTGATAAAACATTAGCAGTCAATGTATCTTCCTATATGAAGTTTGGCCTCCATGCCCCTGTTTCAACATATACATGTCCTACAACCTGTGCATTTGGAAGTATCTCTCCTAGGAAAACTATTGATTGTTACAATTGCTGATGATAGAGCTTATTTGATCAAACCATTGGATAGAACCTTAACAGCACAAACGTTATTACAATCAGATAAGGTATATCACAGAATTTTAGGGCTTCATGGAGGGAAAGGAAAATGGTAGGGAAAACAATACTGCTACCTTTTGGTTTCCATCCATAAAATCTCTGCAAGTCCATGATAGTATGATACGGACTGCCAAAGTGTTACAATGGGAGTCCTCTCAGGGCTGCCACTTAAAGGCACCACAGCAATGGTTGGTTCTGTGCCCCGAGTTCCTTCAGGCTCCTCAGATTGAATTGTCCATGTTTGTACAATGGTTTTTTCTCTCTCGTCATTTGGAAATAATGCAAGGAAGAGAGAAAAAGGCAGATCTTGTTAGTAAGCCTAATGTCATCATGATATCACGTGCTTTCCCTATTATCTGATTGCCTGCCTGGTTCCATCCATCATGTCACTCTACTTTCATAAGAGACAAGTGTAGAGCATTCCAGGTCCCATTATCTTCTAGGAACAGCATCTGACATGGTAGTAGTGGAAATGTGGTATTTTCTGTTTCTTTGTCTCTGCCAAACTTTGCGGACTGTTTTAATTTTTCCGAGGAATTATTCTGCCAACATTTTACAGATATGGATATATGGGAACAGTTACGAGTCCTTCCTTGTAGCTGTTGTGAACCCCAATGAGCAATTCTTGGGACATTGGGCTGAAGAGAATGGAGTGACTGCCAATTTTAGTACCCTTTGTGAGAATCCCAAGGCAAAAAAATTCATTCTTGAAGAACTTACTAAGACTGGAAAAGAAAAGAAGGTTCCTTTCTCTCTCTTAACATGCTGTTCTGTGGTTGTACACAAAACAAGTATACTCTGTATTGAAAGTTGAGATTAAAAGGTTGCATGAATGAAACCAAATAGCTATATGAAATTTTTGTGTCCCTAACTTATCTTGCTCTCTTTGCAGCTAAAAGGTTTTGAGTTGATTAAAGGTGTCCACCTTGACCCAATACCATTTGACATGGACCGAGATCTTCTCACCCCAACTTTCAAGAAGAAGAGGGACAAGTTTCTCAAATACTATCAGGTGAGCTCCTGTGATCTGCACACTTAGATTGGCCAAAGACTCTGAGACAAGTGGGGAAGTACCATGTGTAACGATGTTTGGTCACTCGATAAGTAATTTTACGTGTTCTGCACGTTATCTTTGTGTCCAATAGTTAATGGAACTACTGCAGATGATGTTTTCCCGTTTGCGAGGATTTTCTTTGGTGGATATATCACAACAAAAGATATATGCATTTGCTTATTCCTAATCAGGGAATAACAGTGATCACTGCAATCTTTCCAAGAAAAGCTTTGATTGCAGCTGTTAGTCATTTGCCTAAAAAATGCTGTTCTCAAAATATCTATAAGGTGCATAATTTCACATTTTTTGTCTTATAGTGTAATAACATATTAAGTATATGACTTAGAGAGTGCCCTCTCTTTTGTTTTATCTATTGCGCTCCTGACGATTACCTTTTTGCTACAAACTCCAACTTTTCAGACTTCAAAGGGTGTGCCCTTCTTTATCATTAGATTTTGATGTCCAAAATGGCCTCCTGCTTTTATGACAAACCGCTTGCAGTTTGGATTAAGCTTTTGGATCAGATCAAATCCAGAAAAATTTCTTTCCAGGATAAGACACTCGTACCTCCTTGAAATCCTCTCCGTCCCTTGAAAGACTTTTTCTTTAATTATTTGTTTTGAGAGGACCCTTATTCTGTGGGGAGGGAAGCAGGAGTTGGCTACTTATGTCGTAGCGGAAACGACGGTTCTTTCACTCTACCCCCTCTTATGAAGACCATAGAATGCTTTATGGAGCAACAGATGGTATTCTCACTTGGTTATGGACTATTCATTTAAGACGAATTGTTCAATTTCCACAGCTACACTCACCTTTATCCAGGGAAACAAAAGTCCCACTCTGCTAAATATAGAAAAGATTTGAAATGTGGTATGATGTTTTTAAATCCTATTCTTTGCCGTGCATTTTGGAAAAGATGGGTCATTAGTATTTTTAGTCAGCAGCTTACATCTATTGTATCTTGCTGTCTCCATCTTCTAACTTGTGTTCAAGATGGAGAGCATGCCTGAAATTTGAGATTTTGCCTAGTAGTACATGTTGATACTTGATAGTAGATACATACTTCTCTACCTCCCTGTCCTATTTGTGTATGGGGTGGGGGGTGTATGCTTGGAATTGGTGGAAGGTGTACGCTTGGAATTGAGGGGAGTTTCCCAAAAGTAGCCCAGGCTACTTTTTAGGGCAAAAAGCCCACTCATTTCTCTAAAAAAGCACTTTTAGCCCTTTTATCACCTTTAATATCATAACATTTTAGCACTTTTGGGACACTTGATTAGTACTTTTGGGAAACTACCCCTGAATCAATTGATGCTGAACAAAGACTGTTTATTGCAGAATGTCATCGACGGTTTATACAAACGTGTAAAGGAAGCAATCTGATGATGCAGAGACGTTCATGCTGCCTAGGGATGTGCTTGTCAACTTGTATTCCCAAAGGTTTTACACTATTTCGGCATTCCGACTTTATGTTTTGGCTATCTTGGATGGTGAAATATAAGGAAAGTCTATTTGCAAGATGCTCTATGGAATGTCAATTCACGGGGCAGATCTGAATACCTGCTGGCGATTAGTTTGCCTTACTCACTGATGCATATTTTGGCTAGTTCTATTTTCTGCTGATATGTATTATACAGTTATACTTCTTTCCCAGACAATGATAAGTTTGGATGAATGATGATCTTTTTGTTGTAAAGGATTAATGCAACGTTGGACACAGAATGTATCAAAAAGATACTCCTAAAACTCAGAGTTATACCATATCTGTACAGTCATATACAACTCACCCCAAAAGTCACCAAATCATGCAAAGAAAAGTAACGTCTAAGCCAAAAAATACGAATATATCTCACAGTTTTAAGAGTAAATGTCCCAAAGGCCAACGATATGATGTCGCTATCCCTGCTCTGCTAACTTTTTGTGCATTCACCTGAATGAGATGTCTTTAAATTTTGCGCCTTATCAAACATGCTGAATCACAGATGCGTGCAAATTTCTCAGAAGAGAAGTGTTAGAATATATTATTGATCCAGGAAGGACTGGGTGTACAAGGAACTCTTTGGATGACCATGCCAAACAAAAGCCTGTAATATATTCTGTTCTGTGATATGTATAAAAACATGATATTTACACCCACCTGTTCTGAGGTTTCTATTTGGAAGTCTGTAAATAATGGACAAGGAAGCAAAAATAGAAGTACTTGTAAGAGCAAGACCTGTTGCCGAGTACTGTAAGTGAAATGTTTTTGAGAATTTCAATGTTCCTCGGCAGTAAAATCAGGCTCTGATGGTTTTTGGAGCAGTAAAGCCGGGACCCTACGTGGCAATTTGGGACTAGGTGCACGACTGCGACGTAGGGCCCGTAGTGCATTGGTGGCAAACTTGGATGCATAAATGGTAGCACCAAGACTTGGTGAAGTTCCAACCTCCTTTGCCAGAGCATCCTGCAACCTATCTTCTTCCTCACGCAACAACTTCTCAGCCTTCCTCCTACAATGCTGCCGCCATGCTGCTTGTATAAAACAGGCTCCCCATGTCCTCCACTGTTGTGAGTAGAACCTGAAATTGTGTCAAGCACAATAGTAATGTTACGGAATCGTGACCATACTATGAAGGATAGTGTTTCAATTGGATGCTTGTAGTTGAAATTTTAAGCTAATCTCCCCCTTTTTTGGTTTGTATTAACATTTAGTAACCATTTCCTAGGAAAGACAAATGTTTTGGCCGTTTCGATGGACATGAAAAAGAAATTTTGTTCCTTGACCCCGAACATGAACCCCAAGAGTAAGACAAACTGAATCTAATACCTGAAAGTGTGCTGGAGCTGCTTGCTGTGAAGACGCCGGAACTGTGAAGCTACAAACTTCAGGTCATCAGCCACAAGGGCAAAAGCTTCAACATCTGTTATGGCTTCAGCAGTTCGGGTTGAGGAGGGAAGACTTGAGGAAAATTTGGGGGAGGAAGATTTGGGGTCCAAAGCCCATGTAAAAAGCTCTTCTCCACAAAAGTCACCCGCCGTGAGAATAACAGAGTTGAAAAAGCCAGTTCTTCCACCATTGGTGGTCACCGTCAAAATACTGCCTCTCATGACAAAGAGCATCTCATCAACTGGATCCCCTTCACGAACTATGAAGCTAGTCTGTGTGTAAAGAACTGGCTTAAGACGATCACACATTGCATCCAATAATTGTTCGTCCATTTTCTCGAACATTGGCACCTAAAAGCATAAGTCCATAACAAATGAGTTCAGAGTATCACAAAAGTCCTTCCCAATTCACTCGCTGTTAAGAATAGTGCTTAAATAGATAGAATTTAGAGAAATCACTCATACCCTTTTGAGCAAAGACCAGCAAAGATGGCGCTTTAGGTCCCTCCTGATGTCTTTAGGAAGGTTACTAATCAAAGACTCTTCCTCGACACCTCTGGTTTCTTGCCATTTGTACTGTTCATAGCGCCTAATCCGCTCCCTTAGGTTCTCAGGGAGCATACGGTGGGACATCCACTGCTCCGCATCCCGCCTTTTGACTCTCATCTCTTCTACTCTTTTTGTTATAGATTGCAGATATTTCTGTACAGTCCGTGAAACAAGTGTTTAGCACTTCAGCACCAATTGCAACACGGAAGAATACAATAATGTACTTTTGTGAGGATGTGAAAGGGAAAGGAATGCATAAATGTATGAAGAGTGTTGGAATGGGGATGAAGCATTTACCTGCATATTGCCAATGAGCAATGAAAACAGAACCAATCCTAGGATTGAAATGGACACAGCAAAGACAATCTCCCCAACAAAAGTGCTCGTCTTGAGGTTCTGGCCAAGAGAACTGAAGGAAGAGTAAACGTGGAAATCACTAAGCCCCAAATTTCACAGTATTAAAGTTTATGTAGGAGAAGTTTTCTAAATGCTGAACATCATCAAGAAAGTACCAGAAAGTACTGAAGAAGGAAAGATGCAGGTATCTACAGTCAGTTATGCAGTTTTCCTTTTGATCCAATGAAACCGGTTACTACAAAGCATCAAATGACTGAACTAAAGTAACTCAATGACAGAAGGATCAAACATGCGCCAACCTTAGACTTCGCAGTCCCCACCAAAAGCAGTAGAAAAACTTCTTTGGAAAGTCTCCTTTCTCCACTATACGAGACTTAAGAGCATCGAGAAATATTCCAAAGTCGAAATCTGTTAGGTTTTTTATTTCACTGGGTTCAAGAAAAGTGCAAGAGTTTGTCAGAAATTCGACTGGGTCAGCTCCTTCTCTGCAGTATAATAAACTGTGGCAATTGTCTGTTGTACATGCATCATGCCAGCACCTATCTTGTCGTTCTATTGCGAACAAGTACCAGAAGGCTCCAACTACCTGGTAAATATGATTCATTTCACTGTTAGAAGTATATACATTATAGAACTTTCTGTCTGATGCAATGAAAACGTCATTAAGAAACTTTCTAGTAAACAAGATATCAGCTATGGTACGTAGATTTATTCTGTCAAAGCCCCCGTAAATAAAACAACTCATCACAATACTTGAGAACAGAAGCAGTTATTTGGATTGACCAAATTTCCTGACAACAACCAACATAATAAGCTGAAAAAAGGGAAGATTTGATAGTTTGGCGATCATGTTGATCTGAAACGTCATCATCTCCCGCTAAACCCTTCAACGAATGGTTGGTCCTCTAGCATGTCAAGAGTTACAATGCCCCAATGATCCTGAAGCAGTGATCAAATTCTACCCATACGTACTTACCGCTAAAATCATTAAACACAACACCAACACAAAGTAATACACTTAAAAGAGAGCAAACCCAGACAACTATCAAAGTTACAATCATGACAGAAAAATGGTTTTCATGAGTGTCAGATTTCTTGAAGACTTTTTGTAAAAGTAAATGATCAAATGAAACTTACATGACTGGCTAGCATGTATATTAAGAGATTAAAGGCAGCTCCAGCCCAAGCTGTTTCAGCAAATATGCCGGCTGTTCTAGTCACTTCTTTGTATAGAGGGCAGATTCGAAGAAGCCTAGGCACATATTGGCAGAAAATAACAGCCTTCAAGAATTCCTTTGTAACCAGTGCAACCGGGCCATTGGTTTGGGGGATAACGATTAAGATCACCACCTGAAGAGGTTAAACGGAAAATCAGAAGATGCCAATAACATCAGCGTTTTCTTAATATAATTGACTAATGAGAATTTAATAGTTAATTAAGACCTAAAAAATGCCTTAAATCTTGATTTCATCCATCTCAATAAAATTAATTAGTGCTCAACATGAATGGCAAAACTAAAATCCGGAAAAAGCAATTTTACAACTACTAATGACTAAAACATAGCGTCAGACTATGAAAGTAGATGCTTCCCTGGGGATTGATTATTTGTAATAATGCACAAGCACTGTATGCTAGTTATAGCCCAGTTCACTTGAAAAAGCACATACCTGTGGGAGGGGTAGGATTGATAAAATGTCGATAATGAAGTAGGAGGACAGGTATTTTTTCGCTATAGCATGAGGATCATCAATTAGCTCGCCCCTCCCAAATACTCGTGAAGAAGGGGCAATAAACCCTGTCCGGAATTGAAAGATAATGTGAAGTATGTAGAAGAAATCAACGAATGTGCGAAGAACGCAAGCAATGATATCCAATTTGTTGTCCAAACTGAGGCATTTCATTTCTCGATCAATCACCGGGATGTAAAAGAATAATGGATCCACGGCCACAGCAATCACACAAGTGAGTACAAATATTTTATTCCATCTCTGAAGAAACTTCCCCTGTGGGTCGAGAATCTTTACCCTACTACCCAATTCTTTTGTTGGCTGATCATCTTGTCGATAGGTGCGTGAAAATGTTTTAAAGCTTTTAATTCCTTTGGAGACCCTCTCAAATCCACTCCGCGTACGTCCCACTACTGAGCCTATCATTGATCTACTCCTTGTCCAAATTCCATCCTCAGTAGAAAATTGCAGCTCAGAACTTGAAGATTGGTCTGATTTCCAATCCTGAAACCTGTTGAAAACAGTCAGCACAAGAGGTATAAAAAACCAAGTCTCAGTACAAAGGTATTAAGCGCTTCACCCTTCAACAGATACATTCAAATCCAATTAAAAGATAGAAATATACACCATAGGAGACAAAACAAAAAAGATTAATACCAAAAGAACAGAACAAAACAGAATGAACAAGAAGTTGGGAAGAACAAGTCTACAAAGTGGTCCGTACAAAAGTATAGCTGGACGGGATGGTACTAGCCATCAATACTGCATTATTCGGGTGATCAGATGCATAACTGGAGATCTAGCTGTGATAGGAAGCTACCAATTGGACGATTGGTTACTTTGGATATCGGTTGCGTTAGGAATTATAAAAGCCCATTTTCTTGTTCAGCTAGACCCCCAAGTCAAAATGAGAGCACTAGTGTGATGCCTTTTGTGATACAATATAGTTTTTTTTGTTCCACGTAAAGAAGGTAAAAATACCCATATGGACTCAGTGTTAGGAACAACACCAGTAGAACATGAAGATATAGGAACGGAGGCTCAAAGAACTAACCTCACAAATTTGTCTCGTTGGAAATCCATATCTCCAGGTAATTTGTTGTAGGTTGCCCAATACAGATATTTCGCCAGTAGATTTAGGTGGACTTTACTTGCAGCTTTCAAGCATCCTATGATCAAACCCTGCAAACGACCACCCTTACCGTCACCAAATGAAGAGGTGCAGCAAAAACAAATAAATAAACAAACCACCCTTAAAACTCAATCAATTACGATCACCTATATGACACTTTTCTTTACCTTTTAGCAATATCCAAACATGTATCGGCCCGGAATTAAATTTGCATATGGATGAGGAAATGCATAGATACGTATCATTAATTTAATTATAAACAACAAATCAAATACATGTGTGACGAGTTTCAAGTCTTGTTTGTGCCACTTCCAATAATGCATCAGTTAATCAATAAGAAAAACCAAGTAGGGACTATTTAATAGGGATATTAATATAACAAAACAACCCCTCTTCAAGTACAATTAAGAGTAAAACACAAGACAGTACTACCCTTTTTTGTCACCCTCTAATATTAGTTGTTAATATAATTACAAATAATCATATTAAGCCATTCCGATAACAAAAACACAAATTATCATGCCAAATGAGCGCGCAAGTCATAGTTTTTAAAAACATTTTCACTTCTAAAATCCGACACAGAGAGAGAGAGAGAGAGTAATGAACTAAAAACACGCATGTCCTGATTGGACAGTAAATCGCCAGTTTCGAAACGAACTTTATTTGGCAGGAAAGGGGAGCTAGTAATTCAACAATCAAGAGTGATATATTAATTCCAAGCTAATCAAGGTAGATTAAGAAATGCAACAATGTAAAAAAGCCAAATTTAATTTTTTGGTTTGGTTGCAGAGAAGACGGAGAAACAAAGGAAAACAAATGGAGAGTCTCAAAGGTTTTGCGCCATGCCTGATGACCGATGCTGCTCCTGTAAATTAGAAGTACGTCGGGAAAACCCTCACCTTCGCTAAGAACAATCGTAACTGCAAAATTCAATAGAAGCAAAGAGTCTATAGTCTATACTCTGAGGCACAATCTCTTCGCTCCCATTTTCCGACTTCTCTCGGGAATCAAACAGAATACGGAAACTAAGAGTCCGTTAGAAACAGGTTTTTTAATGGAGTCGTCAAGTAAAGTCGGCTTCGATTTTGAGAAACTTCAAGGAGACTGCTGTGGTCTTGACGTACTTGTTCGTCTCTTTCCTCCTTTTGGTATAGTGAGAGAGAGAGAGAGAGAGAGGAGTTGGCGGGAGTCAATTGTCAACTATGGGACAATTTATTGGGTACGTTATCAATCGGCCCCACGCTCTTAACAAGTTCATAAAGTTTACAAACGTCCTAGCCGTGCTTAGACATCTCTAATCCACCTTTATTTCTTCAAAATAGATGATGGATATGATACATTGATAAGAGATTTTATAATTTATTCTATTTTTCTTTACTTTTTATATTTTTTAAGAGAATTTTTGATGGAACCACCGTTCTTTTTAGAGTTTGGTTCTCTATTTTTAGAGGACCAAAAGTAAATTTGGAATACAAAAATCCCTCCAAACTCTATTTTATTATTCACTCTTCATTATTTATGATTTAACAACAAATGTAAAAGTTTAATGAGAAAATAGTTGAGCATAAAAGGAGTTTTGATAGTTTTTCTTCTTTCTAACTTTTGGTATCTAGCAAAGTGTAGGGGAAAAAAAAGAGAACAATATATTTTATTAAGAAAATGCCACGAGAGAATTAAGGAGAGAGCTTGATTTTATTTTTGGAAACTACATTTGGTTAGTATGTAGTAAGTATAGATGTGTGAGGTTCATGATTAAGATTAGATAAAGAAATACTCCTATAGTATAATTTTTGAATAATCAGTTATTCGAATCAGCTTTCGCACAGCTTAATTTCAATGTTAAGAGTAATATTAGATGTCACATGGCAATGCCCATGGAATTATATAAACAACCCCGTGGAGTCTCGGTATTGCTTGTATGACTTTCCGAGCCATTTGCTGGTCGGATTAGTTTTGGTGGATATGGAGTAGTATATATAATGGGAATATGTTGTTGATGGTTTATTTGAGTAATTTATAGTAAAAGATAAGATATGTATATGCTTGGTTTATTTTGAAGTGGATATAGAATAATGTCAGGAAATGTGGCATTGTCTCTCGTAATTACAAAGTCGGAAATGTGGCATTGTTGTTATTACGTGTGTATGAAAACAATTGCGAACACTTGTAATGAATGGTCTAACTGGAACTGCTTTAGTTTACCTGACTATCCCATATGAAGGATTAGTCAAAATTGACCAAGTTCCATCAAGGGTAAAGTATTCTTGCAAAGAGGTTGCATTGGGGGATGGTGATGTGCGTAGCACTGTGCTGCGCGCTTCCAAGTTCGGATCTCATATCAATAATGAACGGTTCTTGATCATTGGTTACCGAGATGAGATCCGAGCCATCGGATGCACGATCCGACGGCTCGAAAATGCCCAACACAGTGCTAATCTGTATAGCCCCAACCCGAAGTCCCAAAGTCAAATACTTCAGAAAAGTACTCCTATGTATCTAATTAAGCATTTGATTCCAGTTTGAAAATTTAGAATAGAAAACGTCGGAGTATATATAATAATAAGTCCATCTACGCTAGAGGGACTTCTTATATGGCCCTCTATTATTTTATTTCCTTCTCAACTAACTTATCTCAATAAAAAAAGGTATGTATATTTTGACTTGTTTTTATTATTATTAGTATATATATGCAAACTATTATTTTAATCAGTCCGGAATTTTTTATTTTGTACAATTGGGATTGAGAATTGCACAGAATCAGTTTCACTTCATGTTTACAAAAACCTAGCGTTAGGCTCTCTCTCTCTCTCTCTTTTTTTTTTCCATGTAGTTGGGTTATCATACTCTTCTAATATTTTGTTTTTCTTCAAGTAAAAACACAAAACTTGAATTTTCATGCCGAGCAAATAGGCGGCTCCACCCTTTGAGAAGGGTGGTCAAGTAAACATGCACCCTAATTTTATTTGATTTTTGAATTTCATTAGTGTTAATTTGATTTTAGGCTTTATTTAAACACTCAACTCCATATTGTGAACACCCATCACTTCAGGGTACTTCATAATTGAAGACCTAATATTTTAGTTCAACAAAGATATACATATTCCTAGCTAATCACAAATTAAAAATTAGAGAGAAAAAAGAATGACTGATTAGTATCAGTATCGTTTTTATGAATTTTCTCTGAAAGGTAGCCCGAAAAAAAAGTGAATATGTTCAAAAAGATCCATACCAACTCATTTGCTACAAAATTCCCATTTTGAATATTAGTAGATTTATGCAGTGGGTTAACATTTTTTTGTTCAAAATGTAAAATTTCGTCAAAAAATAATTGTAAAACCTTATGCATATTATTTTTCTAATCGCACTATTCCTAGTATCCTACTACTACATGAATTTTTGTGTATATTCTAGCTACTTGTTAATATAGCCAATAGAGTTAAGGTAATTCTTGAATACCTTGTTAAAAATTTCTAAAGTTGTTACTGCCAAACATACCATAAAAAAAAAGTAAAAAAAGTGGATAGTCACTCCATAAAAAACAAGCGGGTTTTTTTTTTTTTATAAATTAAGAACAATGCGTATAGATCAAGCATTTGTAATAAGAACCTTTGTATTTCACTATTTCTCGTAGGTCCCGATCGTTATTTAACCCAAGGTTATGAATTTCGCATTATACCGGCCAGTACCGGTACGTACTAGTATTGTCCATATTTGACGTCCTACACTTTTGTTTCGGCTCAAATACCGGCCGGTGCCAGTCAATACTAGACTGTACCCGAGATCCAGGTCAATATCGAACAAATACTAGACTGTTTTTTTTTTTTAATAAATATGTAAATTATATTATAAATTCTTTTGTGTGAAAAAATAAAATTAATAGCGATAAATTCAAACCGGCACCCAGTATCTCACCGGTACCGATATATACTATACCAGTAAGAAAAATTGATACTCAAGTTGGTACAATATTCAGAATCTTGGTTTACCCAATCATCAATCTTACTCGTCGTACGGTGCAGTCCATTAATTATACATCGAAGAATTGAAGGATAGAACATGACTTGCCCCCAATTTTGAAAGACCCCTTCTTCTAATTTGAACTGATTCCAATGAACCTTCCATTTATTGCAAATTTTCAAAGTGCATGCACAAGGAAAACGTTACATCTGACCTCCCAAAAACCCTAAGATATTGATTACGGTCCCTAGTCTGCATATTTACCTAAAACAATTGACACATAGACTCCGTTTGTTTCGATGTAAAATAAGTTTTTAGAAAATAAATTTTAAATTTTTATTTTTCGATATTTAGTTGTTACTTGAAAATTATTTTCAAAAATAGACAAAATAGTATAGAGAGAAGGGGGCTTAAATGGTAGAGAGATCTGAGAATATTGGAATTGAACGTAGGTCAAGACTGACGATCGAGAAAACTGAGCAGTGAGAATTGCAGTAGAAAGCAACGGGTTTATTTCGGAAAATAACTTACCAAAGTTTAAGGGTAAGTCATTTTCATTCAATTAATGAAAAATATTTTACATGTAAAATGTTTTTATCATTTTTTACACAACCAAACACAGAAAAATAGATAAAATATTTTACGCCCAACAAACGGAACCCTATTTCTTTATTTGTTTAGACCATATTAAGGTCAGCGACGTTGCCCAAGAACGTACGACTGAGCAACAGAGTCCTCGTAATAAGAGCATTATTAACACTAATTACTCTCATTTTCCTGCTTTTGCATTTATTGGGATGAAACAATTGCTACGACCATATGCAATGAATCTAGCGTGCCATAAGTTTAAGCCCCAAAATATAATTATAATTCTTAAAACCCTACCAATCAGCTTCTCTTTTGTTGATATAAAAAAAAAACAGTAGTCACCAGTCACCACCTCATATATCTCTCTCTCTCCACAAACAATCATCACCCTTGTCAGTGAGACACTCAAAACCCGGAATCCACTGTCATCAATAACATACTCTCTCGCCCTCTTTGATACGTAGTACTTTTTTGGTTTTGGTTATCTTTTTCTCTATTTTCCTTTATCTTTTCTAAAAAAATTTTTTTCGCTCAGCAGTCGGCAAATCTTTTCTAAAATTTTTATAGCTAACCTAAAAATTGAAATAATATTTTGAGCCACTATCAAGATTCAAATGGTAATTTCAATTCCAATCGAGGTGAGTAATGCTGTAGGCATTGGCAGGTGTGGCTAGCGCCGTAGGCACGGATAAACACTAATATAATTATAATTCTTAAACTTCTCACAGGAGTAATTTTGAATTCTGCATTCTCTCGATCATTTTTTTTTATAAAGCATTTCGACATAATGGATTCTAAAAACATCAATCATAGCTCCTATGATTTCCAAACAAATTAGGGAATGACTTCGGTGTCCCCGGTCATTTTGGGAACACCGTAACTTTTAACATAACAAAACCATTATGAGTATAACCAAAACTCATTATAAGCGTAACCAAACCATAACAAGGCATAAGTTGTTGGTTATACCTTGGTTAATTTTTTGTATATTCTTTGATTATGTCTTATTTGGGTTTTGTTATTCCTTGTAATAGTTTTAGTTTTTTTTTTTTTTTTGATAAGATGTAATAGTTTTAGTTATACTTATAATGGTGAAGTTATGCCAAAAATTACGGTATCCCCAAAATGACCGGGGACACTATAGCATCATCCCACAAATTAACTCTCGACTTGTTAACAAATGGTGAGCTTTGTTTTTTTTGTTCAATAAAAACTCTCAGACATGTTAATAGCCCAGTCCATAGTTGGTTTTAATGTTAATGGGCTTAAACTTGATTGTCAAAGGTCGAAGCTGGATTGGGTTGGTTTTGTGGACCTCAACCACCAAAGCCTCAACTTCAGCAAAGGCCAAAGCCCATTAAAATAGTTGTGGATGTAATATTGAAAAAAACATAAGACTCTGTTTGTTTTGACGTAGGAGTAAAACATTTTACGTGAAAAAATATTTTACTGAAAAATATTTTACCTGTAAGACAATTACAAAAAATCTATTTTTTGGTGTTTGGCAGCAACCTTCAAAGTATAATCCACCCTAAATACTTGGCTTCGGTAACAAGCAGAAATAATCCACCATATATCTATTAAGCCAGTGCATGTGTATGTGCTTGGAATATAGAGAGTTTTTTTTTCTTTTTCTTCAGAATATAGAGAGGTTTAGGTAAGAAAGAGAGGATCCAATTTAGAATTGACTCACTGGGAACACGTGTGTGTGTGAGAAAGAGAGAACATTTGGGACTGAGATCCCCTGTCGGACCCCAATCCGGACGGGGCCTATCCCATCCCTCTCGACTGTTGATCTCGCAAATTAAAGGCTGAGATGTGCAGAGCACTTTTTGCTCCAAAACGATATCCTTTTGGCTCGGCACATCTCAGTCATTGATTTGTGAGATCAACAGCCGAGAGGGGTGGGACACGAGATCAAAAAAATACTATTAAACTATGTTTTTATCAACTAGCATGTGTACATTCGATTTACGGGACCGAAAAATTCAATGTATCTTTTTTTATTCCATGCATCAAACCGGCACAACCCTAGCGTAGAAAATAGGAAAGTTGGGGTGTTTGGAAATTGGAAGCTTTCCGAAAATCCCCTCAAATCGCGCCTTTAGCCCATTCCTATTTCCTCTTCCCTCCATCCCCTCTGTGTGTGTGTGTGTGTGTGTGTGTGTGAAAGCAAAGCGTAAGGCTCCTGACTCCCGTTTTATAAGTTGGTTCGACTATCACATATTCATACGACTAGATACAGTTCCAAGAATAGCACAGTTAACCCCGGTAAGCCTTTATGTTTGCACCTTCACAATGTTTCATTATCGCTTTTCTTCCTTGCAATTTTTTAATAATCAAAAGTCGCTCATCGACTTCTTGCATAGTTGAATGCGCTTCTCCAGCATATAATCGTCTAATTAATTTATTGTTGATTTAACCTTCATTTGATTTAGATGTTTTATTTATTCATAGGTCTTTTTTAGTTATATTATATTAGATGCACTGCAATACCAATATTATATATTTGTTGCCCTTCCACTAAAAAAATAGTAACTGAACACTCAAACTGCTCTCTCTCTCTCTCTCTCTCTCAGACACACAATCACACACGGTCAACCAGAGTCCACATTGGTGTTCAATTTCTGCACTTAATTTCGATTGAAATTGGAAAGACTGATGGCCAATTTTCTTTGGAGGAGAGATACGCTAGAGCAAGTCCACCAGTTGGTACTAAAATGGTCGTTTTACCGTGTCAAAAAGTTTAAAAAAAAAACCCCCTCCCTCTTTTACATTTTGTTTGCTTCCTACGAAACCGTATCACTTTGAACGCCAGAAATTTTTAAAAAAAAATCACCATTCCGAAGATACTTTTCAACAGCGTTGAAGAGTTCGAAAAAATATCCTCGAAAGTACCTTTTTTTTAAAGGTCAAAATGCACGACTTTCCTTAACAAGCAAGCAGAATGGGATGGATGGATGGAGTTACAATGTTGCTACATCAGCATGGTGTCATTTTAGCATAATCTCAAAAGCAGACCATTTTAGATTAAACCCACCCCATTTTTTTAATGGAAATCAAATGACTTGGATAATTTTGGCAAGTTTGGCTATTGCCAAAGTTGATGCAAAATTTGTAACCAAAACGGCATTGCCAAAATTTGGCACAAGGCTTTGGAATGAGATTAGGTACAAAAGGGTGGATAATGATATGCTCTTACAATGGCTGTGTTCACGACTGGGGGGCGTTTCTGCTCTAAACTAAATAAACTAAATGGACAATGTTTTCATTGATTTCTAGGCAGCTCATTCTCCTCAAATACATCAAATAATACCATTTAGCGGAAACAACTTGATTATTGATTATTGCCATTAGCCTGTAGTCGAATAATATAGTGGAAACGCGCTCTAGGTTTTCGTAGTATTAGTAGTAGTTTTTTGTTTACTGTTCTGTTTTCGGGCCATCATGGAGTGAATGCGTCAATACTGCATTGGGTTTTTGTTTTTTGTTGTTCTTTTTTCCCGGCGCGTTAGGGAACTAGAGGTTATACAGATGATGCTTTCTTAGTTTCTCTCAGTTGGGTTTGTATTCACAAGCAGTAAAGAGACCTTCTATGGGTACCGATGAAATGGGTACTGACAGTGCACATACGGTGTGTAGGGCCCACTCTAGGGTCCCACTCCAATAATCTTACGGTGCACATACGGTGTGGAGGTCCATGTAAATTAGGCACCCTGAATTTTCAAGTTCACTTTGACACCATAAATGCTTGTGATTGTTCAACCTATTAAAAGGAGAAAGAACAAGCGTCTAGTTAAAATAGAACACAACAGGCCCCCTTTTTCTTTTGAGGAAGTAGTAGACACGCTTCAATATCTGTACAAGAACTGGCCACTTTTTGCACCAAAAATAAGCGCCAGGTTTGTTTGGGTTGCAGTACCTCTGGGATTAGGGGACACATTCACCACTGCGGCCATAAGCAGCAACACCCCTCAGCCATATTTGGTTGGTTGGACTAATAATGTTAGGTTATGTTTGGTAGTGTTTCATTTTCTTTCTTCTCTACTTCGGAAGCAAAAACCATTAAAAAAATTTAACAAATTCTCGTTGACCAGGAAGGGAACGGGGACAAAATTAGTATTTGTCAACATAATCTCTATAATTGTTGGATTATTATGCATAGTGTTGTTACAAAAAAATTCAAAAGCATAGTTTTCTTGTTTCCTGGATTTTGATAAGTTTCTTTTGGGAAAGTACTTTCACACTTGTTTTCTAATTCTCTGAATAGTGAAAACCTAGAACAGAAAATGAAAACAGTGCCAAACATGTCACTCTTGTTCTTAGCAAGTCAACTCATAGTTGGGGAAGAAGTTTGGACTTTACTATTTTCTACGATGTGACTTGAGCCTAAATTTATTTATTGGGGCATGTTTTGATTGGTTTTTAATATGCTAGTAGTGGTTATGGTACAATATACGCATTCGTCATTGTATTATTTGATGGTGATTTGTTTGGTATTGGTAATATAGTTTGAAATTGCTTAGCAAAAAAAAATAGGTTTGAAATTGCATGCTTTATACGCATTCGTCATTGTATTATTTGATGATATTTTGTTTGGTATTTGCTAGGAAAGTTGGAAATTGCATGCTTTCCTCTTAACTAGTTTGATTCAAGGTCACCTACTTGTTAGGGCATGTTTTGTGATGATTAGCTTAGAAAACAATGTTACAATTAATGGATGTGCTTAACGAGAATGATGCAAACTTCAGAATTAAGTTGCAGCTGAAAGTTTCTTGTCAAATGTGGGAGAAAAAAACCTGATAGATGGCTAGGCTGAAAATAAAAACCGTTAAAGACGGTAGAAGCCACAAATCTTGTACGCCCTCCGTCCCATAATTTTAGTCCCTTTTTGAAATTCTAACTTTTTAATGCAACAAACATTTAATGCACTTTAAGTCAAATCAAAGGGTTCTTCTTACCAAAGTACCCTTCAAAAAAAAAAAGTACTTCTTACCAAAGTTGTCAACAAGAAGTCTAGAACCACAGACAAAATACACACTCACATAAAAGCGTGGGACCACACACACTAGTGGTGTAGTGTGTGTGAGCCCCACATTTATTTGTGTGTTTGTACAAGTGTTTGTGTATTTTGTTTGTGGTTCTAGACTTTTTGAAATTGTCCCTATCTAGACCTTTCAAAATGCTCAAACCCACTCATGAAAGATAGTTTGGGAAAATTAATACTCCGTAAAATTTTGGCTTTGACTCTTCAAAGTGGACATGTAGTTTGGGACATCCCAAAATGGAAAGGTGGACTAAAATTATGGGACAGAGGGAGGGAGCAGTAAAGTTGCAATAAGATTCATAGAGTCAGTAGCTTATCCAGCACGAAGTACTCCTGCAATATATTTGAGCGCCCCTGGTTTCAAAAGAATTCTGGTGGCCTAGTAAAATGGCCTAACTTGGGGTCTCCCCTTTCCCACATCCTGGATTTTGTTAATTTGAACTATCACAGATGGACGAAGTCTGATTGGTATCACTGTAAAAATGGACTAGAAGAGCATAGTATCTCAAATAGATCCTTTCAAGTCTTGAAGTTGCTCTTTAAAGCTCTTCTGATCTTTTAGCAATTGGGTCAGTAGATCACTTGCCTCATAGCTTCCTCTTGCTTTTCCTTGTGTGAATGAGATTCAACGCAAGACTGATGTCATTCAGCCATGGCCAAGGCAAGGCTTTGGTAGAAGTATGGGTATAGTCAACTCAACCTTCCAATTCTCTCTTCAACACATGGCAGATCAGGTTGAATATTTTAACATGGGCACTAACATGAAGGTAGTTGAAAGCATCATATGGAGCTCCTGAAATGAATAAACTAACTGTAGAAAATGCTCACTGCATCGATTATATGTCAAAACAGCTGACAACAATTATTGATGTTTGCTTGAAGAATTTAAAATTTAGTTGGCAGCATCAGTTTTATTGGATGAATTGATGGTTGCGCGCAGCCAAATGAAGTTCCAATAGACAAACCTTAATTTAGTTTCTAGTTAGGCTCAGTCAGTATCAGCTGAGTCAGAGAATAGTAATGCGTCAAGGACAATCAAATGATGAGTCATCAAATTTGACATATAAAAATATCCCTTCGATGTCTTGGAGTTATACAATCATTTTCGAATAAAGGGTATGCAAATAAACAAAATACCCTGAGAAGATTAGAAAACCTCTGCTAGGTGCCCACAAGTTCATGTAGTTATCAAGAGGCTTCTTCCACCTCAAGTTCTTTCTGCAACAAATCCAAATGAAAAAGCAATAGGTAGTAAGATATTACCTACGCATAAGCAAAAAACTGAAGCATCTTTCTGATATTTTTTTCCACAATACAAAGTCGACATAGGAAGCCAAGCAAAAATAAATAGCTTGATTTCATAGGAAGTTAAAAGTAGCATTCGTCTTGGAACCTGTCTTCCAGAATTCGGTTTAATCTTGGTATTCCAGAAAGCAACTTACTATTATCAACTTCAACCATCTAACTCAAAAATTTTCTTGCAGGTAGACGTAAATTTTAGACTTGATTGTACAGAGATGGGATTGCTGCAATTACCAGCAATTGAGAATGGAAATTCTATTTTGGATCCATATGACTCATGGCTGGTAAGTTCTGCATAGTCATTTTGATTTTCATCTTCAAATTGAGACAATTAGCTGTAGACTCAGCATGGTTTTTCATGTTAGCACGTCGTATAATTTCCTTTGTATTAATTTCCAGCCGAAGTATTAATTTCCTTTGTTGTTCATCTTAGCACATCGTATAATAGACATTATTGATTCATGTTGTGGTACAGATTTTTCCCATTTTCCATCTTGAAACCATGTTTTCTGTACCATTCCTCTTCTCCCATGTTTACATTAGATGATGTTGACCTTATATTTATCCATTTTTTTGGCTGCAGTTAAAGCATCCTTCTGCCATGGACGCATTCAAACACATGACGAGAATCGCAAAAGGGAGAAAGATGGTAGTGTTTTTGGATTATGATGGAACGCTCTCCGATATCGTGGAAAATCCTGAAAAGGCTTTCATGACCTATAAGGTGAATAATCTTCTAGTCATGAGATATCATAACTATGGTTCATTGTGAAAGTTCCTATTCTCTGTGAGTTCATCCGGGTAAAATTTGATACATAATTAAGACTCATAGGCCACGGTGATAACTAAATGAAATTTGACCTGAGTAATGAAAATTGTGAGAAACATTACAGATGCGAATGGCAGTGCGTGAAGTTGCCAGTTGTTTTCCCACTGCAATTATAAGTGGAAGGAGCCGTGACAAGGTGATGCTATAGACAAAAAATTTACTAGTTGCATATTCTATGTATTGTTATACAAGTAATGGAACATCTTATTTTCCTCTTCTAGGTGTATGACTTTGTAGAACTAGATGGTGTTTACTATGCTGGAAGTCATGGATTGGATATAGCAGCTCCAGTGCAGTCTATGAACAATGGAGATCCCAAGCACCAAACCGGTGTTGTTGATAGAGAGGTGAGAATTGCTTTGTTCTACTATGAAACCTGGTAAACACAAGCAAGAACTGATTACAATGCTTTTGGTGGCATACTGGCGTTGATATGGTTGAATCGACCGTAACTGACCTAACTAGAAAATGTTACATGGTTTCTTTATATAGGGTAATGAAGTAGTTATCTTCCAACCGGCGATAAAGTATTTGCCAGCAATTCATAAGGTAGGTGGTAAACAGGTTTAGTTGCATTTCATCACTAATGAAACCTCTTGCAGATGATCAGTCCACTGTTTTGGAAAACCTATTGTCAGTTCTCTTTCTTCCTCTTCTCATGTGTATCTAACTTATCTTGTGCTTGTGGCAGATGTTATGCGTGTTGAGTGAGAAGACTAGAAGTATAAGAGGCGTCGTGATCGAAAACAATAAGTTCTGCATTTCTGTACATTACAGACAAGTACGTGATGAGGTATGTGTCATTCGTGTTCATAAATGGTGAGATGGGAAAAAAAATCACTTGCAACTTTGATAACTGTAGCTTATTAGCATAGAGATTAAAATGCAGGACTTTTGCACCCTCGAAAAGCTGGTGAATTCTATACTTGAAGAATGCAAAGAGTTTCGCATGTCAAAGGGCAAAAAGGTTCTTATAATCTCCATTATAGTTCCAAGAAACAATCATTCTATCCCATTTTCTTGACCTATTTTGATACATTTTGGGGATGGGATTTGTACAGGTGCTTGAGATACGTCCTGATATGGAGTGGGATAAAGGTCATGCTCTAAATTACTTACTCGACACGCTAGGACTCGGAGCTTCTAGTGATGTCCTTCCTATCTACATTGGAGATGATCGAACTGATGAAGACGCTTTTAAGGTTTCAACCACTCTTTCTCCATCATAAACTACACTTTGATTGTTTCATACTTTCATGTATAATGTTTGCGGGGTTTTCCCCCCCTTCATTATCATTTCTCACGTTCTAGTTTATTTCATAATTGGATATTCACAGGCTATAAGGAATAGAGGAGACGGCTATCCCATTGTTGTTTCATCCACTCCAAAGGACACGATGGCATTATACTCTCTGCGTAATCCGTCGGAGGTTAACAAATTCTTGTTTCGTCTGGTCAGGTGGCGCAAAAATTCTTCTTTAGACAAGAAGGCTAAATATAGAAGGGGAAACGGAAATGGTATAAACTATAAAGGAGTGGTGTCTGAATTTAGAGGATGGAACCCAAAGGGTGGACTGGAAAGGTGCCCATAAACCTATCGTACTCTAATCTAATGTGCGAAAAGGGAGATACTTGTTTCTTTTTGGGGTGAAATTTTTTTTTTTTTTTTGTACCATCACAGAATGGTATTATACCTCCATCCTTTTTATCCAATCAAGATACGACCAGTGAGATATATGGGGAGAAATGGATCACCAGGGAGCAGGAGAAAACTTTCAAGTGAATCATGGGTGAGCCTGTAAAATTATGGGAAGGCTGCCTATTTCGTATAGGTCTTGTTTTTATCCGTTGTAATGGGATTCTGGGTTCCAATTCTGCCAAGTATAGTTGATGAATATGTGCTACATGCTGAATGAAGGACTTTTGTTTCAGTTGTTTCTTTGGAACATCATGTAGCTGATCAAATGGAAGCTTTGCTAGTGTTTCTTTTGCTTAGTTAATTGGATGTTCTGCTTTTGTTTAACAAGTTTTTCAACTCTTAAGTGTGTGTTTTTTTTCCTCGGCGAAGGTCAATAGTGTTAGTTGTAGTTAGTGAGGTTTGAACTCCGGTCATACTCATACACGGGAGTACATGGTGTTTATGACTGATCAATCACTCCACTTGCAACGCTAAGCAGTAGTTTAGCCACAAGCACTCAGAGGAATGTAGGTATCATTTTCTTTCCTTTTGACTCTGAGCATACAATGCAAAATTTAAACCTCCCTTTTCAAATAATTAATTTGCCAGTTTGCCCTCTTGCTTTATAAAATACACGAATTAATTAATTGTCGAAATCACTTCTCAAGCTGTAAATTCTTTAAATTCACAACTAATTTCAAAGGAAGCGGGGGCTGTTGTGAGGACACACAGCAGAGTGGTGCGTGCCCCATCTCACCGTCTGTTTTGGCAATTAATGGTCCGGATTTTAAAAAAAGCTCTTCCATTTCTTGGGAGAGTTCTTTTAAAATCCGAACCGTCTAAAACACTTTTGTACGGTGAGACTGCAAGCTGCTGTACGCTGTTGTGGTTTGTTCACAGCTGCCCCCCGCTTCCGATTTCAAAACTACGAGCCGAGATGTTAGTCCTCAAAATCCAATAACAGGTAGAGCTCGTAAACAACCAAGCGGGTTGACTTTGAATTCGTGTTCAACTCATTAACAGTTTGATTGAGATGACAAACCAAGCATCTGTTCGAAAAAAAAAAGGGAGATAACAAACAAAAGCTTGAACCAGTTTCTCTCTGCTTTGGAGCACAGAAGGCTCCTCCTGTGTATACAATCGGGCCTTGTCTCGATCTTGAAAATGTAATCTGAACAGTTCAATGTTTAGAGCTAAACACGAACAACTCCATTTCAAAATCAAGTCGATCAGCAATGGTAGCTTATTGTTGAAATCAAATAATTTTGGTGCGTATATTTCAAATTTTAGTTGTTTTTCATTTATTAAGGCTCTATTTTATTCATTTGCTAAGAATGTTAAACGGGAAAAGTTAATTCCGAGAAAAGTGAATTAAAGTGAAGTAAAAGAAAGAAAAATTTATGTTTTTGTGAGTGTTCATTTGACAAAGGATTTTCGCAAGAAATCCAAAATGTGTTTGTTCATTTACCACGAAAAGGAAAATTGCGGAAAAGTTTGTGCAATGACAAACTTTGGCAAAAGTAACGTTATGAATTAATAATCACCAAGTTTTTGAAAATAATATACCTAGTGATACTTATTCTTAAAATAAGTCTCGAATTCCAATTAAGAATGGTTAATTATTCGAACCATACAAATAAAATCTAGATATTGATTTAAGCTTGAACGAAAAATTGAGATTGAAGATTTACCTTGCCAACGAACAAATACAGAAGAAAATAGAGAAAAGAAAAGATAAATTGAATGTCAAACTACTACTAAGATAAGAAGAGAGAAGAGGAAATTGATATTGGTGTCAAAAAAGTGATTGTCAAGAGGAGAAAAGTGTTATTGGCCAGCGAAATCTTTTCTAGAAAAATAAATTCCTACCTTCTTATGGGATGAATTTTGTGAAAAAGAGTTGTGGAGGGAAAAACATTTTTGAAATTTCCACTATTTTCATAGTAAACGAACATGCAAAAATTGATTTTTTCGTCATCTCTCGTAATTTGAACGAGGCTTAAAGAAAAACGTGATTTGTTAAATGTGTTATCAATATCTGATTGACTCAATTTTTTAAAAGACTGCTCTGTATATGTATTAATTAAATCACATTCTAATATGTGTGACTTTAAACAAAGCCAATTTGGACCATCAATTTTTAAATTCGAGATAATTTCTGGTACTCATTCTGATACATAGGTTAAATTGAGGGCCGCCTGGTCTCTCTCTCTCTAGGAGCCGCCGGTCTCCTCTTCTACCCCACCCTAGGGTTTCCGCTCCTTCACCGCTCTACTCCTCCTCACTTCCTCTCTCTCCCCTCTTTCACCCCCCGTCTGTTCTCAGCCTCCTCCCTTTTCCAGTTTCCAGATTGGTGTAGCGTTTTGGGGGTGGGGCTGCCGCCCCCGTGCCCCACCCTCGCCCGTCCCTCTCCATGCCCACCACCGACCTTCATCTCCTCCTCCGGTCTTCCATGGCTCTGCCAGAACTCGCCCCTCCGCCTCCTCTCCCTCCGCTGCCTCTTCCTCCAGCCACCTCCAGCCGTTACTTTTCGAAGTAAGGGTTCCTGTATTGATAACGAACGATAAGTTGAGGGTTTAGACTCCCCCTGACGGAATAAGGCTCCGAATTTCGTAGGAATGGCGATGGAGATTGTAAATCAATTCCGGAAAACTACAAAGCCGGAATCCGTTTGTACTCATTTGTGAACTCAGTGGGGTGACTGAAGAGTGAAAATAGGTGTATTGGCCAGCGATTTGGTGGCTGTTCAGTTAAATTCCTCTTTCTTATGGGTATTTTGTGATGTTCTGTGGTTGGTAAACGATTTCATCCTTCGCTTATTGTTCGAGGTAAACGAATGGGGTTCTTTAGAGCCTTTACTTCTAAGTCGCTGACAGGTCTCTCATACCAGCACGTAGTGTAGGTTTGCTTCGGCAGGGTGTCCTAGAGTCTGTAGCCTGTGTGCTTAAAGCAGTAACTCGTGTCTCGACTTGGTAGTTTTGGTTCTCTCCTTGTATTTGTGATGAAATCTTTCCCTTCGGGTGATGAATGAAGTGACATTTCAAAAAAATTCTGATACATAGAATTTTCCTTTAAACAAAGGCACATGAGGGCCCCTTGTCCGTTTATGAGCCCTAAAATGACCAGAAGAGCCTTGTTTCAGTTTCCCAGTCTCCATCAGAGGCGGAGGGCGGGCGCCTTAAACCCTAATAAAACCCTCTCTCGCTCTCTCTCGTCGCTGCAACCCCTAACGTCTAAACTCTAAAACCCCTACACAGTATAAACTTCCCCCAATAACGCTCCTCATTGCCCATTCCACCACCGTTAACTGGAAAATCCAGGTTTTTTTAAGGCTTAATCTCTCTCAAATAGTCCACCGTAGCATGCCCGTCAAGCTCCTCCCACACCTCCGTCTCCTCAACCAGTCACTTCCGCTATCCCGTTTCTCCACCATGAAGCCCACCAACCCATCCCTCAAACACTTCTCCTCTCGGGTCATCCCCGTTTTCTCCCGGATGTTCCCTCACAAGCTCAAGTACCAATCTCTCTCCACAAGGTTAGGGCTCCCAACAGAATATCTCGGCTTTCGTCGGTTTTCGACCCGTGGTCAGTCCAGTTCGGGGGCCGAGGTCAGGGCTTCGAAGAGCCTTATTGACGATGAGGCTGAACTCAGTGATTGGGTCAGTGGGCTGAGATCGAACTCATTTCGTACTCATGATGATGATAGTGGCAGTGGTTCGGGTAGAGATAGAGGTGGAAGTAGAGGTAGTGATAGGGGTAAGGGTAGGGGTAGGGATGAGAGAAGTGGGAGGGATGGGGCTAGGTTTTCGTCCTTTAAGAGGCAAAGGGATGGTGATTCGGATGATTATTCAACTTCCAATAGGCTAACAGGCAGGGATTCATATTCGAGGGAGAAAACACGGTTTGGTGGTAAATTCGAGGGGAAGGATGATGGGTTTGTCTCACGGAGGAGAGACAATGGTTGGCAAGGGGAGAAGGATTCGACAATGTCTAAGAGAGGTGGGCGAAGTTCAGAATTTGGGTATGGGCGGGACCGAGGGGGAGGAGGAGGTAGGGGTAATGGCCGAGGCAGTGGTGGATTGAACAGAGGCGGGAAAAGTATGCAAAGAGGGGGGTTTGTGACCTCAGACGAGGAAATTGGCGATGATAGTGAGGATGAAGGGGAAGGGAGGTTAACTAAGAGAGGTGTGAGGGGTTTGGATACTAGGTATGGGCGGGACAGAGGGGGGCGAGGGGGTAGGAGTGATAGAAGCAGTGGATTAAGGGGTAGCAGGAAAAGTTTGAGAAAAGGTGGTTTGGTGACCTCAGACGAAGAAATTGGTGATGATGATGATGAAGGGGAAGGGAGGTTAGCAAAGAGAGGTGGGAGGGGTTCAGATTATGGGTATGGGCGGGACAGAGGGGTACGAGGGGGTAGGAGTAACAGTAGTAGTGAATTGAAGGGAAGCGGGAAAAGTTTGACAAAAGGTAGTTTGGTGACCTCAGACGAAGAAATTGGTGATGATGATGAGGGAGGGGAACGGGGGTTAATGAATAGCTTTCGTGATTTGATAAGTGAAGAAGACAGTGAGGGAGAAGAAGAGGATGGTGACGGTAGTGATGATGATGTTATGCTCAAGAATGCAGGTTCTCTCTTTGCCGGAAAGAAACAAACTAGTTCACAGGCTGTGCCTAATTCGCCTGGCAGAAGTGACTCATACTTGAGCGAGACCAGGTTTTGTTCCGAACATTCTAACTGTTGTAGTTATTTTTTTTTGTTGTTCCAATCTCCTGCATTTGTGTTACTGCTGGTTTGAGGAATGTATCATGTTTTGGTTTTTTGAGTAGAGGACAGTAGATTGGATATGCAGGGCTGCATAAATGTAAAGAAGAAACTTTGGGTAAGAGGAAACCTTATGCTAAGAATTGCAGCAATTTATAAAAGGGAGGTGCTTAGTTGTTCCCTGAGGTGTAAGTAGATAATCAAAAAAGGCTGTTGCTCTTTTGTTTATTTATCCAAAATCGCACTTGATTGCCATACTGCTTGGAAGGTTGCCGATTGACTGAGGTACTTACAATTTGTGAAAAATGTAAATGTAATCAGTAAAAGTATAATCAAGAATTAGGATGTTCAGTGAACTCGACAGTCAATACATTGTCGAAAATTTTCTTCGGCTACATGTGAAGGATGATTGAAAACAAGATTGAAGCAGATAGAGTTGACAGAGTTTTGTTGTTCTTGTTTGTATTTCAATTTTCAAGAAGGAAAAGGTTTGGGATAGATCCAAAGAGCCATACTTTGTGGTACAAACTACTGGGCAAGTAGAAGCATTTGTTCATGATAAATTTAACTAAGGCAGTTTGGCAGACTGGAAGGGCAATACCAATAAACTCTTTATCCTTATATATGTATACCTGCATGTTATAATTTATGTATGGGCAACAATAATAAGCTGTTGCAATTCCAAGGTGCCATTGTTCATCTACTGAACTACAAGTCATACATGGTAAATATGTAGGGAACGACCTTTGGCTGCTCTGTTTGGTAGAGGTGATTGTGAATGCACGATTGTTGGGGAATCGGAAAGGATATGGCCCTTAGATAGAATTAAATGACAAGGAGTTTTGCTCGGAGTAGTTTGCATGTGAGGCCCTTTTTAGTAATTTGTGTTGATATTCAGCCTATTCTTTTGCTTTTCTTTTGTTGATGTTTGGTTTTTTTAATGTCCTTAGGTTTGATCAATGTTCAGTTTCTCCCTCTTCATTGAAAGGAATTAAAGATGCTGGATACGAGACAATGACTGTGGTGCAAGAGGCAACACTTCCTGTCATTCTTAAAGGTTTAGTTTTCCTATCCTGTCTAATTATTTTAAGAAAGGTTTGTGCTAAAGCGTAAACTATTTTATCTCTTCCATTATTAATTATTTTAATGTTAAGGTTTATTCAGGAGACTGACTACAGTTTTCATAGTATTTTTAGATGTACAACCAATTGGTACATGTTTTTTTCCCTGTGGTTTGTACAAATTTACTAATGGATGAAAGGTTGAATTGAACTTGGCATTTAGTAATTCATTCGTTAGGCTAGGAGCTCCCATCATTGTTCTCTAAAATAATTTAAGGTGTGTCACATCCTATTGGACCTATTCCAAAATCGAAATCCAAAAGAGAAACAAGAAAAAGGAGGAGGAAAGTTTCAAATTGAGGATTGCTACTGGTAAAACTTTCTAGATCTGGATGGTTTCACTGGTTTTTGGTGCTTTTTTTACATCCAGTGAGTTCCATTCTTTTTTTTGGCAGCTTTCGTAGCGTCTGAAGTCATTGAAGTAGAAAGTGATTGTGAACCTAACATGAGTAGATGCTAAGAACTCACATCCTTTTAAATTATCCTAATCCATGATACATTCTTCTCTCTACATGTGATCTGTTTTTATCAATGATGTTTTGTAGGTAAGGATGTTCTCGCCAAGGCAAAAACTGGCACTGGGAAAACTGTTGCATTTTTGGTAAAAACACTTTATCTTTGGGCGTACATGTGAAGTTAATTGTCAACAAATGCCTTGTCTTAATTGTCAACAAATGCCTTGTCTAGAATTGAGGACTTTCTTACTCTGTTAATGTTGGCCTATTTGGTGAATCCTATTGCCTTATAACTGGTGTTTTTTTAGGTAGCTCAGTGTTTTTTTTTTTCCCAGCTTCCATCGATTGAAGTGGTAGTCAAAACACCCCCTGTGGATCGTGATCAAAAGAGACCCCCAATTGTTGTGCTGGTAATATGCCCAACTCGAGAGCTCGCTAGTCAAGCAGCTGCAGAGGCTAACACCTTGTTGAAGTATCATCCTTCAATTGGTGTCCAAGTAGTTATAGGAGGTACAAGACTTACTCTAGAGCAGAAACGTTTGCAAGCCAATCCATGTCAGGTGAGTTTCTCATCATAGCAACTAATTTGTAAGAGATGATGCAACGTTATGAATTTTGGCGCATTGATTTTTATTGCACCATGTTAGGAGATCCACCAGGGCATGTGTGAAATATGATTTATGATTCTCATTGCAAATTAAATCAGCAGACATCCAGGCAGAATGTTGTTGAAAGTACTAGCAGAGAGAACAAATAGAAGTTTAATGTCGATTTACTCGATTGTAAGTTCCGCTAGACAAGGATCTTTGTTACAACTCATTAAAAACTTGAACTGTTTGCTTGTCTGCATATGTAGCAGTATGCATCAACTTGGTACCACCGCCCCTCATTTATTTCGTCTTGGTATACTTAGATTTATTTAAGCTGATATAATTTACTTACTCAGATTCTTATTGCTACTCCTGGAAGACTCAAAGATCACATTGAGAATACAGCAGGATTTGCAACTCGGCTCATGGGTTTGAAAGTCCTTGTGCTTGATGAAGCTGATCATTTACTAGATATGGGTTTCCGCAAAGATATTGAGAGGATCATAGCTTCTGTTCCAAAACAACGTCAAACACTTCTGTTTTCTGCTACCGTTCCAAAAGAGGTTTTTACTTACTTTTTCTTTCGTGTGGTAACAAATTCTGTTACTTTTTTCTCAGAGGGAAATTTTGATTATGCTTTCTGATACGTAGGTCCGGCAAATTTGCCATATTGCTTTGAAAAGAGATCATGAATTTATCGATACAGTTGGAAAGGGTACTGAGGAGACAAACTCACAGGTATGCTGAAGGCTATCTGCAATTGTTTTACTAATATATTGATTCTGTAATCTTGAATCCTTAAGTATTGGATAAATGTAGGTCAGTCAGATGCATCTAGTTGCTCCTTTGGACAAGCATTTTCCACTACTGTATGTTCTACTGAAAGAGCATATTGCAGATGATGTAGATTACAAGGTACAGTGCAGTCAAAAAGCCTCTTCTCTGCATTATCTTAGCCTAAATATTCTCAAATAGATTATTTTATTTGTTTCAATTATTTTTTATTTTTTTTGAGAAGTACTGAAGTGCTATATGACTTGCATGGGTAAACTTTTTGCTTGGCTAATTTTTTGGTTTCAAAATAACTGTTTCTTGGTTGGCGTCGATCATGTTGGTTTGCTAGTGAGTGTATCGTTTTGCAGTGAGATTGCGGTCTTGCTCTTAATGTCCAGGACACTTGTTTGTCGGCGTTTTGATGTTTGCCCCAGAATTTTATTTTTTTTGCAGGTTCTTGTGTTCTGCACAACTGCAATGGTCACGCGGCTAGTTGCTGACCTCCTTGGTGAGCTCAATCTCAATGTTCGAGAGATCCATTCTAGGAAGCCACAAAGTTATAGAACAAGGGTCTCTGATGAATTCCGGAAGTCAAAGGGCCTTATTCTTGTGACTTCTGATGTTTCTGCACGTGGTGTTGATTATCCCGATGTTACTCTTGTCATACAGGTATCATGTTGATTTCCTAATTCCTAGTGTCTAAGAAGTTGAATCAATTGGTTGTTTATATATGGTTGGGATTCGCTTAATTCTATCTCTGTTGAAACTTGAATATTGTTGAATCGATGAATAATGCAGTCATTTTTACAAAAGCATATTAACGGATATGTCTGATTCCTGTATATATAGTGGTGCCTTCGAGTACATCATCCTTAGTCGCTGATTGAGTTGGACATTTCTAAAGCTATACTAAATGAGCGAGGAGATTCTTCTTCGAAATCTGTGTTGATGTATTTTGTACAGAATTAAAGATACCATTCTTATTTTTCGGTTTGCCACTAGTTGAAAGAAAGCATATTTGCGATTGCAGGTTGGCTTGCCATCCGATAGAGAGCAGTACGTGCATCGACTTGGTAGAACCGGTCGTAAAGGTAAAGAAGGCCAGGGCATATTGCTATTGGCACCTTGGGAGGAATCCTTTTTGTCTTCTATTAAGGATTTGCCAATTGCAAAAGCCCAAATACCTTCGATTGATCCAGAGACAAACAAAAAGGTTAGTATAAGCAGAATTTACAGTTCTTCCTCAACATAAATTCCTAATCTTCAATTTTTATCTTGGTTTTTCTTCTTCCCATCCATCAGCCAAATAATGGCAAGAAACTTTTCCTGCTAAACAAGTTGGCTTATCTCTTCTATTTAGACAAGGACATGCCCTATTTTATGCGCAAATTCTTGGTGATAGCTCACGTCGTCTACGTGGTCAAAGGAATACTATCTTTTATATGCAAAACTAACAGATGCATGTGCCTAAAGGCACTTTAGAACGTAAAATCATCTCAACGTAAATAAACTACCCACTCAACCCGCCTGATCTACACATAGCATTAGTTATCATTTTGAGACGTTTTCATAATAACAAAAGGCAACATTTAAAGTGAGGAGAGAGGGGGTAGATTTCTTAGCAAAATATTCTTTGTATCTTTTGAAAAGAAATGACCTGATGGCTACAATCTTGACATGAAAATATGATCTGACGGCCGTTGTTACTTTATTTGTATGCCTAGACATTTTGTCATAAACCTCTGTTTTATTATATAGATTCCTGTTCTTAGTCAGTTCATGTTCTCTAATTTGATAAAGAAATTTCTTCTTGTATATGCAAATCCTTATCAGTACCGGTAACTGTTGAGGAAACTGTTAGTATACTAACAATGACCGAACAGGTGGAACGAGCATTGTCTCATGTAGAGATGAAAAACAAAGAAGCAGCATACCAGGCATGGCTTGGTTACTACAATTCTAATAAGATTGTGGGTCGGGACAAGTACAGGCTTGTGGAGCTTGCTAATGAGTTCAGCCGATGCATGGGGCTCGACAACCCTCCAGCAATTCCCAAGCTTGTCCTTGGTAAAATGGGACTGAGAAACATTCCTGGTTTGCGTTCTAAATAGATTTTGGTATGCTTCTCTTGTCTCATAATTTCTGTTGTGACCTGAAGGAAAATGGTTGCACCATTAACCCTACCCTAAAAGCTTAGGCCTTGTTTCGATTATGTAATTCATACGAGGAATTGATCTGTGTTCATATTCGTTGCAACCTTCCGGAAAAAGATAAAGAGTATATCAGCACTTGCTTTCTATTGTTTCCTTGTACTGGAAAGTGAGAGAATCTAGCATTTTTCCAATGAACCAATATTTTGATCTATTTATTCTGAAGACTGAATTGAGTTTTTCCTGTTGGCTATGATTCTGTGCGCAAAAGGCTTGATATTGTTAAACATGTAATGGGAAACAAAAAACACTTCTTCCAATAACAGACACTAATGGTGGATTTTCCCTAAAAAGTTTGCCAATAGCTTAAGGATTTTAGACAAGTTGTTTCCGCGAAATAGACTTTTAGTATATGTATGTCAGGAGATTGGCGTGTCTTGAAATTTGTGTTTTTGTTGTCTGAGATGGGCTAAATACTACAAAAGCTTGAATTTTGAGACATATCATTCTCGTCACTCACGTCATTTAAAAGTCCAAATAGTCGGAACAACTTGTCTAAAGCCCATAAGCTATAGACAAACTTCTTAAGGGCAACTCACCCTTGGTGTTTTTAGACAAAAAATAGGGGAAACCCAGCCTAGCTAGATGAGGGACCCAGTTTGGCATCTTGTTTATTGCAAGCACATGATCTTCATTCTTCAAGGTGAAATTGGAGACTCGAGAGTCTAAACAAGAGAATGCATTTGTTGAGGTGCTCAATGCAAGGTGGTGAATGAGAGAATTTGTTCTGGTCGAGATTCTCAATTCTGAATGAACTCCCTATAGCTCTTTGCTAGGTTTACGTATCTCTGAATTGCGCATCTAATGCTATGGTGCTGTCTGTTTCTGGATGTCGTTTCTTAAAATACTATTCTGTATCTTTAACATCTCGATAACTTTCTCTATAAACCCTACATTTGATGGTGTTCTCTTTTTTCTCCTGAAAAAAAAAATGGTGAGGAATTAAGATCCACTCATCAAATAGAAACGTACTGGATCCGATTGCATAAGGAATTGTCACATGATAGAAACTCATTTTGGGAGAGGATCCAAATTACCTAAGCAGTGGTCACATGATAGAATGTCATTTTGGGAGAGGACCCAACTTCAACCGAGGCATCAAGGCTCCCAAGATTCAACCATTCCTGTGACTACAGCTTTCTGACCTTACTCCTTACCATCTATACTTGGAAGATATAGCATTCACCTTCAAAACTCTAGGATTTCACACACACACACACACACACACACACACACAGGGAGGGAGGGTGCGTGCCTCGTTGAAACATGTCTGTAACGTGCAAGTCCCAATGTCCGCAGCAATATTCATATTAATAATAAAACGCTATTGTTTATGACATTTCCCAATTTCCCATGGAAGCTTTAAATCTCAGAGTTCCGAGTACAGGAGAAAGCATTACCGCCTAAGCTCACGGCTTCTAGTAAAACAACAACGAAAAAAAAAAGGGAATAACCAAGAGGCTTTTTAATTGGTCTTAAACATTAATAACATTTGCAAAGACAGGTGAGATGGCCATTTTACTCACAGGGAGCTCTTCAGGTGTAATCACATGAGAACCGAGGATTAAAGAAAAATAATGCAAAACTTGTTGCTAATCACCGTGCACGATACAATTATTATGTCCATAAAAATATGAGACCCATTCATGCTTTGATGAAATATGGAGTTCTTTGACATCTAATTTCATCTTAACCAAGCTACTGTTACACTGTTAACGTCCTGAACAAGAGCTAAAGGCAGCAAGTGCACAGGGAATTTATCAATCAAAACCCTACGACAGCGTGAAGATATGCCTGACTATAATAGCGTTATAACAACGTAAAACCCTATTTTCTTAACCACGTGAGAATTCTCAAGGGGTAATACAATCGTCAAGCCCTATAAGGAAACCCGAAAAAAAGAGAAAAATCTGAACAGGTCCAGCTTCCCCCTTCCCACCACGCTTCCACTTCGTCAGAAAAGGCTGTCGGTTAGATATGACTTGGTAGTTTACATACACGCACTAAACTAGCATTGAGGGTGACCGTATTAGTTAGCAAGATTTAAGCAATCATCTTATCAAGATACCAGGTGTTTCCTTTTGTGAATGACGTGACAACAAGGCTTTGTAGTTAGAAGCTTTCTCATTATGATTTAATCATTTTCTACCTGGTTCGGAAATGCAAGGGGTGGGAAATCCTCTTCTTTCAACTCATAATTCCTTTGGGCCACCGATCTGGCAAAATAATCAAAGCCTCCTGTTAAGATAATAAATTGACAGCATTACAATATGATTCCAGTGCTTTATTGGAAGCGAAGGAATGAAAGAGAAAGCAATTGGTAAGCAAGATAAATACAGCCACAGCATTAAAGATTCAGTCCAGTTTCATTCTAATCAGCTAAAATAGCTCTCTAGAAGTGTCATCTACTATTTGTCAGCCAATTAAACCTGAGAACTTTCTAAACCAGGGGTAACCAAGAGCATCAAAACACACCACAACCTGGGCTCGAAAAGACCAATCCCACTAGTTTCTTATCCTGTGTTCCCGCAAAGGTGAGAAGGGCTTCACATGCTAATTTGTAAACATCACCAAGGCAAGCATACTGCTAATATTATACTGAACTTCCATTGAGGAAAAGTCGAAGCAATTAAATATACAACAAGAGAGTCAATTTCGATGGTCCACCATGTACATACAAGGGCAACAAGACACAAGTGGACTTGAAGTCTATGAAGATAGTAACCCATTAAGAAGTGAGCAAAATAGGATATAGGTTGAGGCTGAAAGAAGGCCGCATTGGCTTAACTAAGGACATGGCTTTTAATGGAGCCAATTGGAGAAGCAACCCTTTTGACTTAATTCCAACTGATCAAGAGCAGCCCTTTCCTAGAAGCATTATGTACTACAAGTCTACAACATCCATCCTTGAAAAAGTCCAGTTTCCATAGATTGTTCATTCAGTTTATTAGCCTATTACCCGTACCTGAGGCCAGAAAAAGGATTTCGGGATCCATTTAGATTAATAAACTCCCTGCTTCGGAACAATAACGTACAGATTTTGGAAATATTTAGTGTTATCTAGTGACAGCGTGAAAATGAGTCCATATTTACTATACGGCACAAATAGTCGTCAAACCAACTTAGTATGAGCTTTAAAAGGAGGAATTACCTTTGGAGATGGGGTGAAGATGGCTGATCTGGGGATGACCGCAGAACAGAGGCCCTGTGAAACCGTTGTTCTTTGGCTTGGCTTGCCTCGCTTAGCTGTCGTTCGTTCGTACTGGTGAAACCCACTGGCCCAAGAGACCCAAACTCAAGCTGTTCAGCACGTGAACTATAACTTGCGTTTTGGTCAAACGGATATAGCATGACAACAGATGGAAGAGTTTGTCCATTTGATGAAATTCCACTAGGGTTCATGACTGGTAACTGATACATGCTACATGCCATGTTGGGAGGAGCATGACTGGAATCAGAGTGCGACGGACCATTTTGGGAATGTGATTGCAACCGCGAGTTTGACTTCTCAGTTTGGCTGCGACTGTGATGGCGCCCAGCAGCTCTTGATTTTGAGGAGTTATTCCATTTCCCCTCTCTATCACCATGGTTGTCACTTCTATCATTGTGGTAACTTCCCCTTCTCGCACCTGAAGAATTTCGGTCCCTAACGGAAACCTTCTGAAAAAAAGTAAGTTCAAAATAAGTGATTCAATGAGAAGCTAACTGTATAAATGCTGCTATAGCTGAATTCAAACAAATAATAAGAAGCATGCCCAACCCACCAAAACAGGAACAAGTGTTTCTTCTTGCTCTTACCAAACCATGGCCATGGCGCCATAACATGTTGATGGAAAGGTGTCTCTAGGACTGCAAAAACTTGCTGGCAAACAGCTATCCCTACTGCACTATGGTCATTTTCTAAATTAAAGTTTAACCAAACAAATTAATGATTACAGCAACCACTATGTTCACAGCATTGGTCAAAATTGGGCATGATAACCTTGCAACAATTCATGAACATCAATCCACAGTCCCACAGCCCCATTAATCAAGCAATGCAAGTGAAGAACACAATAAATAGACGCATCAGAAAGTTGGTACTTTCTGTAAGCCTAGTCCATTCAGTAGGCTATGGTAGCATGTGAGAAACACAAGCGTCAAACATATAGAACACATTTTGTCCAGCAATATGGTACTTGGCCTTTTTATCAGTATAAAGAGCAGTAAACAGACTTATAGTCGAAAAATAGCAGAATTAAACACAATGGCCATAGACAACATGAAGAACTATCTTACAGGATTCGGCAGATAGGTTCCAGTCCCGCTACGATATCTTGGGACCTCATCAGCATGCTGTTGATAGACATTGGGAGGTCTGTTGGGAACATGTTGGAGTGGAGCAACGGGAATAAGGCGATGGCCATAACCCATTATCTGAGTAAGTGCGTTGGTATTAGCTGAAACCGGTCTTCCCGGACCATCCCATGGTACACGGCCTTGCAGGTACATAGGTGGCACAACAACGGGTGAATGATAATTCAAAGGCCCATGGTAATGTGGGTTTTGGCAAAACCGCCCAAACTGCAAATTTTGCCAGTGACTAGTAAAGTCGCTGTTAAGAATATCGGATTTATGTTCATTACCAGTCCCAACAAAAGCAGCCCTCATTGAAGAACTAGTAGTACTTAATTGCTCAGAATGATCAATCTCCTCAGATGAAATCAAATTATCTTCACCACTAAAATGGCTCGTCGATGAATCCGAAGTTCTCATTTCAGGTGGAACATTATAGAAAGGAAGCATTGTAATAAATGGAACAGGTGGCCCTGCAGGATAAAATGCAAAAGGAACCCCCCCAGAATTATCCAACGAGCTTTCACGAGAACCAGGACCTAAGAGCACCGGAGCAATGGGTATCATGGAGTCCAACCCACTTGTCCGAGCTAAATCATAGCCAGATAAGTGCTGCCTCAGGCCGCGCAAGTTTCCAAAAGGCTGAGGTCCTGAGTTTCTTTCTTCCATCTCACCACTCATGATTGATAGGGAATTCCAGTCACTCTCATCCTCCTCGACTTGATTAGTATTTTCGGACGCGTTTCTATATTTTCCATACGTAGAAGAAATCTCGGCAACGGCTGTTTTCTTTCCCCTCTTTTCCCTCGTAGACTTTGAGACCTTTGCTGATGATCCATCCCAAGAACTCTCTGAAGAAGTTTTACTTCTTAGAGAACTACTGTGGGCAGCGGATGAGAACCTTGGACTCGTAATTCTGTCATCAAAGTAAACGCCCTTTCCTCTGTTATCTTGATATGGGAAACCATATTCGTGATCTTCCTGCATTGATCCTCGGTTTTCTTTGGTGGACCTCTGCTTAACTTTCATTGAGCTACCTGAACCACTTAACCGAGATGATGGAACAAAATTAACACTTGACTCTGGCTTCTCATCGGACTGAAGAATGTCATGATGTCCACTATCAGACTCAAAGCCTTCCGTGGAACCCACATCCTTCCAGAAATCATGATGGACCTCTCCTGTTTTCATCTCCATGGATCCAAAATTTCCATTTCCTGGTTCAATAGCTTCGGGAAAATTTTGGGTCAATCCAGGAAAGTAATGGGTCAGTGGCGGAGACACGAAACCTTGAGGAAATTGCATGTTTGAAAAAGAAGGATCAATCAAGGATACATTTTGGGGAACCATTCCAGCCAAAGTCCTCTGAGCATATTCCATTGAAGCTAGAATGGATGGTGAGATTTGAATAGGTCGGTGAGGCGATGCTAAATTCAGCGGCACATGAACCTGTCCATTAAGACTTGAAGATGCCATCAAGTTGACAAGATCTTGCTCTTCCTGATGCATCCCATGGGTCCCACTTACAGAAGCAAATTCATCACCACCCAAATCACGCTGATGCGTATAGAAACCACTGGTCGAGTCAACGGCAGACTCGAGGCTTTGATTGAATGGAATTTCTCGGATAGGTGCAGGATCATCAGTGGAAGATTGAGAACTGTGGTTTATTAAAAGTTCAGATCTTTGATTATTCCACCTGCTACTATCCTGTCTTGTGGAGGTAGGCTGAGTTTTCCCACTTTCTGGTGTTCTGTCATGCCTTCCTCGAGAAGAGACATCACTGTATGTGTCCGAAAGCTCAGGACTAGAACGTGTCCTCGCGAAAAGAAACCTACCCTGAATATCATTTACCAAATGATGAGCTCTAAAACTTCTCTGATGCACGCCCAAATTAGAACTAACTTCTCGTGCAACTGGATCTGATACCCTAGAGCTGTTCAGATTGCCATATGTCTTTTGGCTTTCAGTAGGAAGAGCTGCAAAAATGTTGGGACTTCTAGATGTGTTTTCTGCGGAAAGATTGCTATGTTGGGAGGAAATATTATGTAAACGGGATTCAACAACTTTAACATCACGACCAGAAGAATTGTCATTCAATGTTTTGGCACTTGGAATGTTTTTCAGATTCTCAGGCCTGTGTAGTTGATGTGGAGTTGATAATGTCAAGTACCGCAAGTCAGTTCTTGGCACATCAGGGCGATTACCACTGCCATGTCTATCCCATGTGTTCATAAAGAACTGATTTACCTCATAAACTAGGTTCTCTTTGGGGCAGTGAAGTAATCTTGCGAGCCTTTTCGCCCCAAATGAAAATGCACTGCGTATTCTAAAAAAATTACCTGGTATAAAACAAATTAAATCAATAAAAATTTAAAGTGGCAACTGATCCATAAATAACTAACATGCAATGTAACTACTGAGAAGGCAAAAATCATTCTCAAGGACAGGAAGCAGTCAAGATTCAAGAGTTTGAACTAGTACATAGTGTTCAACAAGTACCTTTACTAACACTACGCCCAAGGTTGTTGTTTACGCGTAATGGATCAATAACATTGAAATGTTTGGAAACAAAATGCTGGCCCTGATTTTCTTGGCCACTTGGGAAAACAGCGTAGACTAAGCTACAAGCATCGAGAAATAATTTGCTAAGTAGTAACTCTCCCTTATCCTTTCTGGGATGTTCAGCTGTAAAGCATTCAAATCTAAGAATCAGAAAAGGCAGATTGGGCAAAGTATTCCTACAGGGTCATTGAACAAGGAAAGAGATGGCAAGCTACCATCTGCTATTACCTGTCACATCTGGAAGTGATCTAATGGGTACAGGACCCCATAGACTTACACAAAAGTTATCCCAGTCAAAGTTACTAAAGAACTCCAGAAAACGGTAAAGGACCTGAAATAGCAAAGAAAATATTTCAGATGGAAAATCAACTAAAAAAGAGCCAATGGAAAAATAACCATACCAACCTCTAGTGGTCCAGTAAAGGAATTGTTGAAAACATGAAAAATGTAAAGAACCAAGGTCTCCAAAGCATAAGTTGAAATAAGTCCATGGTGGGCACCCAGTATACGGCTCTCATAGTAACACCACGCCTTGATCAATATAATGCTACGCTTGAGTAAATGATTCTGACCAATCAAATGATCAACCTGCAGACCAGAAATTTCCGTCCAGTACAGGCAACCTAACATCATCAGAGTTCATATTTTTCATACTGAATTTTTGTTGAAGATTTTTCTACATGCGAGTAGTTTGAAGGTTATTTCTTATACAAAAGAAAATTGAAGGTGGTGAAACAAATAACTGACCTCATCTAGGAAACAAAGAGTGCACAGCCCACCAAGCTGATTAAAGGATATGTCTACAACAATATTTTCCACAAGACATTTTATTATCTTTACCTGCAATTAGATGAGAACAAAAGAACAACGATAAGGAAGAGGGATACATGTTTACATGTCACTTGACTCATTTGCAATGCAAGGAGATTCATATTCATTTAAGAGAAACTAGGATAAGCTTTAAATAAACTGACTTTGGATGCCGTGATAGGGAAGGACTTGGACGTACTAAATCTAAGTGAACAGGTAGCCCTGGACAAAGCTCAATGGAAAACAAGATTCATGTAGCCAACCACAATTGATTGGGACGCAAGGCTCGTTTAGGTTTGGTTAGGATAAGCTTTAAATGTAACTCACGTGACGGTAGAGGTTCTTCTTAGATAAAAACATAGCAGCCCACTATCTAAAACTTTAGACACCACAATCTTGTCTACCAACATAAGTTGACTTACCATCCACAAAACTTCCATAGGTCTAATAAGTCACAATGGTGAAACTGGTCCCACCATTGTGCAAAAAGAGATGCTACAATATCCAGCAAAGAGTTGACGCCATACCTGTTAGATTTCTTGGAGGGTTTCAACCTAAAACCAATTGGCAATAGGTGGAGTAGCCTCTAGAATTTATTAACCAAGCTTGAGTGGCTTAGATGAGCGATGTGGGACAAGTCTAACACTCCCCCTCACGTGCAGCCCGGATACACGTGGAGGTAACTGACCAGGAGCTGACTGACTGACTCGGGCGACAGAGATGACAGAGACTTTCCCACGAGAGGTGAGGCCACCCAAGACCTAGCTCTGATACCATGTTAGATTTCTTGGAGGGTTCCAACCTAAAACCAATTGGCTATAGGTGGAGTAGCCTCTAGAATTTATTAACCAAGCTTGAGTGGCTTAGATGAGCGATGTGGGACAAGTCTAACAATACCAACAAGGTGGAACAAACACTTACAAAATCCATGTGACAGAAGGATAAAGTTTCAAAAGTCAAGGAAAATTCTGCTGATTTTTTGGTTCACTCTGTTGAAAAATATTGTCAAGTAGGACGTCATAAATTGAATTCCCATTGAAACAAGTACCACTAACTATGAACCAAGCTGATCATGATAAGTGTCATGTAGAACAAGCATATCAACAATCGCAACTCAGCAAAAAAAATGTTGCTAAGGAGACAGGAAACAAAAAGAGAAGTACAAAACAATAGAACATGAGGGTTCAAAAAAGGATGTACTTCTGCTTGAATATACTGAACTTCCTTTACACGAAATTCAGCATTCTCATTCTCTTCCTCACCCTTCAGCATATCACGAACATGATTAGCCCATGTGTCCGTCAAGTCCCCATCTTTACTGAAGGCTGATAAGTCAATGTCTCCATCGGGTAAATAAGTCTTGAGGGGTACAGACCCAAAAGTGAACACCTCTAGAGAATTTGAAGCAACCTGCAGAGAATTTGAAGTAACCAAACCAAACTAAGCTTTGTGTAACAATCAATTGGGGTCTAATTAAGAACAGGAAATTCAATATTACAATTACTGCATGTTTTGTGAAAACTACATATCACATAAATAAAGCATACGTAAAGTAAACTGGGTTATTGCACAACAACTTTTCCCCTCTCAGTCTTGAATTAGGAATAAATGCCTTCGTTGTTCTTGTTATGTTTGCTCTAAATAGAACTCTTAGCTACCCAAACAAAAAAACTTAGATAATTCTCCAACTACACTACTGTGCACGAAAAGCTCAAATCGAGGAAGCACAATCTCAAGCATTATACTTAAATACAATCTGCTCTTACCATTTCAATAAATCTATGGTCATCTCTCAACGATGCCATTTGCCAATTAAGGACACTTAATTAAGGACCCTTAATTGCGTATTTGTTCTGAAGTGATCTCTTATTGTTAGTTGTTACTCAAATCCGTCCACGTGTATCATACCCCAAATGACACCCTTTCCACTTCGCCGTTGTCCTTTTAGCAACTCCTACCGACCCACCCACAGCAAAGAACAAGGATCTTGCTAACCGCGGACTACAGGATATGGTTATTGTAGAGATAATGCCCAAAACTTTTAGAATCTTCACATACATGTCACATACTTCGAGACGCCACGTTTGTCTACACACTTTCCCCCCACTATTTTATACACTTCATTACATGTACCGACGATAACCGGCAGTCATTGACAAGTTATTAGCAGTTCCCAAAGAACAAAGCCACCTAGGAAAATAGAACCCAAAAATCTGCATCAAGAATCGCCACAACACAAAGGAAAGATTTCAAAGTAAAAGAACTACCTGGCATGGGAAGCACTTCATAATGAGCCGTTGCACATAATGGGCAACAGCGGTCCGGCGTCCTTCCGATGATGGGTTGGGCTGAATGCAGGCAATGAGCTCTGCAGTTCTCTCCTCGGCCTTTGACCATCTCTCCGAGTCAAGAACTCGAATCACCGGACCTGCATTGGCCAATAGGCCATTTGGCCGTAGTAGCCCACTTGGCTCTGCCCAGCCCTCATCCTCGCCCATGGACGTGGCTATCGGCTCCCTGTACTATGCTGGTTCCTATTTTGCACCCAAAGCAACAAAAAAACCTCCAAAAGCACAAAACTTGATGTTTTTTTAATCTTTTTTATTTTTATTTTTATAGCAAACCGGGATGAAAACCCCCCCAACGAACAAACCTTGATATATGTTTATAGTAAACACAGATGAAACGGTAACAGGCTTCACTTTGGCCAATATTCAACTTTAAATAGTGAAAAAACTTGCAAAAAGAAATACTCTCAGAATGTACCCTTATCCATTTTAGTCGAAAATGGGAGGAAATGAATTGGAAAAATAATGCTACTTTGGAGGAAATAATGCGAAGAGATAAAAAGCAATAAACGAAATGGAAATGAAGTACGGAGTACAAGTTAGGGATCACCACATCGGGATAGATTGAAAACAAACCCTAAGTGGAACTGATTGCAGTTATTGTTACGGGGACGCAACGAATTCGGTGCGAAATTAGGAATAGTTAAATGTCGACTAATCAGGAATTTAACAAAAATGCAAAAAATAAATGTATCGGATTGAAGCACCGGATGTTATTGATGCTGTTGGGGATCGTTGAATCGTTGATAGAGATTTTAAAAATCGGGTATTTTGCGGGCGTGGTGGTGCGAATCAGATATCAGGAGAGAGAGAGACAGAGAGAGAGAGAGAGAGAGAGAGAGAGAGAGGTTGACGTTGGGGATTTGCTTGCTTGCGGTTTCTGCAAATAGAAAGAGTTATATGGGGTTTACGGCAATCATTTATTGGAAGAGTAGGGCAATCATAGAAGATGATGAAATCTGAATACCACCATATCAAATTAGTTAGTTAATGCATGGTGAATAAATCTGAAATGAGCAGTTGCAGTTGGAAAATGAAGCAAATTGATCAATGGATGTGAAAAGCAACTATAAATTTCCTCCATAAAACACTAAATTCGGTAATGATCTTGAAATAAATAACATTTCGGTAAATAGTTGTTGAAAATAAGATTATATTTCGGTAACTACATGTCGAAAATATATTCAATTTTCGGTAGACCACTTTCTTGTATGCATTTTCGGTAAATAGCTGTTGAAAAAAATATCATATTTCGAAATGGATGATGAAAATGTATCTCAATTTCGAAAAGTAACACGAGTCTAATTGAAAATTTATAACTGAGATTAGAACATTTTGCATTGATAGCGCAACCTTGATCAATGGATGTGAAAAAACAAATTATACCAATGCTCCTCACTTCGTGGAAAATACTGTACTAAACACCCTTTATGATCTTCCTAATTACTTTTACTAATTTCAGTTACCGACTACTATAAAAGTAGGAGAATGATTTTGCTATTCCTTTTTTTGTGAATGCCACTTTCTTGTATGTCTTGATCAGATGATTTATTTTGTGAGAGAATGAGAGTATCATTAACAAAAAGAAGAGTAATAAAATAAGTTCCCTAAAAGTATCAAAGAATGTCTAATTTGCACATGATTCTATAACTAGCATTAGACATTTGCATTGTAGCACCAAAACCCTGACCAATTTTTATTGAGCTTGAGTTCGAATTTGCTAAAAACTTAACGAAGGAAATTAAAAATTCTATAATTGACTTTGTTTCGTCTCGTGTGCAGCCCTATTAATACCGTGTTATTTTCATTTCATTTTGTACTTTACTCGTATTTTATATGTGTTGACCTATTCTTAATTTTCACTCACACTTGTTTTGCTATGCCAATCCTCACAAACCGCCATATACTTTTCTTTGAGCCCTTGTAGTTGTATGTGCAAAATCGGATAAAAGTTGCAAAAAAAACCTCATTATTGCCTTGTGCTTCATTAATTGTTGGCCTTTATTGTTTGAGTCTCGCAATTGCTAATGCTATGTTTGAATTGGTGTTTGAAATTTTTTTTGAAAAATAGTATGGGTAATAAGTGAAGAGAAATAAAGAGAAATGTTGAAAGTAGGAAAAATCTAGGAAGAATTTTTGAAAATTTCTTTTTGAATTGTAAAGAGAACAAGAATTTTTGAAAATCTAGGAAGAATTTTTGAAAATTTCTTTTTGAATTCTAACCGTGTTTAAAAAAAAATCAAGTCTAACAATTTTATCATAAACGCTTTTATTGTTTTGTCAAGTTTTGTGTTTGAAAACAAGAGAGAAGGCGGATACTCATAATGATGTACGGGTGAAAAAACTAGGTTTAGGCCCCGTTTCGAAACGTGTAATAAATATTTATTTTTTAAGAAAGCAATTTCAAGCTCAAAAATGATGAGCTTATTGAAATCTAAAAATATGCAATATGAATCTCGTTTAAAAGATCTCATTGAGATCTTTAATACGGTGCAAAAAAAATCAAAAAATTATTTTTTATTTGCATTATTTTTTAGTTTGAAAAAATGAAATAAGTACTTTTTTTTAAGGAGGTGTTCTGGAACGGGCTCTTAGTTACATATATTTAACTACACGAAAATACTATGATGTGAGGCATAATAAATATTAATTAATCTTGATGTGGTGTTATTTGAAAAGCTCAACCTGTATTACTCCTTAAAACTCAGGTGTTAAGCCTTATAACCAGCACAGCACAAATGGGGCACAACTGAATAACGGTCCACCAAACAAAGACTCAACTAAGCTCTGATACCAAATTGAAAAGTCCAGTACAAGCTACTCTTTAAAACCTAGGTATTAAGAAGACGAAAACTGGAGTCTTATAACCAGCACAGATGGAGCATGTCGAGGTGGGTGCGACACATTCCAACAGTGAAAATTACTTATTTACAACAATTCAGATGAATACATATGGTGTGTCCCGTTGGGGACGTTGAGTATTATATATACAAGGTTAAAATTGTTGTTAAATTAGAGTTCATGACTTTGAATTGAAAAAGGTAGAACTACCGGGAGTAGTTTGTAACAAGGATCAAATTCTAGGGTTTTCCTTGTAATCGCCGCCACACACAAACGCACAGTCGCACACATATACGCCATTTCTACCGTGATCAGAACCGGCCCAAAGTCGAGCAGGTACCTCTCTCTCTCTCTCTCTCGCGTCGTCTACATATGTGATTGCTGATTATTTTGCCCTTAATTTAGATACTTAAACCTTATGTTTGGGGCCTAGTAAATAATCAGTCCTTTGAAGTCCAATGCACACACCAAGAGTGAATCAATTTGACGCAGATGCAGTAGTCCCATTCTTTTAGGTGGGCCTTATTCTTAGTATTCTTTTGAGGTTCTGAAGCAGTTGCTTTCTAGGCTTCTATCAAGGGCCGGCCCTGATTGTTCTTCTGTCTTGCATATACTACGTGAAATTGTTTTTATCCATTAAGCCTTTTCAAGGGTATCTTGTTTTGTGATATTTGACATACATAGGTCTTTTCGAATTACTGCGTCTGAGGCCACTTTTAGTTTACATTCATCTTAATGCCACCATATACGGTAACGATATCGATGCCATTTGCAATAGACCTTTTTAAACCAGCTCAATCTATTCTCTCTTCTCTTATGTACCTATGATAGCCATCTATTTATTTAATTTGATAACTCACGGTCGTCTAATCCGTAATTGTTGCATATCTGTGTAAACTATATGCGTTGGACTCTATGAGTGTAGATATTGATACGTATGAGTAGAGATGTTGGTCAATGTTTTGATTCCATATTGGAATGTTTCTGTTTCGAAAATTGGATTAAATTGATCTGCTGGCCCTATGTATAGTATGAAACATCACCCAATGCCGAATATCAGGTTGAAGTAATCTTGTTCTTGTTTCGGCACGGTAACAATGCTAGGAGACCTTAAGACCTTGTATACATTTGTTGATGAGCAATGCAAAAGATTCCCGTTCTATGTATTGTGCAAAAAGAAAATGATGCATAACCTTATACGGAAACTTTTGTATAATTATGAGAGGTACAATTTGTGACCCTCAGCCTAGTATTTTTAGTTGATCTACTGGTGATCCCTTTTGGAAAAAACTGAAATATTTTTGGGTGCATTTTGATTTATCAAATTTGTACCAACACAATCATAACTTTATTTTTTCTCTTCTGCGGATAGTTTGTAGTTTCCAGTGGTGAGTGGCATTTGTAAAGACAATTGGGATTATCTTAGAATAATTCAACAAGATGAAATAATGAGGATAAGTCCAATCTGAATATTCTGTTTTATTGATGGCTATTCTACATATCACATTTGTTTTCTTGTCGCCGACCTCGATGCTCGGGCTATGTGGTATAAAAAGAAGGGGAAAATGACCGTGTGTGCGGGGATGGATACACCACTTCTCATGGTTAGTTTTTGGAAGCAATCACACAGTTGGCTGCAAATTGGACACCTGAAAGAATATTGGTTGATGGTCAACGTTGCCTCATTTCTTATTCAATACAATAAGGTAGCAGATTTTCTTGTCAATGATGGTGGACACTGTTGGGTTGCGTTTGTGTTTAAATCTCAACGTTTAGACTCCTCAAAGTATCAAGGTTGAGTATGCATTTTACTTGGACATCTTTTGAGTGATGTCTGATCCCTTGAAAGGGCTAGACTTCTGTTTATTTGTCAGTTATTATGTAATGTGCGTCTGGGATAGAAGAAACATCTCATACATCTCTTTGTTCTGCATCTGTAGGTTTTGAACCTTCGGCCCAACTGTCAATGGCAGACTCGAGTGAACCCCAACAACAGTCTGAAGCAGGTTTGGTGTTATTTGTAGCGTTTCCACCTTTTGTTGTATGTCATTTCCTATATGCTCTTTTCACTGAGTACTTGCTCATTCTGTATTTTGCAGTCTGCAATTTCTTCAGAAAGCCATCAAAGAATAAGAATATCAGAAAGCGGACATTAGATGAAAATGACAATGAAGATGAAGATTCTAAAGCTGAGAATTCGCTGGTACATAATAAGAAAAAGCCTCCAAGGCCTGATAATAAGCTTCATTTCTCCACAGGAGCCTCAAAACGCTCACTGTCCTCTGAGTCAAATGCCGAGTCTAGCGCTCCAATCTTTCAATTTGAGTCCTCAAAAGAAATTCAAGTTCAAGATGATAGCAGGGCAACTGCGACTCTGGAAACTGAGACTGACTTCTCAAGAGATGCTCGAGCAATTCGAGAGAAAGTACTTAAGCAAGCAGAGGCGGGTTTGAAGGGGAAAAGTAAGAATCCTGAAGGTGAAAAGCTGTATAAAGGAATTCATGGGTATACTGATTACAAAGCTGGGTTCCGTAGGGAGCAAACCGTTTCTTCAGAGAAAGCCGGTGGATCACATGGGCCTCTTCGGGCTTCTGCTCACATACGAGTTTCAGCCAGGTTTGACTACCAGCCAGACATTTGTAAGGATTATAAAGAGACTGGTTACTGTGGGTACGGGGATTCTTGTAAGTTCATGCATGATCGAGGGGATTATAAGTCGGGATGGCAGATGGAAAAGGATTGGGAAGAAGCTGAAAAGGCAAGAAAGCGAAATTTGGCCCTGGGAGGAGATGACATGGATGAGGGGGTTGCGGACCAGAGTGATGAAGATGATGAGGATTCATTGCCATTTGCTTGTTTCATATGCAGGCAGCCTTTTGTTGATCCTGTTGTAACCAGGTGCAAGCACTACTTCTGTGAGCATTGCGCTTTGAGGGTAAGCAAGCCCTCTTATGCTCTATTCTTGTTCCGGTCATAATTGTGTTAGTGCTCGAGTGTTCCTTGTCTTTTGGCTTCTTGTCAGGTCTTCCCATGCTGGTACTGGTTTTGTGATTATCAGATAGATGGAGTATACATTTGTAAGAAGCAACCATAGGAGGTTGAAAAATAACAGAACCTAATAGTTTGGGGGGTTGGGAGAGGAAAGTCCCTTTAATGGACTCAACTGTAGAGATATAGAGATGACTTGCTAAAAGTCTACTTGGGTTAAACATGTTTGTGGTGTTACTATTCCGGATGAATATTTTTGGAGTTGGCAACATATATAAGAGAAAACTATCATAACCAAGTTTATGAAATGTTTCCCTCAAACAATTTCATCTTTAGGAGCAGAACTGTTATGTTACAGGCAAACAAACTTTCCATTGCCCAGACTAGTAAGTCCGGGGGAAGAAATAAAATTCGATTTTGGGAAAATTCCAATTTTGGAGATGGCAATGGAACACACAGCTATGTTCTCTGTATGTTGGCCGGGTGAAGAGGTGGTGATGCATTTTGATGAGGTGGCCACTGGCCAGACTTCAGGGATTGAAGATAGGTTGTGGGGAGGAAAGGGTTGGTAGTTTGGTTGAGATTAGTTCTTTGGTGATGACCGGAGGAATACAAATTTCCAATGTGGTGTGAAGGTTAAATTTAGAAGCCTGTTAATGCTAGCCTTGTTTCCATTGGTTAGTTTAGGAAACCTTACAAAGAGAAGAATCTCAATATTAAGATCAGAGATATTATTGGTAAAGCCAGAGAGAACACGTGGAAAGCATTGTCCGAAGATTAAAGGTTGTGATGAGTGGCCCCAAGGAGTTGAACACTGTTTAGAAGTGATTGTATTAAGCGCTAAGTGATGTTAAACCCTCTGTGCCATACTGTATTGTGTTTTATTGCTGTTTTTCATTAGCTGTTTTTCTTTGTGCAACTTGTTGTGCTTGCTTTTAAAAAATGATAAAGCCTTGTAGCATGCTTGGGGAATATTTGAATCCTCTAAACCTTTCAAAGCTATTAGAGTTATTGCCATGATACATTTGCTTCTTCACCTTACAATATTTTAATTGTCTCTTCCTTTATTTCACAGCATCATGCCAAGAACAAAAAGTGCTTCGTTTGCAACAAGAAAACTGATGGCATATTCAATGCTGCGCATGAGATAAAGAAAAAGATGGCTGCCGAGGGTAAATAATGTGGCTAACTGTAGCATTCATGTACTGCTTTGGTTTGTACTTTGTAACTTATGTAAGTTGAGCCTTCCTTTCCTCCACCAACTTATAGTTGACGCTGTAACTTTTTCACCCAATATTCCTTGATGCATTAATTTCAGATGAACAATGAATGCTAACGTATTTAGCAGAAGATAATGTTCTAGAAATTGAGATGTGCAGCATCTCACCCCCAACCTTTACTGAACTTACTGAGAAAGTTTCAAGTAGAGAGGAATAGGAGTTAGGTGGCTTGAGTTGTGAACTAACGAGGTTTATTGGGATTTGTTAGAATCAAACTACACATTATGTATAAAATTTGGTTTTGTTTCTTTCCCTTTCCTCAATCATAATCTAATAACAGAGTCTAAAAGTAAACATGGACGCAGTGCTGAAGATACCAGTGAGCCAAGCATGAAAAAGGAGATACAAGTGATAGAGTTATGACGACAACAACCATGAACACAAATTACCCATCAACTAGAGTGTTAAGAAACTGCAAGCTAGAGTCTAGGTGATCCCAACCCAGTATGCAAAGCTCAGTACAGTTCAAAGCTGTGGCAGAAGCTTACTCAGGTATGAAAGTCAAACAATCATCATTTGAGTTCAAAACCAATTTTAGCACTTTCAAAAGGTCCCTGTATTAGTGACTGATGAATCTATCATGGCAAACTGTTCATTCATTCCCTCTTAAACAGCTAGGTATAAGAAACTAGTTGTCTTTATCCAAGCCCTCTCTTCTTGTTCCCCTTTTACCTAATGTCCAAGTAGGTCCTAGGGAAGAAGTCAATCAAACAAGCAGCTTACATGGGCTTAAAGAGCAAATTAGAATGTTGAATGATGCCAAAAAAAGTTGAAGAAGATCTAATAACAGCGATTTGACTAAGCGCCTTCAACTATTTTCACAAAATAATCCAGAAAATTTAAGGAGGAAGGGAGACACCATAAAGATCAAATCCATTTTAAGCTACCGATGAAACAAGTAAAACCAATTAAAAGCTTGTTAATGGTTTAAAACGTTAAAATGACAAGCATTCCAAGAAGTACATGTTAGTTAAAAATCTTACTGTTAGGTAAGAACATCATATGTTTTCTTCCTTCATGCTTGTCCAAAGTTCTAAACATCTTATTGCCAGGTCATAATCCAATCTTCAAGGCCACAGTCCCTATTAAATCTCTGCTAATACATAATCTGAACAATGGAAATAAGGCTACCAAGTACCATCTGTATTGGGGGCAAACTAAAACTACCCTATTTGTGCTCTCCAACTTGAAACGAACTCATATTTTTATTGCATACCAGAAGAAGCTTACCGATACAACAGCCACACAAATGTTCAGTTTAAAATCATGATGGTAAGGCAAGTAAATAATTAAATTTATATCAAATAATTTCAGACTATGCTCAAGCAGTTTCCTGGACCTTAAATATGACGAAGAAGATCCACAATTCACATTGGCACAAAAATGCAGAACCCTCGAAGTGGTGATGTGCATTTTTGCTTCTAGGAGAACAAAACACCTGTTCTAATACACTCCAAATGCAACAATTTAACTGCATTTACAGTCTGTATCCAAAACTAGAGAAATACAAATTGATTTCCTACCACTTTCACCAGCACTCTCTAGGACGACCATCTGGAAATGCAAGCATCTTTTCTTCATTCTTCAAATTCTCTACCTGTTTAGGTAATTTAATGGTAGAGCATAGCCTTGCCAAGGTTGAGGGTTCAAGTCCCTCCTTACGCTCCTGGCTTCATCCTGCTCCTGGCTTTGTCATTTCGACGTTTAGTGGTAACGAGGGGAGTGTGTTTAGCGGTAACAAGTGGAGTGCATAAGCCGCTTTAGAGAGGGGCAAGTTGATTTGAATCCTTTACAGCAGATGTTATTTCCTGAGGGAGGAACCAGATCCCAGGTAGGGCTGAGATACAGTTCCTAGGCATGCGTTTTTGGATATTTTAGGAAGCATAGATGACAACATAGGCCATTAATTGGAACACTAGTACATTCTTCTAACTTGGAAAAACATCTTTTGAGTAAAGCTTGTACAAGTATATAGACGTTTTATTAGAGATTTTATCAACTGTAACTTGATAAATTGATGAACAACATACAAATACAATCACGTACTGAGATAGTTAGGCAAAATATACATGGAGTTTCGGGAAAATTTACCCCAAACTCGAGTTCTTATGGACATTATAACTCTAGATTTGTGGTAGCAAATCTTCGGAAAAGGTTTAGACGCTAGTCATCACCTCCTGTTTTACCACCCTGTTTTCCTCTAGATTATGTTCATGGCTCCATGCACGTGGAGATTCTGTAGTCAACAGTGGCCACAAGAGACTTCCCTGTTTCCTCACCTTCCTCACAACTGTCTTTGTGTGCTGCCTAATAACCCCATTGACTGCTTTCAGATAGTTGCTTGAATCGTGGTCTCTGAGGATTGTACCTTCTGAGCCATAGGCGGTAGGGTTGCTTAAGGTTTCCAGTGGGTGGGGAGAATTGAGAAAGGCTTTGAGGGCATTTTGGGTAAAGCTGCATCGGGTGTTTTCAACGGCGTAGAAGGCACTCCCTGGAGGGAGTAAAGGGTGAGGAGGAGAGGACTTTTCATCTGGTTGGAGAATGAATATTTTACCCATCGGAGAGTACAACAATTTCTGCAGAGAGTCATATTAAAAAGGGTTAGATTGCTGGAATGAAGATTCAGAAATGACTTACCTATCTTTAAAGCAAAATGGGTTTCTCCCTATATTTTGTTTAGTTTAATGGCAGGGCTTTTAGGTTGAGGTTTGAATACGCCAGCCTTGATGTCCAGCAAAAAGATCGGAAATATCGAGGGACTCATATGAATCCACGGCTTTAAACATCGAAAGCTCAATAAGATTTCTGAAAATCAGAAATAAAAGAGTTCTGTGAGGATATCTACCTTCTTATTGAGGCATGGGTGGGATTGAAAAGTGCCACACAAGCGCTTAAGGAGTTGGGCGACACTGTTAGGGTAATTGCACGCGAATGCTCTTGGGACGATATCTCTATGCATCATCACAAAGTGAACACGGTCCTCATCCAACCCCAACTCATCAAGAATCCTATGGCCTCCACAGAATACAAATGGCGATCCGAAGGTGACAACTGGCCGCAGAGCAGAGGGCTTGACTACCTTCCTTGTCAAGAGCATCAAGTTAACCAATAGGGAAAGACTACCGCCAAGAGAATGACCCGTGAATTGAAACTTTGCACGTTCCCCAAATTTACGTTTGTGCTCCATGATTTCTGGCATAAATTGCTCGTATATTCCCTTAGCTGCTTCGTAAATTCCTCTATGGACAACCGCATTTGTCCCCTATAAGAAAGACAGATTTTCCTGAATTGTTCTGGCTTTTCCTCAAGGTTTCTGTCTTATTCGCGTGAAAGAACTCTAAGACAAGTGTTTGGAGTTTTACGCTTATGCTTACCTCAAATTTTGTGGGTTCAAAAAAGAGATTTGCGTGCCACGATGCAACAGAGTCTGATCCCTGTAATTTTGGAGAACTAACGTGTTTATTGTATGGCTATACAAATAGGTTTAAGAGAGAAATTGCTGAAATTGATATAGAAGCATAGATATTGAGATATTTATGGATCAATTACCTGGATGATGAATTGACGAGTATATGTGCTCGGATCATCACAAATAAACCATTCACAGGGTGATGAATGAAGTGATTGGAGGTCCTTAGCCGCCTCCTGTTTATCTTTCTCACCTGCAGCTACCACTGCTGTCATAGTCGACGCTGCTGTGACATATGCAGCCACCTCCGATTTGTACACTCGAGGTGAACAACTCCCTCCCTCCTCTTTTCGGTACGCTTCGTTGCCATAGAAATCCCTGTCATCTCCTCCTTGTTTGTTTTCGTGGCCAAGGGGTAAAAGGTCGTCGGAGCAAGATTGGACATAAGATGCAGCTGAAGCAGCAATCTCATATGCAACGGCAGGGCAATTTGGACATTTCTCTGCAGATTTCACAGCCTTTTCTCCATTCGACATGATAGTAGCTGAGGAAGCAAAAGGTTCGCGAGTCAAGTCTTGATCAAGTTTGGCTTTTAGTGCTGCTGCCTTTGATTTCTTCTCCAAGGAAGACGTTACAAAGTAGAGGCCATATTGTCTTCTTAAATCCTTGGCCTACATGTTAGCCAGATCAAATTACTTACATATACGCGATAAAAAAGGTAAAGCAAATTGACTAGAAAGTTGTCATTCACAAATATTCTTGTTACCGGCTATCGGTATCTTCTGTTGATGGAGATCATTAGCAGAGACTAGTTCCTGAGGGGCATGAAAAGTGAAATTATTGGATGGAGGGTTCTGTACTAGGTGAGACCATAGGAGGATATTCACTTGTGAGGCTTCAGAATAAACATGTGCTGTAGTTCTATTTGAAGGAGGGAATTAGTCTTCTAATAAATGCAGCAATATTGATAGGTTTAACACGAAACCTACCTCATGGTTCTTGTGACAATCTCTCCTAATAGGTATGATCGAAACTCTACTGATCGGTCTACTATTTAGGGATAGAGGAATTGAAATGCTAGATCATTATGGTCCTCCTAATTACACCTGACAAGTAGATTCAGATTAGAATTTTTGAAAAAGAAAACTAATCCAGAACAGGGGGGCTGCTCTCCCCCTTGGGGGAGCAGCGTGCTGCTGCCCCCGTTTTTCGGGCCCGTCCCGATCTCGCTCCGATGATCCGAATCGTTCACTTTGTAGAGCTCGTCGAGCAGAACGACTATGCAAAAAATCAGCTTAATTGGATATCATTAAGTGCTTGATCGGAGCCTTTTTACTTTGAAAAGAATGGATCCGAAACACTGGATCAAATCCATTATTCCCAATGGACCAAGAGTTATATAGGCTCCGATCAGGCACTTAATGATATCCAATTAAGCTGATTTTTTGCATAATCGTTCTACTCGACGAGCTCTACAAAGTGAATGATTCGGATCATCGGAGCGAGATCGGGACGGGCCCGAAAAACGGGGGCAGCAGCACGCTGCTCCCCCAAGGGGGAGAGCAGCCCCCCTGAGTAATCCTGAGGTGGAGGGATTTTGGGAACGGAGGGTGTTCTGATTTCAAGTTTAAGAAGGACAAAGTGGCACTGCATCATTCTGTTTGTGAATATTGTCAAGTACAGTACTTTCTTTGTATAGTATTACTCTGAAGACAAAAACGTACCTCGATGTCCGGTATGGCATATGCCATGTTGCAAAGGAAGGCCAGTTGAGAGAAACGCTTAGCATCGGACCAAGGAACTTGAACCAACAACCTCGAGAACGACTCAGAATCAATTTTCGTATTCCCCTCTTCTTCTTCTTCGTCGCTATAGTCCGCTTCACAGCCACCCTCATGATCTTCATCCCAATCTTGATCAATCACTCCATCACTGTGAAAATTATCTTTCTGTTGCCTCTCTCTCCAATGACTCCGAATCTCCACTATCCTTTCAATCCAATTCACTCTCTTCTTCATTTCCGCTTCATCTTCATCATCGCTCTCGAACAAGTTCTCCTCCGGCATAGCTGTCATCTTAGTCGTGGTCTCTGCCATGTCCATGTCCTTACTCGTGTCCTGATCAAAGAGAAACGATCGGAGAGAGTTTGGGAAAATTGGTCCTGCTAACTTGAAATTGAAAAACCCCATTGATTGGCTGTTTTTCATCTGCGGTTCGGTTGTAGAGGCTCGAGAGCGGTTGATGGAGTGGACGATGTGGTTGTCGGAATACGACCTTTTCATTCTGGCTCGGGCACACAAGTCCATGCCAGAAAAAGTCCGGCGAAGGCCATGGTGTTCTTGTAGTGTATCCTTTGCCACTGTGGGAAGTGGAGAGCTAGTGATAGAAAATGAAGTGCATTCCATGACTATATATCCTCACTTTGAAATGCCTGGAAATGAACGATTTCGTTAGTGAAGATCCCTCCCTCCCTCCCACTCTCTCTCTCTCTCTCTCTCTCTCTCTCTCTCTCTCTCTCTTAGTTCGGTGGAATAGTTAATTGAAGAAAAGCAGCGGACTTATAAAGAGGCCATACATGCACCTTGTTTACAACGAGAACATAAATGATGATACCGGTTTACAACGTTCTCTCTGTTGAATTGACTAAGTTATCCATGCATTACATGCTTATAACTGCATATGGATGAGGGTATAACAGTGATTTCACTTATTTCATGGGACAAACCTCCCCAGTGCCAATAAATGCGGCGATTAAAGGCTTGGTTTCATCACACGGTTAATACCAGCATATATAGACCATATTTAAACTTTGACCCTTCAATAACTTATAGTACTATTAAGTAGGGGTGGGTGTCATGTGGTGTTATTTTCATGTAGAAAAAACTTTGAAGACTTAACTGACTTGTTAAACGTGTGAGCTATGCCGATCCTAATGATCCTCAAACGTCATGTTAGTAAATCATATCAAACGGGCTGGGACATGATTGGCGTGGTTGTATGTTAAAAAAATATCATGAGTCATGACACAATCTGGCGTGATTGCAAGTAAAAAAAATGTCATGACAAAATCGAGCTTGATATGGTAGTCGTAGGCGCGCGATCTAAGGGTTGCATTCCTCCCAATGGGAGGAGTTGTCCATTTTCTATGCAATCTCTAGCAAATTCCTCAAACTTCAAATATTAAAGATTTGAAGGTTTTTATGCTTTTTACATACTCCAATAGACTTTTCAAACTCCCATCTTTCCATTCAAATTTTATTTCTTACCCTTCAAATGACAAACTAGTACAGTATTATTTATTGCATAAAACTTCCACTTTAATTCTTATATTGTGTACTGGTTATCATTTTTTATTGCAAAAATATTGTTTGAAGGGTCATGTTTAAATAATCTACTAGAGTGCACCATCAAAAGTCACCATTCAAATTGTTTGGTATACTCCAATGAGGTAGCAAAGAACACTTTTGTGTTTAAAATTGACGGATCTGCCAAAAAAGATGCTCTTAAGGAGACTATATATTTAGTTATTTTTTGTTAAAATATGGGTGGTATATTCACCTCGTTCATCATTTTTTAGAACAAAAATATTATGAGAGACCTACGACTCAGCAAAAGCCTAGACAACCAAGTAAAAGTGGGAGTGCCCTTAACAATATTGAGGTTAGCCTCATCAAATACAGTAATCTACTAGTAGAGTGCACCGTCTAAAGAGTCAACTCTTATTTCCCGCTCTACTCTCATTTTGAGTGAGTTTTTGGTTAAACTTCTAGTTAAATTTTGTACCTTTTTATTTCATCTTATTCCTCTCAATGAGAGAAATTAGTAAAATAATAATAATAGGGACCAAATTCGAAGAAATTCGCCAAAGAAATATTTTGTTTGTATAATCTTATTGCTTTAGTTTTGTTTGTGCGGTAAGTCGATGAAGGGTGAAACTTATTCATAGCTCAACCGTGAACAAGTTGTTTATGTTAGCAACATATCGCGACTGTCCAAAAGTATTATGCGACGGTCCAAAAGTATTATGGACTGTCCGAATTTTAATGAAAGTTTAACTCTTTTCCGAAATTTTTTTATTTATATCCGGACCGTTCAAAATATTTTTAAACGGTCGCAATTGCCTCCGTAAACAACTATTCATGACTCCAACGTTAAAAAATTTTCTCGTCGATAAAATGACAGCTGCTGGATACTAAGAGCATCTCTGATTCAATACTCTATTTTCACCTCCATTTCTCAATTTGAGAGTATCAAAATAGTACATCATATTATACCAAACAAAGGGGTTTTGGAGGAATTTTTCTATAACTCCAATGGTCCAACCCAATACTCTTCTATACTTCACTTTCCTCCAGAACTCGTATTCTTGGATTCCAACCTTTATTGAAAATATTCAACAGCGATCTTATTTTACAGGTAAAGTGAATATTTTTTTAATGGTACTAATTTTATAAAGAAGAAGAAGAAGAAGAAGAAGAAGAAGAAGAAGAAGAAGAAGAAATGCACACGTACACTCTAATTTGATGAATATGTGATTTGAAAAAGGTGATCGAGTAGCGAAATGGAAGAGATCCTCCATAATTTTCTACACTCATCAAATCCCATATATCCTCCAAGGAAGAGGAGGAGGATTGGGTGGAGAGTTCTCCACCGTCGCGTTCGTTTCTCTTCCGAATTTTTAAAAGAAATGGAGATATAGAGAGCAGGGGTTGACGATTTCGCAATAACAAAAACATCAAAAAGAGATCGAATAGAATTAATGTCAATTGTCAAACAATAGACCTGAAAGCAACAGAGAATGTGATGTTACAGATTGTGACTTCTCCATATATACACGAATATGCGCAATGGTAGCTGTATGGACAAGTTCAAGTACTTTTGAGGGTATATAAACCATATGAATGTAGGCCAAAACACAAGAGAGTTGGTGTCCTAATGCGGAGTTGTTAGATACGTACCTAGCAGAGTTTGTTGGACGTCTCCAGATTCGCAATGTAGAAATTGAAATGGCAAATTAAACTGCAATCAAATGATCACGACATATACCTGGAAATTATTAATTTCAACAACGATCGCGTCCAATTTGATTAATCATGGAATCGCTTCGCGGGAGGACGAACCACACGGTGGAGATCGCTTCTCGATCTCAAGATGATGATAGGTGCGTTAACTCCATAGGTAGCTCATCACATCCACATCTCGTGCAAATCAGAGAGAGAGAGAGAGAGAGAGAGGCTAGTGGTCTGCTGAGAAAGCCCCCATCAGCGGAGACATCTCGCAGCAGGAACGTAACAGATCCACACAATGTAATGCACACACATAAATAACAGATTCTTCTCTCTCTCTCTCTCTCTCTATAACTTTATATATATACAGAGACCGATTTGTGCACACGTAAATTAAAGCTCTCTCGGACTAAGTATATATATAAAATAAATGCACATCAGTATATATACTCTCTCTCATGGTTCCCTGCATTCGCCTTATATATATATATATATATATATATAAATATATATACTGCGTGAAACAAATGAAGAAGGTAATCACAAAACCAGCATGAGGAGGAAGGAAGGGGAATCTAATCACGTGTCTCTCCCCTCTCTCTCTCTCTCTCTCTCTCTCTCTCCGAATCTACCTATTTTCACTGGACACAATTGCCCCTTGTGTTTTTTGTTTTTTTTTAGTAAGAGTGTAATTAATTTCCCACAAGTAGGTAGGAAAAAAGAAGATTTTTGGTTTTGTTATTTTGGGCAGGAAATAAACAAACGTTTTGGGCATAGTCACAAGACGTGGGGAGACTTTAGTCGTTTTGAAGAAAATGACTCATCAATTTGGTTCAACCAAATATATATTTATTACTTGGTGGTTATATATAGTAATTAACGAATTTATTTTTCTGATCAGATCTAGTATTTGTTTTACTTCTCAGAATCATTCCCATTACTTAACGAAAGTAAATTCCTGTGGGTAGATGAGCTAATCAAGATATGGTCGTCCAAGAGTGTGAGCTTGATATTTGCATTTATTAAGGACAAAGAAAGAAGGGGGGGAAAAAAAAGGCAAGTTGATAAGTGGCTCATTATAATATGGATTCTATATTGATATATATACACATGCACATATATTTATATGTATTTGTGGTAAATTGCACGTTATATTGAAGAGAGCACCACCAAACGATATTTAAGCCTCCAGATTCTTCACACTTTCCAAACTCTTATAATTTCCTCTCAACTCTTTTAATTTTTTTTAAAAATTTTTTGATGATCGGAAGTTTGTGTCAGTTTATCATGTGTAACTCAATTAATCTCAAAGCCTTAAATTTAATAACCAAACAAACCTCCAATGAGTACAAGTATTTTTCCGTAGAGATGGGGATTGAACCTGAAAGCTTGGGTGGTAAACTACTTAATTGTTGTAATGCTTGTTGAGAAATCGGCCAAAACCACAACACACAACGGGAAGAACAATAAAGAAAAAAGAATGCAAATGACAAAGACAGAACGTGGTTCTGTGGTTGTGTAATTAACTAAGTACATACATAGCTAACATCATCTTTCACCATGTATGAATGGAGTACCACTTACAGCGAATGTAAGATGTATTTATAATTAGCGTTTACGTTACCCATTATCGTGATACCCTGCTAAATATGGGTTTAGAGGGTGCTGCTCTTGAGCTCCAATATAGTCACCAAAGCCACAATTCAAAGTTAGAACCAGGCTTCACAAACTCAACAATACTTCACTCAGCCAACTTAACTAATTTTCTAACATTAAGGGGTTAGTCTAGTGGTCAATGCCTGAAACTTAGTCATTTGCTCTCTCTTATGATCTCAGATTTGAAACTTTTCAAGTGCTATCAACTCCTCTAAGGCTAGTCCAAATGGAATATTTGCTCCGGCTTCATGTGGTGCCCCCGCTAGTGGATGGATAGATTTATGCATGGTCTTCCAAAGTAGTCGAGGTGCGCGTAAAAAAAAAAAAACCTAGTTTTCTATGTTCAGCAAAGTAACACTAGGTTAATGGTAATCATTAGGTACAGTGCCGGCCCCGACATTTGGGTTGCCCCAGCCCAACTTCATGCTTTGTTGCCCACTTACTATTAAATTATACAAAAAAATACAAGTACAAAAAAAAAATCATAATTACATTGTTTTTTAACTTTAATAACATCCAAAAAAAAAATTAACATCAAAATGTAAACCCTGTTTATGATACTTTATGTTTAGCATGATCTGAATTAAAGAAAACAACTTCTCCTAGCATTTTTGGAAGCAAATTTCTCAATTCAGTCAACGTATTTTACTTATCCAGAAACTTAGAGTCGTTCCGCTAACTTTTATTTGTTTGTTTTTTTGGGCTTTATAGTTGATGGAGTATATGTTTGAAAAACATAAGAAGTTAAAAAAAGTCTCAAATGCTCAGAAATACTCTTAGTAGAATTGCACCTCATTTTCAATTGATATCATAGCTAATCTCTTTAATTTCTTTTGCGAAATGGTAGTTCGAAGATAAAAATAAAAACCGTGATAGCTTCTTGGATTCTTATGTTATGTCTTGAGGCTGCATTCTCTTGAATTTAACTTAAATCTGAAAGTTTTGTCTTTATTTGAATTTTTTCGCATTGGTTATTTCTCAAAATACTTGGGTAAAAGTAAAAAAATTTTTTACTTTTCCGATTCCTCTTGTCGAGACGAATCAAAAACTTACAAAAGTTTGGTGCGAAATTAACAAATGTGAAAAAAATTCAAATAAGAATAAAACTCGTAGATTTAAGTGAAGTTCAAGAGAACACATCCCGACTCTTGCCCATTTGCAAGTTTGTCAGCTTCATGGGATATTCCTGTAAATCAAACGAGTGAGGGGTAGTTTAGTCTTATTAAATGAGGCAGTTGAGATATATTTGTAAAGGCGTAGAAGGGGTCGGGGGTTACTATGGTAAGCTCGGAAGAGTTGTGGTGCCAAATGTGCGGTTGCATGGGGACTAAAGCACCACCAGTCGCCACCGGGGGTGGTGCGCGCCTCTAGTTTCTGCTGTTTGTTTTTCTCTCTCTGCCCCCCAATTCCGGTGGCAAAGGGCAAAAAAACTGGTGGAAAGTTTTCAGCTGCTTGGAAATGGAATTCTCCTCTCTTGCATGCCATGTGTGAATCACAATTAAAATTGTCTTTTTATGAAAGGTGCATTGTATGGCTCTTTCATGAATTGTTATATATAACGCCCTTTGCATATATACTTTTACAGTGTGTTTAATTTTTTAATTTTTTTTTTACACAAGTGGAAGGGCAGATATAGTACTCTGTCACCTCCATCACGGATGTCCATCACCACACCATTATTTGTAGAAGATTCCATTGCACTTGCGTTCGGTCCGAAAATAAAATCTCACCACGTGTAAGTGATATTAGGAGTATGTTTAGCCCAATAAAAACCGAGGAGATCGACTTGAACTTGGGCCTCGTCCAATTATAAGTCCTGAGTTTCCACCACTTCCCTTGGTAAATACTTTTACCACGTGTGCGCATACACTAACAGGAATATTAATTATACCATTTATATATCTTGTAGCCCTAGCTAGCTCATATAATCCTCCAATAGTATTGGTGATTATTAATTGTTGTAAAACTATATATGACTGCCTTTTCTTTTTCTTTTTTTCTGATAAAAAATTCGATGACTGTAAAATCTTATGCCATTTGTCATCACATTACATACTTGTGTTTTTATAATATATATTCCTCCCTAGCTTCTTAATTACCTCCTCTCCTCCATTTCAAAATGTACCTAACAGGCTATAGGAGGAGAAAGCCTAATTAACCTTGGTTATAAGATCTCTTAATTATTCTCATGCACGGTCCAGCTCCTCTCCTATTGTATTATAGTCTATTTGGTTGTACTAAAATTAATCTAGCTCGCAATCAAATTAAACTCATTTAAGTCCACTAGTTTTTTGTAACCTGGCATGCATGATGCCATGTGCTGGCTTTTCAGCCTCTCAATCCTTGAGAAATTATATCACTCCAACACTTTGATGCACAAAATACTACGTAAATTATCTGCCAAAGTTACAAACATAGGCACGGACGCACAGATTCAAACATAGATGTGTTTGATCCGTTTGATGCACGTGGGGTCATCACAGCATTTATAAAATCCTCATCAGATCCACATATATATGTTTGTAGAGAATATAAGTTATTCAATCTCACACGTCTGCCTCGACAATTTATGGTTGAGATATGTTTTTAAACTTTGACCGGTAATAAATATCTTTGACCAGTAATAGTTTGTTTTTAATCCGGATCGTCCAAAACACTTTTGGATGTGCGAGATTGAGCTCCGTAAAAAGTATTATTGACTTCTCGACGAGCGCGTGAATAAGTTATTCTCATGTTTGTATGTAGGCACAACTTTAAAGCATTTTGTTCCCTCCAAATACTCCCTAAATTTGTCTTGGTCGTCTTTGTGAAATTTCTTCTTCGCCACTTGTTCTTTTTTAGCAGTTTCGATCACCAAGTGCCCAATTCAATAGCCCATCGATTGAAGATCACAGAATAGCATGTCACGGATTGCTAAGGCCCATTGGGCCTTGGGTCAGCTTTTGCGACACTGTTTGGCAATCGCAATTACCACCGTCCTGCTGGGTGGGTCCTTTTGTGTATATTATCTGGGCAGGCCAAAATAAAATGTCTATCTAGATATGTTAAAAGTCACGTTCCTTTATTCGAAATCAATCAACACACATGATCGCGACACATTTTTATATATATTGACCAAAATAAGTTTCAATTCTGTGCGCCATCTCGTTTTTTTCTAAGTTGATTGTGTCCGGTAGGCCCCGTTGGAAAGTGATTAGAATTTCTTATTGGAGTCGGTTTAGGCTTATATGACTAGATTAGAATTCTATTCCAAGTCTGTTTAGGTTTATTTAGTTCTAAATTTATTATAAATAGGAATCTTGTGGGTTCCTAGGGTTTATCCCTTTTAATTGGATCCAGTAAGGGAAAACTCTTTAAAGTCTTATTATTGTGAAGTTCTTCATTCATTTTGTTGTTGGGGCTTGATATTAGGATTTTAAGTTGTCTTTTTTGGGTTTCACCAAGGGTCATGTGCTCCCTTTCGGGTTTCATAAGAGATTTATCCTTGAATATCGTTTGGTGCTTCAAGGAGAGTCACGGGTATAATCGGCTCTTTCTAATATGTGCTCGTTCATAGTGATTAATCCTCTTTCACTCTTCATCCGTGGAATACAATCTTGCTTTGTGCTTGAGTGGAATCACACGTATATCTTTGTGTCCTTATTTTGATCGCTTGTTGGCCGGCTTGTTTATTCTCTACTTTGTGGCTGTCATAATAGGCCCAAAAATAGTTCACAAAGAATCCAACAGCACGGTCTTATCCAACTTGTAACCCTATTATTATGCTATCTTCTTCCCGAAATGATTAAAAAGCTAAATGAGCACTAGCTAGAATGGATATATACACACACACAGAGAGAGTCATGATCAGGTCAGGAGGTCAGTTCCCCATTTTTCACATTTCCAGATCGAATTTTGACGATTCAAGCCGCTCAAAGTGATACATGATTTTAAGGGTGCCCCCTAGAAATCAGCAAAAAAAATGACCTGGAAAGGCTTGATCCGAACAGTTTTTTATTGAACGGTTTAATAAAAAAAATTGCTCAAATCAAGCCCTTCCCGATCATTTTTTTTGCCGATTTCTCGCGAGTACCCTTAAAATCACGTTCGGAACACATTGAGCGGTTCGGATCATCGAAATTCGATCGGAAAAGGGAAGGTGCGGACGGGTGCAGACGGGAAGGGTGTGGATAGGAACTGTATATATATACACACACGTCGGAAATTAGAATGGAGATATGTAGAACAACACCTACATGTGGGAATGGGTAAACAAATTGAACTTGACGCCAGAAATAGCAATGACTACGTACAATGGATAAGATCGATTATGGAAATAAAGAATTTCTTCAGCTTCTTTATCTATCCAAACAAATATACATGGACGGAAAGCATATAGCGTAGGGATCTCGCATGTACACGTAAAACAAGATTACTGGGGATGGAATACATCATTTTCCCAAAATCTTTACTAGCAATTCAAGATTAACCGTTTGTCCTTTATGAGATTGCATATTCGATCGAATTCTATAAAGGCTAGTTAAACATTTGAAAGTTGAAACATTAAGGTCATTGAAGAATTTGTCCGGTTATTAATTTCAAAACCCCATAATCAATTTTGTATACATCAATGAAAGGTTAACGGAGGAGTTAATTAGTTAGGGCACAGGGAATCCAAAAGCTGTCATAAGTACTCTTAACTTCAAGAGCCTCTAACGAAGCTGGAACCTTGATCTCTATTGTAAGATGATCAGGAAATAACCGCTGCGACAAATACTGAAAGGAAATCCAACCCTTTTTTTTATTTTATTTAGTGTGGGATTCTGTCAGTTGGAGCAAGGTGGAGGGCACTTTTGGCAACCAATGCGACAGGAACAATGAATATGGCCTCAAGATTGAATCTGATTCCCATCTTTTTTAAATATATATGAAAAATTGTGTCCTTAAACGCATATGTGTAGTTAATTAGATACTCTATTATTTTTGGTAGGTATGATTTGAGAGAGACATTTCGTTCACTAATACTAAGTCCTTGCGGCAGGTTATCATCATTTGATTCATTTCAGGTCGGATCATCAACATAAGATTTGTAGTACCCTTTCTTGGTACAAAATGGAGTAAATTATTCAGTAAAATTGGTAATTCTAAGATAAGATATCATCAAGTAATGCTTCAACACGCTGACGCATCATAATTAAAGATTCATATGAATTATACTCATTGATGAAGATGTCCAGAAGCACCGAATAACTCGTTATGAATTGGTCTCAATACTTTCGTTTGTATTACTACCTCTCTTTTCGGTTTCATGCCTCATTAATGTTGGATATGTCCAAAAACTCTTAAATTATGTTAGTTAGTATGACGTATGTAAAGATTGGACTCATTTCTCGAAAGGCCTATCACCGTTTGCTTGGTTAGATACGAAATGTGTTATATTTAGGATCTTATAAGTCGAGTAATTCCATGAATTTCTAATGAGGGGTTTATCAATACTCCATTTTATCAATACATCAGACATTTTAAATAATGGTAAGATATCTCTTACGGCATCTCCAATGCATGTTACACATCTCCATGTTTTCCCTTCAAATCTACTTTTTCAATTCTCTATTTTATCTTTATGAGGGTGAATAGTGACACAAAGACACGGAGTGTCCTATCGACCCTCCAAAATAGAGGGTTGGACTCTATTTTTTCCTCCCAATACAAAGTGTGTCCTCACTCCTCCAAATATAAATAGTAGGGTGGAGGAGTCCACCGCTCTATTTTAGAGGGGTGATGACACATTTCGAATCACTATTAATTCCCATAAAGGTGAAATAGAAGAAAAAATGTGAAATAAAGGATGTGTTGAACTTGTTCTTCCCCTATATTTGAAGAAATAGTGGGATGTTGGATATACTTTCAAGGTATCTCCAATCCACTCTCAATTTCTCCATTTGAGAGTTCTATTTTTTGAGGAAATACGTACAACTCCAACTCATCCTCCATTGGGGAGGATCAAGTTTGATACTCCAAATTCGGAGGATAGGAAAAAAATATAGGATCTCTAAACTTCTTCCAGACCATATTTCTTACTAATGAAGATATCTAAACTCTTGGTTTAAAGGTTGACGAGAGGCCTTACCTTAAAGGCTTCTCTGTTTCACTATTCACCCTTTTAAACTCACTTTATTCATCAAATTAGTTTGATACATTTGCTTTTAATAAAATTTGTGCCAATTAAAAGATACTCCTATTTATAATATCTTTAAAATACTAACAATATTGAATATTTTTTTACTAACGTTAGAAAAATGAGAATTTAAATTTTGGAGGGAATGTGGTGAAGTGGGTTTTTAAAAAGATAGAGGTAGAAATATTAGAGTATTGGGTTGGAGTTAGATTTCCTTCAAAATCACTTTCATAATAAAAAAACATTATTTTGATCCTCCCAAATGAAGAAGAAATGAGGTTAAAAATGGAATAATGGGTTGGAGATGCTTTTTATAAGTACACAATTACAAATACAACTCTAAACAAAAAAACAGAATCAAACCTTTAACTCCTAGGTGCAAGGACTCTAGCAAATTGAGCTAGCCTCGTTGGTCCATTTTGTAAGTTACTAATAATAATATCTCTTGTCTACTTTTTCTTGAGTTTAATCATTCGCACATCAATTTCATGTCTTTAACCGTTAAAAATAAGCTTTCACAAAATCCATTAATCATTCACCTTACCTAATCCACATAATCAAAAAACCAAGCTCACACAAGCCCCCAAATCCAATTGCATCTATATCCTACCCACATTTAGGTTCCGTTCTAGAAACCTTCTAAAAAAATAAGCAGCTTATTTCACATTTTCAAACTCAAAAATAAAGTAAATGAAAAATAATTTTTCTATTGTTTTTGCATTGTATAAAAAATCTCATCGAGATCTTCCAAACAAGATCCATATTGCATATTTTTAGATTTCAATAAGCCCATAATTTTTGAGCTTAAAATTACTTTCTTAAAAAATAAGAATTTTTTTTAGGTTCTGGAACGAAGCCTTAGGGGATGTTTTCGATAGTGAATAAGTTTTGATAAAGAATTTGTTACAATTAAGTTGATAGCTGTTTTCGGTAGGAAATAAATTGTTGAGAATTGAGAAATGTTAAGTTGTTTTCGATAGTGAATAAATTGTAGATGAGTATGTAAGTGAAAAAATTATTGAGAAAGAAGTTGTTGACAAGTTGTTAAGTTAGTGTTAACAAGAAGTTAACATGGTATCAGAGTTGGGTATGCTAAGGATGGGTAGGGTGTGTGTCCCTAGCTTGCACGCAGCAGGTGCTGCCGAGTGACCACGCTGGGCGTGAAGGAGGGTGTGAAAGCGTGAGGGAGTGTGTGAAGCGAAGTCCCACATCGCTTGAGTACCAAAATAATACGAAGAATATATGCGTGAGGGCACCCTCACTTCAATAGCTAGCTTTTGAAGTTGAGTTCTACCCAAGATTATGTAACATCAAAACTTGTTGATTAGTGTGAATAAGATAATAAAATAGGCAACGTTTTCTCACCAAAAATTTAGTGAAAACATGGCCTTAACTGTTATTCTATCTTCTCTTACCCAAGTAAGTACTAAAATATTGAAGGGATCCCATCCAAAAACAGAAATACAAGGTGGAAGAGACACGATCGGTTAATGATTTTAAATTTTAATTATTATTTTATTTTTTACTCTTATTTTTCTGTTTATCTCTCTCTTCAATTATTATTCATATTTTTAATTATTATTGTATTTTTTTCTACACTCAATGATCTATAAATTTAAATTCAAAATCTCAAAACTAACGGGCAAGAAAACGACAAGGTGAAGCTAATGGTGTGGTTGAGATTGTCGTGGCCAATCGGCATTCGCACAAATTTGCATTCAACAGTATTTACCCTCTTGTTTGGGTAGTTGGTATTTTAGTAGGAGTAGTTTAATTCCTACCCCAAAAGGAATACAAAAATGTGTGAACCACAATTTTTCATTAAGCTTTTAAGGAAAATGAACCACCACACAATTGTTTTGGTACATGTTGACAATTTAGGCAACACGTACATACCAATGGTAGTACATAGAAACAAAAATGGCAACTTTAGGATGTAGATAACTATAAAAAAAAAAATACTCCATCCGTCTCTTGTTTATAATCCGGTATTCCATTTTGGGTTGTCCCTTAATAAGTGTCCATTTTATAAAGTTAATGGGTAAAAGTTGGTGAATTATCTATTTTGTCCCTCAAAGTAGATTCTATTTTGAAAAAGTAAGTGAGTAAAAATGTAATGATGATGAGTAAGTAGGGTAAATAGAGGAAAATGTTGATGTGAAAGGTATAATGATGATATCTTTTTAATAAGTTGGAGTTACGAAGCAGGACACTTAAAAAGAGACGGATGGAGTAATAATAATCTCAAGGTGCTAGCTTAGTCCTGAAATATTTTAGGTTCTATTAATTCTTTTGAGGCTAGTTTATACAGAATTTTGCTTCAGATTTAATTGGGCTCCTCATGTGGGAGGTGATATTCGGATCGCATGATTAGTTGAGATGGTCGTAAGCTTACCCAATCACCTAAATTATAAAAAAAAAAAGGGAAAAAACTGAAATGGTCCCTATAGTTAAGTGTTTGTGTCAACTTGTTCCTTATACTTGTAATTAGCTCGATTTACATTCTATACTTTCCATTTTGTTCCAACTTGGTCTAATTACTAACCGTCGTTGGTCTTTTTAACAGCAAAATCAAATGGCCCTTTATTTGGGAGTTAAAACAGTAATTCTCTCATTCCCCTCTTGCCCTAATATTCGGGGTGTGCACGGGTCGGGCGGTCGGGTTTGACCTCTGATCCCGACCCGACATGGGGGTAACAAATGTTTTAGACCCACAAACCGAACCGAAAAGGGGTAAGAACCGTTCGTGAGTCCGATTCTTTACATTGGGTCGGGTCGGCTCTGACTAAAAATCCAATTAATCTTTATGAATTGATCGGGTCAGGTAAGAAACACACCAACCCGGACCTCAAACTAAAAATATGATTTTTAACAGAAAATGAACCCGTACCCATCCAAGGTACATGTTCGACCTCGTCCGGGACTCTTCTGGTCGGGTCAGGTCCGCGGGTGGACGGATTTTTTGCAAAGGCCTACCTAATATACCTCTGAACTAAGACACAGTTCATTCTTCCATTCTCCATTGATAAGGAGGCACCTGAAAAGAAATTTGGTTATAGTTTTCTGCAAAAAGTTGCCCTCTAAGTCAGCATTTTCATGGTCAGCTATTAAGCAACATAACCACTGGTATTGTCTACCAGTTTTACTTGTGGACAAATACTGAGATGTCTTAGTTTTCTGCATAGTACTAAAAATGGATATAAAACCATGTCCAAAAGTCACAATATGATATAGATCCAAAAATCACAACATGATAAAGAACCATGTCCAAAAGTCAGAATATTACATAAACTCAGGGGTTGTTCGGTTAAATAAGTCAAATGACTTATTTTTTAGTCCTTATTCAATTTTTTTCACATTTGTTAGTTTCTTTGTCATTTTTTTTTGGAATTATTGCTTCGTCATGATGAGAGAAATCTAAAATGTAAAAAATTACTATCAAAATCCAATTTTTTTGAATAAAGAAGAAAAAATTGGCTTATTGGTTTAGTTTTGTCTTTATTTAAAAGGACTAACGGCGAACTACCGGCAGTTAGCAATTGGACCAAATTGGAATAAAATGAAAAATACAGAGTACAAATCTAGCCAATTACAACTACAGGGACTAAGTTGACACAAACATTTAACTATATGGACGATTTCGATTTTTTTCCCAAAAAAAAGAGAAGATATTGATATAAAAAAATGAGTCCTACTATTGGTACTGACAAAATGAGTATCAATGGGGTACCGCCAGGCAGCGGGGTCCACTTCTGATCTTGCACGGATAATTAACTGTTGAATATTTTTTTAAAAAAAAATGAGTGGACTTGTGAAAAATCAGATCAATATGTGTTGGGGATCGATTCAATGTTCTCATTTTTCATTTGGATTACAAGAGCTTTATCTCTTTATCATATTTAAAAAAAAAAAAAAACAAGATTGTTTAAATTTATAGGACAAAATCTCCTTCTTCTTTTTTTTTTCCTCCAATACTTAAACTTGTATCCTAACACTAATATCAATTTAGTGGAATATAGTATACCATGTGACTACGACACCCTAAATGAAAGAGTGATCCTGTAATCTGAATAAAAATTGAGAAGATTAGATTGCTCACCTACACATATCGAATTAAGCTGATTTTTTTACGAGGCCCCCTCATTTTTTTAAAAAAGTTTATTGAACAACTCGGATCATCTGTGCGGGATCCAGAATGGGACCTCACATGCCCGTTGGTACCTCATCGGTACTCATTTTGCCAGTAATCTTAGCATTTTCATATAATTGCTGAATTTTGTACATATTGTGTAGCATTAAATTTGCACAAAAAAGTGCTACGTCAATGACGTAATAAATAACTGGCTTGAGAAGCCCAGCTAGCACAATTGGCTTTCTCACCCTCCCCCAACAGCGGCGGCGGCAGAAGTTCGAGCCTCACGAGAGGCGTTGTCGTGGTTACTAACATTCCGCTAATTGTTGCTGATATATACAATATTAAAAAAAAAAAAAGGTACCCCGTAATAAACAAACACAAAAAAAAAATAAAATCTAGAGATAAAATATTCACGAAATATAGAAATTACTAAAAACTGATCATGTGTATAGTATGCTTTCATCATGTTTTACACTACTAAAATTAAAAAGACACTCCCTGGTCGGTGCATGTTAAGTAAGCTGGACCCCACACGCTTAATGCCCACCCCTCCCCACTTAAACCAATATCGACGGTTCATCTTCAGTCCACAACGGTTCCAATTAATCTGTCACCACGGTAACGATCACAGCCCGTCCTGTTAGTGTGTTTCTCTCTTTTACTCCTACCAATAAAAGCAACGCGGGGATAAAATTGTTTAATACTGTAGTATTTTTTCTTAATCGGCAGAATTGCTTTTCGGGCATAGCGCTGTCGGCGGATTTTATCAGAACTAGATTAGATCTTTTTTTTACCTCTCTTTTTCTTCCCCAAAGTCAAAACTCAAGCTGATGAACTGAACCACATATAGAGGGAGAGAGAGAGAGAGAGAGAGAGAGAGAGAGAGGTTACGGTTATCTGAATCGGGAGAAGGCGTGGATTTGAAGCGGTTGGAGATAATTGTGGTGATTTTCATTCTTGCAGAGAAATACTAACAATAATGGAAATTCATGAGTACATAAGGAGGCACCACAAGCACGAGATTAACGAGAATCAGTGCACGTCCGCTCTTGTCAAGCACATCATAGCCCCCGTTGATCTCGTATATCCCTCTCTCTCTCTCTCTCTCTCTCCTCCATATATGAAGGCGTGAGTGTGTGTACGGATGTAGATACAGACATACATGCATGGATTAGGCAATTGAGTGTGCGATTTGCTGTTTATTTTAATTTGTTTGATTTGCGGTTAACTGCGTGGAACGAATTGTTGTGATGGGATCGAGAATTGGATTCAAGTCGTTTCGTCTGTTTGGGTATTTGTTTGAATTCGAGTTTGATATTTCGTTTTGCGAATTTAAAGCCATGTCTTGTGATGCGGTTTTAAGTTCATCCCTTTATAGCACCTGAAAGAGGTTCATATATGGAGGACTGGTTTTCTGAATTGATGATCTTTATAGACTATATTGTAAATTGAGCTGGAGTATATGTGTGGTTGCCGTCAATTTTCAAGGAAATTTAAGGAATTGAAGAGTTTGACATTTGGAAGTGAAAAATTGGAGTCAAACGGTGTAAATAAATTGTTATCCTTCGATTCTTTAAACATAGTTTTCTAGGCCAATTATCGGAATAGTGGTCATCTAGAGCCTAGAGGTTATTCAGTAGTTTAAAAAGTTTGTTTAGGTTATTATTTTCTGATCTAGATTTGAGATACTACACTCCATTCAATTCGTTTGGTTTTGTTTTGTTTATGAAGGTGTTTGTTTGAATTTGAGTGTGAGAGTTCATTTAGTGAATGTAAAGGCATGTCTTGTGATGTGGTTTTTAGTTCATCCCTTTGTAGCACCTAAAAGAGGTTCATATCTTGAGGACTAGTTGTCTAAATCGGTGTTATATATTCTTGATGGTAATTTGAGCTGGTCTATATGTTTGTGGTTGCCGACAATTTTTCAAGGAAAGTTACGGATCTGAAAAGTTTGACATTTGGAAGTTAAAAATTGGAGTTAAAAGGAGTTGAAAACTTTTTTTTTTTTCCCTTCTGTAAACATGGGTTTCTTGGCAATTTTGGGAATGGTGGTCATCTAGATGTTTTTTAGTGGTTAAAAGTTTTTTTGTTCTTTCTTTCTTTTCTAGGGAGATGGAGTTTTTCTTATGAGGAACTATTTTCTTTGGTTAGGTTTGGTCGTTGGTGAGGCGTTTCGATCAGCCACAGGGTTACAAACCCTTTGTAAGCAAATGCACCATGCAAGGTGACCTTAATATCGGAAGTCTCAGACAGGTGAATGTGAAGTCAGGGCTTCCAGCCACCACTAGCACCGAAAGGTTGGAACTGTTTGATGATGAGGAGCATATCCTTGGAATGAGGATTGTTGGTGGTGATCACAGGCTGAGGGTATGGTTTTTTCTCTTTCTTCTTTTTTTCTGTGCTTCCCCCTGCAGCCTGCCTTCGTTAAACTGAGTATGGAAAAAATTTTCTGCCATGTTTTGACTGTAAATTTTTTGTTGCTGTTTTTACTTTTTAGAGAGTTAGAATCATCTATTGCTAAGATGAATGCCCTAAATTTTGTTTATGTTCACGGGATTGATAATACACAAAGTCTTTGGGCCCATGTAATCGGTAGGCTTGATAATGTGGGGCTATGTAAGCTCCTAGGAAGAATAATTGTACCTGGTTGATAGATTAACGATAAGAGGATATGTCGTCCCCTCCAACGACTGTTTTGAGTGGACGCCGGACCAATCATGGCTCCACTTTTACAACCATTAAAACATAGGAGTATTTGATTTAACAACAAAATTTAATCAAATCATGAACCTGTTTAATCTGAAAAGATGTTGCTACTTTTCTCCAAGTTCTCTTAGACAAGCATTAGTCAAAACAGTTACTGATATGTTTCCTTGGGGAATATGGATAACTGCCATTGTAGAACTTAACCCCCATCTCCCGATGATGGGCCATCCTTTGATACACTGTTCAAGAATACCATTGTCGTTTGCCATAATTTTGTGTTTCACTTAGATGATTAGGTAAGAAGACTAAAGACGTACCTACTTCTGATTGGCTCTATCACCGTTATAGTTGTGTATTTTTATCTTAGTTACTGGCTTTCTTTTGTTTTGATGCTTCCAATCGTGCAGTTGTTGAGGAACGCCAAACTTATGGGGTTTTTGTTTACGTTATTTTGCAGAACTACTCTTCAGTCATTACTGTCCATCCTGAGATAGTTGATGGCAGACCTGGGACTCTTGTGATAGAGTCATTTGTCGTGGATGTACCTGATGGGAACACTAAAGATGAGACATGCTACTTCGTTAGGGCCCTTATCAACTGCAACCTCAAATCTTTGGCTGAAGTCTCAGAGAGACTGGCTGCCATTCACGAAGAGTCCGGTATCGTTACTCGAGTCCGAGTTTGCGAGTGAGAAGGATTTAAAAGTATTTTGGTCCCTGTCTGGCGAGGTTTCAGTTGCCCAGAAGATTTGTAGACATTGGTTGGGGCAGATCTTTCTCTTCCTCAAAAGTTTTGACCAGTCATGCTTGTAGTTCTGTCATTTTTCTTCATCATCATACTCTGGACAAGCACGTCTGATAAAACTCAGGTCTCTTCCACAGTTGTGTATTGGGCCTTGAGCATGGTGTATTAAGTTATTGTAATGTAATTTGTATATAAATGTTTACGGTGTGTTCCCTATGGACTGGATTTGTATTGGTATTGCGTTCCTTCTGTTGTCACTTGCCCTGGACTCAATTTCAAAATGTACTTGCTTCAGTTTTCAACCGATGAACATAAAAACCTATTGCACAAAGCTGCCACATACAGTAAGGTATGCAAGAGGTTTGAAGTCCATGTATGTTACAAGTTTTGTTTTATGAAGTATGTGTGTCATGTCCTTTGCTTTACCGGATGTGCCCTTGCCGATGGGGTGCTAATAATCGGCCGGGATCCCAATATATGTCAACATGAGTACGATAAAATCAAACGTATGATGAAATAATATAACCTTTCAGTTTCACTTTAGTTCGGTCAAATAAATGGGCTCCATCATGTTGGGCATTTGCATTTATACGTAATTTATGGAGTGTCTCTAACATCAGTAAACAAAATGCACATACTACATATTGTAATGCAACTGTTTCTGCTGACAGTTTTAAGAGTTTTGAGATAGCAATATCAATAACTTGACTCTTATTCAACTTAATTCAAGGAAACTGTCCAAGCAGAAGTGATTCAATCCTACCCTGGCTCCCACTTAAACATGATGGAAAGTAGATTTAACTCTTCCCTGTTGTTGGCAGATAAGATATAGGCAGGAGCAGAAAATAAAAATTAAAGTGCATTTTCTCCTCTTTCCTCTTGGGTTCGGAAAAGGAAAGAAAATAAATAGGCATTCGGTAAATACTTCACGAATTGTTCATTATCCGCAATGAGTCTTGAAAGTACTTGTGTTTTGATTGATAAATACAAGATCCAGACACGGCTTAAAACTCCAGGCCTCTTCGATATGCTAGACAGTGTAGGTGTCTTCATATTTATGACCTTACTATCTTCAAAAATGCCTCACAATCCCCACCCTTTTGCATTGACAGCTCTCTTGCAGACAATCATCTAAAACTGATGGACAACAATTCTTCCTTGGCATCCCCTTTCTGTTTGATAATTTTCCACCAACCTCACCAAATCCACCTACTTGTCACCATTGAACACGTAAAACAATGCTCATAAACTCCACAGTTCTTCCCTCACTACCACAAGTCATTGCAGGAACATTTCCCCTCTCTGAAGTGGTGAAACCGGACACCATCTTTGAGGAAGATTTCACGTCTTCTTAGCATGGAGGTATACTTGGCTACTGTATGACAGTCGGAACAGACTCTCGTGTTCTGGATCACCCTAATAGGTGAAGAGCTTCTCGTCTTTAGCAGTCCATATGTAATGGCCAATTTTTCAGTGTGAGCAAGCAACAACTTCTCCTTTTCGTCATAATCAATATCCTGGATTATGCATTTCAGATCTGGGATGTAACCCGAACTTTTCATTTCTGAAATCAACTGATATAACTCGAAATATATCTCTCCTTCATCTGGGTGAGCTTTTCCTTTGGAATAGAATAAGTGAATTTTCGCATTGATTTGTATCCAACTCCATTGCCCCAGTGTCGCCATTTTCACACCCATCAAATCTCTAATGTTGTCTACATCCTCCCATCTGCCCGAAGCTGCATACAAGTTCATCATCAGTAAATAATTGGCAGGGTTATGTGGTTCTAACTTGAAAAGGTTTTTTGCTGCAATTTCCGCAAGTTTTAAATTTCCATGGATTCGGCATGATCCAAGAAGAGCGCCCCAAACATTGGCATCTGGCGTTATAGGCATCCTTTCAATAAAGTCCCAAGCTTCATCAAGATACCCACATTTTCCAAGAAGATCAACCATGCAAGAGTAATGCTCAATTGTGGGGATTATGTTGTGATCTTCCTTCATACTGTCGAAATATTTCCATCCTTCATTTACTAGACCTGAGTGCTTGCAACCGGAGAGGAGAGCTGTGAAGGTTATAGCATCAGGCTGAATACCCGCTTCTTGCATTTCATTGAAAAGTAAAATTGCCTCTTTTCCTTGGCTGTAGATTGAAAAACCCATGATCATGCAATTCCAAGAAGCCAATGTTTTGTCTTGGATTTTTCCAAAGACCTCGTAGGCACTCGCAAGGCTGCCACACTTAGCGTACATGTCAATTAGAGCTGTATTTACATATACCTCTTCCATGAAGCCATTTCTAATTGCCATACAGTGTATCTCTTTTCCCTTCTGTAGCGAAGATAGGCTGGCACAGGCTCGAAGTAAGGTGGAAATGGTGGCCGAGTTAGGCTTGATACCATCTTCTTGCATTTGGATGGAAAAATCAAGTGCATCCATAAAGTTTCCTTTCTGTGTGCAACCAGATATTAGAGAGGTCCAAGTGACAACGTTAGGAGTCAAGCCTGAAACTTTCATATGGTGAATCATGGACAGAGCTTCCTTATTGCGGCCCCATGTTGAATACCCGAAAACCAGACCATTATATGTCACTAAATCTGGTTTAATTCCTGCCCTTTCCATCCGGTTTAACATTTGTATGGCGTCTTCGAATTGGCCTGCGAAGGAATATCCTGAAATTAATGAATTCCAAGCAAAGATATTTCTATTCATCATACTATCGAAAACAGCTTGTGCGTAGGTTAGACTATCATTCTTCACATACATATCAAGCAGTGAAGTTCCCACATATAAATCATTGCTAAATCCATTTCTTACCACATAACAATGTAATTCCTTCCCAAGACTCAAGTAACTCAATTCACTAATCGCTTGAAGACCGCTGGTGATAGAGCTAGAGCTAGGTTTCAAACCAGCAGCTTGCATCCTCTGCAAAAGAATCAGGACTTCTCGGTATAAACCACAATGGAAATGACCTGACATAAGGGAATTCCAGGTTATAATGTCTGGATCCATATTACAACTCTCCATGTCGGAAAACAGTTTCTGTGCATCATGTAGATGACCAAGTGCAGTATAGCTAGAGATGATTGAGTTCCATGAAGACAAGTTACGCTTTTCCATCAAATCAAAAACTGCTCTAGCAAGTTCAAGGCTATTGTTTCTTGAGTACATTCCAATTAGCGAATTACATACCCATACATTTGATTCCAATGCGCTTCGAATGATATATCCATGAATCTGCTTTCCTAGATCAAGAGCTTCCACTTTTCCGCAGGCTTGCACAATTTTAGCAAGTGTAACGCTATTGGCTTTCACAAACGAAAACTGCATTTCCTTAAACAATTGTAGAGCCTCCACCCATTTCTCATTTCTCAAATTCACCAAGACTGCCTCATTCCACAATAGACCCTCTTGGTCAGGCATTTCATCAAACGCCTGATTTGCATATTCAATGCCCCAACAGCAACCATAGAAATTCATCAGTGCACACTTGGAGTAGACATCCCTGTCAAACCCCTTCTTTATCAAAGATGCATGAACTTCCATACCTAACCATACAACCCTTACATTTGCACAAAGTTTCAAAACAATAGTGAGAACTCTACTTCCAAAGCTCACTCTTTTATTATGCAACTGACAGAAAACCTCAAGAATTTCAAATGGGTCTCCCCCAAAACTAGTGAATTCCTTTACAAAAGAATTCCAGTGAAGGTAGTTTTGTGCAAAACCCAGAAAGAAAACCATAGCAGATGAACGAAAATCGCCAAAAATTAAGTAAGATGTGATCAAATATTGCATTTTGGCATCTGAATTCTTGTCTTTGGCCATTTTTGCTATCTGGGCATGCATTATTTTGACTGACTTCAAGGAATTAGGCTCGTCATAGCCATTTAAACAATGAAATGGTGGAAGAGAAGCAGAGAGCTGGGTCTCTGCAACTTTAAGAATGCTAAACGTGGTGGAATGGCTTCGGGGTTTCTTGGTGGTGAGTGGATTTTGGAGTGGTGATGGATTGATGGGGTGCAATTGAGGGATTGTCCCCATGAATGTGAGACAGCTGCGAATATAACTGAAGTTGGGCTGCCAAGCTGCGAAGAAAGATTAGTTAAGACTACAAAGAAGAAATTGGAGTTGATAGTTTCCGGAAAAGTATTACCAGGGCTCAGATATCCAGTGGATAAGGCTTATCCCCTCTCTCACTCTCTCTCTCTCTCTCAAAACGGTAGTGTCATTGAGCCATGACGGGGTAAATAGTTCGTTTGGTTTGAATTAAGCATTTTTTTTTAATTAAGTCAGATATTTTACTACTCCAGTTTGGAGTCTTTGGACATTTTGCAAATTAAACCGTGTCAAATTAAATTTTTAGTTGTTCGGTTTGATTGTTTATTTCGGTTTGGAAATCATCCGAGATCAATGTAGAGAAAAATCAGAAAGTTTGTTAGAGAATTAGTAATTGAATGTAGTACTCCGCTTTGGAGTAGTATTGTTTCGAATAACATTTCTTGCTTTGTCAATACCGTAGACAATGTGATTTGATTTTGATTTATGAGGTTTCAAATTTAAGGATTGACAGTTGACACGGTATATGAAAACTATTCATGAAAAGAAAATGAAGGCATTGTGAGTTTGAACTCTTCATTTTAATTTCATGAACACTTTTATGGATAATTTTTATGTATCCTACCCAAAATGTCCAAATTTATTGCAAAAATAGTTGAATTGACTAATCAATAAGGTCATGTTTGGTAACCATTCTATTTTCTGTTTTCATTTTCAAAATTTTTAAAAATTAACGTCGAAAGTTTGTTTTGTGCACTACTTCCACTTCCAAATTTTAAAAATCACTTTCACTATTTTCATAATTTGAGGAAGTAATAAAACTTAACTTTCACTATTTTCAGAAGCAAAAAACAAGCTGCCGAAAAAGCTCCGCTACAGTTCCAAGACCTTTAACAACTCCTTGGAGATCTTTTTTTTATTTCCTCCTCCTCCTCTTCTTCTTCTCTCTCTCTCTCTCTCTCTCTCGCAAGAAACCCATCTTCTTCACTCTCTTCCAAATACAAACCAAGAGAAATTGCAAACACCTGTTTCGAATGGGAGCTTATGGAGCTTCAAAACCCTTGAGAAGCCGGCGGATCACTTGCGTCAAGCCCGAAATCGGCGGGCTGCATTTTCTATTAAAAAGAGTGAGAGAGAAGGCGGCAAATCTTCAACTTATGTTGTTTCAGTGTTTGGGACTCTCTTTCTTTCCTTCGACAAGGAGTTTTTTTTGTCTTGCTTTGGATGTTTTCTTTACTACGTACGAACTATCTTTCATATCATTAGGCAAATTTAGCTGTGAATACATGGATTTGATGGCGATTCCAAAGACAATGTTTGTTGGAGCGTAGATAAACAAAAATGCGTGTCCAATTGAGTTTGATAGAGTTGGGTCCTTTGATGTTGTTGTTGTTAGATGGTTTCACCGTTTACGAACAACTAATTTGGTCTTCTTCTTTTTTTAAAAAATAAGTTGACACAAACATGTTTTTTGCTTTCATTTTTTTTTTAGAAAAAGTAAAAACTAGTTTTAGCAAATAGAAAACAAAAAACAGAAAAGTGAAAGTGTTACCAAGCAGAACCTAAACATGAAGAATTCGAGCCATACATGTAAACTAAGCGACTTCAAATTGAACAGAATGAAAGTCGGCTACTAAAAGGAAGCAGATTCAAGTAGAAAAGCTGATAGTAGTTTTTTTTTTTTCCATCCAAAGCCATTAAAAGACATTATGTTTGTAAATCCAGAGTTTCTTTAGGAATACAGGATCTTGAATTTGAATAAAAAATTGAAAGATTGGAATAAACACCTACACGTATTGGATTGAACTAATTTTCACAAGCCCACTCGTTTTTTTAAATTATTGAACAACTCGGATTATCCGTGCGGGACCCTAGTAGACCCGCGTAATGGTCAGTGCACCCGTTGCTGCTGCTCGGTCGGTGGGCGTAGTAGGGTTGTAACAACAATTCATGCCAGTTTATTCTCAACCTTCTCACTCGGTGATCACCCTGCTAAAGTGCTAACGTAGTATTTAGATGTGCTGCATCTCACCTCTGAACTTTACTGAAAGTTTCAAGTAGAGAGGAATGGGATCGACTATGTTTTAGGTGGTTGTGAACTAACGAGGTTTATTAGGATTCTTTACAATCAAACTGACGTATTATGTATAAAACTTGGATTTGTTTCTTTCCCTTTCCTCAAAATCATAATCTAATGACAGAGTCTAAGAGTAAACATGGAAGCAGTGCTGGAGATAAGAGTGAGCCAAGCATGAAAAAGTAGATACAAGTGATAGAGTCATGACGACAACCATGAAAGATTACCCATCACCTCAGGTGCTAAGAAACTGAAAGCTAGTCTTTACCCTCGGCCTCCTATATAGGTGATCCCAACCCGGTATGCAAAGCTCGGTACAGTTCAACGCTGTGGCAGAAGCTAACTCAGGTATGAAAGTCACAGACAATTATCATTCGAGTTCAAAACTAATATTAGCTCCCTCTTAAACAGTAATAAGAAACTAGTTATGTTTATCCAAGCCCTCTGTATTCTTTCCCCTTTTATCTAATGTCCAAGAAGGTCCCAGGGAAGAAGTCAATCAAACAAGCAGCTAACAGCTAAAAGAGCGAATTAGAATGTTGAATGATGCCGAAAAAAGTTGAAGAAGATCTAATAACAGTGATTTGACTAAGCTTTACTATGCGGAACGCATAGTAGCCTTGAACTAGTTTCACAAAATAATCCAGTAAATGTAAGCTGGAGGAAGGGAGACACCGTAAAGATCAGATACATTTTAAGCTACCGATGAAACAAGTAAAACCAATTAAAAGCTTGTTAATGGTTTAAAACGTTAAAATGACAAGCATTCCAAGAAGTAGATGTTAGTTAACAATCTTACTGTTGAGTAAGAACATCAAATGTTTTCTGCCTTGATGCTTGTCCAAAGTTCCAAGCATCGTATTGCCAGGTCATAATCCAATCTTTGAGGCCAGTCCCTACTAAATCTCAGCAAATACATAATCTAAGCAATGGAAATAAGGCTACCAAGTGCCATCTATATTGGGGGCAAACTAAAACTAACCTATTTGTGCTCTCCAACATGAAACAAACTCATATTTTTATAGCATACCAGAAGAAGCTTACCGATACAACAGCCACACAAATGTTCAGTTTAAAATCATGATGGTAAGGCAAGTAAATAATTAAATTTATATCAAAACAACATAATTTCAGACAATGTCTCTTTGTCAAGCAGTTTCCTGGGCCTTAAATATGAGGAAGAAGATCCACGATTCACATTGGCACAAAAATGCAGAACCCTCCAAATGGTGAAGTGCATTTTTGCTTCTAGGAGGACAAAACACCTGTTCTAATACACTCCAAATGCAACAATTTAACTGCATTTACACCTCCGTACCCAAAACTAGAGAAATACAAATTGATTTCCTACCACTTTCACCAGCGCTCTCTAGGCCGACCATCTGGAAATGCAAGCACCTTTTCTTCATTCTTCAAATTCTCTACCTGTTTAGGTAATTTATTTACTCCAATTCTCACACTTCCACCATCTTCGTCAAAGTCCGGGGGAACCTCATCGTCATCGCCTTCTAAATCATCAGCATCATACTCATCATCAAGATCGTCCCCGTCATCATAATCCTCCTCCTCCTCATCAAATTCATCGCCCACCATGTCATCAATATCAAACCATTCTTTTCCACCCTCTTCCCTTCCTTCGACAGGCTCATCAGTTCCCTCTGCTCCATTGCCATCAGTCATGGGAACACCTCTTCTTGGAAATCGTGGAACAGCAACAAGTGAACGGAGCTTCTCCTTATTAAGCAACAATCGATCCTTCTCGACCAAGTGCGAATCACGATATGCTTCTCGAAGGAAGACTGAATCTCTCTCTCCTTTCAAGGAGACGTAGAACATATCAGGATGCCTAATCAACATCCCCCTCAGCTGCTGAGAGAATCTAAACTCTTCGCGAAAATGAGTGAGGTGGTCCACCAGAGTTTTCTTCTCGATGGTTAGGCTCAAGATTTCATGAATCACCCCACATGCATGCTTTTCTTTCTCCAGCGTACCAGACCTTAATGCTGAAAAATCAGAGTAAGGCGATATATAAGGCATGTCTCTAAACTGACCAATCCTCCGCATTTCGCCTCTGGAAAGATTAAGGCCCTTGGGCATCATTACTCTATTAAACTTCGGTGGTCTATCTATTATCAGATCTTTCGCATCCAACTCTCTATACCGATTCTCCTCCTCGGCAAGCTCAGCCGCAGAAACAGCAAGTTCAGGATCCCAATGAGTAAGCTCTAGAGCATGGCCTCGTCCAGTCATAACAACTTTAAAATATTGTGGGTACCGGCGGCAAATTGTGTCGCGGAATTCTTGAGGAAGCCCAAAATCAGACATCAAATGGGAAATCTTTTCGACAAGAATACGCTTCTCCAATGACATCATCAACAACTTTCGCAACTTAACAACCAAAACATCCTCCATCTGATTCCTAATCCTCAACTCCTCCATATAAAGCCTTTCCGCCTCGGGGGTCAACTTGAACTGGAGCGAGTAAGCCCCTTCTTCCACAATCTCAAAAATCGCCGGATACTTCCTCAATAAGGCGATAAATCGCCGCCTTTTCTGAAGACCTAGTGCCTTTCTATACCTACCCATGTCGCGAAGCGCCATTATCCTATCGGGGTTACTCACCAGAATTTTCCTGATCTTCATAACCAATTTAAGCTTCTTATCCCTCTGTATCACACTATCGAAAGGAATCTCTTTTCTTCTCTTGACAGCAGCTCTTATCGGACCAAATGGAACGCGGGTTCTCGGTACATAACCAAAAGGAAAATGTTTTTCCTGTGAACTCAAACTTTGACCCAGAAATGGTGTGTTCCGTGATCCATACCACGGTAGACAAACATGGGTTTTTGAAGAAAGCTTTGGTTTCTTAGTGAATGTTGATTTGAATGAGCCGAAAAAGGGTATGGTAGCAATAGATGGTGGTGTTGACAGAAACAGTTTGGGCTCCATAATCAGTCTCTTTCTTTCAGAAGAGAAAGAAAATAAGGACGTTTAAGCATAAAGATAACAATAGCTATACGCAAAGCAGAGAAACCCTAGGATTATAATCCCAGCAAGTATTGCTCAATCATAATCAGTCTCTAAATAGGAATACTGGAGAGAGAGGCAATTCGTATACACACAAGTGAAGTTAGAGAGAGAAAATGGTAAGAGGTATACAATGGATGAAGAAGATGATTACTTACCAGGTATACAAGTAGGTTGGGAGATGAAGCAGGTTGGGGTTTATCAATGGAAAACCCCTCTCAGCAGATATTCCTGATTCTGTGACCAAAACATTATCTTGTCCCAAGGGACTTGGAGGGTAATAAACTAAAAATGGGAGGTTATAGTTGTCTTGACAACAGAAGTTTAGCCTAGGGCCGGGCTATTCGCACCCACAAATTTACTCCCATACCCCGTTAAAAATTTTCAATTAGACTCGACAGTTAGTTACCGAAATTGAGATACATTTTCAGCATCCAATTACCGAAATATGATGTTTTTTTCAACAGCTGTTTACCGAAAATGCATGTTTGGCAATTGTCTACCGAAAATTGAATATATTTTCGACATGTAGTTACCGAAATATAATCTTATTTTCAACAACTATTTACCGAAATGTTATTTATGATTTTCAACAACCGCTTGCCGAAATATAGTGGGGTATGGGAGAAAATTTATGGGTGCGAATAGCCCGGCCCTTAGCCTAACATGCACTTTTATTCCCTAAACTATACACTTTTTGTCCATCTCGTCCATAAATTAAGAATTCGAGCTAAATCATCTTTAAAGTATGTCAACTAAACCCCACCCCACCCGTTCTTCCTTGAAAAACCCATGAACCTAGGCTACGAAAGTGTTACGAACGTGTGCTATGGGTGTAACCGCAGGCTTTGCCCAACTTTTCTAAGCTTACGTGCACCACGATTGTGATTGGAAACTATACCATAATAAGGACACTTTGAAGATTGACTATTCGATGAAAGTTACTAATAACATATGTCGGTGATATATACACAAATATCATCACATCATCTTGAGCCAAAAAAGAGCATTGCCTTGGAAGAAAATTTTGAAAATGGAGCGAGAAATTGATAGTTAATTTTTTTAAATTGTTCCACCCAAGTATCATTCTATTATTCCCATGTCAGATTCCCCCAACCCCTTTGTTCAATGACCCCATTCACGGAAGGAAAAAAATATATTTAATTGATTTAACTCTCAATTTAAGCCTTGGTTGTTTGTTAAGTGGGAGAAAAAAGTGATTTAGCCACAGAATACTATTTGAGCCCACATCGCCAATCTATACAAGAGCTTCACATAACACTTCCATCAATCAAATTTGCAATTTTTAATAGAATATTGACATTCACACTCCTTTTTTTTGTTATCCACATATCCTTTGTCTTTTAGCAAAAAAATAAAATATATTTTCAACACTAAAATGCCAAAAAAAAAAAAGGGACAAAAAAGGTCGTATGAATATCAATTCCCCTTTTAATATACTGATTTATTAAATACTTGAAGGACATTTTAGGTTGATTTGTTAACTTGAGGATGACAAATATGAAAGAATGAATAACTGAGAGGATAAAAATGCATTTTACCCGAAAAGTACATCTTTCTTGTTCTTGATCTTCTAACCCAGTTGTGATCGGAGGCGCCGGAGGATATGGTGGGTAAGAGGCGAGAGAGGCGAGTTGCCGCCGGTTCGGATCGCCGTCGGGACCTAGTCGAACTGTCAAATCGAGAAGACCTGACCACACAATCAGCTAGTTCTAAATCCAACCACGATCGCAATTTCTTCACAATCTTCGTCATTATCTTCTTCACAGTCTCTACTTTGATTTCCCTGATTGTATACCGTACTCGATACGCTTCACGTACGGACGCTTCTCTCCCACACGCACACCAACCAGGCTTCGTCAAGACTGACATCAGTTACCTCGAAGTTCTTACTGTACGTGCTTCCATCTCTCTCTCCCACACAGATGTCAAGACTGACATCCTTCCCATTTTGCTTGCTTGGTATTATATTTAGGGATTTCCCCTCAAGTGTAAATTTTCACAAACTAACACTCATAAATGATTAAAAGCAGTTTAAAGGTAGATAATAAGGGGTAGTGTTGGGAATCTCACCAAATTTTCTATGGAGACATGCATCAATTACATGTTCCCTTAACAAGTTGAGTTCCGGTAAAGAGCAAACAATGTGGGACGGAGAGAGTATATATAGATGTCTCATTTATGTATAGGTACATGAGTGTGGGTACACATTGTTTTTTAGTTGTAGTTGTGGTTGAGATAGAACTTTGTGGTATTTCACCTACTTCTTGTTTAGGAATTCAGGAAAATTCGAAGGTCTCAGAGAATACATCTCACCGGCATTTCACGAATGTTGTACTGGCCTACATTACTCCATGGTAGGTTCATCTTGTATAATTAATTTGCTTATTTCTTAAGTAAATTTTTTTTGGGTTCATTTGAAAGCAAAGTCATCAACCTTTGTAATTGAGTTTATTACGCGTACAAGTGGTTAATTGTTATAGACGTTTCCTTCCCTTGACTTAAAACTTCATTTGGTATGAAACATTCCAATAGAAAGTTTTAAGCATTAAATTTGGTTAAAAACTTTGTTCATGGGATAGCGGTAAATTTTGAGGCCCACGAAATGGCCTTGAGATATTTGAGTGGACAGAAAAGTTTCCCTTCATTTGGGTAAAACTCGTTCTCTTTAGGTTTGGGAAAAGGAGTGGAAAGATGGTTTTGGTGGTATTTACTCAAATACAAATTTTGGTCGACATTTAAGGAATGAGCGGAGATTCTCTTGTTTGATTGAAACAAGATTACATACCCAATGGTAATGTGTGTAATGTGGGTAGAAAAGCTCTGTGAGTTTTCCTAGGCTTTCCTTTTGTTCAGTTCTAATTTTTAAGGTAGGAGGATGACACAAAAAACATCTTAGGATATGTATGTTGTGGACATCTTTGTGTTTTAATAGCTTTTACGTGGTATAGGAAATTAGGAATATTGGCTTGTATATTGTGGACATCTTTGTCTTCTATCAGCTGGCCATTTAGCGAGCTGAACTAGATTTGGAGCTGAAACTTGTATTCTCAGTCAAACTAATTTTTGTCACTAAAAAATAAAAATGTACGTTTGCAATCAATGAAAAGCTTATGGGAGAAACTCAGAAATTTGTTTGGTGGTATAGTTGTGTTTTTGCTAGCAAAGCTGTTATTTAAATTTTCATGGTGATTTGTAGAAGCTCGTGGGTCCATATATATTTCTTCCACTATCATATTCACGTCAGTTCTTGGGTCGATTTTACTCTATCCTGCATTTATTATCTACTGTTGGCATTAGTTTGATAACCATATTTGCCAATTCAAACCTTGAGCTTATACGAATTCATGCAAGACATAATAAATGGTGCAGGAACTCAAGAGGTTATGAAATTGCAAAGAGGTTCAACTCCAAGTTTACACATTTGTCGCCTGTGTGGTATGACCTGAAGAGGTGCGTCTGAATTCTGATTATCCACTTCAGTAAGTCCTGCATCTTAGAGGTATTGATGCCTTGATGGGGAGGCTGAAGTTTCTCCTCTGGGTTCTTTAGAATATATTGACCCCTTTGGTTATGGTTGACACCTGAAGGATTTGAAGGGATTAAACTTGTTTTTTTGAGATTTCAAGCTTTTCCTACCACTGCTCGCTTTAACTATCTTACAGAAGTACTATCATGGCCATAATTAAGTCTCACTGGTGGATTAAACTTGTTTTATAAGATTTCAAGCATTTCTCGTCACTGTTCGTTTTAGCTGTTTTACAAAAAGTACTATCATGGTCATAATTCCTGTTGATCCATAGTCATGAACTGTTCTCAGCCAGCCAAATGACCTACTTTTATGGATGGAGCTTAATGTTGCTGGCACAAATCCTCAACATAGCTAGTTTTGTTTTTTTGTTTCTTTTTTGCTGATTGGCAAAATGGGACTCCAAGATCCCAGAATTTGGACGTTTGTGCTAAACTTAAGGTATGAGAAGTTGAACTGTATATACTGGGGCTGCCTTTATTGTCAAGTATCATGTCTTTTCTTCTTTCTGTTGCAGCGAAGGGCCAAAGTTAATTCTGGAGGGAAGACACAATGTTGATAGAGAATGGATTTCAGATCTTAGAATGAAAGGACATGCTCAGGTATAATTAATGCATGTTGTCATAGGTGGAATGAGGCTGATCTACTACTTTTCCTACTTTTGGGATTTCCATGTCTTGTTAATAGAAGATGACTATTCAATAATTCATGGACATCTCATTTGATTGTGAAACTTTTGAGGCTTTGTTGAATGAGTGAAGAGAGTGCATGACCTTTTGGTTCCAGTAAAAGATGCTCATGAAAATGAACAAACATTTAGAGAGTTTGAAACAGTATCATCAGCTCACATTCTTGGTTTCTTGTTTAGAATGTTCTGAAATATTCTTGTACTTGAAAAGTTGGCAGCACCTCTTATTTTGAGGGAAATATCTTCCCTCGGGGACCACTATAATCATAAGTACTCATACTTCTAGTTTTGTCCAGCATTGTGTGTGGAATAGTTCACTATCAGACTCTCTCTCTCTCTCTCTCTCTCTCTCTCTCTCTTTCTCTCTCTCTCTCTCTCTCAAAATAGGTTTTGCCAAGAGTTGTTCTGGAAGCATTGCCCAGTGAGCTGCTGAAAAAGAAAAACCAGAGGAATAAAGCTATCGATCTTATAGTGGCAGAATGCAAGTAAGCCTTCTATGCGGCAACAGATCTTTTTAACAAGTTGTTTTCTAGTTATACGAGGATGACATGATTTTCACATACAAGACACCTTCCTACTTTTGGGATTGAATACTTCTTGTGTCTCTTCTCTAAATTACAGTGAAATGGAGTATGATGGTATTGTTCTCGAATCTTGGTCAAGGTGGGCAGGTTATGGAGTCTTGCAAGATCCAGCCATGCGGGATATGGTACGTGAATACTCCCAGTTGTGTTCCTGTGTCTTTTGAACAATTCTTTGCTGTGCTACTTTAAAATAACTTTGTAGACACCATCTTCCACATTTAATCAGCTATAGCGCAGGGGCTTGCAAATATCTCACTATCTTTTATTCCAGCATGCATTAAGAGCCTATTCTGTACAGATGATTTGGAATCTCTAGTTTCGAAAAACTAATTGGCTTGGTTTTCTTTTTGATACACCCGGCAATTAGCCGTGCCATTTTGTTTCATGTTCTACTACCACTTTCCTCTCTTTTTCTTTCCTTGGCTGCCTCCTTGCTTTGCTTTTCTTGGGTTTTCAAATGTATACTGCAGAATTTAGCAAAATCAAGAAGAAAACTTGCTGTTGTTATACCTGACTCATGTTTTAATTGTCATAGCAGATATTCTTGTCATATTGTCTTCATTTGTATGTAAATATAGAACCTTGTGAGCACACTGTGCTCTTAAGTCTTGAGCGGTAAGGCTGTGCTTTTTCAGTTAATTGGCTTTTAGCATTTTAACCTGTACATTTACCATTATATATAAAGCCATTTTATATCTTCTGACATCTGAAGATGTGCGTGGTACTTTTATTGCTTTGCAAGTCTAGGCACTTCAGTTCATAAAGCAACTTGGGCAAGCGCTTCATGCTGTGAGCTTAGAGAGGAGCAGTGAGCAACAACGTTTACAACTGGTGTACGTTATAGGTCCACCATATTCAGAGAAACTTCAAGCGCATGATTTTGGGCCGGAAGATCTTAAAAGCTTGAGTGATGCCGTAGATGGTTTCTCACTCATGACCTATGACTTCTCGGGTCCTCAGCGTCCGGGTCCCAATGCACCTCTGAAATGGGTCCGTTCTACTGTGCAGCTGCTCCTTGGTCCCACCAGTAATGGTGCTCAAAGCCTGGCTCATAAGATATTTGTTGGTCTCAATTTCTACGGGAACGACTTCAGCCTCTCAGAAGGTATATATCACTTTGTTTAATCTCAGAACTATTAATTTATTTATGTTTGGTCTTAACAAATTTGTACTATACCCGATGCTCTTGACTTATTAAGCAGAGCACATGAAGGAAGATATCATTAATCAAATAAGGCACCATGATTGGCGATTTCAAAAGACCCTGAGTCCTTGGGGTTTCCAAATTTCTTGACTTTGGAGAAAGTAGACACTTCCTCAGGGGCTTTCTTTGTTTTGGTCCAATTTTATTGGATGTCCCAAAAGGGACTCCTTAGGAGCCTTATCTTCATTTTAAATGAATCCATCTGGGACCTTGTCAGTGATTTTGATCTGCATATGCTATATGCATTGAACAACTTCATCATATTATCTGGATTGCAGAGAGGAATATTTGACTTCGGCAGAAACTTGCCCAAGTCGAGAATGCTTTAATTATAATAAACTCCAAAAACTCTCTAATCATGAATCCAATGACCTTTTCAATGATCCATAATCTTGTGCATTTCATATCTGGAGTCCTTATCCTGCCCAAAGGAGTATTTCTGATTCATGGACTGTGGTATTTGATAGGGTGTTTACTAGATACAACCATACTTCCAAATGAACATTCATAATGACGTGCATATACATGGCAGCAGACGATTGATCTCCTGAATTTGCAGGTTTAGGTGGCGGAGCTATCATCGGAAGTGATTACCTGTCTTTGTTGGAACTGCACCGGCCTTTGTTGCAGTGGGATGAGAACAGTGCAGAGCATTTCTTCATATACTCTGACGATAAGCATGTCAGGCATGCTGTATTCTACCCGTCACTGACTTCCATAGCAATGCGTCTGGAGGAAGCTCGTTCATGGGGTGCTGGCATCTCAATTTGGGAAATTGGTCAAGGTTTGGATTACTTTTGTGATCTTCTGTAGGTAGAGATCAATGTTATTGTTCATCCCTAGAAATTGTTACGTTAATTTTGGCTATATGTTCTCCATTTTTATGTAACCGGCGGAATTTTGGGGGAGTTTATTAATCATTTGAGGCTCTTCTCAATCAACGTTACCTTTCAGATGAGATGCTAATGGTTTGCTCATTGCTTCTAGCTAAGCTTTATGCATGGTTGGTCATTAAATCGTACAGGAATTTGTCACTGGTTTTTTTCACTCCTGCTTCATTACCTGAGCTTTATTAACCCAAAAATCTGTTCGGTACCCTCCTACTCCCTCTCTCGCACTTGCTAAGCTATATGCAAGAGGCTACACAACTGTAAACAAACATTATAGCATTGAAAATGAAGCGAGGACGAGCAAATGCAGGTCTGCGACTTTTATCTTCAAGAGGCAATTGTTTGGCTATCTATTCCCTGGGCCACAAGTATCCTAGGTGCATAAATCTGCAGTGAAATCATCGTTAGTAATGTGATGTGATTGCTATATTTTGAAGGAGAATTGTTACACTTTCTGTGGACAGTTGGCCGAAACCATACTTCCCAGCTTGAAGGGATGGTGAACTGTTTTAGCTGGTAAAGTCTACTATTCTTCCTCTTTGCTCGTGGCTTCTGAAGTATAACTCTATTTGTATAATGGACCATATGCCATTGCATTGATGTTTTTTCGACTATAGGGCTGATTGGTAAACCGTGGAAGAATGCGGAAAATTGGCCGGTACCTTGTTGTGATTGTGGTCCATTTGGGCAGTACCAAGCAAATAAGGACAATGTAATGGCTTTGTTGAACGCACAAGCTCCATCTCATGTCAGAATAAGATGGAGGATGAGATGGAGTAGATAAGCAAAGCAAAGTAACAGGGTTCCGAATCAAGTAGTAAAATTAGACATATGGAATGGGATAATTATGTACGGTACTCATGAAATAGGCCTCAACTGCCCTCCCTGCGGGAGGACGGACCCATCTTTGCCCGAGTCCCACCAAAAGTCTATCTTTCCATGTAGTTATGAGCCAAATTGAAAAATCCGAATTTGAAAATTTAAACTACAGTACAAATTAAAAGTTGAATACAAAGAATAGTTTTCCGAAATGGAACCAAAATTATCAATCACCCTTAAACACTTTCTAGCTGACGCTAAATTAAAATGAAATTGCCACCATTTGTCCGTTAAATATCTTGTTATGCAAATTTTTTTTAAAATTGCAATAACTAGCTTCATTCTTGTATCTAGGACGTCGAGCGGAAGGAACAGTGCAAATAACTTCAAATTGAGTGATGCTATATGTACTGACAGGGGGGAGGGAAATCGTACCGCCGGCCACCGGCGGGCCGTCTCTGGCCACCGGACGGCCGATCTGAGCCATCCAAAAATTCTAAAAAAAAACCCGATGCGGCCTAAGCGAGAATCAACGACATCCGAGGTGTGTATATATGTATATATACACGAAAAAATAGTGCTTGGATCAAACACCCTACACACCTTGGATGCCATTGATTTTCCATCGGTTTTTTTTTTATAGAAATTTTGAACGACTCGAATAGGCCGTCCGGTGGCCGGAGACGGCCCGCCGACGGCCATCGGTACGATTTCTCTCCCCCAGGTCGGTACTTATATCTTTACTGCTTCGGCATTATCCATTATCAAATGCTTGTGATTGAATGTACTTGATTTTCCAGTAGACCATTTTAATCATTACCCATAGGATAGTGGTGACAATGTCCGTAGGATCCTAGCTGAAATTAGCTGGACAACATTTCTAAAGACTATTGTCTTGTTACCTCATTGTCTTTTTTCTCTCATGAACCATAATTTGGATGTGCCCCGTCAGGCGATTTTTCGGATTTAAAAAAAAGGAAAAATAACTTTCGATGTGCTGTTCAATCCCGAGGCAGCTTTTGTAGTAGTTTTGGTTGTGTTTAGTTGAGAGTTTTGTTTTGATAGTAGGTGGAGAGAGAAATAGAGTAATGATTGAAAATAGAGGTAATGATTGGAGAGAGATAGAGAGAGATGAGAAAGTAATAATTAAAAAAATAGGGTAATGATTGGGGAAAGAAGTAGGGTAATGATTGGTTTTCAAAACTAAAACTAAACAGAAAAGGCAACCGAACAAAGCCAGACGTTGCAATATAAACAAACTGACAGGAAGTTTATAATCGAATATGGCTTAACCAGACTAACCAAAGTTATTTAAGCAATAAAAATTTGCGTAGAACTTGAAGATCATCCAACCACATACACATCAATTGAGTGAAAATCTAATCACAAGAAAAAATCATGGACGCAAGCACGACACTGGCCGGTAACTAAATTATGAAGTACAGCTAGCTTCCAAAATCCAGACGATTAAGATTATATATATCTATTTACCTGCTCAAAGACCGACTGTAGTTCTAATCATTAAGCACGTTTGTTAAGATCTCCTCTTGTACTTGCCGATCTTAACTTCCTTCCCACATCAAGTAATGTAATCATTCATGCATGTGTAATCTATCACTATACATTACATGAACAGACTTTTTCCTAGGAACCAATAACGAGTAATCTAAGTAGCTAGGCACTTGTTGCAGCCTAACACTAAATGGACACAGACTTTACCCTACAAATTAACCAATATCAGAAGCAGCACTCTTGAGTCTTGACTAATTTTATGCGAATTCCAATTCCCATGGACAGTGATTGCCAAGTTTCTTAGGGGTTGAATCTCTTGGAAAACAATCAAATTAAGATATTGCCTTGTTCATTGCCTCAGTGCCAATCCTCCATCTGCTATGTGCCTATGTCCCTGATCTCTTGTGGTAGAAGGGTGATTTGGACAACGAGACCGGAAGGATGGGGAATACGGCATCTCATGTGGTTTTATATGGACACTAGACGGGACGGGTGAATCGATACGCAATAAACAGGGAGGAAGGCCCAAGAGAACTGCACTTGGTGATAAGATAACCAATGCTATTATTGCTATTTGAACCGACAAGACAAGAGGAACAAGGACGGACCCAAATAGTTGTAACAGAAACTTGTTAGTTGAGTTGTTTTTGTTTCAAGTTTTCAGAATAATGGCAGAAAAGAAAAAAAGGGGTTCTCTGTGACACACTTAAGCTGTCTACCATTGCCAAGTTTTTTCTGTTCAAAATGGGCAAATCAATTGTTATTTTCACTTTTTTTTTTTTTGTGTTGAATAATCTTTGAAGGATGGATACATATTTACACTGAGTTATTTCATGCACTTGTCTAGTTATTTTATACTATGCACTTTGTCTAGGGAAATAATTTTGTCACTTTTTTTTTTGTTAATGCCACTTCCTTGCAAGTGTATTTTTGCACTAAAAATACACTTGTAAGAAAATGATGTTAACAAAAAAAAAGTGGCAAAATCAACCACCTTTGTCTAGCCATTTTGGTGTTTGTTTGAAGCACTGATGTGGATGGTAGATCACCAACTTTAATGGTTAGTTATTTTCAAGCACATTCTCTTGTCGTTTCTGTGTTTGTTTGAATCACTGATGGAGATCCACGGAGGGAAATGGATAAGGAAAAGAGGATTAGACATCTAAGGAAAAGAGGATTAGACATCTTCAACAGGTAGCTTAAGCGGTAATATGAATGAGTTATAAATTCACACATCTTAAGTTTGAAATTTGGCAAACTTGGCAATCTCTTAGGATTAGGTTGTAAGAGAGAAATCGATCTCTTATGAATTCCTGAGTTTCAGCATTAATAGTCTGCCTTCGACTAGACTCGAGAAAGGAATAATCGAGATACATGTATGCTAGTCAAACACCCTAACTGTCCAAATAACAAAAGAGAGAAGATTTGGACTCTGAACGAGGACATTTAGCCTTTGTTCTTTTTTGTCTCAAAATTTATGTGTACAGTTTATAATAAATTTTTTCTATTTGTCTCTCACCATTCATTCGTTACCTTCAAAAAGCTGATTACCACCTGCCAAAAAGCTGATCCGTCTTTCACCCATAAGAAAGGCTTATTAGAAAGCTTTGCAAGTCTCGTGAAAGCTGCCAAAATGTAGGGTATTTGACCTTTGTATTCTTTTTCTAGTCTATAGTAACTAGAAAACAAGTTGTCTCAGCTGAACCATTAAACTCTAAAACCTTGTACGGACCTGATAAGTACTCCTATAATAAAAGAACAAAGTTGGTAAAAGCGTATCTGGTTTTGTTTCTTCTTGAACCCTATTGTATTACCACCCATGGATTTTGTTACCTAAATTGTCATGTTCACTGTACAATTGAATACCAATATATGGTTTAGTCAACTCCAAAGTTTGGTCAAATGGGGAAAAGAAAACAACTAAAGAGCTTGTCCTAAGGGATCGCAAGTTTGAATTTTATCCAAACTAAACATTTTGAATTTTGGGGTCAGCGGAGATTTTTCTGAACATCCGATTATTAAAAAAAGAGAGGATATATAAGGTAAAGTCAAGGCTCGTATATATTTGGATGTTAAATTTGCAGGTATGTTGGAAAGAGATTCTCTCCGGTTCCCTCATGGAACTGGCCTTGTCCTAGTTATTTATGGATCTTTCTTAAGCCTATTTGGATTATGAAGACTTAAAGAATCATCCTCAGAACCCACCTCTCGTAAATTTTCATCATGTCCAATTTTGACACTTATGTTTTCATTCTCACTCTTTTTTAATCCTAGAAGTACCCTTACATGCAAATATACATATATAAACAATGAGTTTTGGGATGGAATCTTAAGACTTCAAGTCCCACCGTTTAATTGGGCTTTCAGTTTCCATATATTTCTCTGCACAATTCCGCAAATCTTGAGTAGATATTGACTGCTTTGTTCCCCTCAAATGAAAAACCCCATGCCATTTGATTTTTCATCTCCCTGTTTGGAAGAAATCTTAAATGGCGAAACACACGTACTCCATCGTTGCAAGTCTTGCAATATCCAGTAAAGAAAATCGGCTCATGGATCTTCCTCAACAACAATCCGAATGCAGTTTCTATGAAAACCCCAAATCGGCACCAGTCCTCCATTCAGTCCATTGTGCCCAACATCCGGTAAAGAAATTAAATTGGCACGCGGATCTTCCTCAACAATCCGAATGCGGTTTCTATGAAAACCCTAACTCGCAAGGATGATTTTGAGTCACCAGTGGTCTGCGATGCTTGGTTGGCAAGGGCTAGGCTTGGATAGTGAATTCATGGTTTATCTATTTATTTCATGGCTTATTTTTTCATGGTTATTCATGTTTTATGTATTCATAGTTTATTCATGTATTTTCAATTAAATAATAGTGTATTTTCCTTTGGTTCGTGATATCATGGAATTCATAGAATATTTGCAGAAATTTGTCAAAAAATTAGTATGATTTCAATGGTGTATTTCTTTTTAATTTCATGGTGTATTTTGTTTATCAATAAGATTTATGGTGTATTCTATCAAGCAAATATCATGGTGCATTATATCAAGTAGATTATATGATGTATTCTATCAAGCAAATTTCATGTTGTATTTCGTCGTGGGTTATCTTATCGAGCATATTTCGTGATGTCTATTGTCGCTCATGTATAAGAAATCGATTTCATGCTTTTGGAATGTCATATTTAGGTGATCAATTTCCCGGTGGAATTATAGAATCCGCCATGAATCTATGGGGTACTTGGTTTCATATTTTTTAGGTTCATTTTTTGAAATCAGTCATGTTTTTTAAAATATGTCATGTTTATGAGACCAATTTCATGGTGGAATTACGTATAGTACATAGTGTTTTTGTGAGTTAAATTAGGAATATGCATGAGAAGGGACTAACGAGCTTGCATAATTGCAGGATTGTAGTTGGAATGATGAACTTGATGTGTGGATTACAATATATGTGAATTTTGGATGCAATTCGTTATATATAGAAACAATATCAATCCCACTCTATTTGAATTCCTCCAAATATTTCAAGGAGTCCTTAATTATAGATAACAATGAATCCCATTAATTTAGGAACTATTGAAATGGTTGAATCTCACTAAATTAGGAAATGGTTGAATTCCACTAATTTAGGAAGACAATATACACACACATATGAATATTTTATTAAAAAATGTAAGATAGATAATTCACCATCTGAAAAGATAAAAACATAACCGTTCAAAATGACCGGAATGAATACTTACGTGAGATGAGATCTGAGGATGAATATTTAAAAACTTCTATTGATTGATACATATATTTTTGAAACACATTTAGATTAATGTTAAGAAAAAGCTTAGATACAATGAATTAAAACTTGTATCATACAATTGAATACCTCTCTACTTGCTATTCCGAAGCACCTATAAGAAATTGGAATACCTCCCTTCTCTGGTATATATGATTTGCATTCCATAAGTTTAGCTAACCAAAGTATACTAATACTTTAAGTAGCAAGGCACATTTTACTAGGCTTAGTGAACTTAGTAATGCATAAGTTTAACCACTTTTGATGGTGAGCTTAGTAATCTAAATAAAGATATGGACTTCTCATTTTGAATGATGTAACCCAACTACATCAACTCTTCAGAGTTTTTGCTACTGCTGAGAAATTGCCACAGGATACAACAGCATGCATTAAGACAAAACTGAGAACAAGCTACACCTGTAGTGGATAAAAGGCTGCCAAGCGCATGAAAATACAGTTCAGCCCATGTCTACCAATAATGATTCCCACACATACTATTGTGCACATATCATGCACATACATTTTTGTGGGGCCCATATCAGGGCCTCACAAAATGATCGGAATCGCTCATCTTTTTTAAAATATTTTTTGACGAGTTCCTGTAAAAAAATCAGCTCCAACAGATATAGGTATGAGCTTTATCAAAAATCGTAAGGAAAAACAGAATGATTCACCCTACGATTTCTGATAAAGCTCTTACCGACATCCATTAGAGCTGATTTTTTACAGGAACCTGTCAAAAAATATTTTAAAAAAGATGAGCGATTCGGATCATTTTGTGGGATCCCGATATGGGCCCCACAAAAATGTATGTGAATGATATGTGCACAAAAGTATGTGCAAGTAGCATTGTTGCATATCTACAGCAAGTCCTATCTCCTTTGGCAAAGTTGTAATTATGTCTTCTCTTAAGTCCGAAATTGGGGAACACGAAGGTAGATGATCTGGTACCACAGAGGGTGTTTTTTGTCTTTTGGCCAAAGTGATATCCGAATTGGTTTATCTGCATTTCGACTAATTTTTCGAAGATCAATCAGCCTACTAGCTATAGGTCTATTTAAAATTGAAAAAAAGAAGAAGAACGTATACCAACGGATCTCACAAGAATTAATCACGCGTAAGGAGTTTCAAAATTAAAACCTTAAAAGGAACAAATCTTGATTTTTATTTTTATTTTTACTTTATAACCACCCTACCAACCCACTAGAGTACGTTCTTATTACAGCCGATTCAAAACACGAACGGAACAACTACAAGTCAACCACATACATACAGTTTGTTTGTTTGGTAGGACCAGCCGTTCCATCTCTACATACACACACACAGTCACACACACACACACACACAGTCTCTCTCTCTCTCTGCATGACACAGTTTTCTGAGTACGTACGTTCCAGATACTAGTAATTATTATTTTTATTTTAAAAGTTTCCTTTCCTATCCTGGCTGGAGTACTGTTATAAAATTACTACAAATACTATATGTTACCACTATAGCTCCTCCTCCTCACCAACAAACTTTCCTCTTGTTTTTCCTTTCTATGGTTCTTCTCTCTCCAGTATCTTTCATTTCCTAGGTAATTAGCCCCTAATCAACCCATGGATAAACGTCGGAGGAAGCAGCTGAAGACTACCCACACTAACTCTTGTAATTGCTCTCAAGGTGGTTCGTTTTCCTTCATTTTCCTTTAATTCGATCTGGGTTACTTTCTGTTTTTTAATTCCTTAATTGTCTAATGGTTTTAATATATATGTCTCTCTCTCTCTCTCTCTCTCTCTCTCTCTCTCTCTCTCTCTCTCTCTGTCGGGACGTTTTTGAGCAGAGGTGAGCAGCATTGAGTGGGAAGTCATAAACATGACCGAACAAGAGGAAGACATGATTTACAGAATGCATAGGCTTGTTGGGGACAGGTAATAAACCTGTTTATTAATTAATAATAATATGGTTTAATTGTTTGTTACAGCTTCTTATGCCAATATTAACATGAACCGAACCCGATTATTTGCGAATGCTCAATTCAAATGAAATCTTGTCATATTGATTTCAAGAAATGCTGACAAGTTTTTCTAAAAAAAAACGACATAAAAACGAGTCAGCATTTTCTAAGAAGAAACATAAAAACGAGTCAGCATTTCTTGAATAGTAGTAGTATATTGTGGTATGTCTTTTACCTTTTGGAGTAATAAATAATGGGTGCTGAATGCGGTCAGGTGGGGGTTGATAGCCGGGCGAATTCCGGGCAGGAAAGCTGAAGAAATCGAAAGATTTTGGTTAATGAGCCATAGCCAAGTTTTTGCCAGCAAACGTACAGCCCAATTGAAAAAGCCCCGTTAATTAATCTTGCTAAAGCCTTTTTATGGGAGAATCTCTCTCTCTCTCTCTCTCTCTCTCTCTCTCTCTTTTATCTCTCTCTCTCGATCTCTCTGTTGGGTAGCCATTTTCCCCACAACAAGTGCTTTTGTTAGTGAACTGTATACATGAGACTTCCTAATTCCATTTCCCTATCTCTCTCTCTATATGTGTATGCATGTGTTGAAGCTCAAATTTAAAAAAAAAAAAAAATGAAACTGCATGTATGTCAGTAGTGGGTCGTTAATTCCAAATTAAAAAAATTAATTAATATAAAGTAGAAGTTTTTCAGTGCCGGATGGGCACGGGCCATGTGGTGCCGAGCACGATCTTGGTCATCCAAACGTGTTTTGGACAGTTCAGATTTGTTTGGATAATTTTTTAGTGTAAAATTACCAAAACACCTCTTCAAACCCAAACAGATATGAACCGTTTAAAATACGTTTGGACGGCCGAAATGTGTGATCGGCATCAGGTGTCCCGTGCCCACCCTGAAAAATTTCTCGAGATAAAGAGAGACAACCTCAATATTTGCAGGGGCAGTGCGTCCTCGTTCATTAAATGGAGTATAACGTAGCAAGATTTGAGGTAGGAATGTATAGATGAAAAAACATGCCGCACCACAAGCGTATCACATCTCTGCTAGTGTTCTTGTATCAATCCAACCTGTGTCAGACCAATATTAAATTCAAGTGGTGCCCTACTATTGGACCAAAATTAAATTCAACATTAAATTTCTTTGTTTGGTTATGACTTTAGATAAATACAGTCACCAAATCCATGGCAGAATATACCCGCTTGGCGCATTTGAGCCATCCATTACTTTTTTGGACCGCTCGTATTTGAAGAAAAAAAAGTGTTGGGATGAGAGGACAGAGAGAATTTCAATTTGAGTCGTCCATAAGTTTATTGGACGGTACGAATGTACCAAGCGGTAACCACGTGGGATATACCCACCCGGCACCAAAAAATTTATCCTCATGATAAGAGCATTGCAGGAGACTTGACTGGATTGGATCAACAATACGAACCAATCAGTGAACTGATCGATCGAGGACTTCTTCATCATGCTGAGTCTCCGTGGCTCATACCTTGTTTGGTTCTCATCTTATTTTACTCTCTACACGTTTCTTAATACCTTTTTCTTTCCATCTTTCTTCACTCATTACATTAAAAATAACTTTCAAAAAATGGGAACCAAACAAGGTGGCAGCATCAAAGAGAAGACAATCCCCATCATCTGCCGCAAGGGCTAAATCTATCACCAGCAAGCGGCACCATGGCATTATGCATAGGCAAAACCAGACCCCAGAATTGAAGAACCCCCCATAACGACCCTTGCCTTGAACCAACCAAATAGGACCCCAAGACTCCAAAGCAAGCCAACCCAGGACTACCTAACTAAAACAGAAAAGACTCAGTCAAATCAACTCCATGGTCTGCATTACTGGTTCAGCTCCAGTGCAGTGGATTATTGTCCATTGTGGTCCAGTACACGGTGAGGATTAACTCTGGGGAATCCAAGGCTCCATATGAAGCCAGCGTGGAGCCTCACATTTGCTCTTAAACAGCACTGACGATCGTTTCGTTAAGTGCCAAACTAATTGAACTAAAGTACTAGTAATTATAAAAGTCAATCTACTCCATGCCTCTTAAGAAAAGACGCCAAGCTTAAGAATAAAAAATACTAGAGTATTCACAAATTGGATGATTTCCCAAGAACAAAACGGTAGGAAAAAAAAACCATCGTTACTAAACTGATTTCGTTAATTATAATGATTTGAAGTAGGAGACAGCATCGTGTTTTATCAATTTTGTCCAAGTCGTGACAAACGGGTTCGTGTCGAAATGCCTTCGATCACTCAAATGCATCACATATTTTGACATTAACCCGAACTGCATGAAATGATGTTGTGTTCGGATTGACATTGTTAACCCCTGTAGATCTTTAAAGATGTGTCTAAAATTATGTGCATGCCATGTTTGGGTTGATAATTTTAATCCCATTTAACTAGAGTGAAAATGATTAAAAAATGCGAGAAAGAGAAAAAAAAATTACTCCTAATATTTTTTTCATGTTTGATTAAAATGAAAATAATAAAAATTGACAATTTTCACAAAAGTAAAGTTCATTTATGTTTTTAGGGAGAAAGTTAAAGGAAGGTAGCCATGCTTTTGTTGTAAAAAAAAATACCTTTATTACACTTTTTATTATTTTCAAGCTAATCAAACATGAAAAAGGTTTTTTTTTTTCTCTCTTTCTTGCATTTTTTATTATTTTTGTTTTAGTTAAATTGGATAAAATGATCAACCCGAATACGGCATGCTCATAATTTTATCCACATCTTTAAATATTGTTGACCTATGGGATTAATAGTGTCACCGTATACAACACGATTGTTAGCAAGTTAGGTTGAAGTTGCACATTTAAGTAACATATAGGTACTTGGATACTCCCGTTTGTCATGACCCGAACACGATACGTCAAGACACAATGCGCACCCTAAGTCATTATAACCTACATCAGCTAATGTAATTATTTATGTTGGTATTTTTCATAATTTTTTTATTTTTTGATGGGGAATATATCCTACTCCTGGTTACTCTACTTTTAATTCTTCTTAAGCTTGTCGTTAGCAATGGTTTGGTGGCTGGGGCTTTCCGTCAAGGAACGATAGTCAGTGCCGTTTAATAGCAAATGTGAGGCTCCACTCTGGCTTCATATGGACCCTTGGATTCCCAAGAGTTAATCCTCACTGTGTATTGGACCACAACGGAAAATAGCTGACTGGACCACAGTTGAAAAATGATTTCTACGCTCTCATTTTAACTATTCACTCTTTTTTTTCTTTATCCACATAAATCTATGATATTGTTCTTAAATATGTGAAGAATGTGAAGAAAAAAAGATAAAATAATAAATTTAAATAAATAAAGACAAAAAATAATGCATACGGACCACTATACAGGTTACATCGACTAATTGAAGGTACCTATCACACCGTCCATTAGTGGAGGCCCAGCCCAATTACAGTACAGTCCATTGACTATATAGTAATTCAAGTCGTTTTATTGACACTGTTTTGAGGCACATCATACTCTGCGGCAGTGCAGATCCCCCAAAATCCGGCACGTTGACCTTTAGCAAGAACGAGTCCTGAACGAGGAGCGAGCGAACCTTTTTCCAACGCTATCCGATCTGTTGCTCGACGTCCTCTTGAGACTCCCCGTCAAACCCCTCGTCCGTTTGGACCGTTTCTCTCTTTCATCCACCACCCTCACTTCTTCATCAATCGCCACTTGACTCGCACGAAATTCACCCTTCCCCAGACCACCATTTCCTCCTCCTCCTCCTTTACTACAGATCCTTGGAGTTGGAGGACTGAGAAAATAGGGAACCTCCTGTCGTTAGCTTGGGTGGTATCTCCCTCCTACCTGGATGCATGACATTTGGTTTTATGAAGGCAGGTGCTTGTCTTGCCTCATTGTGGTAGCCTCCCTAGAGTTATTGTTCTTAATTATCATCAAACCATGAGCTGAGGGTATTGAATTCAAACTCATCTTGATATTTTGCACTATCAAGTATGCATCAAGGTGAACCAAAATGAAATTTACCGGACATAGAATTTCATTACAGCGTTTTGAGTACACAGAGGTACAGGTTCGTCCTGAACATATTTGCAACATTTTGAGTCAGATTAAATAGAATAAATGTATGTACTGGAGCTAGTTAACCTTAGCATAAGGCAAGTCTTGCTTATGTTTGTGCCTCTGACAGTGCAACTAAGACTACATAGAGTTGTTCCAGCGCTTTTGAGGAAATTGGAGTATTCCTTTTACGACCGTGACTCTCTATCTGCCAATACAACCTAGGTTCTATGTTGTTCGTGTACTTCCATCATCCACTGCTCTTCAATCCAATTGGTCCCTAAAAGATCATTTTGTAATATTTTTTTGGAATTGGTTGTAGGTTCTTTCTGTGTGTGGAGATTTAGGTAATCGTGGTATTCCGAAGTTTTTAAGCCGTAAATGGAATCATTGTTGTTGATTGCTCTCGTGTACATGATGTGTGCTTGGAATTGGAATACCTTTCAACTTGTCAAGAAATTAGTGCAGGAAAACTATCCCGAGACGTAACCTTAGTTGCCGTGCCAATGCCGCGGAGCACCACATTTACTACCACTGCCACTGCCTTCAACCAGTATGACGGCTTTTGGGACCTTGATAGCTTCTCTCTTATTCTCGTCATTTTATGAGGTTAAAACCATTTTTTTCCCTCCGTATCACGCGAGTTCAAAACCCTTCTGTTGAATTCATCAGTTCTCTCCCACATCAAATTAGGGTTCATCGAAAATTCACTTGTATGAATTTTTTTGGAAGGTGCTCTAGGATTAACTCTTGAATAGTATAACCAATTTAAAGACTCTGATAGTTGGTGAAGGAAAGCTGTTGCACTGAAAACTCTCTTCTTGTTGGCTTAGCAAAAGGAAAAAAAGAAAGAATAAATGGGCGGAGGAGGTAGCAGTTACCAGTGTTTTTCTTGATACCGTGTCTGGGTCACCGTACGGGCACGTCCAGGACTCAGGGGGGCTGCTCTCCCCCTTGGGGGAGCAGCGTGCTGTTGCCCCCATTTTTCGGGCCCGTTCCGATCTCGCTCCGATGATCCGAATCGTTCACTTTGTAGAGCTCGTCGAGTAGAACGACTATGTAAAAAATCAGCTTAATTGGATATCATTAAGTGCTTGATCGGAGCCTTTTTACTTTGAAAAGAATGGATCCGAAACACTGGATCAAATCCATTATTCCCAATGGACCAAGAGTTATATAGGCTCCGATCAGGCACTTATTGATATCCAATTAAGCTAATTTTTTGCATAGTCGTTCTACTCGACGAGCTCTACAAAGTGAACGATTCGGATCATCGGAGCAAGATCGGAACGGGCCCGAAAAACGGGGGCAGCAGCATGCTGCTCCCCCAAGGGGGAGAGCAGCCCCCCTGAGTCCTATCAACTAGGAGTAGTTTTGAGTACTGATCCTACCGTCTATTACTGGAGACCCAACCCAATTACAGTATAACCGAAAGAGGAAGAGCAATTTCAATGGACGGTTGAGTTTTGTTGATACGGAGGTTCAAAAAAAATTAATTGAGTATTTCCCCATCGTGGTATAAGAAGGATTAGAGCTGGGAAACAGACACGAAACACGATAATACAACACAAACTGGACACAAAGTTAGCTGGTTATGGTTGACCATTTCTGACACGAAACACGAAAATGACACAACTCTAGAATACGAATTCTAAATGGGTTAGGTTCAAGTTGAACACGCGAGACACGAAACTGACACGACTAACACGATTACTTATCTATGTCACCCATTAACACGACACGACCTGAACACCAACATATATATAATAGATTATTTTTTATATATATAATAGATTATTATATATACATGTAGAAATAAGGAAAAATAAAATAAAAAAGGGGCTGAGCTAGGTTAGGAATCAAACCCAAGTCTCTGGCTCATTTTCTAGTATTCCTAAACAAACAAACCATTATTCCACAAATTGACCTTGTGCTATGGATGAAAAATTAGTACTCCCTCCGTCCCATATTTATAGTTTGGTATTTCCTTTTGGGCTGTCCCTTAATAAGTGTCCATTTTGTAAAGTTAGTGTGTAAAAGTTGGTGAATTGTCTATTTTGTCCCTAAAAGTAGATTCCATTTTGAAAAGTAAGTGAGTAAAAGTGTAATGATGATGGGTAAGTAGAGAAAGTGGAGGAAAAAATTGATGTGAAAGGTATAATGATGATATCTTTTTAATAAGTTGGAGTTATGAAGCAGTACACTTAAAAAGGGACGGAGGGAGTATAAAGTATATAGTAGACCTGGGCAACGGATACGAAACACGATAATACGACACGAACACGAAGTGAGCGGGTTAGGGTTGATTATTTCTGACACGAAACACGAAAATGACATAATTCGAAAACACGAATTCTAAATGGGTCGGGTTCGGGTTGGATGGTTTGTGACACAAACCCGATTGACCCGATGCGAACACAATCCGACACGACTTATTACCCAAATCTAACCGTCTAAGAAGGATGCGACTACGCTCAATGTTATTCCCCTGTTTGAGGCACAACGTACCGTGCTGGTGCCTCTAGAAATTTTAGTAAGGTATTCATCTGATGCCGGCATTAGAAATTCAAGGCAAGGTTTCTTTTAAGAGTCGGACTATTTGCAACTGCTTATTTACTATATGTAGTTAATTCACTATATGTAGTTAATTCACAAGAAGGAATTCAAAATTTTCCTCTTATAAGTAGCCAATTCATAAGAAGGAATTCAAAATTTTCCTCTTATTTAATTCATGTAGCAAATTCGTAGTTGTATTTAGCAACACCCTATTTGAATTCATGTGTTTAACTAATTTAAAATTGATAAATTATGGGTAACAAAAAAATAAAGTGATGTGGCTAAGGTGTTCATTTCTTCAGTAGATTAACTACATTGTACCTAACTATATACCAACTACATAGGGTGTACGTTTCCAAATAAAAAAATAACTACATTTTTTTTATCCTTAAAAAAAATAACTACATGTAGTGTAAGTTCTATCAGGATGAGGCGGAATCCATGGGATTTCTGCCATTGTCCATTCTGGACTCTACCGAGAGTTTATTGTAATAATTTGAACCATTAATTTTATACGGCCCGCAAATAAATATATTCACGTAAAATTAGTTTGATCAAACATCAATTGCTATGTCTAAAATTGAATTTTGGTTTATAAAACGGATAACCGAATTCTATTACTAGTTCTTTAAGTTAAACTATCCATTTATATAAATTAAAATTTAAGGTTTGATATATCTATAAATGTTCAATAAAGTTGATTTTTTTTTCTTTTTTGCGTGAGTATGATTACTTCGCGAGCCTAGACAATTCAGATTACCACAATGGACGCTGAGTGATGGCCACAATCAGTGGCGAAAACTACTGGACGGGAAATGATACTCACACAATCGTTGTGTGTGTTATGTAACAAATTCTGGCCGTTAGATGTGTTTGGACATTCAAGATTTTAAAAAAACTCTTCCAAAGGAAAGTTTAACTTTTTGGAGAAAAAGTTTGAACGACTCTTGACCATTTATTACAACAATAGACGGATGGAGATTGGTTGAGTTTGATATTTTGCACAACAATTCGTTTTGAGGTCATGGGGTTTTCACCAAATCCGGAAATAATTTAAACTTGTAGGAGTACTACTTACGGTACAGTGTACACTATATTACTATATATACAACTTCTCCAAGTCTAGGGCGTTCAATTTGAGTACTCATGTACAACATGGAGCCGCCAGACTTGTTGACCTTCAACTCAGATTACCTTCAACTCAAAGCAGAACCCCAAATCCGGGGCGTTGACCTTCAACTCAAGGCCGGCCGGCGGCACTGCGTGTGTAGGCCAGTGTAATGTTGCAAGCAAGGACGATGAGCTAGAAAACCCTTGTTCCAAATCAAGGATCCATCCATTGATTTTCAATGTATATCTCCAGCCTTCCCCGCGACGTGTTGCTCGACATCCTCTTCAGACTCCCCGTCAAACCCCTCATCCGATTCTCTCTCTCGTCCAAACAACTTCTCTCTTTCATTCACCACCCTCAATTCATCAACCTCCACTTGACTCGCTCGAAATCCAACCCTTTTCCAGATGACAATTTCCTCCTCCTTTGCTACAAATCATCCTTGGATTTCAAGAAACAGTACTGCTCTATCTCCAGCTTCGCAGACGGAGGTAAAACCCTTATTGAGCACAAGAAATTTCAACTTCCATTCAAGAGCAGCCATGGTGAGTATGGGTACGTTAAAATTGTCGGTGCCGCTAATGGGTTAGTTTGTTTGTTTGATAATGATTTCTATTCGCCTGCTGCTGATATAATTCTATGGAACATGGTCATTGGGAAGTGCAAGAAATTGCCCTGTTCACGCTTGGGATATCGATATCGTCATAGCTTCTCTCATATGGTTGTTGGGTTTGGGTTTGATTCGGAAGCGGGTGATTTCAAAGTTGTTCAAATTTTGTATGATGTTGATAGTGATGATATTCCTGATGTATTGGTATACTCTATGGAGTTAAATTATTGGAGGAAAATTGAAGCCATTGCGCCGTGCTATATGCCTGATCGTTGGTCTAGCAATGTGTATGTGAATGGAGGAGTTCATTGGATGGCCTACAAGAGGCCTAGGGTTGGTGATCTGCGCGATTCAATTATGTCATTTGATATTAGTGGTGAGGTTTTCAAAGAGATGGCATTGCCCAGTAATCGCCCCATAGGTTATGACAAATTGCACTTGTCTGCCTCGGCTTCTGGTGAGACACTGTCTCTGTTTTTCCAGTTTGATGACCGGTGGGAAGTATGGTTGATGCAAGAGTATGGTGTCGTGGATTCTTGGATGAGACAAGTTTCCATTGTAGGGGAACAGATTTCGTTGCCGCTGAACCTTATGGATAATGGGGATGTTTTGCTTGAAACGAAGAGTGGAAATCTGGTTTTGTGCGATGCTGAGAACCAACAGATGAACGATCTTGGAATTAGTGGTCTTTACTTCCGCTTAGTTCCTTGCACGTCAAGCCTAATTTTGCTTGATAGAGGAGAAAAGGTATTGGGCCAAGAAAATTTGGTATGGGAAATATGTTTGAGGTGCAGTTAAAGGAAAAGGAATTAGGAGGATAAGATACTTAGTGTTTGAAGAATCAACAAAGGAGGATAAAGACAAACTCTCTACTACTGTTTCTCATTAATGCTTCGAACTTATCGTCTCTTATATTAGTGTTGATATGATCTAGTTTTTCTGGATTTTATGTAAAAAGAACTTATTCTTTGGTCTGAATACTTTTAAATAAATCCTTTCGGCTTGGCAACACATGGGGCAGAACTAATCCTAATTCGATTTCATTATGCCCTTTCTTAACATTTACGTATACTGTCGAAAGAGTTTTATTGAAGGCGGGTTATTTTTCTGTCCTGCTCGCATATGTCCAAAGATGGTGGATTATATGCTTACTAAACCAGGAGCCTCGTTACTGGTTATTCATGATTACCTTGCTGTGAGCCTGTGACAGTGGATATGGTTTCTTCATGTTTCTGGAATTGCATTGTGTAACAATTGCCTGTAAGAACCATTGGTTTGGACAGTAATAATGAAAAACTAGGGAAACCTCCTGCTGTTTGCTTTGGTGGTATCTCCTTCCTGCCTGGATGACATTGCTTTTGAGGAAATTGTATTCCTTTTAAGACCATGACTCTATCTGCCAATACACCCTAGATTTTATGTTGTCTGTGTACTTTATCATCCAGTGGTATGCAATCCAAATTGTCACTCAAAGATCTTTTTGTCATACTCCTTTGTCGATAAAATTACATTTGACAGCCTTCTTGGTAGGGAAGTGGTTGTAGGTTCTTTCCAGGCTTGGAGATTTAGGTACTTATGGTATTCCGAAGTTTTTAGCCGTAATTGGTATCATTGCCATTGATTGCTTTCACATGTTGTGCGCTTGGAAAAGGAAATGATGGAAGGAAAGAAGAAATGCCTGTATATATCTTGGTTTGCATGTTGAGGCCTAGCTTGTTTCTCTAACTTGGATTATGTTTCACTGATGATGTTTTCAAAGATAGTTGGTGTTGTCTGGTATTACGGACAAGCACACCAAATTATGTTTCACTGTTGAAATTCAAAAGCTGGTGTTATGTGTGTGCAGGTTTGTGTGTGACCCTGTGTTTTAGGAACAAATCGATGTTTGTGGAGCTCTGCTGGAATCATAATGTGTTAACTTTTCTTGTGAGGAAATTCAAACGAGCGTTCTAAGGTAATCTTTCAAGAACAGAGTTACTTTTGTTTTCCATATCTTATAACTAGTTGTGGTTGAACTATTGATTGTGCCTGTAATATAATTAGGTATGTTGCAGTTGTGCTGTAGCTTTGCAGTTACTTTTGGGCTTGTGTTGGTACAGAAGAGAGCAAGTAGGAATTGGGCTATTGATTAAATCCAAGGACTCAATGGCTCCTGCTATTTTTTTCTTCCCATGCTTAGACTACTGGGTGAACAAGTATTCATTGAATTTGATAATTTTGTTTTTTTAGCACTGGTGTTCCTTCTTCTTCCTCGTCTTGACGGATATTGTGAGAAATAATTTAAATTTTGACCAGAGAAGAATGTTTGGTTGTTTGCATGATTGGAAAACCTTAAAGTTTTGGAAAAGATATAACAACGTATTAAATTAAAGAATATTGTAAACTACCATTCTTATTTTCGGTCCGATATTTTTCTGAAGAGCAAAAAGAGAAATATGTTTTGGGCAAAACAGATTGGGAAAAATTCAAAATACCCCCCAACCTATACACCCAAATTCAATTAGACTCCCAACCTTTTAAAAACTTCAATTTTACTCCCAACGTTATATTCCGTTATCAAAATGCCCCCTTCCGTCCAAATTACTAACGGATTCCGTTAAAGGCTCAGTTAAATAGTATTTTGATCGAATTTCGATGATCCGAGCCACTCAATGTGTTTAAAACGTGATTTTAAGGGTACTTGCAAGAAATCAACAAAAAAAATGACCGGGAAGGGCTTCATCTGAACAGTTTTTTATTGAACTATTCAATAAAAAATTGTTCAGATGAAGCCCTTCCCGGTCATTTTTTTTGTTGATTTCTTGAAGGTACCCTTAAAATTGCGTTTTAAACACATTGAGCGGCTCGGATCATCAAAATTCGATTGGAAAAGGGGAGATGTGGATCGATCCCGATTTTATTCAAGTACGGACGTCCGAATTTTGCTTCGGTTTGTACCTCCCCTTTTCCGATCGAATTTCGATGATCCGAGCCGCTCAATATGATTAGAATGTGATTTTAAGGGTACTCGCGAGAAATCAGAAAAAAAAAATGATCGGAAAGGCTTCATCTGAACAGTTTTTTATTGAATGGTTCAATAAAAAACTATTCAGATGAAGCCCTTCCCGATCATTTTTTTTGCTGATATCTTGCGAGTACCCTTAAAATCACGTTTTGAACACATTGAGCGGCTCGGATCATCGAAATTCGATCAAAATACTATTTAACGGAGCCTTTAACGGAATCCGTTAGTAATTTGGACGGAAAGGGGCATTTTGATAACGGAATATAACGTTGGGAGTAAAATTGAAGTTTTTAAAAGGTTGGGAGTCTAATTGAATTTGGGTGTATAGGTTGGGGGGTATTTTGAATTTTTCCCAAACAGATTTTATAAGAATGGTTTTCAAGTTCCCTGTGCGGGTGCTCTTTACTTAACTGTGTGATGCTTTTAGAGCTGGAGATGGTTTTGATGTAGTAGTAGTAGTTTTTATCTGGCCAAATGTGAGTTTGTGTTCTTCCCTCTTTTTTGCACTCAAGATTTAACCATCCAAGATTAAGCAGGTTACACCTTTGGCGTGCGCTATCGGTACCCTTTACGTTGCATCCCATCAACTTAAATTACTAAAGGAAAGATGAAAACAAGTAGGCATGGAGGTACATAGAAATCACTCAAAACAACTCTCGATTAAATAATGGATACAATTAAACCGCGTACTTATTTAAGTTATTTTTTCTCAACTTGTTTAATCGGTAAGATTAAATAATGGATAAAGTTGACCGCATTTTTTTGTGTCAATTTGTTGGAAGAAATACAGTATGATCGTATAATTCCAGAATACAAGTTTCATTGACATAAACGAAATGAGTACACTGTAACGAAGTCACGATGCAATAGCAAATCGAATCTTGTATTTCACACAATCTAATTATAACAAATTTGCGGCCTACTGAAGAATGTTGAGGTTGAATCGGCGTGTATCTTCCAAGATGATTTGGCTAGAACCACAGCTTATGGGACACACCACCATAGATTGCCTTGGGCTGGTGAAGAACTCTTTATGCAGGACTGGTCAATTTATAGCGAAGAAGAGACCCTTGAGTTGATGTCAGAAATCAATACAAATGAAACTGCTGAAATGAATAGGTGGGTTGAATTCTACCATAACCAACCTCACGTCATGCGGGGAGTAACCAGCCTTAAAAGTTAAAACCATGGACATTTGAACCACAATGTCCAGATACAATGAACCACAGAGGAACCTTTCGGTTGCGAGGGAGACCCTCCAAACTTTCCAAGTTCATACACAAAATTTCCAACATAATTGACCTCAATTGGTGCATCAAATAATATATACATATTAAGTTAAGGTGGTTCTTAGGAAAATGAGACTCTCTCTCTCTCTGTATATATATATACACACACGTTATGAGATGTGATATGGGTATTATCTTCACTATTAAGTAGTATTAATTAACCCGAGTTAATTCATGAGACCAGTTATCAATTAGTAGATCAGTAGTCCTACCATTCCAATATGGTGTGATTGCTTTCCTTGAAAACTTTGAACATGAGAAATGGGTCAATGTACTCTTCTTGTGTGAGAGAAAGTCTCCAAAGAAATGATTGATATGTACTGTACGTACATGAGAAATGAAGAAACGTATTCAAAGCGTTTTTTTTCTAATTTTTGACCAGGTAGGGCAGGAAGCCTTGGATGATAATAACAGGTAGGGCAGGAAGCCTTGGATGATAATAAAAGGCAGGCACGCACTCTCACCCTCCAAACCGTGTGTTTAGGAGAAAGGTCTGGGTGGGGGTCCACATCTGTCTAGAAGGAAGGAGAATGGAATCTCTCTCAGCCCAACTATTAACCTCGTTCACACTTGACGACACCACTTTTGGAACCATCCTACCTTTTTACTCGTACCACTTTTGCAATTTCTTGGAAAGGAATTGATCAGAGACCTCATCACACATATATTAATTAATACATATATTATGCATGCATGTTTATTTCAACTTTCTGTCCATCTAGTCTCAATCCTGATCATTGTTCTACTATTGCTTTCCATTGGATACAAAAAGAAATAAGGTCTTGTTTGATTGACAACTAATTAGAAAGGGCATTGCATCATCAGACAGACTGAGACTAATTTCACCTAACGGAGGGTGACTATTCAATCTACATGTTCGATTCGCTATTGTTCAATCATATGGAAAGGTGAGTAATCACAATTACCTCAATGTAACTGGACCGGTTAATATAAAATAAGATAGCGTTCTTGATACCACATTAACAATGTGCTTAATTCCATCTTATATATACTTTGTGAGATCGAGCTTGGTCGTCTAATGGATTTATAATCTGCTGTCCAATGTTAAAAGCATCCAAGTTTTGATGATGAGAATCGATGGGATATCTACTCCAAATTCATCTCTAGTTGGTCCGTCGTTTAAATAGTACGTACTCCATAAATTGGCAATGTAGTGGTTAAGATTCGTAGCACTTAATATAGAGTGTGGAGAGCATCTAAATGTAGACACCGTTCATTTTGGGACAAATTTTTTTCTTGATTCGAGCTCGAGACCTTTATAAACGGCATGTACTTATATACGGATCGATATCGCACTTTTGCAACAAGCTGCTTACACTACACTTTATGTTAGACAGAAGTAAATGATTGAGAGCAGAGGTATACATTGTACTCTCAAATCCTATATGCCGATTCAAGTTGAAATCTTGAGAGAGCAGATCTTTGAGACATGATTCAATTAATGATCAAACATGATGAAAGGGAAACGAGCCCTTGCAATGCTTGATTTAGCTAAAACCTGTTGGGAAATCGGAGCCCCGCACTGAGACTCATAACGAACAAAAACATTTCAGGATCTTGGGATACTATCGTCACGGAAAATAAAATCAGAGAAAAGGAGAAAGAGGAATAGAAAAATAGAACACACAGATATCTGAGGTTCGGCAACTTGCCTACGTCATCGGGAGCCACACCAGTTCACTATGAACAAAGAAAACTAAAGATTACAAGTTTTCTCTTTCCTCTCTGAGAAAAAATTTCTCTTGCACACTCTCTCTCTAGAATTCTCTCTCTGTATAGCAAAACAGTCTCTCGCTTTTTCTGCTCGCTCGGTGCTCTCGCTCAAGAAATAATGAATACAACAACTAATATTTATAGGCAAACCATAAGTGATAGCTGGACATGTCCAACCAACTTGGGCCGCGGCCCATCTTGCCCGCGAGCCTATCTGTCGCGCGCTACGTGCCGCGAGCCTGACCGCGTACCTACCTGTCGTGAAACTCTCTACGCTGGTCACGGACCTTTGTTGCTGAAAGTTGTCTGCATCCCCAACAAAACCACTTTTTATTGTTTGTTATTGTTTTGTTTTGAAGTCCTGGGAGCTTGGTTGGTTCGCTGCTTTTTTAGTTATTTATATTTTGAATTATCAAGACGCAAATATCGTCACCAACCATTTTATTAATTGTCCATATTGACTCTTTATTTTTTACGCAGATTAATAAATAATGCATCAACATCAAAATCCAGCAATCAATCTCAATTAGTTACTCCGTATTTGGGTACTACAGAAAGTAAACATTGTTTATAAAAAACTATGTGCTACTACAAGAAGAAGTGGAAAACGCTAGTCCAAAATGGATGAAATAAATACGTGGACAAGGTTGGTAGTTATGAGTAACTATTCAGCACTTTTAGAATACCACGTGGCTTTGCCTATCACTTTCTATCATTTACGTAGCGACAAATTATGCAATAATGACATTATCATTCATTTTTGTTAGATGATTAGTGAATGAAAAGTGACTCACATTGCGTGAGGTCAATATTTTTATTTAAATAAAATATCACATGATAATGTCACATTATACTCTGAAAGTATCAATAGTTTAGCTTAAGAGAAAAAAACTTCTTGACGGAGGCTCTGTAAAGAAGGTTTTTATGGAGGTTAACAATCTCATTCGTCCAAAAGTGTTTTGAGCGGTCCAGTTTTAAATAAATTATTCACACAAATAATTTATTTAAAAAACGAACAGTCGATTACCGAAACGAACAGTGAAATGGGGTGGTGCGGAAACCCTTTTTACGGAACTCTATGAAAAAGGCAACCTCTTAGAGCATCCTCATTGTAATAAGCAAACTTGAATAATCAAAACTAATTTTGATTATCCATTTAAAGGTTGTTAAAGTTAGTAATGTTAAGTCTCACATTGTTTATTTTTTGCCCATAATCAAAATCTATGGGCCTAGTGCCACTTATTCCTTCCCTCCAAAATTTTCACCTCCATTTAACTCTTATTTCATCCCTCCAAAAAATTTCCACCGTTTCGTTCCAACAATTTTTCCACCATTCCGTTATTTTGTGGGTTTTGCTAATTTTGGGTTGCCGATTATAGTTGGAAAATTATACTTGAAAGCTTAAATAAAACAAAAAAAAGTATTTTTTTCCTGTAAATCAATGATGCTCTTTTTTGAAAGCATTTAGCTGCCGAAAGAGCAACTGATCACATGAACCTGTTGCCTTCCTTTTAATTGGGGAAGAAGTTGTTAGGAGGAAAGAGGAGAAGAAGAGGACAGAGGAGAGTGAGAAGGGGTCCAATATATTTGGTTATTAGCAAAAACATTGATTATACAAATGTCCAAATTTAATTATTGATTAGAAGGTTGTTAAGTTTGATTATTATAATGTAAACACTTTTTTAAACACATATTACTAACTATAGCAACTCTTTCATTTTGATTATTACAAATGAGGATGCACTTAGCTTAAAAGTTATGGTTTTGCGAGCACATGGCAAAGGAACTTTCCAATACGCGGGTGACCTATCAGAAATCAGGCGTAAGCAAAGGGGTTGAACTTGACACCACCTATCTACGTCACTCACTCTCTCTCTCTCTCTCTCTCTCTCATAGAAGGTAGAGCAAGTAGTAAGTATCAACGCGGAAAAATCCTTGAAGATTCTTGGTCAGTTCTTCCCCCCTCTCCATCTCTCCGACCTTTCCAAACGCTCATCCTATTTTCATACAGTACAAGAAAACAAAAAAACCTAAAATTCACCTCCCCTCTGATTTTCCTATGGTAGACAAATATTAGCTGCCCCTTTCGATAAAGGGATTTCATAAGAAAAGAAAAGAAAAAAAAAAAAGAAGAAAAGAGCTATGATTTCTAGTTGAATCAATCATTTGGATTAAATATTTTGATGAGAAATTGTAAGAAAAGTACAAAAATTAAATTTATTGATTTATTCTTTTTCTTTCTTGTGGTATCTCATTAAAAATGACGAGATTCCATAGGAAAGAATTCCTCTTCCTGTCTTGTACTCCGTACTATTTTTTCACCGTCCAAAGGGTTATTAGTTATGTATAGATGTGGGGCCTTTATTGCCCTTCCCTCCCTTTGAACGGGTCAGCAATTGGGTTTTCCTCTCCCCTTATCTATAATTTCCTTGACCTTTTCTGAAAAAGAAAAAGGAAAAACACTCCCCTTTCTTGATTTTTCAGTCAAAAAATTCTCTTTACATCAGCTTTTCCTTCCCTATATCATCTTCCTTTGTTTTCTCCTACCTCATCATTCATTAACCAAGGTTTTCCCCTCAGAGCTCTCTCTCTCTCTCTCTCTCTCTACCCTCCTGGGCAAAAATCTAGACCCAGGTTCAAATTCTGGTGTTTCAGTTACTTCTCCCCCTTTTAGAACATTTTCTTGTTCTATTCAACATTTCCCATTTCAGCTACTTTACATTATCTGAATTGATCAAATCATTTCAGCCCCTACTACTCAACAAAACCAGTTTTTTTTTTTTCCTGCAATTTCCAAATGGAACAAACCGGTGGGTGGGAGCAAGAGACTCTAATCAATGAGCTACACCAAGGGTATGAGCTAACAAAGCAGCTCAAACACCACATTGGCCCATTGACATCGCCTGAATCGTGTGAATTTCTGGTTCACAAGATAATTTCCACTTATGATAGAGCCCTTTCAATTCTAAAATTTGGGGATTCTGCGGGAGAGTTTCAACAGGTTGCTGGGACTTTCGAACCCCCACAGCCTCTCACTGGTGGGAGCCCAATGAGTGAGGCTTCAGATCAATGCCACAAAGATGCTTACAAAAAGAGGTGAATTTTAGCCTCTACCTATGGGCGCCTGTAATTCAGCTAATTCTCTTTTCTTTTTCTTTTTTTTTGGATCAATTTGATCTAAAGTTTCTTTCTTCTTTTTTGGTGGGGAATTTGCAGAAAGACATCGCCGCGGTGGACTGAACAAGTAAGAGTTTGCTCGGGAAAAGGGACGGGTGATGACGGATTTACTTGGAGAAAATATGGCCAGAAAGATATCTTGGGAGCTAATTTTCCAAGGTGACAGATGCTTCCGTTTTTGCTGTTTTTTTTTTGTTTTTTCCCATTTTTTGGAATCAGGAACAGTTCGTCAATTTGACAATTGATGAACTGTTCCTAAAAACCAAGCTACGACTTTTCGGGTTTCTGAAAATAACCCACTTTCAATTGCCGAAATTTAAAGAACAAAACAATTTTCAAGAGTGCTTTTTAAGGACTGTTTGGTTATCATGGATCACTAGCTTATATATCCTGCTTACTTTGATTTTGAATTAAGAACTAAAATACGTTACGATGTAGAAGCAAAATAAGCAAATAAACAGGGATAACCAAACGGATCCTAGTTGTGCTATTATTTTTGCTTCTGAAAACATGGAAGCTAGCTACCACAAATTTTATTTTCTCTAAAACGAAGAGTGTTGTGTTGCAATTGCAGAGCATATTACCGGTGCACTCATCGCCATGTACAAGGCTGTTTGGCAACAAAGCAAGTGCAGAAATCAGATGCAGACCCTTCAATAGTTGAGATAACATATAGAGGAAGACACACCTGCATCCAATCACCAGCCCTGGCATCAAGTGGAAAGGAATTTGCCAAACAGAAGAAATGTCACCTGCTAGAAGAAAATCAGAGGATTCCATTATTTAACTTTGGAACTGGTTTTAAAACTGAGGATATGGGCATAATGGAGGAGACTTTTCCTTCATTTTCCTTTCCTTCTTCTCCCAGTAAAACCCAAAATGTTGAAACCATTTCCTTTCCAGAGCCTCTCAAGGAGAAGAATTTATTGGGTAGTGAATTCCTCTCAGTGTTCGAATTCCCCATTGACAACTTTGGATTTGGAGAGAATTTGCAGCATTCGGAATCTGATTTGAGTGAGATTATTTCAGCTCCCACTTCAGTCACAAATTCTCCCACTGGAAATTTGGACTTCTTCTCCCTTGATCAAGTGGACTTTGATCCGAATTTCCAATTCGACGCTTCTGAATTCTTCAGTTAACACCACGGAGATTCATCCATCCAAAATACCCAGAAAGATAGAAATCAAGAGTGGCATCCACTTAACTTTCTTGATCCTAGCCGGCATCGAAAGAGAGGAGGAAAGCCTGTTCATACGAGTAATACTATGATGCTGGTTCAGAGAGTTTTACTTTGGAAGTTGTAGTTGTAGTTGGGGATGGATAATATATATGTAATTTCTAAAAGTCTAGAAGTTTTGGTTTCTGTTTCTTAGCTGAGAAGATTAGAATCTCTGATAAACATTTTCGAGTGAGGGCCCATTGTATGAAAGTTCTAAGTACTCAATGTAGTGAACTCGTCTTGATTCAAGTTATTAGACTCGTCACTCTTATTACACGGACTTCTAAAAGTATAATAAAGTACATGTGTCAAATACTCAACAATCGTATCGGTATAGAACAAAAGTTATGAGACACGTGTACATTTTAGGTGGACATATACATATGTTTCGTGAGTTCAGTTTTACCTTGTCTGTCAATGGTCTTGTACTATCTCACATGAAATGCTCCAGCTCCATAGTACTTCACCCCGAAAAATATAAAGCAAAAAACACAATCGGAGTAGAATAGGAAAACACTTGCGTATTCTGTACTTCATATATGCACTCGGGTTGTTCACTCTTCATAATGAAGATAGATCATACCCAAGTTTCAAGCTAACCTAACCTAACCATGCCAACAGACCAGATTATGCATTCCAACATGCAAAATTTTCATGGATAGTCATCCTATAGCAGTGCAAAAGAACAGGGAAGGCCGCTATGACTCTGGGCCCAATTTGCACCAAACGTAGGGAAATATTGATTGAGTGGCCAATGCAGTTCTTCTGGCTAACTCAATTGGAAAGGCCTATTATGCATGTTGGTGTACAAATGCTTTTCGAAAGCCCAAACCAGTTCCCAGCGGGCTAGATGGTGGCCTTGGCCACAGAATCTAATACCAAAAGAGAGTCGCTGTCACCCATCAATTTGAGCCCTTCTGTTTTAATTTTATTGGACCAACCCATCTATATAATATAGAGCAGCGATTTTTTTAAGGGAAAATGGCGGCCAAAGACGTGTTTTGATAATTAATACTCATCAAAGACATTTTGCTCATTAAAAAATGTTCTTAGCATATTCGTAGCGGGTATTATTTATCAAAACATGTCATGGGCCGTCATTTTCCCTTTTTGAATTCTCTATATTTTGGACTATTAGATTTGTACATATTTTTTTGTATAACTAAGATTTACGGGTAGTAAGATTAGAAATAAACTTGGAAAGAATGAATATTTGGAAGAAGGATGAAAGAAAAACTAAAATTAATGTTTCCTAATCTTATTCTGATTCCTTATTTTCTTAACAGTTATCAGTCAAAAACAATTACCGTGATCTCTCTCTCTCTCTCTCTCTCTCACGTTAATTCCAAAACGGATTCCAATTTTGAATCAAAAACTACTTTCTTTCTCACACATATGTTTAACTCTCTCGCTTTCTCACCCTGTCATTTTTTGAAATGTATTCAAATTGCTAAATGTTTAGTTGGTAGAGTGATTGAAGGGAAAAAATTGATTAATTATATATTTGTTTATTTGATTCATTGCAATATATTGGTGGTAGCAAATATATTGATTTTGTTGCATCTTGATTCTAAGTTATAGTTTCATATTTGCCTCCATCGGGTTAAAAGTTGAAAGCGAACGAAAATATACATTTGCATGTGCTTCCGCATGGGAGTTAATTTTATTATTTAACTTAATTTTCTATAGTACATAACACAAGGGTGTAAGACCCATCCATACTTAACAAAAGACAAGTTGCAATGGATGATTACTTTAATCCAACGGTTCAGGCGCATTCTTCTTCTTTCAGTAAAGTCTTCACATTTTTTGCACATATTACACAATTGCCGTAAGGATTTATTTACTCCTAACAACTATACATTAATGTCTCTATGATTTTTCAAAAAATTGATAGAAGAATACCAAAAATTTTCAAATTCTGTGCAAATTTGAAGAATATATATATGGAAGCGTTCTGGCGATACAAAAAAAAGACACTTCATCTCAACCATTGAAGCAAATGATTGAGATTAGAAGTTCACAAAAAATTACTATTGGCAACGAAAAATTACTCCTGGCTGCGATAATTTACTCTTGGTCGCAAAGAATTACTATTGGCCGCAAAAATTACTCGTAGCTGCAAAAAATACTCTTAACTGCGATGAATTACTTTTGACCGCAAAAAATTATTCCTGGTCAAGAATTACTCTTAAGTGCAATTCGATGCGGCCAAGTGCAATTCGATGCGGCCAAGAGAAATTTGTAGCGACCAGGAGTAATTTTTCGTGGCCAAGAGTAATTGTTTGCAACAGGAGTAATTCTTCGCGGTCAGGAGTAATTCGATGAGGCCAAGAGTAATTCTTTGTGGTCAGGAGTAATATTTTGCTGCCAGAAATAATTCTTCGCAGCCAGAAGTAATTCTTTGCGGCCAATAGTAATTTTTCGTATCAGATTCTTTTTCTTTTTAACTAATAGGTAAGAGAATAAAATTGTTATTCAATACAACTTATGCTATTGGTTTAGATGATTTGGAGTTTCATGATCTGTCTTGGATTGAAATCATCTTGTGCTATTACTATTGGCTGTAAAAAATTACTCTTACCAACAAAAAATTACTCCTAACCGCGATAAATTACACTTGGCCGCAAAGAATTACTCTTGGCCAAGAATTACTGTTAGCAGCATCGAATTGCACTTGGCCTCTACGAATTGCACTTGACCGCGAAGAATTGCTTTTGGCCGCCACGAATTGCACTTAGCCGCATCGAATTGCACTTGGCCGCGTCGAATTACTCTTGGCCGCATCGAATTGCACGGTCAAAAACAATTCGATGCGGCCAAAAGTAATTTGACGCGACCAAGTGCAATTCAATGTGGCCAAAAGAAATTTGTAGTGGCCAAGAGTAATTCTTTGCAGCCAAGAGTAACTATTTGCGACAGGAGTAATTCTTCACAGCCAGAAGTAATTCGATGCTGCCAAGAGTAATTTTTCGCGGCTAGGATTAATAAATTATGGCCAGTAGGAATTCTTCGCGGCAATAAGTAATTCTTTGCGGCCAATAGTAATTCTTCGGATCAGATTCTTTTTCTTTTTAACTAATAGGAAAGAGAACAAAATTGTTATTCAATACAACTTGTACTATTGGTTTAGATGATTTGGAATTTCATAATTTGTCTGGGATTGAAAATTGTAGGTTTTTTGTTGGAACCTTTTGGGTAGATAGAGCTTCAAACTCTATTTCTTACCTGATTATATGTAATCTTAGAACTATTTTGCTTTCTATTTTACTTGGTCAGTTAAGGAAACAAGTGCGATAGGGGTGTCACTTTTGAGAGTGTGAAAGTTCAAAAAATTAAATTCGAGTTGGAATCCGGTATGATTATACATTCTTAATATCTTTGATGTTATCCCTAAATGCAACTAACGGAATTAAACAGATTTGGTAACATTTGTTGTGTTAGACTATTTTATGAGCTTGGCTAGATGAACCATATTTGAAGCTTATTCTTAAAATGAAAATTATCGAGAAGTAGATTTTGTTGGGAGAAGGAAATTTTTTCTAATTCACGGTTATTTATAATGCTCTTTTCGCACGAGGTAAGACTATACGCATATTCAGGACCCACCTCATGTGAGATGATGTTAAAAAGAACCGTTATATCCACAAAAAAACCTTCGAAAAAGTGAGGTTTGATACTTCATTTAGACTATGTTTAGAAAGTATTGCGCTATGACTTTGGGCACGGACAATTACTAGTTTGGCTATATGCCGTGGTAATCAATGTCTGAATGGAAAGGCACCAATATCTTCCCCGACTTTCATCAAATATCTTCCTTAAATTATGTTGAGTAGAAATTCCAAAACCACATACAAACACTAACACACCCTCACTTACAAGAGAGGTGAGGCCCATGCACAGGAAAAATCTTCCTTTACATTAAGGAAAATTTCTAAAACCACACCCGAACACCCCACACCAGTGAGTGTGAGTCCAAACACATAAACACTTACGCACTCTTAGTTACGAGTGAGAGTGCGCAAGTGTTTTTCTATACGGATGTGGTGGTAGCAAAGTTGATATGTTTGAGATTAGGGCATTAGAGGAACATTTTCATTTGGTGGGTGGCAGAGGGAAAAGAAGATAGAAAGTTGGATAAGGAGAGAGCACAAAAAGGTACTCCTGAAAGAGATTTGTTTTGAAGTGAAAAATATAGTCTATTTTCAAAAAGGCAGGGCAATTATTGACAACTTTAGTCTTCCCACAAGTCCCTGTACTTATTATATCAGCCAAATTTGCTAGTTGATCCGTAAAGATTCATAGGGTCAGATGTGATGTCCAATTATCATTCATAGAATCATAAAAAATAACTCTTTCCCTTTGCCATTCACCTTTATTTTTAGGTAGCAAACAACTTTGAAAGAAGAACCAGTAAATACAATTAAATCAATGAATTAAACGATTAGCAGGAGTTGGTCACCCTAAATATTGTCCAAAGAATATCTTCTCTTTCATAACCTCCTTTATTATATACACAAAAACTTAACCCAGTTGGTACCACGTTTTAATTATTAGCTTTTTTTTAAAAGTCTTGATGAACCTGGACACATATTTGTAATTAGATTTTAATATTTTAAGCAAATAGTAAATTAATAAGACGCCATAACAGTTAATCTCCCAAAAGTAAAAAGACATTGGTCAACCATACGCAAAATTAAGAAGTTTTTACATTGAATGCCTTGACCAGAATTATCGGTCAGTTGAAATCCTCAAATTTGAAGATTTTTTGTTGTATATACAAAATCTTAACTCAGTTGGTACAAGTTCTACTACTAGCTTAATTTCTCGATGAAATTGGACACATATTCGTTAAATTTTACTATTTTAAGCAAATAATTTAATAAGGCACCGTAACAGTTGATCTCCCGGAAAAAAAAGAAAAGAAATTTGAAGTTTTTTTCATGAGCGAAAACTATTGTTGTTAGAGTAGTTAAGATTAACTGATTCCTTAGAACGTGAGATCACGTCGCTCTGTTTTTCTTTCTCTACGTGTCTTCGTTTGTCATATTACAATTTAGTCAACGTAATCATGTTAACAATTTTTTTGAAGGAATCGTGTTTAAACAACGTAATAAATTAACTTCAACCAACTAATTAAACTTCTCTGTGATTGTTTTAATGAAGCAAGGAATCATGTATAATTATATTCCTAATAAACGTATGAATCGTGTTTATATAATTATATTTATATATCACGCGTATGAATCATATATATATATATATCACACGTATTGCTCACTTAATCAGATATGCCTAATTAATTTAGAAAGATAACACCTCACTCCAACTTTGGACCAAGACTTGAACCTTTGATGTCATGCATGCCTAATGATCGCGCCTACTAAAAGTTAAAATTAAACTTTGAGGCTCCATTTGTTTCGATGTAAAATGTTTTACAATGTAAATTATTTTTTCAGAAAATAAATTTCGAACTTTTATTTTCCGGTATTTGGTTGGCACTTGAAAATATTTTCAGAAATCAACAAAATAGTGTAAAGAGAGAGATGGGGCTTAAACGGGGGAGAGATTTGAGAATATTGGAATTGAACGTGGATTAGGACTGATGATCGAGGAAATTAAGTAGTGAGAATTACAGTAGAAAGCAGCGGGTTCATTTCGAAAAATAACTTACGGAAGATTTAACAGTAAGTCATTTTCATCCAATTGATGGAAAATATTTTACATGTAAAGTGTTTTCCTAATTTTTTACACAACCAAACATCTGAAAATAACCGAAAAATATTTTACGTCCAAACAAGCAGAGCCTCAATGTTTTATGCACGAGAACTATGTTCGCTTTGAGTCTCTAGATCTAAGCATTTTTCTCTATGCATAGTTCCTAATGGGTCGGTTTTTGGCACGCTCGGTCTTGCGCACTTGCAAGTGAGAACTTAACACTAGTGTGGTATCGGCCAACACACTCTCCGATGCGATTTTGTGTCCTAATTTTGTTTGCCATTTTTGCATGACTTCAATTTGATGCTTGGGTTAGTTTAGGGAAATGCTTCAATATAACACCCATTACTTTTGAAAAATGTTATGCTTATCTTTGCTGAATGTTATGTCTCCTTACGTAAAATGGTAGCATAACTTATTTTGGTGAATGTTGGTATGTCTTTTTAAGGTTAGGGGTGCATATGGTATGTATTTTATAGGTGTTACGCCTATTGAGGCAAAATGTTACCCCTTTGTGGTGCCTTTCTTTTGTTCGAAATGTTACACCTCTTTATGGTGATTGTTACGCCTCTTTTTGGTAATCGTTTGCGGGTGCATATCATATATACCTGTGTATTGTGGCTTGATCCATGAGTATTGACTGCTCCAGTTTGCACTTGTAAGGCAGGTGACTCGGTAGAGGAAGACTTTTGAGATGCTGCCATTTGGAGGAAAACCAACCTTGCCGGCCGGCTTAGTTATAAAATTCGCCGCCAATTTTATAATAGTTCGACCACGTCTACATGTTTAATGGATCCATTTAAACAAAATATAAACTAACCGGGTCAAACGTTGCTGTGGTGTCTGCTCCTTGCCAATCTTGTCCACATGTTGTACTAGGTTTTATTAGGGATGTCTTGATCTAAACAAGTAGAGTGACATTTTATGGTTGTTTAATTGATCTTGATCCATCTGGTCTGAAAACTTATTTTGAATTTAGAGTGTAAGAGAGGGAATTCATCTGCCAAAATGAATGGGTTAGAATCTAGCCATTCAAGTTCGTTTAAATCGTTGTGTTATATTGATTTTGGTATTGTTGTTTTCTCATTTTCATGATTAAAAAGGGACGCTACTTTCATAATAGGAATACAATAGTACATCATATGCACAAAGCGAAGTCATGATTGACTAAATTGATCATATGATTGTCATCGTTTTTGTCTAAAGCTAACAAATACTTGCAAGCTTTTGGCAAAGCCTTCTAAAATCAAAACCACCATCAATTCTTCGATTAGTTATTTAAATCTTAAATACGAGGTATTTTGCTTCAAGCTACAAATTTTCTCGGTGGATGAGACATTGACATATATTAGATTTTGATTTTATAAATGCAATTTGCGATTTTCTTTTTCTTCCTGTGTACTATCAAACTAAAAAAATACTAACAAATTAAAAGAATTCCAAAGAAGATTAAAGAGGTCATTTTAGATAGAGATAAATTATTCACAGCGGTTTTTTACAGCAGCAACCAACTGCAATCATCTAAAAGTGCTTTGAACGGTACAGATTTCAATAAAATTTTAACTTTTTCACAAATAAGTTTCATTAACATTCAAACTGTTCAAAACTCTTTTAAACGGTCGCGATTAATGCAGTAAACAACTACTATTCACAACGGAGCAGTGAAAAAGATTTTCTCCTTTAGATACCCAGCTACTTTTTCATCAACACCCAATCAATGTGTTCTATGATTGAATGCTAATGGGCGTCAATGGCAGCCAACAAGTTCTTTAATGCCTAGTGGCACTGGCAAACCACCTTTGTGAGCTACTAATAAAACTTCAAAAGTGGCTGGGGTCCATCCCTCTGGCGCTGGCGCTGGCGCTGGTGCCCGCATGTTTCATGTGGATGCACCCATCCCACCTACCACCTTTTACAATCATAGCAACAAAGAAAACAAAAAAAAAAGAGACTAAAAATAAATGCCACTTCAATACCAATAAAGAGCATACAAGCTTGTACAAGGCCTTATGACAATAGGGAGGAAAAAAAAAAACCAAGGAGAAAGAAATAGAGCCAACATGTAGACAGACACTAATGACTAACCTAATCAATTTTCATTACTAATCTTGTTCTTCCACTTCTGTGCCAACTCAGCGAGCAACCTTGTCGAAGACCCGTCAGCGCTTAGAACCCTTTCCGCAGCATCTTTTAGGTCTCTCATTCGGGTTCGAACATGCTTCCCTTCCTCCCCTTCTATTAGACCCTTCACGACTTTGGCAATCTCAACACGTCCAACTATACCGTTTTCACCAACCTTCGGCCTCAACGCCACTTTTACATCCTCGGTTAACATCACAGCATTCATCTTCTGCTCTGCATAAAGTGGCCAAACGATTAATGGAACACCATGAACTACGCTCTCTAACGTCGAGTTCCAACCGCAGTGGGTTAGGAACCCTCCGGTCGAGCCATGGCTAAGGATTTGAGCCTGTGGTGCCCAGGATGGCACCAGTAGGCCATACCCCTTAGTCCTGTCTACAAACCCTTTTGGTAAAAATGAAAAAGGGTCAGTTTTGCTTTGAACAGTGAAGAAAGAGGAATAAGCAGCTGTATCACTTGGACTTCTAACAACCCATATGAATCTTTGTTCACTCATTTCCAACCCCAAGGCAAGCTCATTCAGCTGATCATATGAGAGGGTCCCACCACTCCCAAACGAGATAAACAAAACAGAGCCAGGTGGCTGAGTATCCAACCAACTCAAGCAACCCGACCCGTCATCCCCGCTACCCGAATCCATTTGTATGAGTGGCCCGACCGGGTAAACGGGTGGTTTCCCGGGTTTTCCCTCTTGCAAAGCGCCAACTGCCCCACCTTCCAATTCCTTGAAGCTATTGACCATAATACCCTCAGCCAAACCGTACCGTTTTACGTGATGAAGAACCCATTTATAGGCCTCATCCTTTCGGTCCTGAACCGGGTCCAGCAAGTCCTTCCCGTGGATCGGTACGCAACCCGGAATCCGAATCGGGTCGGGTAAATCTCTATACTCGCAAGAAACAGAGGAATCAAGCTCTGGCAAGTAAAAGAATAATGACAAGGCCATGGCCGTGGATGGGAAAAAAATATAAGGAGAGATTTGGAATTCCATAGCTATGTCAAAAGCATCGGTACCGAATAGATCAACGACGAAGGCGACGACCCGGTGACCCGAAACGAGTGATTTTATCTGGTCGCGGAGGGAAGGAAGGGAGCGGGTCACGGAGAGGGAGATACGGGTCTCGATCCGAACGTCGTCGGGCAAGTCGTCGAAGTTGACCGGAGAAAGGAGGACGTGCGATATGCCGGCGGGGGTGAGAGATTCAAGAAAGGATTTCTGGGCTTTGGGCAACGGGCCGTCGGTTGGGATCAAGAAGGTTGCGGAGAAGTTGTGAGTCAGGACGAGTCGCTTGGCGAACTCGGCGAGTGGGATGAGGTGACCCATGCCGGGTGAGGGAAGTAAGGCTATGTGGGGTTTTTGCTCCATTTTTGTCCGCGCTTCCCACCAAGAAAGATGATGTCTTTTGTGTGTTGAAATGAAAGGTTTATTGGAGGAGATGAAGTGGTGAGCCTGAGAGAGAGAGAGAGAGAGAGAGATGGCAATGGTGGTTTATATAGGCATTATGGAGCTTTTGATTAGACTTTCTTTTTTTTTTGGTTTTTGTTTTGTTGTGGTGATTGAAGGGTGTGTCATGTGTGTATGTATTTATTGTAACTGAAATGGTGGTTCTGTAATAGTAGATTAAAACGGGGGAGATTTGGGTGGTTCACATTTTATCATCATCGTCTTCATGTGGGTGATGCAATAGCATAAGTAAGCCTGATGTCAACTAGTTTCTAGAATTATAACTTCTCTCTCTAGACCAATTTTGACTCCCACAGGAATAGGGATCCGGAGATACTGTAGGGCGGGGTGCTCTACAGGCTCCTTGTAAGATGTATTTGGGTCGTTCATCTCAACAATAGACGATTCAAATTTTAATACAAATAATGGACGGCTCGAATCAATAGGAGTTCGGATTAAATCCCAGTCATTGATGTCAAAATGGACGGCCGAATCAACAGCCCTACATGCCCTGCTGTGTCGGCCACACCACAGGAATTCCCAATCCCAAAAGTAGTAGCAGACCATTCAAGCCAATTATTTGGTACTCTTGGAACATAAGGTGGGAATTACATGTAATACTCTCCTTAAATAAAAGATCGTCATCACGTAATATGAGTCACTTTTTATCTCTAAATCACCCATAAAAGTAAATGGTAATGTCTCTATTATAAATATTGTTACTGCATAAATGATTGAAAGTATCACATAGACAACCCTACTGTAGTAGTAGTACTCCAGGAGAGTTGAATTGCTTTTTGAATTAAAGAGGAGTGTTAAAATCTACAACTTCATTTATGTTAAAGCTTTTGCTAGTATTTGTTAGTTTCAAGACTGAGGTCCCGTTCCGGAAACAGAAATAAGTACTTATTTTTTAAAAAGACAATTTTAAACTCAAAAATCATGCGTTTACGTAAATAATCTTTTTATCAATATGGATTTTGTTTGATAGATCTCATCGAGATCTTTAATACGGTGCAAAAAAATTGAAAAATTATTTTTCATTTACATTATTTTTGAATTTAAAAATGTGAAATAAATACTTATTTTTTAAAAAGGTGTTCTGAAACGGGGCCTGAATATGTGCTCAATTAATGTCCCTTCAAAAATGGTTAAAATTGGTGTGAATGAAAACGCAAAAAGTAGACATGGTTTATCCTATGTCTTCATGCACGTGTGAATGAAAAGCGAACATGTGAAACTACTTTTCAATAAAATCTCAAATTATCGGAATTTGAAATGGAAATTGAAAGAATCTAACCAAAAGATTACGCGACCTATGACTCCGTTCCAGAACAGCTTCTTAAAAAATAAGTATTTATTTTACATTTTCAAACTCAAAAATAATGTAAATGAAAAATAATTTTTTGATTTTTTTTTGCACCGTATAAAAGATCTCATCGAGATCTTTTAAACAAGATTCATATTGCATATTTTTATATTTCATTAAGTTCATTATTTTTGAGTTTGAAATTATCTTCTTAAAAAATAAGTACTTAAAATCCGTTTTGAAACGGGGCCTAACTGAGGTTTATAGTCCACACTTAAATCGCGTTGTTCAAAGTTGAAAGTGGATAGTAGTTAAGTCATGCATAGATATGTTTGGTTTCTGTTGAATGAATTGTTCAAGATATTCATCTTTTTAGAAGTGCTTAAGATACTTTTAGCAGATGAGCAATAAGTAAAAGTTGTATAAAACAAAAATTACATGAAATCTCATGTTTGAAAATGCTATCAATAGATTTTAAAAATTGCTCTACACGGGCATTTAAGATAGAACAAGCGGACCCAGCAACACTTGAAAAAGCAAATACTATAAATACGATATTATAAAATAATTCAACTAACACAAAATACACGCTCTGTTAGTCATTTTGAATCTGTGATGACCCACATGTTATATAAGGAACATATGTAACTAATGGTTTAACATGGCACCATATTTATAGACTTTACTCTTATGTAGTTGGTTAAATTAAAATTTTGAGTCCACCTTAATAATATCTCCTTTTTTGACATATATGAATTCAATACATTTCAAAATGGACTCCTTCCACCTGCCCGCTGATGGAAATAGACCATAGATCTTGATTGCTTTACATTGGTAAGTCGTTGCCTTCTTTTTCAGGTTACTTCGAAAGTAACTGCTTCAGCATTAGTCATTCGAATATTCGATATTCCCTCTTAATTTCTCCTGAATGACATCTTATTCTTACTTCGGGACCGATCTCTAGTACCATAACAAATTACATAAACAAATAGCTAGAATGGCATATTTTTGCCACATAAATTGGATAAGAGTGCCTTGATCTCGACATTTTGTGTTACATAAATAACTAGTCTGATACGATTTAATATACTAATATGAAAGAATTATGACCCATACAACTTTGTGAAAAATCTATTTTTCATTCAAAGAGAGAAAGTGACAGGTAAGTTATAGGTGATTACAATATAACATGGACAGATTTCCAGACCTAGTAAGTTATAGGCAGGCAGTTCTAGCCACATTTGTTTGTATATCCAAGTAATCAAGTAGTTTTGGTTTTGGTTTGAGACTTAGATGGTTGCTCCATCTTAATTAAGGTCTCTTGTTCGATTCTCTTTGCCAATAACTATTGGAGCCATCTCACCCCTACGCGTAAGGGTGTGAAACGGCTGTGGGAGGGACTATAGAAATTAATCCGAGATACACACAAACTGACCCGGAACACCCTGCATAACCAAAGAAAAAGTAATCACAACTAATTATTGTATAACCAAAGAAAAAGAGTACATGCAACCCCATCCAATAGCCGTGAAGGCCTCTCAGAAGAAGCCCATCACCAGTATTGGCCCATCGAGCTTTTTCCAATTGGGCCGATGGCCTTCTCCGGTCTTCTCTCTTGATCTCCATCGAGGAGAGAGAGAGAGAGAGAGGGAGAGAGAGAGAGAGAGAGAGAGTGTGTGTGTGTGAAGAAAATGATATACCGCAAATGGAGTCTGCTAACGGGACCAGCTTCGATTTTGGGATCAATCGTCGTCACGGCCGTCGTCGCCAACTACCTCTTCGTCCAGAACGTATTCTCTCTCTCTCTAGATTTCTGCATTCGCGTGTAATTTGGAATCCGAATGATTTTCAATGCGATCGTATTCTTCGATGACAAGATTGAAATTTTTTTAAGCCAATCGACGGTGGTGTTGTGACTTAGCATCTTGAATGATCAAATTGCAAAACAAAAATATTTTATTTTTATTTTTTTTGCAGCAAAATGGGCTATGTTGATTTAGGGTTTCCTTAAATTGGTTTCAGGGTGATAAAGTTAGAATTTTGTTGTGAAAATAGCTGCCTCTTGCCTTTCTCTGAGTTGATGAAATGCACCATCTGTGGGTGCCATCAGACCTAATTTGTCTCCTTTTTAAAAAAATAAAAATAAAATATTCAGTTCAAGTTTAGTGCTTATCAATTGTTATTGATGGGTCCTTACAAATTGTATTGCAAACTGCATCAGTATTCCTGGAACAATCAACAAAAACAAGAAGATGGAAAAAGTTGTTTTAATGAGCTTAATGCATAGATTCTCCCAATTGTTTATGCTAATGAAAGAGCATGAGTTTATGAGTCTTTTCCAATTTCCATTGCAACGCTACTTTAATGAAGTAATGCTGCAGTCTTGTGAAAACTATAGACCTCCTCCCTCTTCAGCTTCCTTTCTACTTCTTTTGAGGCTATTTTAACTGTTTTTTTTTCGGGTTGCTAATTTTTCTTAAGAGCATTATTATATCCTAGCTAACATTTAGTTCGCCTAATTTTAATTTGAATTTGCAGGACCCATTCCTTAAAGCGGAGCCAAGCAAGCAAGATATAGCTCCTTCAACCAAGTAGGAAAGAGCGCGAGGAGTGTTTGGCTTGAATGTGATCTAAAACTAGTTTCAGGTTTTATTTTATGTTTGCCATTTGCAAATTTATGTTTTTAATGGCTGCGTTGGATACAATTTGCGTATGCATTGAATAAGAAGATGTTTGGATCCACTTATCAAAAAAGGAGAAGATATTTGATCCGTTTCGCAATTTAATTGTGGATCAAAAGTTCCATATTTGCATTGGCTTGTTATTGACATTCGTTGCTTGTTGCTGATTTGTATGCGTGTGCATTCTTTTGAGAGTTAACACGGATGGGTCCAATTCTTGAAGTCTCCTTTTTCTGCTTCAATTCATGTTCATGGAAGATACGGTAACTTCTGTCATCCGTTTGTCAATATCCTCATTGAGATGTTTACACATAGTCTATGTTTTGATTCATGAAGAGTCTTTCAGACAAACACAAACTGAAATCAAGAAGCATTATACAAAATGAAAAGTAAAACCCTATGCTGCAATTTTATGAACTTTGTCACAGCCTCACAGGCAGAGCATGAAAGGGAACCCGGTGGGTTACCATATTTACAGGATCTTCTTCTATGCTTCATATTTTTACATGTTTGTTGAATTGCCCTAATTTTGACCTTCATGGTTATAATCTGATTCAATCATGAATTCATGATATGTCTTCTAATTTATCATTTGTATGTTAGCTTGATAACATCCAACTCCACGGTTCTCTTTCCTCTTCCAATCCCTAATGTGAAGGAAACTCCATTCCAATATCACATGAAACAGCAAAGTTACTCCACTTGATTAAGGTCAATTCTTCGCCTGAGAAATGATCAGACGAAATACACATTCCATTCATAGATGCAACAAAGAATCAGATTCTACCAAGATTAATCAAATCCTTGCGCACTTACACCACGTGTAACATGTAATCTCATACCACGTGAAATGTAATACTGGAAAATAGACATTTTTACAATGATGCTAAAGTAAAATACTAGTACATTTTAAAATCTGATATTACATTTCAAAACTCTAACAAAGTGATGATATCTTTGTTGTATATCTTCTCCTATGCTTCATTCTTGCTAGCTCAACTTTAATCCGTACTAAAACAGTAGCTCTCATTGTTATTCCAGTTGGCAGGGATCCTCTTCCTTTCAGCGTTTTCAGATCATTAAGATCACAATAAGCCCATAATTTCAAACCAGGAAATTTGAAGGCAAAAAAGAGTTTCTTTTCTAATTCTTAATTCTCAACCACTGAACAACATTTGCATTAGCAACTCATTCCAGGAATCTATTGGCCCTGGCAGGCACCAATGCAAACAATCATTCTTAAGTTTTTCGTGTTTACCCCTGGAAAACGGCTGGGATGGCAGATAAACTCCTGGGTGCCCATCAGGTCTCAACAATGAAAGGTGGTTTATGTCCAGTAGTTTCAAAGTCACCCCCTTTCTGGATCCTATTTCCACTGCCTTCTCAAATTCTTCTAACTCAACATCTCGCAACGTTGTGTCCTCAGTGGTTAATTCAGCCTCGCCTTCTTTAAATGGTCCGGTTCTATTGCAGTAGCCCCCACTATACCACTCTCCATTCTCAAAATGATCCGCCGCGGTAGTTCTAAATAATATGCGTGCTTTGTGGTTTGAACTTGTAACAAAGTTAAAAATCAACTGTAGGGCTTTACGGTAGGCGTGATCAAATCCTAACTCTGTTAAATTCTTACTCGGGCAGTAATGGCAGCCTTTGATCGTGTTGTTTTCATAGTATGTTGCTGTTCTGGGAAACCATTTCCCACCTGCGATTACCACGTAATCAAAATTTGTGTATTGTTCACTCCATTGTGTATCGAGTTTGTCGAGATGAAGATGAATTTCAGCCGTTGAAACTCTAAACATATCTTCAAGAATGACTGCTTTTAGGAGGAAAGGACTCAAAAAAACTGACAGAGTGAAGTTGTGGGAGGAAAAATGCCATCTTCTGGATCTGTATTCCTCGTCATGGTAGACCTCCACGGCTTCTTCTACCTCCAATGAAAATTCAGTAAAATTCCTTCAATTGCATTAGTCATGCAACCAAATCTTCGCTGAATGATGCAAAAGTAAAATTCTCTGAAAAAATGAAACAAACATGAAAGCAGCCAGGTTCTGTTGATCCTTCGTCCTTGTGTTTTTCAAACAATGGACCAACTAAATGCCTTGGTCTGGGTATTGTGGAGTCTTCATCCAGGATATAATTAATATAGTCAGTTGGACCATGTTTCGTTCCCTATGTGAAATTTCAGGTTTTGAACAAAAAAATTTCTTTGATGTGTCACTCTTTTGAGGAAAAAGGAGGGATGGAAAATTGAAGAATAAGATATAAAATGATTGCTGCAATTGGACTAACTTATATTTATATTTCACTAGAATGGGTATTCCTACGGGTACCAACTTTCAGATCATTTCACCCATAATTCTGCATAGTATGATTATTAGTTACAAGTAAAACCTTTCGCCAACGCCATTCTGGATTGAGAATTGGCTATAAAAGTGGTAAAACTTGCTCCATCAATGTTGTCAGGCTTTTCAATGAATTCTCAAAAACAATAAAATAAAAATTCACCAAATTTATTTTAAGTGCTATTTTTCCTCCTCTGTTTGACTGTTTCTAACTATGAATTAGTGATATGATCACCACCCAGTATTTTCGAGCAAGACTAATCCTGTAGAGGACAGCAACCTAGTACGAGGTAATGGGCAGAAGACTAAAAGAATGATACTTCTCAAGGTAGAACTTAGCAGAAGATGGAAAATGATGACTCCATGCATTTAAGAAAGAGAATTTGCACCTAGGACATTGTTGGACTATCCCAATAAGTGGAAATTCGTAAAGAAGCTAGAGAAACCTAGATCAAATTTTACTCTGACGGAGAATTTAACATCGGACGAGGTGGTAAATATCCTATCACAAGAACAGTGCTGCATATAAGTAGTTGTACATTCTTGTATTGGATTTGAAAAGTGGCATTAATTGCTTACAAGTAATCTACACTACAAGCTAAATTATTGTAAACACAGACCAGGCAACAATCAAGTGGGTCATCTCTCACTAATTAAAACATCAGAGAAAGGCAAAGGAACTAAGTCCAAAGTCCAAATAATTCGCAAGGTGTGTGATACAGAGTTTTAACTTTTGAGAATGACAACCACTTAAGACAAGGTGATCAGTTTCAATCATCCACTAAAAAAGTTGGTGGTGGTTTCATGTTCCAAATGACCTGTCAGCTGGCACAGAAAGGAATTCAATTGGCACAAGTTGTTTTGGGGGGGCCAAACGATACGATGTTATTATGATAGTATTAGTTAGATAACTACAAGGGCCAACCTCCTGTCATAGGAGTCGAGTCCTAGACCTCATGCTGCAAAGAAGCGATACACAACCATTGGACCAAACCCCAAGGTTTAATCTGCACAAATTCACGAGTCAGTAGCTAGTAACCATGACATGCCCACCAACCGATACTACTAGAGATCAATTTCTGGCCTATCTAAAGCGACTTGGTGAAAAGCTACACCACTATGTCCACGAAATCCTTCTACCAAGCTGAAAACCAAAAAAGAGTAGTCTTGCCCAAATCCTCAAAACCGGATCCAGTATTTCTTAGGCATGGGCAAGGCGGGGGTCAACAGCAGTAGCAAAGGAAGTTTACGATTGATGAAGCAATACTGTATATGATTCATCCTATCTCGATCTAGAATGCCGAGCTATAAGGTCTTTCACCATTACCTAGCCTCTCTGGTTGTGAGAGGATTCTTTTGATTTTTGTTCAACTCCTAGGCAGCCAGGGTAATGGGAGATGTGGGTTATTTGGTAAATGTTTTGAGGGAGAGTTTTCGGGTAATGAGTAGAAAGAGATAGATAAAAATAAATAGAGAGAAATTTATTGAAAACTGTGTCAGTGTGGGTGAAAGTTTATGGGAACCCAATAGAACAAGCCCAGGTTTTTGGTCTAGCTTTTGATTTTGTTTCCTATTAGAGATCCATAATGCTAGGTAGTCCGAAAAGTGAACCAGAAAATATTCCGAAAAGTGAACCAGAAAATGTTCCGAAAAGAGAAATCAATGGGTCACATTCACTTTGATGTGCTCCAAAATACTGATTTCTCTTTTCAGGACATTTTTGGGTATTGGGAATACAGTTGTGGGTTTACTTTTTTGTGCTCCCTCTTGTATTTGGTCTTGAGTTTTCTCAGCAACCAAAACTGATAGGAGTAGTTTTTTTAAGTGGACTAAGCCTTTTAACGGTATAGTGATAATGTGACATAGTACTATGTGGAATCATATTCATAGTTGAAGGAACCAATCAACCCAAACAAAATTTGTCTTCCGTACACATTGCAGATTGGAAGTGGAGAAACGTTTGTAGTAAATGAGGGCATGCGGGAATAAAGAAAAAGAAATGCATAATCACCATATAACTGGCAAAACCAAACAGCGAAAACAAGAAAGAGAATTCAGCAGCTATTCCAAATTTATACAAATCACAAATGCATTTGATCTTGTAGAGTTCTGAAGTTTGGGAGTTTTACCTGTGACAGAGTGCAAAGCAATGACTGCTGATGATTACGTTGAATTGAATCGCCGATGAAAGCAAACGATTTGTTCCTCATCAAATCAAGAAATTTCCACGGATCAAAATTTGGTAACTCACAGTCGCGGGGCTTCCACCTCCAGTGAACATAATCCGAATCAGGGCGGCCGTTTTTCTGACAATTTTGAGGAGCTTCAATGTGTTTGCAACTCTCACTGGTGTAAAATGGACCAGAGGAATCTGGTACCCATTGTCCAGTAAATATGTCACATTCTGCTGTGACTAGATTGTTCAAGACAGTATGAGTGATTGTTAGTTGATCTGATCACAAATCAAAACTAGACTGTACAAAATATAAGAAAATCAGTTGGTCTGACCAAAAATGAGAACATGTCATTTGGGCATAACATTTTTTGGAGTCAAGCAAAAAGAAAATAATTTATTGTGAATTCTCTAGTCCCGGAGTAGATAGCTTGCGTTTGACCAGAACGGGAAAGTGATTAGTTGAGGTGCGCGTAAGTTAGCCTGGACACCTCGACCATCGAACCAAAAGAATAAATAAATAGAAAAACATATCCCCCTGTGTAGAGTACCATGTGAAACTGCCAATCTGGTATTTAGAACTATAACTTCACATATTCTTCAGTACCCAACTGAAATACTACTATATGGTTAGATCAATGAAACAAGAGTCTCCGGTACCTCTTAGCCTTTCCATCACCAAACATAGAATATAACGTAAGTTTGATACGTTCTCCCAGACTTTTCATCAAACAGGTTGAAATACTTACGGGTATGAGGCCACGAAGGGCCAAGAAAGTAAAAGGAAAAAAGGTAGAGAAATTAGGGAATCCCACTTTCATCAGAATAGAAAAGAAAGAAAATCCTTGTTATTGTCAAGTTCACATTCATGTGAGCTTTCCAACCAGTCAAAACAAGGACTAGTTTGGATTTAACTGACAACGAGGAAAACCCCAAGTCGTATAATAGGAAATATAACCTGTATTTAATTTGCATTTCGTGTTTGATACATTGCCATATTTCAGAGAGAGTGCAAGAAACAACTTCCACTTACCATTCTGAGAAGTTATGTTATCACTTGCCGAAAAACTTTCTTCGACAAGTAAATGACCCAAAACCAGCGACGTATTCGGCGGTGGTGGAAATGTCACGTTTTGTACAACAAGGGAAGGGTGAGTAGTTTCTGAAGAAAAATGGATACGATTATAAACAAAGAGCCGAAAAGCCAGACCCAAAAGGAGAGAAAAAGCAGCAAACTTCACAAGAACATGATTGCGCTTGTGGGCTAGTGATGAAAACGAAAATGGGTGGCTGTTTTTGGAATCAAACGTCATTGGTTTCATTTACTTTTGGATTTCTTGTTTTGTGACTGAGACCATGAAAAAAAAAGGTCTCTGCAACACTAGAAAGAGGGAATAAGAAGAAGAAGAAGAAGAAGACAAAATGGAGATGGAACCACAGTGAGAGTTGTTGTTTTATCACAAATCGCGTGCATCTAACCCAAGAAATCGTTATTTTGTTTTTTGTATTTTCCTGTCATGAAACTGGGGATTGATGTATGAAAAATTGACCATTAATGCAATTAAAGATGGCGTTGTAAGTTCCATTGAATGAAACCATTAATAGAACGCTCCACTAATAGAACTCTTTTGTAGGGTGTGTTCGGAAAAAGAAAAAGGAAAAGCGGTAGTAATTGGTTTTTCATTTTCCCAATAAATAAATGAACACATCACGGTGTTGTGGACTCCCTGCGTCGCCATCCCCGTTTCCTCTTTTATTTGGCAATGCACATGTCCATCCTTATTGAGATCTTTAACACCTATGTTTTTGGATACGGGTAATTTTGTCTTTGGTTTGGCAACAGAGTGTACCATCCTTCTTGAGAATTGCATTACATAGATAGATGTTTTAGTTCAGGAACAGTCTTTGAGACAAACACAAACTCAACTCCAGAAGCATTATACCAACTGGCAGGGGAAAATTTATACTACAGTTCTATTATGTTGGTCACTGCTAGAGTTTGCAAGGGAACATGGTGGGTTTGGTTGTTTACGCAATCTTCTGCTACGCTTCATAATGCATGCACGTCAAATTCGTGATTTCCCCATATCTCCATTAGCTGTTTGATACCATTCAACCGACTCTGTTTCCTCTTGCAATCTCTGTTGTGAAGGAAACTCCATTCCAATAGCATATACGACAGCATAGATACTCCAATCTTTGTTCTGATTAAGGTCAGTTAGCTCTTCGATCACTCGAAAAATGAACATAATGACCATATGATGTAACTCAGTCAGGGATGCAACAAAATTCAAATTGTACAAAGAGGGTATTGAATCCTTGCGCTTACACCACATGTAATTCCATATTCGGAAATAGAAAATAGACATGCTTACAAGAATGCAGAAGTAAAACCTAATCATTGACTCTCTAACAAACAGAAATCAGTACCTGTACGTTTACATAGTGCATTGACTTCTGAGCTCCCTGGTTTTGTGGAATAAACAATCACACGTATATTTGTTGTGTATATCTTCTCCTTTTCTAACTTCTAGCCAGCTCCTAGGGTTCAAAATTGAACCCATACTAAAACAGTTTCTGGGCTAATGTCTTCAATTACTACACAATCGCGCCAATTATGCGATCAATGTTATTCCAGACGGCAGAGATCCTCTTCCTTTCAGTGTTTTAGTTCATCAAGATCACAATAAGCCCATAATTTTCAAACCCAGAAATTTGAAGGCAAAGAAGAGTTGTTTTTCTTAGAAATAATTCTCAACCACCGAACAACATTTGCATTACCAGCTCATTCCAGGAATCTATTGGCCCGGGCAAGCACCAATGCAAACAATCATTCTGAAGTTTTTCGTTTTTACCCTTTGAAAATGGCTGGAACGCCCTGTAAACTCCCGGGTGCCCATCAGGTCTCAACAATGAAAGATGGGTTGTGTCCACTAGTTTTAAAGTCACCCCCTTTCCGGATCCTATTTCCACTGCCTTCTCAAATTCGTCTAACTCAATATTTCGCAACGTTGTGTCCACGTCATTTAAATCAGCATCGCCTTCTTTAAATGGTCCGGTTCTATTGCAGTAGCCCCCACTAAACCACTCTCCATTCTCAAAATGATCCGGCGTGGTAGTTCTAAGCAATACGTGAGCTTTGTGGTTTGAATTTGTAACGAACTTAAAAATCAACTGTAGGGCTTTGCGGTAGGCGTGATCGAATCCTAACTCTGTTAAATTCTTGCCCGGGCAGTAATGGCAGCCTTTGATCGTGTTGTTTTCATAGTAGATTGCTGTTTTGAGAAACCATTTTCCGCCAGCAATTATCACATAATCGAAATTTGTGTATTGTTCAGTCCATAGTGTATCGAGTTTGTCAAGATGAAGTTGAACGTCAGCTGATGAAACTCCATTTATATCTTCGAAAATTGCTGCTTTTACGAGGAAAGGAGTCCAAATTACTGACAGAGTGAAGTTGTGGGAGGGAAAATGCCATCTTTTGGATTTGTATTCCTTGTCATGGTAGACCTCCACGGCTTCTTCCACCTGCAGTGAAAATTCTACCTTCAATTGCATTACCCATGCAACCAAATCTATGCTGAATGGCGCAAAAGCATAGTGACATAAAAAATGGAACAAAAACATGAGAGCTGCCAGATTTCTGTTGATCCTTGTACATCCAAACAATGGACCAACTCAATGCCTGGACCTGTTTATTAATGTGGAGTCTTAATCATTTCACTCTTAATTCTGCATAATATGCTTATCAGTTATGAGTAACAACTTCCGTTAATACCTTTATAGATTGAGAATCGGCTATAAAAGTGGTAAAACTTGCTTCATCAATACTGTTCTGCTTTTCAATGTGTTCCCAAATTTATTTGTGAAGTGTCGTTTTTCCTCCTCTCTGTTTCTTGCTATGAACTAGTAATATGTTCACCGCCCGGCACTTTTCCAGCGAAGTACTGTGACAATTGGAACGACTCATGGAATGATACTTCTCAAGGTAGAACTTAGCAGAAGATGGGCATTGATAGAATCACTCCAATTAACAAACGAGCTGCACCTAGGACCTTGTTGAACTTTCTCACCAAGTGAAATTTCCTAAAGAAGCTATAGAGAACCCTAGACCAAATTATTATTCCAACTCAGAAATTTAGGTAAATATCCTTCCTTCACAAGAACAGTGCATGTAAGTAGGTGTACATTCTTGCTTTTTATTGGATTGGTAGCAAGTGTTTAATTGGCATTAATTGCTTACAAGTAATCTATAGTACAAGCTAATTTATTATAAACAGAGACAGGGCAACAACTATGTGGATCATGACCAATTAAAAAAATTATAGAAAAACAAGAAGCTAGATCCAAAATCCAAATCATTCACAAGGTGATTTGATACCAAAATAATAATAATAATAATAATAATAATAATAATAATAATAATAATAATAATAATAATAATAATAATAATAATAATAACTTTTGAGAGTGACTACTGAACCACTTAAAACAAGGTGATCATCTTCAATCATCCATTATCAATGTTGGTGGTCGTTATCATTTTCCAAATGACCTCACAGCTGGCACGAAATGGAATTCGATGTGCACAAATTCACAAGTCAGTACCAAGTATGCTTGCCCACCCATCATGATACTACTAGAGATCCATTGATTCTAGATCAAAACTAGACCATGGATTGTCGAGATAGACGGCTCGGATCGTGCACTACACTCCTATCGTGCACCCCTGCACCACAAGGACCCAAGTCCTACCTGGCCTATCTAGATTGAGAGGATGAAAAGTTACTTTGTGAAACGGATCCATGATTTCCTAAGCATGGGGGAGGTGGAGGTGATCATTAGGTCTTTTACCATTACCCATTCTCTCAGATTGCCAGAGGATTCTTTCGGTTTCTATTACACTCCTAGATTGTGGGAGTAGGGGGAGAGATTAAGGTTTTTGGTCTAGGTCTTCACTCTGTTTCCTATTAGAGTCACAGTTGGGACTCAGGGGGGTTTTCTTGTTTGTGTAAAATTAATAAATTGGACTTAGCCTTTTTTAATACTCCAGTTTAGTGATGATGTTAAACCGTACTAAGTGGAATCATATTCAAACTTCAAGGAACCAATCAAGCAAAACAAATTTGCCTGCTTAAGCACACCTCGACTGATCTTGGGAAACCAATCAGGCAAAATAAATTTGTCTTTTTCACACACATGGCAAATTGGATGTGGAGGAACGTTTTCAGTAAATGCTTGCATGGGTAAATAAAGAAAATGAAAAGAAAAATCAACAAATGAAACTAACAAACTAGCAAAACCGAGCAGCAAAATGGAGAATTGAGCAGCTACTCCAAATCGATCACTTCGAATGTATTTGGCCTTGTAGAGATATTAAAATGTTACCTGTGAGAGAGTGCAGAGCAATGACTGCACGTGATTTCGCGAAATTGAATCCCCGATGAAAGCAAATGATTTATTCCTCATCAAACCAAGAAATCTCCGTGGATCAAACCTAGGTAACTCACAGTCGCGGGGCTTCCACCTCCAATGAACATAATCCGAATCCGGTCGGCCGTTTTTCATACAATTCTGATGAGCTTCAATGTGTTGGCAACTCTCACTACTGTAATATGGACCAGAGGAATCTGGTACCCATTCTCCCATAAATATATCGCATTCTGCTGTGACTAGATTGCTCAACAATAAAACAAAAGAATGACAGTTGATCTTATTAGAAATGGAAACTAGATTATGCAAAAGAAAAGAAAAAATCAGTCGATCTGATCATAAAGGAACTAGATTGTGCAAAGAAATGAATATCAGTTGATCTGATGATCACAAATCGATTCAGGGAGAATGAGAATGATTAATCACCGTTCAAAAAAAATGAGAAAGATTAAAGGGGTACAAAACCACAGCTTGCAAAGATGTCACTTTGGCATGATGATAGTATCATTACAAATTTACAACACTACCAAACAAAGCTCTGTATCGATTGGCCCTCCAAGATTTGCTCGGGCTTTAATTAGGAGCCCCGCAAATGGCGGATCGGATTGTTTCTCAAAATTAGCCAATGTGGGCGTAAGCTGGCTCAGACACTTATGAAAAAACCTAAAGGAAAATCTATCCCTCTGTGTAGACTACGATGTGAAACTGGTATTCAGAGCTATAACTTCACATATTCTTCAATACCCACCAATTGAAACAATGTTAATTTCAACGAAAACAGAATTCTCCAATACCCCTCAACCTTTCCATCACCCAAAATACAGAGTAAAACAGAGCTATGATCTGTTCTCCCAGACTCTAAATTTTGTTAATCAAACAGGTTGAAAATTGAAATACTTGCAAGTAACAAGTATGAAGCCAAGAATGAGGGGAAAAAAGGAAGAAAATCTAGGAAATCCCACTCAATTTCACATTCATTTGATTTGCATGTTACGTATGATGCGTTGCAATAACAGAGGGAGTGCAAAAAACAAAATTCGCTCACCATTCTGAGAAGTTAGGCTTTCATTCGCCGGCGAACTTTCATCTACCGGCAAATCACTCAAAACCGGCGACGTATCCGCCGGAGGTGGAAATGTCGCGTTTTGCGCAACAAGAGAAGAAGGGTCGGTAGTTTCTGAAGAAAACTGAATAGGGTTGGAAACGAAGAGGCGAAAAGCCAGACCCAAGAGGAGAGAAAACACAGCGAACTTCACAAAAAGATGATTGCGCTTGTGGGCTAATGATGGAAAAGAAAAAGGGTTGATGTTTTTGAAATCAAACCTCATTGGCTTCATTTGGCTTTGGATTGTTAATTTGTTGTCACTAAGACCTTGGAAATAGGTGTATCGAAAACTAGAAAAGCGGAGAGGGAAGCAACAAAATGGCAATGGAACCAAACTGATGAGAGCTGTTTTATCGCAAATAGCAACCAACCCAAGAAAATCGTTATTTTGGTTTTGATTTTCTTTTTTGTATTGTTTTAGGGGTTGGTTCGATTCCTCACGGAATGAGTACGTAAAGTAAGTGGGGAGTTGTGACTGGTATGATCGCGCTAGTTTTCTGGAGGTTTGGATTGTGCAGTCAGATCCATTTAGTAGTCTGCCGGTAGAATTGTTCCTCCGTTAAAAAAGAAAAAAAGAAAAAGAAGCAGCAGCAGCAATTAAGTGCAATAATAGATGGCGTTGTAGGTTGAAGTCTTGAGGGGCGTCCTTGACCTTAACTTCTTTGCAGGTCTGGCTAGCGACATGAAGCCATTAATATATGAGAACCAAAAAGGAGGAAAGGAATTTGGGTTTTTCTTCTTTTCCCACCAAAAATAAACAAATGAACTAGTAACATTTTATTTTTGCATTTATTTTATTTTTGGGTAATACTAAAAGGTGTTCCAGGCCAGTTTATACGCACCTCAAATTTTCTGTTTTTCTTCTTTTTCCTCCTTTATCTTCTCTTTCTCCATATTCTTGGTTAATTGGGTTTTACTTTTGTTTTACAATTGAGAAAATCAAACCAACTCAGTTATTGTTCTTTCTGCATCGGTTCTTTTTGATCCTCGCATCGGTTCTTTGCGAAATCATTTAATCGTTCGCTTCTTTTTTCTCTTCCAGTGTGCTTATTCCAAACAAAGGCTTAGTGTTTTTCGTTTATTTCCATGCATGGTCATTATTCTTGATCACATAATAAGATTTCTGAATTTACGCTAACTACTCCCTCCATCCTAAATAAATGTCCATATTATTATTCCAGACATTTTAAAAAATCATTTATATCTTCCAAAATATATTATTTCTTTATATGCAATATAAATCTTGTTTGATAGATCTCAATTGGTTCTATTAGACAAAATTTTGAAAATTTTGAAAAACGATATAAATTAAAAGATATAACGAATTTAAAAAAAATTGAAAAAAAGTAAAACTTGACATTTATTTAGGAACGAAAGGAGTACCAAATTTAAGACCATGCCAAATTTTATGAACATTCTTTTTCTTTCTTTTTTGAATTAACAATCTCCAATTCAAGATGACGAATGGTGAGGCGGAAAAAACTGTATACTATTATTCTCAGACACACCTATCTAATCTAAAATCAACAAATATGGTGCACTCACTCTGTAGTCTGTACTATTCCCACTAGGAAAAGCTAAAAGAGTTTCGATCTTTAGTCCTTTGGGCTCTGATATTTTTGGCTAAAACTGAATTGGGGACAATTTACAACCATCCATGAATTGAATTGCACATGCCGGCCCCCAGCTGCCTTATCATATCTCCATTTTAAAAGAGTGGACAGCTTTTGTCTTCTTCTCATAATAGAGACAGGAGTATAGTTGGATGGAGCTTTTAAAAGTAAATTTGAATCTTCTTCATATCACATACGGATGGTGTTCGACCACATTTCCAAGGCCAAACCACATTATCTATATCTTGCACAACATCCATGACATTATTTCATTTTGTGTTATTATTATTATTATTATTATTATTATTATTATTATTATTATTACTCAAGCGTCCAAATCAACTAACACACGTCTTGACTAATCCTTGAAAACCAACTATCTCATTTCGTGTTTGACAATAGTAATTCATCCAATCGTATATACAATATATATGCTGCACTTTTGTATTTTTGTATGTCTCCCAAGTGTCATGCATGCTCTCTACCTTATTATAAGTATTTTGTTTTGATCGGACTCTACCTAAACTATAATTTAGTATTATTTTTATGATTGGGTTCCACCATCTTGTATTCTGAAAACCCTCATTATAGATACATAATAAGTCTTTATCCAATTTAAAATGAAAGAAATATGAGCATTTTACTGAAACAGTTTGTTTTTCGATCAACTGAGGATAAAATGGTCATATCTTTTGATGTACAAATAAATTAGGATTCAAATTACTTGGGTTAGAAAGTATATTTGACAAGCTTTTAACTGTTCAAACCATGCACAAATTGGAGTTCGGGAGTGTTCGTGACAAGCCCGCAAAGTTTGACACATTCTGTACTTTTTATGCGCCTCGGACGCAATTCTATGCGCCCCAGGCGCACTTCATTGCGCCCGGGCGCATCCTCTGAAGTTTACAAACGGCCAAACTTTGCGGTCTTGCCATAGACACTCTCGAACTCCGATTTGGACGTGATTTGAACCGTTGAAAAGCTTGTCTAGATTACTTTCTAACCCAATTAGTTTGGATCCAAAGACAGACCATCCACATCGGGCCTAGAGAATTTACAAAAAATTACTTTTTTACTACAGACCCCAAAAATCGAATTATGGTGAACCCTTTTTCTATCACTTGTATATCTCTTCCAAAACTATAATAATAAGGAATAAAAGAACCTAGCTTTTTTTAAGATAAAAAAAGATGAACCAAAGCAACTAGATTACTTATGATGCACTTCATCTTTGATTCTTTCTAGTTTCCATCCTCTTCAACTACTTATATTTTCCTACTTGTTCCCTTTCTTTTTCAAGATTTATTAATATATTATATTGTCCTTTTGCTAATTTCCTGATTTATTGCTTTTCGTGTTGGTTAACGCTTACCCCCTTGGAGTTTATTTTAGATATAAACCATCGTCGTCGCTTAATTGATTCACAAGAGATCTGCAAGTTTCAATGCCATCCGGATTCCGGCCATGCAAATTTGCACCAACGGAGGGACGTTGCGAATCACCCTTCCGTTGTACGGTTGCCTATATTTGGTTTTGTTACAACATCAAAAAAAAAAAAAAATAAAATTAACAATCAAGTGTCCGGCCCAGCTGGAACCATTCGCATTCGATTGTGATTGAACAATCCACAATCATAAACTTGTAAATTCAGGATTTTGTAACTTTCGTGTTATTTTCCTTTGCTACTTGTTCTCTCTCCACCTCCTCTCAACGTATTTTTGATAATTCGAGTGGTTCGATACCTCGACAAATCTTGAATCAATCCTACCTTCTACTAGTGGATGGCTCATTTGACGGGAGGCAAAGTCCCACATGAACTCCACTCAACTCAAAACGAAACGCTCATTACTTCTGATTACGTCAAGAAAGAGTCTATATAGAACGGAACGAAATAATTAATAAATTATGTAAAGCAATGGTTAATATTCAATTTCTCACTCTCTTTCGAGACTAATTTCACAACTTAGGTGTGATTAATATGTTGAGAGATCTGGTAATTATCTAGCGTATAGAATGAGGATCGACATGTACTTGAGAGATTTTCCCAACCTTGGGGTCTTTATCAGAACGCCCCCGTCACGCCTAACTCAAGGAAGTCTGTTTATGCTTTCCTTGGGAGAAAAGAGGTAGTTGCTAGCCTTCGATGCCCGGCAGGTTAGATTTAAAAGAAGGAAGACTCCTTTGAGGTTTGCCCGTCCAGAACTTTGTCCTGTTTATAATTGGGACCTCCGTAAGTGGACGGTGAGATTGGTACTCCTCCAAGATCAATTGAAGTACTGCACATAAGCTAGCCCGGACCTGAATTATGAAAAGAGATGAGTTGGTGTGTTATCCTAGATATGTCATTGCGAAAGGTTTTTGAGTTGTGTCACTGTATCGACTAATGACTAAGGCCTTTTTTGGTTCGTGCCCTGGGCTAGTGTGGGCACAACTCGTGGCCCTTCTTGTTTACTGAATTGTATTTGTGGGCATAGGTGGGCTTGTATCAAGTTATCAACAGTCCAGCAAGCACTGTGGTGAGGTTCTCCATGAGCCATCAAACTAAATCTTTTACCCTATAACATAAATACACTAGTGGTGTTTGCATGAGTGGCAATGGTCGCAGTAGAGGGGTAGCGTTGGTGGTAGCGGTGGTGAAGTGATGGTGATGTAGATATTGAAGTGACGGTGGTGGATGGATGGTTGTAGTAGCCTGCTATCTATTCCCTTTTCATAAACTAAAGTTCATTATTTTTAGGGTTGATTTCCACCATCTTCTAGTATTTTGAAAACCCTCATTATTGATATGTAATAGGTCTTTATCCGATTTAAAATGAGAGATGTGAGCGTTTTACCAAAATGATTTATTTTCTGACCAACTGAGGATAAAATGGTCATATCATTTTACTTTCAAATAAATTACGATCCAAACTACTTTGGGTTAGAAAGTAGATTTGACAAGATTTTTAACAGTTCAAACCATGCACAAATCGAAATTCGGGAGTGTTCGTGACAAGCCCACGAAGTTTGACATATTGTGTTCTTTTTATGCTCCTCACACGCAATTTTATGCACCCCAGGCGCACTTCATTGCAGCCCAGGCGCATCCTCTGAAGTTCACAAATGGCCAAACTTTGCAGTCTTGTCACGAATACTCCTGAACTCTGATTTGGACGTGGTTTGAACCGTTGAAAAGCTTGTCTAGACTACTTTCTAACTCAAGTAGTTCGGATCCAAAATTATTTATGCATCAAAAAATATGACAATTTCACCCTCGACATGTTGAAAATTAAATTACATTGAAAAAATCTTCGCATCACACTAATTTTAAACCAGAACAATATCAATTTCATATCGATAAAGAGGTTATTCAAAATACTAAAACTTGGTGGGATGAGACCATAAAAATATTAGATTTTTGTTTACAAATACACTCGAGGAACTGGGGAGTGTATGTGGCAGCTCTGTAGTGAGGTTCTCCATGAGCCATCTAACAAAATCCTTTAGTACAAAATATTTGCATAGGATGTTTGATTAATGCAAGATATATGGATCAAAATCTATACATACAAATTATACACTACATTTTCGCAGAGTAGTTGCATCCGCGAGGGCATACAAATATCTGAGTTGTATTTTTTCTTCGTAAAAACCTCTGGCAGATATTAGATACAGTAAGCAAGAACACCAAAAACTAATGCTTGAATCCACAAATATATGTGTAACCCTCATTTGTGCAAAGATTGGTTATAAATAAAACCAAGATGTACCCATTTTCGGCTAAATGTAACCCTCATTTGCAAAGCTATTTCCTCCATGAACCTATCCTTTTCCATATTCTGTAGAAAACACCACGTTTAACCATCTTGGGCTTTTCTTCTCCTTCTCCATTCACCCTCTTCTTTTTACACAAAACCTTCTCCGGAAATTCGCCAAAACAGCTCACAGTTGATGACCCTTTAGCCATTCCAAAGCCAGAGGCTCCTCCCTGTTTTGATGAGATCAGATTTGAAGAACGAGAACTACTCTGGTTTGTTAAGCCCTTTGATCCACTGAGTGATGGCAATTCCATGATATGTCTATCAATGACATGGCCAAGTGATACCAATTCATATGAATCATACAGAGGGCTTCCACAATCCCATATCTTCGTTGATTCTTCTCCTCCTCCTTTTCCTTCATTGGATTTGGATCCTTCTCTGTTTTTCATCTCAGTTGTGGAGTTTCTTTGGAGTTTTAGGGGGATATGAGATTATTGATCAAGAGAGTTGCCAACTCATAGATGTCAGAAGCATTTTAAATTTCAAGCTGGCCTGTTTTAATGGCCAGCCAATGTTTTCATTACAGGATTGAATTCCTTAATTAGGAGAATTAAGAGATCGAAATTCCCAATTTGCCCCTCACTGAGAGTAGTTGATTATCCATTTTTTTGGACTAAGGTTGTCTTTTGGCTTAAGTAGATGGGTGCCCAATGACCAGTGTTACTGAAAATTGCTTGGCAAAATCAATGTCCAGAGTTGTTGAAGAAAATGACAGAGAGGCTCATTTAATATTCCATCATAACAACAATACACAAAGCAGGTATGATTAGCTTTGTTTTTGATAATTATCTAAACTATAATTCGCATAACAGGGAAATACTCTATGAAAAATGTACACCCCTAAGGATTTTGGCCGAGTGGAATGAGACAACAACCTCCAAGAGGTCCAAAGTCAAATCTCACAAAGGCCAAACATTCCAAACCTTTGAGCCACTTGAGGTTTGCTGGTCGTTAACTTCAAAGCCCCGGGTTGAGATGCGAGCAAGCTGGCTCGGACACCCAGTTATAAATAAAATTGTTTAACTTTTTATATAAAACAGGCTCAACAATTCCTGATGATGCAGTGGCATTTCGTAAAACCAAAACAATCAAAATGTATTTGACATTTTCAAATGAAAAAATCCAACTGGGAAAAATTATAAGTTTGTTGCTGAGTAGATGATGAATCAGTCATAACAAGGAAAATATTAAATTACACCAAAAGGGAGCACCTTCTGGTTGGTTATAGACTTACAAAAAAAAAAAAGAAGAAAGATACAGCACAAATAATGTGCATTCATACCACAAAACCCCCTATCACCAAATAAAACAAGAAAATGGAAAAGTGAAGGTAGATGGTAGATGGGGTAGGTGGTAGATGGATCATGGAATTTTCTAGAAACATTGGAAAGCCATGCATCAGTCATTGCAGCGGCCCTTCGGGCTCTAAGGGATGGCCTGAACCTAGCTTGGGATGGCCCTTTGGGCTCTAAGCCATGCTCTTCATTTGCTAAAGGATCGATCCGGGAAATATTCACCACTCGCTATATCATACATGCGCAACACTTGCAATGAATTATGCAAACACTTGATACATATATACCATTTCGTACGCCAGTATGCCTTAAACCCTAGTGCTGTCTCATCTTCCAGAATGTATAATTATAAACTGGTGTAGTTTGTGTTATTCTAACCCAAGTGTAAAAAAAAGCACAACATGTCCTGTGAAAGTTGCACCTTTTATACACACATCATCAACATGAACTGAAACTCAAATCGTACATTATGAGAATTTGTGTGGATAAACAAACTATCAATGTTTTTAAGACCTTGTATACATTTGAGTTCCTTTATAACATGATAAAAAAGTAAATGACACCAATGTTCAAGCTAAAAGGCAGAACTGAAGTAGCTCTTGACCACGTTGCCACTGAGGATCTGCAACACGTTGTTATTAGCGGGGCCCACGCAACGTGGCGTCTTGAACTGGCTGACGGCGCCGCCCTGTCCGACAAAGTGATCTAGAATCTTGTGGAAGGTTCCCCTCCTAACAACTCTGAGCTCCAGCGCTCCAATGGTATTAACCTTACGCGAGCTCATATACCCTGCATCCACAAATGATCGGTCCAAACAGTTGCAGCATTCTTTCAAAAGATCGTCGCCTGCTTCCCCGTTCACTTCCCAGAAAATAACATAGTGGCCTGGATCTGTTGATACATTGACATGGCTTGTGAAATCAACGACCTCCAGTTTTTCTTCTGCTAACAGTTTGGCTGCAGCTTCAACGGCAAGCTGCAAGTCTTTTTCAGTATTTTTGTCGATGTTAATGGTGAGAAGAAGGTTACTCCTGCAAATAAATTGGAGTTCTGGAGTGGAGTTGTGGAATCCCTTTACCTTAACCACATCTCCCAACCTATACCGGTACAAACCTGCAATTTAATTGGACAGTACATAACTTTAGTGCTTCAGACCGAATTTGAATCTCCACAAGTAAGATTTTACTAAAATCGCAATAACATGCTAAGAGGAAGATTGTAAACATATGCAGGAGTAACCTATGCACGTATGCATGGAAAGTGCAAATGGGAAAATTCATATGAAAACTATGAAGTCATAGAATGCTGTTCTTCGATGTAAAAAAGAAAGTGGGGAAACAAGAAAACTTCTCAAACCACATAAATTTAACATGGAAAAGTTAAGCAGCGTTCATTAGTCACATGGTGTAGCCCTGTTATTCTGTTTGCTAGCTTTATCAACTTTTCCTACATGCCACACCAGTAAATTAAGCTAAAAACGCAAATGAAGTGTTTACCTAATGTGATTCTTTCAGAAGTACTTCCCACTGCCCTTGTTCGTATCCTAAGTCACATAAAGCGGGTTCGGGGACATGAGCGAAAGTGCAAGAGAGTCTTTCGAAAACATCCCATACTACTAGTCTTACGAGAGCAATGATTCAGAACAGTAGCCAAACTGCTAGTTTTATGAGAGCAAGGATTGGGAGCAGTAGCATTGGGCAAAGATTGACCGTGGGAGCCTCCTACTGGAGGATTATGTAACCTATCCATACATGTTCTTGTTGTGCTGAGACTTGAGATTAAGACTTCCACTTACAGCTTTTTTTTTTTTTTTTTTGAAAGGCACTTCCACTTACAGCTTGAAACCATGGAAAACAATTGAATGATTCTTTTAGCATTTGAAAAAACATGCGCGCATAAGTACAGACAAAACCATTGCGCTACTTTGTCAGACTCAGTTGTATCCAAGTAAACTACATTAAGTCCAAAAATCAGACTATATTATCTTCTCTAGTAGTGGCATCCACATGGAACCTGAAATAAACTATTCTTGGTTTGTCGGCTTCTGTATGGCCTAGAAGGAAAAAATTTCTGCCATACATTGGTGGACAAACAAAAAGAATACCTACCACTATTAACAAGGTTTAACTAGAGAAAAAAAAAAATGCCAACCAATAAGCCATGCAGATCAACTGGGCATATGAAAATTCTATAATACCAAAAAAATATAGATATTTGTGTCTCAAACAGCCAGTTTGGTCATGTGAACTCGACAACCAACGAATACAAAATATGCTCGTTCTGAGTCGTTCATGTTCTCCATATGAACAACCTAGACTATTGAAGAAAACGAGGCAATATGGGGAGAAGAAAGAAAAAGACCTCTGACCTGCCCAAGGTCTTCTTGTATCCAACAACCACATGGCAAGCATCCAAGGGAAACAGGGGAATGTATATATTAACCAATGATAGCTTATTTTACTGGTCCCCATAAAATAACTCTATACCCATGACCATGAATTTGCCATTACAACTGAAAGGTCCTCCATTAGGGTGTAATATTTTGACATGAGGAAAGCGCAATAAAAGTCTGCAATTTTTTCAGAATGCAAGAAGCAGATTATTTCTATTACCAATAAGAAGACACGCCTTTACTCTATCTAAAGGATTAAGTACCTGCAAAATTGGTGACAATGATCTCGTACTCCTCCCCAACCTTGACCTCAGTCAGACCAACTGCTTTGGGCTCCATGGAAACGAAGGATCCAACTTCATCTTTCTTCAGAACCTCAGCATTCTCCCTCAGGGGGATAAACTCGAAATACCCGATATTAGGAAGGACAGCATAAGCGGCCGATTCAGGAGGCAATTTTGGGTTCACATTTGCTCCGATCCACCCTTCAGAAGCCCCATAATCCGCGCTCAGTAGCGGTAAATTGCCCGAATAGTGCCTCAGTTTTTTCAAATAAGGTTCCATTGACCCGGTCATAATCCCATAAACATACTTGGCATTAGGAAATAGCTCTGGTATTAAACCGTACCAATTAGTTAGCCCCATGCACTTTTTAGAGATCATGTCAGCCAATTCAGGATTTGGCTTGAGCAGTTTTGACATAGCTGTGCGGATAGATGGGACAGTGATTCGGCTTGTGAGAACTCCTTCTCTTATGTCAGTACATAGTTCTTCCCATACTTGTTCAAAGGTTCGGAAGGCATAGATAATGCTGTGTGCAAATGTAGAACCCACGAGCTGGACGTCATCACAGAAAATGAGCCCACTTAAGAGATGGCAGTACAAGGACTGCTGGAAGTCAGGACCAAATATCACTTCATCAGGGCTACAACATGGGGTTTGCATTGCCTTCATTGTATTCTTGAACTGTAAACTGCGATACACGTTTGTAGTAGCAGTGCCTGCAGCAAGACCACCTTTCGTTTCAAACTGCTTGCTGCTGTAGATGAACTGTAAGGCCTTACCATTTCCAATTGGGAATTCCCTGGAAATAGGTGGTTCCACACATAAGCAGATAATAAAACAAGGTATCGAGGAGAAAAAGCTAGAAAATGTTTAAACACTGATATTATAGATGCAAATTGTCCGGCAAACATAACAAAATATCAATGGCACATTGGCAGAGTAGGGGTGTGTGCGGGTGTGGGAGTTTTGACCAAAGGCTTACACAGATATGTAAAAACACAAGGTCTACACCAATATTTATATCTGTACATTTGTCTCACAACCAGAATTAGCAATCTTTGAAACATCCACGCTGAGGATCAAACACTAAAATGATCAAATTCACTTTAAGGGATTAATTGACTGCTTTAAAGAATTCAAATATGAACTTGTAATTGAGTCCCACAGAATTAAGCATTTTTCTATGATGAAGACCTCGAGGTTGGAGATATGCTTAATCATCGTACTCATGAAAGTTCCATAACTTCGTTGATTCCTCTCGAAAAGGAAAAGAACAATGAAAATAAGGAAAAGTGCAATATGCAATGCAGAATGTCGAGAATCACACGTAATATTACCCACAAACAAATGAAAATACAGTGTGCATTACCTGTTTCTAAAAGCATAAGAAGTCTTAAAGATCTGCATAGTTGAATCCAACAATTCATCATTGAAAGGGACAAACTTGGGCTTTCCCTGAGTGGTACCAGAACTGCAAGAAACACATAATTTGTTACTTATCCTTTCAGAGAATTAAGATAACATGTAGCCTAAATTAAAACTCAAAATACCTTAATGAGATGGTTGTGATGGGTTTTCCAGTAAGAATGGGGGAATTATCACCATCAGCGATCCTCTGAATGTAAGGGTCCAAATCCTTGTGAGTGACAAGGGGCACACAAGCCTTGAAACTCTCCGGGTCAGTTCTTCCATCAAGACCCCATTTCTCCAAGTACTCCGCCCTGCCATTTTCTTCCAATATTTTATGCAGGGTCTCTCTCTGAACCCTCTCGGCATCCTTCGTAAGCATCTCAAATTCTTCTATGATTTCCTCGGGTTCAAATTTTTTGTCCATCTTTTCTAACATCCTCATAGACCTTAAGGCTTTATCTGCTGCTACAATTGTCAACAAACTCCATTAAGTTTCAAGAAAAAAAAATTGAAAGATGAAACAACATGAATGACTTGTGTTAATATCAAACAAGTGCAGCCGTTGCAAAGTGAATGAAATTAAGAATAACTCCACGTACACCACAATTTTATATAATTTAGTGATACAATACTTAGTTTTGTGGCCGGTTTAAGAGGCAATTAAAGAACTCTAAAATGAAATCCCCCCTAACTAATCAGCAGACCAACAAATCACAATAAAGGCAGCCATGGTGCCCTGCATGAACACGAGCATACGATTCCCATAGAAAATTTCAACAAAACCCAGGCAATCTCGAAACAACATTTGCCAAAAATTCTACAAAATTATCAAAATTCCGGCTATCTAGAAACAATATTTGCAGATTATTCAACAAGATTGTAATCAGAGCAGTAAATTAATTTCTCAATCATAAAGAGCACATATAAAGTCAAGTTTTCAATCAACGCGGCAAAGAAAGATAAGAGTTATCCTTTAGAAAAATGTTTACCCATTGTTGACAAAAAGTATACTCCCAAATCCAGGGACTGAAAAGCGGTTTTGGATGGTTGACTGAGGTCAACTAAAGTCAGAAATTAAAAATTTGCAACCAAAAAGCATCGATTTTGATAAGACCTCGATTCAACAAACGCGAAATTATCAATATTTCGTCCAAATAGAACAACGGAATCCCAAAACAGTACTAATTCATTGTATCAGAAGAGAAGTCCAACAAGAATGATAACAAGCTGTTCCAAAAAAAGAACGATAACCAGCGTTAAAAAAATAGAGACTTGGAGATGTACTGTGCCCATACGCATACATAATATACACAAACGTAGACGTAAAAGAAAGACAAAAAGCGAAACCACGAGAATCACACCGCGCTTTCACCGTAGAGAGGTTCGAATAAATTTTTTCCATGAAAGTCTCAAATTATGTAAAAAAAAAAAAGAACAAACTGACAGAAAACAAGTAATTAAACCGAAAGCTTAGTTAAAAGCTGAATTAAAGCACCAGTCGAAGCACGTAAACAGTACGATCTCGTTCAATCACATCAATTACGCGATACAAGTACGTCCGTACGCAGAAAAACATATGCAGAGACAGAGGAGAGGAGAGAGGGGGAGAAGGGCCATACAATGGAGGAAGCTTTCCGATGGTTGTGGAGGAAGTCAGGCACGCCACTGGAGGAGAATGGGACAGCAGAGGTAAACTGTTTGGCAGAGACTTTTAGAGAGAGAGAGAGAGAGAGAGAGAGAGAGGGGATTGGTTAGTTTCTTTCTTTCTCTTTGGAAGGTTGGGGAGTGATGAAGATTCTTGCGGGGTTGCAATCATTTATATAGGCGTTTACGAGCTCCGTCCACCAAATGCACCGTCCTAAATTTACTAACTCCGAATATCTCTATTTTTTGTGAGGTCTTAAAATTTTTAAAATACTATTTTTTAAATTGACCATTTGTTTGAGACTAAACTTGCCACACCAAACAAATTATTTAATTAAAAATTCACAAACATAAATCTTAATTAAAAATTCAATTGTAGTTAGTTACGGAGTACAATTTTTTTTATAACTCAGGTGTTTGAGCCAACTCACGCACATCTCAGCTAAACATCGGAGACTAATCACGTCTCCCACTAGCAGGGGTCTCCATTAAAATCATAACAAAGCTCTGTATGAGATTGATTTCGAAAAAGTTGATAGCATCTGTAAGATTTTAAACCTGAGAACGTTTTGTTATGACGTTACGATAGGACAAACCATGAGTCTCAAACCTTGACCCTAGACGACGTTGGGGTTGAAAACTAGTTACACCTATAATTGTTCAAATGTGAACTTAATAGGAATTATATTCGAGTCAATGAAGGAACCAAAAAAAAAATACTAATGCCTAGCCATGCTACCGAAAATCACAAGTCATGTATGATCCATTCAATGTTTCAGAAGTCCAAATACGTACGTTTGATCCATTCAATGTTTCAGAAGTCATAACACATCGAAATGGAAAATTTTACTGAGCATGTAAAATGACAAATTACTCCCACAAAGTTGTGAATTTAATTTTAACTTTACATTCAAAAAATAAAATTTCAGGTATTTACACACATTTTTCGATGTAAAATGTAAATAAGTTTTGATTATTTATGTTCTTATCCATGTAAGGTATGGATATTTATGCCCACCAACACATAATTTCGACTTAATGGCAACTTTCATCAAGTATATGCTTTATTCCCTACAGAAAACAACACATAACAAGGCATTGAACTTTAGAATACCAACTTTCCTTTTTAAGATATGTTTTGTTATATTTGTCTCACATCGCTCAGCTCTTGATCTATCACTTCTACGTGTATCACATTAATTTTTTTTTCCCAAAAATCATGCTAAATAGATTAAAATATTTCGAGATCGATGTGTGAAGTAATGGCAACTTTTTATCAGGTATATGCTTTAGAATACCAACGTTCCTTTTTAAGATATGATTTGTTAAACTTGTCCCACATCGCTCATTTGAGCCACTCAAATTTGATTAATATATTCTAGAGGTTATTACAACTATTACCAATTGATTTTAAGTTGGAGCCCTTTAAGAAATCTAACATGGTATTAGAATTAGGTCTTAGGTGGTCTCAACTCTCATGGAAAAGTTTCTGTCGCACGAGTCAATCGCTCAACTCCTGGTCTGTTACCTCAACGTGCATCACATTATTATTATTTTTTCCAAAAATCTTGCTAATAAATAGTTTAAAGTATTTCGAGATCGATGTGTGAAGAATTCAACCTTCATTCGGGTTCCCACGTACTCTGACCCTCGTGATTTGACCCAAACATTCCTTTCGAGAGGCTTATAAAGTTTTTGTGAAAAATTATATATTGTTGTATATATATGATTGAAATATAAATTCAAAGCTTGGAAAAGTTAAACGAGTAACATGACGTGAGGATATTGAATATCCGATATTCATAAGGACGAATTCTCTTACTCATGTAGTTTAAGAACCGTTCTACCCACAAAGCAGATCTGTGCACAGATTGTGCACAGATTTTGTTGTGGGGCCCACCACTGGTCCCACATAAATCATCCGAGTCGTTCATTAAATGTAAAACATTTTTTCAAGAGTCCCCGTAAAAAATAAGTTCAATCCGATACCTATAGGTATTCGATCCGGAAATCTGAATGAAAAGTTAGATAGTTGGATGAAGCACCTATAGGTATTGGATTGAGCTTATTTTTTACGGAGACCCTTGAAAAAATGTTTTACATTTAATGAACGGATTGGATGATTTGTGTGGGGCCCGTGGTGGGCCCCACAACAAAATCTGTGCACAATCTGTGCACAGATCTACTGTGTGGGCAGACTTTCTGGTAGTTTAATTACCGATGTGAGACCAGCAATTCTTTTGTAGTTTGATTTCCGATCTGGTCGAAATAAAGTGATAATTTTGTTCAAATTATAAAGCCGGGGTGGACCTTACTTATAAAAGTAAGAGAATGACTTCGGTGTCTCCAGTCAATTTCGGGACACCGTAACTTTTAGCATAACAAAACCATTAGGATTATAATCAAAATTCATTACAAGCATAGCAGAATCATAACAAGGCATAACTTGTTTATTATGCCTTGGTTGGATTTGATTATGCCTTGGTTGATTTTTTTAGATATTCCTAATTATGCCTTGTTTGGATTCTATTATACTTGTAATGAGTTTTAGTTATGCTCATAATAATGAAGTTATGACAAAAATTATGATAATCCGGTCATTTTGGAATACCATAGCATCATCCTATCCTAAAAGTAAAAGAGGAAGATAAAATTGGAAGAAGGCCATTGACTTGAATTTCGTTGTACTAGTAAATTGCATCATTACATTTTCATTGACAGGATCCTAGCTCTATATCTTTCAGCTTTTGTAAAACATTTGGGAATTCAATTTAATGCAGAATACAATTATCAAAACTGGCGATAATTAATGCGTCCGTATGTGTGGACATCGGATTGGTGCTGTGCAGTGAGATTCACAGCACCGTGCTGCGTACTTCTGAACCATCGGATCGTGTATCTGACAACTCGGATCTCATCTCGGCAACCAACGATCAAGAGCCGCTCATTGCCGAGATGAAATTCGAGCCGTCGGATGCACAATCCTATTGCTCGAAGGTGCGCAACACGGTGCTGCGCACACCACTGCACCGTACCATCCCCAATTCCTAGTATGGGAAGAAAATTTCAACCTTCGGTTGTCTTTAGAGAACATTTCTAAGCTAGTATCTAGATAGAGATTTATCACCGTACTTTCCCCAATTCCTTGTACTGGAATAAATTTCAACCTTGTGATCTTTAGAGAACATTCCCTAAGCCCCAAGTTTCTACCCCAGATTTACTATATCCTACTTTTACAATAAATCCAGGCTGCTACTAGCTAGATAAATTGAATATTGATGATGTCAAGTTCCCATTGACCCCAATTTCAACCCCCCAACTTTAGCCTTTACTAGCCCTATATTTCATAAATCCTTATTCTTCTTTTATCTCTATTTTCAAAAAACCGAGTGATTGGACCATCTTACATATATACAGCTCGATATATTAAGAGATGAAGTAATGATGCAGAATGAAAAGATTATACTATTTAAAAAAAAGAATATAAAGTTCCTTATTTTGTTAGGAATTTTGCAATTATAGAAATAAGTGTCTACATTATTTAGTTGATTTAGTTTCCTTTCAAGAATTATTCGATCGAGAAGAATAACTCGATTCTAATTTTGTAGTTTCCTTTTTCTTTATTTCCTAGTGTGTAGGATTTCTCCGACTATAAATTGAGTTATAAGTCTTAGGGCTATTCAGTTTTTTATCATTAATGAAATTAGACTAAACAAGTTTACTTAATGCCAATTGTTGTCATTCTAAATATTTCAATTTTGTCATTAGTAATTCCAAAGTTTCAACTTTACCTCAACTTAAACAAGTTTAAAGAAGAGTGTGGTCATCCGCACACACTACATATTGTGAGTATGGATGTATAAATGGGTGTGGAGTTAGAATTTTTGTTAAAAAAATGACAAAGTTACAAAGGTACAAATGTTTATCTTGTTAATCGGTTCCTAAATTTGGTCCTTATCGAAAATTTCAGACTGTTCCTAACTCAATTATAGTTTAACTAAAAAGGCCACAGGGTTACAAAAGTGGCACCAATTAATACGTACGTTTGCAATCACTCTCGGAATTAGTGATTTTCCTCGTCAAATCTAAACGCCATTGTGACATCATAGGGAGGAAATCCTCACATAGGCCAAAAAGGGCTCAAATATGCATAAATATATCTCGATATTTTATTTACTTGTTGTCGTATTCCCATTTAATAAAATGTTCTTTTAACTTTTTGTCATGCATATTTGATTTTTAATTTAAATGAACAAATGGAAGAAAATTGTGTTTATTCAGACTGGTTTAAACGTATTTTAACTGAAAATTGGGGGATTAATTTCAGCATCCACTAGCTGGAAGCCATTTAAAAGTATGTAGGATAAAGATTCATATGAACTGACCCCACAATAATTGTAGGTTTTTTTTTTTTTTGAAGGTATAGTTGTAGGTATAAAAAGTACTAAAATCGTTATAACTTTCCCTAAGAATTATACATATCTCATATTTTATGAAATTTTATATTTATCAGTAATCTAGCTACCTTTCTTTGGTGCGACTTTCCCGTAGGTTTCAAAACGTGGAACGTGTCCTTGATCCACCATGAAAGGGATAAGTTTGAGCTCTTGTGTCCTTTGGGTCCTTCAGGTAATTAAATAAATGACATCTCAGCCTTGTTCTTCTAAGTTTTTAGGGGTTTTTTTTTCTTATTTTGTTCTTATTCAATTTTTTTTTCTCGTTCGTTAGTTTTACATCAAACTTTTGTTAATATATTATTAATTTGTCTCGACAGGAGAAATCGAAAAACTTTTTTTTTTTTTTACTTTTACCCAAATATTTTTTAAAATATGCAAAATAAAGCCCAAAACTAACAAACACAAAAATAATCCGAATAATGACAAAACAAGAAAAAAAAAACTCCAAAAAGCTAAGGAGAACAAGGCCCTCATCTTTCTATATGCCTTTACTAATGCATTTTGCGACATGTGGCTCGACATTTTTATTGGATCCCTTTTTTTTAATTTATAGGATCACTTTAGTACATATTAAGTTCTCTTTAATACAAGTACTACTTATACATAACCCGTAATTTAAAACCTAGGCTTGAATTCCAGAATCAATATTTTGGTGAGTGAGTCCCTCAACATGATCACAAGAAAGATTTAGAAAGATATCCATAAATTTTTTTTTTCGATCACAATATTTTTCTGACAATATGATATATTATAAGTCTTCATCAGGGTTCTTTATAGGTTTCTAAATTGTCCATTATGTATGGCTCAATGCAGATTGCACTTCTTCAGTCATGGGGTCTACTACTTTGTTTTCCTTTTATCGACCATTGTTTTCCCTTTTTCCTTTCCTTTTCCCCAGCTGATATGTACTGAACAGATCTGCCAAAAGAGAAAAAAACAAAAAAAAACAAAAAAAAAACAGTTCCATAAATTGGAATCTGCTATATCTCATTTTAGGATTGAGATAATTAATACATTAATTGAGAAAGCATATTACATGCATGTTTATATATTATTATTACATAATGGATTTCAGATATAAGAATATTCTGGCAATAAAAGTTCCATAAATTGGAATCTGCTAGCTATCTCATTTTTGGATTGAGATGATACATCGAGAAAGCATATTACATGTTTATATATAAATATTACATTGGATTTTAGATATAAGATTCTGGCAATTTCAGAAAAAGCTATATATGGAGGATGTCTTGGACCTACGGGTAAGGATGATGTTACGGCAATGCTACATACATAAACCAAACCAAACCAAACTGAATCTTGTGTCTCAATCACTTGATGTCGGCTATATGAATGCTACATACATAAACACCGAACATAAATCCAACCATAAATGACTTTTGTAGCGTCGTCCGATGGCATGCACGTGGGACTCACAACATCAGATGGCTGCGAAATCATCCATGGTCGGTGTCTATGTTTGTAACATTTCCGGTGATATATACTATTAACTTGCCGACACTGAGTAGAACTGATGAGTGGAAATGTTTTGGGGACCAGCCTGTGGGTGGTCAATGCCATGCATGGTCTAGGTTGCAACTTGCAAGACAGTACTAGAAGTAGTTGTAACACTACCAATTGGAGTAATACGTACAAATTAACAACGGACTACTAGAGCTATACGTACGTAGCAAGAGGGATTTTTCCATGTGATGTTTTTTCGGTTTATTTTTTTTGTGATGTAAAATGAAATTTGTCATGGTTCGATCTGGGTGGTCATTTTATAAGTCTTGATGTGTTATGGTACATACCAATAATCAAGTTGATTAAATATCAGTATAACTTATTTATCTTAATCTCTTTTCGTCTAACAACTAACGAGTATTATTCGATCAATCATTAATTTATTAATGTCCAACAAATAGAGGGCCCTCTAGTGGACAGTAAAATTCATCCTCAAGAATAAGTTGACATACGTTGGCCGAACCATGCTGAGTAATGTTTTGCCTAAATCATAAACGCATGATCACTTTTTACAAGTTGAAAGCTCAGATTGTCGAATGAGATTATTATGGATCTCAGTTTGTGTCACATAAAGATAACATCAGAAATTTTCAAATGAGAAGATTTTTTTTGGTTCGACTGTCAAGGATGTCCAAGCCAGCTTGCACGATACTTGACTAATTTTCTCCCTGATCCGATTATAGATAGGTCATTCACGCGATACTTGACTAATTTTCTCTCTGATCCAATTATAGATAGGTCATCCATGTTGGGATTAGGGGAATCAAAGTTATCAATCTTGTACAGGTAAGCGTACTATTTTTTCTACTGAGACGGTACGTACGTAACGTACCTATACCAGTTTGTATCTTGGTATTGTTTCAGATTTATCGCGATATACATTTTTAAATATTCTTAATATACATGTATAATTGCAAAACTTTTAATCGAGAAATAAAAAAATTTCTAACATTTTGATACACACCTTAATACTAGTTCTAATAGCAAATTAACTTGATTAATATAACATAGGATCCAAATTTTGTTCAAATACCTTAACATTTATGCATTTTTTATCAAAAGGAAAAAAAATACACTAGTTTTTGTGTACCGTCCGAGATCCCGGTACAGACTTGTCATCCAGTATCGACCGGTATATATAAACATGTATTTTGGCTGGTACGGAACACCAATACATGTGCAGTGTGTACCATTTTATGGCCAATACATAGGCCCGTACCGACTAATATAAATGGTTACGATACGATCGAGATTCACAACCCTGAGGGGAATGCTAGTGCTGTATATATGTAGGCCTCATACGCATGCACAAGGGAATTAAGTTACACAGTATGTAATGTATGCATTATAAGGACAATTTTTTCTTGAATCATTAGGGTTATAGAAAACATTAGTACCAATACATGTATGTTAGTATAAATGCAATGAATTGCGTGTATCTAAACCACTCCTCCCATGTTCAGTTTTTTGTCGATCACATTAACTTGATGATCAGCACTGGCACTATGGCAGCTAGCATACTACTGCCAGCACAAAATGCATGTTGGAATTGGGGATGGTGTTGTGCAATGGTGTGCGCATCACTTTGCTGCGCACCTTCGGGTTGTCGGATCGTGCATCCAACGGCCCGGATCTCATCTCAGTAATGAACAGCTCTCAATCGTTGGTTGCAGAGATGAGATCCGAACCGTCGGATGCACCATCCAACGGCTCAAAAGCGCACAGCATGATGTTGTGCAACTCACTGCATAGCACCAACGTGAAGTCCGGCAACTTATCATAAGCTCGATCACTTCCCTTAAAATTAAAGTGATCATACGACAAGTTAATGTCTAGGTTTCCTTGATCTTCTTTAATTTTTGTTGATAACCAAATGTCCGAGCACACTTGCACTTGCACGCGTGCACCTTGACTAGTTCTGAAACCCTAAAGTTATAACGACCAGGTAACTTTCTAGTGGCCCCAAAATTTGGAATGTTTAACATCCGTGAAATTCGAATTTGCCACCTAGACAGACATTGATCTCTTGATTATTGAGGCTTCTTAATTTGGAAAGGAAAATACCCAACATGTGCAAACTCCCACAAGTCAATGATTTGGAAGGTGAAAATTCTATGCGAGGCCTTGTAATTTACGAACTTTATCTCGAATATTTGGAAAAATATTTGGGTAAAATTTATAATTTTTTACTCTTTCGAATCGTCTTGATGAGACGAATCAATAAATCACAAAATTTAGGCGCAAAAATAACAAACACGAAAAAAATTGAACAAGTATAAAACATAAAATATCCAAAAAACTTAGCAGAACTTAGCCGTAGTACAATATTGTTTTACCAGAACATTAATTAGAGATCATTGGGATTTTGAAAATAGCTAAAATGTAAAAAAGATACATACCCTTTTCAAGAAGATTAATGTTGGGTGGGGAGTAGCGCAGGATAAGCTTATTTGATTTTCTAAACTCTTGGTCGTTGAATTAATAAAATCAATTATATATCGATACGAAGAGCGATATGTACTCATATCTCATCCACCCGAGCGATCGCCCTACACATGTTTTACATTTTCTTTACTTTTTTGTTTAAATTGTAAAACCATATAGATTTTCATGTGTTAAACGCAACTTTTTATGTGTAATGTGTACCATTTTATGGCCAATGCATAGGTCCATACCAGCTGAGGTGAATGCTAGTGTTGTATGTAGGCTCCACACGCATGCACCAAGGGAAGGTACACAGTATGTAATGTATATGCATTATATATAAGGACAATTCTTTCTTGAATCATTAGGGTTTTGGAAAACATTAGGACCAATATATACATGTTAGTATCAATGCAATGAATTGCGTGTATATAAACCACTCATCCCATGTTCAGTTTTTTGTCGATCTATCAGTACTGGCACTCTGGCAGCATATATACTACTGCCAGTGCCAGCACAAATTAAATGCGTGTCAAGTTACCATCAGCTAGCTAGATCAGTACTCCCCTTAAAATTAAAGTGATCATACGACAAATTAATGTCAAGGTTTCCTTGATGATCTTTCTAATTTTTGTTGATAACCAGAGATCCGAGCAAATTTTTGCGCGTGCTCCTTGATTAATTCTCGGACCCTGAAGTTATAATGACTAGACAACTCCCAGTGGCCCCAAAATTTGAAATGTTTAACCTCCTTGAAATTCGAATTTGCCACGACAGACATTGATCTCTCGATTATTGAGGCTTCTTAATTTGGAAGGAAAATACCCAACATGTGCAAACTCCCACAAGTCAATGATTTGGAAGGTGAAAATTCTATGTGCGCCTTGTAATTCACGGACTTTATCTTGAATATTTTAAAAAATATATGGATAAAATTCATAATTTTTTACTCTTTCGAATCGTCTTGACGAGACGAATCAATAATTCACAAAAATTAAGCACAAAACTAACAAACATGAAAAAAAATTGAATAAAGACAAAACAAAACAAAACAAAAAATCCAATAAACTTAGTAGAACTAAGCCGAAGTACAATGGTGCTTTACCAGAACATTAGAGATGATTGGGATTTTGAAAATAGCTAAAAAGTAAAACGATACATACCCTTTTAAGAAGATTAATGTTGGGTCAGACTAGCGCAGGATAAACTTATTTGATTTTCTAAAATCTCAGTCGTTGAATTAATAAAATCCATTGTATCGATATGTACTGATATCTCATCCGCCAGAGCGATCGCCCTACACATGTTTTACATTTTCTTTATAATTTTATTAGTTCATTTTTGTCCAAATTGTAAAACCATATAGATTCCCCCATCTGACATTTTCTTTTTAAAACCATCAATTTCTATTATATAAATGCATTTAACAAAATAAAGGAGTGTCAAACACAATTTTCGATTCTAACTTTTTGTCATAGTGCATGTGATAGAACAATACGGCGATCCATGTTTTGAGGGTTGTACGCAGTGCAGTCCTTTGGTCTTGTTGCTTGTTCTTTATTTGTATTTATGTTTTGCTTTCATTGATCGATGTGTGAATAATATTATTCTAACTTTTTGCCATAGTGTGATAGAACACCATGGCGATCCATATTTTGTTTCATTGACCGATGTGTGAACGATATTATTCAAATGGTATTATTATTCAAACTTTTAGTCATAATTTAATAGAACACTATAGCGACCCATATTTTTGAGGGTTCTATGTAGTTCAGGTCCTTAATTTGGTCTTGGTGCATATTCTTTATTTAAAGTTACATTTTGCTTTCGTTGATCGACGTGTGAATGAGACTTATTCAAATGGCCGTCATCTTTGCTTGTGTATTATCCTATAATAATACGCTCCTTCCAAACTTTGTATAGTTTTTGATTGGTCATCAATTCTCCCGCGTATGCGTTTTGACCGTATATAAGTATGACTTGAATCATTAGATGAAGCGACAAAACGTAAAATTTAGAGAATATAGATTATCAGATGAAGACCAAAGTTAAGCATAGTTTGTGCTCCACCCACAGATCGATTTGAGGATATAGTATGGATGTGGGACGTCAAAATCAATGAAATGACATTTTGTTATTAACAACTACAGTAATGAAGATATATGATCAGTACAAAAAGAAAAGTGGCTGACCCTTGGTGCCACCAAAACGTGCAATTCATGCTAGTAATAATCTTGCTCCCTCCTCTTCCCTCAAAATACTAAATATTCTTCCAACTCTACAACATTGGAATTAATGCACCTTGGTTACTTAGGCCTTTTCATGAGACTTCTTCATTAGAACTGTCTAATTTAAAAAGGTAGTTGAGCACTTTATTGATTACTATAAAACAAGGGATGATAACATCCAAATTAAAACACCAATTCTAACAACTCCCCTCTTAATTTCCTTCTCTCGATCCTAGATCCAGCAGTTTTCCTCTCTTTCCTCCATCACCCCCCATCCTTCTCTCAATCCTAGATCCACCAATTCTAGCCTCCAATCTGGGTTGGGCTAGATCTAGGGACGAGATGATCATGCAAGGGTGGATTGGTCTTCTCTGGCGAATAAGTTGCCCAATCCTACGCAGCAAGTTCTGGTGACATTGACAGTAGCCGGAGTTTATTCCTTGTGAAGTATTTCCTCCCCTTTGCATGCAGGGAGTTTTCTTCTCCTTTGTGGATGTTATCCGATGGCAGGATTGACATGTTATTTGTCTGTGTATGAGTTTAGTTTTATCAGGTGTTGGTAATTGTGCGATTCGTTACTTGACTTGTAAGGGTTTTGAAGGATAATGTTTCTACTTGGGAAGCTTAGCCGCCGTTGTGGCTGTCCATGCCTTTGTTAATTAATGTTGGATGTGCTCTTTGTTTGTTTTCCTGATAATTATCAATGGCATCGATTATCCTTTCGGAAAAAGAAGGAAAAAACAAAACAAAAAAACAACTCCCCTCAAAATAATACTAGCCGATAAAGAAGAAGAGTCCCCTCAAAATAGTAGTAAATGAGGACCATACCGTACGTACCGATGCATTCTTCATTCGCATGATGCAGCCGGGGAAAATTTATTGATCCTCCCAACCATCGCACATGCACTCACAACAAACACATACTGTACAAGCTTTCACATTATCGCTCTCACTTCCATTGAATGGACTCATGTTGAAGAAAAATGGGTTCAATAATTATAGCTAGGACCATGTATATATTTACCATATTTGTTTGACGGAAAAAAAATTTGTACTATATATTTACCGGTCAATCAAACGGACGCGACACATATTTGGATATTTTCAAAAACATTTCAAAAAATGATGAATGGTGTGGAAAAGTTGGAGTATATTTTAGACGGGCCCTGTTATGGGTGCAACACTTTTGTGTTCGACTCAAAGATTTTTAGCACCCATTATTCAGCTGAACTGATTTTTTACAAGAGTCCTTCAAAAAATATTTTGAATAAATTGAAAGGCTCGGAATATATGTGTGTGACCTCAAAATGGGTCCTACACAAAGTGGTGTATAAGTGTTGTACCCATAACAATTTCGATTTTAGGCCCTTGCCTCCAAATTTCCATAAAATTTAATGGAAATTTTTTCTATTCTAGAACCCCATTTGATGATTTGATCCCACCAACGGCCTTATTGCCTCTTTAATTTAGTGGATACCCACCACTCCCCCAATTGTATCTTTCTGGAAGTTCAAACCCTGCAATTTTTGCCTAAGTGCAACATTTTATTCCAAATGGATTCCTCCAATCACTTCAGTATTCTGAAGGAACCCTTCAAAAGTATCCTTTCTAATCACTTCAATATTCTGAAGGAACCCCTTTTTTTTCATTTTGAAATGGGAAAAGGAACCCTTCAAAAATATCCCTTCTAGAACCCCTTTGGATACAGGATACAGATTAGTTATGAAGATGAATACGATAGTAGAGGGTATTATATAAGAATAGTGGGCCCACATTGATGTGACGAGGAGATTAAATAGTACTTGGTTTAGATGAGATATAATATGGGGTATAAAGTTGTTTTGTAGTTGAAATGAAAGAGATAGGAGTATTATCGAAGGTATTATGTGATAACATCTCAGAACCTCCCCATAAATAATCCATCGCCTGGGGTATTAAGGGGTACAAGAGAATCCGGAGCTTCGCTAATACCGCCAGCAAAATGTATTCCCAAACCATGGCTTAACCATGGGCCCACAGTCTTAAGAGAGGATATTACTAATACCCCTTCGGTGGCCCCATCCAAACAGGCCCCTATAGATAAGTAGAAGTTGGAAACCTTGAAGATTTCCTTCTAGGTTTTTTTTTTTTTTTTTTTTATCACTTTGCTTCTTTCTTTTTAATATACTCCTATTCATTACCTTGGTAAATTAATGTAAAAGCATACAAATAGTGTTCTTAGGGAATTGAAAATCTTGTAGGGTGGGGGTTCCAGATAGGGATAGTGCAGCATCTCAACCGTTCGTTTGGCAATAAATGATGTAGTGCCCCCTGCACTATAAAATCCCCTTGTCTTGTTTTGAGTTTTGCAAATTTTCAAGGAAAAAATTTGCCGAAAGGATATATACATATATATATATAAACACTAGATTTTGAAGCTAGGAAAATCATCATAACCTCTCTCATCTAGATTAGATCAGGTTCATTTGTCTCTATTGCAAATATAGCCCCTACTACAAATTAAAAAAATGCACGAATGTACAAAAGCATAACATATGGTTGAAGATGCATCAGACAAAAGGCACTGGGCATGCCTTTAAATTACAAATATCTTAATTAGGGGCCCATTATCCATCACAAGTCTGGGAAAAAGGGAAATCAGCCTACTAGTAGTGGATACGCAGCAAGAATACGCCCACGGTAATAATTACCGCTCAATATCTAACTGTCCGTCTCGGCAATTAATAGTTCGAAATTTATAAAAACTCTGAAAGAGTTTTTTAAAATCCGGACCGTCCAAAACATTATTAGACGATGAAATTAAGAACAGTGAAGGAAGCGGTGAATGTTGAACGGTGAGCGTAAGACACGTGGTGCCTCTTCTTTTTCTTTTTCTTTTTTTTCTTTGAACCAAATGCTTGGGTTTGAAAGTAACTGGGGAGTGTGCTAGTATATTGCTATCCCTATCATCAGCCCACACAAAAAGGAAAAGCAGTCCACTTTGGAGGAGTTTGGATGCCAAATGCCCTCCCCACTTCCCACACTTCCGAGCACCTGTACTAGAGTTTAATTAATCATGCACTCAGGAGGCTTTTAACCGCATTTTAAACTCTCTTTTTTAACATCTTAAAGTGAACTTTTACGTGGTGGTCGACATGTCCTAATCTCAAATTTTTCGCCAAGACTCCTGACCCTGGACACTTTACTATAAATGCGAAATGACTTAAGCTATTGAAAGGTGGTTGATATTACACGTTGTATAGACGGACCCATATCCATAATGGATTTAGTGCTATAAAAAGTACCGTTAACTTGTTCTGATCTCAAATTTTAAATTTTGACTATGACTCAATCTATACACCGAATACGTTACAAAATGACTTATAAACGCTCTACTTTATATTGATCTTGTAAATGTATGCAGATCCATACTCGTAACAGATTAAGTATTAACCTAGCTTTGTTGCATTCATTATGCACTCTTTGAAAAAGAAAAGGAAGAGAAATTGAGCTTTCCTCTCTCAACTACAAACAAAAGGAAAGAGGATCTACTATCTTTACTTCTCCCTTTCTTTTCCTCCATTTTAGTATTTCCTTTCTTTTTCTCCTGCCAAAATATATGTATATAGCATTAGTGTGAAATGAGGAAAATGAGCCAGCCGTTAATTTTTTTTTCAATCGATAGAAGAGATCATTTTACATTAAATATGAAGTACATAGTACAAACTCAAGACACTATATCAAGCCCATTAAAGGGTAGAAAAAAATGAAAAGTCCTCCAAGGAAAGAACACTCATACGCAAGTGGAAAAACTCGATCTCCTAAACTACTAGTGAGATGCAAGAGTCTTGTCCAAATAAGCTAGCCCCAGTTGATTAGCCAGCCGTTATTTAACAATTTCCAAATTTTGAAACTTTACACTTGCGTGGAGGAATGGGTGGACCGAATTCTTAGAAATGGATTTGTTGGGTCATTGAATAGGACCACCGGCCCAAAAAACCTCACGTGACACACGTGGTTCCAAAATCTTGAGCAAAATTAACAGCTGCCGACTAGAAAGGATTTGATAGCCCTACTAGTTATTATTATACTTAACTGGATAGTGTGTGCTTGATTTGCTCATGGATGAAACTTTGGGACTCTTTACTAATCTACCCCTTCTCTTTTAATCAAGTTGGGAGTGTTCCACAACTTCGAAGACGAGTTTTGTGTTTGTTTCTTTGCGCAATTTTGGTAATTTTCTAACAGATGTGTTTTATATTTGTTTCTTTGCACAATTTTGGTGGTTTTATATTTGTTTCTTTGCGCAATTTTGGTAATTTTCTAGAAGTTTAATTATCGAGAACTTGTAGATGATGTTGGTTTTCTTATTTTGAGTGATCGATTATTTTCCCTCGTTTTTCACGATTGCATTTTAATTTAGCATTCCAACACGTGTGTTTTTTTTTTTTATATCCAGAGAGGTCTTTTAAAATACATCATCACTTCATTAGGTCTATATACAAATACAATGTTACCGCTATAATCTTGGGTTTGATGGGACCATGGCCTCGTAACCTCCAAAAGGGGTCCTTTGAATCTTGAAAAATAATGTACATGCCACAATTTCCGTTGAAACCCACTCATGGTATAAGAGGATGAGCCCTAAATCTGTGGAGCCAAACGAACAATTTTATCGTACGATTGCGCATCGTTTTGCCGCCTAGCTTTTGACATAAGCAGCATAGCTTGTTTTAATCTTTTGTTAATTCTTTCACATGCGCCTTTCAAAAAAAAAAAACAATCAAAGGTGGACAAAAACAACAAGCTTTCAAGAAGAGTAGTTGGTTTTTGCAACGAATGTGCTGCAAAACTAACAAGGGGAAAAGGAGTTCAATGATATGAGAATGTGGGGCTGAGGACAAATTTTTCGGTGGAGTATATCCCACGTGGTACCCATTCAAGTTCAATATACTTTTGGACGGCTTGGATTGAAACTCCCTCTCTCCTCCCACCCTAACACTCTCTCTCTCTCAAGCCGTCTAAAAATGCAATAAACAGTTAGGCTGCGCCGAGCAGACACTACGTGGTACCTACTAGGCACTGAAAATATTTTCAGGGCTGAGACATCACAATCTCTATAAGGGGATGAGAACCATATAAATTCCAACGTTCCTCGGAGTATTGGTGTTCCTATTCAACGTGCGTTTTTGTTTTATTTTGCCAATGTGGGCTTCGAATGGTACGAATCCAATTTGTCCATTTTGTCCTGATCATCCACTTTCAGTCGGATAGATGATCCAAAATCCGTCCACAATACTTGAAATAAAGGTTGTATTTGGATCATGTAAATGTTGTGGGAATTATCATTGGGTGCCGAAACAGGAAGAATTAACTATTGGTTCACTTTCCTATCTTTTCCTTTCGTTCTTGAGCACTCAACCAGGGGTTTTTTTTTTTTTTTAATGCAGAATATCCCAGGTATGTTTGAGCGCACCTCAAACTAATTCCTATAGTTCCTCCCACAGTCGTTTCATATAATTACGCATGAGGGTGAGATGGCCCAAGAGTTGTTGATAAGAAGGAATTGAACTTGAGACTAGTAGCGGAGCCGAGATTTTGACCTTGGCGGCAGAGCCGGCCCAACCCCAAGGCCCAAGAGGCCTGGGCCTTGGCCATCCCAAAAATTTCAGTTTTTAGGGGTACTCCAATATTTTCACTATAGGAAAATGACGGCCCAAGACACGTTTTGATAATTAATACCTTTTAAGGACATGCTAAGAACATTTATTAATAAACAAAATATTTTTGGCGGGTATTAATTATCAAAACACGTCATTGGCCGGCATTTTCCCTTTCACTATTTGAGTTTGAGTAGAACTCTTTTTAGTGAAAATAACGGCCTAGTGTTTTTTTTTATAATTAATATCTGTCAATAACATGCTAATCGAGAATGCGTTTATAAACCTTCAATTTTTTTTTCTATCCAAAAAGAAAGGGTCTGTCATCTATTCTTTTTCTATACAAGAAAAAGAATGCGTCTATCAACCTTCAATTCACATAGTGCTTGAGCAGCGTGCAAAAACACAACAAATTCACACCACTTGATACTCGGCTGACGAGAAAACCACCAAGATTCCGAATGTATGAATCGATTGTCTTGCTCATGTTATGGAAAATAGACTCGAACGTAATCACACATCGTCCGAGCCTTTTGAAGTGCTAGCACGTCGATAGTTGTAGCTGTGGGGTAGAGCTTTCGTTCTTATCACTCAGGGTGCCCGATCCGTATGACCTAGCTCCGGGCGGTATTGGAATTTATCATCATATATATCTACACAATTTATCTTCTACTGGATCATTGTCATGGTGGACATATGTGGTGCTTTGCTTCCCAGCCACTTGGCCTCGGCAATTTCATACAATCATAACTTTACTTTTCAATTATACAATTCCACCCTTAAATGATTTTTTAGGCTACTTCAACTATTACATGCTTATTTTTTTATTTATGAAAAAAATTGAGAAATGAGAAAATATAAAATAACCAATTTTTTATCAAATCGAACCTAATTATTAAGATTATAAGTAGCTATGCACAAATAACTATCTATAATATTCAAAATCAAGTATATACAAAATAAAAATTTTAAATCGGATACTCGGGGAGCTGGGACCGGGAGTCCCGGGCCCCAACATAGCTATGCCCCTGCCTAAGACCTTAAGAGAGAGCAAACCCCTAAATCCCAGGCCAAGATCACTTTGCCAAACCCTTGGGTTCTCTCAACCAAGATTTTGAACCATGTATTGTACGGGCCAGTAGTTAGCAGCTAATGACTTGTCATCAATTAGTTCTTTCTCAAAATTTATTGCCTACAGAAACACCTAAGTTGCAACTTTGTTTTCTTATTTTTTTCCCTAGTGATAGAAAAACCATAAAACAAGAGAAAATGAGAATGCGAATGGATCTAAGTGATTTTTATTATTACCCCAAAAAGAAAGGGTCTGTCGTGTATTCTTTTTCTATTCAAAAAAAAAAAAAAAAGAATGCGTCTATCAACCTTCAATTCACATAGTGCTTGAGCAGCGCGCAAAAACACAGCAAATTCACATCACTTGATATTCGGCTGACGGGAAAACCACCAAGATTCCGAATGTATGGATCGATTGTCTTGCTCATGTTATGGAAAATAGACTCGAACGTAATCACACATCGTCCGAGCCTTTTGAAGTGCTAGCACGTCAATAGTTGTAGCTGTGGGGTAGGGCTTTCGTTTTTATGACTCCGGGTGTCCGATCTGTATGGAGTGCAATTTTGTTCACCCTCCTTAAAAGAGAGTGAACATTACCCTTGTTCTTATTGGTTGAAATGGTGTGGATCCCACCAATGAGAAGGAGAGTAATGTTCACCCAAGTAGAGGGTGAACAAAACTCAACAGATCTGTATGACCTAGCTCGGGGCGGTATTGGAATTTATCATCATATATATCTACACAATTTATCTTCTACTGGATCATTGTCATGGTGGACATATGTGGTGCTTTGCTTCCCACTTGGCCTCGGCAATTTTCTCCAATAGCCAATAGTGAACCCCTATTATTTTCTTCCACACAAGAATCGATCCACCCTTTTAACTAGAGAGAGAGAGAGAGAGAGAAGAAGAAAAAAAAGAAAAAAAAAACGTTTTTGAAAAGGGAAGTTGCTTCCATTATTCATCTCCTTTTGTTTCCTTCCACAAGCATATATATATCGATATATCCACCCTTCACATCAAAAGGAAAAAATTAACGTGTTTGAAAAAAAGATTTCAATATTTGTTCATTTGCCCACTCACTATCATCATATTAAAATAAGACAATTTTGGAGAAGTGACAAATTGGAAATTAATACAGATGCGGATGTGAAGGTTTGTTCACATATTCTACGTACATATGCTAATATATTGGCGGATACCCGGTCCTAGAGGCACGTCAAAATGTATCATAGTCTCAACTTAAATAAAATTGTCCGTACTACTGACTGCTCTATGGGATAATTATAATCTCCGCAAAAGCGTCAGTTTTAATTTTGAGATATTTTTATATGTTAATCATATAAGACAACATTATTTTACATGTACTTTGCCTAAAAAGTGAGGATAGAGAGGGACAGATTTATTGTAGGAGAATATTTTCTGTATCTTTTTTTTAAATGATTCAATGGCTATAAATTTAACATGAAGCGATCTAACAGTTATAGAGGTTATTCTCATTTAAATGTCTAAACATTTTTAACAAAAATCGCTCTATTTTATAATACAAATGTTTCGAAAAAATACACATAAAATATATGTTTATGAATTTCGGAAGTACCAAAAAGAAAAATTCTCCGTGCCTATGAACACAACATTGTTATGTGTGTAAATGATTTCGTGTGTCTTTCAGATGACGTATCTGTCATTCAAAAGATACAATTTGGGTGTTGAATATTGACCAAGTTTAGATGTATACTAACCAATTGATGAAACACTTACCCAATCCATCATTTCAATCAAATCCAACAATTCCAGATTGAAATTAAGGACCTAATAATCGTTGGGGTCAGCATTCAATTACTATTTTGCAGGCGAATTGGCGGCTGTGGCAACCAGCAACGCTAGCAGTCTATTTCGCTATACTAATAAGGAGAGAATTTGCAGTGTCGAGCGAGTATATCCCAAGTGGTATTTATTTAGCGCATTCGACCTATTTGATATACTTTTAAACAGCTCAGATTGAAACTCTCTCTCCAAATCTTAGCCGTTCAAAAATGAAATGGACGGCTCAGTTGCGGGAGCGGGCACCAAGTGGTACCTGCTTGGCACTGATTTTTTTTTCTCTAAATGGACTAAATAAACAAAAGCCCATAATTTACGGATTTTTAGGTATGTCATTTTCCTCATATACATAAACTAAAATGTCATTTAGTGGAAATAATTTGACTATTACCATTAGTTGTAGTTCATTTAGTTTAACGAAAACACATCCTAAGTGATATAGTTCCAAGTGCGCGAGTGGGAGAGGGAACGAGAGCACAAGCATGAAAGCGTCTTCCAAAAATATCTCAAAGCATCTTTCAAAAATATCTCAAAGTATTAAAGTTCGGAAAAATAAGAATTGAGAGCGAAAGCAAACGATTTTTTAAAAAATTATGTGACTAAGAGCACGGACCAATTGTTTGTAGAACGTGGGGGATGTGCTGGATTGTTTAAATAAGAGGCCTTGCAATTCTTTGCACAAATCTGGCCCAGCTGAGCATCCAAAAATTGGGCCTCGACCTTTTTGGGCCACCTGAATATATTCCATCTGACCCACCTTGTTTTAAGGGGCCTTGCAGGCCCACTCCATGCATTATTAGCTAAGCCTACATCATGAGTTTCCTCCTTCTTTCTTTTTTCAAATTGATGGGATGTTAGGGGTTATAATAGGAATGGAGCACGTGTTAGAGGTTAAAACGGGAGTTAAACACCTCTTCCATGAGCATGAGGACTCGAACTCAGGAGACCAACCACACTAGCCGTGGTGCTCTAGCCTCTTGAGTTTCAAGATTAGAAAAATGCATTTATGAGGATTTTCGTTGTGTCAAGTAAGTGACAAAAGCTTTTTGCCAAGTTTTTTAAATGATTCACACAATTACACACAAAAAAAAAAATATAGTAAACAGATGATTATAACTAGAGTCTAGTAGGCATTGGCAAGGAATAAATAAAGACAAATTAGTACGATAAGAAATTCATTTTCCCAATTTTTTTTTTATCATTTGAACTCGTTCTTAATGTGTCATTTATTTACGAGAAATTGAACAAGTACTAAAATCCAAACATTCAAACGAGACTCAAAACCTAGCCTCTCACGAGAAAGAACCGGAAAATACCATTGGACAATAAGCCCTTTGACACTTTTTTTTTTGTAAACTTTAAAAACTCACCTTCGGAACCTTCACGTACGTTCATCAAGTTGCGGAGTAATGATTTAAGGAGAGAGAGAGAGAGAGCAAGTTTTGGAGTAGAGTAAAAGTATATGAAGAAAGTTACCAATACAACTTTAAAACAACTCGGTACACAATTTCGTTTGGAATTATTCGATGCGCATATGAGTAAACATGCATCAAACTGTATTGGACGCAATTGTGTTCAAAGCTGTATTTGTAAACTTTTTTGCAAGTGGAGTAGTATTTTGGGGATATTGTCCAGTTGTTGAGCATCCAATCACAAGGTGACAAGTAGTGGTCGTGAATGGGATGCATTCTTCACCAGAAAGTGACGGAGTAACGGTTGGCGCTGGCACACCATGCAATGCAAACGGCGATCTAGGTTTCCTTCCGTTTTAGGAATAGGATACCCTTTCTCTCTCTCTCACCAAAATACTACACTCCCCAGACAGTACACGGGAGTACCGGATTATCTCCTTCTCCTTTAATACTCCAACTGCGTTTGTACGGGTCGATACTGGTGGTAGCTACTTCCAACACGTGGCTAAAAGATGTAGCGAGTTCTTCTGCGAGTACGTATAACTAGAATTACCTGACTCGGCGTATACATATCACGTACACCCATCCCGTTCAACAACAGACGCCGTCACGCACACTCAGCTCCCACTTCGTGCCGCGTTTCATCACTCTCTCTACCTTTCTCTCTCCGTCGCAGCAGCAACCGCCGCCGCCACCACCTGCGATTCTCGGAGAGAGAAATGCAGACTCTCTCTCTTCCGTAGTAGCCGCACCTCGTGATCGTACTTGCGCGAAAATCTAGATCGGGCCTTGATTGATTTAATCATTTAACCTAGAGGGGTTTCGATGGCTTCGGAGGACGTGAAGACGAGCGAATCGGCTGTTTCGACGATCGTTAATCTGGCTGAAGAGGCTAAGCTTGCCAGACAGGGAGTTAAGGCGCCGAGTTATGCTGTACTCACTATCTGCAAGTCTCTCGTCGCCGGAGGAGTCGCTGGAGGAGTGTGAGTTGTTATTCTTCTTCCTTTTCTTATCTAATGAAATTGTATTTTGCCAACGTTGGATATTATATTTGTTCGATGCCCTGTTTTGTTTTACCAATTTCTTCTTCCCTTTTCTAATTATATATGTTATTGTAATCGGATTTGATGGAATAAATTAGCTGAACCAAGTAAGTGAGAGTAACTGAAAGATTGTTTAGGCGTCTGAGTTTTTACTTCTTTATGTAGTAAATTGTATTTTTCTGCAGCGGAAAGTAGTTATTCGATGCCTGGTTTTGTTTTCCAGAAAATTAGGACATTGCAATTTCTTCTTCCTTTTTTTTAAAATTATGTGATACTGTAATTGGTTTTTGGAAAATGGAAATGGGAAGCTAAATTAGCTGAACCAAGTAGTAGCTGAAAGATTATTCGAGTGATCTGAATCAGTTGCCCCCTATTCGAGTGATCTGAATCAGTTGCCCCCTAAATGAGTCACATGTCCAAAAGTAAAAAAAAAAAAAACATGAAATTTCTGTCGAGAAATCGGCCAAGCTAACAAACACACAATGCAAAGAGTATTCAAGAACAGAAGACACTTAGATTTTTACGTGTTTACCCAACTGTACATCCATGGCTCTCTCTAGTTTCCTCCATGTACCAAATGAAGAGTACATATATATCACCTGCTTTGTATAGCAAGCCCAACAAGTTCCCCTGTTCTAGTTTAGATATTTGATTGCTGAACTTAAAAAACGTGTCATTTAGTCGTCCTATCAAACTGCTCTAGACTCCGAGTCTATTGGCTTGCCCCCTTTACAGTGTTGCAATTTGCTATCATTAATCTTCCAATGAATTCCTATATGTCTAATGCAGGTCACGCACTGCTGTAGCTCCCCTGGAACGGTTGAAAATATTGCTTCAGGTAAAGACCATTTACCTGTAAAGATTTTCACTTCATTTTCCTACTGAGTCGCCATGTGTATGCTTCAGTGACAGTTGGAGCTTTTGCTCCTTACTCATGATCAACCTTTGGTGATCATGGGTACATTCGCACATTTTATGCTATATGAAATACCTAAACAATGCAGCAGTGAAGTCTGATTTTTTGAGGCATTGACAAGGCTTCAATTAGTAGGTCTTATATTCTCCTCATGGAAGAATCCCCTAAAAGTTCTTCTTTTGGAAGATATCCAGTATCAAGCAACTGTCATTTGATATTAGTATAAAATTCTTTGATCATGCTCTGTTGTACTTTGTGGATGATCTTGCTTTTCTCTGTTTAAAAAGGAGATGTTCCTTTGTAACATCAGCATGTGCTGAATCCAGTCTCTAATTGCCTGGTGTACTTCAAGAGCACTTCTGCTGTGTCCCTGTCTCTCTCAGCTGATTTGACGCTGGAGTGAACTATAAATGATTGTGAAACTTATTTTTTCTTGTGAAGGATCCCTGGAATTGTCAACTTCTATCTTATGAATGCATTGCAAACGATGTTTGGTCCACTTTACTGTGTCTTACTCTTGTTGGCTCTTGTGATGTGCAGGTACAAAACCCGCACAGCATAAAGTACAACGGTACTATTCAAGGCCTAAAGTACATATGGAGAACCGAGGGCCTCAGAGGGTTATTCAAAGGCAACGGTACAAATTGTGCTCGTATTGTACCAAACTCAGCGGTCAAGTTCTTCAGCTACGAGCAAGCTTCCAAGTACGATATTTGTTGGTCCCTTGACACCTTTGGGTGTCCTACTTAGTATTATTATTATTTCCTTCTTTTTGACTACTGATTCCAGCATTTTCAAATTTACTGATTCTTGTCCTGTTTGTGGAACACGATTTGTTCATGATTTCCAAGTGAATTTAAATTGTTAGATTGGGATTACCTCTGTGCATTTATTTGTACTTGAGAAATGGTTACATTGAAACCTCTTATGTAATTTGCGGATCTCTCTTTTCATTGCCTTAGCTATCTAGGTATCGCTGATTCAATTCACTTATTTAGTATCTCTTTATTTGTGCTGGACAGGGCTATATTATTGTTTTACCAGCAGCAAACTGGGAATGGTATGTCCATTTTAATTCCTTTCTGTTTCTTTGTTGTCTTCGTTTAGAAGCCTTTTTTTTACATGGATTTACTCATCAACTCAATAGTTTATGGCTTTATGCACATTGTAAGAAGCAGTTGTCATTTTGGTTTATTGATAGTCGGAAACCCAAATTAGCTTGTTATTTCTTGTACGATGTGTTTCCAGAATGCTGCTGCCCATTGTTTGTATAGGTTCTCTTTTTATTTAGTGTTTTTGTCGTGTGGAATTTGTTAAAATGCCTGTCTTTGGGTCATCTTATGACTATATTTCACTGCATTGATCATTGTTTAGTATTTAATTTTTAACCAGGATCAATGGGACAAAAATTATTCTCCTTTTTAACCATTCAATTTTTTCTTATGAAGTTTGTGTTTTCGATTATAAGTATCATTTATTTTGTAGTGAAGGTTTCTGCTTCATGTGCAATGGGGATTCCTAGTTTCCTTTTGACTACCACTTTTGTCTGGCTGTAAAGTGTATAAATGTTTTGGAAAATTGTTAAATAAAATAAGCTCATTAATTTCAGATATTCAGAGGCATCCTTGTGTCCATGTCAAGTGTATTGTCAAACAGTAATGCTGTAGCTTTCTTTGATTTGTTAAAATCTATCTGTATATGAAACAAAACAAAGATTGTGGGGATCATCTAAGACATTGTTTTTGCTACTTCACTGCAGATGATGCTCAGCTCACTCCTGTATTACGCCTAGGAGCTGGAGCCTGTGCTGGAATAGTTGCCATGTCAGCAACTTACCCTATGGACATGGTTCGTGGCAGGCTGACTGTACAGGTACTTGGCTTCACTCTATGGTTGATGATTCTCTTTGTCAGTGTCAAGGGTTTTGATTTCTAGTGCAGTTTGGGTAGCTCCTCCCATCATTTTGCAGTAGAATGACCCCATGTTCCTTTGTCTTACTTCTTCAGACAGATAAGTCTCCTTATCAGTACAGAGGAATGTTTCATGCTTTATCGACTGTTCTGCGGGAGGAAGGCCCGCGTGCTTTGTACAAGGGCTGGCTTCCTTCTGTCATTGGAGTTGTAAGTCTTCTTGTTCCATGATTAGCACAATCATAATAAATCCATGTATGTGAACTTCTAACCATCCAAGGGAAATGTAGTGAAGTAAACCATTGTTAACGTCATCTTCATAAATCATAACCTTCACCTAAATGGGTAGTTTTTACCATTTTATAGTCAAGTTTAGAGTTGCGTCAAGGGTAAATTCATCAATTGTCTTTTATTCTCTTCTCCCTTGAACTTTGCCCGATTGATTATGGCAAAGCATGGAAAGACCTGACAAGTAGAGTACATGAAGCGATTGCAGGCTAGTCTGAGCTCAGCCCGAGATTTTCCTACTCCCACCCCCAGAGGGAAAGGTCCAAATTCAACTTGAGCATCCAAAATATCCTTGACCAAAGTCTGTCCAGCTGTCAGCCTGCAATCCTCAAGCTCCTCTTGGCTTAGCCCAACATAGAATAATTCCTTCTTAAATGTCGGGTTGAAATCGACGGTGAAATTAGTTTGTTCAATTGATTGAATAAATTACCAACTCAAATGTAAATTGAGTGATAAAACATGAAGATCAAATGGGGTGTGAAACTATTTGGATTAGAGTCATGGAAGAATATGAGATGAAACTACTTTCAAAGCCTTCTTTTGGCTTGGCTCTCGTGTGAGGGATAGTCAATGCCCATCTTGTGTCCATATTCTGTTGAATGACTTTAGAGTCCTTTGTGAAGTATCCATGCTCTAACAATCCAGGATAGCAGCTTGCTCTTATAAGCAAAAATAGCTTCAATCTGTGAATAAGACAGAAATAAAATAGTCTGGTACTTCAGAGTACGAATAACAGGAAGTAATAGGACAAGGCAAACCATGAGTCCTTTTCGCGAAATTCGAGTGCTCAACTGATGGGAACTCCTACTTATAAACGAGTAGCTTCTTAGCTTCCAGCTTATAAAATCTTTCGGGTCTCCAAGCTAAGTAATCCAGGTTTTCTAAATTGTAGATGGGCAGCTAATCACTGGCTTTTAGCTATTCTCCTGCCTGTTATGGGCTTGAAGGCAAGTAAAGGTGGCTTGCTGTTTAGTTACTACGTCTTCAAAATTTGCAACTTTGGTACTTGAATTCAGCATGGCAGTGGCACCATCTCATGCAATTATAGTTGCAATTTTATGCACTTGTACCCTTGGATTAGACTTCCTGCAGGCACGTGACATTTTCCTTTGCCATCCTGGTTTGGGAGTCGGGACGATATTTATTGTACTCACATGATCAGGCATTGTTGACCTCGTATGCTATTTCGTTTCGAATGTAGCATGTGTATTCTGTCTAATTCTTTTTTCGCAGAAGAGTATTCTATCTTTCTTTCTTAGCTGGAAAGTTGAAGCAGGCAGTCTATTGTATTTGTCAGTCATACAAAAAAATATAGAACACCACCATTTCCCCCTTCCACAGACATCATTAAGAATTTAATGCATCCTTCTTTGGTCATGTTGAGAATATAAATAATATAGTTGCCCCTCTCTCTAATAGCTTAAGCTTTTAGATAAGTTGGTGCTTAACAATCTAATATGGTATCAAAGCAGGCAATAGGTCCTGGGTTCGAAACTCACCGCCTACCTAATGATTAAAATCTACATGTGTTTAGCCCACTTATGGAGGAGAGTCTGGCTACACGTGAGGTGTGTGTTGAGAATATAAATAATATAGTTGCCCCTCTCTCTAATAGCTTAAGCTTTTAGATGAGTTGGTGCTTAATCTAATAATGTACAATAACTTTATGCTCTGATTTGGTATTTGCAGGTTCCGTATGTGGGTCTCAACTTTGCTGTGTATGAATCTTTGAAGGATTGGTTGATTAAAACCAGACCCTTTGGACTTCTTGAAGATTCTGAGTTGAGTGTGACCACCAGGCTTGCATGTGGAGCTGCAGCAGGAACTGTTGGCCAAACTGTTGCTTACCCTCTTGATGTCGTTCGTCGAAGGATGCAAATGGTGGGATGGAACAATGCTGCTTCTGTTATCACTGGGGATGGGAGGAGCAAGGCTTCACTCGAGTATAAAGGCATGATTGATACGTTCAGAAAAACTGTTCGGCATGAGGGTTTCAGGGCACTGTACAAGGGTTTGGTCCCCAATTCAGTGAAGGTCAGTCTTATAACATGCCCTCTTACCTTTCATTATCCAATATCCCTTTTGACCTTCCCCTGAGCACAAGTGTTCCACACATATTTAAAGGGTGGAATTGTCTGGTAGAGTTTCTAGGTTTGCTAGTAACATGTTGCAGGTCCCTCTTGAGACATAACCTGACCACAATTTGATAAGTTGGATAAGTTTAGACAGAATGAAATCTAGTTCTAACTTCTAACAGAAGAAAGTAGTTGATGAAAACAAGCAATGCCAGAGGACATGGTAGAAAGCCTCGAAATGTGTTTTTGCTTTTTCATGTCAGCTTGACTTGGATGGACATCCTCCAGATAGTTTATGCGTCTAAAACCACTGTAAATGAGGCACGCACTGGTCAACTCTTGATGACACTCAATTTCTATGGCCAGTAAATGTTATTGTGAATGATCTGAAGTGCAATGTGAATTTCTGAGAACAGGCAGTGTATTATAGCATGTTGTCCACTACTTGGCACCCGAACTTTTGTTTCCCTGCTGTTGTGCTTAGATGGAGGTGCGGGTGACAATTCTTTCATTTTGGATGGATCATTCACAAAATTGGTTGGATCATTACAAAATCTGCTTCTGAAACCACCTTTGGTTGTTGGAATAGCTGGACTGTAGTTGAGTTATCTGTGCATCATCCTTGAATATGTAATGTCGCTATTCTAAACTGCAAATGGAATCTGATGATCTCGTTAACTTTTATCTTTGTTCAGGTTGTCCCATCCATAGCTATTGCTTTTGTGACCTACGAACAGGTGAAGGACATCTTAGGAGTTGAGATGAGGATATCGGACTGATCATGCTGGAAACTCTGGTGTCTGTTCAACAGGTGTTCTATTTTTGCAGGCAGGGGGGAGGAGAGAGAGACGAGGTGAACTGGGACTGGGAGTCTCCTTGTCTCAGAGAGAGAGGGTTTAAAGATTAGTTTGAGCCTGTGTGTAACGCATTTCCTTCCCCTTTGTTTAGCCATGTATTTTCCCTCTTGAACCTGTATCTAAGTTTAGCTGCTGATGCACACCCTTTACGTCAATAAGCATTTGTGAGGAACAATGTAACAAATGCAATTGCATGCTTAGCAATTCAAGTGAATAAGGCTTTTTAACTGGCCTGGTGATTCTTGTTATTTTCTGTGTTAAGGAATCCTGTTTCTTCTCTACGGATGGTTATGCACACATTGCAAGAGAGATCACATATTGCAGATTCATCTTTGTTTTCCAACACTGTTTCTATATTTTCCAGACAATGAGAACATAAAATTGAAAACAAAACAAGGATAGCAATTTCTTCTGCAGAGGTATTACACCGATGTGCATTGAATGGGGAATACACCAGCGAAGGACCAGACCCTTAGTTTGCCGGAGGAAAGAAGGCAAACAGCAACAAAATTTTAACTCCTAAAACACAAAATGGCCTATTTAGAAGAAACGGCGCTATCAAGAAACTCTTTGTTCAACAACACAAATCTCATGAAAAATGCATGTAGATTTCTCCTAAGCAAGCACAAGATCCACTTTTGTTTCATGAATATGACGACACACTCCATCAAAATCCGGATCAATTTGCAGGTAAACTGGGGTGATTAAATCTCCGTGCTTCCTTTCAAGATGTCGAAAGAAAATATTCAGCATTTAGTCTCCAACATCTACCTCCTCTAGTGCTTGTTCTTGTACCATCTTCACATTCTTCTGCAGTGCCTGAAAGTAATGTAGAGAAACATTTAATCTCCTGTAGACGTGATTGTTTATATACTTGCATCTTTATAGGGTACCCTAAGTGCACATCCTCTCAAGACTATATATATATTTAGTTTTCAAAGATTACTCATGTGATAGTCGTGCAATAAAACATGGAAAAACTACAAATGCAAAAATCTTACCTGCAATCTCTTATCTTTGTCTGAAACCTTGGTGTTCGCTTCAACAACCTTGAATTCGTTTATTTCTCGCTTTCTAGCATGCAATCTTGATATGGTGTCTTTCGCTTCAGGAAACTTGACATTCTCATTTTTCTCAATCTCCTCAAAGTCAATGCACTCTTCCGCGGATAATGACATGAACGAGAGGATTAAAACGAGGTTGAGCTTGCCAAGAAAAGTTGTGCTTGTTCCCAAATATGCATCAGAGTCGCGATTCTCTCCGTTTTCTTCATTCTCTGTTCCAACCATCTTGCATTCTTCCTGATTTTTTTCTACGGCCGTTTCAGCCATTTTTTTCCGGATCAAAGGCCTGCACAAAAGCATTTACATTAAGAATGCCTAATTGCCTCAGAAAAAAAGTGAGTGCTTATGCTACAGAAAATATAAGCAGATAATAGACGTAATATTTTGACAAGTGTATGGTGAAAAAAAGAAGGAAGAAGAAGATGCCCCTAACCAGGAACATGACTGGCTGATAATTGGGTTTGATCATTGGGTAGGTTGAGCATTTTTTTGGGTTCTTTTCCCCCTCTCCATTGATAAAACCGGTATATGGATATGGGTTTAGCATATTTGATTTAATTTTGTTTTCACTATCCTTTTTATTCCCTAATATAATCTTGTAGTTTACCTCAATATTCTCAAAAAACTAAAAACCATGTGGAACCTGAATTACGGATAGACCTTAATCCTACTACAACGGGTTTGCCTCGTGGGACATAGGGGTTTGCTCCTCCTACTTTCTCTGGTTCGAAACCTCGTAGGTGCTATAAATTATTTAGGACGAGTTTATACGGAGTTTTGGGTAGACGTGCTATCCACACAGACGATTTCTACATGTATCGGTTGTATTTTAATCAGTGCCTTGATAGAGGGTGATTGCACATCTGATTTCTACCTTTATCAGTTATATTTCAAGGATCTGATACATTCATCTTGGAGATATCGTAATAAGCATGAACCATGTAAAATATAGTTCCAATTAAATTCAAATTAGTAACTAATCTTACCAGATCTTATTTTTTTGTGTTTCTTTAAAATGAGTTGGGCCACACTGAATTTGTACGACCCCGTTTCTATCCACCCGCGCTCCACGAGACTGGGAATATGTACGACGCCGCTTCGTCGATTACACCTCGCATCTTCATAACCGGAGGGTCCCTACTTTCTTATCTCTCAATTTAACCCCTCCATCTATCAAAACCTCTCCCCTTCAGCCAAACCCTACTTTCTCTGGATGATTTGCAAAGAACCCATTAGTGGTTGAGGAAGATTATGGCTGAATTGGAAGTCGACAAAAAGTGCATATGACTGGAGTAAGCTCTACGTTTTTAGCTCTACTGCCTTTCATAACTGATTGTTCTGTGGAATAATGTTTGCATTTTTTTTTTCCCCCGGTAATGCAGATTGTCCCGGGCCAGCTTCGCACACCTTTTCATGGTCAGTTTGTGAGTTGGCCCCAAGTTGTATTGTTCTATGCTGGTAAGATCACTATCTTTATCTGGACGATGGTTATTCAAGTTCAGTTTGTGCTTCAAGGTCAGTTTGTGAGTTTCTGAACAGTGACAGTAAGGGGTAGTTTCCCTAAAAATGTCTATTTGCCTTCATTTTATTTTTTCTTTATTCAAATTATTTTCGTGTTTATTAGTTTTGCGTGAACTTTTCTAGATTATTGATTTACTAAAGGGTTACTAAGGGCTTTAATGGCGATTCTCGTGTATTCATAGGCTCGTGCATGGATTTACTCTCTAAAAAACAGAAAATTGTTCAACTGAGAGAAACGGTAGATTTATTGAAATAGCCATGATCCATCCTTCTTGTGTACGGACACTTGAAGAGAAAATTGTAGATTATTATCCCTTGCCGTTATAAAGAAACATCGTGAAAGGTAATTTCTTGTTGTAATTCAGCTTAAATAACTCGGCTAAAGTTGTGGCAGAAATAGCCTGCCAATGTTACAAAAAGGTGGTACCCAGCAGGCAAGCCTCCCACATACTGGGGCTATCCAAAATCGGAAACTAAATGGGAAGATCTGTTTTGGGTGGGGGCAAATATCTTGTGGAGGTAAGTAATAGTTATGGGGGCGGGGGGCCTATGGTAGCTCAGAATCCGAGGCATGGCCTGATTTTCGTCGTGGTTTCGGACTCATGGACAGTAGCTGCCCATCAGAATTCGTTCTTATACTGCGTCCACAAGTAGACAGTTGTGGAGGCTTTAATGACCGTCCTTTTGGTGTCCCTGTAAAATCAAAGCCACAGGAAAATATTAGTGATCGTGGTTTGCCATTCTGCTCTAAAAAGGATGGCAAAAGATAATTCACTGGGTTTCAGCTACCTAGGCACTTTTGTTTGGGGAGTGTCTGCGTATGGTAATATACAGGTACAATAAAGATGTTGGTGTAGGATAAAATTTTAAAAATCAGTCAAAGCGAGGACAAGCAGAAGTTACTAGAACTTGTTCTGTTTACAGGCGACTTATATTTGCATTTTCACGCTTGTCTGTGTTTTAGAGAATGAATATCTGTGAACTGTGCTCTAATTTAATCTAAATGATGTTGTATCTTATGAAGTCATGATAACGAGATATATTCAGATGATATGCATGGAATCGGTATTATTATGACCATAGGAATCTTGAATGCATATCTCCTTTTGTTACTACTGTCCTATGTTCTCACAGAAGAATGAGAAAGTATGAGTTCTTGATGGAGATTTTATCTTCAAAAGATTAGAAATTTCAATCATGGATGAAATTGTTGTTGTCATCACAAAATAGTTTTGATCCTCTTGTAACTTCTGTCGAAATATTGCCGCCTCGTGTGCTTGTCTGCACTTTTCAGAGAGAAAGATTTGGCTTAATCAATCGTAAAGCTGGAGATTACCTGGCTGTTTGTTGGCTTTGACATCTGTAGATTTCTTCAATGCGGATAGTTTCCTGTTCAAAGTTTCAGGAGAGACTAAAGACTTCCTTTCGCTCACCGTCGAAAATGGGTCGTCCGCACTCATATTCTCATCCCCACAAGCTGAGGCTCCATCACTACCTGATTCAGAGGTATCTTTTTGACATGTGCTTGTTCTCTCTTTCTCCACAACTCTGTAAGCAAACATCTGGAATGGGATTTGCCATATCGGCAACATGTCTGAACTCCCCCACACGGAAAAGTTCTTTAAAAGGCCTGCCTCAATGTCAATGTAATCTACCATCGGCATTGGTGGGTCCGGATGGTTGAGTTCGTAGTTCATCACCAAGAACCTCTTAATATATCTGAGAATCCTACAAATGGATGAGAAACTTGGCCTTTGATTTGGGTCAGTGTGCCAACATTTTTTTGTCAAGCTAGTCAGATATTTTGGCGAAGGGAATGGGAACAGTGGCCTCTCTCCTGTCCTAATATTCCGGCTCATCTTATCTCCTTGAAGGTGACTATCCTCAAAAGGCACTTTCCCTGTTAAAAGCTCAAAGCATATCATCGCAAAGCTATACACATCAGCCTTTGCTGTATATCTACAATTTCCAATGCTTCCCAAATGTTCTTGCTCTGCTAAAATTTCCGGAGCATGCCAAATAAAAGGCATTGTCCCATTCTGATTTGGAGATGTCTTTTGGGTGAGATTAATGGAGGATGATAGGCCGAATCCAGAAACTTTTGCATGTAGGTACCCTTCTGTGGAGACGTTTCTTGGTTTTACAAGGATGTTAGAAGGATTCAGATCTCCGTGATATATTTCTTTCGAATGGAGATATTCCATCCCTCTTGCAATCTGAAGCATCAGATCAACTGCAACAGGAAGAGAGAAAGGAATTCGTTGTTTCCTTGGGCCACAAATCTCCTTGATGTAAATTGAGAGATCTCTATTCATTAGCTCCATTACCAGAAAACACTCTTTCTTTTCCTCATCAGTAAAGCCGCAATGGATGTGCATTAGATTGGGGTGTGAGAGAGACATTTCTTTGGAAATCTCAGGAACTAATGCTTCAATGTCCCCATGGAAGTGTCTCAGAGCAAAACTCTCACCTAACCATTGGATCTCCTTGTACTGACTTCCACTCCCTAATCGCCTCCTCACCTGGTAATCCTTTGACCCCACCAAGATGGAACAAGGCGAGAGTTTACAATTCAACGATTCTGATTCGTTCAAATTCTTGGAAAGTAGATCAGCAAGTTGCCTCTCATGCTTTGTCAAACCGGATTTCCTCTTCTCCTGGATTTTGTTGAGAAGATTCCATCTATCTGCATCCCAAACAGCTGCTAACCGATTACAGAAATCCTGTGATACCAGGTATTGCTTCCCGTATTTCCACCGGAAAATTTTAGGGTCTTTGCAGTCCTTTTGATACTTCATTGAATATATGACCCTCTTCCTCTGTGTCTCCTCATGGTCCCACCCGGATATTTCTCCCGCGGATTCAATTGCTTCTACGACGATTGGAATGCAACAGAGCAAGTTGTGGATGTGAAATTCTACACAATCAGTGTCTTGATAGAGGGTGATGGCCTTAGCCCACCGGTCTCTGGTTTCCAAGCTCTGCCTTATGTACATTTCTCCTTCTTTGAAAATCCTGTGGAGCTCTCTCAATGGCTGTTCGAGGATTTTCCATTTGGTATGTTTCTCTTCAAATCTCAGGTTCTGTCTCATCTCTTCTGCAATTGATTCGTAAGCGAAACAAAACATGTCAAGCAACAAGCCGCATTGCCGTGGATTGATCTGTATTTCGTCTCGGAATACCATTAGAGCCTTCAAGCTTCCCACTACCTCTCCTATCTGCCTTAGTTGTTCCATACCCCGATTGGAAGCCAAAGATTCTGGAAATGGGGAATTTTTGGTATTCAAATTGGTTGAAAATTAAGAAAATTTTTGGTACTCATTACCCTATTTTGTCTCTCCACTCATTACCCAAAAATCAAACTCAATAATTTTCAAAACATCATCCAAACAAGGTTAAAAATTAACAGAATTTATGACATAAACTTTGTTGAATTGAGATGCGATCATAGGACACGAATAGAGATTATAATTGTCGAAAATCACTCACAAACTGTTTTCTTAGGAACCGCAGGCCTGCTAGACAAATATTTGTTGAAGCAGCAAATTCTTCGACCTGATGACAAATGCCCAGTAAGAACCTCAAAATTTCTTGTCCAATTCTTGCCAAACCATTACGAAATCTGACTGTTTGAATTCCTTGATATGATCACCAATGCCTGACAAACTCAGAAGATTTTTGACAGATTCTTGCTTCCTTTGATCCTCTAACAGATGCCCAAGAGAAATGCAGAAATTCCTCAGCAAATTCTTGACCGAAATTCATTCTTGTTTTTGGGTGTGCTCCAATTGAATACATGGAATGACGGGCGAAAATTGGAAGCCCGTGGTCGATTCAGAATCTGGAGGGAAGAAAGAGATCCGCAGGAGGACTGCTAGGGAGAGATTTTTGATGACCCAACACTTGGCAGCCCCTTGGGTTGGAGTCATTGGCCGTTTTGTGTAAATAGTTCCCGCGAGTTTCGATTGGGGAGGTGATGGAGTGCTATAAAAAGCCTTTCCTTTAGTGAAATCCTATTTGGTGCCAATTAATTCTTGAAGTTTGTGAAGGTTCTAAAGATGCGATTGTTGTGGCATTAGCCAAATCTTCTTAAGTTGTGTTCAGATATTGAGGCTATGAATTATATAGAAAATTGAAAGCAGATGGAATCCAAAAAGTTATCATCTCTCTCTTTGTTTTTCCTTTTCACGTGCAAATCTCTTCACAAATCTTACATTCAAACACTGAAAAATCCTCATAAATCTTGACCCGGGGCACTGGCCAAGTGGTCATGGATGGGCTTAGTGGCTATGTGAGATGTCTCAAGTTGAATTTGGTGGTGCAACATCGCCTTCGTGTTGTAAGTTATTAATCACTGGCACACTAAGGCTAAACAACTTTAAGCATCATTATTAAAAGAGAATAAATTCTTTATACCGCCGGTATAAACATTTTTTTCCTCCAAATCAATTACATTGCACCACGTTGCAAAACAATGGTCCCAATTAATAGAACATGGCAACGTGGCACAATGTAATTGATTTAGAGGAAACAAAAGTTTACACTTGCGGTATAAAGAATTTAATTTCTTATTAAAAATAACCGATTTAATCTTAAAATAAAAGAAAGAATAAGCCGAATAAATTCACGTTCTTTTTTTTTTCTATTCCAAATATTTTTCTTCTTGGAGGCATCCGTTTCACTTTCTTCATGATAAACTTTTTTAAAAGAATTTTGACACGATTTTCATAATTGGTTCCTAAAAATGAGAAGTTTAGACAAGTGAGAAAAACCTTCTTGTAAATATTCTTTTTCGAACAAAATCTTCACCTCAGTAGCAAAACTGTGTTTTGGAATCACTAATGAACCAACCTATCCTCTGGTCTTGACTTGATATGGCCAAATGGGTCACAACGTCAAGAAATATGTAAAGGAAATTTGCAAGGGAGATTATCATATCTTAATTTTCGAGAAACATAAAAGAGAATCAACCAAAGTAGGGGCCGTTTCGACAACTGCACAAAAATCAGGGATGTTTACGGAAGACAACAAAAATCTGTCCTTCAAAGGAAAATACTATGTCGTTGGAAACCAGAAAAACTGAAAAAGCCCCCGTTGCCGATCTGCTGCGTGACAGTGTAGGAGATGCAGTGGTACGTCGTCGCTGGGCTTCTCACCATCCTCACCAGTTCTCAGGTCTCTTTCTAACCCTAATCTCTTTCCTATGATAATTGATATTGATGGTCAAATTTCATGATTCGTGGTATACACAATGCTACTTTTAAGGTTTAGCGGAAGCAAATGTTAGATCTCAAAAACCAATGAAATTACTTCTGAAACGCAAAAAAAACTTGTGTGCATTTGAACCAATGGACATTTGAAACTGTTGGTCTGCAAATTATTGATAGGAAAGACAACAAAATAAGTAGAGAAACTGAGAGTGTAGAAAACGAAGCCTTTATTGTCTAAGTGAAGTCTTTATATTTGATTTCCGTCGGTTGGATGATGAGGAACTTGTATGTGATTGACAATTCTGCCTGCTGTTCTTGAGCCCTTTAAGAAAGTTTGCTGGTTAAGTTTTTGTAGCTTTTTTTAGCCTTTGAACAGCAATGTATGTATGATGTATCTAATTGACCATTTGATCTAACAGGCTCATTTATGGGTTGTTATTGTCTATTGCTTTATTGCAGGGAATTTTGACTACATTGTCACAGAGTAATGGGGGATACAAATATGACTATGCAACCATTCCGTTTCTTGCTGAAGTGTTAAAGGTACTTTCGCAAGTTTCGGAAACCAGAAGCTGATTTGCATTTTTTTTCAAAGGAAAAACGTTTATAGGCAAATTGTACAATGATATTCGCTTCCCCCATTGGACCTTTAGTTCTCTCTTTTTGACTATTCGCTACTGTTAAATTGCAGCTTATTGTATCTGCTCTTCTTCTTTCGAGGGAGATCAAGACATCAACTCCACCGAGAATGACAACAGACTGGAACAGTGTTCGTTTGTACCCTATTCCATCGATCATATACCTCATCCACAATAATGTTCAATTTGCTACACTGACGTACGTGGATACCTCCACCTATCAAATATTGGGCAATCTAAAGATTGTCACAACTGGGATATTGTTCAGGTGTTGCTCTCAGTCAGCAACATATACGTCAGACCTAATTTTTTAGCACTTGAATTCTTTTCTAGATAATGTCAATTCACTGTTGTCTGAACGATTTTAGGCTATTCTTGAAGAGGAAACTTTCTAATTTGCAGTGGCTGGCAATTGTTCTTTTGGCTGTAGGAACAACAACTAGCCAGGTGCAACTCGGATCTACTGCCTCCATTATTTATCTTGCTTCCTATATGCATAGCACGTCATACATTCTATAAACTTGCTTTCTGAACTCGTACTTTAAGTTTGTTTAAAGTGATTGAGATTTTCCACAACTAGCTAGCACTGTTACAACCAGGGTTGGCATGATAAAAGGAGGGAAACTACCACTCCTCGAGTAGCTCAATAAATGGATGGTCTGCATGAGTATGCGTTCCCATATAAGAGTTAACGACTCACTATCCTTAGACAGCTGGAGTGATTCTGGTCATACGATGAGTCCTTTCCTAGTTTGTGTTGAGACTCAGCACAATTTGATAAACAAGGATGCAATTCACTTATTTGACCCGTTGAATTAGACTGTTGTATCTTGATAACCTGGTAGAAAGAGTTCAATAATGTCTTAGGAGGACGGGATACAACCTCATTGGAATCTGACAAACATGGCTCACAGAATGCTTAACTATAGGCAGTCATGTTACGGTTTGGGTTAGCTAAACCTAATTTACCATTTGACATGTCTTCTGCAAGCTCAATTGCACAGATTTGTCTTGACTTCAGGTTTCTTAGAGTGAAGATACACTATATGCTGAAATTGCAATCCTAATTCCCAATCCTCTTTCTGTTTGCTGATCATTTAGGTTAAAGGCTGTGGAGGCGCTTCATGTGACTCTGTCTTCTCATCACCAATTCAAGGGTACATGTTGGGGATATTGTCAGCTTGTCTTTCTGCATTAGCTGGCGTGTATACGGAATTCTTGATGAAGAAGAACAATGACAGTTTATACTGGCAAAATGTTCAATTATACACGTAGGTCCCTTCTTTGTGAAAACATAGCTTCTCGTGACTTACACTCAAAATGACATGAACATCCCCACATCTCCTTGGTGAATCATCAGGAGTTAGGAATGTTCCTGTTCATTGGTTTTTTTTTTTTTACAAAATGGAAAAAGAAAAAGGAACACAAAAAATAAGAAGTGTGTGGAAGGATTGGTTGCAAATGGTACTTTTAATCAGTTGTTTTGTAAATTTTGGGTTGGGTGGGAAATGCTAACCTCTACCTGGGATATGAGAATGAAATATTGTCTGATTGAGATGTAACTTGATGTACTACTTAATGTTCTTACTGGATTTTATGACATTAGAGGATGCACAAGGTAAGTGTCTACAGTCTAGTGTTGTAAAGCAAGTGAAGTTAGTTCCATTGTCACAATTTGTTCAGAACTGAAACATTCGTTAAAGTTGATTCAGGAAATGGCATTCATTTTTTCAGGTTTGGTTCAATATTCAACATGGGACATCTACTGTTCGATGATCTCAGAGGCGGATTTGAGAAAGGACCATGGTGGGAACGGCTTTTCAATGGATACAGCATCATAACATGGATGGTGGTGCTAAATCTGGGTTCCACTGGGCTTCTTGTTTCCTGGTTGATGAAATATGCTGACAACATAGTGAAGGTATCTCCCTTAAGTTTTTGTTGTCTTCTATATCATTCTTCTTTCCATCATGGTGATATTTATCTCGCACATTATTTACTATGGATGAACCTTGATGAATTGGAATTTCGGAGTGTTCACTTCTTACGACTGCTAAGTGTCTCACATTTGGGCATTATCCTCTGGATGACCTCAATGGGCACTTCCTTTTTGTTGCAATATTTTTGTCTTCTTGTGTTTACATGTGTCAGGCCTCATATCCATGCCCATATGTTTGTGTCAAGGCACAGAGGCATCAAATATATTCTTTCAAGGTCTCCATCCCTCCGGAAACTAACAAAATTTACTTCCTTGTTTTTGGGTCGTAATTGATTTATGGATGAAGAAAGGTAGGTCTTGGAGTTGGGAGCACATACTAAGATAAACTAGGACTTAGAAGGATCACTCTAGATAAACTTGAGGAACTCCTGATTTGTGAAGGACGAAAAGAAAATACTTGAAAGCAAAGGACTTTGACCTTACAACCTCCTTTAATACAAGCCACGTGCCAAAACTTTTTTGCTTGTCTGGAACATGGACAACTGTTAAAATACCCCTTTTTATGGGACTTTATAGGAAACTGACCTCATACTTGATGTAACTAATCAAAATATCAGACATGACTGACCATGGTTCTAATTCTTCTTACACTAAGATCATTGCAATTTCCATATTTGGTGCCTCATAGATAGACTTTTCCTTGTCCTACATAGAGACCATCATATAGCCAACTCAACAAAGTCTTGTCCCAACTCTTGGGGTTTGGTTACATTAATTCTTGTCCCAAATAGAAGAGTACGTGTATACACCTATGTACATATTCTCTCATATCTTTGTACTATTTGAATTAAACAGTTTCTACAAAACATTGCAACCCAGTTGCTTCCTTGTGACACCACTTTTACTGGCTTGCAGTCCTTATATGCTCTTTGTTAAGTAGTTATGCTATTCTGTAGTCATCTTTAGACGTTTTAACTTTTGGCATGCTGTTTTAACTGAACACTAATTGGAATTCAATATTCCTCTAGCTTGAAAGTGCTTCACTGTCTATTCATCTAGCGGTTCTGGATGGGTTTTGGTTGCTTTTGATGATTTTGTTGGCATCTTGCCGACGTTTTGTGTTCTTATTCTGTGTTTTTTATAGAAAAAAATTGAGAGGTGAAGGGGTAGGTTTAGATTTTGCGAGTTGCAGCACTAGAAGAGTCTTGTGTACTCTTTGAAGCTCTCTCTATGCTTTTCTTTTCCTATTGTAGTGGTTTCATTTTTTATCTTTATGGTAATGAAATTTTCCTTTGCCCATCAAAAAATAAAAATAAAAATAGAGCTAGTGGGCAATTGCCAACAGTTATGTGCTTATCTATTGCAGCATTAATATCATCATTTTTTGTTATTTACTTGTAAGTTTTGGCTGCAACTTTTAGGTGTATTCCACTTCAATGGCGATGCTATTAACAATGGTGTTATCTGTATTCCTCTTTAGTTTCAAGCCCACATTGCAGGTAATTTCGCAATGGTTTGTTTTCACTTTTCCTTTTCCCCCCAGTGGTCAAGCTCTTGTCCTTTTGTTTTCATTGTTGAATAGCTTGATATATATTGTTGGACCCATTTCCTAATAACTTAAGCTTTTGGGACAATTGATAACTTAACGTGGTATTGGAGCTCAGGTTGGGAGAGGTCTCAGGTTCAAATAGTTGTCTAAATTTGTTCAGATGTTCTCCATTTGCATTTTGATTCTCCGCTTTGCAATCGGTTTCATTCCATGTGCAGTTGTTTGCATCTCCCCGTGCAAGATGGGGTTGCATGTGAGGGAGGTAGTGAATTGCGTAATATGCATTGTTGGGTCCAATTCCTAAGAGCATCTCCAGTCCTTAAACCTTTTTTTTCACTCAAACTCAAAAATCGAGCGAAACCCCACTAAAACTCACTCCACTCCTTGACTCAAACCTATACCAAATTGAGTTTTACTCATATCAAGGGAGACTCCAATTTTTACTCAAATTTTGCAAGACTATTTTCTTCTTTCAAATTTGCAATCATGCTATTAATGAAGCTTTTACTCAAATTTGTACTTAGATTTGGGTTTACCCATTGGAGTGCTTCATACCAAATGAAGCTTTTGTTAATTTTTTACTCGATTTTGGGTGAAAATATGAGTAAGGGCTAGAGATGCTCTAATAGCTTAAGCTTTGGGGACAATAGGTAGCTTAACAGATATGTGGTATAGGAAAGTTCGTATAGGCTCGCCATTGTACTGTATTTATTTGTTTACTGCTGTCATTGTTTCTCCATTGGGTACTATGAGCACATGTCTTTGTATGTTGCTAAAGAGACGAGTTAACAATTTCCATTTTAATAGGTGCCCACCTCTTCCATCATTAAATCAAGTCATCTGAATTTTGTCCCCAAGGACCTATACATGTCAATAGATAGAGTTATATTGCACACATTCTATGCTTCTATATCTGCACGAGTAGATTGTGGTCCTGGTTTTGTCAGGCAACCACGTATCACTTTTTTCTTGCTTTGCAAGGCAACTTGGCAATTGTTGATCTTATGTAACTCGCTCTCTGTCTTTTTCTTGTGTATGTGCAGCTCTTTTTGGGGATTATCGTTTGCATTACGTCTCTGCATATGTATTTTGCCCCTGCAAACATGCTTGTAGATTTGCCATTGACTGCAAAAGTGGGTCCTCAGACTGTAATTGACGTTTCTGTTGATCGAAAATCAGATTCCTGATGGTTCATCTTCATTGAAGCAAAACATTTAATGGTATGTTTACATTTTCAAAGAAAATCAATGTGGTGTTGTACAGGAGATAAAGTTTTGGGAATTTATGAGCCTTAGCATATAGTGAAATTTGGATATGAAACAAATGATAGGGATTTTAAGAAGACAAAGGATAGAAAAATACCTTCATCATTTTGGACTGCATTCACCATAATCCCTTGTAATTATCACACCCAGCCGCATTTCAGTTTGTGACTCATCTAACTAAATTCCAAACAGGGAAATATAGACAAGCCAAATATGCATGTGTATTTTGGCTCTTAGTTTATGAGGCCTCTGCGGATGATGCCTTTGGACATATTCAAGTATGGGAGGAATGTAATACTGATGACTAGTTCTGAAGAGGTGGTCGTGGTATGAGTAGTTCAAAGTTGGCAAGGTGAAGGCCTCTCTACATGCTGGTTTGGTTGTTTTGTAAGTGGCAGTGTTATGGTGGTATCAAAGCTGTCTGAAGATCATACAGACAAGTGTCCACGTACAAGTCTGCAATTGGTAGATCTGGTCAAGTAGTTCTAGCTTTAAGCATCATTTCTGCATGATGTTGGGTACATAGAAGTTGTCATGGATTACTGGTTCCATATTGATCTGGATAGAATTTTTTGTTGACTACATGTTGAAGCTACAAAGAATAAGCATGGAACGTTGATTAACTAGCAAGTATACTTATATTCGTTAATGTGGTAGTTCAATTGCTGTAACATACAACTTGTGAGGCTGAGTTTTACCATCTCACCTAATACCAATTGGTGTTAGGTAGAGCATCACTTTTCAAGTTTAGACGTTGTGGTGGTCAGACCTCTAGGGCAGTTAGTCCCTAAGACTTTACGCCGGTTAGATTGCTCAGTCCATTAGTGGTTGCTAGTTCCTGCGAGTTTAAGAGGGTATTTTGCTCAGTTCACTAGGGGTGGTTTGTCCTACGAGATTACATTTGCGGATTGTTGGTAGCGCACCCCACAAGCGGCTGGCCATCTTTTGATTTCCAACATCCTTGGTGCTCTATCGGTCTCCCTATATGGTCATGTTTGATGCCATAACTATTGGGTTGGGTTGGGTGTGGGGGAACATATATGCCCTAGCCCTAGGAGCAGTCGGGCCCGGTTGATTTTCGGAGAATTTGTGGGACTATTTTCTAGGCTTCATAATTTTCTCGGGAGACAACTAGTTCAATGGAGAGGGTGGTATCAGCTAATGCCTCTTCATCAAATTCTCTCTCTTCTCATCCAACAGTAAAAGATACTCCTCTGCTTTTATCCCACTCTTGCCAAACAAAGTAAAAGTATATATGATTTGGGCCATTGTCCTGTGAACCCCTCTGGTTCTCTCCCTCCACATCCATTACCCTATCTTCTCCAAACCTTCCCTATTTAATCCGGAAACATTGGGTGCACAGAGGGAAACAAAAGAAGGAAAACAACATGTTACACCAATGGAACGATAATTTAGCAAGAGAGGGAAATGATACTAGGAAAGGGCCGGATTTGTATGATAAGTCTCTAAAGTGCAACCCAATTGACCTTTTTGTAAGTCTACATAGTGAAATTGCCGAAAATGTGCAGCCCAGAGGAAACAACAATTGGACAATATGTTTTTACTTTTGGATCTAACCCATTTTGAACCTATTTTAAATCCATTTAAACCCATGGATGTATGGGTTAATGTGGTTTACCCATATATGTGACCCATAAAACAATATGGGGGGATTTGGATGAGTTATAATTGGACGAATATGGGTGGCTCCATGGGCCGGCTTGCAAATTGCCGCCTCTACTTGGAATACCGAACGGAAATACCAGAAGTAGTAGCCAGCTATGGATTGTATGTCATATCCTTGTAGCTAACCCAGAACCGACACAGGCTGTGGATGGTGAATTTCCTCTTTCTCAAGTGAAAAAAGAAATGATTTCCAGATTTCCATCCGTCACATGAAATACAAAGCCAGGTGGTATATGGAACACACTTTTGGTGTTATATTTTGCTTTCATTCAAGAGGCCATTTGTATTCCTCTGTCAATTAGTTTGCAAAATCCAGCAAAGTCTGTGGCCTATAATGTTTGGTAGTTGAGTAATATCTTCCATCACTAGTCATTAAGGTGCAGCCTGTCGATAACCACAATGTATACAGTTGATGCACATACACTAAATACACTGATTGAAGAGTCGAACAAAGTGATTCTTGTCCATGAAGTAAAATTTGTGGACAAAAACAAAGCATTTAATGTTTCATTGAATATGGGTGGCAAGTAGTTCTGGATTGTTGTTATCAAGCTTTGATATTATGTCATCTCAAAAAAGCAAAACACAAGAGCCTTTGGTGTTATGTTGAATAGTTCATTGGAAAGGTTAGCAATCCTTATCCTTCACCAACGCCATTTTATGAGTTCACTACTGCAGAGTGCAGAGTTAATCTAGCTTTGTTGCCTGGACCCTTTTTGGTTGGTATTTGACTATTTGGTAAGGTTAAAACTTAAAATTAGTTTTTACCATGCGATGAATTTTATCAGAGACACCATCATTACGTGAAGTTGCATATTACAAACTCTTCTCTGCATTCAGAACTTGAAAACGTTTGTGTGCGCAAGCGTGCTTGTTGATGCTCTTACCTATTTGTCTTCACTCCCATATTGTTTCCCTACTTCCTTCTTATCTTTTTTTTCATAGGGCTCTGTTTGGACGTTGGAATTGTGGAGGGGTTACCCGCGGGAAAGGAATAGGAAAACTAAAGGGAGAAAATTTTATTTGTTTTCTGCTCGGTTTAGCTTATTCACGTCAAATTTTTTTTTTTACCTTTGCGAATCCCTTAGCAGAATTTTGTGATCCAATACAGCCTCAAAGAATGGGTTTAGTAGGGTTGCTTGGTAAAGACTTCTCTAGATGCAAGTTTCCAAAATTTATATGATGCTTATATAAAGATGTATATAAGTATATTTGAATGGACTTTATATCACAATTTAATTATCATCCTATGGGAAGCATGGGTGTGGGGCAGAGCCCCTTGGTGCCCTTAAAGAAGGGTAAATACTCAATTCAGATTGTAGAGCAGGCAAAACAATTGGTCCTACACTGAAGTGAAGAGAGACACATTTTGTGGCCGAAATGAAAAACAGTACAACAATGCGAATGATTGATGTCCTTCCTTGGTTTCTCTAACCAACCTCATTTATTTTGGAGGGACGTCCATTTTTTCTTTTTCTTTTTTTATCCGAAGCACTTCACTTCATATATACAGTTTATTTTTTTTGGAACGGCAAGCACTTCACTTCAAATGCTTGCAAGAGTTTTGTTAAATTGGAGTTTACTACGTGTCCGGACAAGGAAATCATCATCACTAGTTCACAAAATAAAAAGAAAATCACTTCAAGCGACATAGGATTAATTCCAATATTTTGTGTAAAGTATTAGAATTTGAAGTTTTGCTAAATTTTTTTTGTTATTATCTCATTCGAGTTTTGTACGGATTGTTAAACAACCCCCCCTAGACGTTTGAAACTCATGAATTTTCATTTAATTGTTTGGGTACTATTGAATCATGATTCTTCTTGAAACTAAGAAAATTCAATTTTGTTTTGTCTGTCTGGAAAACAAGTTAGATGAACAACGGAAGAAAAATTAGTTACTCCGTTTCCATGGCCTCCAGTGTTTTATTTGGATTGAAAATCTTTCACCTACCTAATTTCTAAGAGAAAATGAGGGTAATATTGTCATTACAAAAAGTATTAAAAACATTTATGACTAGTTTAGAAAATAGTAGTGAAAAGTGAGATTATGTGAGTACCCATAAACATAAGTCGAAGGCTTAAGTATATTTATTAAGGCTAAACTAATGCTCCAGGGGCACCTATTAGCGGGACCGATTTACTTATAGTATAGTATTTGAAGTTAATGTTTTCAAACCTAAATGACAGCTACTCTGTTTTAACGTTTGAGTAAATGGAGAATCAATCTTTAGTTTGTGAAGAAGTGGTTGTCACCACCTTAATAAAAAGGAATCTCCTCTTTAATCTTTGCTTTCTCAGATATTAATTGCATACCTACCCGATGCTCTCTCTCTCTCTCTCTCTCTCTCTCTCTCTCTCTCTCTCTCTCAACACTCTATAAATAGGCTGCAATGTTGATATCAGTGTGTATACTGTCACAACAAAAGTTGGGAATCATAGCGGTAAAGAGAGATATGAGTGGAAGACGTATGGAATCCTATGCCAGGCCACCACAAAAACTTGGCGGCGGCACAAACGGTTACCATGTCAAGGAGCAGTACGGATACTTTCAAATGCCTTTGCATTACCCAAGGTACACCAAAGCTGAGTACGAGGCCATGCCGGAGTGGAAGCTTGACTGCTTGCTCACTGAATACGGACTTCCGGTCACCGGAGATGTCAGCTACAAGAGGAAGTTTGCCATTGGAGCCTTCTTGTGGCCTCACTAGTAAGTTTTTAACTAGTGGAGGATAGCATAAGACAAGGATTCGCATGTGAGGAGTTATAGCTGCAAAACATTAAGTAGATGCATGGTTTGAGTAAGCTGGAAAGGTTGTAGTCACCTGTAACAAAGTTGTGTGTAACCTGCATGTGTCTTACTATGTATTTGTGATCTTGTTGACCAAGTAATGCATGTAATCTTCTCTCGAAATGGTTGTCAAAAATGTCCTTAAGAGAAAACTGGGTTCACGAATATGTCAATTTGGATTTGAAGAACAACAGGAGTTGCAATTTTTTTTTTTTTTTAATCGGCTACAAAAGTTGCAATTAGTAAGGCATGAATCAAAAACAAGAAAACCATCCCTTTCTTGAAAACATACCTGTGTTATTATTGGGTTTATGAATGGGTGTTGGAACCGGGATTCGTTATCACTGGAAATTCGCTACACACCAAAAAGAAACAATATTAGAAAATTTACTGGACCAATTTCAGGCGTCCAGAAAATTGGCAATCGAGGTTAGTATTTTTATGGAGAATACTATATTTTTAAAGCAAATTCATCCCCCACACCGGTGCTTTTGGGTCTCTTGAACGTTTGCCTCCCAGGATTATCCGATTTTCGAAGAACGAAAGTAGCACTACAATCTGTTCAACGGGCGAACCAGGAAACTGTGCAAAACTCTCTCAAAATATATATGTTATGAATGCAGGAATTTATCAGTACTGAAATGGGAGAAGATGGGTCCTATTTATAGAGAAGTAGGCACCCGAACGAAAAGGAACGGTGACTGTTCGAAATGGTGCTAGGAAAAAGACGCAACTGTTCAAAATGGTTTCAGCGGGGGAGACACCACTGTTGGAACTCATCTTGGCCGAACCAACACTTCCATTTCCAAGTTACAAAATGAAGAGACACTTCATGTTGCCGAGGTAAATGAAGCATTGACACCCATTGATTTAGATTGCCACATGTTGGTCTATGAACCAACACAAAATTCAATTCAAAAGAATTCAAATAAGTAAGTAACTAATTAAAATAACTAGTGCAAATTCCCTTCAAATATTAAGTCTTTAGAATCTTATGAACCTACTGCCACGTTCGGCCTGGTTCAGCGGCAAACCAATTAATTTCAAGTACTCCAAATATATTTATTTCATAGGACAAATAAATTACAACCAACTTAATTGATTTATTTTGGAGTCAATTTCCAATTCACTTATTTCCAACATGAGTGTTGAACATTTTCCATTAATCATTGGAGACCCATTCATATTCGAGAGTAGTTTAAAGTAATTTCAATAAACTTTCTAAAAAGATCGTAAAAATATGCCATCGTTTTATAGTTGTCTTGAATACTAAGGGAAATAATAAACGTAATTTTTACAATTATATGAAGTGTTTTTGAATGTTATGAATAGAAATATGCAATAATTCAGCATTGTTATTCTAGAATTTTAAACATTTGGAAAAGGGAATTTTGTTCCAACATGGGCCAGGCCATTCACTATAGGCCTATTAGCATGTTTCGGCCCAACAAAGTCGGAGTTGTTGCCAGCCAGATGATTGTCCGGATTGGGCCTTCAACGTCCACCATGGGCCCAAACAAGTTATTTACTGGAGTATTTATTAACCAACACATATCGCGTAAGTTAGCACCAACAGCTCACGTTAATATTGGCCGGCAGGCGGAGTTCATCATTTTCAACTTCCCCCACAGAGCGCCAGTGGCAGTATAATCACTTTCCCTCTCTCTTTCTTTTTCGAAAGAATACTCCCCGGTAGTGGTCCCACTTTTTCTCAGATCGGAGCCCTAGTTTTCACAGGAAAACGAAGACAGAGAGACAGAGAGAGGAGGAGAAGAAGAAGAAGAAGAAGAAGAAGAAGAAGAAGAAGAAGAATGCCGCGAGAAATTATAACTCTACAAGTGGGACAATGCGGGAACCAGATCGGGATGGAGTTCTGGAAGCAACTCTGCCTCGAGCACGGTATTAACAAAGACGGGATTCTCGAAGATTTTGCTACTCAGGTGTTGTTCACTCATTTCCTTCTTTCCCTTTTCTGTTTTGAAAATCCTTTTGGTTGACGAGAACGGAAATTATGTCAAAAGGAAGAGAAAATGAACGGGATTGTCAAGGTCTGTGCTTCATGTTTGGACTTGAAGAAAATAAGAAGCTTTATTAGTTAAGCTGAATTTTACTTTCCTTTGGTGTGCTTTTAGTGATTACTTAAAAGTAAGTGAGATTTTGTTGTGTTTTGGGTTCAATTTTGTGACGTTGCCTTTGACGGGTTATCTATTGTAAAGATTTTTTACATTTCGCTTAAATTAAATGTTGTACATGCATATGCTATATAGAAGTATCGTAATAAAGGAAATTCATTTTGGCACTCCACTTTTGTACGTGTGATCATTAACTGTCCTAGATGTTTAGCAGGTCAGCTACAATTCTTGCGCTGTGACTCTAGATCACAAAACAGATGTTCAAAAATTTAAATTTTCAGTGCGGAAACTGGTGCTTTACTTGTGTATCATATTCTTCGAACGAACCCTGGAATGTAATGGTCTAGGTGTGGAGTGGTATTATTAGTTACACCAATACCTGTGCGCCATCATGTCTAATATTTGGGCTAAGCTTTGGCCTTTTAGAAGTGAAAAGAGTCACTTGGAACATATTGATCTTATTGTTTCATGGTTGAGCATTGTGGTTTGTGATAAGATAGTTTGAATTGTTGTAGGGAGGGGACAGAAAAGATGTGTTTTTCTACCAAGCTGACGATCAACACTATGTACCACGGGCTTTGCTGATTGATTTGGAGCCCAGGGTGATCAATGGTATTCAGAACGGTGAATATAGAAACCTCTACAATCACGAGAATGTCTTTGTTTCAGATCATGGTGGAGGTGCTGGCAACAATTGGGCCAGTGGATATCATCAGGTTCATACTTTCGTATTCTCTGCTTAGATTATCAAGACACTCTTGGCTAATCTTGTGGTTCTACCAGAGATGTTTCTTTTTGTTAATGTAGTAAACTCGCAAGGAAACACTATACTTGTTATTTTAAGTGTTTGCTTGTATTGCTTCATTGCTATAAATTTGTTTGCCGTTAACTACATTTTCCATTATAATGGAATTGAGGTACACACTAATGTTTGACTTCTATATAACTACACTTCTTGGCATGTAAGTTATAAATTACATCTTGTTTAATGACCAGGGGAAGGGTGTTGAGGAGGACATAATGGATATGATTGACAGAGAAGCTGATGGAAGTGATAGTCTTGAGGGCTTTGTTTTATGCCACTCAATTGCTGGAGGAACAGGCTCAGGTCCAACCCTCTTAACATTTCCTTTTTGATTTTTGTCATCAAGCATTGTTGAAGCTTGATGTTGTGAAAGTTCATTATTTCTCGTGTACCGTCTCACTATGCTTTGTGCTTTTTCTGAACCTGAATTCAATCTATCAACTGCAATTGTAGAATCAACCAGAATAATATGCTTCATTTTCTACTCCCCATTTAAATTGGCAAACTGACACTCACGCTAAACCAGCATTGCTGCTTCTTTGTTTCCTTTCTTTGTGTAGATGACATGAATTGCACTTTTTAACTACCTGGCACATTCTCTGTTGACTGGTGTTAACTTTGTGGTTTCTCATGAATAAATAATTGGCTGATTGCTTACAGGTATGGGTTCATATTTGTTGGAGGCTCTGAATGATCGCTACAGCAAAAAGCTTGTTCAGACATATAGTGTTTTTCCTAATCAGATGGAGACAAGTGATGTGGTGGTCCAGCCTTACAATTCGCTTCTGACACTCAAGCGACTTACCCTAAATGCTGATTGCGTCGTCGTTCTCGATAATACTGCACTTAATAGAATTGCAGTAGAGCGTCTTCATCTTTCAAATCCTACTTTTGGTCAAACAAATTCATTGGTTTCTACTGTCATGTCAGCGAGCACGACCACGCTGCGGTATCCTGGATATATGAACAATGACTTAGTTGGCCTTCTTGCCTCTTTAATTCCAACGCCAAGATGCCATTTTCTTATGACTGGATACACACCACTTACAGTGGAGCGCCAAGTGAGTTTTACATATTATTATTGTCCAGTTCACTATATTTCTTCTGCAATTCAATTGATTAAATATTAGTGCTTCTGCAGTACATGAACTGATCTATTTGCATTATTTGCTCAGAACTTGTTCTAGCTTTTGTTTAAAATGGTATACATTTCTCATCTTTTTTGGGGAGGCATTCTTGTCCTGGTGAAAGATGTGATACTAAAGTACAATGCCAATTTTGTGGCTCTTCATCAATAGCTTTGATAGGTTGATAAATTGAATTATGAACTGTTTTTAAGATTTAGGTACTTCAGCAAAACATTTATACATATGAGTCACTTATTTCTATCATTATAGCTGTTGTGTCGTCTGATACATTCATATATCTCTTCTTGGCAGGCTAATCTAATTCGGAAAACTACTGTACTAGATGTTATGAGGAGACTTCTGCAGGCAAGAGGAACTTGCTTCTATGTCTTTCAATAACGCATTGTACGTTGAACTGATGAATCTGACGGGTTTGTTTTGCAGACAAAGAATATCATGGTTTCATCTTATGCTCGGACAAAAGAAGCCAGTCAGGCCAAATACATTTCAATATTAAACATTATTCAAGGTGAAGTAGACCCCACTCAGGTAATGATAATACTTTACTCATTGCTTTCCAGAAATTTTTACACTGCCTAGTTTTCCATTTGCTATTAGGATGGTGAGTCGGTGACAGTCGGATGAACTATGTGAGTGAATTCTGATACTTTTGCTTCTCAAATCAGGTTCATGAAAGTTTGCAGAGAATACGTGAAAGGAAGCTTGTTAATTTCATAGAATGGGGTCCTGCAAGCATTCAGGTATGGTTCTTCTAAGCATTTTGGTGGACTACCGATCTGTGTGACTCATATTTTTTTCCGATTTCTTTGAATGTGATGGTATCTTGTGCTTTCCTATTTATGCAGGTTGCTTTGTCTAGAAAATCTCCATATGTTCAAACTGCCCATAGGGTGAGATTTTGACTTGCTATTGGTTGTTTATACTTGAATGCTATAGTACATGGTACATGCTTTTTTCCATTTGCCATTTTGGAAACAATTTTATGTGGGAAGTCTATTTATCGAAAATACACGTGGTGCACCTTTTATTTATTAGGTCAGTGGACTTATGCTTGCAAGTCATACTAGTATCCGGCACCTCTTCAGCAAATGTTTAAGCCAGTATGAGAAGCTGAGAAAGAAACAGGCCTTTCTTGACAACTATCGAAAGTTCCCTATGTTTGCTGTAAGTTTCCCACCTCATTACTACAAAATCGTATTTCAGCTCTAGTTCGTTGATGTATTAAGAATCACTATGTTGTATGATTACTATACATAGCTTGTAATCTTTATGCTGCACCTGTTGTATGGGTTCTGTTGTATCTGATCCACTTCATTAAGATGACTGACAAGGTGGTCGTCTCTGGAAGTCATTTAAGTTATTTAACACACTCCTTGTCTTCTTCGGCTACAGTTCTCACATGTGATCAAAACAGAACTCTGGCTATTAATCAATCATAGGTTTCTTTTTAGTGACTGAAGCACTCCTGTTCAAAAGTGGCATGTAGGTTGAGATGGGAAACAATTAGGTACTTTTTTAATTCTGTGGGAGCACATTGCCCTATTTTTTCTGTTTTAGAAAACTTGAGATCAGACGTCCACTCATGCTTGTGTCTATGTAAAAAAGTCAATGGGATTGAAAACACAAGCACCGCACGATCTTGTAGTTTGTTTGGTGTTGAAGCTCATTTGATGGTTGTCTCATGGGTTCTTTACCATAGGAGGCATATTTACATGCGAACATGATGTTCAAAGAATCAGATTGAGATGGCGCAAAAGTAGCTGACGGTCCAGAACTGATATTGAAGCTACTTGTTTTTTGTTTTTCTCTGGGCTGCAGTCGGCAGTTAATTGTTTCTGAGTATAGTCAATACCTTTTCATCAGAGAGAGACACAAGATAGATGCGTCTCTTTTTGGGCTGATATACTAGAGTGCTTGCATAACTTTATGACATAGGTCTGATTCCCATACGACGTGAAACATGCAGGACAATGATCTTTCTGAGTTTGATGAATCAAGGGACATTATTGAGAATTTGGTGGATGAATATAAAGCATGCGAGTCTCCAGACTACATCAAATGGGGAATGGAGGTAAATCTGCCCTGGCCCCCAGAGTCTTCCATCTCTAATTCTTTATAGCTGATCACTGATGTCAGCGAGATTTCATATGTTTGTGCAGGATCCAGACCACATTTTGACTGGAGAAGGCAATGTTTCAGGAACAGTGGATCCAAAATTAGCATTGTGAGCTGTTAACAAAACAAGTATGTTACGTGGCTTTTGCGTCCGGAAGGAAAAGATGGTACAGTGGGATTGATACGCTTTTTATTTGGTTTTGCTGCCTTTTAAACATTATATGACCTGTAACATATGACATGCAACTTGCCACTTTTGTTAATGTTTTGTTTGGTTAACCTTTATTGTATGAGCCTGCACCTGGGAAATTGAGTAGAGATTCTTTCTGTATATTTGGTTTTACACTTGTCGATGAGGAAGTTGTCTGTTCTCTACTCATAGACGCCTGCCATGTGGTACAAAATATTATTGGGTGGTCCTTGGGCACCGCCACGTGGTGCCCAACATCCTTCTCCACCACACATTCATGTGGGGCCCAGGACACTTTGTCCTAGGCTCCACATGAATGTCTGATGAGGAAAGGTGTTGGGGGCCCACCACCGAATGATTACTCAGTGTAGTACATATTGCGTTGCATGTTATATGGTCCCACCTATGAAGTATGGTATCACATAATGTTTACTGCCTATATTTCGGTGCATGCACGTTTCTGTGTTGTCCTCATGTTGGCTCCTGGTTGTGCTCATCAAGCCGTTTCATACATGTGGGGTGTTCCCATTTATCTACCAACATTTCGGATTATATGTGGTAACTATGTTAATGTAAGAAAATCTTGGATGATTTTTGCTATTATGTCCATTATATTAGTATCTTAGCAAGAATATGCTTCTGCTCGCATTTAGCTTGATATTTTTGCTTGTCATACTTGCTCGCATCAAGTTCCTATTGCTCGAGACTGAAAAAACTGGAATCAATCTTGATGTGAATATGGTTCTGCATTCGCTTGACCACTTTGGCATGGAAATTTTTAAGTTAATTGAGGTTAACATATGAACCGCATGTCTTTAAGTCAAAATAGGTGACTGATAGTAAATCCTAAAACTCCTTATAACTGATAGTGCTCTCGGTATTGTGACTCACAAAATGTTCGTATGTTATGAAACTTACAAATGTCTGATGCTATCAATATTTATCTTTCAATAGCAGTTGGAGCCAGGGGACAAATGCAGTTTTAGTTTGCGTTCAACATAGTTTTTGTGCCTGCATTCCATGTGCCAACCAAAATTTAGCTGGTGTTTAGTCGGTTAAATGTGCAGGGTGAGCTCAAGTGCATTCTGGTGCAACCTTTATAAAGAAATTTTGTATCCAATTCAGAATTTGAACTATTCGATGGAGATGTCTGATATGTGTATTTAAATCATAATTTTCTCCATTCCCAATCGATGTAAGTTTTGGTAACAATGATTCAATTTGTTTAACCATCTTTCAAGTTGGTAAGATTACAGATCAAATAGAAAGTTGTAGTAAAGAAAATACTTAAAAAGATTTACAAACTCGGCATTGCTCTTAACCGAGAGTTGTTTTTTTTCTTTTTTTTTCCTTTCCCTAATACTGACAACTAAAGAAAAGGAATTGCGGAAGGTAAGGTGTTTACAAGAGAGACGACTAGACGAGAGGGAATTGTAGTAGGTGAATTTTTGTACATATCTACTCGTAATGCTAAGGTGCCTTTTTGTATACCGCCTAAAGATAACCAGTATTACCAGTCCTTTAGCAAACGACAAAAATTTGGCTCGTTAAGGGTGACTCGGCTCGATTAAAGAGGCTCGTTTAGTGAATAGCTTAGCTCGGCTCGATAAGGGCTAAGCTCGAGCCTTAACGAGCCGAGCTCGAGCTCGACAAAGCTCAGCTCGGCTCGTTCACAGTCCTAGGACAAGCTCAGTTCGGCTCGTTTACAGTCCTAGGACCAAAATAGGTGGTCCATACTTCTTTCTTCATAACCTCGTGTTATTAACCCAAAGAATTTGTTTGGTGTTCAGCTATTCAAGATTGTTTAGAACAGTAAATTTGACTCCACCTCGACAAGGATTCAAATGTATGCTTTGTTTGAAAGTAGATAAGTTAAATTCATTTCGATTTGCTTGTGCCAAATCAATTAAGTATCTATACCTATACCCTTCACGTTCAGAGGAGAAGGAAAAAGTGGAAAACACTTAGTATTAGGTTATAAACAGTATATCTAGTTTAAAATCCAATGACAAAGGGAGGGATAAAAAATTTGAAATTTGAAACTTTGGGTTAAAGCTTATAACGGATACTAAATGAAATAAATCAATCAACCTAACCCCATGAAATAAATGAAGTTTGCAATTTTAGTTACCAAACATGGCTGAAGTCAAGAATTAGGAGGCGGCACATGGCATGGTCATTTGCAATTGGGCCCCAAACAAATGCTATATAAATAACCGCCAATTCCTCCAATCACAATAACAAACGAATTCTCTCTCTCTCTCTCTCTCTCTCTCTCTCTCTCTCTCTCTCTCTCTCTCTCTCTCTCTCTCTCTCTCAGTTCCTGTTTTGCTGATTACTTTTTCTTAGGTTTTCATTCGAGAGAAAGAGAGAGAATGGCTTTGTCTAGGTTTTTCATTGGAATTTTATTGGCCGTGTTCGCAATTGTTTCCAATGTAGTTCCCCCCTCTGCTCGCGCTCAGTCGATGGCCCCTGCCCCTGCTCCTGTCAGCGATGGTTAGACTCTCTCTCATATGTTATGCATTGTTGTTAGTGGAGCCTCCGCAACTTTAAGAAAGATCTCTAAACTTGTTTGAACTTGGTTTGTAATTTTAGAGCACGGGAGGTCCAATTTGACTTGTCTTTCAAGGAACAGTTGTAATTGGACGACTTGTGCTCTTTTCCCTTTCTTTTGCTCGAGATTTTTTTGTTGTATCCTTGAGGTGGCTTGTGTTTTTCTTTTATTGTATTGCAGGAACTTCAATTGACCAGGGTATTGCTTGTGTGTTGATGCTTGCTGCCCTTGTTGTCACATACCTCATTCATCCCTTGGATGCTTCTTCCTACAACTTCTTCTAAATTTCAGTATATGCTCAATGCTGGGTCATGGGTAGTATATCATTTAGTTTGGAATACCATTTTTACTGAATTTTTTTCTTTTTGGTGTTTTTCCGTGTAAGTTCTTTTGCTACAATATTGCCAAGTTTAGTCTTTTGCAAGTGGAGTGGTAGCACGGAATAGACACCATGTATTCCCGTGCATTTAATATAAATGAATCTCATTAACTATGACTAACAGTTCAAACTTTCACCGAGCACAAAAGGAAAAAAATTTAGTCTTAACATACAATTTCTTATCCTTTAGTTTCTAATCAAATCGGGACCCTTAATACAGGAACGACGTGCATCATTCTCTAAGGTAGAAAGAAGGTAAATATTGACTGGATGTCGTCTCAAGAAGTGATGTAATTCTTATAAATCAGCAATCGAAAATCCTGCGCTGCATGTCATTCTCTATCACTTTATTTTCACAAACGACGAAAACAAATCCCTCTTATTCTTTTTCCTTTGCATCTCAACAAAGAGATGAAAGTGATGAAGAAGTAATGCCGAATCATTAGTAATGCCGAATCATCTCTACTTAAGCGATAAATCAATCAACTACCTGCTCCTGCTGTAATTAGCCTCAACTTTGCGAATTGCCCGAATGCATCAACTCTTGCTCGAAGCAGCTGCCACTTCTTGAGCTGCAGCATCCAAGAAAAAATTTCACCCTTTTTTGCTGAAGTCCTTTGTAACTTTAATGGAAAATGAAGAGGTTCTGGATACAAGGACCATTCGTGTCCTCACTGTATTCATTGGACTGTCCGTCTTATATACATAGCATACTTGACCACTTCATAAAACGAAACCACAATTCCAACTGAAGGGCCAGCACGAGCAACACGAGGACCAACTCCTGTAAATAGTCCCCTCATTCCTCCATCCCTGATTCACGACCATGAGTTAGTAGTCGAAGCAATACTTGAATAGTGAGACTGTAGAACAAGGAAGGAGAGTGTTACGCACCTCCAGATTTCAAGCAATGTTTGTTTTGTGGTCATCTTCAACGCTCGGCTAGGATCCTTCTAAAAATCCAATAATCAACAAGATCCGAGTCAGAACTCTTATGTTGTGCATGTACGCAAAATTAGCTTTGATAAAATAGTCTTACGACTGTTATTCTAGAAAAAGGATATATGTTCTTATTAACGTCGTAATCAAAGAATTACACTAGAGATTACACAACATACTCCCATAATTTTCTTCGTAAAGGTCAAGGAGAAAAATGGAAAAGCATTTCAATATGCGGTGCACTGGAGTAAAGACAAGTAAATATGAAGCCGATCGGAAAAAAAAAAAAAAGAAAAAGAAAAAAAAGACAAGCGAATATGAAGATAAATGACGTCGACTCTTTGAATATGCGTATTTGGCAAATTGAATTAGAAACTTATAAGGGTAAGTTGTCGAGATGCATTTTTCCCTGTTTCCATGACTTTCTTCTCCAAGGCCAGAGTGGCAGGAAGCAATGTAGGTATTTAAAATTTGGCCCTATTTTTTAACTATTATCAGAAGTTTGGTCCTAAATTGAAATACCAAAAATGTGTGCCAAGAGAGTTCAGATGAAAAAACCAACCTCTATCTGCCGCCTAGTTTTGGCAACATCTAAAGGACATGTAGCAGCAGCTGCAAGGCTTCCTGCAACAAAGCCAGCACAGAAGTTTGCTCCCAGTACATCGGCCACACTGGGCTCATCACCCATTAGACCCAATATTTTTCTCCTCATCTGCATAGAAGCAAAAACCAAAATCATATCATGTTGAATCTTCAGAATTCATTAAATTACAAGTAAGAACCACAGTGATTCCTTCGGTTCTAAAAAACAAAGAAATCTCACAGGCTCAAGGGTTGCCCAGCAGATGACGGAGAATGGAACATCACGTGCAAGTTGTGCTCCAAGGCCTGTCCACAAGATGCGGTAACTTTGTACTGCCAGATAAAAGAATGATATCAGAACCAGGACTGGAGACAAGCAAAAATATGCACAAATTACCCAAACGGGGTGTTCTTTCCCTTTTGCTTGAGGGGGTGTGAAATTACACAACACGTTTCTTAAGTGCCTATTGCCTAACATAATTAACTCAAAAAATAGGGGTTTTTGAGGTGGTTGTCATACTTGTGAGTTCTGACCAAAATGCTTACTATACGGACTTGTTCATTGAGTAACTAATACGGTGGGACCTCCGTGTACTATTTCCATGGGGAAACTTCAGCATGTGGAAGCTCAACTTCCCAGTCCTTAAGGGGAAAAAGAAGTACAAAGAAGGCAAAAGAAGACAATGATATTGAGTTGTGTACCTACAACACCGTCGATAAAATTACTTTCACCGCACCTTTAAAGAATTACTTGTTTCCACTACCTGCTACAAACACATCTCATGAGCATGCACTTTTGCATTGGTTGTAAGAGAATTGAAATGGAACTATTAAGCAAATTGAAAAGTTACATCAACAATTCCAACAAGCTTCCTCCATGACAAAATCCATCGCCTATCTTCCAGCAGATTTTATGATAAACATGAAAATATTTAATGCAGGGGCGGGGGGTGTACACCACTGAGAAGAATTGGCTTGAACTAGTGGTCAGATAGAGGATGGCCGCTTGATTAACTAGTCGAAACTTACGTATGCTTATTAATATATCAGCTAGACCATGAAATGAAATTTATGTGCACATAACCTTTGACATCTGATTCCAGGGATCAACTTACAGTTTTGAAGGTTGTTTGTGCTCCTGACAGGGGAGACGATCCCTGCCAAAGTCTTCCAAACTCCTGGAGGCTTCACACCATTTTTAGCCTCTTTGAATGCCTACAGTCGAGAAGAACTTCAATATAGATTACAAACGTACTAAAAGCTGATATGGTAACTGAAAAAGTTATCTCCAACACCATGGTAGAGGAAATTAAAAGGTTCTCTAACCACCAAATTCAAGATCCAACATTGGAAGTTGTTCATCAAAACTAGGAAGTCTCATAGTGTAGCTCATTATATCTGAATTCATTAAATCACTGGCTTTACCAAAACTAATGTATCCAATACTCCTTTTTTGAGGATCATTGAAAAAAAGGGGTCAATGAAATTTCCAACCACATAATATGCATACTGCCACTACATATAGCTCTACATGTCAGAAATGCAGCAGGTCACACATGTGAAAGAAATACCAATTTCTGTACGACATGTATTTATACCTGCATACGTGTTCTGGCAAGTTCAATAGGGTAGCAAGTGATACAAGCGAAAGACCGTGCAACTGCGCCAGCAACTAAAGGGACATAGGGTGTAAGGATTGGAGCATTCCTTGAAGTGAATTCTTCCGCATAGTTGCGCAAAATGTCATAACAAGGCAAGTAGATCGCCACCTAGTGGTTTTTTCATGAGAAAATAAATGTCAGTAACATCTTGCTCGTTAGTTCTAAAGTAGAACCTATTCTAAAACCTTTCTGTGGGGCCCTATAAGAGACCTCAAGCAGAAAGCTGAAATTCTTGTCAGAACAAACTTACAGTTGGCACTGCCAATGCTAAACTTGCATTCGTGCCTCTCCAAAGTCTTGCCAATCCTTCCTGCACATTTTGATGCCCATTAAATACCTTATAAGTTATAACATTAGTTAGCTTATACATGCACAAGCCAATATTACAATTTTCTAGTAATCCGAAGTGGCAACCCAATTAACAAGAATTGATAGAAACTTCTAGTTATCAGAAGAAAAACTTGAAACCAAAAGCCAATCAAACTTGTTAAGGGTCACGTGATAATATCATGATGTTAATGCACTTGTTCAGTCAGTAACTTGACTTGAAACATCATATTGCCTTCACATGTAAAGCCAAATACATTTCAAGGATGGGTCCACTTTGACTTGTTGGAAAGAATAACATTGTCTGGTTTAGTATGACTAACCAGGTCGCCAAGGCCAGTTTCTTTGGACTTTCTCCACAAAATAGTCTAATTGGATAGAAACTAATACATACAAGCACTTCAATCATAAACCAATTTTAGATAGATGTGATGTGATTTCTAAAAATGAAAATGTGAATACATGCATCACTATTCCGTAAAATGGCCAACCTGGCGTACGACTTTGTTGAAGACATCTATTGTGCCTGTATACCGTGAACAATCTGGATGACATGCTGGTTCAGCACCAAGAACTGCACGAGTGCAGGACGGAGAACATTTCATATCTGGAAGCATCTAAAAACAATTGCACGTTTCCCCAATAATTATTAGTCCTAAGTATTGAGCAGAGAAAACCAACAATTTCCTAGGACAAACTAAATCCCAACTTCAACAAATTAGTTGTATAGTGGAGAAAAACACGAGATAAAAAAATGACGGAATAACACATTAGGATTAGTAAAATAAGACAAAGGTGGATGATAATGGTAATTGTTGCTAATAGTAGTTCTTAGTAAGGGTAAAAGAGTCATTCTACTGGTTTTGTGTCTTTCTTTATTCATACAATATGTGTTCTGGTTACCCTAAACACTTCTCCCTCTTTCTCAAACAAGAATGATTTCAAACGATCAAATTAATTAGGGGAATTTCATAATTTGACCTAGGGCCAATGACATGTGAGCAGAATGCCACTCCAGTAACGCCAGATCTCCCCGAGGAGAAAAAATATATGCAAAGATGTTCCTATCCCATATCGCACAAGGAGTCGGAAAATAACCCACAAACGGCAGTCAGTAGGGAAATACAAGGAGAAATGTCACAGTATATAGCTACAGTTCATCTTCGATTGACCGTCTAATAGAAAAGACAGGAGAAACAACAATTAAGATTAAAGAGGAGTTTAGCAATGGAATAGGAGGGGGAAATGTATGGACGAAGTGTTTAGAGAATGCATTGCGATTGTTAAATGCCAATCAGATAATTTATAAAATGAAAACAAAAGAAAATTTTCATAAGATAGAAACAAGGAGACTTTTAGTGACACCCTTCTTTGAAGAAATCAAGACACTTATCCATCAGATGTAAAACTGAAAGTTGTCCCACCAGCTCATAATTGAAACACGAAAACCAAGATGTAACCTCTGCGAACTTACCGTGTTTGTTTCAAAACATGCCATACTGCGAAGATCATTGCAAGGGATGCCAGCAGCCTGCGCCTGCAACCTTGTCTGGAAACAGCCAGTAGAAATTAGACCCAATCGAGTTCACCAAACATCTGAAGTTAAATCATTCTAGTAATACCATCAGTGGTCTATATCTTTCCACTGCCAGATTCACCCTAGAAACACTCACACGCAGGTAGGGAGATTCGAACTGACCTCCTAGAGATGCAAGAGTCCTATCCAACTAAACTAGCCCCAGTTGGTTAAAAAAACCAAAATAATGAACCCTGAAACATTAATTTGACCTCATTTAAACGGAATTTTTTTGACCCAATTAAGGAGAAGTGAGGAGGAAGGGGGTGAGAGGGCGGATGTTACAACTTCAAGCAAGTAGAGAAATGCTATGTCAAGATAGAAACCACTATGGCAAAACGACTACAGCGAATATTGGAAATTTTTTTGTTTGGAATCTGTTGAAGAGAAGGGAAATGTGAGTAAAATTGTAGAGAAAACTTTACTGTGCTCACCACTTAATTTTGCCATTTTCTCCTCACTCTCCTCTCAAACCAAACAATAAAAGTTTTATTTTTATTTTTATTTTCCCTTCCCTTCTTTTTTTTCTACGAGTTCCAAACAAAGGCGCGTCCTTTCTGTACACATGAGAAACCAAGCATACACATGAGAAACCAAGCATAGTACTTCCGCCGTCCCTAAATAAGTGTCCGTCCGGCCCACAACCTAGGCCAAAGATGCACTTTTTCGCTATCCAAAACTTAAAACTCATTGATATCTATTGTCTATTGAATTGTGGAAAAAAAAAACTGATTTTTTAATGAAAAACGTATTTTTTTAAAGGCCTATGTTTGCTATCCGGACACTTATTTAGGGAGGGAGAGAGCAGTAAACAGCTAAGCTTATCCCTCAGTCCAATCAAATTACACAAATAAAAACTACAAATATGTGGAATAGGAAAACACAAACAAGTGGGTATAAATACTAATGAATTTGGGTGAAATGAAACACCTTGGCGACATCGAGAGGGTTGACGAGGACGGCCGAGAGGACGGCGGCACCGGCAGCAGAGAAGGCCCTCTCCCCGAAACTCAAATCAAAATCGGCTAGGGTTTTCTTGGAATGATGAGATTGCGATGATGAATCTTCAGTCCCCGAAACAGAGGTGACGTTTCCATCGATTTCAACTCTGGATGATGATGATGCTGCCGCGCTTACCCACGGAGGAAGACCCTGCCTCGTGCTCACCATTTCCCAACCCGACCTTTTTCTCTCTTTTCTCTAACAAAATGGAAGCTTGAAAAGTTGTGTTTGAATTACTGGAGAAATCAATGAGATTGAGGCAATGAGCTGTGAGAGAGCTGTTCCTGTTAAAGGAGGAGAAGGAACAGACGAGAAGACGGTTTAAGTGTGTTTGTGTAGGTAGAGAGAGAGAGAGAGAGAGAGAGAGAGAGAGAGAGAGAGAGGTGATTCGTGGCGTGTAACAAAGGGCGCCAAACATAGGGGGAAGTGGTTAAGAGGTGTCCATTTCTACCTTCGAGAGCGATAAACAAATGAATTCTTCTACAGACAGGAATTTGAATTTCGATCGTTTGAGTTTTTTATTTTTTCAATTGTCATCGGCACCTTTAGAATAAAATAAAAAATTGTCATCGGCAGAAAGAGAAAAAATTAAAATTTGCGTCATCGCATACGTTTTTCTGTTTCTTTCGTTACCAACAATTACTCCTACTTTGCTGTTCCAACCAGAAAAAAAAAAAAAAAAAAGAAGAGAGAAGAATTTGATAATGAATCTAAACCATTAAAAATTATATTTACACGATTGATAATATCCATACTGTCTTGTACCTTTCCAAAGTCAAATGAATCATCACAAGTAAGTGTTAAATACACAAGGAAAAGATAGAAGAACCTCAAAAAAATTGAATTAAACAGAAGGAAATTAAGGTGTCTTTGGGTTTAACAAGTATACCGGATTATTCTTTGCCTTTATTTAATTTTTTTTGTGCTTGCATCTATCGATTATTCGTTCGTTTCTACAAAGAATTAGAAAAATAAGACTTATGAATCAAACTTATTTTTTTCAATAACAACGAAAATAATTCGAAAGGTTTGGTTGTATTGGATTATTTTTGCCATTAGTGAACTTTCGGATTTTGATTATAATTTTTTACTTTCTAAATTCCTCTCATTAAGATCAAAGACAGATATTCGAGTTCGAGTAATACTGGTAGTGATCTCATGTAAGATAGTAAAATGTGTATGTTTTTCCAAGTGGAACTCTCGGAGGAGTATATGTCTACTGGATAGTAGTATCCCTATTAAGGTAATTGGAAAAACAATTAACCACCACCACCTTGTAGTAAGGTGATTTTGTAGGATCAAAAACCAAGTAAGATCCATAGTCATAATTTGATTCAGATAAGGTGGCAGGTTTTGGAAGTGGCATGAGCTTTTGGGTGGTAAGATTACAAACAAGATAATTCCAACTCTCACGCACACTTCCACAACGTCAAGTCATTGGAAGAGTGAACTACGTTTGTTGAAAATCCTAACCTATCGAAGGAGGGAACTATGCTTGTTGAAAATCCTAACCTATCCACAAAGGAGAGAGTCGAGAGACGAGTTCTTCTTTGGGGGTTGGTGTGAGCCGAGACAGGTCATTCGGTCATCTAAGCGTGACGGAAGGAGATATTTGCCTTGTAAGTAGATGCCCAAGACCAAAGGAGAGGGATTTCTAAGGGTGTGGGTGCGTCAGAATTGGGAGAGGAAGATGAGGGAGAGCAGTGCTTGGACTCGCACTTCAATTTGATGAGGGATTTTGCGAGAACCGGTAAGAGTATTTCTGTTAGAAGATCCACATTGCTCGCGATTGCCTCTGTCGCGGCCCAGTACTGATTGGTTTTTCGGTGAGCATGGCTTGCTCTTGTCGATAGATAGGACTACATATTTGGACTTCTTTTGAGGTTGTAGATTGGTTGTGTTTCAGAGGTGGGTGGCGGTGACAGGAGAGGTGCCGCAATGCTGGGGTTTTGTGCTGTTCCGCTTTCTTTTAAATTTTTTTTCTTCAAAAAGAATATAATTTCAAATTCAAATATAATGAATTTTTTGTACCGTTTAAAAGATATTAATGAGATCTATCAAACAGGATCCATATTGCTAGAAAAATTATTTACGTAAACACATGATTTTTGAGCTTGGAATTACATTCTTTTTCTAAAACTTCATGTTTTATAAAACTGGAACACCATCTTTATATTAGGGCTAGATTCGGCCCTCCTGGAAAATAAGTTTATTCGTCAATAGGATATGCTTCATGGAGATCCCCCTACCCTGTGATTATCGGTCAGTAGGATATGCTTCTTGGAGATCCCCCTACCCTGTGATTATCCGTCCCACAAACCCCCAGCACTCTAGTTCATGGAAATTCTATCCACAGGCCCATTAGTTTACGCGGAGTAAGCATTGCATGTCTCAAATTCTTCTCAATCACACATCTTTGTAGGACTCGCTCTGGGTTCGACTTAGCGCTAGCCGCTAGGGTTCAAACCATCCAAGCCTAGCTTAGTGCCGGTCCCGGCATATGAATAGGTTGTTTAAGTTCAACCTCAAATTTGGTTGTACACTTATTATAAAGACATAAAAATATAAAAAGACATACAAAAAATAAAAACGATGTTACATTGTGCTTTTACCTTAAATTACATCATGAATTCAAAATCAAAATGCAACCTTGGTTATGGAGATTTATTATTAACACGATCCGATTTAAAAAATATATAATTTCTTCTTGCATTTTTGTAAGCAAATTCTTCAATTAAATTATCGTAGTTTAACTTATTCAAATACTAATTTTCAATTGAGCTTATAGGCAATCCATATAATTTCTCATATGTCATGGTAGTCCTACGGTAAATTTTTATGAAATTCAATTTTAAAAAGCTTCTTTCTGCCAACCAAAACAACTGTAACCGATATAGTTAACAAAATTTGATAAACAACTGAAAACCACCATCGTTTCATAAGACCTTATAAAATCAAGATTGTAAATGAATTTTGTTACTTCTCTCAGCAATATTGTTTTCAAATGTCCAAGAAACTTTCTAATTTTTGTTGGATGGAACATACTCCTAAATTTTTTCTTCGTTGCATTTATCATTTATTTGGCCGTCCAATGAAGTTTTGGACGGCCCAGATCTGTTCGGCTGCGGAGGGGCATTTTAGTCATCTCACACTTAAAAACAGCCGAACAGATCTGGGCCGTCCAAAACTTCATTGGACGGCCGAGATGGTGCTGGGCACGGGACACTTGGTGCCCACCAGGCACTGAAAAATTTCTCCGTCCGAGAAATTGGGTAACCCCTAGTTAGCCCGGGCCAAGCTTTGTACTATTTGAGCTCATTATTTATTAAAGAGTAAATTACAGTAAACCCCCCTCAACTAATTCAAATTTTCACTTAACCCCCTCCAACTACAAAATCCAACAGTGTGCACCCTCTAACTATCCAGAATTGACACTTAACACCCTTTTGTTAGGTCTCCGTAGGAAAAATGCACCGACGGCCGTCTCCGGCCACCGGACGGCCGATCCGAGCCGTCCAAAAATTTAAAAAAAAAAAACCGAGTGGGCCAGGGCAGGAATCAACGGCATCCGACGTGCGTAGGTGCTCAATCCAAACACCCCAAGAATTTAAATGGGGTATTTATTAAAGAGTAAATTACAGTAAACCCCCCTCAACTAATTCAAATTTTCACTTAACCCCCTCCAACTACAAAATCCAACAGTGTGCACCCTCTAACTATCCAGAATTGACACTTAACACCCTTTTGTTAGGTCTCCGTAGGAAAAATGCACCGACGGCCGTCTCCGGCCACCGGACGGCCGATCCGAGCCGTCCAAAAATTAAAAAAAAAAAAACCGAGTGGGCCAGGGCAGGAATCAACGGCATCCGACGTGCGTAGGTGCTCAATCCAAACACCCCAAGAATTTAAATGGGGTGTTTAGATCGAACACCTACCCACGTCGGATGCCGTTGATTCCTGCGAAAGCCCACTCGGTTTTTTTTTAAAAACTTTTGGACGGCTCGGATTGGCCGCCCGGTGGCCGAAGACGGCCGTCAGTGCATTTTTCCTAAGGAGACCTAACAAAAGGGTGTTAAGTGTCAATTCTGGATAGTTAGAGGGTGCACACTGTTGGGCTTTGTAGTCGGAGGGGGTTAAGTGAAAATTAGGGTTAGTTTAGGGGGATTTACTGTAATTTACTCTTTATTAAATGAGTATAAAATTTAAGTTTAAAAAATAAGATCTTTTAGTTGGAAATTGATCTTTGTGCTTCGTTTTTTTTTTATGTAAGCTCCACTTTGTTCATGAAATCACGTTGAAAATAGAGTGTTTATATCAAAAAGGGGAGCGCGAATATCAATTCATTTTGTTTACTACGGTATTTACTGAGCGTATAATTTCCATTTATTTGGTTTGGAGGGAAAACTAAAAAGTACTCCCTCCGTTCCAAATTGAGTGTCCATTGTTCTATTTTGGGTTGTTCCAAAATGATGGTCCTTTTCCAAAAATGGAAGGAAAAATTTGGTGATTTTCCAAAAGTGTCTCTCACAATTGAATATAAGTGTTATAAAGAAGGTAAAATATAGGGGTAATGGTGGAAATAATAGGCAATATAGGTGTAATCATTGCTTGTCCCCTAAAATAGTTGGAATCCCCAAGAGGGACTCTCAATTTGGAACGGAGGGAGTATAGAATAGTACCCAGTTCAATTTTTGTCCCATTTTTTCCCCCTCTTCTTATCTCACACCTTCCCAAAGTTCCAAACACTTCTCTCCCTCCTGGAGTAGTATTTTTTCTGTTCCTCATCTCTTTTCAACTCTGGATGATGATGATGCTGCCGCGCTTACCCACGGAGGAAGACCCTGCCTCGTGCTCACCATTTCCCAACCCGACCTTTTTCTCTCTTTTCTCTAACAAAATGGAAGCTTGAAAGGTTGTGTTTGAATTACTGGAGAAATCAGTGAGATTGAGGTAATGAGCTGTGAGAGAGCTGTTCCTGTTAAAGGAGGAGAAGGAACAGACGAGAAGATGGTTTACGTGTGTTTGTGTAGGTAGAGAGAGAGAGAGAGAGAGAGGTGATTCGTGGCGTGTAACAAAGGGCGCCAAACATAGGGGGAAGTGGTTAGAGGTGTCCATTTCTACTTTCGAGAGCGATAAACAAATGAATTCTTCTACAGACAGGAATTTGAATTTCGATCGTTTGAGATTTTTATTTTTTCAATTGTCATCGGCACCTTTCAAATAAAATAAAAAAATTGTCATCGGCAGAAAGAGAAAAAATTAAAATTTGCGTCATCGCATACGTTTTTCTGCTTCTTTTGTTACCAATTACTCTCCTACTTTGCTGTTCCAACCAAAAAAAAAAAAAAGGAGAGAAGAATTTTATAATGAATCTAAACCATTAAAAATTATCTTTACACGATTGATAATATCCATACTGTCTTGTACCTTTCAAAAGTCAAATGGATCATCACACGTAAGTGTTAAATACACAAGGAAAAGATAGAAGAACCTCAAAAAATTTGAATTAAACAGAAGGAAATTAAGGCCCCGTTCCAGAATACCTTCTTAAAAAATAAATACTTATTTCATATTTTCAAACTCAAAAATAATGTAAATGAAAAATAATTTTTCAAATTTTTTTGTACCGTATTAAAGATCTCAATGAGATCTATCAAACAAGATCCATATTGATATGAAAATAATTTGCATAAGCCCATGAATTTTGAGCTTGAAATTGCCTTCTTAAAAAATAAGTACTTATTTTACTTTCCGGAACGGAGCCTAAGGTGTCTTGGGTTTAATAAGTATACTGGATTATTCTTTGCCTTTATTTGATTTTTTTTTTTTTGTGCTTGCATCTATCGATTAGTCGTTCGTTTCGACAAAAAATTAGAAAAATAAGACATATGAACCAAACTTATTTTTTCAATAACAACGAAAATAATTCGAAAGGTTTGGTTGTATTGGATTATTTTTGCCATTAGAGAACTTTCAGATTTTGATTATAATTTTTTACTTTCTAAATTCCTCTCGTTAAGAGCAAAGACAGATATTCGAGTAATACTGGTAGTAATCTCATGTAAGATAGTAAAATGTGTATGTTTTTCCAAGTGGAACTCTCGGAGGAGTATATGTCTAACTGGATAGTAGTATTCCGATTAAGGAGTTGCCTTATCCGTTGGCTTGGGGTACCCCTAGTTAGCCCTGGCCAAGCTTTGTATTATTTGAGCTCAGCTTATTTATTAAATGATATTGGAGTTCAAAAAGCAAGATTTTTTAGTTGGAAATTGATATTCACGCTTCCTTTTTTTTATATAAGCTCCATTTTGTTCATGAAGTCACGTTGAAAATAGGGTGTCTGCATCAAAAAAGAGAGTGTGAATATCAATTCATCTTGTTTACTACAGTATTTACTGAGAGTATGATTTCCATTAATTTGGTTTGGAGGGAAAACTAAAAAGTACTCCATAGAATAGTACCCAGTTCAAATTTTGTCCCGTTTTTTCCTCTCTTCTTATCTCCCCCCTTTCCAAAAATGCAAAAATTCTCGCCATCCTGGAATAGTGTCTCTTCAATTCATCATACTGTTATAAAGAAGGTAAAATATAGGGGTAATGGTGGAAATAATAGGCAATATAGGTGTAATCATTGCTTGTCCCCTAAAATAGTTGGAATCCCCAAGAGGGACTCTCAATTTGGAACGGAGGGAGTATAGAATAGTACCCAGTTCAATTTTTGTCCCATTTTTTCCCCCTCTTCTTATCTCACACCTTCCCAAAGTTCCAAACACTTCTCTCCCTCCTGGAGTAGTATTTTTTCTGTTCCTCATCTCTGTTCCTGGTGCTTGTTGTTTTTCAGGGATAATTGAGTTGAGATACTTGAACATTTTACTGCTATGTTTTCGTGTCCGGGCCTCTCTCTCTCTAGCCATGGCAGTTGTCCCTGGGACTCCAGAATCTCTCGAATACGTCCGCAACCTAACCGACGTCGGATCAATAACGCGGCTACTCCACGAATACGTATCCTACCAGAGAACCCTTGACCTTAAGCTCACGCCACCCTCTCCCACCGCATCGATCTAAACAACCACCTCTCCGACCTCCACAAATCCTCCGCCGGTGTCCTCCCCGTCATCAAGTCCGACTCCGACCACACTCTCTCCAACCTCCGATCCACCTCTGACCCGCCGACCAGCTCACCCGCAACGTCCGCACCCTCGATCTCGCCCAGTCACGCGTCAGCCACACCCTCCTCCTCATCGACGCCATCGTCGATTGGGCCAATTGCCTCGACGGCGTCGTTAAAGCCTTAGATTCCGAAGACTTTGAGTCCGCTGCCAATTACGTCCACACTTTCCTTCAAATTGATGCCAGGTACGAGGATTTGGGTTCTGATCGGAGGGAGAAGCTATTGGCGTACAAGAATCAGCTCGAACGCATTGTACGGAAGAGATTATCGATGGCTGTGGATCAGCTTGACCATCCCTCAAACCTCCGCTTCATCAGGTTTTGAAAATGCGTTTTATTTATTTAGTCGTTTATTGATCGAGAAAATGTGTTTTAGATTAGTAGTTATCAAATAGGAATATGCCCAGTGGGCAGCAGTTAATTGCAAAAATTCCATGAAACATGTATAAATATCCACGAAAGTGTATTAATATATGTGAAAAGTACGTTGTTTTTTTGGCATTATGTGAGCATTATCCACCCTTGGTGAGCTGGTTAGCAGAACGGTTGAAAATATGTTTGAAAACTGGACTATACTGCATTTCAGGTTATTCTCCCCTCTCAGCCTAGAGGAAGAAGGGTTGCAGGCGTACATAACCTATTTGAGGAAAGTCATTGCGATAAGATCGAGGGTTGATATTGAGCAATTGGTGGAACAATCCTCTGCAAATCAAAACCAGGTAAACTTCGTGGCATGTTTGACCAGTTTATTCAAAGACATTGTATTGGCTGTAGTCGAAAACGATAAGATTTTGCATAGTCTGTGTGGGAAAGATGCAATTGTTTACGCGATATGTGAACTTCAAGAGGAATGCGATTCTAGGGGTTCTTTAGTTTTGAAAAAGTACTTGGATTATAGGAAATTAGCTAAATTAACTGCGGAGGTTAAGTGTTATAAGAGTAATTTGCTCTCTGTTGGAGTTGAAGGACCTGATCCTAGGGAGATTGAGTTGTACGTGGAAGAAATATTGTCCCTTACACAATTGGGGGAAGACTACATGGAACACATGGTCTCAAAGATCAGGGGTTTGAGTTCGGTTGATCCGGAGTTGGGTCTGAGAGCCATGAAAGCTTTTAGGAGTGGAAACTTCAGTAAGGTTGCTCAGATTAGCGGGTATTATGCCATTTTAGAGGGATTCTTTATGGTGGAAAATGTGAGGAAGGCTATAAACATTGATGAGCACGTACATGACAGCCTCACCACTTCCATGGTGGATGATGTCTTCTATGTTTTGCAAAGTTGCTGTAGGAGGTCCTTGTCCACATCAAACATTAACTCTGTGATTGCAGTTCTTGGTAGTGCAGTGAGTTTGTTGGGCAGCGACTACATTGATGCATTGCAGCATAAATGAGAGAATCCAATCTTGGAGCAAAGCTGTTTTTGGGCGGTGTTGGCATGCCAAAGACTGGAACAGAAGTTGCTACAGCTCTGAATAATATGGATGTCAGTAGTGAGTATGCACTAAAATTACGGCAGAAGATTGACGAGCAATGTGCAGAGGTGAGTAAGGTTTTCTCTTTCCTTTCATTTACTTTCTCATGTGATCCTTGCCATAAGTTCCAATTTGAAATAATGTTATGGCTTGCCAAGCTTGTATTTTTTTCTTTCTTTTTTGGGTTGGGGGTAGAGTGGGTAGTTTCCATGTAAATGCAGGGAGGAAGAAAGTAGTTCCTCAACGTTTATTATTCAGAAAAATGGAAATACAAAACTTTAGTGGCTCAACTTGGTTGTGTTGTCCTTGAAGTGAACATTTGAAATACAGTAGGCAGTGGTATGATCACGAAGTATGGTGCAGCTCTAGAGCATGCGATGTTCCATTTGAGCAAGCTATTAGTGATATTGTGTCATTTGTAATGAGTTATGTCTATGGATTATCGGATAAAACAGAAACAGTTATGGTTTATGGCCTGTGTAGGACATGACACATTGGGAACAAGTCCAAAACTATATTTACATAAACTTGTTAAATTATTGTGTAAATAAAAATCATTAAAATCCAAAACTAAGGTTCTAATTATCGTAGAAATACCATATTTGCCTTCATTTGCATATGTTGTTACATCATTCGAATTTGTCATTAAATCATTAGATCATACTCCGTATGTGTCTTTATGATCTAATATCAACTATCTTCTAGACTTCTATCACATAAAAAGAAATTTTCCGTAATGTGCCCCTTGACTTCTATGGAGTGCCCAAGAGAGTCCTACCATATCCAAAGCATGTTAGAATGTCCTGCGACTGCGAGTGTCCAAACTCCGAAGGAAAAAAACTACAATAGCAAAAGATAGGGCTGATTTAAATGACGGACATGTGTCCCGGGAGTACTGGTATTTGACAAAATCAGGTATTGTGACTGATGTTGAACTGAATAACAATCTGTTTTATTCCTTATCACCTTTGGAGAGGAAATGTTCATTTTGATTCATCAATAGCTTGTCTTGGCACTACAATACCTATAATTGATTGCCACTCAGTATTTCCCAAATAACTAGCCTACCTCACGGTGACACTGTTTTACTAGCGTACTTCACAATTTTTCTCTCTCCGATACAGTCCTAACAGGATGAACTTCTTTGGTGATGTTATGATGCCTGGTTGCCAAGTTACATTGTATCATCAGAGTTTTTCTAGATAAAAAGATTTCCCTCACATATCTATTGTCTTTTTCTTCCTTTTTGTATTCTTTTTCATTATCGAGTTTTTTCTGTACTTTTTTAGTACCATATTTCTAAAAGAGTATGTTGTGATGAAGATCCTTAAAGGGTTTTTTTTTGGCAGGTGACGTGTGGTAGTATTCTTAGAGTTGATACTTTTTCCATGTCCATGTGATATTTAGTTGCAACTTCTGCTAACTAAAGTAGAGATTCTCAACGTTGGTTTTCAATATTGGTGTAAATTTCTTTAGATCTCCTATGTGGGTGTGATATCCTTAGTTGTGTGTTGAATGAATTTGTTTTGGGTTTTTTCAGGTATTTGTTGCACCAGCAGATGTAGAGAGTGTGAACTCCGGTTTGTCTGAATTGGGCGAGGTGAGCAACAGCTTCAAAAAAGCCTTGAATGTTGGAATGGAGCAACTCGTAGCAACTTTGACAGGTAGGATCCGTCCGGTATTAGACAGTGTGGCAACCATTAGTTATGAGCTGTCTGAGGCTGAATATGCTGACAATGAGGTGAACGACCCATGGGTCCAGCAACTTCTTCATTCTGCTGACTCTAATGTAGCATGGCTCCAGCCACTAATGACTGCAAATAATTACGATTCATTCGTCCATTTTTTCATTGACTTCATTGTGAAGAGGCTTGAAGTGATCATGATGCAAAAAAGGTTCCGTCAGCTTGGAGGTCTTCAACTTGACAGAGATACGAGAGCGCTAGTGAGCCATTTCTCAAGCATGACGCAGAGGACTGCTCGGGACAAATTTGCTCGCCTTACCCAGATGGCAACGATCTTGAACTTAGAAAAGGTTTCTGAGATTCCGGATTTCTGGGGTGAGAATTCAGGACCCATGTCCTGGAGACTTACTCCTGATGAGGTTAGGAGAATGTTGCGTCTGAGGGTCGATTTTAAACCTGAACCAATTGCTGATCTTAAGTTGTAAACCCTGTCTATACAGAAGACATCATCCACCGTGAAGCCCAACAGGATTTGGTGAACTTTTGAAAACCAATTCCTGATCCGACCTCATGTTCTTGATTGACGATTTCTTCTACCAGTAGTTTTTCAATGGATCCACTTCATTACAAGTTACAATTGGTTCTTGTACTTCTTCCCACTCATTTAGAATTTTTATTTTGATAGCTGGTGTCTCGCTCAATAGTGAGATTAATTTGGGAGGCCAATCTGACCGACCAATAATAGGGGTCGTGTTAAAGTCAGGACACAACCCCACATGGACCGGCTCAACACCGGAGTTGATAGTGCGCAGGTGATAGTCAAACCCCTGATCAATGTAACCATGTTGTAATCTTGGGAGGCGTTTACCACTTTCTTTTTTTTTTCCCTATGAAGGGCTTGTATTTGGCAATTCCACTGTCAAACTTTACTCATGTGTCAACAGATACCAAACTTAGGTTAATCATGAATGCAATGACTTAAACTATGGAAAAGTGCATGCACTTGGGCCATGATAATATGTTTGCCGAACATATTTTGGCCATTCAAGAAATTGTTGCTGCTGCAAATTAGACCCTGAATTGGACACATCTATTACAATGCCAATGGTAGATCAAGTGCAATAATGTACATCAAAGTTTTCTAAATTAAAATTATCTGTGATTTTGTCCAGACTAATTACCCAGGTGTAGTCCCGCGTCCCACAAATTTCAATTAGTACCGCACGTAATTCGTGTGTTGTTCCCGAGACATTTCAGAGCTTCATGGAATTTAACTATAGTCTATGGAGCCCATGAGTTATATATTCGCTTGATCGATGCGCAAGCACATACAATAAGAACAGCAAAAAGAAAAGCTTGGTCAGACTTTTTGTAGAGAGCTGCTGGAATTATCTAGTCCTACTACTATCTTATAGTCTTAACAAGATGCATGATTGTATCTGCCTACATTTGAAGAAAAATCTCGAGATATGAATGGATTTCTAGTCATCAACAACTTTTGACTCGCACCTCTCATGCCGCCCCACAAAATCTAAACAAGTAGTCAAGTACACACCAATCTAACTTTAAGTAATTTTTTATTTTTCGTTTTACAAAACAAGTCATTTTTTCACAATTCATCGTCTTTTAATTCAAACGGGCGCGTAATTATTAGTAACAAAAGAACAAGAAAACAACTCATCCCTTGTACAGAGAGAATCTTCAAACTCAGCTCCAAATTCACAGATTGAACAGGAAAAAAAAAAAAAAAAAACCACAGAAGAAGAAAGAAGAACCACAACTGATAAAGTACCAAAGAGATCGATTAAATTAAAAAACAAAAACACCTATGTACCGAATATATCTAGTCAGATTTTCCCCACATTTTCTTGGCAAAGCAGAAAACGAATATGTACCCAACCAATTTTCCCATCCATTTTCCTTGCAAAGAAAACACTTTTTTGTCAATTAATTTAGAAGCAATCATCGGATCGGAGAGGGAGTACTTCAAATAAGCAAGTCATCCACGTTCCACGAGCAAGACCAAAAGTCTTCTTCCAAGTTGACCGGTCCACCCTCCGTAGTACCAGACTGAGGAGGAACGTCACTTATCACGTCCTCGTGCAATTTTCCACCCCAAAAATCACGCAAATCTCCTCCCAAAACAGGGTGCGCCACGTCACCAATCACTTCCTCGAGCAGTACCGGCGACCGGTAATCGAAGAAATCGTTCAAGAAGCATTCATCCAGCGGCAAGCAACAATCATCGTCCGGCAAACTCACAGCCTCCGCCACCGACTCAGCCGGCCTCCAGCCTCCACTGCTTTTCAACCGCTCTGTTTCTTCTTCCTTGCGACTGAAACACAGAACGGAGGTCGGCGATGAGAGGTTGCCGTAGTCGTACCCGCCGGTGACGGACACAACCTTGATCTCGGCCGCCGGCGCCGGAGATTTCAAGAAGTTCGTGATGGCGTTCTCCCCGCGTATCCGTATCGCCGCCTTGTCGTACACCAGCGCCGCCTCTTCCGCCGTGGCGTAAGTCCCCAGCCAAACCCTAGCCCCCTGCGACGGGTCTCGTATCTCTGCCGCATACTTCCCCCACGACCGCCGCCGCACGCCGCGGTACTTCGTCCTGTTCTCCGACTGCTTCTTCGCCGTATTCTCCTCCCCCTTCTTTGGCCTCCTCTTCTTGCTAACAGCACGATTCTTCTCGTTCTCACAGCAAGCTTCAAATCTGATTTCAGTCACGTGTTTCTTCACTCTGTTATGACGCCTAAACGGCTTGTCGTCGTCGCTCGACGACTCCGTCGCGTCCCCGTCAGCCACGTAAATCCGAACGACACGTTGCACTTTGACACTCATTTCCACCGGTAACCACAGCTCCGGTGGTGATGCAGGGAAGGTAAGTATGTTCTGCCTCTTCTCTCTGTGTTTTTTTAATTGATTACGAAACGTTTGTGTTAAATTTTTGCAACGATGAGAGAGAAAGTTTGAATCTTTAAATGCGGGTTGAAGAGTGAGAGTAAAAATCTCTTGAAGTTACCTGAAAAATCGATAAAACGAAGAGAATAAGTCACTCACCTCCCAAATCTGAAATAAGAGGATGGACTGACTTAAATACCCCCACGCTCATCGTGGTCGATACTTGCACTCCAAGTTTTTTTTTTAAAAGGATAATTGAGTAATCGGCTAGCACCACCTTTTCAGTTAATTTCTCCAACAAATTGATTTGTTTGACTTGACTATATAGTATTTAAGAATGTTTAGTCTACTAAAAGGAGTAATTGTTCGGCGTTCCCGGAATATCACGTGATGTTATCTACATGGTACTCTCAACCATTTATGTAGTGAAAATTTACGCAATAATCATGGACATAATTCATTTTTGTTGAGTGATTGAAAGGGTAAAGATCTTTTATTTACGAAGAGTACTGCGTGATAGTGCTACATGATATTCCGAAAGTACTCAATAATTGGCCAAAAAGAGTCACTGAGATGGTGATATCAAGCACAATTTTATAAGGCGGTGGAATTAACATAAAAACCTTCCTAATTTAAAGATATTCCCATCACCTAAACGTGTTTTATTTGGGGACACTATTCCATTTCCAAAATGAATGGGGTGCTGGAATTTCCAAGTCTGCCACGCAGAAGATGTTTTTTGACTTTCAAGTTTTTTAAATTTGACAAAAGTAGGACATCATCTTATATGTAATACAAGTGATACAAACATATGTTTTGTGCTGACCGGACCACCGTAATTTAAAAAAGGGCAAATTTTCGTAGTAGTCCCTGTAGTTTTATGGTTGTCTCACTTTCGTCCCTCTAGTTTCAAAGTGCTCGAATTTCGTCCCTGTAGTTTGTTTTACGTTCCAAATTGGTAAAATCGTTAACACCGTTAACGAAACTAACGGAAAAAAAAAATAAGTGTTTCAATTTTCAATCCGTTTGAACCGGTGCGAAGATCTTATTTTTTTGATCATTTTATCCTAAATAGTCGTAATGAATTTTTGGCTCTAAGGCCTTTCAACGAGCACCCGAAGATTCCTTATTTAGTTTCAGGGCTCTCTTAGGGTGCTCATTGAAAGACCTTACAGTTAAAAATTCATTACGACTATTTAGGATAAAATGATCAAAAAAATAAGATCTTCGAACCGGTTCAAACGGATTGAAAATTGGAACACTTATTTTTTTTTTTTCCGTTAGTTTCGTTAACGGCGTTAACGATTTTACCAATTTGGAACGTAAAACAAACTACAGGGACGAAATTCGAGCACTTTAAAACTAGAGGGACGAAAGTGAGACAACCATAAAACTACAAGGACTACTACGAAAATTTGCCCTTTAAAAAATAAACGTTCGTCATACCAAAATACAACCATTCAATACAGAGGCGGCTCCACCCTTTCGAAACCATGGTCAACTGACCACCCAAAAAATTTTTTTTTGCTTAGGATACATGTAAAAATTTTGGACTAGCCTTACTTTGAACACCCAATCCAAATATTATTGAACACCCAATCCAAATATTATTGAACACCCAACCCAAATATTATGGGAAAATGACGGCCAAGGATGTGTTTTGATAATTAATATCCGCTAAGGACATTTTGTTCATTAACAAATGTTCTTGGCATATCAACTTAAAAGGTATTAATTATCAAAATACGTCCTGGGCCGTTATTTTCCCTAAGTATTATTGAACATCCACCCCAAATATAGCCCACAAATTAATCCACTTGAATAGTTACTTATATAGAGAGTGATGTATTTGATACCGTTGATAATGAGGATATCATGCAATGGTTTCAAAATATGAAAACTCGTCGAGGACAATTGTAATAGCTTATATACTTTGCTATTTTTGGGTCGCACTTTAGATGTTATGTATGACTTTTTGTTTATATACATAGTTGTGGTTTCTCGAGATAGTATAGTGTAATTTTTGAACACCCTTGGAAGAATTCCTGGAGCCGCCACTGATTCAATACCGTGAAACTAAAAAATTCTAACGAATACTTGTATGCAAGAATATGCTAATTCAGTAGCCCGTCGTCAATCAAAGCTTTCAAGTATTTTTACATGAGTGAAATACAGGGGGAAATGATTTTGTCACTCTCTTTTTTGTTAACATCACTTTCCTACAAGTGTATTTTTACACAAAATAAATAGACTTGCAGGAGAGTGACGTTAACAAAAAAAGCGAGGGACAAAATCAACAGCCAATATAAACTCGCATATATAAACTCGCATGCATCAAGATGCACGGAGTATCTCAAATGGTAGTTTCAAAGGTATACCGGTAGACTCCTATTATCCGTGTGTCTTCATTAGCATTGAGTTTTGTTCACCCAACTCTCCCTCTTATTTGTTGAAATAGTGTGAATCCCACCATAAAGTGATATCATGCTTGCCAAAAAGTGTATTGTATGATAAGTATGATATCACTTTGTGGTGGAATCCGCACTATTTTAACCAATAAGAGGGAGGATTTTGTTCACCTTTTTTTAAGAAGGGTGAATAAAATTGCACTCGTCTCATTATCATATTCCCATTTTAAAATTTATATCGGGTGCAGGGTATATTTGACTTTTACTGGTATAGTAATTTATGGAGTACTAGTAACAGAAAAAAAATCTTTCTACCAAAAAAAATCTTGTACCAAAATCTTGGGCTCCAAGCAAAGAGTCAGATCAGTTTGGTACTCTATTTCAAGAATTTACAACTCCTAGTCTCCTAGGAAACCCAAAAGACCTTGTCGTTTGCATCAGTCTCCGTACTCTCCGTTTGGCTTTCTCCGCACGTGATGTCCCTTTCCTAAATTTCTCTCTCAACCGTATAATTTCTCTTTTATTAAAACAGATTTATAAGGATTTTGATTTTTGCGCTCCTGGCACTTCACTAAAATCAGTTTTCTTTATAAATTGCAATCATGCATTACCTATCTCTCTAACTTGAGGGAATTTGACATCTCTGTAGAGATCACTGGCAATTTATTTCATGCCTATTGGCCTCTTAACTTCGTATCCTTTTTTTATTGCAAGCTGAAGGTTTAACTTGTGTGAAAACATTTAGGCGCTATCAACATGAATCATGCATTAGGTTATTCATTCAAAGTTCATTTTTCGTGCAATGTCCAAGCTAAAAAACATTTGGCATTACAGATGCATGTGTTTGAAAATTAAATATGGACCGTCAAATGGCTTGTGATGATGGATACAATTACATTCCCAATCAAATCGTCCACCGTATCTCTCTGGAAGCCGTTGAACATGAGACTTGACCAAATAGGCAGAAGCAAGCAAAATTTAGAGAAAAAAAAAAAAACCAAACTAACCATCATTGGGCTGAGACAGATAACGCTATGCAACTTTGGAAACAATTCCCAATCATGCGGTAGAATAGGTACAAGGTTAAATAGACATTATTTCCTAGTTTCATAGATTAAATTCCATTCAAACAATCAAAGGATTCATCTTCGTTTCTTTTTTGGAGCATACAACTAAAGTTCAATTCCACATTCGTGCATTACAGGGGTAGAGAGGACAAAGCAAATTTCATTTCTACATGATATCAGACAAAGCTCCTAGAATCCTTAAAAAAGGAGCAGAGACTATCCCATGGCATACTTCTGGGTCCAGCTCCTTGCAGTTGCCTCGTACTTTCCCTTGTCTGTCTTGTACATGTGAGCAATCTCTGGTACCAATGGATCATCAGGGTTTGGATCTGTCAACAACGAACAGATCGACAGTAGCACCTGAAAATAGCATTGATAAATGTTCAATAAATCCATCTGAAAAGTTTTGCTTAAGCAATAGAGTTGAATCAAGCAAAAACGAGAGAATGTTTTGAAGCGTTCTCATAACAGCAACTTTGGGAATATTGTGTCATGCATGAATATCAGTGACTCAACCTAGTGTCGCGCTTAAGAAGTGTTTTCAGATAAATAAAACATACAAAAAAAAATGCATGGAAGAGGAAAAAGGGTCCAAATAGTTCAAAATCATGAGAGAAGAATTCGAGCCAAAACAAAAATGGAAGGCTACTGATGGACTACTAATCAGATATGATGTTAAGTTACTAAGGGATTTCCCAAGTAACAAAATAGCTATGCGAATTGATTATTCTCTAAAAGGAGATCCATGTGGTAAATTAACAGGCTCAATATAATTTCCTTGACAATATCCTATTGCCTGATTCTCCAGGAATTGAAAACCCTCATATAATACACAGTAAGGAAAATGAAAGCTTATAAAATAAGAACCTTGGAAATAGTCAGAGCGGGACTCCACTGCTCCTTTAAGATATCAAGGCAAATACTACCATTGCTGTTTATATTGGGATGAAAGACTTTTGTCCTGAATGCAACCTGCAAAATAGTCACAGAAGGAAGCAGAAAGAGGTTAAAGCTGTAAAGCTACATCTAAAATTTCAGGAAATAGGTTGACCACTGGAAAAAGGTGTTGAAAAGTGTTAAATGTTATGGACTCGATTGAAATTGATACGCTAACCCTACATGCCACACTGTAAATTAGCCAAGCAAGATTTCATATGATAGACAGCTTGTCACTAAGCTTTGATTTATAATACTTCTTATATGATTAAAAGAACTAAAAGCCAATTGAGGATGAGATTTTGAACAATCAAGAACTGTTCAAGAAACTCTGCAAATTGTAAGTATCAAAGGATCCATCAAGAAACAAGCATTTGAACCAAAAGCAACGCGTTTGAACTTGGTTCATAGGAAGAGCATATGAGGTAGACTTGAGCTTGCCCGCAAACGCAGCTCATCTTTGGACATGACCGGCGAATGGGCACCAGCTTCTCATACATTACTATGAGTGTAAGATGTTACTCGCTACTAGGATTCATTTTTATTCTGCATTGCAAATGCAATAAAATGACAAGGTAAAATATCATGCAATAATTGATTCCACATCCCCCACCCTGGCCAGCAGAGAGGAAAAATGAAGAAACCATCCCATTTATGCTAATAACTAAGCAAAGAACGAATCCCAAAAGGAAAAGCATGCTGAAGTGTTCAAATAAAAAGAAACTAGGAACATTGTCAGCCACAGACCCACTAAGGCCTCTATAATCGATATCTATACCAAGTGAAGATCCATCTCACCACATCACCGAAGCATATGCACCAACGACTCATATAAAAGTAAATTTTTTTTTAAGACAAGTATCAAAGCATGTAGTGAAACAAAAATAACTAGAGTACTACTACATGAGATTTCCAACGAGCTGATCAAAGAAAAATTCCCGAAAGTAGGGCATAGCATGAAACTGCTAGTAAACATATCAATAAATAGCATTAACCCTTTCAAATTGAAATTCTTACAGTACCTTGGGAGGTTTAAATGGATAGTCAGGAGGAAAATGAATTGTAACAAGAAAAACACCGCCTGCATAAGGACTATCAGCGGGACCCATTATTGTTGCTTGCCAATGAAACATGTCCTCTGCAACAGGGCCTATCAATATAACGAATGCAACTTAAGACACTAACCAACAAATAGTTCTAACAGGATAACATACAGTAAATCGCAGGACTCCGGTAGAAAAAAGCAGCATTAAATAGGCATAAGAATCAAGTGGCAATATGGTTACCGCGAGGAAACACCTGTACATGCATGTCTAATTCTAAGATGTGTGTATTTTGTGTGTGTGTGTGCGTGCGTGCGAGAGTGGGAGGGGAGAGAGGGGCAACCAAAATATCTTGTTCCAGGTTGCTTCATTGGACAATGATTCGCCTATCAGTCTTTGAGCTCTACAACAAGTCAACCATAACCTCCACAGAAACCTGTAATTCGAGTCTCGACCTATTTCAAGTTTTGAAGCATCTCCCCATCATTCTGTACGGTGTCCATAACATATATTTGACCAACATTCAAATCCAACTTTAAAGAAGAATGATTGTTATGTTTTCCTCAAGTAATAAAGCAGCACTTCCTTGTACTTTCCCTGAAACTGTGTTAGATTATGTAAATCGACATTATTAATAATCTAACTTCTCAATGCTCCCTCTTAGGTTTGAGGTTTGAAACCTATCAGGTGCCATCAACTCTTATGGGGCAAGTCCATATAGGGATTTGCCCCTGCTTTACATGGACCCCCCGGCCAGCAAACAATGGAATTGGTCCCCTAGAGATTAGTTGAGGTGCGCGTAAGCTGGTCTTAACACCCTGAGTTATCAAAATCTAACTTTTCATAATGGATTACTAATTCTACACATTCAAAAAGGATGGAAGTGAGGAATAACGGATTGTTATCAATTATTTCCACCAATTGCAGCAACGATCACCTCAAGTAACCATGTGTCAGCCAGCATCCAAGTCAAAATACCTCCCAGTTCAGGGCACACCATACTACTTTGCTCCTTCTCATGTTGAGCTCTTACAGTCCAAATATGATGTCCTTGGCCTCAAACCTGGAAATGATCATTAAAAGGAACTTGCATGACCTTGGGAAGTTATGTATTGATTACGTCAAGAGTCCTTTTGGAGCGACACCTAGGGTATCCTCTGAGCTCAATGCTCATCTTATGTACCAGCACTAAATTCATGAGGTTGCAGCCAAGGGACTTGCTATTCCTACCCTCAACTTGATCGATCTAAAGAGGCAGAGGACCCTCAAAATCTTTCTACATGGTTAAATCCATCAGGCCACAGAACTCACTCCTAAAGTTCTTCAAAAACGACAGGAAGTAGGTCACCTATTAATAGAGGCCCTGCCACAGCCCACAGGAATAAGGAGACTACCTTGGTCTCCCCCAACTCGTACCCGCTGTAGGCCCACCCTTATGACTTGTTTTACCATCATCCCCTGCAGCCTTATTGAGCAGAAACAAAAGCACATTCCCAGTGTTATACAAATGACTCTTCTCAGTTATTTCCTTCTCTCCCAACGGGACCACACATATCGATTTATTCATACAACAACAAGCTCATATAGGAACAATCGAGTTGAGCTGAAAGATATCAATACCATTCCGTATCAGCCGGTACATACCATTTTTGACAGAATCCGGTACCCTACACCTCTAATTCCGTTCCGGCTCAAATACTAGCCGGTACCGCCAGTACCGGAGATACCGATTAGTACCGGCCAATACCGGACTATTTTTAAAAATAATTTTTTCTTCAAGTACCGGTCAATACCGGGCAAATACCAGAATATTTTTTATTTTTTTTGTTTTAAAAATTGTATATTATACTATAAATTCTTTTAAGTAGGAAAATAACACTAATAGTGATCAATCCGAAACGGTACTTGGTGTCTCACCGGTACCGGTACGTACCGTACTAGTAAGAAAACTGATACTCTAACCGGTACGGTATTCATAACATTGGTTAAACTCACATATGTGGCATACATCATGTAAACACAATCAGACATATACATGTAGAAGCATGCATTCATACATAAACTCACGCAGCTGTCAATTCCAGCTAATCATTAACAAGCGGTAGAATATCTGTTAATTTTTGTTTTCCACTCACTCTTCAATCACGAACTAGTCAACGAAAAAGCCAAAATCCCAAGGAATCCAAAGGAAATCACAAAAATATGCAATACAAGAGTTTTACATGCGTTTATATCGTTACATAATCATAGATCGACCTGAAAGAATACTAGTAACGAATCGAAGCAACAAATTGAGGCCCAATACACATGGATATCGATATTTAAACGTATATACCGGCGCTGCAGGAGGTGGGAGGATCCTTCTGGAGATCCTTGAGCTCCTTCAAGATCCGTTTGGAAGCCATCTGGAGAAACGCCGAGATCTACAACAACAACAAGAACAAAGGACGATCCTTCAGCGTATGCATAGATGTGAGCATATGTAGTACACACACATATATATACACGAATACATGCGCCGATGAGAGCAGATGATTAGGGAAGAAAACGAAAACGTGTTGAAAGACCGAGGAGGCGCTGACCTGGATTTGGGGGATTTGGAATCCAATTCGACGACTTCTTCGCTTTCAGTCTCTGGTTCTTAACGCGGCAATTATGGGAAACAAAAACAAAAATGATCACACAAAAATCTGAACACAACAACTTACACAACCTCTCACGTGCATGTGGACTCCACACACTACTATGTGTGTGGGCCCCACATGTATGTGAGAGGTTGTGTAAATTGTTGTGCTTAAATCGTTGTGTGAGTTAGCATTATCCTATGGGAAAAAAGAAAAATGAACTAATAACACAATTTTAAAACGGGAAGGAGAACGTGCAATCTCAATCGTCTGTTTCGGCACAATTAACTTAAATGGATGCGAATCTAAATACTTCTAACGATTGTGTTCGAAACTATTTCGGACACAATTTTTGTATCGACAGTTGTGTTTTAAAGATTTGTTTGTAGCATTGCTGTTTCGGGGTAGATGGAATATAACCACTTTAAAAACAAAAAAAATTGGATGGTTACTTTATGACCAGGTCCATCCGTGTGATTGGTGGGTTCCTTCTTGGGACCACTCGAGTTTGCTTGATCCAGCCCATTGGGCCAATGACCTGTTTCCTTCCCTGCTTAACCTTCACCCACTCTGAAATGTCCAAGAACTTTCACATGACACAGACAGCTAGGTGGTGGAAACGACCCGTGGCAATGAAAAAGCGCCAAATCTACGGTAAGGCCGTAAGGGCATAGCCATAAAGTTTTCACATGGGGTTGGTGAGGTTTTCGCACGGATCCGGAAACGATGTTGTGCACTGCTTATGTAGTACGCTTGTAGTGCGGCATCGTAGTTTCAAAAGTATTTTCAACAGTTCAGATTAAAAACAAACTTTTTTAGAGAACCATTAGTTGATGAGATCGACAGTTGTGTGTCGTCCTACAACGCACTACAAAGGGGTTCTGTACTTTTTGCACTCCCCAAATTATTAACCGCACATGGTTGATTTCTGTATTCTCCAAATTATTAACTTTTGAGGAGTGTGATTAACAATTTGGAGAGTGCGAAAATCACTTCCCCTTTTTATAGTGTATTTTACATTGCAAGAAATTTACTTCGTTCTACTTTAACTTAGGAGATTGATTCGAAGAGGCGGGTGGAGTTTAAAATACCTAAAACAACCCCTAATACATAAGAGTACATAATGTCTATCCATTGGAGTACCACTCAGCGAGCTGCCACTCAAAAATAACAATTATTTCTCTTCTGAGACATAAAAAAAAGAAAAAAGAGCACGACAAAGAGAAGCCGTGGTTGAAGTAGTTAAACCCATTACTACAATATTGTGGCACCATGAGTCCTTGCAATGGGATGATCGATGCTAAAGAACTTCTGTTCACATATCGATGGATCGTGTAGTAGCTAGGACTATAGCCTTCACTAATCAAAAGTAGTATTTTTTACAAAGAAATTCAGCGTCTAACTTCTATTCGTCTCAGAGCTAATTCATGCCACCCAAGCTGAATACAGGAAAAAAATTTACGAGCAATTGTGAATTGGAGGCTACTGACAATTAACCTCCTTACATGTTCAATCTACCCATGTTCAATAGGACTAAGGACACTTGCAATCTGATTAACATTGTGAATGCATTTTTTTTTACCCTTATACTCTATGAAAGTTCTAGTTACTAATATCCGTCTGGTATGAATAACTAGTAGATTGATTTCTTGAAGTAAAGGAGGGGGGAAGTTTTCATTTTAGTTTCCTATCTTTCACGTCATTGTAGAAATTTCTAAACAAATCCCGGTCCGAGTAGAGCCGAAAGAAACTAGTCAACTGGAATGGTGATTGATCACCTAAGAGAAGCTAAAAGCAGCATCATTTCAACAAAATCAGGCCAAATGCATCCAATAAGATGGTAGGTACATCACAACCATCTTTCCTTCACACATACTTGCAAATGTCCTTGCTTCAAAGGCAGCCAGGGTTCCAGTAACCTCAACAGGTTGCCCTTTCACTTTAGCACACCACAAAAACTTTACACTTCTTGCTCACAATAAGAAACAGGTAGCTACCTAGCAGTTCCATCGGTAATCTGAAGAGCCCCACTTCTGAACCCCACAAGCATAATAATTGACCAAAAATAATTTAAGAACCTCATTAATAATGCCCATGATTCCCTCATGAAAGAGACATACAAATAGCTATGTCATTTATGCATATCTGTGGATTATCAAATATTATTGTCTCACACAGCAAGCACCATGAGCCAATGACAGGTACGCAGACAAATGTTAGGTTGCTATAAATGATGCATTCAACACTAATCTTTTCCTCCACTACTTCCTTAAAGGATAATGAAAATCCAAGATATAAAGTTAGGTATACATTCCAAATATGCAGTATTGCAGTCTCAAACGTCCTCATCAGGACTCAGGAGTTCACACCAGGCCAGTCTCTCACCTTCCAACCGTGTGTCGCAAGGTCCTCATCAGGGCTCAGGAGTTAACACCAGGCCAGTCTCTCACCTTCCAACCGTGTGTTGCACAAAAAGCTGTATAAATATGTCTATTGGTAGGATTGGGACACATGAACCATTTGCACACATTATATGGATAAGTTGATCCTGCAGCAAGACAACAGTTTCAGATTCAGATTGTTAGCAGAGGGGAACATGTGATCTCTAGACAAGAAGCATGCATGAGTAACTCACCATGTTCCACCAAAGTACATTTTATGACTCGATGCGAACTAATTTGCGCGACACCTCTTCCAATGCAGTGGAACTCGCTATTCAAGCAGACACAGTGAACCCCTCCCCAGTGAGAGGAATAGTGGGAGATGCACTCATGTACAACCCGTCTTTAAACGGTTGAAGAAAATTATACTCCCATTTTCATGGTTATCCACGCACAAAGGAAGTCTATACATAACTACATGCCTACTGTTTTTATGAAAAAACTACCAAACAATCAGAGGTGGCTGCACATAGGAGCTTCCATGGTCAACTGAAGACTCGAACAAAATTTTTTTTGCTTAGAATAAATGTATAAATTATGGGCTAGCCTTTCTATGAACACCCAATGTAAATATCAATAAACACCTAATTCTAAAGTCTTGAACACCTAACCCTAAAAGAATTGAACACTTAACCCAAAACTAATTGAACATTCAATCACAACCCAATTATACCCCATCAATTCAAGTAATTCATATTTAAACACCTAACGCATTATCTCAAATAAAGCTCATAATCATAATAAAAATATTATAAAAAGAAGTGAAAAGAAGAATCTATCGGTGAAGTATTATGATTTGTGTTTTCTCTCCATATTTATTGTTGATGGTCTAAATGTGTTAATTTTGCATTTATGACAATAACTACTTTTTTTGTCTAGTTAACTTATAAAATTACGAACAAAACTTTAAAAAAATTCAAGTATATTGCAAATCCCATTAACTTGAATAATATTCCATCGAATTTTAGAGTACGATAGAAATCTCACCTAAAGAACAACATATTTTCGAGAAGGTCAACTCCAACGTACTTGCTACAATTTCTTTCAAAAGGGTTTTAATAGATTAATACGCGTGTGTTTTTTTGGAACAAAATATGAAAACTCATTTAGGACAACTGTAAAATTTTACCCCCTCCATTCTCGAAACGTACACTGTCTACTACGAAACACAACTTCTTTAAAAAAAAAATTAATAGTATATATTTTTAAGTTCTCATCTCGCCTCGTAGTTAATTTTTTTAGAATAGATGTTATGTTTTTTGCCAGTACTATGTATACAACTATATGAGATTTTGTACATATATTTGGTTAATATATCAACTAGTAAAGTTTAAGTAAATTCTAAACACCCTATCACAAATTCCTAGAGCTGCCACTGCAAGCAAACAATGTATAATCATGAATCATCATTTTCCATGAAAACGAAAGCTATGTGCAAACAAAACAAGGAAAGGAGGTGGGGATGGGGGAGTCATGGGTGTCCACTTGAGACATGGAAGTGTTTTATCAGATTCTGTTTTCAATTTCTAAATATCTCCCAACTGAAGAGCATGTGAAATAATTGGTACGCCTGAATACAATAATCCATGGCTTCACGAATGTAAACAACTAAGCTAATGAAAATTGCAAAGAATTATCCTTAACGAGATCTCGTTATCTGAACAGTAATCCTTTTTTATACGTAGAGATAGAAACCACCGATGCAAAGTTATTGCAAACAACTAACCTTGTGCCAATATGTCTTTTGGTTTTTAGCTATATTGTTGTCTTTAGTGATCTATAATTTGTCATTTTTCAATGCTTGTCTTTCAAAAGAGTTGACCAGAAACTAACAAAATTCACAGCGAATAAATGAATCCAAAAAAAAAAAAATTCTGATTTGTAGACAGCCCTACATGATAGACAAGGAAAGAAAGAAAAACATGAGGACATGGTCAAGACTCAAAAAACAGTTATTAGTACTATCTAAGCAAATGGAAAAAATGCACATTCTACTAGTACTATCTACGGGTGGCTGAACCCAAATTTATTAACAAATCCATACCTGTAAAAAATAGACTCAACCCAACTCATTTATAAATTGGATTAGAATATGTCTTAAATCATCTATTAATAGGTCTCAATTGGGTCAACTTAAATGACCCAACAATGCATGCATATAACCCACTAACAAAAAACAGTGAAACGACTCCGTACCTCTCTCGCAAAAAAAAATAATCTTAAACCAATCTCTCTCTCTCTCTCTCTCTCTCTCTCTCTCTCTCTCTCTCTCTCTCTCTCTCTCTCTCTCTCTCTCTCTCTCCATAAAACAAACCCATTTCAAAAGCAGTGGAATCCCTTAGAAAAATAGCAGTGATTTCAAAGGATTTAAATTTCAAAGTTAATAGCTTCTAATTCATTTATAATTCGTTGGTCAATACTAAAAAAAGGTTCTTCAAATCCTTATCCAAACTATAAATATTTGGGTCATGAGTTGTTCTCTCTCTCATCTCAATAATGGAAATAGAAATACAAATAATTAAAAAAGAATCACCGCCTACTAATTAACTAATTGACCGAAGTTCTCAAAATGCATTTTCCTGACAAGTCAAAAGTCATTAGACCCCGTTCTGCTAACAACTTTCTCTTTTAGTACTTTTAAAGTTATTCAATTTTTTCGCAATTGTTCCTTTTGTACTTTTTTTTTTTTTGACTATTTGATTCGTCGACGAGACGAATCGGAAAAGTAAATTTTTTTTACTTTTACCCAAATATTTTGAAAAACAACCACTTTTAAGTAAAAAAGTTGACTTTTTCCCCCCTTTTAGCGGTGTTGCTCTCCCACCGCAACACTCAATCTCCCGTCCGTCTCGGCAATCAATGGTACAAATTTTAAAAAATCTCTTCCAGCCCTAGAAGAGTCTTTTAAAATCCGGATATTGAAAACAATGGAGAGAGCGGTGAAACAGAGCGGCGGTAGACTTTTTGTTTACATGTATAATATGGTAATTTTTTGTACATGTGTATTTTAGTCATTTAAATGTATAGGGGTAATATGGTCATTTCAGTGTATGTGGGTATTTTAGTCATTTAAAAAATTTAGTATATAGTAAGAGTATGTAATTGGGTTAATGGACTGGTCGGGTTTGATTTCAAATAGATGAGTCGGGTTGGGTATAGGTAATTGAACTAATAATTAATGGGTCTAAATGGGTCAATAACCCATTAAAGACCCAACTCACTTACAACTTACCAAAATCCGCCCATTTAACACATCTAGTACTATCTAAGCAAATGGAAAAATGCACAATTCTTTCTGTTAAAGACGAGGGAGATACAAGGTAACATAATCAAGCTAAGTTCTTGCACATCAACCCCAAAGTTTGGCATGGAATTTGGATTTCGGAATTTGCTCATTCTAGGTCTCAGATTAGTCCGTGACTTTAACTTAGCCCTTTTAGTAAACCCTAGGATTAATATATATCAGAAATTAATTGAGGTGCGCATAAGCAATTTTTTTTAAAAACTTCGTGCACATTTGTTTTTCTTGACCTAAAACCACTATTGTTAGGATCAATCTATCAAAACAATTGAAAGAGATGCAAATACGGACAGAGAGGGATAGAGAGCATGGACAAATGGGTAGCAAAATCACTAGGCTCCAGCAAACTACACCCTAACGAAGATAATAAGAAGTCCACAAACACAACTTCGGACACAATGGTATCCGATATTGGTCGATGCATGTCGACCCATGTGCATCAAACGTCTCCGGACGTAGATGTGGTCGGAATTGTGTTTTAAAATCGTGTTGGTGTTTCATTGCTTCAAAGACTAACCAATCATGTTGAATTGGTGTGCACATACCAGTCGAAGAAAAGGATTTTGCATTTAGGCACAGCACCATTCTCAACCTCCTTCAAACTCACTCCCCCACACACCGCCTTAACCGACGCCCTAGCCGTGTTCCACCCGTTCGCACCCATCCCAATCCCAACCCTCACCTCCGTCCCCACCACCACCCCCTTGCTCCTCACCCCTTCCTTCAGCCTCTTCGCCGCTGCCTCGTTCCCAATCAACACGCCCTTCACCTCCGTTGTCAGCTTCACAACCGTCGTGTTCTTCTTCCCCTGCGTAAACCCCGCCACCCCCGCCGTCCCCAAATCCACATTCTCCGCGCTCAAATCCGCCTCGATTCTCCCGTAATTCACGTGCAAAAAGTTGTTAGGATTTTTCACCTCGATCCTGACGACAGCTCTGGAGTTCACCTCTGGTCCGTCTGGACCCGAGGTGACGTTGAAGAGGGGGAATTGAAGGGACTGGAGGCGGAAAACCGGAAGGCGCGGCTCGTAGTAGAGGTAGAAGCAGCAGGCGGCGACGGCAGCGAGGACGGTGGCGAGGATTATGAGGAGGCAAATGTAGCAGCAGATGGACCGGCAATACCTCCGTCGTTTTTTCTTCGGTCGGAGCGATATCGGAAGGATCGGTTGGGGCGGTTTCCGAGCAGGTGGTTTGGGTGGGGCCTGGACCGGAGCGGCTGGGTCTCGGTAGCCCGGAGGCTTTTTCAGAACCGGCTTTGCTTGTTCCGTCATTTCCCCCGAAAACTCGAGCTCAATTAGAACAAGCGTCCTACCTGTGCTATATGCAATAGAGAATTTTAGTAAGAGGAATGAATGTAAGGGAGGAATATATATATGTGGGGCAATTGAATTGGGGAATGTTTATTTATTATTAGATTAGATGCGAAAAGAATGCTAGATTTTTGAGAATTGGAACGAGATTACGAGAATGTGGGATTTAATGAGGGAGGGAGGGGACTTGGGGAGATTTCCGAAAATTTTTCTTGAATTGCGGTAAAGAATGGAATGGAATGGAATTGAAGAGGTTAATAAGCATGGAGGTGATGGTTTTTAATGTTGGAACTTGGAAGGCATTTTGATTGATGGAATTCCGGGGAAATTAAAATCTTTGAATTTGCAATGGAAGCAGAGCCCAATGAGGGAATGAATGACGAGACGAGGAGGAGAGCATTCCCAAAACAAAAACTAGGGGAGAGAGAGAGAGAGAGAGAGAGAGAGAGAAGGGGTTCTCTATCTGTTTGTCTGGTTGTGGGTGAAATGGAGGGACAGAAGATAAACCGGAGGAGGGAGAAATTCAAGCGCGAGATTCACGCGCGGCTTGTAGTTGATGACGTGGCGCGCGGGAAGGCTTTGAAACACTGCTGTATTTTCTGAGTATATATTATTGGCAAATTACTGAGATGAAATTAAATTGATGGCATAAAAAACAGGCTGTCGACTCATTGGATCTGGAATCGGATTCTGCTCAGCTTACTCCATTTATTCTCCCTTCAGATATATCCTATTTTTGTTCCAGAAAAAAATACTACAATAGTATTTATCATGTGCCATAAAATCCTAGTAAAATAAATCATTTGTAATATTAGGGCATATAGTCATAAAATTTCAATGTTCAAAGCCCACGTACGTATAGTTTGGTTACAATTATTAACACTAAAAGCATTACTCTCATCACATAGATATGGACAAGGTGTTTTCGTAGAGCGGAAAATACGACGCCCAAGTACAATTCTCTCATCTAGCAACATATGTTAGAGATCGGGAAGGATAGATATCGAAAACTAATTGGGCACAACGCCCAAAGCATCATCGTCATTATCCTCCCCCTTTTCGCTGATCCTTCAAAAGTCATACGGAGAGAGATTGGAGACCAATTGGGCGGCGGGCGCTGTTTCTCCTTTTGGATTTGTAGCTTGGTGAGTTTTCTCTTTTGAATATGCTAGTGTATGTGGCCCTAACATACATTTTTCAATCAATTTGATGGGTTTCCCTACCTATAAAATCAACCTCATACATGAGAATCGTTTTCACATAGCAGACAACCTCCTAGTGATGTTGCAACCATCGAATATAGAATTGCGGTGTTTATTGAGGCCAGCAAACACAAATAAATGTCATGGATGAAAGATGGCCTAACTAGTTATTAAGGCAAACTAAAGAACGGTTCAGAAGGTAGACCTCAACTCCCTTGACTAATCATCGCACATGAATTCGTGAATGGTCAGAAATAGAGCAGCCTAATCTTTCTATTTTTGATTTGTTAATTAACCACTCACATACTATTTTGATTCTTGGCTATTAAATTTTAGAGTCATTGGCGTCTGGTCCTTAGAGCATCCGCAATGTAATACTCAAAAATGAATAATCAAAACTTGCCACGTCAGCTTTTGATTATTCATTTAGAGGGTTGTTAAAGTTAGCAATGTGAAGTCTCACATTGTTCATTTTGTACCCATAATCAAAATCAATGGGTCCACTGCCAACTATTCCTTCCATCCAAACTTTTACCCTTCATTTCTTTCGAAAAAAAATTCCTGCTAGTTTGTCCCTCCAATTATTTCCCGTCCCCTCCAATTCTTTCATGCCCCCTTCAATTCTTTCATGCCTACTACCATTCTCGGTTATTTATTCTTCTTTCTTTCTTCAATGGAAAATCACCATTCTCAATCATCTCAAACTATGGAATTAGAATAATATCAAAAAAAAAAAAACTATGGAATCAGAATCACAATTGTGATAATAATTTGAATAGTTTTTTTTTAAAAAAAAGAGTTTAGTGAAAATAATTACTAGTTTTTTCAAAAATAAAACAATTTTTTTTTTGTGTAAAAACAGTTTTTAAAAAAAAATTCTAAAAAAAATGTTTTTAAAAGTTATTTTTTGAAAACATTGTTGAGAGAGAATGTTTTGTTGAATGATGAGTGTATTTAATTGAGAAAATGTGGAGATCATTAGATTTGATTATTGGCAAAAAGTTGTTAGTTTTGATTATTCAAAGACCAAAATTTGATTAGTTGCTAAGAGATTGCTAAGTTTGGTTATTACAATGTGAACACTTTTTGAGCAAACATTGCTAACTTTAGCAACTTTTTAGTTTTGATTATTACATTGTGGATGCTCTTAGACAATATGATACGGCCCCCAACTTAAGCGCAATAAATTTATATGAAAACATTATACAGTATGTAATTTTCCAACAATATAGGAGGTGTTATTTGCTATTTGGTGCCACCGTACCGGCAGTGGCGGAGCCACTCTATGGCCACTGAGGGCACATGCCCCCACTGCACCTTTTTTTTTTTTTTTTGAATTTGATAATTTGAGTTTACCCAATATTTAAAGCAAGGCACATGTTATTAGATTGATTAAATACTTGTTAAAAAATACAAATGACTTGTTTGAATTGTTACACAAATAAGCTCCACAAAATCTATGTCTGCAATCATATCAAAGTAAAGTTTCGGTGATTTTATTGAAGAGTGAGTAATTTTTACTCAGTACTGACAATGAGTAATACGCACATGCTCATCTAGTGTTTAGGTGTATGGGTGAACAAAAATAGTACTCCAAAACTTAAAAACTCTCCTTTGTAATATGATGTAACAACCAACACAAAAATCACGCCGCATCACCAACAACTATCAAGTCATTGGTCGGTAGAATGTCGTCGGGAATTGGCTATCGTGAGAGATTTTGTTCTTATAATGCCCCCAGTGATATATATTCCTAGCTACGCCACTGCGTACCGGTCAATGTATTAAGAGCAACAAATTCTATGCTTTTTGGTTAAGAACCTGTACTAAATACCAAATGTTTTCACGTGTCAACAAATTTCATAGATAAGTATTATTACTACTAAAATGTCTTATTGGAGCAAATAGCATGACTACAAAAGATGGTCCATAATAAAAGGTGGACCGGGCCAACCTAGTCTATAAATCAGTTGAACTCATTAGAAGTAGTAGTAGTTTGAAAATGCCTGGCATGTAGTATGTAATTGAAACTATAGAAATAGAATTAAGAAAGAAAATTCCTGCCCGTGCCCATAGTTAACGGGAGATCAATATGTCGGCTTAAATTTTCGGGAAAATGACGGCTCAGAACGTATTTTGATAATTAATACCTTTTAAGGACATGCTAAGAACATTTGTTAATGAACAAAATGTCCGTAGCGAGTATTAATTATTAAAACACGTCCTTAGCAGTCATTTTCCCTAAATTTTCCTGTTATCCTGGTGCCCAGTCTGAAACCATGCCCAAGCCTAATTGGAATATTGTTCTGTGCACCAAATGAACAATAACTCAAGTCCTCTTGCTCTCTGGTGGTGTTTTTGTTTCACTCCCAACTGTTTAGGCAGTCAAAGATATCTGGTTTTTTTTTGTTTTTTTTTACCCGCTTATCAAAAAAAAAAAAAAAAGATATCTGTTTTTCTTGTCTGAGAATTCTTGATTCCACAACTTCAGACATACTTTACCATTAATTTGATGTACCGGAGCAAGGAAAACGAAAGAAAAACTTCGTATTAAGCTTTGGTCTTCAGAATGAGAGTTGAAAGAATTTCGCCTTACCAACCCCATGAGGTGCCCACCCGAATGCATCTTGCCAGGAGCTGGCTAGATAGGTATCTGTACAGGTCAAGCGAAGAGAGAAAGATTAGAATTGAAAGTACATATTTTTACAATCCATGTTTCTGAAGAAGGAAAAAAGAAGCAGCCAAAACAGATTTCTATTCTTGCCCGAAGAAAACTTGCTTATGTTTTGGTAAAGAGAGGAATAAGACTGCTCTGAATTGGTTAAACCATATAAGCTCGAGCAATTAGGGATCATGAAAGTGCCGAACGAGCCGAGCAGATGGTGGATGAAGCTTAGTTTGAAAACTTAATGTGTTTAAAAAATATGTTTGAGCTAAGCTTGTTTAGTAGGGGAGCCGATCTCGAGTAGCTTCAATTCTTTATACTCCTTCTGTTCCATTTTGCTTGCTCTCATTTTCTTTTTGAGTTGTCCCAATGTGTTTGTGATTTTTCATAATTAGAAAGGGAAATAATTATGCCACTCCTTTTTTTGTTAACGCCACTTCCCTCCAAGTGTATTTTTGGTGCAAAAATACACTTGCCAGGGAGTGACGTTAACAAAAAAGGAAGTGTCAAAATCGGCAGCCATTAGAAATCACCAAAATGGAAAAGTTTCAATTATACCCCTTTAGTTTATAACTAATTAAAGTTATTGTATTTTTCTGAATGGTATTTTTCAAAATCTAAACATTTTCCAACCCAAAAATGAACCAAACACCACCACCACGTCGACACTTCCATTACCGCTGCCATCTTCAGCTGTTTTTTCTACCTAACCGCGCTTCCATCCCACGGTTTAATTTTCAGAAGGGAGGTAGATTTATCGCACTAAAATAATTTCCCTGAAAAAAATGACATTCCGTTCAACTTTGCGTCCAGGTACTTAAGAGCCTGTTCGGTTGGGTATTTTGGTTTTGGATTTGTAATTATTACCCTTCTTATCTCTAATCATTACTTTTATTTTCTTTCTATCTCTCTCAAATTATTACTCATATTTTCAAAACGAACAAGGTCTAAGTGTTGCTGTCATATGCCCTTGAACCTTGAGATGTTGGGTTGGGCTGGGCTGGGCTAGTAAAGACCTTATTTTTGTTGGAAAGTGGGCTTATGTTGGTTTTTTTAGTAAAGGGAAAAGCCCGCTGTAAGCCCTAAATCACCCGCACTGTTCTGTTTCTGCGAAAACCTTCCCTCACTGTCACTGCGTCTCTCTCTCTCTCTCTCTCGTTTTGCAGATATGGAGTACGTGAGCCCCGAAGGTCTCCGGCTAGATGGCCGCCGCCCCCTCGAGGTCTCTCTCTCTCTCTCATAAAGTCTCAAGTTTTAGCGATGAATTTATGGTGATTTTACTTCCTTGTGTTTTATTCTTGTCCTTATTTGTTCCTTCTATGTTGTATTTACATGCATAATTTCCAACTTCAGATGAGACAAATTAAAGCTGAAATAGGTGCCGTTTCCAAGGCTGATGGGTACTGAAACTCCGGATTGAATGGGCATTGGTTCTTTCTTTGTTGTTTATTTATGTCTTCGTGTTTCCATTAAACGTGAGGTTAATTAATCGGGTTTAGTGTGATATGTTCTTCAATTATTTCAGTTCAGCTGTTTTCGAAATGGGTAACACCAAAGTCATTGCTGCAGTGTATGGTCCTAGAGAGGTACCCTCCCTATGCCCCTTGACATAGTTTTCTTATATTAACAACTCTTTGCTATATTAATTTTTTCATCATGGCATAATAGTTATGCAAATTTTATGCATTGCTCATTTCATACATGTATGCTTTAATCATTCCAGGTCCAAAATAGGAGCCAACAACTTAGTGATCAGGCCCTGGTACATAGTTTAGTAAATGATCTGCTAATTTGAAGATAATATTTTTCCTGCTAGTTTCTAATGTGACACTTGACACTGTAGGTCCGTTGTGAGTATAGCATGGCTAATTTTAGTACCGGAGATCGTATGAGAAAGCCAAAGGGTGACAGGTTACTCCTTCTTGAGAGCATCCATTCGATTGGAAACATTGTGATCAGAATTGCTTTTGGACATTTGGATGCTGTAATGTGGGTTAAATATGCTGACAATTTGGTTCTCTTCTTTGTACATGCAGGCGATCAACGGAGATATCTCTGGTTATTCGCCAGACCATGGAAGCATGCATATTAACGCACCTAATGCCTCGATCTCAGGTTCTATTGCAAGCTATGCGAAACTTTCCCGTACGATTGGAAATTTCTTTGGTTAAAAGGTTTTTTTTTTTTTAATTTTATTTTTAAATTTGTGTTTTTTTCCAGATAGACATCTTTGTCCAAGTTCTCCAAGCAGATGGAGGTAAGTGAAAACGGAAGCGAATCTAATGTAGTGTGTGGACACTTGCCTATATATTTGCACAGATCTTTACTCCTCTTCCACCGGTCCAACCCATATTCAGTGTAGTTGGCATAATTGGGAGTTGGGACCATATTATGCTGTTTTCAGTTCTTTTTGAGGTGATGAATGTCCTCATAAGATGGAAACATCCCTAATTTGGGTTTGATTGCCTGCAGGAACAAGATCTGCATGCATAAATGCTGCGACCTTGGCCCTTGCAGATGCTGGGATTCCTATGCGGGATCTTGTCACTTCATGTAGTGCTGGATATCTTAATAGCACCCCTCTGCTTGGTGATTCCATTAGTCCCACTTTGTTGTTATCTGTCATTTGTTTCTTGACTCTGTATTTTTCAAACTGATTCTCATTTTTGTATGACCCAAGTTTTATAGACAAGGTCATGTTAATTGAGAAATTTCCTGAATGAACAGATCTAAATTATGTTGAGGATAGTGCCGGAGGCCCTGATGTAACAGTAGGAATTTTACCTAAGTTGGATAAAGTTACTCTGCTTCAGGTTATCACCTATCCATTTGTTGCCGTCATAGGATAACCTGCATACTCATTCACTATTGCAAATCTGTTCTTCTTGGCTTACTTAACATAATAGGTGTAAAGCTAATTTTTATGATTTGGAGATGATGCGATTTTATTCCTGTATCTTGTACATTGTCCATCATGGACCAATCCTTTCCTTTTACCTTTTCTAGTTATTCATCCAACCTGTTGAGTACGCTCTGCTGTTTCCCTAGTTTAAATGAGATTCACGTTCCACATTAGAACTTGCACATCTGCGTTTCTTGTGTGTGTTAAAGAACTCCTAAATTTTGGTTCTTTATTGCAGATGGATGCTAAGTTACCCATGGATACCTTTGAAAACGTAATGCAACTTGCAATAGAAGGCTGCAAGGCAGTAGCGAATTACATTCGGGAAGTAAGGACATATAAACTTTATTTGCTTGTATGGTTTTTTTAATTCTTCCTCCCAGTTCTTGTTTAAGAGGATTCATTCCCCAGGTCCTACTTTCCAATGTGCATGTAAGAATCACTAGTGGTTTTTTTGGCAGGTATTACTTGAAAACACTAAACAGCTAGAGTGTCGGAGGGGCGTGTAACATGTAAAGGGTGAGAAACTTGACCCCTTATGATGTTTTCTATGATATAGTGAATGAGAGAAATACATTGTTGCCCTGATTACTGCCCTACTGAATATTTGATATCACTTTCAAAAATGCTGCTCAGTTCTTTTTATCTTTCTTGGAGGATAAAATTTTGTCCTTGTAGTCAATAATTAAGAAGGAATCACATACAATGGTTCCTTTCCTCCTATATTGCAGGGATGCAGGCTCTGGCTCGGGATCTGGCTCTCTTGCTTATATGAAAGCTCAGCACGAGGAACTCTGGATGCTGAATTGATGTATGAAATGTGTGTTGATATGAGGGATATGAGGTTTTCTGTCTCTCTCTCAGAACTGCAAATATCAACTGAAGTGGACTTTCACATTCCCAGAAGGTTGCTTTTCGGGGGTGGATGATTTGTTACTCTTTTCAAGGAACGACATTCGGACTGTTGGAATTCCTCGTCTTAGCATATATCTATGTGAAAAGTTTGTTTAGACGATTTGGGCTACATCTCTATTATTCTCAAATTCTGCATACATTGAATCCTCAATATCAAGCACATCTTCCATAAGTCATCCTCCATGTTTCTTCTCTTCTTTTTGTTTTTGCCTCTGTTTCCTTTGGGCATAATGACATCACATAATAAGTGCTGTTAAATTTGGAATTTCCGTAACCACCTATGCAGGCTTCTTACCGGATGTGAAAGGCCGTGATGTTTCTGTCTTTTTTGCTTTGTTTGACATGGTTAATAATGATGGGAGGATGAAGGTGCTACTATTTTTGTGTTAGAACAGGGAAAATGTAAATGAGATGGGAAAATGATTGGCAAACACAAGGACGGTGATGATGGTGGCGCGGAGGTGCGGGGTGATTAGGTTTGGGGTTAATATCGGAGGAGGAGGTGAAGGGGTTTTCTTTTCTGTTTTTCTGTTTTGCTTCTCCGGCTTGTCCGGATTTCTTCGACTGGTTTTTCCCAGTTCAGCTTGTTACCAGTCCGGCGGTTCTCCCGGATCTGGTGGGTTGAGGCGGTGGGCAAATAACTCTCGCGAGGCTTGTCTTCGGAGCAGGTGGTATAAGGGCCGGGGCTTGGCCCTAGAGCCTGGGTTCTACCAGTTCACAGCCGTGGGTTCTACCCTGGGGATTTGAAGAGGCTGAAAAGGTTTTGCAGTCATCGGGCGCCGTGTAGTCGTGGTTTGATCAAAGTTTTAGCCCAGGAGGATTTCTACCTCAATCTCCATGCTCGGAGCCTCGCGTGTCAGCGGAGGCTTGCCGGAGATGTCATCTCCTCCGCTTTGGTTCGCGATCCCGTTTGTGCCTCAATAACAGGCGATGTGCGGGGTTCGGCCAAAGCAGGCCGGCGTGCTTAGTGGTTTTGTCCACGGTGCTGCATTTTCTGTTTTTGCTAATTCTTATCTGTTTCCATCGGTATTGTAGTGCTTATCTCTGGTTTGGATTCTTCGCCATCCCGAGGCGACTGTGGATAGATTGCTAACTCCTCGTGTCCCGACCCTTAGTGGTGGTGAGAAGAGAGCCTTGGCTCGCGTTTAGGATCTAAACACTTTGCGTCTCCTTGTCCCTGTTTCTCGTGTGCATTTTTTAGTGATGGGTTGGTCGTAGTCTTCCTTTCATTGTATTCGAATGGATTCGTTGTAAGTGCCGCTTGGCATTTTTAATGATACTCCGTATGTGTTTTTGGATTAAAAAAAAAAAAGGACAGGTCAGAACCCAATTTCCAAAACATTTCGGTTTGTTTGGTACTATATACATGCAAACATGAAAATTTTCATAGACAGACGACGTTTGTAACATGCCATCTACATTTGCAATAGCGATCAGAGAACATTAATAACAGAAGTTAGCAATAACCAAGAGACGAAATAGCGAAGAATGTGGAAGTGAAGTGGATATTTGACTGAATAAACTCCAAATTTTCCCACAAAAAAGAAAGGAAAACAAAACAAAATTGGAGCAGCATGCTAGCAAAAACATAGGCTTTCTGCTCTCCATTAGGGATCTATCACGATCCCAGTCACACAACTCAAACTATACTACCAACCGTACAAACCCTAGTGAGATACCACCTATGCCAATATTTTACCCGAAACAGTTAGTACTATTGTAAAGGGGATCCAAGGCCCTCACTACAAAAACTTGAAGGCACAGCCGTGAGTTCCAAACGTCCAGTCCATTCTTCACCTGGCTTCAAAGTGATTGGTTTCTGAATTGCTGCCCCATTGACACAAAGCATCTGTTTGTACTCCTCATCCCCAAAATCTGACATTGCTCTTGATTTCTTCTCCCATGGATTCCACACCACTGTTTCAGAAATGAAATAGAAACCAATCAGGACAGAGAACAAAAATGATGGCCCCCCATTGACAGGTCCTTGTTTATCTTGATCTCTTAAATTAGTCAAAACTAGTCATTTTCGACTAAATGTTCGGCATTTGATTCCAGCTAAGTTGATTGTGCCTAAGCAGTATCAGAAGTCTCAATTTTTTCTTTCCCTTTCCTTAGGTATGAATAGTGAAAGCATTGTGCGGAGGGCGTGGGGCATCTTACCAACATCCGGTAGCCCTTCCTTCCTTATCACATATGTTCTTTTCCTCTCATGATCTAGGACTGCGATGACATTGGGAGAACTAAGATAAAGTCGATCCACCTGTAGAAGGAAGAAGAAACAATTAAAACGGCAGACTTATAGGCCAAAACCCTCACCTTGCTTTGATACAGATAAAGCTAACTATTCCTACCAGTAGTCCTAATATGGCTTTGAGAGACAAATCGTTTCATTTCAATTACTAATATTTTACGTCATAATAAAATTCCCCAATTCAATTGAACAATATGTTGTGTGTTTTGCTGACCCATTATTAGTGGAACTGCCCTACGGATACAAGTTAGAGGGGAAGGATTGGAAATTCAACCCATCCCCCTAATTTCATGTCTTCCGAAGCAACTCCATAATATCACTACCCAAATAATAACAAGAAGTTTTTACCTCAGATTCAAAAGTTATGGCGTCTCCTTGTTCTGTGAAGCGTTCTCTCTGGCAAAGATTGTCCAGATAGTCCAGTGTTTCTAACCCTTCAATCCTCACTTCACTGCATATACAACTCACTTTCATGTAATTCCAGAAATATTACTTATCTTTAATAGAAAGGAATAGTTATTTTCAACATCAGAAACACTGATAGTAGTCATCACTATCTTGTCCTGGAAATTCAACCCATCTCCTTTGCCATTGCAGAGAAATCCCAGCAACCTTTGTTTATAATGCTTCCTATTTGTTTTGTTCTATGAAAATGAGTGTGGACACAACACAATGATATATACAACTTTATCATGGTTCGTTAGGCAAAATCTGTTAAAAGGGTTTGTGGAACGAAACTAGAACAAGAGTTTGTGAGATACTTCTGCATTCGAACTACTAGGGAGAGGAGAAACAGCCATAGTAATAAATAACATTACATGCCAGAAGTCAAAGTTCAAGAGAAAATATAGCTTACCTTATGTCAGAGACAGACAAGTACGTATGATAAGCAAATGAGAAACTAAACGGCTTGCCATTGATGTTTCGGATGCGCGATATCAAGGTCAATTTTCCGTCTGCTGCAAGAGAAACCCTAAGACGGTACTCGAAACTGACAAAATAAGGAATTCAATCAGCCCCATATGTAAACATAATGAACACAGGAACATCATGTTGGTGGAAAACATGTTGAAGAATGCATTGTAAACATCCTCAACCAACTATTTTCTGAAGTCAGGACAACTATGACATGAAAACAAATATTTTACTGTGATTTTGAGCCAATTCAAATAATTTAAAATTTCTTATAGACATTTTGAAGTCATTAATCTGAACCAATCCTGAAATTTACAGCAGGTCTACCAAATTCCCTCTTTAAACTTAAAACATTGGAGCCCACATGATAATGGATCTTATATGCCTCTTCCCTTCTCTAAGAACCTCTATCTACAATGCAGAATGTCATAGGAAAATCTGAAGATAAGAAACCAGAGAATCAAACAGCACAGTGGGCACTGGGCGGAAATCCATAGGGATTATTGAAAACCAAGAGCAGCATAATCTTCATTCTACCAAGTAACAGAATTAGTAGACCAAAAGTGGGTATTGTAAAGCATCAAAGGTTGTACCTATGTGGCCAGCACTTCAGATCTTCTTCAGATGGTTTCAGTAAAAGGTCAACAAAGGATTTTCCAAGAGAATCATTTGGGTGTAAAGGAGGAGGATTCTTGTCGATGGTCCAGATTTTGTTCTTTGCAAATCCATGTTGCTCAAGTGATCCGCAATTTCCAAACTGCACTAACATTTACAGACCATCGATTAAATCCAGACCCCATAAAACAAACCACAAAGATTCACGCATGGTATGTAGTCAGAATCACGAAGGAATGGTTGAAGAGACCTGTGGGAAACATATAGGAATTCCTCCCCGCATTGCTTTTGGAGGCTTAAAGATTGCCTACAATCCATTAAAAAGATGAAGTCATTCTCTTATATAGACATCAAGTCTCAAGTAAATCATTACATGTAGACATTCAAGTGATGATCCACATTGATGGGCAAACAATCAAATTACTTCATCGGCAATTGTTCTCCCAAACATCATGGAATGGCAGAACTGAAAATTAGAGGCAGTCCTGATTTCATTGGGGAATTTGAACTATCATTCTAGCAAGATAAATTACCATCGATACCAGAGGCGGCTCCATTCACATGAAACCATGGTCAACTGACCACCCAAAATTATTATTATTATTTTTTTTTTGCTTAGAATACATGTAAAAATTGAGGACTGGCCTTACTTTGAACACCCAATCTAATTGTTAATGAATATCCAACCCAATTGTTTGAACACTCACCCCAAAAATAGCCCATAAATTAATCCACTTGAAATTTCAACCCAGTAACCCAATTTCAGCAATAACAAAATGAAAACAAAAAATAAGAAAACTAATGAACAAATAGAAAAAAAAAAAACACACGCAAAAGTGATACACGTTGGGGTTTTCATTATAACTCACTTCTTAACTTGATTGTGATGTCTAAGTCTGCAATTGAGGTACTTGGTATGATTGTAGCAGATGACCCACCTGTTGTGCCGCGGGCCCTCGAAGGACCCAACCGCAACCCGATGATTATTGATATTCATGATATTGGAAAAATAACCAAACCAAATATATGCGAAAAAACAACGGAGAAACCAAACCAAACAAAGAAAACAAATAAGAGAGACCACGATATACGTGGTTCGGCTTACGAATGTAAACCAACTCCATGGGCAAGCGAACGAGAGATGATTCCACTATGTGAAGAGAATGATGCTCCGAAGAGCTACAATGGTGACGAACAAACAAAGCCCTCACAAAGAGTCTCTCACCAACTCCAAAATACAAGTTCTCTCACCAAATAAAAAACCCGATTGGAATCTCTCACCAAATACAGATTCTCTCTCATCAAGTCTCACAAAACGGCCCATAGGGTTTTTAACCAAGAGACACAGACGGAACAAAGTTCCACAAATGTGACCGAATGCCACACAGAAACAAATGATTCTCAAGAAATCCTACGGTTTCAACCAGAAAGAATCGCCGAAACAGATGATCTTCCAGACGGCCGGAGGCCTACAGAATCCACCAAAGAAGGGGCAACCAAAAACAGATGAAGATCTTCCAGACGAACCCTAAGGTTCTACAGATGAGACCCCCTAGGGGCCTCTCAGATGGATTCACTCAAGAAGTCCAAAACCCTAATGAGAGAGCAAGGCTCTATTTAGCCACAGATTGCTTCCTAAAGCCAAAATCCTTACCAGATTATATTTCCTTTGCATATAGAGTCCAAAACCAAAATGGAAACTCCAAAACCAATCTTTAGGAAGTCCAGAATATAACCAAAATCAGCTGAAATGCGCATGCTCATCCAGACCAAGTATGCGCTGGTCCGGACCAAAAAATCAGATCGCTCCAGAAACCGCATACAAGCGCTGGTCCAGACCACCAAGGCCTTGGTCCGGACCATGGAGGCCGAGAAGTCCAAAACGAGCCAAAAAACTACACCATCAACAGATCACAAAACTCAAGCTCGTTCTATTAAGAAATCAATGCTATCTTTCGAATTTGCCTTTAGCTTACACTTGGTCAAAAATGTCATGGGAATCACAATCGTTTCACAAAGGTGAATATGGAGTTGCTACTTTGTATGAGTTGCTTGAATCCTAGAAATTCATTTTGTACGTTTGATAGGAAAAAGTTGATTCGTCTTGCGGAACTCTACCCGTGTGACTTTTCTAAGGTGGATCTAATGGCATTGGACATTCAACTTTAAAATTACATTGTTGACGTTAAATGCGGTGAAAAATTTGTAGAGCTCAAAGGAATTGGTGATCTTGCTGCAAAGTTGGTGGAGATAGATAAGCATGTCATATATAGATTGGTCTATTTGCTTGTGAGATTGGTGTTGACTCTTCCTGTCGCCACTACAACAGTTGAAAGAAGTTTTTCAGCAATGAAGTACATAAAGAGCAATCTGCGCAATCGAATGAGAGATCAATGGATGAATTATTGCTTAATTACTTATATAGAGAGTGATGTATTTGATATCATTGATAACGAGGATATCATGCAACAGTTTCAAAATATGAAAACTCGTCGAGGACAATTGTAATAGCTTATATACTTTGCTATTTTTGAGTCGCATTTTAGATGTTATGTATGACTTTTTGTTTTTATATATAGTTATGGTTTTTCGAGATAGTATAGTGCAATTTCTGAACACCCTTGGAAAATTCCTGGAGCCGCCACTGATCGATACTGATTACCGCAGCATGGACCACAATAAGTAAAGAGAACTATAGTCAGACCAAGATTGGTGTCAACCACCTTTTTTCTTGACACACTCGTGACACAGCCATTTTCTTATGAGATGATGGGGACTCGACACAACTAAATTGTATTATTCTCCAAATATAAGTTAGTAACCGAAGGTATTTGCTATTTTGAATCAAAACGAGGCACCCGAAGTTGGAGAATGTTCCTACTCTCTGGAATAGTTCATGAGATCTTCCCCTCCTCAAAAACCAATTAAGGTTACAATATTCCTATTTTACTACAAATCCCCACCATTAAGCACTGTCATTTATGAAATTATCCATGACACCGAGAGAAATTGGACTTCTCTTAAATCAACCTTGGCTCTGGACCACAACTAAGATGTTGAACATAATGCTAAAGCACACAACAGCAATACATACAACCATAAACTCGAAAACTCTACCTTGTTACTAGTGAATAGAAGTTCTTCACCTCTATCACTCCGCCACGAAGTGACTTGACCTCCGTGCAAGCTCACCTAAATCACACATTGATAAGCATTGAAGTATTGGACTAACAAATCGAGCAGTTTTCCGGTATTTGATTTACTACCAAAGAAAATCAAGAATCAGAGGTACTATGGACTCGAACTTTAAAAGGTTACGATTGAAGAGGATCTTACCCTTGCAGAAGCCCCTTGTGGGTTCCGAAGAACGATTTGATCAATCCCATTCCAATCCTTTGTCAATTCAACTGCTGCCTTGTGATCCCAAACTGGAGCAGAATGTCTCATTTCCTAAAAAACAAGAAAAAAGAAGAGAGAATTTCTAATGCTCTCCTACTTCCCTTTATCCAAACAGACTTCCCAAAGAACTTTGAGTACCCAAACGAACAACTCAAGAACAACAAAAACCAACAGTCATGAATGAATGGAAGCACATGTCACTAGGATAGTTGGTAAATTTGAACTCCTCCTAACACCTTTCTTGTGAGGAAATTGGAATCTCGTGAATGAAATTCAAAACCCAACTACCAATTCAACTTTCCCAAGATTTCCCTCTCAATAGTATCTGGATCCAAGAAAACCCTCAACCCAGAAACTCCCAAAACGCGTAAATACCTAAGAAGATTTCCATTTCTTGAAACCATTTAAAGATGCATCCAAAATGCAAGATTTGGTAAGTGGGTGGTAATAATGCTACAAATCCTGCCACCCAGAAAGAAATCCCAAGAAGTTTGCCGTTTTTGTGTTAAATAAAGACAATCACATGTAGTAAAAGATGGAGAAACAACTCAATCACGAAAGGCTTTGAATGCACCCTTTGCTTCGATGACAATTTGCCAAAATAACTTCACCTTTTCGTCAAAAGAAGACAACCCAAATCCCAATTTCGCACCCAAATCTCAAAACTCGAAGAAACCGACTTCAGTGAAGAATTATTAAAGTCTAAATTCCTTAAACACTGTTAAAACCCACTTGGAGACGTGAAAAAACAGGACAACCAGAGCCTTCAAATTTCAAATATTTGAGAGAAAACAGTTCTACAATGCTCTCACTGGAAACGGAATCTGAATAAAAAACAAAGAAAGGAGAGAGAATGAGAATTACACTGCATGCCGATGAATTAAAGTGTGAAGCAAAAGTACGCGCTAATAAATCAATGATGCATAATTGAAGTTATAGATTTGGGAGGAGAGGCAATAGCATGGAAGGAAGTATACGAGGCACTGTATAAGAATATGGAAATAGTAAGTGAGAAGAAATGAATATTTTATGTGTTGTGGAAAACAAGGACGTGGAGATACGTGAGGTATATGAAGTTGTACAACGGTCAAATTTTGAAAGGGCATTTTGAGCCAAAGAAATCGACCGAATCCATGGACACAGGGGGACAATTTTTGAGTGGATAAAGAGGGAAGAAGATAAAGAATGGATTAGGCCACAAATGGGGTCCTTAATGTCAGTCCAAATTGATGTGCATGAATATCTAGATACACTTAACAGAAAAGAAGGGGTCTTTATTGTTCAACTCTTGAAGTTACCCGAAAAAATTGTCTTCCAATTGTCAAGATTCCAGCCTTTAAAAAAAAAAAACAAAAAAACGTCACAATTCAATGAAGACGATCAAGGTTCAATGCTCTAGATTCATCAAACACACTTTCAAACTGAGTGGGGTTTTTTTTTTCTTCTTATTTTAATTTTTTAAATTGTTCTTTGTTTAATCACTTCAATACATTTTGTATATCATTTTATTCTTAATTATTTTAAATATTACAACGGTTGATGAAGTGAGATGTCTAATGCAAAAAATAGCCACCACTTGCCATTTGAAACTCTCCAATGAACGATGTCCACATTCACAAGTGACTAAATCATAAGTTATATACATTATACTTTATTAATTATTTACAATTCTAAAAGTAGTATTGTATTTGTTGATAGAACCCACAACATCAAGACGAAGTTAAAGATTTTAAGGACAAAATTTGTAAAGAAAAGTGTATTTTTTTCCTAATTGGATCAAAATTTTTGAATATTGACATTTTAGTTATTGTGTATCTAACTGCTCTAAGACTTGATCCGCTGGAACAATTCAAATAATTGATTTGTTTTGATAGTTTATGGAATTACGATCTTTCTTAGTAAATGTATTAGCTTTTTCTAGGAGTATTATTGTTAGAACAAACGTTCTTTTATTATTTTGGCATTGCTAATAGTACAATTTTGTGTTGTTGTTGAAGTGTGTTTAAAAAACGCCCTATTATCAATTTCTGGCTACACCACTAATCAAACTAGTTCGCACTTTGAAGTGGCCCACAATCACTTCCTCATATCTTAAAAAATGTGAAAATATCCTCATTTAAAATAAAAATAACAATACTAGCATCCAATTGTTGGAGTCATAAAATTAAAGTAATAACTTAACTAGAGGATGAGAGTTGACTTGGTAGTTTAGATGCTAGGTACCTCACCAAGTGTAATTCTTGATCGATGCCGACTAAATAAAATAAAGATACAAACATCGAACGTGGGAGGAACTTTTTTCTTTTTTGCCTTTCTCATTTGTTATATCAATTAAATGTTTGCAGAGTTAAATTTATGAGGAAAAAAGGAGTTGAGTTTTGTTCACCCTCCATTTAAGAGGGTGAACATTATCTTCATTCATATTGGTTAAAATAATGTGGATTCCTCCATAAATTAATATCATGCTTACCAAAAAGTGTTTTGCCTGATAAGCATGACATCACTTTGTAGTGAGGTCCACACTATTTCAACCAATGAGAGAGAATGTAATGTTTACCCTCTTTAAAAGAGAGTGAACAAAATTGCACTCAAAAAAAAGCACTGGAAAATTGCGACGCAATAAGCTAAGATGATAATGTCTATTTGTTGTCCGTATTTTAACGGGCTAGTTAAATAACGACTGACATTGTAATTTCAAGTATTAGAAGTTGGGTCCAATCTGAAACTACTTTTCTGCGAAACTTTGAAAGTATAGTTTACACTTTCTATTACCACAAGAGTCTCAATGATGCATCATGCATGAGCACATAGTTATTGAGAATTAGTCTATGATACGGTTGAAAAAATCTAAATCTTGTGATAGCAGTCAAAGAAATTAACCGGGGAAGATCTTGATCCTCTACAATCATAGCTTGTGCGTGGTTGTACAAACCAAAAATGGGAATCAAACGATGAAAATAATACTGTACTATGCATTTGAACAGAGTCAACAAACGTAGGATTCAAAAGTTGAAATCTAAACACTAATAAATGCCTTCCTTTGTCTATTCCATTCCATGGACTAGCTCTCAAGGATTAATAGTGAAAAGGGCCACAAGAATTTCATTTAAGAATCATGATCTTGGCACTTTAAAAATTGATGAAAAGATTTCAAAATTGTACTATATTGATAGACAAAATAACATCATTTTGGAACCCCTTCATCAATTTTTAGAATACTAAAATCAATTTCCATAATTTAAATGGGGGCCGGGACTCCACAAGGGGCCCCCCATATGTAAATCTTGATCCAGCGTCCATACGTTGGGAATCTAGGATGGACATGCAGTACTCATATCCTGTCTATTTGACTTCTGACCAGTCTAGTTTATTTGGTGCATTCAGGTCATCCAAAATACTTTTAGACGGCCCAGAATTAAAGAGAATGTTTTTGATTTTTTTTAAAACACTTCTTTAAATTTGGACTATCCAAAACACTTTTGAACGACCTGAATACACCAAATAAACCGAAGCAAATAGACGGGATCCGGTCCCGGATATGCATGCATGATGCATGTACCACCAACAAAATAAAAATCCAGGCTGGATACGTACGTGCGAAGAATAAGTGGGGACTTCATTAAAAGCCGTTAAGGTCGAAATAAAAGCATTTTATTGGTGGGTTCGTCTTCACCAATTCCAAACTATTGCCTGATGGAACTGTAACGAAATACTCGGGTGTAAGAGCCTGTGGGACCAATATCGGGCCAACTCGGGTCCGGTTAGTTGATCTAAATTGTGCTTTATGAGTCCAATTGACAACCATATAATTGGCGGGCTGAGAGGTATTTTTGGTAAGTTAGAAGTAGCTATTTGTAGTCAAATTGTTGAGATTAAACTAAAAGTTGTAAAAAACATGTTGGGTGTTTTGTGAGAGAAAATGTAATTTTTTTTTTTGAACAATGAGAGAAAATGTGTTTGATGTTTAAGTTTAGGCCCCATTCTGTTAATTTTCTTATTTTTTTTAATACTTATTTTTTGCTTTACGAGACAGATTATTCTAGGGGTGCTCGCGGTCCGGTTTGGTTCGGATTTCTAGGAATTCAAGGACCGAACCACTAGTCACGGTTTTTACAAAATGAAATCCGTGTCCGAACCAAAAGTCCTACGGTTCGGTTCCAATCCAATCCGTAACTCACGGATCGGTTACGGTTTTATCCACGGATTTTGGCAAAAATAAAGCTCAAACTTATATCCCACACTAAAAGTGAAGAAGGTTATATTCAGAATTAAGTTTAACACCGGCCACCAGAAAGTACTTGTTACTTTGAAGAAATGGAGAGAGAGAGAGAGAGAGAGAGAGAGAGAGAGAGAGAGAGAGAGGAGGAGGAAGAGGTGAAGAAGTAAGAACGGTGCGGTGGCGACTACGGTTGTTTGGGCTGAATTAACTCAAATCAATTGACAAATAATTGTGTGCGGGCGTGCCAGAAAAGAAATAACTTCAAAGAAGAAATTACTCTTTTCAAAATGATTTGAAACCACTAATTTCAATCAGGCAATTGTGTTATCCGTTCGATTACCTCAACTAAGAGGATTTTTCCTTAAGGTATCAACCAAATAAAAGATTGACGCGCTTCGAAATCAGAAAAGATGATTGAACACAAACAAACCTGAATCTAATCAAAGGTAAGTTTGTATACAAACACTCTTAAGATTCTATCAAGAATAATAAAGAAATGCAAGCACACTGAATTTAATCAAAAGCGAACTTGCAAACAACTATTCTTTGGTAAGAAAAGAGCTTAAAGGAAATAAGAAAACTTGAATTTAATCGAAAGTAGTCTTACATGCAAATAAGCCTTCAACTTACAAAAAAGACCCTACTCTAAACTAAAACTAATCTAAGATAGATCTCTGAGCAATCATTTTGTATGAATTGTCAGATGATATGGATTTTTCGTGTGTCTTTCTCTTCAATTGCTTCTTCTATTTATAGACGCTGAACTTGCTTTCGACCCCCACGTCTTCAATTGACATCCACGTTGGTCACATAAAACGGTTGAGGGGGGTCTTCGAACGGTTACCTTGACATTTCCAGAATCCCTTCTTCCCCTGCTTGCTTTGATCATGGTGTTCATGGCCACTTCCTGGATCGTGGTTCCTATTTTCAAGCAACGTGAACCAATGCAGCGTGTTTGCTTTCCAAAATGATTCCCTGCAATTGCATCTAATTTCCGTTATAAAACAAGGCAGTGAGGACACCGTTCGATGATCGTAAAGTCCAATTTAATGGTTAGATCTAATAACCTCCCAAATCATCGTTTAATTACTACTCAAACGACACCGGTTTACTTTAAAACGACACCGTTTGTCATAAAACAGTGTCCTTTCTAACTCCCGCAATCTTCTGTAATTGGTACTCGACTGGGACAGGTTTTATGCAACCGCCGTACCGTTCGGGGCCACGTGGAATTTTTTCATTGGGTAGCACTTTTTAGGATGTAAACAACGGTGTGGCGGCGACTTGAACAAGAAATGGAAATTAGGAAAACTGGAAAAGAAACGAAATAGTGAAACTAAATTAGGATTACCCGTAACTTATATAAAAAACAAACTACGATTTACCCTATATATTTTATACATCTACGCTATATCCCATTATTAAGATAAAATAGTAAAATTGGTAGAAAAAAGTTTTAACATTACTAACAATTAATTATATAAATACACACATATATTTATATATTTATTTATTATTTATATGAAATAAATATCTCACGGTCCGGTTCGGTTAATTCACGGTTTCGTAATGAAAATCCGTGGACCGAACCGCGAGTCACGGTTTCTAATTTTTCAATCCGTGTCCGGACCATTAATCCACGGACAAAATCCAAAAGGTACGGATCGGTTCGGCCCGGACCGGTTTCATGGTTCACCGGATTTTTTGAGCAGCCCTAGATTATTCTTTCTCGGTATATCACTTTTAATTCAAAAGATAAGTACTTGTTTTAGTTAATGGAATACCCACTTAGTGGAAACTTAATTTTTGACAAAAAAAATTTAGTACTTGGAAAAATAAGTTGTCGTGGAAAATTTTAAGCAGTTGGGAGTCATCATCTAGGGTAGATAGATGTGTGTGAATGATACATGCATCACATGGGATAGAAAAAAGTTGGCTACTTAATTTTCTACAGAATCAGAGGGGGACAAAAGCTGGAAAATCTTTATGAACCTGTCTTTTACTGAAAAATTACTAGGTGGCCTTGGGGCCGACACGGGCCCTATAGTGCAAGGTTGCAATGCGAGAGTGTACTGCATTATCCTAATTGTTAGATTTTGATAATTAATAGTTCAGAATTTTTAAAATATCTTACGTGATACATATTTTTCCTGTAAGATATTTTATTTTGATTTGGACTATTAAGAACACTTTTGGACAACAAAGATGCAACACTTCGCCTATGTAGTGCACCTTTGAACTTCAAGGTTCCGTCACACATTTTTGTGTAACCAGTATTAAATGTATGAGCACTATAAAACTGTGGGGGTAGATAAAAGATTGGTGGGCCAATGGGCTGTAGCTAGAGTCCATTGGCATCTCTTGGTCCTCCTCATGTAGGAGGCGAGGGTTTGAGTTCTATCGTGGGCGTCTGGAATTTAGGATTATGGTTAGCCTCTGAAATTTCTTGTAGACTAACCTACTAATATCTCGCTAACACCCTTGCACTACAAAGGTTCCAAATCCGTCTTGGAGCACTGCTGTGTATTGGCCCAACACCTTAATCCACCACACATTTTTGATTAAGCAGTACTCAATGTATGAAATCTATAAAAATATGGGGACCCGCGGGTGCTGTAGTGCACTCCTCGAATCCGGCCGTTCATCTCGGCAATGGACAACTGGGATTTTCATCCAAACAACGGATGGTTAGGATTTGTAGGAGTTCAGATTAAATTTAAGTCGTCCTTGCTGAGATGGACGGTCGGATCAACCGCGGCGAGTGCACTACAGCCCCTCCTATTCCAAAATATGGGGTAGATAACGATTGGTGCGCCAATGGGCACTGCCCAGTTTGCATCTTCTGATCTTTCCCATGTGAAAGATTAGGGCTTGAGTTCCGTTGTGAGCATTTGTAATTCAAAATTATGGATAGCTTCTGAAATTTCTTGTCAGTCACCTACTAACGTTCTAAGGCAAGGATGTATGTTGGCAGCTTTGGGCTATGTGGACCCAAGTCAACTTAACAGCAGGTGCCCGTTAGAATTCCTTTCGCGTGACAAAAAGTACGCCAGATGCGCATTGTTCATGGCTCCATAATCCAGGTCCAGTCCCCAGACACACCTCTGTTCAACGCTCCTCTATGATTTTGGGCTCTCGTTCATTCGAATTTGAAGGTTTTTTTCGGACGCAAGTTCGAAAATGACTGGCGGAACAGTTTAACTATCCTGCGCACTGCGGCCTGATGTTGACTTGGGGTTGGGGTTATTCTGAGGTCGGCTTAACCTGCGGTCCTGATGCATGCATGGGTGGTAAATACAAGGATCCAGAAAAAAGATCCCGCCCCAACACCACCACCACCACCACCAACCTCCCCCCCCCGCAACCCAAAATGTGCCCGAAAGTGAAGTTAACGATTGGAATTTACCTTAAGAAATTTTTTCTTGTACTCTAACGTTGCTCGTTAGTGTAAATTGTGCAATTAGCCTTCGTTTGAGTATATGTTGACTCCGAGAGACGAGTTGGGTTGTTTGATAATGATAAAGGGTGGGAGAGATTTTTGGAATAACAAGTGGAAATAGATAGAGAAATAGGTTTGAAAAATTTATTGAAAATCGTGCAGGGAGAGTGCGAAAGGTTCTGAAACCCGAGGCGAAAAAAAATATTGGGTGGGCAAAGACTTAAAAAAAAAACTCAGAAGATATGAGAACAAATACTTATCATTTATGCCAATGCAAATTGCAAAGTTACCATAAAAATTATTAAATTATCCGATTACACGAGTATGGATATGTACTATAATGACATATATGCATTATTGTGCATTCATACCTATTTCAAAAGGACAATATAGTAGTGTTTCATCTCTTTATAAAAGGCATAATTAAATTTTATGTTCATTGCTCTTGCATGATGTAAAATTCATTTGTAATAGAATTCCGATGGGCGGGTGTTAGATTTTGAAAGAAAATGTTGAACGTATGAACCTACATAGACCACTCTAAATTTTTGGAAAATAAATTATAAGAGCGGTCGCCCCAAGCTCATCCGCCCTTTATTGACTCCCATTCCATCGTAGGCTGGACATAGAGACCTGTCAACTGCAAAACATCCTCTGAATCTAAGAAATATCTAGAATTTTGAATTCAATTCGGAAAATGGATCTCAGTTTGGTCAAGTTATGAACAGATTATATCAAAGATTATTGGGGTCTACCAAACATCCACAATCCAAATTCAATTCAGATCCAACTGTGGTTGAGGAATCAGATAATCATTGTTAAAACCTCCAACCACCATTTTTCACAACTTTAGAACCAAATAACAAGTCCCCAAGAATCCTAGATAGAAAAGTACTGCAGCAAACATACATCTACTTCTCCATTGTCATAAAGGGATTCATAAAACAGCTCATTAAGTTACAGAAACCAGGTTTATGTAGTCTGACAATATGCCTAACCCAAATTTTTAGTTACACCACCTTCTTGCGGCCTTCCCGGCACTCTGAGCTAATAAAACACACCAGTTCTGCCCAGAGAGAGCTACATCACAAAGTGAAAGTAAGAGTCTTCCGTTCGTCAATCCTAACCTGTTATTCCATTCCTCTACTACCGTTAGCGGCAATTTTGGGCTTACAATTACGCCAAATTGCACGATTCAGCTTTAACACTTAAATTAAAATCTGCCAAACAGTTGTAAATTCCTCAATCAGCGAGCAGCCACAGCATCTGCCCTTGGACTTGCATCCAGAAGCTGATGGAGCTTTGCGCCTGATTTGGAGCTTTTCTCGTACATTTCATTGCCTTCATCACTTCGATCAACAGATCCAGAATTGTTGACTCTAGAAAGCAGGTTCTCAGTACCGCCAGGCACCCTCTTCTCACTTACCTTAGTTGAAATAACTGCATCCGTTCGTCCTCCTTTTGCATTCTTCATTTTGTCCTGAGTTACAAAGTACAAACCCATTCATGAGACCGAGAGACGAGATAAATTCAAACAAGCTGCTGTTGAGTGTTCAATCAAAATCAATCAAGAAAGCAAATGGTGTACCATTAGCGAAGCATTTTCAAGCTTCAGTTTCTCTGAAATCTCAGTTAGTTGACTAATTTCAGACTTGAGCGTCAGATTATCAGCATTGAGTGATTCTACTTTCACTGAAAGTTCTTCAGCCTCAGCCTGGACAAGACAAATGAAAGCAAGAGTTTCATACACCAAGATCCACCATGAAGTCCTGTACTGCGCAAAAAGGATCAGACATAACGTCAAAGTTGTCTGTTTTCATATTTACTACACCTGTCTCCTCAATCTGGACCTTCTTGCAGATTCTCGATTAGATTGTTTCCTCCTCTCCCGTTTCAGCTCTCGCTCACTCTGATCATGGAATATAGAACACCAAAAAAGAAATTAGATTCAAAGAAACAAGTCCGATTCACAGCATGGAATGAGGCCATCTGAGCATCCATGATCGTAGCATGGACAACTTAATTAGCATTACTGATGCACATACATTGATCTTATCTTTTTGAATGAACTCAATAAGCCCAAAGCATAAATATGTGACGCAGAAGAGGGGAAAGTATAAGTATATAAAGAGGAATATGTGAAGAGATTTGTACCTGTAACCAGGCTTCATTTGGTGGCATCACCGCAGGACCAGACTTGTTAACACCAGGAGGAACATCTGGACTATTCTGTGTTTCAGTATTCCCATCTCCACCTGTCGGTATGACAATAGGGCAATTAACAGGAAAACAAGTTAATTGTCGCGCACTGGTTCATTTGCATATGTTCAACATAGTACGACAGAACCTCTTGCACTATAAAAGATCGATCTTAGTGAAGAAATCTTACCGAGTGTTGGTGTTTTCTCATGGCTCCTCTTCCTAACACGACCAGCCTGCAAAAGATGCGGAATCCCTAAGACTTTCAAAACTCTTCCTCATAGTAAATAGAAATACCACTATGTGTAAATTAACAAACTGATGAGAAAGATCTAGCCGATGGAAAGAAAGGCATGAGCAGAGAGACAGATTCTTACCCCTGCTGTATTACCATTACTTGTATCACTTGAAGTTTCTGTCTCTAGACTGTTCACATGAGCAAAACACTTCCAAGTTAACCTTTCTAAGTGAGGCCTATATCTTGGAAGATAAAGAAGGCAGACTTCCAAATCTGTAAAGGCACATATAAAAACCATTTAGTAGAACACCAACCTCTGCGATTGCACATGGTTAGCTCCACCGTCAGCACTGTTGGCATTGCTGTTGCCTATTGACATTGCTAGCCCATCAAACCCTTTCAATTTCTTCACTGTGCCTTGATCTGTATGTCCTGATGACTTGGTAGGTGTTTCCATGAACGGAGTACCAGCCTGCATTGCTAAACAAATGAGATCCAAAATCCATCCCAATGAGCCCACGCAGCTAGAAAACATAGTAGTCCCTACCCTAACTAATGCAGCTCCTTTTTCCTATGAACTGATAAATTGCTTAAATGAAAGATCATTGGGAATCTAAATTCTTTGGCCACTGCATGACTCATAGATAGGGAAAAACAACCACTTACCAATTACAACTTAATTTGCCATTACATTCAATGTTAAAGCATCCAACTCAAAATCCATGGGCAATGAGTGGAGAGGCCGCCCAGGCTCATATACTAGGTTTGGAAGTTGTAACACATGGAGAGGTAACCAACAGATTCATAAAATAGGGACCACAACAAACAGCGAAACCAGGTGCGCTTAAGGAACAAACAACGGGGCAAACAATCAAAAGAATCCTGTCCAAAAGCCTCTAAAAGCCTAGCTTTGATACCATGTCAAAAGGGACCCAAACTCAAAACCAATTGGCAATGAGTGAAAAAACTGCCCAGGCTCATATACAAGTTTTGGAGGTTCTAATTAACCAATGTGAGATGATCTCTAACATTCACAATCCCATTTAATTTATGAACTTAATTCCATTAAAGTGCTCATCATCAGTATACGGCATATAGTTTGGAGAACAAAAAGAGAGGACAGAAAATTCTAAGATGAACTCATTCTATTGTGATTCCCGGACATAATGATAACCAATTGAAAGCAGACTTACGAGAGGAACTCCGGGATGCGCATAAACACCTCCATGTGCATAGATTGCAGCATATGGCGGTCCATAAGGTGGCATCATATGCTGAGAGAACGTTTATACAAATCATTCTTAGTTAACAGAGCGAAATTCTTGCTTCTGCAACTTTATATGGCTCGCAGTAGCTAAAAAGTTCATACAAAATTATAGAAATGCCTATGAATAGGATGATACCTGTGGTGGCCCCCACATATAGGGGTGAGGAGCATGACCAGATGCACCAGCTGAGTTGAAATATGGTGGTACAGGAACTCTGGGGCCATAATATGCCTGTGTATACCACACGCTATCCAGAATCACTACTTCAATTATACATTTTGAAGAAAATGATCACTTTAACTTTGTGTAGGATACTCATGTTTGAGCAATTATATAGTGATAAAGGAAGAGTGTGTGCAGTTGGTGAAAAACCTGCATGGCTGCCCAATCGGGATAGACATGAACGTTGGGCTGATCCTGAAATATAAAGGGAATGACCATTCAGTAGCCTTCAGGTGATGATACTACAAAGTAGTAAAACCATACGCTTAAGACTCATGTGTTGATAAATACAACTGTTGCACTAGATGAAGTTAGGAAGTCCAAACATCCCAACTGAAACAAACAGAATTTATCAGCTTACCTGCGGAGGTGAAGATGGTTTCTCAGGTTTAGAAGGCCTTGTGTCGTCACTTTTTCCCATGATCAACCACCAAAGTGGAACTCCTGACAAATAGAGAGATGCTGCAGAGGAAAAACGTTTTGACAGCCACGTCTTCTAGTTCTCTTACTGAACAATCAGTCAGTTGTGTTAAGGACAGCTATATGAAGAAGCAACTTACAAAATGAGTTGCAATGTTGAATTATAAACAGACTGTGCCACAGAATAATAGTAATGGCTATCTACCACTGTCTCCAAACATTGCAACCCCCCACACAAAAAGTAAAGGTATTGCTAGCAACCTGAAAATTATGGAGTTCCTCATATGGCTGTCACTGCAAACATGGCTAACCAGACAAATGACTTGCCAATCTAATGATAGATGCCGCCTCTAGGGACTAAGAAACTCATGACCATGCAAGCATAGTAAAATTCAATTCTACACACCACTAGCAAAGGTCAAGGTTAATAGCAAAAGACGCTCTCAAAGTATTTACTAATTATAAGTCATGCATAGAATGGTCTCGTGGCTGAGAACCAAAACAAAATACTTGAACTAGCATTCACAGTTACTCCTAGAACTCTAACTGAAGATTAACAAACCCTAATAATGACAAATCGTAACCAGGATAGTGATTGATCTCCTAATATAAGTAGCACCAAGAAAGGCCTTCCCCTAACCATCACAAGCAAAATGAAGTATCACCCAAAAGATATGCTTTCAAAGCCGTAAATATGACCTTCAATTGACCAGAAACCATGCCCAAGCAACACTATAACAGAATATCGCTCAACTGAACTCTAGATGGGTCAATTATTCATCATTAGTCATTCTTACATAGTAAACGAGAAGGACATAAATGCTTCCTTTCCACATCCGTACACAATTATCTGGAAAAAAATTGCCAGATCATGAGGTATTGTCAATCCAACATCCCAAGGAGGGAGTAAATGAAAACTACCCTTGTCGTGCAATCACTACATATTTTACATAAGACAAATGATATAATCTCCATATTACGAATTACCTAAAATCTATTCTCAGTGTTTCTCCATCATAAGCAAATCTGCAGCAAACACTAGAACAAAACCTCCAAAAAGTCCCTGAGCACTCAACAGAAACAAGGACAACGAGTCTTCCTAGTGCGGTAATGCACTAGGGATACGGGGTATAGTGCGCCTCAGTAGGCTTTATAATGAGATCTCATCATTGTGATCTGAACTGATCTAAATCGTTCAATTTGTAAAGTTCTCAAACAGGGGAAAATCAATAGTTTCTATGTGTCTGCAATCGATTCTTTATCCGGAATAGATCCAAATTTTCCTACTCTTCTTCCTTTTTCCATTTCCTTGCTCTTTCTCCAAAATACTAAAACCTGATTAACAATATCTGTGATACAGACCAAATTTACGGCTAACGTGATGTGAAAACTAGGACTTAAGTCAAATCATCAAATAACATGCTTAACATTCACAATCCTCAGCAGAAACAAGACAAATTCGAGAAAACAACCAAATTTTCAGCTCAAAAAATAAAAAATCCAAAAGCAAATCCGCAATTCCAACACCTACTAATAACAAAATCAAAAATTCTAATTCACAATACCTGCAAATCTCAAACCAGCTGCTTCTGGAGATATAAAAGTTGTGATAATTAAAACGAAGAAAACAGTATAACACCAAGAGCTCCGACAATTCTCCGATCCAGAAAAGCAAAAAAAAAACTTTTCTTATGCAGTAGCCTGAGCCCTAGCTTCTCGAATTCTGCATTAACTATCTGCTTTCTCCCACTAGAAATTTTGAGGAGGAGCGAAGAGTTCAGTTCTCACAGAGGTTTTAGAGAGAGAAAGGGAGGGGAGAGAGGAGGTTGATGGAGGAGGAGGAGGAGGGAGGGCGCCAAGGCAATATCCACGTCACGGACACGTGTTCGTATATTGACGCTCGTATTGGTATTGCATACACATCTCAGATCGTATATAATGACAGTGAAGTATTACTCGTCACATCAATTATTACTTGTAGGATTTTTTTTCCTCGTAATAACTGGATATCCTGGTCAGTTTATAGACACCTTGACTAATTTTGAAGTTTTGAAAATAACGATAGGGCATAACTCTCATTAGCCTTAAGGTTTTGGAATGGTTGACTTATGTAAGATTCGAACATGTGATCTCATGTCAAAAACCCATTTTTTCGATCTCTTACGATTATTATCTGTAAGAAATACCACCGCACTTATGTCAGGGTGAAAACTCAAGTCCGATAAGTGTGGTTGGTGCCAGGAATATGCTTAGCCACGGGGAGTCAAATCTAGACATAGTCCTATCTCATTCGAGTTTTCACCACTGAATCAATTCGGATCGGTAAATGTCGGATCGTATATACGGATTGGGTTTATTGCGGTTGTTGAGTTGGCCCGTCCACTTTCACGTTGGCAACATTTAATTTATTCGAATACCATTTCAGCCGTACACGTGTATGTCGACCGATGTGTAGCGGGCTACGGTTCTTCTACGGCACCGAATACGCACACAGTTTTGTGTGTGACGTGGCCTTGGATGTAGTTAAATGGAATGGATAGGTCTTCTGAATCCGCGGTGGGGCTCGTACGAGTAAAGGCCTGTTTGCTATCTCAAGATATTTTTTAGTACTTTTTAATAGGCTTTGATGCGGTCCATTTCATGAATATGCCTCAAATTCGCAACAATTTGAATTAGACGTGAGTTTGTGTTATTAACAAAAACTTTGAAAATATGTAACTAATTTAAAATTGTGTTAAATAGTCATTCCATTAACTATTAAGTTAACTTGTTAAAAAGAAAGGATTACAAAATTTCGCTCCTTACCAAATTTTGCTCTGCTCGCTCGAGATGCAAACATCTTAGCTTATAAAATTGTGATATATGTGAGACAAGAGACTAAACATGATGGGGAAACTTGTTAGGGTGAAAATCTGAGACGCCCTCACCAGCAAATTTGATAAAGCTATTGCAATTCTGAAAAATATACTATTCCATATCGATGTTGACTTATCAAAATATAATTTCTCCATTTAAAAACCTACACATTCTATTTCACTTTCACGACATTTATGAACCGGTGGGGAAAGATTTTTCCACCTCACTTTCCCGACAAATATTTCACCATTCGTCAACTGGATATACCTGTCTTTTTCGTTGTGAATACATGAATAAAAATGTACCAACTTCCTACGTGTAGTAAAGCATTTGAGCGAATTGGGGGATCGTGTCACGATTCGAGTCGAGATGAGATGTGAATCGTCAAATGTATGATTCGACTGCTTGAATCAGGTGCAGCACGCCACATAGACCAATTAATGTTATGGATAGAAATCTTAAATGCAACTCGAAATTTGAATGTGTTCGAAATCTTTCGATGCCTATGGACCCGCACATGCACACATTCAACGATTCTGAACACATTTATATACTTCACTTTCGTCCGAATTTGTATTTTAAAATATGTTCCCACTTTTCTTTTTTCTTTTTTTCGGGAGCAAATTGTAGGTGGAGTGAAGTTGGAAATCAACCTCAAAAAGAAAAACCAATTTCGTTGGCACGTTGGCACCCACTCCTTCCGACGCGATGAGCACTTCACCATTCGACCCCCATCCCCACTTACCCGCGATCTCCTATCCCAGCCGTCCAATCTTAAGATGCTCAATATCCACGCTTTCTGCGTCACATCACCGGCGGACCACGTGTAGGTTCACCTGTCGTAAAATAAAATACTAATGAGCTCTGGGACCCACTTTACACTCTCTGAGATTCAATCTAACGGCTAGAGTGGACTAAATCCTACTGTGAAAAACCAGCCACGCCGCTAGATGATTTTCGGAGTGTCTGTGCCAACGAAGCCCAAAAGGAATCTATCTGTACACGTATTTCCGTGAAAGTGGTCCCCACAAGCTTTTCTGGCTCAGAAAAGCTACGTGCACAGCAAGTGTGCACAGCAGCTGTGCACAGAGCACATTTTTTTCCGCCTCGGGTCACTTCAAAGATGATCGGAGCCGTTCATTTTGTTCAAAATATGTCGTTTAAGGGCTCTGTAAAAAATGAGTTTCGTTTGATATCGTTACAGGTGTTAACAAAACACCCAAAATCACTTCAGAATGGCCTAAATTCTGAAGTAATTTTGGGTGTTTTTTTAATACCTCTAACGATGTCGAACGAAGCTTATTTTTTACAGAGCCCTTAAACGACATATTTTGAACAAAATGAGCGGCTCCGATCATCTTTGCGCGATCCGAGGCGGGAAAAAAAGTGCTCTGTGCACAGCCGCTGTGCACGGCTTGCTGTGCACGTAGCACAGCTCTTTGGCTTATGTCGGTGAGAGGTTGTGGTCCAAGCAGTGACGTGTCACCTGCTAAGGAGTCAAGCGTGGGTGGGTCCCAATAGCGGGGTTTGCGGGGAAGGTTGCGTACCCAGCTCACCAAGAGAGACTTTTCTGAAAGGAAAAGATGGCCCACGTGTTACGTCGAGAATCCACGTGGTTTCCTCGGCGTGCTGTCCTGTTGTTGGCCCACCCCCCTCGTACACTCCCGTCCAATCAAATCCTGAGCAACCTTTGCCACTGAATGCGACCCAATTAATATACCCATTACATGAGTATTAGCTTCCGTTTCCCAACTCAAAATAAGTATTTATTTTTTAAAAATGTGATTTTAAACTCAAAAATAATATATTTATGTAAATAATTTTTTTATCAATATGAATTTTGTTTGATAGATTCCACCAAGATTTTTTATACCGTGCAAAAAAAATTAAAAAATTATTTTTCATTTATATTACTTTTGAATTTGAAAATGTAAATAAACTGTTTATTTTTTAAGAAGGTTTCTGAAACGGAATCTTATTTAACCACAAACATTTATATTATATTCACATTTTTGTTGGGCCCACGTACAGAGATATAATGTGTGGATCCTAATGTGAATATAAATAGATGTTTGTGTAAATATTTATAGTTGTAGAACGATTGTTAATATGCAACCACATACACTACACATACAATTACATAAACTCATTCACATTATATATGGGGCTCATACATATTGCGTAGGGATGGCAATCTCGGCCGACCCGTTCGAACCCTCCCCGTTCTCCGCCCCGAAAATCCCCGAACTTCGGGGATTCGTTTGGGTATGGAGAATTTTTTTTAAAAAATTCGGGGATCGGATAGGAGGCGGGGATAGGTCTATCCCCGCCCCGAACCCTACCCGTCCCCGTTCCCCGTTCGTTACCCGCCCTACTCCGTCCCCAAATCCCCGAAATATATATATTTATATATAAAAATAAATAAATATATACTATATTAAAACATACCCCTTTAGTAGTATGTTTTTTTAAGGTTCTTATAATCTCATTCTTTTCCATTCATTTCCGCCGCACTAGTGCACCACTCAGTCCACTCTTCTTTTCCATTCATTTCTTGACACCTTACTTTATTTTATTTTCTTGGCTTTTCTAATTCTATTTGTGGAGCTTTGTTGGCTCCTAACTTCCTGGCCAACCGACAACCGTTACTAGTCCTGTTTCCTCAACCCTTTTCCCTAGAAAAAAAATACAAAACAATCCAAGTCCTTTCGGCTTTCACATGCTAATATATGCTGCTAGGTGCTGAAATTGTGAATTACAGGTGCCCGAATTCCGAATCCCCGAATCCCCGTTTTGGATCTCCGTTCCCCGTTAGGGTCGGGGATGGAGGAAAAAAATAAATTCCCATTGGGGATCGGGTCGGGGATGGGGATGGGGATGGGGATGGGGTAGGGAATAATGGGTAGAGGGTGGAGGTAGTACCCACCGTCCCCGACCCGTCCCCATTGCCATCCCTAATATTGCGTGTGTGCAGTGTGTGGATTCCATATTTGATGTAAATGAGTTCGTGTGGTTGTAGCATAACTAGTGTGTGACCTCATGGACTTCTGTCTTCTGATTTTCATCTCTCTGGCCCTAGTGTAATGTTTGCAATCGTTCCCCCCTCTGTCATATTGACAAAAGTGGTAACCCCAGGGTTGACCAGTGCTCAAAGGTTCGTACTTGGGGATTAGTTTTCAGATTTCAGATTTGAAACCTCCTAGAATTAGTAAAAGTTTATTAGTCGTAAACTTTAAGAATTTAAAATTAGTCGAGGTGTCCAGACTGATCACCTGGCAATAAAACGAAATGGGAATTTTGACTAAGGTGGTGCCATTCAAGTGTTGTTTTTGCTTGAAGATCGTGGTGCATGCTACTTTTATTTCTGATTCAATAGGCGTGTTTTGGTTAATTAGAAAGTTAATTAGTCCATGTCTCTAATTAAGAACGTTATGGAAAAAGAATGGCCGAATATATGGGCCCATGTAGGTTCTCTTTTAACTGCGGGCCCAAACAAACACACGTAGCCCAATGAAAGTGAGGATTGCTTGCTTGGCCTTCTTTTTGTTCAACTGGACATGCAACCTTCCTTTAGCCCAGCAGGGCCGAGTGTTATAGTGTACGAGCTCCACTCGGCTCGTTTTCTTAACGAGTTTAAAACTTCAGCTTGAGCTCGCTCGTTTGTAAATGAGTCAGAGTCCAGTTCATATACTAAACGAACCTATCTATACAAACGAGTTGAGCTTAATCGAGTCAAGTCGAGTCTCGAGCTGCTCGCAAGCCGCTCAGTTTGTTGGCATCCCTAGGAGCTTGATGTCTCTTTTTTTTTTTTTTTGTTGATAACCGCATGATGTCTCATTGGAAACCATTTACATATATACTTCCATCAATCATAGAAAAGCATACAAAATATTCATGAGTAAGTTCAAATGAACATGTAACATATTAATCTTTCACGTCAAGTCTGAAGTTGTGTGGGTCCACAGCTAATCAAAAATGGTAGTAGTACTAGTAGTAGTAAAAATCACAACCAATTAAGCTGAACCACATTAATCATGAAGGAGTTGATGGATCGACTTCGAAAAAGTATACAGTATTACATAGACTAGTTTGATTCATGTAGCCGCAGCTAGCATAGTGATTTTTAAGAATTTATACACAAGGTTGCTTTTGTAACCGTGACCTCGTTCTTAACAAACGCTAAGTGGTCATTTTGCCTTCAAGCTAGTCCTCATCATATCTTTCTGTCCTTCCTTGGTCCATATCTTTCATTATGTCAATAAATTAAAGCTCTCTTATAAACACTCTTCATGGCAATTAACATCTCCCACAAGCATCTTGATATTTCGTCCAAACTAGCTCATACAAATGAAGCCGATGAAGAACGAACTCCCCAGGCCACAGCATTTCAAGTACTTGGTCTCCGACTCTACATGAGTGATCCAATGTGCCCTCCTTCAGGCAGTAGCTTGTGTAACTTGTGTTCTACCTCAGGCTGCACAAACAAATCATAAATTGCCAATCTATGCAGCTATGCTAGCTAAGCACTAAGACAAACATGCCTTTTTACAGTTCTATTTTAGATAACTGAAGAGCATGCGCTACTTACCGGGGAAAAAATAACAAAAAAGCATGTGTCGAAAGTAATTAACAAACCATACTCCCTTTGTCCCAAGTTTTTTGTCCACTTCTGAAAAGAGCAACGTTTAAAGGTGACAACAACTATTACACCTAAAATGCTCATTCAAATCCAACACTGTCATTCGTTGAACTGTTGCATCAATCCACAAAAAAGGGGGCAAAAATGGAGTTTTACAAATTTGGCCCATTGACTATTGGACAAAAAATGTTGAAGTGGACAAAGGACGGAGGGAGCATAAAAATGGCAGGGACAAGAACCTTTTGGTGCTAACCTCGTGGGGAATAGAAAAAAGAATTAGAGAAGAAAAACTGGGGAGGGAAATAGAATCGCGTTTTCTTCTAAATTTCTTAATTTCTTCAACTGTCACACGAAAGCAATTCTAACCCAGAACTTCAAAAAATTCTACAGTTTTGTTACTGGAATCAAAACATACCATTTGCTCACCACACATCAATCAACCTATGAAAGGGAAAATCTCAGACCACGAGACTCGAAAATATGAAGGTAGATCTATTAAAAACTATGTCATACTTAAATTTTTTGTTTTATTTGTTGTTAACTTCTCCTCTGTCAGCCACTCCCCACGTGAGTCACGTGACTAAATAGACATAACAATTAAATACAGGTGTGTCCTCAGTTCCAAATAACATGTATGGAAAAAACACTACGATATACCTCAGCGCCATGCAGATCAATATAGCCATCACTTCCCCCTTCATGTTTATGGTCAGAAATTTCACCAAAAAACTCCACCAACAAGCATACTAAAGTCAAATAGTTTTGGATTGAAAGCCTGCATGCAGTATAGTATAACGTTCAAGATTCTACAAGCATTCGTAAAAGTTGCAACAAGAACAAGCGGTTGATAAATCAAGAGTAATGTGGGATACCTGGTCAACCAGTAAATGCTCCGGAGTGATGTTGTGAACCCAAAGTCCTTTATCATGCAAAAAAAAATCAAGGAGGCGTGCAAACCCAAGAGCTACCTTGATTCGATGAATCCACTTAAAATCATCTAGAAACATAAAACGGCTAATTACAATGCATCATAACAACTACTCCCTCCGTCCCTAAATAAGTGTCCGACGCGCAAACCTAAGCCTTCAAAAAGATGCATTTGTTTCGTTAAAAAAATTAAATTTTTTTCATAAATCATTAGATAGCAATGAGTTCTATTAGATTGTAAAAAAAAATTAAAGTTTTTAATGAAAAATATGCATATTTTGTAAGGCCTAGTTTTGCGCGCAAAACACTTATTTAAAGACGGAGGGAGTACTAGAAGAATTCCTTTTATTTTTTTAGCTTCTCCCCCCTATGTCTCTATGCTCTTTTCCAATTACATTCTACTTGTGCAATTCTCTATCGTGACCCAAAAAAATTCTTACACCACCGGCCCAACACACGCAAATTTTCAACTAACAACTCCATTCCTTCTTCTTTTCTTTTTTTGTAAATAGGGGAAAAACCTATTACTTATGCATGAATACAAGATAGTTAGATCACCTTGAAGAACTATGTTGAACAGAGAGTTAATTGGTTGTAAGTCATATACAACACCAAGTTGTCCATTTTCATTGCAGCACCCAATCAACTTTACCATGTTTGGATGCTCTTTCACATCTGGATCTGTCAGTAGCTTGATTTCTTTCTGTGACATATATGAATCGTACTTTAGACAATAAAAACTTGTCAAAAGAAAAGCCAACTAAAATCGAATGAAGAAGTCCACAGGGATACATACTTCCCGTCTAGATACTCGACGATGTGGAACAGTTGACCAACAACCAACATCTACCCATATTTTCACAGTAACCACTTGAGTCTCCAAACCTTGCTGAATCTTTCCCCGGAACACCTTTCCATATTGGGTATTCATAGGTGTACTTGACCATATCACTAGCTAATTCCATTCCTTCAATTCAAAGATATCCCATTAAGGTTAAGGTAAGAAAAAAGAACATTCACAAGCACAAAACTATAATGCTTTGTTTGGTTCATGTTTTGAAATTTTTTTTGAAAAATTGTGGGGGTAATAAGTGAAGAGAGATAGAGAGAGAAATGTTAAAAGTAGGGGGAAACTAGGGAGAATCTAGGGGGAATTTTTTGAAAAATTCTTTTTGAATTTGGAAGAGAACAAGGCATAAATGTATAGAATAGAAACAAGATATTGCAGATATAACATGACTGCATTATTTTGGTAGCAACATTTTGTATGCATTCCCCCTATAGTCACCCCTCATACTTCAAATTTTGAAAAATGTGCTATAGAGAAACAGTTACAAATGACTGTTTTGCTGATATACGACCTGACACCGACCAAAAGTTAACTTGGGTGCCCCGACCCTTGCAAAGTTACAAAAAAAAATTGTTTCCTCCTGACTCCTGTTCTCGTAGAAAAATTCGCTGTATTTGAAGAGCTATAAATATATGGGCCCATGTAGGTGCTCTTTAACTGCGGGCCCGAACAAACACATATAGCCCAGTGGGAGTGAGGATTGCTTGCTGGGGCTTCTTTTTGTTCAACTGGAACCTTCCTTTAGCCCAATAGGGCCTTTACCAAACCAGCCGAACCGAGCTTTATAGTGTTCGAGCTCTGCTCGTTTACTTAATGAGCCTAAAACTTGAGCTTGATCTTGGCATGTCTACAAACGAACATAACCCATATACAAAACTATCGTATACGAAGCTGCTGAACTACAATATTTGTGAAACAACTAAAACTTGAACCTTGATGACGTCGGAAAGCTCCTCTTCTTTTTATTCCCCCTTTTGTGTGTGTGGACAAATTATGTGTGGAGAGTCATCACCGACTCTCTGAAGGGCTCCAGATATTTTTGAAATGTTTCGGGCCTCTTTATAATATTCCATTCTCTTCTGTAACCTTATAGACTTCTCCAGAGTGGTCTAGGACATGCTAGAACTTTCTAAATTCTTTCGAAATTTTAGGGAGGGATTATGATGGAGTCTTTCAAATTTCTCCAAAACTTCTAAAACTCGTGTTCTAAATTGTTCTTGTCTAGAAGAGCCTTTAGCTTCCTATAAATAGGGCATAAGAGTTCATTTGCAAGTGTTTGAAAGTGCGTGGTGATAGCGCAAAGCCTGAGTGTGTGAGAGATTCTCAAGTGAGAATGATGTAATATATAGGTAAGGCTCTCAAGCATGAGTGAGAGTTATCTTGCCTTGTGTAATTTCATATTGGATACGACTCTCTACCGTCCTACACCAGGTTTAGGGCTACGCTAGCCTCGGCCCATTTCTTCTTCTTTTTTTTTTTCACGTCTTGACACTCCAAAAATTACTGTCGGCAAGGGATTGATTTTGGCACTCCAATTTATCACCGACAATAATTTTTGGAGTGCCAAAATCAATATCTCTCCACAATTACCAAAAGTATTATTGTGTCAATTCAAATAGAAACACAAGTAGAAATTTCATTTAGTACACATGCTAGGTTTCATTGATAAAGTCATCAGTTCATGGTTCTATTAGACAACATACCAATGAATGCTGTATCTGCATACTCCGGAGTTCCCTGCTAAAGTGTAATCCTTACTTGGACAGCAAGTCCAAAGTCGCATATTATGGGATTTTGATCCTGCAACAAATCGGCATCAACTTAGCCCCATTTAAAAATTAAGCACCTAAATTTTCAAGTTTAAAAATATTGTGCTTACATTATCCAACCGAATGTTAGCTGGTTTCAGATCGGTGTGCACTACTGCCAGTGAAGATGTGTGAATGTACTCCGATCCAAAAGCAATCCCCTCAAAATATATATGCAGCGAAGGCACCCAGTCCAAGTCTATATAATTTTAGTGTGACGTATACCAACGTACCCATTTAACATGTTTGCGGGCCAACACATTAAGTATGCCTTTGAAGACAATTCAAAACTCAAAGATTTGATAGATAAAAGGTTATCAAAGACTGGGTTGCAAAAATCACAAGTACATGATATAGTCAAGTTAGCATGCAACTGTACTTCAACCTTCCCAAGAGATTGCCCAACCATTGTAGCTATCATTACTACACTAGATCTAGATCTTGTTGGTACAATGGTTGCACCAACAAAGAAGACCATGAAAGCCAGGGTAAAGGGCCTCTTCAAGTAGTAGAGTTCACATTTGGTTGTAACGAAGTTCATTTCTAATTTTGACGGAGCTGAGCTTCAATGCTTTAAAACTCGGCTTGGCTAACCTTGATTCTCTGACAAATTTGGGATTTAATTTGCTGCGAGACTCATACAGCAAAACAGTCATTTGTCCTAGTATTATCTATTTTCTACTCACTATACATGCAGCATGCTTAGATAACGAAGTTTATTTCTAATTTTGAACGAGCTGAGCTTCAATGCTTTAAAACTCTGCTTGGCTAACCTTGATACTCTGACAAATTTGGGGTTTAATTTGCTGCGAGACTCATACAGCAAAACAGTCATTTGTCCTAATATTATCTATTTTCCACTCACTATACATGCAGCATGCTTAGATAACGAAGTTCATTTTTAATTTTGAACGAGCTGAGCTTCAATGCTTTAAAACTCGGCTTGGCTAACCTTGATACTCTGACAAATTTGAGGTGTAATTTGCCGCGAGACTCAAACAGTAAAACGGTTGTTTGTCCTAGTATTATCTATTTTCCACACAACATACATGCAACATGCTTAGATATAGCAACTCATGTAATGTTAGAATATCATACCCTAATGATTTCATAAGCTCAAGGAAAAAAATTAAAAAAGAATGGTCTCAAAATAATTGCCTCTCAACTCTGTCTCCATGCATGGCAGGAGCAAGTATGAAGAGTTGCATAGCAGGAGCAGGTATGAAGAGTTACTTTAGTATATGGAGAGAGAGAGAGAGAGAGAGAGAGAGAGAGAGATCTACCTAACAATGTGAATATATGTCTCCTCTTTTAATTTTTTTTCATTCTTTTTTGCACACATACCGAATGGCGAATGCAAAAGTGAACACACACGTGAAGTAGCGCAAAAATGGGCCCACTGTAACCTATGTCTGGGTATATTATTTATATTTACATAACAAGAACGTTCAATTTAAAAATGGGCCCCAGCGGTTTTAACAAAAATTGCCTAATCAAACAGCAGTTTAATACCACTGAGGTGGTAGCCCAGTTGGCAAGAGCATTACTTCTCCCCAGCACAGACGAGGGTTCGAGGCCCCGGAGACACTTTGGTGTAAATTTCCGGTGGTGCCTCATGGCTTAATTTCGAAACCCGTATGTGAACCAGGGAGGGGGCTTCTATGCCAACTGTGCACTAAAGTGGTGCCGTGGTGACGGCCCGTCTTCCCGGACGGTAGCTATGGCTTGAACCGGACATTCTACGGCGGGTTTGGAGCCCCTATGGTTACGCCCTAGGGGGGTTGCTACGCTGGTCGCCCCCTCCAGCCCTTTTTTATGATCAAAAAAAAAAAAAAAAACAGCAGTTTAATATCTTCAGAATTTTTGTACTAATGCATCATATTGATACTTTGGTTCTATTGTCTGTACTACATTGAACAATAGCTACAAAAATATGAATTGAGCTGTTCGCCAACTGTTCGAGACTCGGTTAGGTAAGGACTCCTTCAAACTCGATTCGTCTGTTAAATGAACTAAACCTAAACTTCAATTTTAGGCTCGTTTAATAAATGAGCAGAACCTGAGACTAATAGTATTCGGCTCAAGTTCAGCTCGGTTGGGCTTACAAATCTGAGGTCAAAATGTAATTCATAATAAGTCGACTCACTTGATTTTTAAATATGCTAAGTCAGCAGTAGTTGTGACTGATTGTGATAAATTTTGTGTATGTAATATTACTGTGGTGCCGCCACCTCTACAACCTTATAAAGGTTGTGACAACTGAAATTTATTCCTTTTGATTCCTCCTGAGTCCTGATCATATGATTCATATCATATCCAATTATGACCCAAAGATATAGTGAAAAGTGAAAACATGTGTAGCAGTAGGACATTATAGATAGTCTATGACGCCAATCAAGGAATAGCAAAACATTAAGAGTATGTTTGGTTGGATGGAATCAAGGTTGGAATGGAATAGTCATTTTAATGACTTACCTATTCTAATGTTTGGTTCACCATTAAATAATGGAAATGATGATTCCTAATGAAATCACTATTCACCTTAGTAAAGGAATTGTCATTCCATCCAAAAAACTAAGGAATTGTTATTCCATTTCTTTGTCACACCAAAATTACTAGTGTCATTCCAACATTCACTATTGCCACACCAAAAATTACTATTGCCACTCCAAAAATTGCTATTGCCACACTATTCCATTGGAGATGAGAATGACTATTCCTAAGCACAACCAAACATGAGAATGGGAATGATTATTCCATCCTCAATTCCTCCAATTCTATTTCATTCTTAATTCTATTCCTATTCACATTCCATTCCATCCAACCAAACGCACCCTAAAATCCTTTTGACAACCATGAATCAACTGGGCGTGCATGAGTTCATATTCTCTTGATCAATTTTTCCAAATTTTGTTAGATGTAAAATGTGAACAATGTAATGGTAAGAACTTAAAATTTTGTTTGAGCAAAAACTTTATTTTCTACGAATCACTCGAGTGACAAACTTAGATATATGCATAAACTTGGCTCAAGATTGAAAGGTACCTTATTACTTAAGAGTGAAAGTAAGCAGGAGTTAAAAGTACACTGTGGCTTTGTTCGTTTTAGAGTTTGGAGTATTTTAGTTTTGGTAGTGGGTGAAGAGAGAAATAGAATAATGATTGGAGAGATAGGTAATGAGTAGAGAGAGATAGAGAGAAAAATAAAAGTAATAATTAAATAAATAGGGTAATGATTAGAGAAAGATATAGGGTAATGATTAGAAAACTAAGTTAAAACTAAGTTAAGTATCAAAACGAACATAGCCACAATTTTTTTGTTTTTATCAGCAAGTTAAAAGTACGTATACAATTCAACACTTTCTTTCATCTAGAATATTTTGGGGTCCCGCTAATGTTTAATGGGATTAATCTGGATTAATCGAGATGTCCATAAGTTGATCCGAAAAGCGAAAATCCTGAATTATTAAAAACATATAATATGCAGTAATTAGAGTATTCAAAATATTTAAGTTTTTTTCAGTCCTAGGCCACAAGGAGAAGATAGCATAGTCATGCCGTATTTTCCAAAGTCTAAGAAATTCATTTCTTTTTCAGCCAGTACAATAACACCCACCGATAGACTCGACCCATACAGAATTGTTAAAATAATTCAATTTGTCGGACCGCTTTTCATCATGTCTCCTAAAACTAATTGGTTTTAGAAAGGGGTTCAATTAAGTTTTTTATATCATTCGACATCGTACCTACAAATATGTTTTTAGAGCGGCTGCAGGGGAGTGACATTGTGTAACCAAATCCATGAGGGCACTCCGGGCCCAACAATCTCTCCCTCACGATGACGCTCCCGCGACTCGAACCCATGACTTTCTGACTATGATAACACTTGTCAGACCGTTTTTCCACCATCTCTCCTAAAACCAATTGGTGGTAGGAAAGGTTTTAATGAAGTCTTTTATGATATTCGACTTCGCACCCGCAAGTCTGTTTTCAGAGCGGTCGCAGGGAGTGGCATTGTGTAACCAAATCCATGGGGGCACTCCACGCCCAACAATCCCTCCCTCACGATGACGCTCCCGTGACTCGAACCCATGACAGGCTCTGATACCACTTGTCGTACCGCTTTTCTACCATCTCTCTTAAAACCAATTGGTGGTAGGAAAGGTTTCAATTAAGTCTTTTACGGGATTCGACATTGCACCCACAAGTCTGTTTTCAAGCGGTCGCAGGGAGTGACATTGTGTAACCAAATCCATTGGGGCACTCCGGACCCAACACAATTTAACGCCAACTCTGCAAATGTTCATCCCTCCCTTGACAATTAGAACTTTAGGTCAGCTCATTATTGAAATTTCTACAAACTGAATGGTTCAAATCACAATAACGAAATTCTGGTTCAAATCACAATGATAAAACTCCTATTGGATACACCGAGACGCTCTACATTTTGTTGTGTATTGGCGCTTTACGGAGTCCCTTGTATATTTCCATATATATTTCTTCCCATGATGGTGGGATGTGATGGAGGAATTAGGTCATGCAGTGAGTTGGAAAGGCAGTATTATAAATAAAGCATATATGAGAGGTGATTTTGGCACTCCACCTTTAGCCAATGGCACTTCACTTTTATTTTTTTTCTCACATGATTACAAAGTAGAGTGCTAGTAGCTAAAATTGGAGTGCCAAAATCAATTTTCATAAAGTATATATATGTGTAGTATTAGATTAAGCAGTTGGCTGATTAAAACCCTGTAGATAATTTCCTAATGATAGGGACTTACCAATTCCCACGTATATAAAACATAGTATTTGTAGGTGTCGTATGCGCCTGGCTCTGATACCACTTGTCGTACCGTTTTTCTACCATCCCTCTTAAAATCAATAGGTGGTAGGAAAGGTTTCAATTAACATACAAAGTAGAGTGCTAGTGGCTAAAATTGAAGTGCCAAAATCAATTTCTATAAGGTATATATGTGTAGTATTTAGATTAAGCAGTTGGCTGATTAAAACCCTTTAGATAATTTCCTAATGATAGGGACTTACCAATTCCCACGTATATAAAACATAGGTATTTGTAGGTGTCGTATGCGCCTGCTTTTCTTAGAGAAAGCATGCCTTAACAAGTGATTAATTGGTCTCATCAAAATAGAAATATATATTAAGAAACAAATAAATGAATTGGCTATGCATGGCAGCTAGCTCTTGTTGAATTTAACTATTCAACTTCGATAAGGTGATCCTCTTTTTACTGGTAAATAAGTTGGTATCGTTTTTTCATTTTTCGCTTAATTTCATTTACAATGCAAAAGTTCTATTGAGATGAGTAAACGTTCAAAAAAAACAATCCGTTTTTTTCATGAAATAGTTTTTATTATAATTTTGCAACCTTAAATACTGAAAACGACCAAAAGAAAACGAGACAGTTCGAAAAAGACTAAAATCTTGCGATTGATCTAGTCTTCTAGATCCTATATTTGGAGGATTTTACAAGCATAACAACATCTAAATATGTCGTCCGTTAATTTATAGCCGTACTATCCAGACGCACAAACCATGCATATGTTTTCTCAAAGAGATTCAACCATTGGGAGATATTATGGAATCAAAAGAATCTTCAAATTTGATGAAATGTGCTAATCAAAGGGTCATGTTTATTCCTCAACAAGTAAAGAATTCACAAGTTCCAAACAATTTTCATCTGATCAATCAAAACTTCACAATACCAAAAACACATTCAAAAACTTCACAGTAAATAAATAAATACTATGTACTTCTACAAAGAAGAAGAAAGGTGTATATATATATTCACTTCAAAAGAATATGAGGATAAAAAAGTAGGGTCTAAGGAACATATTCATTCTCAATGGTTGGTTGAGTTCGAATCCCTGTTGCTGAAGGCATTTTACTCCTCCCAATCCATGTCGTTTCCAAAGCCTCATTTCTTTCAGACTGCCTCTCCATCTTCCCAATTCTACTCCTCTTCACAAACTTATACGTAAAAAAACCCAACAATGCCGCCATAATCATCCCCAAAATCCCCAATCCAAATCCCAACGCCCACAACTTCCAAATCCCATCTTTCTTCCTCTTAAAGGGCGAAGGCGGCGGCAACAGCGGCGGTATTCGTGCTAGCGATGGCGGCGCCACAATCGTAAAATGCCCGTCGTTCCTAGCAGCACACGCGTTCGGCAAGGTCATTTCGGTCAATTCAAATGATCCATTCGCGTCGAATCTAGCACATTGCAATGTGACATTCTTATCCTCCGGAAAAGAAATCCACGGAAATTGGACCAAAATGGGGTCCCTGTTGACACCGACATCAAGCCTGATTGGGCTTGAATGTGAAGCATTGTACAGCACGAGGCCAACAACAGGGGCGATGAATGTATAGTTTGGCACCTTGTAATAAACATTTGACCAATTGCCTAAATTTTGGTACACCAAATAAAATCTCATGACAAAAGGCACCGGCAAATTGCCGGGCGGAATGCGAAAATAGCTCAAATTGGCTCCGTTCAGCCAAAACTTCCTAGTCCTAAGTCGAACAAACGAAAGTTCCATTCCGGAAAAATTAGCCGGCAGAGAAACGTTGTAAAGAATACCTGTACGAGGCCTCGACACATAATCGAACGCGTAGCAGCGGAAGATATCATCTAAAGAATCAGGATCAAAGCTGCTGTTGTTCGTCGGTTGAGCGAAAAATCTTGATATACATGATAGAAAGAACGTCACCCAGATGATGTGCCGACATTTCTTCGACCCCATTAACATAAACCCAATGGCCTGTTTTGCGTTCTCATTTGGAACCCATGAGGAGGAGTCTCCTCTGTTTTGGCTTTTTGATTCTGTTGTAATCAAGCCTTGGACTAAACTAACGTCGGGAAACCAGAAATACAGGGAAATCACAGCTGGGAATGATTCGATTGGGGAATTGACTGGGTTGTCGTCACTTTAAATGGAGAAAAGAAAGAAGAAAAGATTGGCGTAGGACAGGGGGCTGTGTATGGTGGGGTTGTATTCTAAGCAGAGAGGTTGCGAATTATCAGACTGGCAATATAAAAGAAAGACTTTCTTTTGGGTTGGATTTGTGTTCTCTAACGTTGTTTAATTGTTTCTTTTTCTATTTGGTGAGAGAGAGAGAGAGAGAGAGAGAGAGAGAGAGAGAGAGAGAGAGAGTGAGTTTGGCCATGAAAGACGGTGCCAACGAGGCTTGGGGTAGGATAAACCCGCCGGAGACGGCGGAAGTACTTATTTAGGCAAAGTTGAATGTCGTACTTTATTATGCCAATAATATACCGTGCTTAATAAATTCCCCTTGCAAAACTCGTTCAATTCGCTAGTCGGCAGCCGTTCATTCTCTGTGTCACGCTGACTCACGCATACGATAATATCCTAAAGAAATTAACCTTTGATAGGACATTGAAAGATATGCAAACATATCCGACGAATGAATAATTTTGCACTACTTAAACAACGTAATGCAACTCGTTGAAGTATATTTTAAGGTTGAATCACGCCGACCTTTTTCACACATTTTAGTCACGGTTAGGCGTATGCAATCAGCGGCACAGATCCAAATCGAGATAAACAAATTCAAATTTGGAGGACTTTGAGGACAAAGGTGTGGAGATGATAAGAAAATAAAAGTTCAATTTTTTTGTCCAGACTCGAAAATAATGACTCCGAATGGACCTGGGTAGTCTCTAAATATTTTTCTTCTCAGTGTGTGAAAGTAACAGCCATTTGTTGATCTGGTGTGGAAGTAAAGCATTTTTATTATGTGGCCAGTCGGCAGTCGCTGCTTTCCATGGCCACATTGCTTAGTTATTAAACAACAAAGAGTCTCGTAATACTCGGTCATGTAGTCAACGGTTGGTGCCTAATCAGAACTGCCTAATGGAGATGATAAGTAGAATTACTCTTTTATCCTTTTGTGTTAAAAAAAAAAAAAAGTGGTTTGGCCCAAGCGTAGAATGGGCCGGACTACTCCGGTTTTTTTTTTTTCACAAGCAAGGGTTGTAGATTAGGCTACAAACGAACTGAGTTGTTCGTGAGAAGTTGCTCTCGGCCTGGCTCGTTATTCGTTAAGGCTCGGTTCAGCTTGACTTCTTTAGTAATTGAGCAGAACTCGAGTTTTAGACTCGTTTAGTAAACTAGTTGAACTCTACAGCCTAAACTCTAAAAACTTTGCTTGGCTAGAAAAAGGTTCGGCTCATCTATAAATGCACAAGCTGAACTCGAACACTGCAAAGTTTGGCTCGACTCGTACACTACAAACCACGTATAGCTATGCAGCCCATCACCTGCACTACTACACCACCGTCGCCATTGGTCACCACCACCCACCATGGTAGCACCACCATCATAGACGCCTCCAAATAGAAGTTGGAGAATGGAGGGTACCAAATTTAAGGGGAGGGCTCCCAAAAGATGGAGAAAAATACGAGAAAGTGCAGGCCTTCGAAAATACAAGATTAGGGAAGGTTTAGCTTCCAATTGCGTACAAAAAACAAAACATTTACTTCTGCAAATCTTTATGTCATCGTCCCCAACAATGATAGTATGCATTACTTGGAATCTGATTCCACTGATTTGATATGTTACACTTTTTAATACTCCTATTGAAAAACTTTTACTTGGATTTTTTTAAATTCAATTTGATTAAAATTTCGAAACATTACTTTGAGATTAGTACTGAATAAACGAGGTGAGTGGTGATTTACTATTCAAGTTTGATTCGAAAAGTTAAAAAAATATGTTAAAAGGTTGGTTAGGTATCAAGCGGCCAATCATAAATCAATTTCGAGTAATTTGAATTTTTTAAATATTAAAAATCGACCGAACGAGTAATCACTTGTTCAAAACTTCAAACTTTGTTATAAAAACCAAAATGAATATTTAAACTTGATTTCCTATTATTTTATTTCACCACAATAATTGTGTTATCATTTGAGGAATTAGGTACAATAAGATAATTCTAAGGAGTTTGGTCATATGGACATGAGAGAGCAATAAATGTTTGTTTTTTATGAAGTTGCATTTTCGAATCTGACAGAGGTTAAACGTTTAAAATCTTGGAGACACAAGAAAATTTACCCTATCGTTATATTCAGAGCATCAGAATTAGTCGATACATTTGACCAGAACATCCGGTTATCAAAAGAAATCCAACAAGACGTGGATTATTTTATCAATTTGAACTAAAAACTTCCTCTTTTAAAAACTCCCTCCACAAGCACTTGATTACACGAACGGCAGTCCTTGAACCAAACTTTGATTTGTTTATATCGGCCATCATGCGCATGTGTGTGAGTGTGAGGGAGGAGAGAGAGCGTCCAAAGGGTTAGTCGGTTTGGTTGGTAGGTTTACACCTTCCAAAGGGTAGATTTTTTTAAATCAGACTGCAAGAAAGTAATTGTTCGTAAATTTAATAGTGCCGTCGTGAATTTAATAGTGTCAGTGTTAGGAAGACAACTAAACAAAATGCGCGTAACTTAGCCCAAACTACCACAGTCTAACAACAAAATGGGGGAAATGAGGCTGCTCATTGGATTGCGTCCTCTAAAGCCTCTAGCTTAGGTCTACATTGGGTGGTTTCGCCCCCCGCTGTTTTGTTTTCCATTTTGTGTAATGACGCTCTTGTTTATCAATGAAATTCTGTGAAAATAAAACAACAACAAAATGGGGGAGAAGAGAAAGACTGCATGACCCTTCAAACGTGGATTTTCAAGATAGGGAATGGGCCAATCAGGAGGCTCAATTCATCCACGTGTCACTTGGCCGAATCGGTGTCCCAAAATATTGTGGATAGAAAGAACTCAAAGAGTGGTTGCGTTGGAACCAAAGAAAAATCTCGACAGTTGAAACACAGAGAGCAAAAAGCAGAAAAGAGAATTGCTCGAAATAGATACAGATAGAGAAAGAGAGGTGGTGATACAAGCAGGGAAAGGGGGTGCAAGAGCCAAAAGGGATTTTTTCACAATCGGTTTTTGGGTCCCCAATTTCACATGGCAACGACAGCATCCACATCCATGGCGGCCACCGCCGTCTTCATGCCCTGTCGGTTACCCACCTCCGCCGTCACTCCCCGCTGCTCCGTCTTACCCAACCTTCCGCCACCACGCGTTTCCACCACCCCATCGTTTTCCGCTTCCTTGAAACAAATCTCGGGTATGCTACCTCTCTCTGAGGCATTTCTTCGAGCACGTGGTTGAAGTTACTTTAAACTCGCCTTATCGCCGTGCTCTGAGTTTCAGTTGTGTAATTGAAACTTTCTTTGACATGGGTACTGTGTATTGGTTTGGCATTATCAAACGGGTAATCTGTATGGAAACAAACCTTACAAGGCGTACATTGAGTTCATGAGAATAAATCAATTGATTTGACTGGTATTAGTAAAGGTCCTATCTTGCAATCTTATAGTGTAGAGTATTCACCCTCATAGATACCTTGTGTCTGTTGAATAGCTTGGTATACATTTTTGGGCCCATTTCCTAACAGCTTGCCGTGTTCTCTTTGCTTTTTGAAATTTTTTTTGAAAAATAGTGGGGGTAATAAGGAGAGAGATAGAGAGAGAAATGTTGAAAGTAAGGAGAATCTAGGGGGAATTTTTTGAAAAATTCTTTTTGAAAACCAAAGAGAACAGCTTTTGGGACTCGTGGTAACTTAACAGTGTCCAATGCTAGTTTTTTAGTTTTTATTCACATTATCATCATTTAAAGTAGTGGTAAAAATACTTGCACTTGTCGGTGACCATAACCGTTACTCAGTAACTAGGTAATGATATTGCTAGCTGGTTTGGGATGTTTGATTGTTTTCATAGTCATATGGTGACATTAAGTTTAGTGCAGATCTCTTCCTGGAGGTCTTTTATTAGTTGGTGTTGGGTGTCTGAATAGATGTCATGTGACACATCTGGAATGTGCTCTTGTTGTGCCTTCTTTTGGAGCTTGGACGGAGCAGAATAGGCTTCTTGAGATTGAGAAATCCTAAACCTTTCCATTCTCACAACGGCCCCTTCTTTTTGTCCTCTTTGCTGCCTTCTCTCGGGCATTCCTTGAAAGAAAATTGGTCTTTGTGAGCATGATCCTTGGACTTCTTCATGCTGTTCTGTACTTCTGTTGATCGTGTCTTCTATTGATCATAAATGAAGGAGTGAAAGAACATACCAATTGATTTCTTTCAGTTTAGTACTTTGTATACAAAATCTCAACTGTGGAATGTTTTGATATCTAGTACGTTTTCATTTTTCTTGGATGCGCTTAAGGACCTGAGAAACCACTTGTAAGGGTTGGATTAGATAAAAATTAAATGGCCTGTTTCTCAAACTAGGGGATTGGCTGAAGTATCTTATGTCTGTTTCAAAGTTTGTACATATTTGACTGCTAAAAGGGCTGCAAAGCTTCTCCAAAGCATTGGGCTATGGACTCATACTATTCATTCATTCATTCTCCGCTCGATAGGCTTAATTTACAGATTACGATGCAAACTGGTCGAACGACAAATATTACTTTTAGTTTCCCAAGTGCTTAGTAGTGTCCTATATTCCAGCAACCGACTTAGGGGAATGGGGATTTGGATTTGAGTCTGGTGGATGGATAGCACACTGCTCATAAATTGAATGTGGATTTATAGACTTCATTGTTTTATTCTCAGGAATAATAATGTTTATCTGGAAATTTTTTTTTTTTTTTTGTCTAAACTTAAAACAGAACCCCGGAGGATTTCTCTATTTCAAGTCAAAGCCTCTTCATCAGAAGAGTCGTCCCCTCCTGTTGATGCCGGAGAGATATTCAGTGATCTAAAGGAAAAGGTAAGGAAACATTAGGCCTATGCCCCGGAGGTTTGGAAGTTCTCCTATGAGTACCTTTCCCATTGACCTGTTTTTCAATTTCTCCTTCCATTGCTTATTGTGAGAAGTTTTTCCAGTCTGACTTTTTAGCAAGTTAGCATTTTAAATGATGTATTGTTGTTTTCCTAATTATTTTGCTGCGATGTTCTATAGTGGGATGCATTAGAGAACAAATCTACAGTAATTCTCTACGGGGGTGGGGCTATAGTTGCAGTTTGGCTATCCTCAATTGTTGTTGGAGCCGTCAACTCAGTCCCTTTGGTAGGTGATATGATTTACAGATACTGCATGTTTCTACTGGAAGACTGGAAGTCATGGATGTTGCTCTACCGTTTGTAATCTCTTGGCACGATTACTCACGGGAGATCATTAATCAGTTTCTTTTGAGGTCTTTTGTTCAACTGCTGATTATTTTTTCCACTGAAATTTGTATCAGCTTCCAAAGATCTTGGAGTTGGTAGGACTTGGATATACCGGATGGTTTGTTTATCGATATCTTCTGTTCAAGGTAAAATTTCAAACAGTTTTCTATCCTTATTTGAAGCTGCTCATACTTCCTTCTGAATATAGATTGCCGTGTCATAGAATCCTTTTTGGTACAGTTCATAATCAAAAAATTATATTTTTGCAGTTGTCTGACTAAACCATCGGACATTACACAATGTTTGCTAGCTAATTAATGCGTCCATTTCACATGATTTGAAGCTTATCCAGTGTTTTAACTTTTAATTACTTAAGTTATACTATTTATTTATCTGATCAAAAGGAAAAGGCACAGGGGCTTTGCTTATATATGGGGCAAGGTGCAAGCTATATAAAAACGATTAAAAAAATTGGCAGGATTGGTTTTTTTTAAATTGATTAGCCTCATTCTAAATAGATTCTAGAAACATGGTGTGACTACTCTTCTACTTATTGTATGTACCTAATGCTGAGAAGTCGTATGTCCGAAAAGCTGTCATTGTTCAAGAGTTTCTTATTTGAATCTTCTTCTCAAACTTAGGCATCTGAGCACAACACAGCTATCAATTTTTTGCGATAACTTGTAAGCTACCGCATGTATTGGTATCAAATTTTGTTGCCTAGCAAGTAATTATTTAGCTGACAAAGAAACATTTTTTTTTTTTCTCAGCAAAGTAGAAAAGAACTGGCTACAGACATCGAAGCCTTGAAGAAGAAGATTGCTGGAACCGAATAGATGTACGTGATTGTGTGTTAGAGTCATCTTACATGCACTCGAGTCATTGGTTCAAGTGGTTTTAGATCTCCTTCATGAGAGGCTTATTGTTGTGTAATGTAGAAGAGGTCTTTTATGTATTCCTAATACTCTTGTATTCTCCGTCTTTGAAATAAGACGTTGGGCGGTTCTGTTTTCAGATGGATTAGTACATAGCCCTAAACTGCCTTCTAGATCTCTCCAGGAGGATCCATGTTTATGTTTCCTTTTTGAAATTGCGAGTCCATGATCCAAAACGCACGGCCATGAGGACTACTGGAATTGCCAGAAGTGAACAGTAGCGTGTATTGCTAGAGTTGTCTGAAGTTTCATACAGTATTACGAAACCAAAGTGTGATGAGGATCATAGAACTTAGGGAAAAGACAATTCAAAGTCATCACTTGAGAAGAATGGCTAGTTAGTTTCATGCTTCTTATGGGAAATGGCTATTTTCGTTTACAGTTTCACAGTTTTGCGCTTTAAAAATTATGATGACTGACCTTCCATTTGAAGGTATGTGTTGACTCTGTCTCAAATACCCATATTTGAGATGTCGAACAACAATGATGGTAAGATTTTCGCTCCAAATCTCAATCTTCACTTAACACTTCCGTTCTCAGTCCCCACACTCAGCGACTTTGAATAGTTTGTGGGGTCTTTGAAAGATGCTTTTTCTTTTTTTTGGTCAAGCGGAAAATCTTTGCTCATGCTTATGCGCAAGCAATTGCTCCTCCACTTGCGCTCATGCTCACATTATTTGACTGAGCCTCCATTGACCCAACGTTTTTGCGACTTTTTGGCACGGTCTTTTTTATTGTTCTCTCTTAATTTTTGTTAGATTTCAATCAAATTTTCGAGGAAAGAACTTTGAAAAAGTATATAAACACAAACCAAAATTGAAAAAAGATTCATATTAAATGACAAAAAATACTCAAAACTATATAGGAATAGCTTCTTCTTCTTCCTCTTTTTTGTCTTTTTTCTTCATCTTACAATAGTATGAGTTTTTTTCAAATTTGATCTATAATTTTATACATTTTAGATTTCTTTTGTCAAGCTAAACCATGTAATGTGAAAATTGTATCCCAATAAAACAATAAAAAAAAGTCGCCAAGAAATTAGGCCTAAAAGTGTGACGAATTGTGTACCAGAAAGAGAAAGTATAGGGGCTGGTAACGGGATTTCCAGAACTTTGGAGGTAAAAAATTCAGAAAGACATTTCATTTTTAATTTTGCTAAGAAGCCCTCGTCGTCAGTGAGACCGAGGGAGGTTTTGTTAGGGTTTTCTTCAGGCGATACAGAACTCCGAATCCTAGCCCTAGCTCCATTTGCCACCGCCGATCCATAAAGCTCTTTCTGAAGAAAAAATGATGCGAGTAATCGACGTCAGGAGACTGAAGCCTTCATCCGTCGAGTTCTTGACCCATCAACTAATCCAGAAATGCTCAGTTAGCGGAACCGCAAAAGGCAAATCGAAGCTCAAAACGGGAGCGCCACTGAAGCGGTCGAAGGTCACAACCAAAAAGGGAAAATCACCCGAAGACGCTTCGGAAAAGGGCGAAGGCAGGCGGTTCAACCAGTTCGAAGAAATGGTCGATAACTGCCTGAACGCCACGTCGCCAGTCCGGCATTTGAAGCCCAAAGAACGAGAACGTGAAGCCGAGCGGGAGAAAATGGGACTGATGAGCAAAACTAGGGCAAAAGAAATCGAAACGATGAAAAAGAAGAAGTCGGAGTCGGATACTGGTGCGGGTGTGGTTATGGGCCCACCGGGTTTGGATCTGATCACGTTGGGGTTAGTTGAATCGGATAAGCTTATTAAGTATGAGCTGACGGTGGAGGACGGCCGGCGGCTGGCGAAGGAGTATTCTAGAGTTTTGATGAGGAGGCACAGGGCGAGGCAGGCGGCTGAGTCGAATCTGTTGAGGTTGAAGAAGGAGGCGATCGAGGCATTGCCGGAGGGGTTGAGGGAGGCGGCTTTGGTGCCGGATTTGACGCCGTTTCCGGTGAATCGGTTTATGGCGACATTGACGCCGCCTATTGAAGGGTATATTGAGAAGGTTAATGAGGCGGCGAAGAAGAGCACGGGGAAGGAGAAGCTCCGGTGATGAGAGGTTAGGTTTTCTCTGAATTGGTTGTGGAAATTTTGCCTGTAGTGTTGAATTTTTAGAAATTGGTTTGATCGATGAATTTGGATATTACTTGTTTATGGCTATGTTTGTGGAAAAGAACCTAACTTTAGGAAGTACCAAAAAGATCTTACTGAATCTTGGAAACTAGTTTCGGTCGAAAACTTTTGTTTTTGCTAAAGTGTCATGAAAAACTAGTTCTGAGAATCTGAAGCAACCACCATTGGGCAAGTTGTTAGTTGGGCTTCCTAGTTTTGGTGTATCAGGGTGCTGTAGGAATTCCTTGCACGTAACATTGAGACTTTATGTTACAGAATACTAAATGCTAACAAGATTGCGAATTTTATATTTGAAGATGCGGTTAGGAGAAGGGTACAGATAACAAAGATACTTGTGCCTTGAATAGACAAAATAATGGGGATCTTCAGAAACAATTAATTTTGATGAGGCTTTTTGTACGTGTATAATCTGTAGCCTGAAAGGATGATGCTGTCAACATGAATTCTCCGATCATGGGAAGAACATGGGAGAAACTTGATGAAAAGGTCAAGCTCCTTAAACTAGGTAGAGCGTGGAAAAAGGGCACTCCTTTTGAAGAATTGATGGTGCAACAATCCAGGAAAAGAGCTTGAAATGCCAAAAGATGATTCAGGGTACATGTGTCTAGAGCGGCAACCTCCATAGCTTCTTGTTTACCTATCCTCTCAGGTTATGATTGGTTCTTTATAGTTTGAATACCTAGTGTTTTGGCTCTTCAAAATTCTCTTGCTAGGGGTTTACAGTTGTTCACCTCTTCAAGAGGTTTGCCATGACAACAGTCAACAGGCTGTTTTTCGAGCTTTGATGCAGATCTCACTTTGCCAAAAAAGAAAGAAAGAATCCAGTAGTACGCGGTGACTGTTAATCAAGGGTGTGGGGCATTGTGTCTTTAGAAAACAGGATGTGGGGATGGTTTCTTCTGTGAATCGAGAGTCTGAGGCATTGTGTCTTTAGAAAACAGTTGATTGTCCTTAATGATCATTTGTGAGAGGAAAGCAGGCCATCCTTACCAAGGTTCCTTGAATTGTGAGAGAAGTTTTCCGTTGGATAATCACCTGCTAAGTGGAGAAAGAAACTATTTTCAGAATCCACCCTGCCATTGTGTCTTCAGAAACTCAGTTGTTTGAGTTAAATCATCCGGTATCATTAGATACTCCATTCGTAATCGGCTATCTATTGGAACTGAATATCTAAAGGAAACTAAGATAAATCAAAGACAAGCATCATGGCCTTTGAGTCATGCTTTTTGTGTGTTGTTTCACTACAATTGTTGTAGTTAGAATCCTAACTCCGTTTTAGGTTTGAAATGTGCTATATCTATTTTTGTGATATCCATCAATATTCTTTGCATTAATTCTGTGGGCCCTTAACGACTCAAAATCATTTTGTATGAGACGGATGTTTTTTTTTTTTTTAACAGGTATGAGTCGGATGTTTGTTATGATAATTTTCTACTGTGTATTGTTATTCCTATCCACTACTCACATCTTACATTTTCTGTTGGTGCAGATGGAGAAAGCCTGCAGTGCAAGAAAGCATCCCCCCCCACATTAGGTGTGGTTGTTGGGAATCAAAGCTCATCCCTGATAACATTACAGCAATGAACAACCCTGTTCCTGCAATAATCTTGGGATATCTGCTCTGTATTTTGGTATTTGACCTTGTCCTGCAGTGTTTTACTCTATAGACTTTGTATCAGCTTTTATAGCATTTTGACACTTCTCCAAAGACTTGATTCTGTCTCTGGTCAAACAGATTTTGCATACTTGCAACTTGTTATGATCAACCTGGTCTGAGTCGTTGGAAAAAATGATATGATGAATTTCTGCACAAGCAAATTAACCTGTTCTCAAGTTGAATGGCTGCTTCTGGATGAACAGCTCGCATCTATGTGTGCACAATTTGCTCAACTAGTGCACACAATTTGCCCGACTATTTGTTGCCTAATTTGCATCAACGAAAGCTGCTATAGCAGCCCAGTCTCCTGTTCTCCGCCACTGGGGCTTTTGTTCTGCAATTGTGATGCCATAATAAGGGCTCATTTGGGTGGAATCCTTCTACACTTTAAACTTCTGAAACCTTTTGATTTCAAACTACAAGAAATTTAATATAGCAACACTCGAAGTCTGTTATGAGCTCAAGTTCTAATGTCTGATGGGTGGGTGATGCGACTCACTGATGCCTGAGCAACAAAGAAGCTCCAATGTTCCCATCTTCTAGTTGATGAGAGAGAGAGAGAGAGAGAGAGAGAGAGAGAGAGAGAGAGACAGAGACAGAGACAGAGACAGAACTGGACTTGGAGAGAGAGAGAGAGAGAGAGAGAGAGACAGAACTGGACTTGAGACCCAAACGTAGACCGTGCCTTGGCCCTCACCTTTAGAGAGTACCTCCAGAGGCCCGGGCCAGCCGAAAACCAAGTAATACAGAGAAGGAACCAAATTGAAATCAGAAATGATATAAGTACAGCAATAGCTGTACAAACAGCTTGGACAGATCCGTTTTGGATCCAAAAAAGATGATCGGAGCCGCTCATTTTGTTTAAAATTTGTTTTTTGGGTCCCTGTAAAAAACCATTTCAATCCGATATCGGTAAGGATGTTTACAAATCGTCCAACTTTGCTTCAGAATTGAGCCAATTTTGAAGTAAAGTTGGACGATTCGTAAACATTCTTACCGATATCGGATTGAGATGATTTTTTACAGGGACCCTAAAAAATAAATTTTGAACAAAATGAGCGGCTCCAATCATCTTTGTTGAACCCAAATCGGGTCCAAAACGGATCTGTGCAAGCTGTTTGTACAGCTATTGCTGTACCTCTAGCACCAGCCACATCAAATGACATCCTGCCCAACACCTCCTTTATGTATTTACAAACAGAGGCCAAGTTCCTTGTCCTCTCGGGAATAACTACTTTCAATTCATTTGCGAAGATGGCCTATCAAATGGGAAAACAAGCAGCAGAAGCAATGTAATCATTTGCTAACATTAGGCCAAATTATACAGACTGATTCAAGACCCAAGCAAAACAACAATACCGTAGGCTCTCATTCCTGGATGTACTCTAGATCAAATCCAAACAGAGATGAAGCTGTCAATAGCAGCGTTCAAATGCATGTCATCAATCATGTAAAAGCAAACCCCATTGATCTGCAATAAAACATATCTGTAGACAGTGGACTTGTGGAAAAGTAGAATAGTAGCATGAAAAATAAATCCAGTAGGACGATCCTTGATTGCAAGAAGATACCGTTTCCCATTTTAAGACAACGGAAGGGCAAAAATAGCAATACAACTTGTATATGATCAAGATGCATAACAACATTAGTAGGCAATTGACAAGGTGATGAATCGAACACTACAGTCGACAACTACCCGTTGCGAATTTGGGGCCTAAACATCAGTCAAATGATCACCATGAATTCTAGCCAACAATTCATAACAGATGTACAGAGCAAACTTTGTCCAACCCTGTTGAATTGCAGTGAATGACGTAGTTCACAATGCTTACTGATAGGGGTAATGGTCGATGCTTCTCATCTTAGCACTAGTATAATAATTGCAAGCAATTAGATACTTTTTGTCGATAGATGAACTGGACACCATGACATATACCTTCTGCTAACCCAGTAACGTACATCTTGATGCCTCGTGAAAAATCTTAGCACTAACTGAGCAAAACTCTTATCCCAAAATTTTCTTGGTCACAGCATAAATTCTTCCTAGATAGCTGATTTGGATCTACCTGTACCTGGATCTATATCCAGGAACGTGAAAACTAAATAAATTAAGCAAAAGACAAGATGACAAATTGCCTTGCAAATGGATAACACCAAAGTACAACTGCCATCTAGTTAAAATACCACCTGCATCTGAAACTAATTCACCAGGCTAAAATAGGGTCTACTATTATTGCAAAGCAACAAATGAAACGAAAACATATATGTACCAATTGCCCAAGGAGGCTTCATATCTTCACCAGATACCGACAAATAGCCAGCACAACACATATCCTATTTTGGCACCACACAAGACTTGCTATCAAAGTAAACAAAAAGAAGTAGCAACAACTTGCAAATTACATATTCCATCAAAAAAATACCATAAAATAAGTCTAGCAGAGCAAAATATCACCGACATCCAACACAAAGAAGATCAATTACAAACCAAAGTAATGGAAAGCTAGTACAGTATTATTGCATAAACTTCACTCATATAACAGTCTAAACTTCAGCCACAAATCCCCCTCATACCCTAAAGGCCTAAATTGATTCAGATTCAAACCTCACATGAAATATGACCAAACTCAAACGAAAAGAGGCAATATGATGTAAATTGAAACAGAGAAACTCCTTCCCAAAACTTAGAGCAAGGTACTACAACATTGATGCACCATTTGTATCAAACTTCAGCCAAAAACAAAACTTTATTGCGAATGCTGAATAATTGAAAGGTAAGGCAAGTTACCCAACATTACTGCATCAAATTCATCAAATACTACAGACTTCAGCCACTTATCCCGAATAACGCAACGCCACGTCAATTCAAACCTTACATACAAAGAACAACTATACCTATACCAAATCAAACCAAAGGAGGTAATATACTACAAGCCTGCAACATTTATGCACCATATTATTTAAACTTCAGCCCAAAAAAGCTGCATAATTGAAAGGTAACACAAATATTACTGCATCAAGTTTGTCAAGTAGTATAGCTTACAGACTTAAACTTAAGCCGCAAATCCCCAATTCCGCCACAACGTCAATTCACAACTTACGCATAAATATCAAATACACTCATACCCAATCAAACGAAAGGAGACGATATGATATATGCTCCCTCTATCCTAAATTGCTTGTCCCATACAAAAAAAGTCGTGCAATTTTGCTATCAAAAAATAAAGTATTTTTCATGCATAATTTTTTTTATTTCTTGCACCAAATTGAAGTTCTTCTTCGAGTTCTTTAATTCAGATTTGATGAAAAAACTTCGAAAAAATTACGTACCGAATTACTCTATTATTTAATCTGAAAAATTGCACAACTTTTTCGTAAGGACAGCCAACTGGGATGGAGGAGTACCTAAATTAAGTCGAGATGGCGAGAAACCTTTCGAAACCCTAGATCTTATCAATATCCTCATCCTCGAACTCAATATAATCATCGCCACCACCATCCTCCTCCTCATCGAGCCCACCAGCAATCCCCTCGTTCAGCCTCGTGTTCTCCGGCAACTCACCGTACGCCTTCAAGAGCCTGGCCTCGTCGGGCATGTACTTGAGGATGACATCAGCCTTGTCGTCCTGGTAATCCCTCAGGCCGACGAGGATGATGTCGCCGGCGGCGATCCAGACCTTCTTGTGCATCTTCCCCCTGATGTGGCACAGGCGCTTCGTGCCGTCGATGCACGTGGCCTCGCAACGGCCGTTTCCGAGCATGCGGAGGACCTGGGCGTACTCCTGGCCGTCTTCCTTGAAGACGAGCTCGCGCTTCTCATCGTCGGCTTCGTTCTTGCCTCGCTTGCGGTTCTTGCCTCCCTTTCCCTTGTTCTTCGGCATGGCTGGTGGAAAGCCCTAGATCGTACGGTTCCTGTTGATGTTCTGATCGGGGTGCGTAGATGTGGTTATGGTCTTCGATTTTGAGTGCGTTTCTCTTTCTATAAAATCTAACGTTGAAGTTACGTGGAGGACTTCAAAACAGCATCTCCAACTCATACCTCAATTATTTATTATTATTTTTTTATATATACAGAAAATTTACTCCATCAATTAAATGGAAATGAGTTATGCTCTAGTTGGAGTGTAAACGAGCATAGCCGAATTCGAAGCTTGATGGTGCTTGAATTTGGTCGTTTGTGAACGAGCTGAGTTCTTAACAAGTCTGGTTCATTCACTAAACAATTACTCCCTCCGTGCTAATTTATTATTCTCTTAAGAGTTAGTGTCACTTTTCAATTGATTATATACAATCTTGTAATTTATTATCTTTTAGGTGATTTTTAAAACATTATTTAAAAAAATTAATTGAGATCTATTAAACAAAATTCATATTACATATATAAAGTATTACTATTTGAAAAATATAACTAATTTTTTAGTCGATTATGATACAATGAGGGACCAAAAATTGGGGTGGGAGAGTATTATAAAGGAGCTGAGCCCATGCAAACGAACTCTGCTCTTAATAAGCCGAGCTCAAGCTACTCACGAGCAGCTCAATTTATTTGCAACATTAGCTCTAGCACTCTTCAAAATTTTTAATAATTAAAAAGTTATTTTTGTCTTTTGTTATCTTAGAATGCACTCCAATTTGTATAGAATAATTGTGTTCCAAGATTACCATTTGAAGGAGAAACAAAATATACCACTTGGGATTTTAGATTTCTTGAAGTTCGATATTTGCAGATCCTATCAGTGGATACACGCAACTTTATTCCTTCCACAACAACCGGATAAGTAAATTTGTTTCCAATTGTACCCAAAAAACAGAATACTCCTACCATTAAAGATAAAAGTTTCCCGAGTACCACTATTGGTACTGATGGGCTTGCCGGGCCAACTCCAGTCATCCGACGGCCGATTCAAGCTGTTCAGAGGGGGCTAACGCGAGAATCAACGGCATCCGAAACATGTAGAGTGCTCGATCCAAACACCCCATTTTCGTAATACATATATGAAAATGGGGTGTTCGGATCGAGCACCCTACAAGCATCCGATGCCGTGCCCCCTCGTTTTCTTTTTAGAATTTTTGGACGGTTCAGATCGGCCGTCCGATGGCCGGAGTGGGCCCGACGAGCCCGTCGATACGATTTCGGGATGAAACCTGTCGGTACCAATATCATTAACGAAGTTTCCCTAATTCGAAAATAACATTTCCTGCCACACATATCAAATGAGGCTTATCTCATGTGACGATCATTTGTGCGATTTTAAGACCATCACGATTTCATTTGATTGTCTGCGTTGTTTATTTTAAAAGTCTCGATGTGTTTGTCATTCATGCAAGAAGTCAAAGCGATTGGGCATCAGTATTCGTGAAAACATCTTTTCTTCTTTTTGTTTGGGAAGTATTCATGAAATATCTGTTGTAAGAGAAATGGATAGTTAGATTCTGAATGTTCATTTTTCTTGACAAAAATACGATTCAACCAAGCTTTTTCCAATTTGTAATCGACTTGATTTTTGACATGAACGGTAGACACACTGAGACCTACAAATATCGAACCCCAAGGAATCATCACATGAAAGGATCTCAGCCCACACCTACCATCTCGTATATCAGTCACCATCCAATCCTCCATCCCAAGCCTCACAAACAACTAGCAGTTTCACGACTATCCCTTCGCTCCCCAACTCCTCAGCCCCTTCCCCCATCATAGTTGCATTGAACGGCCCAACAGAGTTTGCACGCAAGAACGGCAGATGAGGTGGAAGACTGTGCAGATAGGCGTTTTACGCAATTAAACAAGAATGGCAAAACCACCTAGAGATTTGTTGGCTGCATTCACAATGGGACGAGACAAAGAAAGGAGGCGGCAAGAATGGTCGTGGATAGGGCTGTAAATGAACTGAATCATTCGCGAACTGTTCGAGGCTCGGTTCGGTAAGAGCTCGTTCGAGTTCGATTCGTCTGCTAAATGAATTGAACCTGAACCTCAATTATAGGCTCGTTCCGTAAATGAGCCGAACCTGAGCCTAACGGTATTCGGCTCGGTTAGGTTCGCGAACCTATACTTAAAATTTAATTAATAATTCAATAGAGGTCTATTTGTAAATATAAAAAATTTTAAGGTTGTATATACAATTCAATACTTATTTTTCTCCCAAATTCTATACGATCAATGAGAGAGTTTGGGTTCTCTTGAGTTTAATGAGCTGAGCTGAATCAAACCTGAGTCTTAACGAGCTCAATTCGAGCTTAGATTCAGCTTGGCTCGATTCATTTGTGTTTAACGAGCCAAACTCGAGTCAAGATGTTCAAGTTCGAATCGGATTCGAGCCAGATTAGTACCTTAACGAACCTAACCGAGCCGAACCCGAGCCAAACTCGAGCCAGACTAGTACCTTAACGAACCCAACCGAGCCGAACCTTGAAAAATTTTAACGAGCCGAACTCGAGCCAAGTTGTTTAGGCTCGAATCGAACTCGAGCCGAACCCGAGCCGAACTCATACCTTAACGAACCCGAGCCGAACTTATCAGGGTTCGGCTCGATTCGGTTCATTTACAGCCGTAGTCGTGGAGGTGCTGTTGAGCTGGTTGGGAGAGGCGGCCAGTGGATTGGGCGTGCAAGAAAGCAAAGGTTCGGGTGGGTGAGGGTGATGACAAGGAGGCCCCGAGTGGCGGATGAGGTTACAACTTAGTCCTCCGATGAATCAACTGCGCGGGCATGAGAAAATTATGGGGTAGAGATGCTCGAATAGTATCGACGAAGGGCTAACTAAGTAGAATCCGACGGAATGGTTACAAAGAATACAAGAATCATATATTCCCAAAGCATGGGTTGTAATGCGTAACGCAACAGTGAGATCAATCCCATTTAGCCAAATGTTACACCATGCTAAGATATAGAACTCAGTAGCAGATTCAACTTAGTTAAGAGATAAATCCCCAAACCTGTCAAACGCAAGGATCATGATACGGGCTCAAAAAGATCCCAAACAAACAACACCCTGTGTATTCTCAAAATGCATTAAGTTTGGCAAGGTCAGAATAGGCAATCCTTCCATTCCAGGAATTCATTTACAGGGCCCAGAAGGCGTTACCGCAAAAACTCTTCCTACCTCTCAATTCCAGAGCACAATTTGGCCCATGTCTAACAACAAGAAGGCACAATCTTTCTCACAACTGAGTTAGAAATGTTAATGCTAACATCTAAACATCACCTATAGTGCTTGTCACAAAGCCAAGGTAAAGAAGGTTAGCCCTACCAAGAAGGAAAAGATACTGTAACAGAAAGTTTGAGAGAGAGAGCGAGAGAGTTTAACAGTTCTGTCAGTTCCTGATTGTAAGCTCAGCCCTGAGATGGAGGATGCCATTGATGAAGTACAGACTATCCTCAGCCATGAAAGAAGGCCATTGTATAGCAAATAAGTTACGATAACCAACCGCCTTTCCGCCAGTGAAAGTGTAATTTCCCTTGTACTTGCTAATGTACTCCTCTGTTGGCTTCGATCTAGCCGAAAACTCATAGTCGACAGCAAAAGTGACCGACCCTTTTTCTTGCATTCCAAGAAACAGCCCGAAACAATTGGACGCGTTATGCTGATCCATGTTGCAATGCGCTGATAAGAAGAAACCTTGGCCACCTAAGTGAAAAGCCTGAGAATAGACTCTCCCGTTTGGGAACAAATTGGCGCATTCCTCGCGCTTTAAATCAAGGTAAACCACACACTGGTGACGTGGCATTTCAAACTCGATCACCTTAATGGGCCGGTACTTGTAGGCCCGTTCCACAAAGCGTCGGCTTGAGGTAGCAGACTCCTCCGCGGCAAGGGCCCGTTGTCGGTGTGGGGCCTCAGCTTTGAAAAACAGAGACTCTAGCACGACCTTGGACGCAAGATCATGATCAAAGTCGTTGCAGGTTAAAACCTTCTTGAGCTTGCGGCAGGTCATGTAAGGAAAGCGGATGTAGCGACCAAGACGTGAACCCAAGATTTCCTTCCGCTCCTCCAGTTTTGGGTACTGGGCCCTTGCCCACTTCAACACAAGGTCGTATACTGCATCTTCTGATGCGACCTGGAGATCATCACTTGCCAATATAGCTTCAATACCGGCAAGGGGTAAGCTCATTACCTCTTCTTGGAACCTAGCCAAAAGTGGAAAAAGATACGTACTCAGAAATTAGAAAGGCCAAACAGCTCAAGAAGAGTTACTTTCCCAAATATGATATCAGGTGTTTGTATCAAGCAGAATACTAATGTGCTTTTTACACTTCAATCTTAACTATGAACCACAATACCCATATTTATCAGCTTTTCTTTCAACCTACTTGCCAAATAGAAGACATACTAATTCCTTGAAGATGTTGCGGACACAGCCTACATTCAAGAAGTTGTTTCAAAAAAATTCTACGCCCAGACTCTCAGTCATCTCATTAAGCTAAACATAAGAACAGCATCTGCAAAGATTACACTATTGGTCTGGAATTCGAACATGAATTTCAAGTTGACATAATAACGGTCTCTAATAAGACTGACTCTGTCATGAGAACAACTCAGCTGAAAATGATGTTATAAACCTTCTCCGGGTCTTGTGTTGAACAGGACATTAGTTAAGCCAAATTAACTCGCCTACATTATTAAAAATAACAAGGTGATTCAAATCACATAGGCATGAAAAAGAGGAAACCAACCAGAAAGGGGCAAAAGAAAAAGAAAGAAAAGTGCTGGAAGAAAGAAAAAAAATATTAAAGAAGTTAAATAAGGCAAAGATATCTCCAATTTCAAGCTAGGAGAACACGTTACAAAGAATTCTTACTTAGTAATGTCTTTATAACGAGCAGCAAGGAACTGCTTTGCTGCATCTGTCAAGGGCTGAACTGCATCAGCCATTAAGACACTGGAAGGAAGCTCCAGATATAGCAACGCAGATTCTGGTGTCATGGGCAAATTCCGTAATAATCGGCTGCAATGCCGCATGCATGAAGCAACCTCAAACTTGTCCGCAGCCATCAACACATCAAGCAAAGCGGGAGCAGTAGTTGCAGATAAGGTATTGCTATACATGAAATTCAGGAGCTCCATGAGTGCAGCTTCCTCTGTTCCAAGAGGGGACAAGGGACAGTTATTTAAGATAATAAAACAGCCATTTAATAGTGTTGATTCCATTTCACAATACCTAAGCACTAGGAACTGTTCCAATGGAACTAGCCATAATATACTAGGAAAGACTATTTTACTTTCTTTTTTTTTAAAGATGGCAGGCATCTTCTCAATTATCATAACCTGTGTAACCCATTCCACAGGAAAATGCATTTATGAAGAAGTGATTAGCCTTGTAGAACTAAACTTCCAAGTTTAACACCAAACAGGAGTCCAGCAACCATAAAGTACTGTCTGAAAGTAAAACGGTTGTGATTTAGTCCATACCAGAGGCATTGATTCGTAAGGTGACGTGTCGCTGCTCTGACTCCCTCATCCCATTTGAGAAGAGCTAAAAATAAGATGGAATGAATCTCATCCAGAGGCTTTGAACAACAGACAAAGAAACCCGTGTAAAGAAACTAATGATCTTTACCTTATAGAAAAATGGACTTTTTGCTGCTAAAATTGGAGAACTGATGTGTAAAGTTTTAACTCTCAGAACTGTAGAACAATCCATGCTCCAGTTTGAGTCATTGCTATTTGCAGCTTCATCGCCTGCAAAGATAACATGAAGCCTTGACAATTTGAAATACAAGATCAAATAAAGCAAACAAGACCTAACTGTAGTGGCACATAAATTGGCAAGCTGTTAACATCTCAACGGTAAAATTGGTAACAACGGAAGCAACCACCTGGACAACTTAGTTATACTTTATCTCATACATGAGAAAAAACATATTAATTAAGACTCTTAACTTATAATCCTGCAGAAAAAATGCAGCATCTTTATGGTAAAAAGGCAATGAAAATAAATGGACTGAAATAACTTCCTAATTCAATTCCTTCTTTGTATTTATAGCGAACCCATCTTCATTGCGCCTTACCTTTCACCCAGCAGGCATTGGCTAGTACTTTCTGGACCATTTTAGCATCAAGTTGGCTTTTCCCATTACAAGATGCATCAGAGTGGCTGCACTAATTTCTGCAGATAACAATTCAATTGTTGAACCAACTCGATGCTACACCTGACGTCTATTGTTGCATGTACAAGTATATTTCTTACTTTCTTTAAGTCACAACTGTCACATAGTTCTTGTTGCTTTAAAAAAGATCTGGCGAAAAGCACCAGCAAGCATTTTTGGAAAGTAACAATTCCATTCAGTTAGGTTTCGGAAAATGAACTCTTTGAAGGAAACCTTGCCTCTGCCCTTTCTTTTGCAATGCTTCATAATGTCTCTCAAGGCCATTGGTCCTTCATTTATAGTTCTTGCATTAACCGGTCCAGAATTAGGTGAAAGAAAGCTAGCTCTTGAAAGCAGCACAAAAACGGAGCGTAGCAAACACAATGGGCAGAAAGAAACCGCAGGTTGGAGAATTCAATAAGTGAAATGACTTATTCAGGGGGTGCTTTAATCCCGTGCAAATGGCATCGGGATAGACCGGCTTGGCTCAGCCCAAATACCCACCAACTGCCTCCAACTATATGAGGATGATGGTTCAATCTGTCTTCTCACATGTCATAGACTCATAATTTAGCATCAATTGCTAAGTGATCGTTTCAGTTTCTTCTTGACAGAACACACATATGGACCGAGGTAATGACCATTCTACTACCTGAGGGTGATTCTTCATTCATTGCAACAGGTTCCTCATCTTCATTTTCAAACCCTGCATCATCAACGTCAGCCAGGTTACAATTCAGAATCTGCTCCTCAGCGCATCCAGCAGCATCAACAGCTGCAAACAGCCAAACATAAAGTAAAATGTCAGTCAACATCAGTAAAATTTCTCAAAATAGGCATAAGTATAAAAAAGGGTTAAGGGTAACGGTATGCATGATAAAGCCAGTAGCAAAAGAATCAATCTCAGAGAGGATCCTCATTCCTCCCAATTGAGGAATCAAATATTCAGTCCACAATAAGATTTAAGACACAACTAATTGAAATTAAGAACGATGATGCATTTCCGGATCACTGAAGCATGAGGTGGCACCCGCACCTCATTGTAGCGAGGCGCAAGTTGTAGCAAAATGGTAAAATGTAGTATACAAAAATTTCAACATGAATAAATGTTGTGAAATTCCAATAATAATACACATAACAGGCATATTCCAAATAGCAGAACACTCACAAAATCATTGAACATCCATTAAAAACAGATGTTTCACATTCTAGAACTTCTGTTCAGCAGCTTCACTAAAGGGTTTAAAATCTGGTTAGAGATTTATTTATCAATATTAAACATGACTTGAGAGTTGTAATCCTTTGTCCCTGCATTCGCAAAACGACATAAATCTAATCAAATCTATTTAATGCTAAAACATGGAAAGCGCATGACTCGAGCCTCGGATCAGACGCCTTAAATGCGCTTCAAGTACTGCAACTTGCATCAACGGTCATGAGACACCACAAGGTCGCTTCAATTTGCCTTGCGCCTAAGCGCGATTCTTAAAACTGGTAATAAACAGGGTCCACCATGAAGAAAAAAAGGAAAGGAACAAAAGACAATCTGAAATTCAAATACTCCTCGTCCGTCAACAATTAATGCAGTCAGCTAAAAATGTCAGTCACGTCATCTACACAATCCAGACGCCAATGTAATTGCAGCAGCATAACATTAAAAAGATACCGTATCGTAATTACTCAATAAACAAGCTATCTATAATGATATTCAAATCACTTCCCCACCAACTTTGAGGTCGACAAGCCAATGTGCACGACAATTCTCCAAGCTAAAATTTGAAGAATTGAGACTAATCGAACTGCGTGTATGAAAATAATCCCACTACATAAACACTATCATAAACATGAATCACCCCCAAAAACTCACGTAAACTAATCCAAATTGTTTCGTTTTATTTTCTCAACACTATCATAAACATATATCACGCCAAAGTTTCAAATTGACTCTCCTCTCCCCTGTTTTTCTCAACAACAAAAGCAATATCCTAAACCTTGAAAACCAAATGACACCGGGCTTATTAAATAACTCACCCCTGAAAACTCAGCTAAACCAAGCCAAATGGTTGAATAAACGCTCAGCTGAATAAAGATTCTTATTTTTCCCAACACTAGCATGCATAAACATAAATCTCGCCAAAGTTTCAAACTTTCTCCCCTGCTTTCCTCAACAACTAAAGCAAGAGCAACAACCACCACAAAACCAAATATCCATGAATTAAATCAAAACGACACGAAGACAGGAAAGAAACAAGAAACAATCCATCAACAAGTCTCCTACGGAAGACCGTGCCATTTCAACCATTAAAAATAAACTACTTCCCGAATTTTTTATTTTTTATTTTTGCACCATTGGGAAAATCTCAAATGAGTAATTTTGATCGGTGCAAAGAGGTTCGAGGTCAAAATAACACGACTTTTCGCACGAAGCAAACAAAATAGAACGGAGTGAGTATAATAAGAAAGGAGCGGTTACGTTTCTTGGTATCTTCTCTCCTCCTCTTCCGATGGCGGGCCCAATCGGCGAGGCTCTGACAGCCGTCGGCGCCGTCAGAGGGAGCGTCGGCCATGATCTCGATCCGGAGCAGACGGTCAGAGAAATTGCTGTCGTTGAACGCGAAGGCGAAGTCGGCGTCGCGGCCGGAAGCGTTGGGGGAGTAGTCCGAGTCCATGACCGACCTCGGATCGAACAGATCCAAATTCTTATCTTTCATTCTCTCTCTCTCTCTCTCTAGCCTCTAGGAAGAAGATGAAAAAGCGGGAGAGCTGGGGAAACCTTGGAGGAGGGAAACCCTAACGTAATCTAATGGAGAGAGAGAGAGAGAGAGAGAGAGAGAGAGAGATGGACCTTTGCCCTTTGGTTTGGATGCGAGCTTTCCGACAAGAACTTATGAGAGAGAGAGAGAGAGAGAGAGATGAATCAAGGTGTATTTATACAAGAATAAATTTTTTAAACCGCCGATACAAACATTTGTTTCGTCCAAGTTTAAATCAATTGTAATGTGTTACGTCGCCATATTTTATTGAGAAATGTTAAGTGCAAAAAAAATAGGCAAAGAAACGACCCTTAAAGTGTACATGAACGGCTCAGATGCACTGCACAATAAATTTGGGCCATTCATGTACACTTTAAGGGTCGTTTCTTTGCCTATTTTCTTTGTACCTAGCACTTAATACAATGCAATTGATTTGGAGGAAATAGATATTTACACCGACGGTGTAAAGAATTTATTCTCTATTATTTGTTTTATGTTACGGAGATACGATTAATTAAGGAAATCAAACAATACCGTATTAGACAAATGCAATTCGATGCGGTCAAGAATAATTCGATGCGATCAAGTACAATTCAATGCGGCCAAGAGTAATTTGTAGCTGCCAAGAACAAAAAATGGATATACAAGAGAGAAATCTTATGAATGTAAGTGTTTGGCAGCTGTGCCAAGCTGCCAATCCGGCCGTTTAACTCGGAAATCGATTGTTTGGATCTTAGCCGAGCAATGGACGGTTCAGATTTATTTGTACTCAGATTCAATTCGAATCATCCATGCTGAGATGAATGATCAGATGCTGCTCGGCACCCTGCTTGGCAGTATTATCGAGTCCGCATCCCAATGTGAATGGTATGCCTTTGACCGGATTAGAAAAAAAAATAGTTGAGAAGTGCATAAGTTGATGCAGACCCCCCTAAAAAGAAATATGCCATTATTTGGTTTGTATATACTCCATATGTATTTTGTATTCTAAGGCTGAGGTCAGTAATCAGTTTAACCTACAGTAATTATTTTTTTTCCCCAAAAAAATAGTGGGTTTTAACAGGACAGTGGATATTATTTATGTTTCGTTGTTTTTTGGTTTAACTTCGACGAGAGAAATAGAAAAGCATAAAAGTACAGATCGAAATTAACAAAAACTTAGTTAAGACAAACCTAAAGACACTAAACATAGAAAAAATTTGCTTTTCTTGAAGTTTTTTCGACATAAATGGATCATTTTGGGACCTTACAATTTTTTCGAATTATTCTGTCCAAACACCCTCTGAATCTAATACAATAGTTTTGTTAAACCTGAATACAAATATACAATAACCAATTACAAAAAAATATAAAAAATTGACAAATTACTAAATAGTAAAAAAATGTTTATTAGTATAAAAGTCCTGCATTTATGTCGACTTTATAGTCTTTCGAAGACTAGAGGGTATGAACATTTTGCCATTCTCCTCACCTACTTTTCAAGGGTTGTTATCTTTCATGATTAATTTTATTAGTTTGACATTTAATTATTTAGGATGCATTTGGTAACCTTTTCAATTTTCTATTTTTAAAAAGCTAGAGGTAGAAACAAGTTTATGTTTAAAAAAAAAAAAAAAACAATAAACATGTTTGGTAATATTTGTGTTTCTTAAAAAAAAATTTTGGGTAAAACATCTTTTTGTAATTTCCATAATTTACAAAAACTCTATAAAAGTTTAAGAAAAACAAAAAAGTAGAAATTTGTTACCAAACAAATTTTATTCATTAGTTTTCAAAACAATAAAAAACAAAAATCAAAAACTAAAAACTAAAAATAAAAAGGTTTTTTTATAGTCTTTGAATGACACGATTTCTTTTCCCTTTTTAACCAAAAGTCAAAATCAATACTGAGTCAAAAGCTAAAAAAATCATAAAAATCAGTGAATATATGGTTGCGTGAAAATAAAGTCGTGCTTTTTGAGTGTGATTGTTGCTTCCCATATTTTTGGAAATATGCGAATCCAAAATTCAACTTCTCTTAAAAGATGTTTTTTTCTTGGTACTTCGGAATTTATAAAGATGTGTCTCTAACAAGCAAAAAAACAAGCAATCTATGACACTTCTTCAAGTTACTAACAATATTCTCAATTAGTCACTTTTTGGCGGCCGTGTTTTGGGTAATTAGGGTATATTGTGTTTTACTATAATTAATTAAATCCTTTAGACAGGAATTGAGTCTTCAATTTGTTTTTTTGGACAGAGAAAATATATCTCTCTCTAAACAAATTGTTTGGATGAGCACTCTACAAAGTTTCGGAAAAAAAACAGGAAAATATGAAAGAGAGTGGTTGTTAAGAGTAAAAGTACTGGGTGAAGTCGATGCCAAGAAAAGGTATCTTTTCCAAGTCTCAACCCATATTGATGCAATCTGAAACTTACGACAAGGTCAAAGGTATCTCTTCGTCAAAGTCTATCTATCAGTCGTTGGGTTTTGCGAAATATAATTTCCGTTTGATTTGACAAACATTAACTATTCAGGGTTTTGCGACATGTAAATCATATGTTATAAATACTTGTTATACACAACAGTCGATGTAGCTTTTGTATTCTCTTGACCTCATTTGATACAATTGAAAAATTAGTGTGAGTGATGGATGTAATTGCACAACGTAAAATCTTTGTGCTTTCCGTTCTTGGTTTCTCGGTTGATTTCGCAACATATATGTATGTCCGTTGCTGGTGACATATATATATATATATATATATATATATATTAATAGAAAATTAGTCATAAGTTTAGTATGTGAATTTTATCAGCCCACAAGTCCACCTACGGAGTATTAATTTTGTAAGGTCTCAAGTCCATTTTTAGGTACCCTAGGGTTTATGCATTTTTATAAAATTTTAGGGTGTACTTTTTTATTATAGGATAGAGTACCCTATGGTAGGGTAAATTACTCTAGCATAGGGTATCCTAGGATTTAGGCATTTTTATAGGGTTTTATGGTTCACTTTTCTATTATGGGATTTTAGTGGTTTAGACACTTTCATAGAGTTTAAGGTTATAGACACTTTCATAGGATACCCTGAGTTTAGGTTGTATGAACTTGTGATTTTACAAAACTATTAAGGCCCCGTTCCAGAACGGGAAAAAGGTCCTTATTTTTTAAGAAGATAATTTCAAGCTCAAAAATTATAGGTTTATTGAAATATAAAAATATGCAATATGAATCTTGTTTGAAACATCTCATTGAGATCTTTTATACGATGCAAAAAAAATTAAAAAATTATTTTTCATTTACATTATTTTTGAGTTTAAAAATGTAAAATAAGCTACTTATTTTTTAAGAAGATTTCTAGAACGGGGCCTAAGTGGATTTGTGAGCTTATGAATGTCAATGTAATAATGGACTTATCACTAATAAATCTCTCATTTATCAAACTAGTAAAACAGTAAAAAGGTGACCTAATCAATGCATTGATTCCAACAAGGTCATCATGAATTGCAATAATTTCATCCCAGTGAGTGTGATTTTTTGACCAACCGGCAAAAAGGATGCAAGGCAGGCACGGCCATCAAGCTAGTGTGTCGGCTATATATCTAATTCTAGAGTTCATTAAAAAAAATATAACTCTCATAATGAGGTGAGAGATTAGTAGTATAGTATAAACCTAATTTAATTATATTGGTAGGCCACCAAATCATAACTAGTTATTGGGACTGGAATAGTCTATTCAAATGTGGCACCTCAAACCAATGTGATAGGAGAAAGAAAGAAAGAAAAAACTAACACCACCAAAGGTAAATTGAGAAATTACTCAATGATTTTGTTTAATTTGTTTCTAGATACTATATTTGAGTGGTGTTGGAAATACGGATAATCTTCAATAGACATGCTACAAACGGTGAAAAAAAGAAAGAAAGTTGCGTGTGTACTTTGTGAATTTCATAAAGTAAATCGATATAACCCTTGAGAAGGGACAAGGGGTTTCCGAAGTGCACTACAATGGTGTAGTGTGTCTCGATGAGCTCTACCAATGAAGAGTCTCATCATCGTTTTTTGAACTGTTGAGACGTTTAGTTTATAGAGCATCTCCAACCCATATCATTTTGTCTACTGCAAGCCACTCCATTCGCGGGCTTTAATTGAGTCTTGAATTCCTTCAATTGTTCTAGACTGGATCCTGACGTCTACATTCGGAAGTACAGAAATCCAGGGGGAGGGGGCTGTATGGACATGCCTGTTGCGGGACGTTTTACTGGCATGCCATCTATTTTCTAGTGTTGCCTTTGATTCAAGAATTTCTCGACATTGTAAGCGAGGAAGCGAAGAAGAGGTTTGTTATGGACCTTGTACTACTTCTTGTATGTGTGATGTTTGGAAAATGCGAAGGCTTATCTCAAAAGGGTCTCTGAGACAACCATTGGTGCGCGGACTCAGTGTTGCTTGGTCAGTAATGCCATTTCCATCGAAGGCATTTATCAGTTTCTCACAAACCTTTCTCAAGAAGATCGATGCGATGCTTTGGGGTAGCAATTAATGTAGGACTAATCGGACGGCTCCCAGGTTTTGAGGTGATGAGCATGTTATATGGATGGATGGTAGCTTAGTTTTCTGGAATTTCATATCAGAAGATTTCGGTATTTTCAGTTATATGTGCAAATCTGCTTGGAAAAAGAAAACGCGTGCATAGATAACCGGACACAGACCACCACATACATCAACAAAATTCTAAGTAAAAGGTCTTTTAATTACGTTATGATGAATTCTGCCGTCCAGACAGACAGAAATATGTTTACACTATATGTGCAAACCATGCACGTCCGTCCTCCGCATCTCTCTCTCTCTCTCTCTCTCTCTCTCTCTCTCTCTCTCTCTCTCTCTCTCACACACACACACACACACAGAGTTTTTACATGCGCTCAAGAATTAGCCGGGGCAGTTACTGAAAACTTTCACAGGAAAACATATTACACTGATAAATCTTTGGAAAAAGAGTAGCCTTTTACGCTTGAATCCTTGCAAGCATGTCAGCCATCAAAATGCCATCTTCTTCGAATTTTGTCACCTGCTCGAACGAGAGAGAAAATAAAATTGTTACTGATACGTGAAATGCAAAGGGAAGCATAAAGAGAAATCCAACACATGAGAGATTGTTAGGACCATAGGAGCTCCCTTCACTCCAATCCATAAAAGATCAAGGCCACCTCATCTCCCAGTTCATGCCCACCCTTAGCCTGTGCACATTAACTCCGTATGATTCTACATCGTAACGCTAATCCAACGCAGCCAGGGGTATTCATGAACTAGCAGGTGTGGAGTACCCTCATTTCTTTCTGAGTTGGAGTAACAGAGAGCTCCATTAGCCTTTCACAAGAACCCTAATTAATGAATGTTTTTACAAGGAAAAACCAAACCAAATCAGACCAAAAAATGGTTGTGAGACAAGAGGGAGAGATGGGAGGGGGGTTTATATAGTCCTAAAGATTGCTCACCATGAAATCTTGACAGTTGAATGTCAAAGATATGTAATCAATATGAAATCCTAACATGGGATTTATCTAGCCTAATATGAGGATTGCAAGAATTAGGTAGTGGTAAGAATCTCTAATCTTTCTCATTGCCTTTTCTACATTTATTGGTCATTGCTTTGTAATGGAAAACTATTTAGTGCCCAAGGGCAAGGACACGTGATACTCCAGTTCCTCTTTCCACCACATATTAGCACTAATTTGTGATGGAAAGAGGAGTTGGGGCACCATATGTCCTTGCCCCTAGGGCACTCAATGGTCTCCCGGTTTGTAATACCCACCTAGCTAATGGTGATTAGTTGATTGTCAACACTTTAGGAATGATCATAAACAGGGATGATGTAGTGCTGACGAACATCTCTCCCTTTTCTGTACATTTATGGTTTCATTCTTTTGAAACCACACATAGTCATATGAGTGTTGCTAGCCGTACCGACCAAAACCCACCGAAATCGTACCGACGGCCACCGCCGGGCCGTCTCCGGCCACCGGACGGCCGATCCGAGCCGTCCAAAAATTCTAAAAAAAAAAACCGAGGGGGTCCACGCGGGAAGAAACTGCATCCGATGTGCGTATGGTGGTTAGATCAAGCACCCATTTTTTCGTGTATATATATATACACGAAAAAATGGGTGCTTGATCTAACCACCATACGCACATCGGATGCAGTTTCTTCCCGCGTGGACCCCCTCGGTTTTTTTTTTTAGAATTTTTGGACGGCTCGGATCGGCCGTCCGGTGGCCGGAGACGGCCCGGAGGTGGCCGTCGGTACGATTTCGGTGGGTTTTGGTCGGTCCTCATAGGATTTCCGTAGTCATATACTATAAAGTGAGTATTTTTGTAATGTAGATCATGATTACAGAATTAGTGGGTTCACCATGTAGTGGTTTCTAAGATTTCTTAAATTAACAGAATCCCTCAAAAAAAATTGTATCCAAAAATACCTGTATCAGTGTTTGTGTATTTTTGAATATTGTCAAATGACAATCTTAAGAGATACTATGAAGATTCTCATGTGATTCAATGGAATCACATCTACAGACACTTTCGGGGATAGAGGGTTTGAACTCTTAACAGGATGGAGTACGCGTTATGCTATTATATGCATCTAGAGTCTACTAATCATATCAACTTTTACCAGATAAGTTATGCAAGTTTTTTCTGTACTTGAAAAAAATGACAAATTTCACAACCAAGAAAAACATCATTTTCAGTAATTTCCCTTTAGTTTGAAGTGAAATGCCACCAAATATGGAAAATATCACAAGAACTGATGAAATATTTTTCATTGCTGATACTTCAAAACCATGCAGCCTTTTGTTTGTACCATTATGGCGTTATGGTTTAACTTCGACAGCTTTATTAATAGTCAATGACTCATTGAGAGCCATAAGAATCAACAATAGATTTCTATAGGTGAAGCAATACCACAGCAGAGACAACAAAGTACCAGAGCAGTAGTAATGGAGGGTATTATTGGTAATGAGTTAAAAAACTATGGGCAAGGTGGTCATTTTGCATAGGGGAGCTTGGGACAGGATTACTAATACCTAGTACCCCATGGTATTAGTAATCCGGGAACAGTGTGGGATTAGTAATCCCATCCTCCTCCCAATCCTATCCCTAGGTTGGAAACCAAACAAAGAATTAGAAAGCCAATGGGATTGCTAATCCTATCCCAAGACCTAATACACTTATCAAACATGGCCTCAATGGTCTCCCGGTTTGTAATACCCACCTAGCTAATGGTGATTAGTTGATTGTCAACACTTTAGGAATGATCATAAACAGGGATGATGTAGTGCTGACGAACATCTCTCCCTTTTCTGTACATTTATGGTTTCATTCTTTTGAAACCACACATAGTCATATACTATAAAGTGAGTATTTTTGTAATGTAGATCATGATTACAGAATTAGTGGGTTCACCATGTAGTGGTTTCTAAGATTTCTTAAATTAACAGAATCCCTTAAAAAAAATTGTATCCAAAAATACCTGTATCAGTGTTTGTGTATTTTTGAATATTGTCAAATGACAATCTTAAGAGATACTACGAAGATTCTCATGTGATTCAATGGAATCACATCTACAGACACTTTCGGGGATAGAGGGTTTGAACTCTTAACAGGATGGAGTACGCGTTATGCTATTATATGCATCTAGAGTCTACTAATCATATCAACTTTTACCAGATAAGTTATGCAAGTTTTTTCTGTACTTGAAAAAAATGACAAATTTCACAACCAAGAAAAACATCATTTTCAGTAATTTCCCTTTAGTTTGAAGTGAAATGCCACCAAATATGGAATATCACAAGAACTGATGAAATATTTTTCATTGCTGATACTTCAAAACCATGCAGCCTTTTGTTTGTACCATTATGGCGTTATGGTTTAACTTCGACAGCTTTATTAATAGTCAATACTCATTTGAAGCCATTCGCATATCGAATTAGTAGTACATTACTTGTTCTTTGAAGTTCAAAGGCGACAACAAAGAAAGGCCCTAAAAACCTATCCATGAAGAAAAAAGAGATTAATGCGCTCCTAATATCCCCGCTTGTGGCAAAGCATACACTCTGCTAATATCTTCTCTGACATTGCCTAATTCTTCTTCAAATTCGCGTCTCATCACTCCACAATTAAACATATTGTCCCAATTTTACCCGTCTCGTAGTTGATCCATATCAACATTCATATATCGCAGTTAAACAAAATAGAGAAGGGCAGAAACCTATTCTTGCATTCCCCAGGTCTTCAAATAACAGAGGCTTTTCATTAATTTGATTCCCTAAAAGGCGGTTCCTTCCTTTCGAAGCTTGCAAAGGGACACTGCTCACTGTGAGGCACTTTCAGGCAGGCTCATGAAGACCCACCATATGCCCATCAACACAACGCATCGCTGCAACCTGCCAGAAGGCACCATTTTTCAAGTATCTTAGATTTTCGTTTCTGAACACAGTATACAATTACTACTAATTGTATGGGCGAAGATAATAGTGATTACCACAAAAATCGAGCTTACAAAAACTAGAGAAGGTAAATAGGATGTTTTGTAGTTGGGAGTTTACCTTTCCATGGATCTCATATTTGATGGGACCATCCAGCTCTGCACCCAAAGCCATTAGTTTTGTCACGGTATTGTTAATGTCCGTCACTGTGAAGGATAAGACTGATGAGTATCCCTTCTGCGGGGGAGGTTCACTGAAAAGCTCAAGTTAGCAGCTAATTCAAACAATTGTATTCGCACAGACCCATATGCAAGAAAACGAAATTGAGTACATCTTCTGAAAGGAAGGCTGATTTTCCAAGTAAAGACATGCACCATAATGGGCACGGAAGCAGGTAGCCCGGGAGCATTTTCCACATAATGAGCAAAGTTAACATCATTGTGCCAATGGAACAGACAAGGATTTAAAGTGAAAGATCACACAAGGCATGAACAAGAGTCACATGCTTACATAGGGTGAATTCTGGCATTGAACGGGCTTTCAGCATACGTGAAAGATACCTTTCTATGCCATGCAAACAAAGATGTTAAAGAATTGCCAAAAATATTGATCCCTGGCTCACTACATAATAAGATACGTCCTCAGCTACATCAAACATGGTAAGGCCCAAAATATGCTAGGTGAAGCAGTTTGCTCCCCAAGGTTTTGTAATAAGGACAGATAAACTATCTGAATCTGATCATCCTATGTAGGTGTTGCTTTTGCAGCAGTTTCTCAAAGATATCATCTACTTGTTTCCATGGCATACACTCGATCCAAGTAGTTTCTCAAAGATATCATTTGGTAGTTGTCCTTGTTCCAAATACTTAAAGCTTGATCATTTACAGCTATGGCAAACTACATCTATTAAACTTCGAACAAAGATACTATCAACAAATATTCATACATCCCGTCAAACATTGACTATGGTATTCTTGCCATCAACAGATTACAGAAGCAAGCGGTAATAGTCCAGGAAAAATTTGGGCAATAATGCAATATATGGTATGCATAGTAATATGCAGTAACAGCGAGCCATGCAGTGTTTTGAGATGGATGCCTCTCCACCATGAAATGCTCGATAATTCAGTGATTTCGTTGAACTAGGGAAATAATGCCAAGATTTTGATAGAGCCAGAGTTAAATTCATTAACTCCAACAAAAGAGATGACACGGTCAACAGCAAATGCAGATTCACCAATGCCTAGATGCTCACGTTGGCATTACTCCAAGCTTCTATCGTGACGTAAACATTCCCAACCTATCACGAATACATCGAAAGAACTAGCTATAAATGCCAAATCTAAGTATTCACAGGTCCAACAAAACATTGAGTTGTTTTATGTCCGATGAAAATTTGCGATAAAAATTTGTGACCTTCGGCACTAATTGGAGTACAGTGTCGGCCTCTAGCAAAGTTTCATGGAATGAATATGAAACGACCACGATGATGAAACAACCTAATTGTGTCATAATCTAATCAGGGTAAATTGGTGATCAATTTTTGGTAATTTTACAACAAAAAATCTATTCTTTCGCTTTCACTCGACCAAAAACGCAAAATCGAACTATATAGTAATATCAATGAGACGGCAAAGGGTGCCCATTTACGAAGAAAATGATTAAACCCATGAGAGAGAGAGAGAGAGAGAGAGAGAGAGAGGACCTTGCGGAATGTAAGAGAGCGAGTTTGAGAGGACCGGATTGAAGTTCGGCCCAACGAAGGGTACAGACATTGACGGTGAAGTCTAAACCCTCTGAGTAGAATTTCGCAGCTTTTGGAACGTCCTTGTGTAGTTGCAGTATCCACCTGAACGTAGCCGCCATCTTCCACCACAACACCAACTCTCTCTCTCTAATGGCTTCGCAATTTGCAGGTCACAGACTCACAGTGTTGGTTTTCCCAGAACGACCGCGTTTCCCATTAACCGTATCCCTGTATGAGATGTAAAACGACGTCACTTACGACAATTTAGACTGCAACCCTACACCCATCGACCTTTGTCCCACGAGCAAGGCAATAACACAACCGGCCAAACTATTTGATATTGCGAATTTGTTATATATAGTCAATTCATAAGAAGGAATCTAAAAATTTCCTCTTATGAATTGGCTACATATAGCAAATTCGCAGTTGTATTTAGCAGCACGCTAACACAATACAACAATGCGAACAACAATTTACACAATATGTCGATGTGGCACCGTGTTATTGCTTGTTACAGTGCCACATCAGCATGTTATGTTAATTGTTGTAAGCGTTATTGTATTAACAGACTTTTTCTTGTCCCATCGAATTTTGTCTCACGAAAGAAAGATTATTCCCTGAGCGCTAGAACCCTTTTCGAATGCTTATCTTAGATGAAACATCAATATGTGTGGGGTAAGGAGGGGGACACTGGATGAGATCAATCACAGCAGCGAATTTCCCATACAAATAGAGGCGCCTATCAAAAAGATACTCGGAAGGCTTCAGGATCGAGGTATCATTAGCCGATCCTCCATATGGCCTGCCTAAGTATGGCCTATACACAGTCAAGGGGGAAAAGAAAAAGGAGGAGAATACGGGGAGCCTTAGCCTTTACGGCCCGTTTGGATGCGGGTAAAAAATCGGGGGAAAAAATATGAAGGAGGGATAAGATAATAGGGGGTATTAATTTTGATGGGTTGGCCCACATCGATTTGATGTTTATGGAGGGAGGATAAAATATTATGTGGTTTGGATGAGGTATTAAAAAGGGGGATAAAATTTGACTTTGTTTGGATGGTTTATAGAATAGGGGGGATAAGAAGGGGTGGATGATGGAAAAAGCTGTCAAATGACTATTTTGTCCATATGCAGTGTTAAATTTGATTATGTATTAAAATAAGTATATAAATTTCAAAGTCAATATATTTAATCAATTTTGGACAATTGAAAGTATAAAAAAATTAATTAATTAAAAAATGTCTATTCTAAAAAATTTATATTAAAAAACGTTTCTTCGCACCGGTTCAAACGGATTGAAAATTGGACCACTTATTTTTTACACCATTTATAGATTTAAAAAATTAAGTGTTCCGATTTTCAATCCATTTGAACCGGTGCGAAGATCTTATTTTTCTAATCATTTTATCTTAAATGGTCATAATTGATTTTTGGCTCTAAGACCTTTCAATGAGTACCCTAAGAGAATCCTGAAACTAAATAAGAAATTTTTAAGTTGGGAAAAGGGGATAAATAGGGGTGATTTCGTCCAAATTTCACCCCTCAACACCCGGATAAAATTTGGGCAGCCCAAGGGGAGCCCAAAAGTTATACGGCTGAATCCCTCCTGCAGGTGAAAGTGATGAATGGAGGAAAAGAAAAGAGGGGAGCCAATGAGCTATCCAAGCAGTGGAAACATCTCCGGGCCCACCCCATTTACCCCCTCCAATGTTTTCACTCCTCTTTTGGCTCCATCCAAGCAAAGCCTTAGAATAGAATTCGATACATGTGGTAGAGAAGGGACTTGAACATGAAAAATTTTCCTTTCACGAGGCAAAACCCAAAAAAGGCCCACAAAAAGTTAGCCAACAATAGTTGACAATAGATACCAATTTCCATGGGTAATGATCACATGGGTTTGTATTTGCTTTGTGTTTTTCCTCTAAAACTTGGAAGAGGTGGAGTGCTAGTTTGACTTATCGGAGAAAAAAGAAAGGGGCAACAAAATCATACTATTGGAAATATCATATCACGAGGGAAGGCCATAAAGTCACAGACATAATCAAGTGGCACATATATGAGACCAAATGAATGATATAATGAGGAAGCATACATCTACCACATTCCAATGTTATATAGAAGTACTCCTGCTATAAAACACACAGTTTAAGCTTAACAAGCATCAAAGAAGCATACTTTCAATCCAAAAGAACCATTTTATTTGCATCTCAGCTTCATTGCTCTATATATTGCTAATCGGCTATATGCAACCATAACTTTGATGCAAAACCAGGCTCAGAGTCTGAAATGAGAAAATAATGCGATAAGGATGAAACCGGTGATGGCAAAACCAAATCTAAACGATGATCGACAGGTGCCTTTGCTACTGCCTTCTTAAGAAACATCAAGCAGCATGATAATTTGCAAAATCACCATAACCCATTCTTGTTTCTGAAAACCTTTCGCAAGGTGCTGACAACATTGACTCAGAGCCATTCACACAACATTTTCAAACTAACAGGTAATTCTTCCAAGTTAGAGGGTGGATAGTCGAATGCTTGCAAGTTCAGAAATGATTCAAGAAATAGTAAATAGATTTGATGATAGCAAGTTAAAGCAAATTCCATAGACAATGAACTTCAAAATGCACAGTACAGTTCGGAATCTTTGATAGAGCATTCGAATTCTAGCTGATCTAAACAGGTGGATGACAATATCTTATCATTTACAAAAGTAAATCCAAAATTTTTAAATAAAGCATAAACATGGCACCTATTTCGAAATTACTGCAAGGACATCGGCCAGTATACACAGAACCAAAATTTCTTCGTCGGAAAGCTGGTTATGGCCGGCAAATGACAGTTCAATCAGGCTATGAAGAACTCTTAGTTGGTTTTGACTGAGAACGCTGCCCCTCTAATCTTGCTTCAAGAAGTTTAGCCTTCAAAGTGTTCTCTCCCAAGCTTTGAGGCCATCTAGAAGAAGTTTCAGATACTTCAATATCTGGTGTTGTGAATCTTGATACCCACGGTTGAACAGGACTAGCATGACCTCGAAGTGCCGATTGAGCACGAGAATCTTCTGTTCCATTTTTCTCCACGTGTAGCTTTCCCCCTTGCATTGACAAAGAATGATTTCTTGCCAAGTTACTGAACATATGATTACTGTTCAGTCCAGGATTCCCCACACTTCTTTTCTTTATATCCTCGAGAACTTTTGCACCCTCACTTGTTTCAAACTTCTGGGAATCTCTCAATTCAACAAGGTCTTCTGATCCAATATCTTGCGACTGGACCTTCTTCTTTGTAGAGTTTGATCTGACTTTTTCTCTACTATGGCTTTCTGAAACATCATTCCCATTTTGTTTAGAGCTACAGTTGATGTTTTGCTTTCCACTAGAAACCCTAGTTAATTCGAAGCAATTTGAATCACTACTTGTAGAATCTTCCTCCTCATCGGCATTATTAGGAGCACTGCCAGCCGCATTCAAGTGAAAGGACTCCGAAGAATGCATACGTAAGCTGCTTTCCATTGGCTTTTTGTGCGATAAGCTTAAGTCGTTCATATTAATAGAACCCACAGAATTTCTGGCTCGAAGAAAAGTTTCTATTTCAAGGCTAAGCTTATCCACAATATTGTTCTTCTTTGCAAGATCATACTGAGGTTCAGCAAGGTTCATCTGCATCCGTTCATCTAGCCAAGCTTCAGAAAGATGGAGGATCAAACGGTCAGGGCTTTCCCTATGAGCGCGATCCTTCTCAGGCTTGTGTTTCAAAAACCTCACCTCTTGTTCATAATCTCTTATTCCCTTAGCGAATTCGTCACATAAGTCTTCCAGCAAAATTCGCGCTTTTTTCTCTCTTTCTAGGTCTTTCAAAGCACTAGAGAAGGAGCTTTTCAATTCAGAAATTTCTCGAGCTAGCTTCCGGTGAAGGCTTTCAGAATGCTTTCTCAACTTCTTCTCATCGTCTAACTCGTCCCTCACTGACTGAACCGCCGCCTTTATTCGATCTTGCTCCTTATTTTTTCTACCAATTTTATCTGCTGTAACTTGCTTCATTAACTCATCCATTTCTTGTTGAGTCCTTTTCTTTTCACGCAGTAACTCTTTGTTTCGTGCATGGCAGTGCTCCAGCTCCCTTTTCATAGCATTCACTAATGACATGTTGGATGCATGCTGTTCTTCAAGACTCCAGATGCGATTGAGTACTTTGAGTAACTCTGTGGATGTTTTAAGGTTGAAAGTTGATTCTCCAAGTCGGCCCTTGAACTCCACAGAACTAGATGGGGTGATAGCAGGATTATAAGGTGCTACCTGCGCAGGTCAAAAGGTTTCATTCTGGTCCAACAATGGGGTATTTTCTCTAAATTCAACTGATTAATGTAGTAGTAAACAAAACAACCATATAAACTACAGAATGGTATAGCTTATATGATTTCACAGATATTCATTATGTTTGTTTTCTCCAGACCGTCTGGATGTGATTTTGTGTGTACGGATGGTGGGGAGAAGGACAGGGAGAGTGTCTATTACCTCCATTGAGCTACTATAACTGGCAGGAGAAACAGGCTGTAGGGCATGACCATTTCTTTCAATGGCACGATGGTATTGAATCAGTGAAGCTGCAACATGTCTTCTCAAACTACTATCACTTTCTGGCTGGACAAGCAAAAGGGTTAGAAAGATAAGTGCTACTGCCAATTAAAATGTAGTTCCATTTCAAGGATTGATATTTCCAGAGCAGAAAAAGAATATCATCATATAGTTAAGTCACAAACAAGCTGTTGAAATTCTTCCCCATTGTTCACCAGATGGACCACTTCCTGGAGGAGAAAATAGGCTCGCAGCCTAAATACCCTTCTTGGACCAGACCCCCACCCCAAACCAAATTCAATACAAGTAAACAAAAATGATCCGATGCAGTGTGGTTTACAAGTTATGCTAGCTGGCAGCTTTCTCTAGCGATCCTTATGCCAGCCAATTTAACCAATCTATTGACGAAATTTACCTCAAATTAAGCTCAACCAACTGAAAATGAAAGTGTTGTCTACTATTTAGTTTTAAGAAGGACTAGTAAAGGGCACTCCAAAATTCAATCTATTTTCACGTTGCGAATGGGGATTTAAATTTCAGTTCCATTTTTATGGCACTAACGAAAGTGCTTTGTTCTTGATCTTGGATTCGTGGAGCAAAAAGAAAAGGCACACGAAAAAGGTTTTCAAAAATATTTATAACGTATCTTCTTTTCCTTTTCCCTTCACAAATCCTTCCACATATCCAGGACCAAACACAGCTCCTGTTACACAACTGAAGGTCCGAAGCTAACAAAATCCCATTGCCCATTGGCATCATCAGCTCTAACTAGTAAGATTTCATCATTTTGGTCGAGTATCAAGCAAAGGGTGAGGAATACAATTTCAACAAGAGAGTTAACTCAAAACAAAATATCAGATAACAAATACATGATTCAAAGGATGGCCTTCTCTTCATCGCATTTTGATCTTCCACAAATATAGCCAAAAGCTAGAGCAATAAAGAACAAAACACTGTAAGGGCCGTCACCTTCCATGTGATTATTCAGTATTCTTTCTACTTTTGTCAACAAAGCTCTAATCAGAAGTCACTGAAGCCTCGCTCCTTTTTTCTAATGCTTGTAAATTGTCCAAAGCTAGTCCGATATACTAAATTGATCTTTCTCAGCTTCAATGGGGGTCTATTTTCATTGATGGAGATAGACAGGACCCAAGCAATAGGAGCACAATACGAAAGCTTGCTTCCATCGGTCTCTACTCCTCTCCGTATTTCTAACCACCAAGTCTTGTAAGAGCTCAAGATGTTATGAGATAGGGTGTAAAAATTCTAATAATCCAAATTCACTAACAGTTACATGTGCCAGGCTCATCATCATGATTAGCCGGCACATGTGCAAGTATTGCAATTATCAGATGGGCTCGAGAGTCAAGAACACGAGAACTTTCGACTACTGTAGTATCACGTTAACAGACATTCTCTTTCAAAACTAAGTTATTACAAAGGGTGTAATGTAAGTGTTTGTCCTTAATGATGATAAAAAGAGGTGCGCCCTTAACATCTCAATGAAACAAGTAACTCAATATCCAGTAACATTATGTCACCAAGAAGTGGATAAGTTTGACATGGCTTCATTAGTTTAAATCAGTTTTTTGCTTTTTGGAGAGTCTCCAAATTCAAATTCTTGGTGCTTGGCTTCATTAGTTTAAATCAGTGTCAAGAAGAAAAGCAGAAGATACAAAAAGCAGAAAACATGAAATAAATATCTTGAACCATACATCCAAAAAGAATGAAAGAAAAAGGCACAAGACAAACAAGCACTCTCCAAAGAAGGACAGAAAATCCTCAAACAAATAAAAACGAAGCACAGCCCACAGCAGAAACATCAAACAAGTACGAAACCTAGGTAACAAGTAACAAGCACTTTTACAAGAAAAAGTAGAGTTGGTCACCTTGCACTAGTTAAACAAATTAACAAAAGAAAAAACCCACGAAATTAAAAGAAAAGAGAATACGTACCTCCTCATGTGGTTTACCAGGAAATTGTTCATCCACTTGGGTAGGAAGTTGAAAACCCTTGTCCTTCTGATTCCGCCGCCGGCGGTGGGGGAACCTAGCACCACCGACTTTGCTCATCTTCGCCGCCGTGGGTAGGGGCAGAGCCTCCCAAAGATTAGCCCCGAGTTTCCTAGCAGAGAGTGTGGGGGCGGTGGTGTGGTTGGTTTGAAAAATGAGATCTTGTTCCTCAGTACGACTACACTCATGGGGTTGAATAGACCCAAATTTCCATGTGGGTGAAGGAGTAGTACAAGTCCCCCCTCTTTTACCAACCAGAATTCCGCGTTGCAACTTTATTCCCATGAATTCCTCCTGCTTTTTCCCCTCTCTCGCTCTACCTTTTTCCTCTCTCTCCATCTCTCTCTCTCCAAATTTCCAAAATTCAAATTCTTGGTGCTTGACTTCCTTTTATCGATACAATAAAATCTTTTATTACCATCCCTGTTTGTCTATCTAGCTAGACTCCACTTTAATTTCTCTGTTTCACTCACCCCTTTGCTATCTCCCTCTTTCTTTTTTCAAACCCACCATCTCAAAACTCACCACAACCCCCACACCCACACCACAATCTCTCTCTCTCTCTCTCTCTCTCTCTCTCTCTCTCTCTCTCAACACACACACACACCAGTCTGTGTGCCACTTGGACTTAAAAAATTCATGGCAGGCTTGGCAGCTGGATTTTCATCCTCTTGGCAGCCATGCTCCCTCAAAGAAAGTGAGGCTAAAAAACGTTAAAAGCATTCCTAAAACAATCTATGGAGATTTGCGATGATGGGTGCTCTGTATATTTGGGGAAGACTAAAAGGGGAAACTAGGTTCTTATTAAAATCATCAAGTTGTCGGAGGGCGTGACACGTAAACCCACGAACCCTACTCAATGCTACCTTAATTTTAGTAAGGCCTGGTCTAGCATACTAGACAGACTCATTTTTTTATTACTCCTCCTTTCTCCGAACTGGTTCTTTGGTTCAGAATTTAGATCATTTCGGCTGAAGCCTTGAAAGGGTAAACTCTATAGTTGGTCTTCGTACTGATAATTGGTGGACATTAAAGCCCCCCCCCTGCAGGGCAATTGAGCCCAAAAACTTTTTGCATGGGGTGTGGTCCATGAATTTGTCAGGAGAGGACTTCAATTTGTTTTTATCTGTGTCGTACGTGGTCCAGACTCCATAGTCTAGCAAATTCAGGTTCCCATGTGGATTTTGATTTTACTGAGATATAGGGAAGTTATGGTTAGCATCATTTGTGTCCCCCCTCCAACGGATACATTTTGGATACCATTCCCAAGTTTTCCCTACGGCCCTAGAGGGGTTAAATGAGCTAATTTTCTTTTACAAAATGAAATAAAAGTAAGTTCATTTAGCCTGTTTAGCTCTATAGGAAAACTCAATCTACATTAATGTTAGGAATGATTACAGCTTTGTTGAGATAGTAGTAATAAACAAGAAGTATGTGTATTTGCGGTGTTTTATCGTGCACTCTATATTTTGCTTTGTTCATAGCTTTAAAATGGTCAAGGTTAACAAGAAAACCATATGTCTATCGACTCACAATGGGTCTGTTTACCCAATACAACTTGATCAATTCATACTTTGTCGTATGGAGATCTAAGGTCGTGTATTAAATAGGATACGAAAATAATCTCTGGAAACATTCTTCCTGATAGCAATTATGAAACATAACAAATACACCGTGGTTAGAATCCTATTACCATATTCCGTAAGGAAACCGCTAAGCATACCTCTTGCCCATAACCAAGTTTTCAATTCTTACAGTCACTCTAATTAGGTTTAAACTTATAGTATAACACACAAGAGCAAGTCTGGTTATGTAAGTGAGTCAATAACAATTCCCATCTCACTCCGAAGATGGAGGTTTCATCCCTAAAAGCTTGTGTTTTATTGTCAAGTCACATTCAATGTATATATAATTATATGTGTGTGTATCGAACTGTCGGAATCATACTAATCATTAGTGTAAAATGTTGGGACCATGGGACTGTTACCCCACCCCACTCGGATAGTAACATACCATAGCCAACTGCACTAGGAGGATATAAATCCACATCCTTGTCACACATAAACAATAAATGAATGAAAAATCTTCATACTAAAATTGACAGGCATTTATCCATGATTGAGGCCCTTCATGGCAGGCCTATGAAACGTGTGACAAGGGGAACGATAGAGAATTGAAGAATGCTCAGAAGAGATTTTAACATTCGGGATAACTGCAGAGAGGAAGGAGCTAGAAAATTTCTAACTGACAGGACCAAGTTTAGCTTTTGCTGCTGCTAGTTCAGACTGGGCTGGTCCATTTAAGTAACCGGGCCATGGCCCATGGATGATCGGACTGCGAGCCCGGGTGCGGACTTGAGCTGGGATTTGGTCTGTGGGCCTTTTCTTAAGAGAAACATTCATGCCCACCTCTTGCAAGTTGATGGACCCAAGTCCCAGGATAATAGGACAATCAAAAGGCAAAAAAGAAGTTTTAGTTCTGCATCTGAATGTCCAGTGGTTTGCTTTGAAATGGTATATGAGGTTATGGTTTTGGTAAAAAACCACATAACTATTGGATTCTAGTATCCCAAGGACAACAGATGTTACACTCCATCTGGCCCTGGAACCTTTCACCTAGAATAGGACCAAGGGAATGGGGAGCCTTCCCAAGGACAACAGATGTTACACTCCACCCCACACGACGTATTAAGTATATGCACAGAATAATGTGTAGAAATCTGGACACATATGTTCTGAACAGTCCGATCCCTCGTTGATTTAAAAAGCCCACATGCGCTGGATGGTTTGAGGATACATAGGTGTCCGGGAATAGATCTATTCCCATAGCATTGCTAATAGTAGACATGTTCTCAGTTCTCAACAAACAATCCTTGGCCTTCCCCTAGAAAATAGCTTATTGATATCAGGCACCAGAAATAATCAGACCTTCGGAACTTTACCAAGTTTTCTCTCAGTTCAAACTCCACTATGACCATAACAGAACTCAGAAACCTTGCAACATGTTAGCAAATTGTATGAGCCATGGAACAAGATAAAACAAAGAAAGTCCAACTGCCACTGGAACAACAAAGAAACTCCAACTTAAGAACCTGGTAATTGAAATCCACAAAGCAAGGATAATCCAATCCAATGTTCTGTTCCATGTTCTTGCCATAGATTCTAATAGATGGATCGAAGCCAGAACCGAAGAAAAAAGTATGAGATAAAAGGAAGCTGCAACGGTCCATTCTATAACAAGAACACAGAGAAGAATAACATTAAACTTGCGTTTCATTGCCTGGTAGTTGAGTAAGGTTCCTAGCTGCTGCTTTCAGGATGATAAGTACTTCCTAATTGACTACAACAAAATCTTCCAAAAAATATGCAGATTGTGGTATCTTTATAGGAAACTACCAGAACCATAACCTCATACAACATTTCAAAGCAAACCACTAGACAAGTTACAGAACAAAACTTCTTTTTTGCCTTTTGATCGTCTTCACAAAAAACTCACTCCATAATGAAAAGAAGTTATTCCCTACAGATCTCCAATGCAACAACCGCAAAAAAACCCAAAAACAAAAAAAAATACAACATAAATCCATGATGGGGTACGGAATGCATCCTCTATTCAAACTAAGGGAAGAATATTGCAGGAGATGAAAAGAAACTGTAAACGATAATCCCAAAGATTCTGAATGACAGACGAGAGAAAATGGAGTTACTTTGCATCCAATTAATAGCACTGTTAGCACAAGACCACAGGACATTCAATCCTTAGAAAATACACAGTATCGATCTACGGAGTACATAACCCAAGACATTTGCACATTTTTAAGGAGGTGCCAATACCTAATTTTCAATTTTCAGAAGTAACCAAACGTCCACTGTGTGAAGCATACAACTTCCCCTTCCACCAAACCCTTCAATTCAACAAATGATCATCTTCGAGTGTGTCTACACATACCCTAATAGTAAATGCTATCCCAAGTTTTCTGGAACATAAATGCAAATATGGATGAACTCTTGACTGTTTTTGGATAAATCTTGCTAGATTCCCCCAAAATGTAGATGTCATTGCTAATTATAGCGCATATCTTTACTATGAGCTATTAGAGACTTCATATACTATACAAGTGTGGGTGATGGGTTTCGTATGGGATCGCTTACGTGTGACTATCCGTGAGCTGGAGAGGTGCGATTGGTTGATGACTAGTCAAAGGGAGAGAAGAACAGAGGCAGCGTGTCTCCTTCGTTTTCCGCGGGGTACTTGACCTTTTTCGGGCTCTGGCAAGTGAGGTCACACGTTTTCTCTGAGGAAGAATGTTCTCCTTCCTCAAATTCAATGCTTACTCACCTTTTTCCAGAAAAAGGTCCTCCTCATCATTGGGAATGTCAGGGGTATTTATAGGGCACCTGGGCCTATGTCAGGCCCAGAACGGCGCTCCTATTAGTTCCCGACACGTGTCCCTCCTGTACTTCCTGGCCTTGGAAAAGCTCGCCTTCCCGCGGACGATTTTCCGCGGGAGGGCTCGTTTTCCCGCGGCGTCACCTCCCATTCCAAGCCGCCAAACCACAAGAAACCCCCAAATTCCCACCGAACGAGGTCGCGACCTGCGGCGATCGTTATTTCCCCGCGGAGACCCGCCCGGACCCTGCCTCTGGGCCTCAGGTAGGGGTCCGCGGAGATTTCGCGAGATAAAGACTTGATAATTATGACATTTTCAGGGAGTGGTGTGCGGGGTCTCGATATAAACCAACTGATGGGGGCCCGCGGAGGGGACCTGCAAAAGTGAGTTCCGCGGTGGATTCTCTGTTCCCGCGGTCATACCGCTTCGATCCGCCGCTCCACACGTCACTATCCCATCGGTTGGTCAGCGTTTTCAACTGTTGCCACGTGTCCGCCCGCAATTGGAGAGTCAAGTAGTCGCTTCCTCAGGTTTCAACCTATTGACTTTGACCGCGCCTACAACAAGCAAGTTATTATTTGACACCTATTTTCTGGAGGGCTGTCCATTACAGTAAAAAGGACACCTAAGCATATCTCTTGTTTTTCCAATGCTCAACACTCTTCATGAACAACAATGACAAAAATGGAGATGACTAGGAAGTTCAATAACGCTAGTATACACCTCAGTAGCTAATTGGTAGCAAACTAAAAGTAACAAATCTATAAAGATACAAAGGTGCAAAAGGTAAAGAGTAAGATTAAGATGATAACAAATCGCTACGGTCCTTTAATCAGAGATGGTTCTGGATGCACAAAAAAAATTGGAAAATACGAAGTAAACAATTGTCTACCGACTCTACCCTGACAACGAGCATCATGTTGGTAGAGAGGTGTACTGCATTGTCTTACTTGACTTTGTATTTTTATTTGCACAAGACCAAGCTAGCATGTAAAGATGTTTTCCTTCTTAATTGAGGATACTATGAAGACAAGTTATTCTAGGAAGACAGCCACCCTACGCTTACATTACTTCTCAATGAAACAGTGAATACTTGTGCAATTCAATAAGAAATCCTAAATTAACAATGTACAGAATCTTTCATAAAGATAACCTCCAAATATGTCTTCACCACTGGAAGGTTCTTAGCTTCAACACGCCCCCCCAATCCAATAAAATCCATGGCTATATGAAACAGTTTACACAACGAAGTCAGTGTCACCAATCTGGGCAGTCCAACCAGAGAACAGACCTCTTGACCAAATTCAGAATACCGGTATAGAGAAAGTCATCCACTTTCCTAGATTCTAAGCGTACGGAGACACTAAATTTTCTGATTCATTTGAACCAGAGAATCATTTGGTTCACTTGGTACAGAGGACGTGCTCTGGTGAAACGACATCAGAATTATTAACTCATCTGTGACGAAAATCAAGAACTGATGACTGGAATCGTTTTCCCCAGCCCTATCAAATGCCCAAAAATAATTAAAACACGTTGGATTCTATTTGTTTGCAAACAGAATGTCCCTTATGGGATAAATCACTATAATGGCAACTTAAATAATTAATCTATCAACAACCACTCAAATAGCATCATGTCCTTTCGGAGTGCGGGGCAATCCTGTCACAAAGTTCATAGTAATATGTCCCGATTTCCATTCAGGGATGGGAAGAGGTTGTTACAACCCTGACGGCCTTCCATGTTCAATTTTTCACAATACTCAACTCACAAGAATAAAGCATTTGATTGGGCCAGGGAAAACAGATAGTAATGGAACATTATACTGTAACTGATATATTCCCACCGTGCCTACAATTCTTCCTCGAAAAACACTTCATAAATATGACTTAAACACCTAAAATGTATATCATCTTTGTATTTTAATTTCCATCCGATTTCTACGTGACTAAATTTAGAGGTCCATAGTCCACATATACATAGCAAAACAAAGATGAATATTACCAGAATATTCAAAAACAAGTAGACTCTCATAGAATATCAGCTCCATTCCATAAACATAAGTATTTAATATTACCACTAAACTTACGGAGCTAGTTAGGAATAAAAACATACTTCATAAAATTCCTCTACATATATCATGCATTTTCATATACCATATAGATCCCCAAAAAACCCACCAAAACCAATTTTATTTACAATATAAGTACTACCCATATTCAGCAAGATTAAGCAAAATCGATCAGGCGTTGTTGTTGATACTGAAAGTGGAGCCGTCATAACATACCACCTCTCCAGCCACCTTCTTGGGAATGGACAGGACGAGCATGCCATTGTTCATGGCATACTCGATCCGGTCAGTGCAGAAGAACTGGGCCGGGAGGACGAACCTGTCGGACCCATACACCACCCTGGTCTCGGCGATGTCGGGATCCGCCACCCGGAGGCCCTTCACCACCAGCCTGTCTGTCGTCGGGTCGAAGCCGACTTCCACACCGTCTCGGGGCACTCCGGGCATGTTCACCCGGACGTAGAGCACTTCATCCGTGTCCACAGCGGAGTAGACAGCGTGCTCCTCGGTGGTGGCGATGGGGACGGAGTAGTGGAAGTCGGGGTGGAGTTTGAGGTCGAGATCGACAATGTGAAGCGGGCGAAGGGTAGCTTTGCCTGCTTTGGTGCTGAAGAGGCTGCGGCGGGAGAGGGAGGTCGCAGCCGGAAATGCGGGAGCGACTGGGCCGCGGAGTCGAGGCGTCATCATGGTTCGTCTGGCCGGGAGGGCGCCCCTGTGGGACACGACAAAGCGGGAGATTCCCAGTCCCATGTTTGATCGATTGAATGAGAGACACAGAGAGAGAGAGAGAGCGCTGATATAGAGTGAGAGTGGTGGAGGAGGAGGAGGAGAGAGAGGCGTGCTTGGGCTCTCAGTCGTCAGGTGATCGTACACAGAGAGAGGGGACAGCTGTGAGCCAAATGCGCACAAAGGCTGGCCTTGGTGTCGTTTATGAGTAGAGAAGTTATACAGTGCTACTACATGAGTATGTGCCGAATAACAGATCGATTTGATTGCATTTTGCCTTTTAGAAATACTCCTATAAAAATGTTTATTTAGTGTCGTTTATTAAAATTATCGATCAATTTGTTTTTTGTTTTTTCATCTATTCTGAACATTTGATTTATACTATAAATTTAATAAGAAAAATTGAAAAGAAATTATCTAAAAATGAAAACCATTAAAATGCGTCAAAATAGTAAAACAAATCAGCTAAACGCACATTCCGTCCCGTTTACCTATTTTGTGTCAATTTTTTTTTATAAATTATTATTTCTACTCGACGAGAGGATTCCAAAAAATAATAAACTATGATCAAGACTCAAAATTTTGTGAATAAAGACAAAATTAAGCCGAAAAGTGGCTTATTTCGATAACAAGTTTCCACTTATTCGATTGCTCTTGCTCAGTAAAACCAATAATCTATGAAAATTTGACGTAAAACTAACAAATGTAAATTTTTTAAATAAAGACCAAAAAAATAATAATAAAGTGAGCAACTTGACTCGTTAGACCAAAGTAGGTTTTGTGGACGGATTAGGTTTAGGCCTTGTTTGGAAAGAGGATTATTGGAGATGAGGAAATGGTTAGGCATCTGTCAGGACTTGCACTACTCGTCCCATGTTTGTGAGAAATTTTTAAGGGCAGGATAGGTACAATGTGTTGCCCACTTGGGTGCATTCGGATTATCCATTTCGATTTTAAACGGCTCTTATGGACCGGATTGTCCATTTCGATTTTTAAACGGCTCTTATGGATTGTTCGGACACCATGTGGACACGACCATGTGTTACCCAGAAATTTCTCCATGTTTGACACGAGTAAGGAAGGAACCAGGATTTTACTCTAGCAGTGGCGAAATGTATACTAAAAAATTCTAGTGATGGTGAAATTATATAAGTTTGGCATAATTTTTTTTTTTACATATCATAATCGTATTTTTTAAAATTTTTGTCGTGGCGGTCGCCGCCACTAGACTCCTAATCCCATCCTTGGACACGAGACGCAGAGAGGGGAGTGCCTGGTCGCTGCTGCTTCACCGGTAAAGGATGCACAGAAAGCCTGGTCACCTTCAAATGGCAGGCCACCAAAACAATGACTCTGCTCCTAGCCTCCTACTGTATTTGTCTGTTTTACTATCTGCTTGTCTTTGTTTTTTTTTTTTGAAAATGTCACTGGTATATAAAACGAGATTAACGGGTTACATCAAAATGAAGAAGACTTTGAAGCTCAGGCGGGATACAACCCGATGAAAAAGCAATATTCCTATTAAGACAATTAGTGGCCAGCCAGTGTGCCACTTTGTTCGCTTCCCTTGGGCACCAGACAAAGGACCACTTCTTACCAGAAGCCCAGCTTTTAATATCTTCTATCACAGCTCTGATTTCCCATGGAGTAGGAGAGTTGGCCACTTTGAAGCAGTTAATAAGCTCTAAGCAGTCGGATTCGAAAATTGCCTCATCCAAATTTAGATCCATTGCAGTTCCGCAAGCAATTCTAAGAGCCCAGGCCTCTATAGAGATGGCAGAGGCTGTCATTGTTTTTCCTAAACGCCAAATTTGAGCTAATCCACCATGGTCTCTCGCGATAACGCCAAAGGCAGCAACGCTGCAGGAGGATTTATAAGCTCCATCTATGTTAAACTTTAGAGTAGACGATGGAGGGGGAGACCATCTTTTATCTCTGGGTTGTTGAGGGATACCAACTCTCGGTCTTTTGAGCAAAGCTAGAAGGTAATCACGATACATCCCAGTTGCACTTTCAATTGTGTCCCCTGGACTTGGGGATTTTCCTGTAAATACAAACGCATTTCGAGCCTTCCAGATGGCCCAACATACTTGGAAGATGGCAGCCATATTTTCCAGGGTAGTTTCCTTAGCCCTATGGCCACAAAGAAGATCGTCCATCCAAATAGCAGCCGAAGAAGTATCAAGATCCGTGGTCCAGAAGGACTTCCCACAACCAAACCATACAGCTCTTGTCCAAGAGCAGTGAAAGAGGGTGTGTTCTATGGACTCAGGTGCTTGATTACAAATGGGACAGAGAGGAGAAGGGGCACACTTACATTTAAAAAGATTGGCTTTGCTGGCTATCCAATTGTTGACCACTTTCCACATAAAATGGCACACTTTTGGCATTGTTGGAACGGTCCATAGTCTTTTCCACATGGATTCCGAAGGAGAGTGGGAGGTGGAGGCCTGATTGACATCTGGTTTAATACTCCTCTTGAAGCTCTGATGATAGCCTGACTTCACAGTGTACTGTCCAGATTTAGTGTATGCCCAAATGCGTTTATCTTCCCCCTTGGTTAAGCTTATTGGGATTTTAGAGATGGCTTTTACTTCCTCCTCTGAAACACAGATGGCAAGTCTTTCCAAATGCCATGTGTTATTATCAGGATTGATAAAGTCTGCCACTTTGTTCCAATTGCAATTTGTTGGGGATTGGCTGAGTACTCTGCTATGGGGAAGGTTATGCACCCATTGATCATTCCAGAAATGGACAGACTCACCATTGCCAATGCTCCATTGGAGACCGTCCTTCAACACTCTCCGTCCTTCAAGCATGCTGCACCAAATCCACGATGGAGAGTGGCCTTTTTTTGCCTCCCAGCAGGAGGTTTTTGGAAAGTATTTCCCCTTTAAAATTTTGCACCAAAGAGCATTAGGATTCTCACTAATTCTCCAAAACTGTCTAGCAAGAAGGGCATTGTTAAAAGCTGCAAAGTCTTTGAATCCAAGTCCCCCTTCGCTTTTTGGAGTGTTCAACTTGCTCCAAGCACCCCAGTGAATTCCAGCTCTTGACTCAGAATGCCTCCACCAAAAATTACTGATGGTTGCATTAATGAGAAAAAGAAAAACAAAAGAACAGCATTCATTTGCTCCAATTGCCCCTAGCTTGGCTGCGTATTTCTTTTCAAGGCCCGTTTGGTTCACTATGAATTGTTTCACTATTAATTGGTTCTTATGAAAATTATCTTGTAAAAAAAGTAATAATTAAAGGGCCAGCCAAATAACTTTATTAAAATATTTTTTTAAACAAGCAAATATTAAAAAATAGGTGATTCAACCAAAATTCCTATTCTGTGGGATTGGATTTCAAAAAGTTTCATGAAATGTTAAAGAACCTAGTTAATCCTGTCACATGAGACTTATACTTCTCAAAGTCTTTAATTAATTTTTTTTAAACAATTTGCCCTTGTAAAATCGAGAAATCTCAAATTTTTTAAAGCTTTAAACTAGTACATTACACTCTGTACCACCACGACCACCTCCTTTGACGCCCTCACCACCACCACCCCGCACCGACTTTGGTGAAATTGACAAATTCTCAATCAAACCGAGACAAAATTGAGAATGCCTCCATCTCAATAAGTGATATATAGAGACATTCTTAAGTTCGTTATCGAAACATTCTAAATTTTACGAGTTCCGGACAATAATTACCGACTTGTCCCTGCGTGAGCTGAGAGCACAAGCATTTTTTTTAATTCTCCTCAATTCAAAGTAAAGAGTAAGGTAGTCAAAGAAAATAAAAGAAATTCTTTAAGTTGAGAAGAAGTATAAGCGTTTGCCTCAAATAAATCTTTTTTGTTCCTATACTGCCTTTCTCATTACAATAATCTACTAAGTGGTAAATAAGAGGCCTTTTCTCTTACTGCTAATATGGAGTGTTTTAATTATCGAAAATTGGGAAATCCCTCAAAAAGTGTTTTAATGATATTCGCCATTCGATATCACTTCTTTGATCTCTGTATTGAAGCGTATGCCTTTCTAATTGGAACATGTACCAGAGTTTTAATTAAAAGCTGTTTCGTAACAGAATTTCAAAGCTCTGAAACGATCCGATATACTATATGTCTGTATCACCGATACCAATGTGTTTTCCGATACCACGATTTAATACGCTGTACCACCATATCTTTTGAACACCGCCATTCATTAATAAACAAACTAGCTAGGTGATGTAGGACAAAAATTTAGAGTTTTTGTATTTTATTTTTATTGTTTTAGAATAAGATTTTGGCTAGGAATATTTCCGTTTAGGTTAGAATTGTTAACTTTCCGTATTCGATTTGATTTTGATTTCTACCTTTATTAGGATTCTTGGTCTACAAGAATTAGGATTTTATTTAAATTAATTAGGAAATATCTTTTATTTAATGCCGCTTGTTTTGGCATGTTTCATTATTTCTTTTACTAGTAGGATTTCTAGGGTTAGGGTCTTATAAAAAGGGCTGTAACATATTCAATTATTGATCTTTTAAAACTTTTACATCAATAATATTCAGACTTTGTCTTTTTCTCTTGAGGATTCAAGAACTGCTCGTGGCTACGAGTACCTATCATTCGTTTGATTAGTACGCAACTAATCTCTTTGTTATTTCCGCTGCGTCAAGTGGTATCAGAGCCACGCTTTTTCCTGGTTCGATGGCATTCGTCCGTGGAAGATACACAAACCCTATTGACGATGATCGTAGGGAAGGATTTGACAAGACTCGCGCCAAGGGATTTGCCCATGGTCAACCTGTTAAACACAAAGTTGATAGGAACCGCGTTGAGGGATTTGCCCGCAACCAACCTATTAATCAAAACGTCTCTGAAGGATATTCTTATTATCAACTTGATAGTGATGATGAATCTGAAGACGAGTTACCTGAGGATTATTATGGATATCAGTCAAAGAAGCGACATTCAAGGTCTGGGGGATTTTATCGCACAGATGACAACTTTTTAACTTTTCAGGTAGAACCAATAATTCCTACTTTTCATGGGTATTGCCATCCTGAGAATTTTATTTATTGGTTTCGTAAAGTAGATAAATTCTTTGAGTTCTACACGGATATTCCTGAAGAGAAGGAGGTCAAATATGCGGCTCGTAAATTATATGGCTATGTTTCTACGTGGTGGGAACGATTGCAGTCTAATAGATTGCGACAATATAAACAGCCAGTCAAGACATGGCCCAGGATGAGACGATTGATAAGCGATAGATTTCTTCAATCAAATCATGGACAGGAATTGTATCAAGAATACCGAAGAAAACTTGAGTCAAAACAAATGTTCCAAGGTACTTTTGATTTGCAATATTTTTCACAAAGAGTTACGAGTTATTTGAGTAAATACCAAGCAATTTCTGAAAGTCAACAAACTAGCCATGTTCTTTCAACTTCAAATTCGACACTTCTTAATTGTATTGATGGATATGAGATTGCCGAAGAGGAAGGAGATCAAGTTGAACCAGAGAATGTGATATTTGTTGAACCTAATATCAAAGAAATAGTGGAGGTCGATGTAGAATGCAATCATTATGGGTATATTGAAGCTAGTGATGAAGAAGTTGGTGGCAAAGAGGAATGTTTGAGTGCCCCTATGCTCGAACATCAGTTGGATTTAGATGGAGGTGCAACCAATGAGGTAATTGCAAGCAAGGATGAAAATATCGCAACAGTGTATCAAGTACAAGAACCAAATGAAGAGGAAAGTCATAAATCAGGACCTATAATTTCTCGGCATGATGATGTCTTCCCTAATATTGAGCCTTGTGAGCCACACAGAAGTATGACTGGTCCTAATGGTGAATTTGGTACAAGATCTCTTAATGCTACATCATTCATGTATGATGTACCAATTAATTCCGCGATGGATCAACATAAAGAGAAACTGGAATTTCTGCATGACGTTCAATTTATTGATTTTCTTGGGTTGGAACAGTTTGAGTTTTCACTCAATTCTCGTATTGTGGAAATTGTCAATGAATTGAAGTGTGCAGAAAAACTATCTTGGCGAGTGTACTTTTATTAGAAGACGAGTGAGAAGTTGAAGTATTCTAAATATTTATTTCTTTGGAATGGCAGATGGCAAGTTTCTAATGAGAACTCGAAGGCGAGTTCTTTTGAAGAAAAGGAGACTGATGTAGGACAAAAATTTAGAGTTTTTGTATTTTATTTTTATTGTTTTAGAATAAGATTTTGGCTAGGAATATTTCCGTTTAGGTTAGAATTGTTAACTTTCCGTATTCGATTTGATTTTGATTTCTACCTTTATTAGGATTCTTGGTCTACAAGAATTAGGATTTTATTTAAATTAATTAGGAAATATCTTTTATTTAATGCCGCTTGTTTTGGCATGTTTCATTATTTCTTTTACTAGTAGGATTTCTAGGGTTAGGGTCTTATAAAAAGGGCTGTAACATATTCAATTATTGATCTTTTAAAACTTTTACATCAATAATATTCAGACTTTGTCTTTTTCTCTTGAGGATTCAAGAACTGCTCGTGGCTACGAGTACCTATCATTCGTTTGATTAGTACGCAACTAATCTCTTTGTTATTTTCCGGTGCGTCACTAGGCATAAGAAGCGTGAAGTTCACAACAGAAACAGCAAAAAAAAAAAAAAACAAAAACAAAAGAAGGAAGGAAAAACCTTGCAGTACTAAATTAAATTCTAAATTTCTCAGTACTCAAAAAAAACCTCCACCGCCTCCCTTGGCCGCCTTGGGGATCACCACCTTGAGAATGCCGTTGTTCATCACAACCTTCATCTCGGAGAGCTTCAAGTGCTCCGCGGCCCCGACGCGGAGGCCGAAGTCGCTGACGTGCACGGTGTCGCCCTCCTCGTACGCCTCCTTCTTCCTGAGGCCATGGATCACCACGTTGTTTCTCTCAAAGTGGACGTCAACATCCTCCTCCGCCACTCCGGGCATCAAGACCCGAATGAATACATTGTCCTCGGATTCTGCAGGAGAGGGAGCACAAATCAATTTTCATTCAATATTCACTCATTTGAGCCGAAATCAACGAGCTGCTATATATATTTATACACACACATTAATACATAGATCTAGAGAGGGAGAGGGAGATGATGATACATACCGAAGCAGCAAGAGGACTTGAACTCGGGGACGTTGGGGGGTGCAACGGCGAGGAAACAACGGGCGCGAGGGATGGATTTGGAGCTGAAGAGGCGAGAGGAAGAAGGGGCCGCCGGTGACGGAGAATAGCTGCGGAGGGTTGAACGGAGTCGCATCAGAGGTACTAGTGAGCGAGCCATTGGTGGACTGGTGACGGTGAGAGCAAGGTGTTGATGGATGGTACTCCACTCCAGTTGGGAGAGAGAGAGAGAGAGAAGATTTGTTGAGTCAATTTTGTCCCGACTCCGACTACTGTAAAACGACCACGAGATAAGGAGTGATGCGGGAATTTATTAGGTGAGAGAAGGGTCTAGGGGAAGAGTGAAGATTAGTAGTGGTTAGGTGAGGTGGCATGATTTGAGTGGACTCCCGTACATCACAACTTTTTTTACTTGATAGCTGATTTTGTCACTTTCCTATTTATTAACGCGTCTCTTCCTTTATTTTTATTAGTTAAATTTACTAAAATACTCTTGCACTTTATGATATAAGTTTTTCTCACTGTTCAAATTAAGTGTAATGGTGTTTTAGTAAATTTACCAAATAAAAATGAAAAAGGAGTGACAAAATCAGCTGCACAATTTTATCTAAACGAGGAAAAAGGTAAAACAAAAAGATTGTAGTTGGAAAAAGTTAGATGAAAAACAAGATATTCCCTCCGTCCCAATTTACTTGTCTCAGTTCTATTCTAGCTTGATTAAAAATTTAGTTATATCTTTAAAGTAGTAATGAATTTTATATTTAATATGAATCTTGTTTGATAAATCTTGATTTGTTCTATAATTTTATGTTTTCTAAATCGCCTAAAATATTATAAATTACAAGATATAATTAATTGAAAAGTGGCACAAACTCTAAAAAATGACAAGTAAATTGGGACGAATGGAGTAATAAGAGGATAAAAAAACATGATAGTAATTGATTTTACACTTTAGTTTTTTTACAAATGCACTCCTTTTGTGTCCTCTTGTATTGTTAATATATAATTTTATCCTTTTAACTGTGAAAGAATATACAAATAAAAAATTGATCTTGTAAATTAACATACAAAGGTACAAAAAAAAGAAAGAAAAAGAGTGTGATTATAAATTTCAAATAGTGAAAATCACTACGCAAAAACAATCAGTGGAGTTGAAAAATCAAAGATTTTTTGGTTTATTTTCCAGAATTAACTTTTTGGGAAACAAATTTTTTTTGGTTTTCATTGAAATTTTTTCATATTGGGTGGAGTAATATTTTTGCTTTCCAATAACAAACAAAAAAAGGATAAGAAATGTTGAATCAACGCAAGCTGTAAATTTTTTTTTGTTTTCAGATAGATGTCAAAATGCTACTCCTACTATATTTTTACTAAAAATACCAAAAACACCATTTAGATAACGTTCAGAGAAATGAGTTGTATGGACTTGTGTCGGAGCCAGCTAATGCGTCAACTAATTTTGGTGGACCATTAACCCACTATCCACTAGCGGGGCCCGATCTACACAAAGACGAAGCAAATGCTCTTTATGTACTGATCCTAAAAGAGTTGATCTAAGAAGTTTCAAATTTGAAATCTTAAAAGAGTCCAAACAAGTCTCGGGATTTAACTACCAGGCCAACCACCGAATAGTGCTTTAGTTGCGGGTCCATGAGAATTTTCCTAGAGCTACTAAAATAATTATCCATTTGCAAGAAGTTCCTATTGGTTCCAAATTCTGATAAGAAAATGGGAAAATGACGGCCAATGACGTGTTTGATAATTAATACCTGACAAGGATATTTTTTTATTAATAAATATTCTTAGTATGTTCTTAAAAGATATTAATTATTAAAACACGTTCTGAGCCGTTGTTTTCTCAAAGAAAATCGTGTTTGAGTGATGATGGTAACCTTGAGTAGAATTGGACTGGGACTTGGCCTGTGGGCCTCTTCTTAAGAGGAATAAACATTATTGGGCGCAGGCCCACCTCTTTAGAGTTGGTGGACCTAGGTCCGGGCTCAACAAGGCCGTTGGCTGGAAGAGAGAGTCACTTGGCCTCATTCTTATAGTAGTATATTGCTGTTTTTTCGTAATTTTTAAGATTAATCATTTTTCAGGATGAGAGGAATCGAAAATTATAAAAATGAAGACTGAAGTTGAAAATTTTCATATAAGACGATACTTTAGACGAAAAATACTAGCTATTTGGTATTTTTCCCGTCTTTAATAGACCCTTTTTTATTTTGGTCATAATTTTTTACTTTTTGGATTTCTCTCATCGAGACGAACTATTAATAAAAAAATCAACGCAAGTTTAACATAAATTAAAAAAGGAACAAAAATACCAAAACCAGAGAAATACCAAACGGCATGTGGGACTTACTTTTGGATCCCACGCAAGTAATTTGCCTCATTCATTAATTTAAAAAATAATTTTTCAAATGGCCTTGCTAAAAATCAGATCAATTGAGTCGTGTAACTGTAAGCTGTTGATCCTATCTCTCAAACTTCATTCAAAATTTAAGATCAAGAATTCTGAATGAAAGATTGAATTTACTATTTACACGCTCAATTAAGCCGATTCTCTATAGAATCAATCGAAAAATTATCTTAAAATTAACAAACGGTTATAATTCATGACTCAAAAATGGGTCCCGCATAGCGAAGGTGCATTTTCTATACCCAAGTATCGGTACCCATAGTCGGAAGTTTCTCCATGTAATTTGTATTTTGGCAAGTTCCACATTTTGTACGTTTGCCTAAGAGAACAAATTCTTGGATCACATAACACGACTCTCCCAAGCTTTCCATTGTTTCCACTTCCCAAATCCTAAAGACACTGAAGAATAAGACAAATTGGATTCGTCCCTTGCGCAGCAAGTGTAGTAAAACTCTAACACCTGGACAAAAGTCTTTTTTTTTCTTTTTAACTGCACCTAGACAAAGTTTTGGCTCATTTATGCCTTGTTTGGTAACTCCAATAGTTGTTGGCACGAAGAATTGAACATGAAATCTTAGCTAAAGAGAAACAAACTCTTAAGTTTCAAGTTAAAATCACTTAGCTAGTCCATTCGGTTCCATTTTCCTCTTTTTCTTTGCAAGTGTCTGTTGATTTCTTTCTCGTAGTCTTTCCTTTGCCTTCAAATTTCGGCACACACCCAACAGCCAAGACTGTTACAAACCGTATAAGATTGATTGGAGTTTGCCAGTTTTTTTCACACATAATTTGAGGAAGCCAGCTTCACATCTTTGTAATCAAATTTTCTGAAGTGGGTCCTTTCTACGATGCGATTTCCTGGCTGGCTTATTTTTGTTTTATGTAATAAAAAAAAGAGCAAAATCATATACAAGTTTCAACAAAGAAAGACTTCAACTAATGACACGCGTGTTGGTCCGGACATCCAGTTTTCGAAAAAACAATTTCAACTAATGGACACCAAAAGGAGAGAATGGTGCGTCCTATAGTTCAGATAACAAGCAACATGGTTGAACAAACATGTGATCTAAACCTTTCAAGTGAACTCAACTCCCCGGCTTTCGGCTCAATTACTTCGCAAATGAATCCAATTACGTCAAAAAATGCCAAACCCACATAAAGATCACTGATCCATTCATTTTTAGCGTCCTCATCGGTCTAGAACATCACATGTCTTGCCTAATTTTCCCTCTGGAAAAAATACACATGCCATTTGGTATTCTTGTCATCGATAATACAGTTCCCTGGATTCGGTTGATTTGGTCCAATGTGGAAAACGCATGCTGGCAGTATGGCATGCTATAATATTTGGCATTTTGAAAAAACTAGGTGGTCCGAACCTTGAAAAACAACCAAACCCCATCATGTGCTACCCAATTTGATTAGAGAAAGAGCAAAAGGAAGAGGAGTTGGTGGAAAGAAAGAAAAGAGAAAAAAGGAACTCCTAAAAGTCATAGTATGGAGGACATCTCTAGATTTTAACATCGGAATTGTAAAACGAAGTTTTTGTATTGGGAAAGAGAAAGCACCCATCACCATACTTGTGCAATTCAAGACAAATGAAATGGGTAACCAGATCTAGAAAGGGTCCGGATCCGGATTCTCTGCGGTATCTATTCCAAACAGTCCAATACTCGCAATGCGATATGGCCGTGCTCATCCAGAAAAGGGACAGGAGAAACACCATCTCCCCAAAACTTCCCTGAAGCTCATACAGCAAATCTATACCTAAAAGGAAGATTGATTTTGAGATCCACGTGAAAAAACCAGAAAGTCAGGACTTGTTCATCCTATACAAGAATAAAGGTCTAATGATTCTTGCAAAAAGCACAGATGATGAAAGAGTATATGGAGAAGAACACCAAACTGAGACTCTTCTTAGTGTAGAGAGAGTTAACCTAACCAAGATAATTTTTTCCTTTCAGATAATAAACAAAAACCAAAACTAACCAACCCAAACGGGGCCTTTAAGTCCCAGGAAAATTACAAACCTTGCAAAGCAGAGGGAGTCGTAAAAATGAGTAGTTTTCTTGCAAAAGACAAGGTCAGAAAACAACTCTCATTCCAAAACAATCTGAAAATTCCATACACTCCCACTGTATTTCTGAATGCAAAGAATAATATTTCCATTTTCTCGAAGCAGCCTTCTCGGCTCATACATTTTCTGTCATGGTAAACAACGCAAAAGGCCAAAGTAAATAACAAAAAAAGATGGAGTTTAAACCAAAAAAATTTCAGAACCACATAAAACCCAAATGAAAAATAAAAGTTAAAACTATGGAACAGTTTCAAGCCTGGGTTCAAAGCAAAAACCAGTAAAGAGCTGAAGCGGGAACTTCTTTGTAACAGGGCATTTCTGGGACCATTTCCATTGCTTCTGGTTCATGTCGAAAACAAGAAGAGTAGGACCTCCATAGCTCTGAATGTAAACCAGATCATCAGTACCACTGCTAGCAAAAACATCATCAAACTCCCCAAAGCCTTGAAAGTGCCTATGGGGCATTCGGGCAATCTCTACCCACTCTTTCCCATTAAGAATCCAAATGCCAATCCCTTTTATTATATCAGGCCGATCTTGCTTTCCAATTCCCCCAACCAAAACCAGTTTCTCTTTGAGGTTCATAAGACGACCGCATGTGAGAGCACAAGGTACCGGAATAGAACTCTTAAGCAATTCATCCTGGGATGACCGGTTTGAGAGGTTATAAGCGATTAGGCCGTGGCGATTCTCTTGGGCTCCACCTCTGGTTGAGTAAATCAAGAAGTACAAAACCCCATCACAGATCACACTCTCATCACCACCCCTCCACCCAGGAAGAACCTGTGTCAGGTGAGTGACCCAAATCCTAGTCTGAGAGTCATAAACATGAATTGAGAGATCCCACTGGAAATATTCCCCAGGGACTTGTTTCGATTTCACAACTGAGACACAGTAATTGTTTGACATCCTGTTCACTGACATAGCCAGTGCACTGTAGTCTGAAAATTTCAAGCCCGGGGGCTCTTGAAGCTTCTTGGATTGCTTGGTAATTGGGTTACAGATATATAGCTCACTCCGGCTGTCATTGTCCATGAAGGAAACCAACCCACAAGATGAAGCAATGAACCAATTAGATGTTTCGATACAGGGGAGTTCAATGCCATACCACTTTTTAAGGAGGGGATCATAGGCATATCCAAATGGCTCACCTGAGCTAGTAAACATGAAATACCAAGGTTTTTGTGATAAGACGCGAGAGAAATTCCATAAAAACCTTCTTGAATTAACAATCTCATTCCATCTTTTACATACAGAGCCCGCTCTAAAAATGCCTGGCACTGGGAGATAGGTCAAGATTCGCTCCAACAAGTCATCAGGCAGGATTAAATCAAGGGAAACCTCTGTATTTTCTTTATTGTCTTCATCACTAAGCTCCAAGAAAGAATTAAAATTCCCGTTGTCTCCCCCATTGTCATCGAGGCAGTGGCTAACCCATGATGTTTCACCCTCCATGATCAACAGGAGTAAAGCAAAACTAAGCAAACAGAACCAACTGCATGTTAGATTATACACGTAAAAAATGATGCAAGCACCATGAAAATATCAAAATTGAGGACATAAGGAATTTAGATCAACTTAAAAAAGACCAGAAATCTAAGACTCCTCTTTACTTTATATACTTATCATGTATTAGAACCACATCATCATAATCCTGCTGCCTCCTCCACCATTGAAAGGTCAAATGGTAAAACAAAAAACATTAAGAAGTATACCATTTAAACAGGAACTACCGACAAATTCGACACTAAACTGCTTCTGAAGTCATGCGCCTATGTCTTGGTACATTAGATAATCTACAACAGCTTCGCCACTTCTCCAACAAATAAAAATAAAAACAACAAAAATTTCACAGAATTAAGGGCTGCCAATCGAACTAGTTTTGTATATTGTTTTCCTTTGTGCCAATAAGGAAAGGATGGAACTTTTATGAAGAACCCAAAATTCATGCAAAACTGGGTACATAATCAATATCAAGAGGGGGTCATAGCATTGAAATCAAGCTATTTTGAAATATTCTATTCGAGGAAAATAAAATGAAATGCAACTACCAAAAACCATTCAGCTAGTACCAGTTTAGCATCCTGAACAAATAGATTAAGAAAAACTTCAACCTCAAGATTTTCGTACCAAGGGTTATTCCAAACAACTTACAATGGATTAGAAAAAATGCAGGAAGTAGTTCAATGGAAATCTAGAAGGATAAAAGAAACTGAAACCCCTCATGCAAAACCAGAAGAAAGTGAACTCTTTTCAATTATTTACCAGCACACTGTTAATTCAATTAATCCAAGATCAAACACTTCCATAGTTTCAAATCTTATACGGGTGTGTGATGAAAACCCCTAAACACATTTAAGGCAAATAGATGAAAACTCGTACAGCTGTAACAAAATACAATCTTTCCAAGCTTCTTTTTTTTTAATAATAATGTTACTTTACCAATCCAAAATCAAACACCTCCAAAGTTCCACCAAACCCTAAACGGGTGTGTGATGAAAGCTAATAACCAAATCTTAATCCTAGGCAAGAGATCTAACCACTATGCAGCTACAATCATACATCAAATCCCCCACTAAATGACTAAAAACAAAATCAATAATATGTAAAGAACCCAATCAATTGAAACATCATGCAAAAGCCCAGAAAAATGAAAACGGAGACAAGAACAAAATCCGACAAAAGAACAGGAATCAGTGACATACCTGAAACCCTTCTCCAGCCACACAGAATGGGCTCGCTAGATTTGTATGAAATCGCAAGATTTAGATGGGGGAGGGGGGAATGAGAGAATATGGCAGTGAAATCTTTAATAGCCCTAACGTTATATAAAAGAGGCACTGAATGAACGTTCCTCAATAGATAATGAAGGGTCCTGAAATGGGTCGGTTGGATTTTGCATATGAATATGCCTTTACTACTCCCAGGTGGAGAGAGAGAGAGAGAGAGATGGGTATGATTTTCTTTGTTTCCTTTCGTTTCGCTCTTTCGGTGTTAACAAAAACCACAGGCAGCGGAATGAGCTACGAAGGCGGATTTCCAAAATTCCAAGACTCACACGAGAGAGAGAGAGAGAGAGAGGGGGGGGTTGGAAGGGGGTGGTTAAGATGTTTTTCAAAGGAATTGATGGATTTTAATGGCAGCAATCAAAAAGCAAATAATGCTGTCTTACTCATCGCACGTTTCATAATTTTTTTGCCTTTCCTCTTTTTCTTTTTATTGTTGATGAGAATTACATTAATGCGAATACTCGTGGATTCCCTAATCCCGGCATAAATGGTCAGTTTATAATTGGACTAAAAAAAAATTAATTGAAATGCGTGTAAACTGACCCGGACACTCTTGATTGTCAAAAAAAAAAAAAGAATGCTTCAAATATTGAGAAAATTCAATGTTACTCTAAATAAAGATGCAAGGCCTTCACGCGAGAGGAAAGAATCGAACCCTTGAACTCTTACTAATGTACAAGGACTTTGGCCAACTGAGTTTGCGTTGTTGGTGTCATATTGCCTTTCCTCCTAAGCGATAAAGTATCTTGTTTACTTCTCCTTCATAATCAAAGTTTCGTAAAATAATAATCCCCAAAAAGTAGAAGTTGCAATTTTTCCCCTAAGAATTTCAAATTACCCCTTTTGGTATTTTCCGAAAAGAGTTCATTTTAATCAAATAATCCTTCAAAACAAGGTTAGAAATCTGAAAATCAAAAGATGGTCCGTCGTGAATATATATTGAGAAGGTGATTTTGAAATATTATAACCATTATGATGAATAAGGTGGATTATCTCCGTCCAACTCATCAAACTTTGTTAGGTTAATAACACGCATCATATGATCCGAAACACTATACGCGTGTTTAATTCATACAATATCCCATAATTACTAATTTACTTCCATGTGAGTTCTTACTTCCTCCACTTTCTTTGTATTCATTCATGATATATTGTTCACATCTTTTGTGGGTATATACTTTACCAGCACAACTAAGGTTGCCCCCAATGCCACAAGGGGCAATCTTCTTTGCTTCTCTCATTTGCTTACTTAGAGAAAGTGGAAGAATACTAGCTCTGGGGTCCATTTCCTATTGTTTTAGATGAACCAAGGCCAACATAACTTCTTTACCTAACTGATGTTCCATTTCTTATTTTGTTGGGCAACCTAATACTCAAACTCAAATTCCACCACTGCTTCTTACTTCACAGGATATCTGGTCCCAAACCTAGATTGGATAATAAAGTGTAGCCCACTTCTTTCCATAAATAGCCTTAGGCTACGTTTGGCAAACCAAAACTCAACAAGGAATGGAATGCTTACTGTGTAGCGTAGAATTGGCAAATTACCACATCTAGATTGTACTGTTTAGCTACAATGAGCCGTTAATTTTTTAGTCACGTACACAACTAGCTAATTTTTTCTTGAAAGGGCTGCTAAATGAGTTCATGAAATTATAATGTCCTAAAATCATGTCTGGAACCGGAAAAAGGAAACCAAGTGTTTTGGCAGTTTCCCATTATCAAAACTTATGACTTGAGTTATGACCATTACTCGCCCTATTTTTTATAAACGGATGCACACTTTGACTAATTCCACGACCTATTACTAGTCTAACGCTGAGAAAGTGGGGAATCCTTTTGCAAAGTTATGCTGGCCAATATGTGAGAGTTTTTTGCTATATTTTTCACCTTGCAGATCTATGTGGGCTTCTCTGGTTTAGGAATTAATTAGGTCAAGATATGTATGCACAAGGCTCAATGTTTAATTATACACAATACGAGTACCCCATGCTCCAATTTTTCAAACTTTGAAATTTAGCACTGAGAAATATTATTACTCCCTAGGGTCTCAATATGTGCACATACATGAATTATATATTCATTCACATCCACATGTGATACACTTATCTACTTTTTAAATATCGGAGTTCAAGTGGAAACTCACTTTGTACATATTTGAAGTAGTGAACTATAGAACTGAGGACCATGTCATGTAGGGGTGCGCTACATGGGTGTAGTGTGAAATCCGAGCAATCCATCTCTACAATCCAACAATCAATGGTTCAACTTTAATAACACTTTCGGATTGTAAAAATGAATTGCTCGGATTTCGCACTACATTGTTGGATTGTAGAGATGAATTGCTCGGATTTCGCACTACATTGTTGGATTGTAGAGATGAATTGCTCGGATTTCGTACTACACCCGTGTAGTGCCCCTATACTAACAGGTCCGCCGTGTCCGTGAATCATTTGGCTGAGTTGCATCTTCGGTCACAATAAATTTAACTTTCAAGGGTAAAGAATCATTTTGAGAAAACCAAGATAATTATATGTGTTTTAGGAGTTTAAGATTATGATCAACCTAGAGTATGGTTTGAGTTCTTGATTATTCTATTGAAAAGTGCTAACCATAGCTGATGGGTAATTAAGCCTAAATGTGCAAAAAAAAATGCATCGATATTTGTGAAATGCATTAAAACTCTAATCTTTTTGCCATTATGTGTGCATGCATCCATTACTCTATGGGTTGTGGTTAACATTTTAATTAAGAAAGTTGTTGATTTAACCATTAAGAGTGTGATGTGATGTGATGTGATGTGATGAGATGAGAAAAGAGTAAACCACTTAAACTCATGGTTTAAATAGCAACAATGAATTTGCATGCTGGCATTCTTGATCGCTACATGTTTAAGTAGATGTCATATACAACCATATTAAATCGAGAGATTTTAATAGTGTAGGTGACGTTATGTCAACATAAAGCAATTGCGCTTAATTTCTTCTTTTACCATTATTTATGTTTTATTTCTGTTCATGATGACATAACAAAGCCTCCAAGAGAAAAAATAAGAGATTGATCAGAACACACCTATAGAATATGCTATATCTCCGGTGCTAATTCTCTAATAAAACAAGCATTAGAAAACAAAATGGTAGATAAACAATATATTGTTTTTTACCTTTTCAAAAGCCTTAATACAAATAGAATAGATACTGGTAACTAATTTTCCTTTTGCTAATGCACAGAATGTGGTGCCTCATGAGCTGGTGACTAAAAAAACAGAGGAATTTGGATCCAAATAAATGGGGATTGACCTTTGTATTTTGTATTAAAGGTGCATATGCAGTAAAGAGAACTGAAAAGGAGGAGTGGGTAGTGGCAACCCCACTACAAGTCTACACCACCTCTTTCCAGCCAAGCCATATTGTGCACATTAAGTCATGTCACACTTTCAATAGTTTAATTGATATCTCCCTTGAAGCAACTTAAATATTTCTACTTAATGTTTTGTCTTGTTATGTAAAAGTTTTTGACATGGAAAAGCCACCAAATGAATTTCAAACATATTCAAGAAGTGGGTAGGGAGGTGTTAATCAAAAACTAAAGGTGAAGCATTGAGGTTATTTTAGAGGTGACCCCCTCTTCTTTGTAGGGGTGAGGGAAGAGGAAAGTATTTTCATCCATCTAAGCATGCTCCAAACCTCTCATAGTCACATTGTCATGGGATGTATTTTATGGTAAACTCTGTAATGATTGCGATAACAGTTTGGGAATATTCTTAATGAATTATCTTTTAATTAGTTATCTTAAAGAATATGTGTAAGTTAGTATACTTTCCTATTCATATATTTTTTTGCCGTGTAGATTTTGAATTCAAATGCCTAACTTCATTTCTGGACCACAAGCAGTAGCTGACACACTCATTTATGGGATTCATGTACTTTATTGTAGGCTCCACAATGATTGCAATAAGTGCTTGAAATATTTCCTATGAATTATCTTTTGATTAGTTATCTTTAAAGCATATGCGCAAGTAATCTTCTTTTCCATCCATATGTTTTTCGCCATGTAGATTCTGAATTCAAACGCCTAACTTCATTTCTTGACCACAATAGCTAACTTGTTGCAGTTATCTCATCAAGATTAGCTCGAATCCTTTTGAGTTAGCCTACAGAGAGATTGGAAAATTGGCTTTGTGACATTTTGAAATAGGAATATAGGATGGTAGAGGTGCAATGACAGGTAGAGAGACAATTAACGTGGTGAGAGAGCCAATGGATGGCTCAAAAACACAAGAGAAGTTGTGCCTTTCTTCTCACCTGTGTATTAAACAACACAAACAAGTCGTAAATGGATCCCACAGGCGGCGGGCCAAAAGGAAACTATTTCCAACCCCTCATCATGCAAATTGAAGGATATCAATGAATGAGAGAGTTGCACAAATGTGCCAAAACCGAGCACTTCAATGCTAGTTTGTAGCCTATTTTGAGATGACATGCAGCTCAACTAATTCTGAAGATCCATCTTACCGTCCACTTGTAGAAAACTTAATCAAACTCAGAATAAAATTCCGGATAAATTGACACCAAATGAGTTAATAATACCTGAAAGGTTTTTGAACTTAAAACTTAGAAGGGAGTGAAACTCGTTAGTCGTAGAACTCGACCACCGAGTTAACCCGTGGGTTCTCAATGCTTGTAGTCTTGTGAAAATTTGAGGATAACCAAGAAGAAGTTGGCAATTAAAATAAGGGGAATAACAATGAGAGTTTTGAAGAAACATGAAAAAACCCGTGGACACAAAATGCTACTAGTCTCGTGAGCAATGAGGAGATGAAGAATGTGTGGATGCCAGAACTAGAAACCAAATGGCTCATGCCATTGGTGGGTGCACTTTGTGGGGTCCTTTGAGATTCATCACTACATCAGAATCCACGACATAAGCATTTTTTTGTTTTTTTGTGTTTTTTTTCCCCACTATATTATTTACCTAATGTTCGGCTGCTCCACTGTCGCAGAAAATAATAGCTAGCCCATCATCTCTAAAGTGGGGTTTGTTTGGTTGCAATTAATTGGAAGACTTTCGGTAAAAGCACATCAACTCCATTGAGTGTGTGCCTTCATGGAACTTGTTGGGTTTTCACGTGAGTTCAAACCACGTTAGATGGAAAAAGACACGCACAAGTGAGCATTTTCATGGAGCTTGTTGGATTTTCACGTGAGTTCAAACCAGGTGAGATGGGAAAAGACACGCACAAGTGAGCATTTTCATGGAGCTTGTTAGATTTTCACGTGAGTTCAAACCAGGTTAGATGGGAAAAGACACGCACAAGTGAGCATTTTCGTGCTAGGAAAATGCTAATCATAATCTAGTGAACAATGGTTAATGTACAAAAAATTTCGTTGATATGTGTAAAAGACAAATAGATATATGTAAAAATGCATTGATAATGGTAAAAAAGAGTGTTGTAGCTCTCAAGTTTTTTGACATTTTGTAGTATGTATTATTATCATTCATTGTCCAGTAAACTGCGGTTAGCAGATAAGTGTAAATTGTGCCCCTAGTGTGATGTGACCGATGTCTAATCTATTCGAATAGAGATCACGCCTATGGAGGCGGAGTTAGGAGAGAGTCGAGTCAAGTCGAGCACACGGTTCTCAAATCTCTGCAGCGTGGCCTAGCCTGTGGGGATGTCAAATTGTCAATGATGAAGTGAAATTGACGCCAAAGTGAAGGCAAGTCAATAATACGGAGTAGTAGTAATAAATGAATAATGAAGTGTGCCCAGCCCAATGGCTATGTAAAGTACAAAGAGTGTCGGTCGGACACATACAAAAGTACACAATACTTGCGCATACAGCCAGAATGGTCACGGACACAAGAAATTTTTCAATGCTGGATGGGTATATCTCATGTAGTATTCGTTCGGCACATTCGAATTGTCCAATATATTTTTGACAGTCCAGATTGAGATTCTCTCTCTCTCTAACCCCACCACTCTCTCTCTATTATTTTTCTCTCCAAATCCAAATTATCCAAAACCGCAATAGACAGTCTGGATGTGCCGGATGGACACCACATGGTACCCACGGACAAATTCTTCCACGCACACGGCTTAGCACAGACTATACAAAGGCGAAAGAGCAAATCCTCTTTTTTTTTCCTTTTTTTTCTTTTTTTTTTTGTCTTTTTGGACTGAAAATCCTCAGTTTATTGCGAGTCTTGAGTTATTTTGTGCAAACTAATAAACTTGACCGAAAGCAAACCTTGAAGAGTTGGTTTGATAGTCAATATTTGAGATTTAAGAATTTATCTCTTTTGGAAATGATATTCGAATTATTTTAAATGCTATTAAATCCAATGATGTCATTCCACATATGGGACTTTGTCCTAATTTTAAATGAGTGTCTCGGATATCAAATAATTAAGGTGCAAGTAAACTAATTCTAATAGGATAAGTTGTCACATGGTTTCTTAAGTCCCTCCTCTACCACGGTACCACCAAGCATTGATTTGAGGTTTAAAATAAAATACATGGACCCCATTTTAATATGCGATGAAAAAAACTGAAACGTCAAGAAACGTGCTTTAAAAACACGAAGATTTTGCTGTAATTTTTTTTTCAGGGAGGGGGAGAGCTTTCGAAGGACACCCAATTCTTAATTTGTCTTCCACCAGACATGGCCATATCGATGAAATCAGGACAGCCGTTACATCAGATTATATCAGTCCGGCGCCTTGTTCATTTTGGGGCCTCAAAACTCCTGAGTACGATCTTCAATAATTTTTTTTTTATATATCTCTCTTCACTCATTATTCTTAAAAATCTCTCTCAAATCCCAAACTGATTAGGCCCAGGATCAGGCCCAGGTTACTTAAATCATCTACCTCAGGCTCTTTAGATTTTGAACAAAATTACATCTTAAAAACTAATTTCGTTACTTTAGCTACTCACTTTTAAAATGTTTACTGCGTCAAATTCACTATATGAAAGCTATCACATTTAAAATATTGTTCACTCTTACTCTCTACTCAATTAAATATTTTTTGCCAAGGGCCTTGTTTGCGGCACTACAAATGGGCAAAGGAATTGATTTTTTTCGAAGCCCACTATGGGTTCTAAAAAGATGATTTAAATTACAAATCATTTTTAAATTAGTATAGGTTCGATATCGATAAGGGCTGTTTTAAAATTCGTAAGATACCCTGCAGATTCAATTTAGAAAGAAAAAGGAGTTAGAACTTGGAAGAGACAAAAAGTACCAGAGTGAAAATTAATAAATATTCCTTAGTCGGTAAACACTAAACAGGGCTCGTTTGATATAAAGAAACACTGTTACAAAATCTAAATTTTGGCAAGTGGTCCCACCACTAAAGAGGCTGATGTGAGCCCATTTTACACCTTTGGCTCGTTACTAGTATAATTTTAGGTGAAAAGTAGCCAGCGTGATGTGAATGCTTTTATATGATTACTGATCTTTTGGTTGTGACCTCTGCTATTCAAAAAAAGATTTGGTGGGAATCACGCAAAGAAAAATGCGTTTTGGCCCATTCCGAATCTTAAAAAGTCTTGAAATATATATATATATTTTTTAATATTATTTTATAGAGCCTTATAAAAAATCAGCTCTAAAAAAAATCGGTCAGTATTATTTTTGAATTCGTAGAAACGAAGGCTTTGTTCGGACGCCATTTTAGTTTTTGTTTTCATTTTGTTTCTAATCATTACTCTACATTTTTTTCCAATTATTATCCTATTTTTTCAATTATTACTTTTTTATCTCTCTCTATCTCTCTCCAATCATTACCCTTATCTTCAATCATTACCCTATTTCTCTCTCCACCCACTACCAAAACTAAACTAAACTAAACTTCCAACCAAACACTACCGAAGTATTTATGAATATTTTTTTAAATTTTTGTCAAATTCGAAATAAACCCAAATACATTTTTCTTTATGCGGTTCGCTGCAAATCTTTTTTTTTTACGATTAGAATTTCCGTTTGTTTTGCCATCAGATTTTGTCAATCCCCACGACGGCTAATGTCGGCCGTTCTCTTTCTGCTTTTTATTACTGTACGTATTCGTGTATTCAGGCAGAGCTTCGTACATGTGCAGTTAATTACATTGAGTTAAATTCAAATCAATCGCTCAATCAATCACTTTGTCTTTTCCGTTGCCCTCTGCTACAGTGCTACCAATGCAACGTTGCAACCACCGCCGTTGACTTTCTTGGTTTTTTTCAATATAGTATTCTTCTCTCCTTTCCAATTTATCTTTCAATTTCGAGACGGGAATTAATTTTGAAACTCTCCAAATTGATAAATGATAACCGCACTTCTCAGGGGGTGCCAAAATCATTGAATCAGTCCATATGAGGAGTGAAGTTATCAATTTAAAGAGTGACAAAATCACTCTCTTTCAAAAATTCAACTATTTTTAAAAACACAATTACTACATCTAAAAAGATCCCGAAAGGTACTATTATAAATTTCTAGATTTACTTTTTAATTTTCAGGAAAATTACTTTATTTCAACAAAGAAGGGGCAGAAAGGGAAATTCGAATCATTTAAAAGTTAAATGAACAAAAATTTTGGAAGGCTTGATGGAGTAGTAAATAAGAATAATAAATGCTAGTCACTGCCTTTTAGAAAGTGCTCCACTGGTTTAACAATTGTAAGAGCTTGTTCATTTTGAATTTTGCAATTTTGGATCCTTTCTTAGTGCACGATTTTCAATAAAAAAAATTCAATCATTATTTTCTCTTGCTCTCCACTCAAAATCTAAAATTCAAAATTCAAATACCAAAACGAACAAGTCCGATTTGAAAAATGGAATTGATATCCACACTCCTTTTTTTGTGTTGAAAGTGTATGTGTTTTTTTGCTAAAAATCAAAAAAGGGAGTGTGGATATTTAAAAAAAAAAAAGGTGTGAAAATCAATTCCCTTTGAAAAATTTTGGTATAAAAGTTTGTAAAGATGTGTGACATATAGAAATTTTAACATTTGAGTAGTATTTTCTGTTTTTGGACAATATAGGCATTATTGAAATGAAAATGCGAAAAACAACAAATCTAGACTGTTACTATTAAGGTTAAAAAGTATAACAATTTAAGCGAAAAAGATGCGAAAGTGTATCGAAGAAGGTCAAATGTCCATGGATAAGTGCAAGATTTTCATATTTTATTTGCCTGATGTAGATGAAAATGACTTCAGAAAGAAATACCACGAAGACTAATAAAATACCAAAATTAAAGTTAAAAAGAAGAGTGAGGCCTTAATACAGTAAAAGGAGCCTGTATTCATCCACTGGAAATAGGCCCTTACCCAATCTCGACTAATCTCATGTCTCAAGACATACAGTACTGGAACCTTGCACAAGTCCAAAAAATTCGACCCCGTTTCCAAAAGTTAAAAGGAGCCCCATTGCTGGCCCAGCTTAACAAAAAGGCTAAGAGCATCTCTAACTCATCTCTTGCCCACGTAGCCCGTTTCCAAAAGTAAAGACAAAAAAGAAAGCCCCATTGGTGGCCTACCTTAACATAATTAAGGATATGTTTCACCAACTAAAAGGTTTTTGTTTTTTTAATTAAATGTGATGTATGGTGAAATATATATCTGTCTTGTAAAACGAAAAATAAGTTTTTAAAAAATAAGAACCTTAGCGGAATGGGGCTTGTATCAAAATGACACGAAACGCCTTTTTGAGGAGGCATGAACAGGGTAAAGGCGGCGTGGACAGGGTAAAATCGCAAGACAAAGGTATAAAGTTATAAACCAAACATTTTATTCTCTTTTTATTTGGTACGGAATCAGTAATGGTTGAATCTGTTACAGTGCTAATATTACGATGAAAGAGCTTTTTGTTCGTAAACCCTTCTTCTAAGAAAAGGAAAGATGAATCTCGATGATCAGTAAGAAAGGCTTAAAACATGAGGACGATGCAATTGTCGGGAGGGTCACGAATTAATCCATGGAGCCAATCCTGGTCTCGCTCGCTGTATAATAATAATAAGATAAGAGAACTCCAGAGACATATACTTGCGAAGACGAACATAGTAGTAGAAATATTGAAACTATAAGAGCATAATGTTATGAAGCTTTTTTAACATGATGATACTAATCGAAATTAATTGGCAAACATAAACACCCAGATTCTGATCAGATGCAAAAAGAAATCCATAAAAAGACGCATAACTTTGTCTAGAGTGGTTAACTGGTTATCCCTCCTTCACATAGAAGATCGAATGACCCTAGAAACACTCATATCCGGAATCCCGTTCCGGATATGAAACAAATAAGAGCGTAATGTTATGAAATTTTTTTAACATGATGATACTAATCGAAATTAATAGGCAAACATAAACACCCAGATGCAAAAAGAAATCCATAAAAAGACGCATAACTTTGTCTGGTTATCCCTCCTCCACATAGATCGAATTAATGACCCCGGCCAGAAACACTCATATCCGGAATTCCATTCCGGCCAGTACTTTTGGTTTCCCTAATCCTTGGTTGTGGTTTTACCAAAACACATCAACAAGTAAGACTTCTCCTTCTTCTTCTTCTTCTTCTCCTTCTCCTTAATACAAGTAGTTCCCATGAACTCATCATACTCCATAGCCCATCCCCTCCACTTGCACTGACCCACGCGCGATAAAAACCCCTTCTGCACAGCCATCTCCACATTCAGCTCTCCTCCTCCTCCCACACCCACCCTCCCCGTTCCCTTCAACTCGCACGAATCTACTTCCTCTCCCTCCTCTTTTTCTTCTTCGCCATTGTCGCTTTCCTCATCGGTACAAAAATACTCATTCTCCATCTCGGAGTCGTAAATAACCTCATTGTTGGTCTTTTCTTCGTTCGAGGTTTTTTCCAGTTGCAGTTTCCCCTCGGCCTTTCCCAGAGACTTGTCGGGGAATCCTTTTCGAACGCGGAAAACCTCGAACCCGACAGAGGAAACCTTGTTGTCGACAACGAATGTGTGGGGGATGGCGAACACGAATTTCTGGTTCCAAATGGGTTTGGAGCCGGAGCCGGTGGAATAGGAACTGACCTTTTTGGTTTCTAGCATGGAGTTTTGATGGTCGACGATCCACAGCTTTACGTAGAACGGGCCTCTGCTTTTGGTGATCAAGTTTGCTGAGATAATTGTGACTTCTAACATTCTGGATCTTCTGCCTGAAGAAGAGGAAGGAGAAGAATCCATCTCTCTCTCTCTCTCTCTCTCTCTCTCTCTCTCTCTCTCTCTCCGTATTGCGAAAGTAAAATTACTTCTTTAATTTTGGGTAATGAGTGCATGCATGTAGGGTTTATATGCATACAAGAAGTGGCTTATGGGTTTCCGAGAGATGATACATCCACTGAACACCCCATCCACCGCATGCATGTGGGGTCCACTTTGAATTTTGCGCGGATAATTTTCGGATTGAGATAATTTTCTGCAAGGCCCACTCGATTTTTTTATAAAAAATTATTGAATGGCTCGGATCATCCGTGCAAGGCCCGGAGTGGACCCCACACGCGTGCGGTGGATGGGTGTTCGGTGGGTGTATCATTCAAGTTTCCAATTACAATTCGATGTTTTAGTTTCCCAATCCTACTTGGAGATCTGCTGAAAGCGAATCACTTCCTTTCTCATATGGGCTACTAGGATATGGAGTAGTAGTATTATACACCCAACCAAAAAGAAAGAAAGATTTTCACAAGATTTCACCCCGGTTTTCATTTAGTTTCTTTTTTTTGTGACGAATAATTAATTCAAAAAATATAATATAAATTTAATAAAAATTAAAGAAAGATGAGAAAAAAACACAAAACGAAGAAGGAAAAAAAGTTTCCAAGAATGCAACCTAAGCCTAGCAATCCAGATCGTTCACTAATTTGTGAAGGTTTTGGTTTAGATTTGATGACGAGTAAAATTACTGTTGTGTGACCCAAAATTTAGATGAAACAATAAAAATTTAAACTACAGAGTGCGAAATTCTCGATTGTGTGTCTCAATTGAAAGGAATTTCGTTCATCAATCCCCAGAAGCAAAAAAGGCAAATGAAAAATAATTCTCAAAACAAAAAGTATCCTCATGTCGAAACGGGATGAGATTAATTCACCAAAGACCGGCAGCAAGTAACCCACAAAAAATGGTTAGCAATGTTATAGACAAACAAGAGTACTATACATATTCGAATACCGATCTTATATGGATGTGGGGCTCACCCACGTAAATTTTTTCCTTCCATAAGCTTTAGCTTTAGTTACGGCACTTTGGACAGTCTCAAGGGCACTAATGAGTGGACAGTCTCAAGGGCACTAATGAACCAGCATGGGTGTTGGCCCATCCCGACCGTTCATACTCAGTAATGAACAGCTCAGATTTCACCATGATTGAAATCCGTTCAGCCGAAATAAAATCTGAACCGTTTATTACCGAGCAAGAACGAACAGCCCGGATGGAACCAACAACCATGCTGGGGGACAACACGGTCCCGCTTTCCTTATGGGTACTCCATAGATACTTCATTTCCTAGTTAACGTGGGACTCCACAGTACGAGGCAAATGTACACGGCTACTTAAATTCCAAGCAACCGTGTCAGAAACTTTGCTACCTAAATTTGTACGCAGATCAATAAAAAATACTCCCTCCCATCAATATCATCAATCTGTTTCTGCTTAATTTCTCTGCCTCAATTTCCATTTCTTGCTTAACACAAAACCACAGTTTTTGAACTCAACGTCATCTGATCAGCACAACAACTCTTCAAGTCCAAACCAACCAAGACCCATCCAAACCTGCGTCATTGCATGAATGGATCAACCCCTAAACAGAAGCTCACCACGCGGGTCGACAAGCTCGGTAACTCCAATCCAACTTTGGAACGATGAGTTCCATAATCACCGTCGATTCAGAGACTATAAATCCTTCTTCTACTATGGTGTTCGAGATCTATTCCGTTCGGAGGTTTCAAAAAGGACAAACGCATCCGTTCTGTCAACGTCCTGATTGAGAGTTTGATCGAAAAAGGCAGTTCCAAAGAGGCAGTCGAGGTAGAATGCATGCCGTTTCATGTTCGTAGATCCCACGCCGAGCCTCAAGGGATACTCAACATCGGGGTGAGTAGGGTGGATGCTCGGTTTCATGAAGCACTTTCTTGCTTTGTGGGTTCAGGATTGAGAGTTGATTACAGAAAGTTGATGGGTGAAGACATAGAAAAGAATATGAAGGCTTGTAGGGTAAACTAAGGGCTCGTTTGGTTATCAGGGCTAAAATTTGCTTGTCTAAAAATTTAGACATATCCTAGATTTAGTCACGAGAAAATCATATAAGCCCTTAGAGTCCAGACTAGCCAAGAAAACCACAAAATTTATCGATTAAAAAGATGAAAACCATTGAAACTAACAAACACATCATCCCATAAAACGCAAAGCAAGCTTCTGGAACAACATATCATATATACTTCCAAGTTAGACAAACAGTCCCTGATGAGGTTTCAGAGTTATCTACATTCCTCTTTCTAATATCATTCCGACAGGAGCTACATGAGAAGTTAAAAAAGAACCAGACCGGCTACTTTACATTTCAAGCATGTAGAAGGATGCAACTGTTGCACACGAAGGCTTCCAATAGACAAACACAAGCCCAAGGCATCCCTTCGGACAGAGAATGAAAAAATGAAGGGGGTTACACTCGAAAATAATAATTGAATCATAAAATCAGACTACTTACCTTCATAACCAACGCCAATTAGAACAATGCTATCTCAATGCCAAGGTCGAGTTAGAATCTTCCACCCCCTCCTCTGGTGGAGGCTTCACGTACTTCCCTATAGTAGCCTGGTGATTTCTTCTCTTTATCCTATCATGTTTTTCCTTACTCAGTCGCGTTCTCTCCTCTCTCTCTCGGTTTCTTCTTTTCCTTTCCTTCTCATACACTCCTTGCCAGAACACCTCACCCGTTGATGGCCACAACCACCGCCTCCTTGGCTGATCTGAATCATACTCCTCTGCTAGATCCTCATCCATGTTCTTGAGAGTGTCATACAAAAACCATTTGACCCACATTTGACCTCTCCTGTTCTTCAACTTGTGTTGCTCGTGCATGGCTCCGGTCTCTGGATTCATGTACACGATCCTCCTTGCACTGTGGTATGCCCACACATTTATGAGTAGCTCAAGCACCCGGGAATAGCAATGTTTGTCCTGCCAGAAGAATAGTGCGTTATTTGTCATCTTTGTGAGCTTAGGTATCTTGTCCTTCTTGGGAAATACCTCTTTTTTTAAACCAATTTCTAGAGATTGGAGAGTCGTAAATAGTGTTCTCTGGTTGTATCTTTTCTTTGGTGGACTACTGGTCCTCCAATTTTTGTGGTCATTTTTCTTTTTCATATTTATTGTCAAAATCTCTATAAAGAAAAAAGTGATGATCACAATACGGAAATGTAAAGGAGACAAATGACAAGAAGAAAAGACAACAAAAATGACGAGGAAGAAGAAAATTCAAGCGTTAGTTCCTAGTTCCCTCCAAGCAAACACAAGGAAGCATTTTCATGAGGAGTTATGTTAGGTGATAATGCTGAAGACTACAACTGGGAATCATGTTTCGGCTATGTTTTTGTCTTTTGAAAAGATTTTCTTTGGTTGTCTGCAATCTTATTTACAAAAAGAAAACAGAGCACGAAGTGGTATCTGTAAACCAGAAATGACGAAAACACGAACACAGTTGTTGAAGTAGAAGAAAGTCACCTTGGATAAACTCAGATAACACTGTCCACTTTGATTGTGCTTTTCATAGAATTGTGCGTCCAGTGCATCTACAAACATTCTGCAAACAACGGTACCAACAATTTCACTAGTCAATGAACCCTTAAATATGTATTGAGAGGTAAAATTGAAACAAGCGTTCTCGTAGAGAACCAATAATGTCAATTTTGAAACCTGGAAAACATTACAAACTCCATGAAGGACTTGGTCGGTAAAACCCAGCTGTTCATAACAGACCATGTGTCTCCATCCAAAGGCATAGGAGGAAGAGAAGTCAAATCATGCTTTATGCTGTACATCTTCCTTAGAGTCTCAGAAAAAGCAGATCTGCAGCCAATAATGATACGGAGAAAAGTAAACCCCCCCAAAGATAAAATGAAATCCACTAAAAAAATTGCAAACTTTGCGAAAACATTTACCGAAATTTAGGTAATAGATATAACCACCCTTACTTGCAATTCCCAGCATTCATAGCATCACAGAATGACCAAAAATCCTGCTGCAATGGGTTTCTTGGATCCATATCCATACGAACCCAAAAGTAGAGAGTGTCGCCAAGAGTGCGTGCTTCGATAGCATCTAATAATGCAGTTTCAGCAGTCTTAGACAAAGAATCCTGTTTAAGCCCCCATATTAGCTATGAAGCAAGCAACACCAAGTTTAATCCACACAGAAATCATCACTTCTGTAGTTTCTGGGTAACAAACCAAGAAAGCACTCTACATTGTTTCATTTAAACCAACTTTGTACTATAACTCATATATAAGAAAGTTTCATCTCACCTTCGAGTCTAAAGGAGGACACAAATCAACCATCAGGTACCTCTATTGCAGGAAATGAGCAAGAAGGTTTTCAAGTTGTAAATGTTGGGATCCTCTTCCCAAGATTTGAAGGTTTTAGAATTGCCAATTTAAAGAAGAATCAGACAAACAAATTTTGTACATACTCTTTGGTGAAATTCTACAAATGTAAGAGTATTTCAACGACTTCTTGATTTGGAAATCCCAAATTCTAACTGACACATTTATTCAACAACAATATGTCCAGTGTTATACATTTCTTTTTAAATGTTTAACAAAATTTTGCTTCAAGTTTTAACAGCAGGTTGCAATTCATCAATGTTAGTGGGTCAAATGATCCCCCGTTCCATCTAAATGTCACAAGTCCTACTGACGACAACTAAAGGTCATATTGGCAAGCGGATGCATAATGACTCACAACAAAAGAAATGTCTGACCAATGTCCATTTTCAACAGAAAACTCTGAAACCTATATCCAATCTCCAATGTGGTAAAGGAAAAACGGAATAGCAACCACAAGGTAAAACATTATCAGGGAACTGGGAGTGCTGAGAGAAAGAGTACGAAAAATAATACCTTCCTAGCCGTTGCTCTCCATGACTGGAACCCTATCCATGCATTTTTGTGGATGCGGTCAACACGGTTAGCTATTGCAAAAAAGGCTCCATATTCACCAAGGACATCTCTGTAGTAAGGGTTGTTAAGAAGTGGAAGCCGAGAGGGTGCATCGATATCGTCTGCCCCATGCCTTCGACCTTTGTTGGACTACAATCAACCAGTCCGTGTGTTCATGTGAGATATGAAAAAAGGGTTGCTTCTTTATTCGTTATCGAGAAGTGGAAACAATAATTTGAAACAAACAATGAAGGATTTTTCAGAATTCTCATTTCTTTCATCCAAACATGGGACTAAGACAGGATTCCCAAGTTCTTGTGGCCCCCTTGAATTTACTGTCCAATCTGATGCTTTAATCCAGACAAAAAACAGGGCCTTAGGATCTTGGTTTCTAGGAATCAGTTAAACATGATTGAGCAGCACAGTGGGAGAAAAAAAAGGATGACATAATCAGTATGGTGACTCACCAGCCCAACTCCGCGATAGAGTGAAGAACGGTGCAAAAAAGGCCAGGTTCCTTCCCCAAAGAATGGCTCATAGATGCATAATGGTTGGCCTGTCCTTTCAAGCTCTCCATCATCCCTTTCATGCAAATTGTTCTTGGACCGATCCGCCTTCCTGGCACTTCGATACACGTCTTCCCATGTTCCCCTAGGTTGATCAGTTCTGTCCTTCAACTGCATCAAATCCCCAAGAATGAGTAAGGCTAATCATAAAAGAGGCAACCATTAGAAATTCTCCAACCCAAATTTATGGATAATCGGTGCTTCCTGGGCCACTTACCACTTCTTCTTCTCTTTTCTTCCTAGAATTGACCATCTCAATTTGTTTCTCTTCCTCCAAAAAATGATATAATGATGTTTCATTCGTGCCAAATACAGCACCAAAACCCCGTGTTTGGTTACGGGTCCATTGTTTTTCAACCTTCTCCAAAAACTTGTTGCTTCTCAAAGTTCTATTTTTCCGTGTTGAATTTGGTATTAACTCAAACAGTTGCCATTGCCATTTCTCTTTCATTTTGCTAGGGATTTCGGTTACAGCCTTGGAAAGTGCAACTTCTGATGGGAGCTTGAGAACATTTTCTACTAGAGAAGCATACCCTTCAATAGTTTCCGAAACCATAAGGTTTTCAGCAGTGCGCTTGCCCATTGATGCAATATCGCGAGCTAGAGTTGTTAACTTCCCTTTTGAGACCACTTGTGAGAGTATTTGTTTGAGAACCCTTATATTCTCCTTGGGGAAAATAAAACCATTCACCCTGTCATCCACCTAATTGTTATCGCCAAGTCAGTCAGTAGCTATTTTTCTGAAGACATACCAACTATTCACCAAATGTACGAGTTTTACATCAAAAATACAAAACACACTATAACATGAAGTTTCAATCTCAGGGATCATCAATGATGTTGGCCTGTCAGCCCTATCCAAATAATAATCCACAGAAGCAGGTTTTGAATAATAGAAATTAGTGATCCAGGTATTAATCAGCCAGACATGAATATGAAAAGAGAAAACAGCATTAAGAAGCATACATATTTATGTATGACGGATAGATTTGGAGCAATGATTGGCTTCTCATGGCACATAGCTTTTACCAAAATGTCTGGAAAAACTTGCTCTTCAAGGAAGGATCCATATATCACAAGATCAGTCACGCTTAGAACGCTGTCTGCATCTTCATCGACAACATGCCTCACTATGCTCCTTGGGTATCTTAAGTTAAGAGCAATTGCCTGTGGGAAAAATAGAGATGTTATGCGCGAGCCAAGAAGGCAGTAAAACAATTGAGTCCTAAAAGAAAAGGCCAAAGACCCCAAGTTATTGAATAAAGCTTTACCTCCAAAGCCACACTGTAATTGCCAGTCAAATCCCCACTAACTATGATGATTTTGAGATGAGAGTTCGAATTGTTATCAGATGGGAAGTCTGTTAATAATGGTAATAAAGCCTCTAAGACAAAGGCATGCTCCAGCCACAAACCACTGTAGAAAAAATGACTTCCCACAATCACGATAATGAAGTCATCAGGCCCATAATCCATCCTGAGGCGTAGATCGTCTTTGTACGATACCATAGAGTTTTCTGCTCCCCATGCCCCAGCAGGAGTACCCGGAATAACAAAGTAGTTTCCAGAATCACACACGGAGTAAAACATCTGAAAAAAATATTGACGGACATCCAAGTCATGTCTTGTAGTGTTATGATTACGATTAGGAGCCGAGACAAGGGAGGCGATAAACACCAGAAACAAGAACAAAAGGCAGATATGATTAGAAGGTGATATCAGATTTGCAGATTATTATTATTTTTTTCTATTGGACCGTCCACCGTGCTCTTGATTGGAAGAGAGTGATTCATAACATCTTTTATAAAGAATCCAATCCCTGTTGGTTTAATAAAATCCAGATGCACGCACATTTTTCGGTTTTTCGGAAGTTGATACCTACAAATGCACTAAATTTTCTATTCTTAATGCCCTTCTTGTGACACCGTGTCTTCATATAACCATAGCAATGGAAGGGACTTGTAGGACAAGTCTTACTGGCAGGGCATAGTTTGGGAAGACCACGACAGTAGCACGGCTGAAGAAGTTTTTCCAATCATTTAGAAGCTCAAACTGGCCACTCAACATGTATTGTCTCAAATGAGTAGCAAGTGTTCCTTCATGGATGCTCCATATAAGAGGTACGGACTTGAAAGGTTCCTGCAGAAGACTGAAACATTTCACTCCAACTCAGAAAGGATAATGGATACTTTCAGGTGGAAGAACTTATCCCAAGAAGTTCATAAAAAGAATAATATAACTTACTGAGAAAGGACTTCCCTGGCTTCAATTGAGTTCACAATAGTGCCATCATAGCTGCAATAGGTACATGCAGTAGTGAGAATGAAGAAAATGGGGGGATGTTGCTATCAACTTTGTTTATAAACTCAAGAGACATCCAAAAAATGCTATGGATTTATTTTCATTTGTGAAAAGTACATAAGACAGGTTTTATTAGCAGTACAACAACAATTCATTGTCCCCAAAAAGTAACCAGACCAAAATGCCAAAACTGAAGTAACACTTTAGAAGAAGCACTTAATTTGGACGCTGCATGACTTTTAGGTGAAGTTTGGAAGTAAAACAATTCCTTATGGCGTGTACATTCGATTAAGGCAGCCAAACTAGTTCCTTACTTCTTCTAATGATGAGGCTGACTGGAAACTTCAAACGACATAAAGACAAGGAGAGCATTGTTCACGAAAAGCAAAAGAATGATCTAGGCTGTTATGTTTTGCTAAAGCACTCTTGGGATGATTCTAAACTAGTCATCGTTTCACAAAGTCCAGGATAAGCTTTAGTCTTTAGTTGATTGTGCATGAAAAATAAACAAAGACACTCATACGATAGCCAATCTACGACGACATCCGCCTTGAAGATAGTGACGGGAACACCCATATTTTTCCAGATAGCAAGAACAGGACCATCTTCAAGTGAGTAAACCTGCAATGATTACAATAGATAATGCTGAGACACCTACATTTATGATCAATGGGATAAACGTATAACAGACACACAATACCACTTCTTAAAGAAGCAGGCAAGTGTTTCCAGAGAACAGAAGGAACTAGGCAGTACTTCAGGACTTAGGATCATGATGGTAATGATGCGATGCTTGAAACAAATATGTCCTGCTTGGCATTATTCCAGCCTAGTCTTACTTTGCCAATCATCAAATCAAATAGGATACAGAAGCACACATTCTGTAAGTGAGTGAGTGAGTGAGTAACCCGATACGCCAATTTCCCTCAGAGATTGGCCCCTCTAGATTCTCCGCACATTAGCTCCTACTATTTTATAGCCCTTCAAACAGCAGATACACCACTTGTGTAGGATAAGCTCTACAAATATCCAAAAATTGGTCAAGAAGGGGACTTTGTCTTTAACTTCCCTCCTTAGACTCCCAACAAAAAAAAAAATCTAACAGGAGTACTATTTCTTTTTGCAAAGGACTTTCTAATCCACCAAAGTGTTGCCGATTACTTTCCTTCCAAATGAGCCACACCACGCCAAGAGGAAGTATCTCCTAAATCTTCCTTCTACGATGAGCGACTGCCGTCCCCTTCCGGAAGATCCATTACCCAGCAGGAAAATCCCATACGCTCGAAACCAATAATATAAAATACCATAAATGCATAAAGTTTAACTAAATTCTCAAGTACACAAGGGATAGTTTTGCAAAAAAAAATCTGTTGATGATTCAAAGAGGACTCCTAGTTTGGGACATCCCATATTGGAATGGAATAAAAATGAGGGATGGAGGGAGTGAAGTTCCATTTCAATACTCTGCTAGTTGTACTGTAAGTTGAGTCTCCTGTAAAAGCATGTCCTAAGGAGCACTAGGCAAAATATTATACCAATGAAAAATTATGCAACAAGCTCATTCCATAAAATTAAACCAATCCAATATGCGCTCCTAAAACGCCTCAAAGGATAAAAGAACAGAAGAAGAAGGAAGGAATGGTTTCACTGATCAATGAAATTACCTCAATTTCATACCCAATCTCCCGCAAAGCAACAGCAACACTAACCATCAGTATCTGTTGTGGATCAACTAATAGATCTGCAAAAACCTACAAGTAGCAAACAAAACAGTACAGATTAAAACCCCAATGGCCACACTACTCAGTAAGCTACAAACCCAGAATATCAAAACACTCAACTAATAAAAAGAAACCCATAAGAACAATAACCCACCTGCCAGTAAATATCAGCAGAATAACGGGTAACCGTATGACTATCAAACTAATTCCAACCAGCACTTGAAAACAAGATGAACGTAAAATTGGTACGATATATCACTTACCAAAGCAAGCTTGGGTTTTCTATACCCAAATCTCACTCCTCTGGAGCTCACATTGACCTCATTTGACTCTTTCTGGAATTTAACCAAAAGCTTCGATGCATCAAGCATAATATCTTCCCCAAAATCTAACCCACCAATCTCCTTCAATAGCATCAAATCTCCAGAATATACTACCTCTCCTCCTCTACCCGAATTCTCTGAGTTTTCCCTGAATGAACTGGGCAAGAATATCTGAAAGAGAGCCACAAAGAAGAAGAAAACTGCAACGGTGCAAACCCATTGTAGATAATCTATTCTCTTGAACAACACCAGTCTTGCAAATCTTGATCTGGGTTTTGAACCAAACGGGGAAGAACGAAGTAAATTTTGATCCCTCTTTAAAGAAAAACCAGTATCAAGAGAACCCATTTAGAGTCCCATCAACAAACACTCACACAAATTGATAACATATATGTATATCCACCGTTATAGAAATATACAGGGATGGAAATAAAGATTTAGAATAGAGGAAGAGAGGGCCGCAGAGTCGGCGCTTTTTTTTGCTGTTTTGAGAAATTGGTTATAGTGAAAAGAGTGTTTCAGAAACAATGTTGTTTTTTTGCCATTAAAGAAATCTTGCTTGTGGGAGTGACGAGACAGCTATGGAGGGGGAAAGGGGGGGAGAGAGAGAGAGGGAGAGAGAGGAACAGGAGCTGAAGAACCGGGGAATAATAAGTGAAAGAATTTCGGGATTTGTCTCTAAAGTTAATAATATTATATTATAATTTTCTTTCTTAGTTTGGAGAAATTTTACTTTGGCCCCCTATATTATCCTATTATAACTACAACCATTCTACTATTTTTATCCCTTAACTTTCAACTCTTTTTTTCTCAGCGAAAGTCTGCAGTGTTAGTCGTAGCTAGTGAGGTTTGAGCGCTCGTCAAATGCAAGAGAGTAATTGATGTCTACCAATGGACTATCACTCCACTTGCTACTTTCGACTCAGTTAGATTGTAAAAACTAAGACAGAAAAATAGATTATGAGAGGTTGTGAATTTTCCGCCAACTAAAAATGGCATTCTCTCGCCTAGCCCTGTGAAAAGCAGAAGACATGCCATGCATTTGCCACACACATTGCAATAGTCCTTGCCGAGCAGGTCGATGGGCACATGTTGTGCGAGGCCATGTCTTGCCCAGCACGCTGGCATGCTATAGTCGTGCCGTGTATTTCCTAACATGGTGACAAAACACATATTTTATGCTTCCCCTAGCCCCGATTACTTGTAATGTTTTGTTATACCTTTGCCTATAATAACTCAATGTTGTGCACAAGTCGTGTCATGCACTAGTCATTTTATGATTTGCCTAGCCCATTGACAAGCACATATTGTCTCATGCCTTGCCTTGCCTTATCCGGTAATAATCATGTGTCGTGCAAGGCCGATTGACAAGAAAAAGTCGTGCCAGCTCTAGCCTTGCTTGGTGACAAGTACAAGTCACGTCATTGCCTTTGTATACACATTTTGTATTTAATGCTTATTTTAAGAACCCACTATTGTGGCCTTTTGGATGGTACGTTCTTTGTAATGCCTAGCAACAAGGATATTGTGTCATGGCTTAGCTCGGTAAAGAGCACATGTTGTGACTTGTCAACTTTTTTTCCATCTTGTAATGACCACCAAATCGAGACCAAAATAAATAGACGATATGCTATGTGTCGGGCTCAATGAGTAGTTATTAAAGGAAATTCGGGTTGGTTGATGTTATTCAAGAAGAGAGAGATACGAGAATCTATTTATTTTCTTTCTATAAAGGGAGAACACCCTTTTTGGTATGGACTCAAAATTGAGGTTGACTCATCCAAAATAAAAGACAGAATTTCACAATTGAATACATCTTTTGTTATCCGTAACCACTAACTTCAAGGGATAGGAATAGAATGCAAATAGCTACATTTTCTCTGTCCATAACTGTCATTCCATCACAACACATCTTTTTATTTTCAATTACTTCTTTCTTTACTAATCACGTCTTCTTCCATTCCATTATTAATTTCTTTGTTTTTCTTGAAGTTTACTGAATTTCTTTTTCCTAATGTGCGAGTACATATGCTTAAATTCCATGGAATAGATGGTATTGCTATGTGCCCCCAAAAAATGAGGTTTGCAAACTAGGACTCCAGCTTGTAACCGCTACAAAATTGATTAATGACAATTTATTGTTTCTTCCCTTTTGAGTCAAACAACTGAAGTCAATAACGGAGGGTGTTATATTGGTTAGCTCGGGTAGAGAAAGGGGATGAGATGCGTCAGGAGAGAAGGATAATGAAAAAGGACGATGAGAAGGGTGTTTGGTTATGGAGGTAGTGATCGGGTGGGGTACTAAGATATTTTTATTTCTTATTTTTATAGTGGGTAAGGGTGGAAATTCGATTATAGGAAAACAAAAATGATGATGTCATATTTTTTTGCCACGACCAGTGCCGGTGGAGTAGCCTGATACCAACACTCAAAGCAGAAAGGAGATGAGTATTATTTTCAAAAGTTGAGGGGTGGTTTTTGTTGTTATTAGAAACCGTAGAGGACGTCAATGTCATTTACCTTTTCTTTTATTATTGTTTTGTGTATTGCAAGGTATTATGTTCTTTACAAGAATCTTTGATCTTTGGGCAAAGATTTGTCACAGAACAATTGTCAAAGAGGTAGACAGACCTACTCCGTCGTAGTTATGGTTTTTGTTTTTTCAATCTCACCAAAGTCAATTAAATAAGGTATTTTCCTCTTTATCGATAGTGAAAAAAAAAATGGTAAGCCAAAATGTTTTCTCTACTTTCTAAAGACCAACTAGGCAACTACGTAAGAAATAAAAAATAAAGCTAAGATTTTGGTGTCTAAAATAGAATAAAGGCGTATTTGTCTATTTGAGAAGTTTCAGTAAGCCCTCTAATTTTTTTGAAGGAATGTTACTATTACTCTATTAGTGATCTATTCACGAGTTTAGCACACACAAAAAGATGCTTCTAAATTATAGGAGCATTTATTATATTCGTTTGTATAATATTTCGTTTGTTACCCATCAAAAATATTCTAATAACCATAGAATAGAAATATAAGCGATCTTGCATTAATATGCCAATGAAAGTTGTAGTATGATAAAAACTGCAACAATTTTTGGCAGGCTTAATTTATTTTAGTCAATTATATTCATTGCTAGACAAAAGAATTTTTGACTCCTTTAATAAAACTTGTCAAAAGAATGCAAATACTGATGATAATGACAATAACAATAAAGTAAAGTACGACTGATGTTGATAATAGTTCTATTAATATGGTAGTAACTTGGGGCAAGTGCATTAACGTTCGCAAAGTTGAAAATGACAACGACAATCCAACAGTTCTCAAATGAAGTGGAGTAATAATTATAAAAATTGGAGTGATCTATGCCTTGTTCCCTTCGCGATTCAAAAAGAATTTTTCAAAAAATTCCCCCTAGATTCCCCCTACTTTCCACCTTTTTCTCTCTATCTCTCTCCACTCATTACCCCTACTATTTTTCAAAAACACTTTTCAAATTCTAATCCTAACAAGCACTAGACTTCAAACTATTTATAGTTTATTTTAATGTTTTATAGCTTTTTCATCGTGAGCGTTTGTAGTCCAACGGTTAGGATAATTGCCTTCCAAGCAATAGACCCGGGTTCGACTCCCGGCAGACGCATGAACTTTTGCCCCATTTAATCTGGTTTTGGGCCTTTTTGGCTTTACAGCTTTGGAAATCGGAATCATTACCTTGAGCAACAAATGGGAGAGATTATACATTGCATACTTTAATGGAAGCAATTTCCAATAAAATTTCTCTCTCTCTCTCTCTCTGAGATTGATAAAAAAGAATGAAGAAGCTGAAGCATTTTACTTTGGCAGACTGTAGACAAGTGAGTTAACCAACTAAATAATTACTCTACTTGGGGGGCATTGGAATCCAGTTTGTTCTACAATCGAAAAAGTGGATTGGATTACAACCAATCAAACATATAACTAGCATTTGCAGTACATAGTCACTCAGAAATCCCATAAATGCGGACGCGAATCTTGATTCCCTCTAGTTAGTACAACCATAATGCGAGTATTGTTTTTAGCAAGTATACAATACATTCATGAAACTAAAAACTGTACAATCTCATGAACGTAGCATTGGGAAAAAAGGGCAAATTAAAATGAATGCTTACAGTTGTGCTGAGATACAAAATGAACACAAAAACTAGTTTTTACATGGTAGGGTTGAACATCAAAGAGCTATTCTGTGAAAAATTATTTCTTGTGCTTAATTAAACACACATCAAAATCTACAGAGACAAATCGCAAGCAGGTTAGGAATCTGCAATTCAATGTGCTTCATAGAGGTGGAAATGACAGGAAAAGAAGAGTTTGTTTGGCTGCCACTGAATGGTAACTCCAAAAATGCAATGGGCATAAAATGAGCTCAATAGAAATTGGAACAGCAATGTTGTTTGAGGGCCTCTTCTATCCATTTGATGAAGTGTTCTTTCAGACTCATTATCATCTGCCAAGGGGGGACTCCTTTGCATGTTCGTCCACTAACCAGAGGCTGAAATCATGAAAGCGCTCGATTTTCTTATCAAAACCTGTTATATAGTTATTATGAATGATACCATGCATTCCCTTAGTTTCCTGAACCATGTCTGATTTTTGAAGTATAACCCTCCCGTAGGGAATGCTGCCTGTGGGAGCAGATACAGATCAACCTGCAACAAAGAAGACATTTATGAGAAGCTACTTGTTAGGGTCATGCTCAAAAGGTAATAAAACATAGGAGTAATATAATTATACCCATGATATCTATAATAGGTGCATCAGTAAGTAGCTCAACCGTTAAACAGCATAACAGCGGATTGGATTACTCTGCACCCTCAACACAGTCGTTTGAGTGCTAAAACACTATGTGGTGCATTCTCAAGAATAAAGTATGAACTGCCAATGGTATACTATCATCCCAACAATCCACGAGGGGGAACTACTGATTAGAAAGGGAGACAAGGACAGATACAGCATGAAAAAGAGAGAGTAAGATGAATGTAAACATCATCTCTGAGTCTTGCATCTTCCTTAGACTTTGTTTATTTCTTTCCTCATGAAACGTGTAAAAAGAACTATAACTTTTAGTCTATTCCACAGTACTTGTTAGATGACAGTCAAGACCTCGACAGTGAGCCAAAAAGTATTAAGTCAATAATAGGTATCTTGGTGGCAGTTGAAGCGGAATTCTCACGGGTGTTCTAAGTTGGGCTCTTAACTATGTCCTGTAAGGTAACTAAAAACCATAGAAAAGAAGTTTACTTGGTTTACAGAACGTAGAAGCAATATTATAACAAGGCGAATGCAAGTTGCAACATACCTGTCCTGCAGTTTTGTTCAATGCCCAGTTAAAAGCAGGCTGATCATTCGACTTCTTTGCTTTAGACCAAGGCTGAGCTTGAAGCTCTTCGATCCACTTCTTCAGAACCAGTTTAGCTCCACTAGTTGGGTGCAAGTAAATCGTGCAACTGCAAATGTAAGCCCGATCCTTTTTCCCTGGAGGTGGCAAATCGTGAGAATGGTTCAAAGGTTTCACCTGGTTTTGACAAAGGAGAAGAAAAAGACAGGAGGTGATCATTAATAGCAGTCATACATGGATATTGGAGAGAGCAGCGCTACAGTTCCCGACGGGGGAATCCCGACCGAATTCCCGACGGCCCGCCGGGCCCACTCCGGCCACCGGACGGCTGATCCGAGCCGTCCAAAAATTCTATAAAATATACACACAAAAATGGAGTGTTTAGATCGGCCACCTACACACGTCGGATGCCGTTGATTCCCGCGAGAGCCCACTCGGTTTTTTTTTATAGAATTTTTGGATGGCTCGGATCAGCCGTCCGGTGGCCGGAGTGGGCCCGGCGGGCCGTCGGGAATTCGGTCGGGATTCCCCGTTGGGAGCCTCAGACTTTCTGTATTGGAGAAGAGAAATACAACGTAGAACGAAGCCATAGCAGTAGTACAAAGGTAAAAGGATCAGGACAGAGGTAATTTAGTATAAAGACTAGTTGTAGCCTGAACATTTCGTGAGGGTTTATGCCGCAGAGTTTATGTGGGATGTTTAGTTTTTGATATCATACTGCCACAGCACAGTCCATCTCTGCTTACGTATGATGTATTACAAATGAAATACAGGAAGGTAAAGTAATCATATGTACTGCAGCCATGTCATCCATGAAGTACACATAATGCTTCCCTTGCAGATAAGAAAATGGATCTGCTAACCAGACAATATCAACATCATTATACATAACGTTATATCCAAGCTCCAAAATTTGCAGAAGGTGGCGGGGTCTACAAGAAGTAAAATTGAAGAATCCCTGTAAAATGAAAGTGACCAAGTCATTATGAGAAGGCTCTCTGTCAAGGTGGTTGACGAAGTTAGTTGAAGGTTTCTTTTTTTGATCGCCACAATCAGCATTAGTAAAATAGTTAGATTAAAACCTTGGAGGAGAAGTTGAACTCTTGACATCCTTTCTCCTAGCACTTAAGCGCATCCCCTGATGTCGTTGGGCTGAAGGCCTCTTGGCGAAGTTAGTTGAAGGTTAACAAAATGTAGGAAAGAGCTAGAGTACTACTACAAGGCTCTATTTGATCAGAAAACATATGCTCCCTCCAGTCTGGTGGAAAACTTTACGAGTTGTTTCAGTTTTAAAGCAAAATACCTTCTACCCTCAAGCACTTAATCAATAGGCCTTTCAAATGCCAATTCCAGCATAGATTCGTCCTTAACGAAGACATGAAGCCTTATCTTACTCAACTAAACAAAAGGGGTACTACTAAAGCATCCAACTCCAAAACAGTACTCAAAATTCAACATTGCCAATGCAAACATATATAACCCAATAACAGAGGCATAATGTGAATACAAAGTGGCCATTGCCAATGCAAACATGTAACCCAATAACAGAGGCATAATGTGAATACAAAGTGGCCTATGTGATGGTCTGACAAGCTTTCCAAAATCATGGATTCGAGTGTAACAGCTAATTACGCCACTCCTACCCACCCACCAACATTGGTGGCTCTAGGAATTTAGCTCGATCGGTTCACTTTTTATTTTGCCACAGGTTTGAATCATATCATACCAATTCTACCAACGAAATTAATCATCATACAAATTTACATCCAACTAAATTCAATTAACAAGTTGCAAACTAATCCAATTTTCACTAAAAATATGCAAGACACTACAGAACCCAAAAGCACCCGAGACCCAAACTTATGCGCAGTCTGAGCATCGAGAGACGGCGGAACAAGCACGGCATGGCCAGGCCACTTCCCATTGACCTCATAAAGCGTAGCATAGTCCTAAGCAATCACAAGCACCTGCTCGTGACGCTTCTGCCTCGCAATGCTAATCAACCAGTTGTTCAAAAACGGCAGGTAGGGCTCACGGCACACACGATAGTGGTGCCGCTTCTCGCCGCCGCCTCAGGCAGCGTGTAGTCTCTCCATTTCGAGAGAGAGGACTGGGAGGAGGATAGAGAGGCGGTGAAGAGAGATTGAGGCGTGCCCAGCCATGGGGCGCAGACGCCCAGATTACGAGGAGGGATAGGAGGAGGAGTAACAGGGTGGTTTTGGTGAAAACGGCGGTGGATTTGGGGGGGTTGGCCGGAGAATCAACGGAGGATGTAGAGTTGGGGTTTGAGAGAATGCTGTGGAGGGAGATGACACATTTTGAGAATGTTTTTTTGTTTGAATTTTTTAAAAGAAAATGTTAACCACAATCCTTCCTCGATGAATAGTAAATCGATTTAGTACTATTTTAAGAAGAAAAAAAAGAAGGGCAATTACGAGTTTCAATGGAAAAAACAAAAACTCGACAAAATGAACGATTCCGATCATTAAAATAAACCAAACTAGACATATGTTGTTGCCTGGGCCCACAATGGCCTAAAAATGTACCAGACTAGACATACAAAAAACTGGATTGGACCTTAAACCTGAGCCAAAGCTGCCTTTTCTTTCTCTAAACTTCAGGGTGTTATAAGACTGATTTCTGAGAACTAGTCTCAACATCCACAAACTGAGAGCCCGATTAAAGTTGTGGCAAAGCTTCTTTGAACCTAAGACCTTTACTGGAGCAATCTCCTTTTCAATCAATCCTTGTGTCACTAGAGCTGTAAACAAACCTAGTAGCTCACGAGCTCGGTTCGGCTTGTTTACTAAACGAGCCGATTGAAGCTCGGCTCCATTAAAGAGGCTCGTTTAGTAAATCATTAAGCTTGGCACGTTGCCAAGTAAAAAAGCTAAACTTGAGCTCGACAAAACTCAGCTCGGCTCATTTACAACCTGTGTAGTATGTTCATGTTCCTCAAAAAAAGAGAGGTTATTGAAGCTGATCATTTTTACGAGCTCCATGTAGTCCATACATTACTGGGAGTGGGGCCAAACGATATTTTCTGGAAATGCATCACGTTGGTAGACTTCCAAAGGTACTTAAGCAAGCAATTCAAGCCCTGTCTTCATTTTCCAAAGAGAGGAGTAAATTTCCTGACCTGAAATTACAGACACTGGGCCCTCACTTGCGAATTGTTATGTCCTTATCGAGGACCGATGAATCAAGAGCATCTTCAAAAAACCAACCAAACTAGGCATGGAACGGCAAATAGTAATCACCTAAGGTACAGTTAAAAAAATATTCACCTCATCAAAGGCTTCATCAGAATTCACAATCTAATTGCATATAATTAACCCTAGAGCTATGTATATGAATACAGCTACTAAACATGGCATCGAACGCGACACATCACACTAGAACTGCTCATCTGAGCCGTTTTTTCATGAAGTATACAATTTCAACTACCTAAAACAACACACTTCTGCTTGTTATTTATACGCCAAATAGAAGGAATGAAAGTAGATGGTGATTTGTGCGCAATTAATGAACGAATAGGACGAAAAGCCCATGCGTCGGGGGTGGTTTGCTGACAGGTAACTCTTAGTCAAATGGCTTGAGAATTCATGAGACACTCTTTAGTTTGGGTGTCTTCTGTTTTACAAAGAAAGCTGATATCAGGCTCTTGCTGCGGACTGGTGCACGAATAATCTCTTGCCGACTTGGGTTGTCAAATGACCTGGAAGCTGCCAAAGTTTTGGAGCCCTCTGCGGTGTTCTGCAAAGGGATAACATCCAGTAAGAGCTTTCCCGATTTTATTGTCCCCCAAGGGAGGCAGGATATTTTGCAACATATACAACTCACAAATGGTCCAGCAGTAAAATACCACATCAAATACAGAACAGATTTTATGGAACATAGCATGTGAAACATTTAATTGGAACGAAAAATTTAGTCCACCCAGTTGAAGACCAGCAAGCATGCTAGAGATACGGTCAAAGAAAAAAACATATCGGTAATTGTTCTGTCAATAGGACTATAATCCTATCAGATATAAACTTAGAACGACAGTGGGCATGTCTTAGTACTTGGAAGTTTGAAATTACCATCCCTGCGGTACCAAATGTTTGCATAGCTGCACTTTTAGCATGCCCTCCGCTGGGCAACTGGAATTGAACTGCTGAGGATTTCATCCGGGTGCTCTCTTCAGCATCTATCAAAACAACAGTGGGAGCATAGTTTCATCATTACGCAAGGAAGATGCACCATCCAAAGAGCAGTCAACTGCAAGCAAAATGTACAAGCATACCCACTAAATGGAAGACCCCAGAAGCTACGCTAGAAGTTGTTGGATCTTCACTGCTGAAAGATACATAATATCCTGAACCTTCAACCACTCATGCAGTTCTCTTGGCAAAAATTTCACAGGAATATACATGGAAAGAACTTTTTTGTTTGATAGGCGAAAATGAAAGAACTTAAGCTCTCACGTTTTGGTATTACGTACTAGGTACATTGACTAACCTCGACAAAGCACATGAGGAATCTTTTAAGGTAGACTTGGTTTCTGATGCCAAATGCCATGACAGAGTTGTGGGAGCTAGGCTGCCTACAGTAAACGCAGTAGAATAAGCGCTAACATACGAATTTGATGCTGAGTCAATGAAGACTCTGCACTGAAACTAGTAGTGACAGGAATCAAGCATTCATCAGGGGAGAAATAGTTACCTGAATTGTAAAGACGAGGTCTTGGTTGAATACGACTTTGCCTGGCATCCGTTCTTACGTGTGGGTTAAATTGTACTTTCTTGTGGACATAATCTAGCTTGTGGTGATAAACCAATAAAATGGTCAAAAGGGAAACAAATAAAATGCCAAATGTCTAATCATATAGAGCAGCTCTTAAAAGAACCCTGCAATAATTAGTCTTACTGGGCAAGGTATAGTGTTTGTGATGCCTCGGAATGAATGCTAACAACTGCTGCTGCCTGAGGCCTTCTCTATCCGTGTATGTTTGGCACGTTAGTAGTTGCTTACACCAAAAAACTAGTTTCAGTTTTTATCCAAGTAACCTTCTTCCTCAAACGACCACTTTTCCAGAGAAACTGCAATATAAGTTACCTGTTTTAGACATGAAACCTTAAGCTCCATGGTTGAGACATCCAAAGTTTGTTGCTCAAGGAGATCAGTTAATTTGTAAGCTACAGTGCCAAGGTGGTCAACAGCATTCACAAGGGCTCGAACAGCATAATCCTTCAAGTTGTCCAGTACCCTACACAGTTCTGAGTTAAACTTCCAGTAAAAGCAGAAAAGTACCTAAATATTCCAATAATTTTGAACGTAATGGTGTGCAAACTGCAAACTTTTAATATTCAATCTTAAACACTATTGGCACTAGGCTTAACTATTACTATAGCTACCATTGGATAAACTGTAGATTGCAAAAATGACAATGGCTACGAAGCATTAATCCTATACATGATGCAGAAAACTTTTGAAACAGTCAATTTGTATATGGCAGGCATGTGGCTACCGGGCTGAGTAGTGTCGGAGAAGGCCCAGCCAATTTGGATCATTTGAATCAGTCGGCGGCATGTGGATGCCAGGGGTGGCAGTGATTGTCCACGTAGCAGAAACCGACATGACACTGCACAAACGTCATGCATGACGTCTCCAAAGGATCCAGAGACGCTTATAAGATGATATCACGCACAAAAGTCAACAGGTACAACACTCCTAATACTTTTACTACTACATGATTTCCTGAGCGAGGCTGACTTGAGCATTGAAGTGCCATCCAGCCAACCTCTGGCCCACCAGCACTATGCCGTTTGTTTTTTCAGTTAGCTGAAGTGAGGGAAGATTGGATCAAAATTTGATTGTTGACACGACATTAGACGGAGGAATCAACCCCACCACATACATAATAAGGATTAAGTAGTCACCTGCGGGATTCAGCTCCGTTACCAGACTAATCTTAAATACCCAAAGGCTTTAAAATTCACTAAGATGTTCAAATAACGCAATAGTTACAGTGGGTCTCACATCTGTTTCTGTTCGCTATGAAGATAAGACTTCTCACAGTATTCTGCAGCAGAATATAATTGAGGCCTCAAATTCTTGAGTTCCTGAAATAGTAGTAACATAAGGATCAGGCTGGCATCAACTCAACAATTTTCTGTTAAACTAGGGAAAGTGCTTACATACAACAAATGTGAGAGGAGAACAGCTATCTAGATTCAAGAGAAAGAATACAAACAACTTCTTTCAATAATAGCTTTTCAAGTGTAAGGTATGTCTGTTATGCGGGTAGGGATTAACAGGTTGGGGAAAATATACAAGGATCCTTGGACAAGCACCTCCAGTAGACAACATAGAATAGAGATTTTAGAAATATAAGAAAGCCCAGATTAAGATAGAAATAACAAAATATAAGTAGCACAAATCATTACATTATCTCAAAATGTTTAACACTCAGACATACAAACAAGCAAGACTAAAGGAGACTGATTTACGATAGAAGATTACTTTGGCATGGGGCGGCTCTACTTGGCGTTTAGGGGTCAAGCGAACCCCATAAGTTCAAAATATGCACTAAAATTTTGTATTTTCCTCACTAATTTGTTTGTCCTATTTATTGTCTGCCCTGAGTCATTTATGCGAACCCAAAGTAAATGAAAATCTACTTAAATTTGTGAGCATGTAGTTAGTGTAGCTCAACAAAGTCAAAACAAATCAAGCCCAGTAAATTTTTAACCAAACTATAAAATAAAAAAAAAAAACTGCATTTTATATGAAAACAAAATCTGGAGACAGGGAAAAAAATCCATATCCAGAAAGCCAAACAAAACCCCCTTTCCACTGCACCAAGTACGACGAATTTATTCAGCTAAATCTCAAATTTTAGTTTTGCTCCCTTCATGTAATTTTCTCAGCTGCTCAGCAACCATACAGAAATCAGGAAAAATCAAAAGTCAACTATGAATGAAGTAGAAGTTACATCTAATACTAGTATTCACATAATAGATGAACTAGTACCGCAAAAAAAACACAGATCTGAAAGAATAATTTGAGAAGATAAAGTGAAAGATTCGAACTTGCAATGCTGTGACGAAGCTCTTGCCTCGTTCCGTTGACGCGTCGTCGAAGGTGATCGATTCCATATTGTCTGGCCGTGACTGCTCCAATTCCACTTCGACTTCCATCTGTCTCTGGCCTTCAAGTGAGAATTGTTGAAATCAGTAGAGAGAGAAGAGTGTTTAGAAGAATGGTTTAAGGTAGATTTGGAGCTAAGCTAGCTTTTGGTTGGAGAGAGAGAGAGAGAGAGAGAAGCATCCCGGGTAGTTATTATTTGAGTCAGCTGCAAGTGAAAACGACATCAAATTTTGTTGAAAGCCATTCCCAATTCCCAATAAGGGTTGGTAAGTTGGTGCTGTGAAGCAATGTTCTGAATTCCGTACCGGTCAGGATATCGATTTTTCTATTCGTACGGTACATATCGGTATCAGCCAAATACCGGGTACCGTTTTGGATTGATCGCTATTAGTATTATTTTCCTACTTAAAAGAATTTATAGTATAATATACACTTTTTTGAATAAAAATAAATAAATAATCCGGTATTTGTCCGGCACCGTCCGGTATTGACTGGTATTGTCCGGTACTTGAAGAAAAAAAAATTGAAAGTAGTCCGGTACAATCCGATTCCGGCCGGTACCGATCGGTATTTGAGCCGGAACGGAATTAGAGGTATAGGGTACCGGATTCTGTCAAAAACGGTACATATCAGCCGATACGGAACGGCATTGATAACATTGTTGTGCAGTGATATTGATAACATCACTGTGCAGTGAGGTATAGTATCATATTGCGAAACTTTGAGCTGTCGGATTGTGCATCAAACAGCTCGGATCTAATCTTGGCAACCAACATTCGAGAGCCGTTCATTGCCGAGATGAGATCCGAGTTATAAAATGCACGATCCAACTGTTTGAAGGTGCGCAGCCACACAACTGCACAATACCATTCCAATTTGCGTGGGCGTGTGAGTATAAGCACGAATATTCATGTTACAACACATCCAAAGTAACTACGTAGTACTAAAGTTCATTAGAATGAAGATTGAGAGCGAGGGATAAGAAAAACGATTGAGAGCGTAAGCTCACCGTGAGAAATGAAAGCGAGAGTGCATGTCATTTTGAACGTGTGTAAGGCTGCATTCTTGTAAAAAGTCAAAAACTTATTTTGATATTTTTTTATTTTTCGTAACTTTTTGTTTAGCTTTTCGTTATAATTTTTGGGACTAATCGTTTGTCTCGACAAAACGAATCGAAAAAATATAAAAATGTGGACCGATGTTGAAAAAATTCAAATAAGATGACACTTTAAATAGATAAGACAATTATTTGATACTTTTTTCGCTTTAAGTGAATTTTTTTTACTTTTTGTCATAATTTTGTAATTTTTAGACTCCTCTCGTCAAAATAGATGACCAATCCAAAAAATATTACGCAAATCTAGCAAAAATTCAAAATAGATGAACAAAGTATACAAAACGAAAAAGGAAAAAAATACATTTACAAGAATGGAAGAACCAGACTGCTCTATTCATCAGAGGGGCCGTGCTTCCAGTTTCTGGCCCAGAACAGAGAGAAAACTGGTGGGCCGTCCAGCCTACTCTTACTGGGCCTCACACGGATTGTTATTTTGATAATTCGATTCGATTCTTCGATCGATTTTCTGAATAAAAATTCATAAAAAGAATCAGATGGGTCTGGTAAAGTGAGTTTACCAAATTTGTAAATAGACTGTATACTTTCAAATTATGATACTTGGCCATGTTATCAAATTAGTTTTATATATGCGAAACAGACAAAATGAACATTTTCACTTCAAAGTCATCGTCGTGAGATTCGAGCTAGGGTTCAAGGAAGTGCTTTAAAATGTTGATTTTTCAATTTTACTTGGATTGTTATTATGTTTTCACTTTCGTTCTCCTTATTACACGGGATTTGAGCTAGAGGAGAGTCAAAAAAGATAAGAAAATTGTTTGTAAGACGAAATTTAAAAACAAGTTTGATTCTTCAAATTTTTCGCAATATGTTTCCTTTTTTAAATGTGGAGAAGGAAAACTCGAGATATTGTTGACACCACATGACAATAACACGTACTCAACCCTACAGAACTTGATATACTAAGGCAAATTTGATTCATGAATTAAAATATCAGCAACGTCTCTTATATTTTCTCCTAGCACATAATAAGATTGTAGAAGAAAAGCAACTATGAAAATATCTCTTGGGCAGGGGAGGCCCTGCGGGCCTCTTAATACATCCTCCACATGTCGCGCGAAACTATTTCGCGTGAAACAGAAGAAAATGATGCAGTTTAGTGTCACAGCGCAGCCTGGATTACAAGCTCGGAACAGAATCGCAGCACAGTCTGCATTACAAGCTCGTTGCCCTTGTACACCCAATGTAAAGATCAAAGAATTGAGAAAGGGGAGAAAAGGAAAACAACAAAAAATATCCAATCATAAGTGTGTATCCTTGGGTGGTTCCTTAGAACATGAATTGAAACAACATAAAGCAGCCACGTCAGGTAATTCGGTATAGGCACAGTTAAGCACAAAACATTCTTCACCAAGGTGCCTTGTACACAGTTTACCCCACATATATTTAACATCATACGGTTCAAGACATATATATTAAGGAAAAGAATGATTCAAGTTTGACAGCAACCATACGCTCATACACACAGCCCTGTGCACCAAAAAACGCTAACTTTGACTTGAAGAGGTCACAACACAAAATGGACCATAGCTAAGATTACAATCGCATATGAACAAAACCAACTTTGGATGAAAAGAATCAATGGTGCACATCTCCGTCTGTGTTATAACATGTCCTTCAGATTTGTCACAGATAATTGGAGCTAAATGACTGGTCGACGCACCACTGTATGAACACAAAGTAGAAGCCATCCATCTGTGTTGAGCCACCCTTAGGCCTTGTCTTTGAACATGGCTACGCACAAAAGCAACACAGTTCACAAATATCTACCTACTCTTAGTAAGGAAAAATAAATAGCCGAGGCCCAGCTTAGAAAGGCCTTCAAGAAAATGATTCTAGTAGACTTCCTCTCGTTAGTAACGCTACTACTACTACGCTCTAATGCAAGAGGAATCGCTACATACTGGGGTCAAAATGGAAACAAAGGCACCTAGGTGAAACTTGCTACGAATATGTCGACATAATATGATCAACTTGCCTGTCATTCTGATCCCTATACTAGAGGGTTCACCAGTCTAAGCTCATCTATAAAATCATGTCAAGAAATCGGAGTCAAGCCTGTCAAGGTGATACTGGAGGAGGGGCAGGGAGTTACTCCCTAGCCTCTTCCGAGGATGCTAGACAAGTCGTGTCGTATCTATTGGAACAATTTCTTAGGAGGACAATCCTTGTCCTGCCCTCTTAGCCTTGCTGTTGTGGACAGAATCGGCTTCAATATACAGGGAGGAACAAACCAACACAGGGATGAGCTAGGCAGCTAGCTAGGTAACTTTCAAGATAAAAAAAAATAGAGGCAAGAAGGTTTACTTAGTGCCACTCTCTTCTGCCCATTCCTCAATGCTTGGGTTGAGGTGCCCTTAAGACCAGTATTTTCAACTACGTTTCATTTCAGTTCTACAACCCTCCTCCTTGCCAATACTCATCTGGGGATTTGGTCAACTTGAGGATTGGAAGCAGTGGAGTTCGGCTATTCCAGCTAAGAAGATTTTCCTAGGACTTGCAGCTGCTCCTGATGCAGCTGGAAGCAGGTTCATTCCCATAGCTGATCTCACCTCCAAAGTGCTTCCGTCAATTAAGGGTTCTGACAACTGGCATGTATGGTGGTGTGATGTAGTGGTCAAAGTACTATGTGATCATACTGGGTACGACTCATAAATTAAAAGCCATGTCTAAAGACGTTCTTTAGTATTCATATGGTTCCAAGCCACACGACTACTTTATCCATTAGATATGTATCCTGTTTACAAACATTGCATGTTCTAGCTGTTTGTACATATTCAAAGGGAAAAGCCATGAGAATGGTTGAAGGTTGGTGTGACTCTAAACTAGACTCTGCTCTCTGGAGTCTGGAGTCTGGAACATCAAAACTCAACCTATGACAGGGATGCTTTAAGTTTTCTGTAAGTAACATGATGATCGCTGTAATCCATCCTTCCTCGAAGAAGCAACTCTAAACTCTATACCAGGGTTCTCACAGCTGCAATCACGTCTAAATTTTCAGAGTTCCAACCCTGTTTAAATTTCCAAGCCCCAAGTCCTGTATAACTTCCATAAGCCATAAATTCAACAAATCCAAAACTGGATTGGATCCCTTTTACTTCAATAACCTAGGAAGTAGGAAGCCACAGAAGCAATATTGGTTTCTGATGATAGAGATCACAGTTCATTGGTTCGGCGGAATAACCTCTTTTGCTACATGAAACTGTAGTCCTAGAGATACAAAAGGCAGGGGAAAGAAAGTATTTTTATTTTGCATCAACAATCAGATAAAATAAAGCTAATCAATACTGAAGGACACCGAGGTATTTACATAATACTATATAGAGAGCTTACATATTATCAAAAATTATATCATCCCTAAATAACATCTTAATAGAATTGACAATTCGACATATATCCCGATGAAAAACTCAATCAGAAGCAGAGTATGTGAAAATTAAGAACAAGTTGGATCCAAATAACCACTAAGAACAAAAACAAAACAGAAAAAGAATTGTGTTTTACTATTTTTTATTTGTTGTTTCCGGAATTCCCCAACCCCAAAACAGATTATTATCATTACCCCCATAAGGTGCTGGTGGATGACTGATAAAACCTTCTCCGCCATCATCAACCTCATCCATGGGTGTTAACAGCCTCCCATATCAAACCCCTAGCCTGTACGGCTGCTTCACGAAGCGTCTTGATCGTCCTCACATTGGCATCATAGAAAGAAAAGCTCCTATAAGGCAAGTCATGCTTCTTGCAAAGATCTTTCACCAGAGGAGAAATCTTCCTCAAGTGGCATCTTGGTAATCTGGGAAACAAATGGTGCTCCAGCTGAAACTGAAGCCCACCATGGAACCAATCCATCCACGAGGAGCAAGATATGTCGATCGTCCCAGCCGTCTGTTTCTCGAACCAATTGTTCCCTTTAGGCGGCCCAACGTAAGTATCCGCCGAGAAATGATTCAAACAGAACTGAATGTGCTGGATTGAGGTGACCACGAAACTGACCAGCACGAATAGGATCCTCTCAGTCCAATTGGGCAGGCATGAAACTAGGAGAGGAAACCAAATCCAGAACACAAGTATCCCCAATATGTTGAGAGCCCTGTTGGGCACCTTTCTGTTTGAGAACAACAACAAGAACGTCTGTACAAACAGGTTGATCCTTCCAACACACATCACGGGGTAAAAAGTGTAGTGCTGGTAACTCACACACAACTTAGCCATCGTATCAAATGACAATTCTCTTCCGTAGAAGACGGATGTTATCGATTTGAACAGGCTCGTCGAGACTGCGAAAAAGGGCAGGTGTTGTAAATCAGGGTCATAGTCAAGGCTGTTGCAGGCAATATGGTGGGCATTATGTGTCCATTTCCACCAAGCAATGCTGATCCCAGTCAAGCAATTCCCAGTCAGAATCTGAGCCAATTGATTGAAACCCTTGCTTGTCATCATGTTATAATGACCAGAATCATGACCTAAATAAGCCACCTGAACCCAAGCAAATCCCAACAAAGCCCCCGCACCCATATGAACGAAAAAGCTATTGCTACCCAGAACCCCATAGACAGCCCCAACAAACAGCAACGTGACAAACAAGAGGGATTTAACCACGGTGTGCTCTTTCTTTTCGAACAAACCCAATTTGGTAAACTCCGAGGCGAGTTTCCTGTAGTCCTTGGACACCTCGGAAACGACGAAGTCCTTGAGGTAATACCCTGTGAAGAACTGATCGAGGTGTGCCCAAGCGGTACCTGGATGGAAAGCGATGAATGCGTCGGTGGCGTCTTGTCCGGCCAGATTCAGGAGCGGTATGTCCCCGCCTGGGTGCGTCTTGGCCCAATCCGTGACGTTGTAAACCTTGCCCTGGATAGAGATCCACAAATCACCCGGCTTGTTGTGCTGCTTCAACTCCTCTTGCGTTACGTACTTCTTTTCCATCGCCATTGCAAGATTACACGCACACAACGAAAATATGTATAACTACGTACGATAGAATCTTATGTAGTAAATGGATACACAAAACAAAACCCAAATGGGGTGTTGAGATTCAAAACAACCCCGAGAAGGGGGTGTTTTGCTATGATTTGGTTCGGTTTTGCTATCTGTCGGCAATGTATTATTTTATCTCTCCTTGGTGGGTGTTTTGAGATTGTGGATGTAGTTTTCAGATCTATGTAGAGAGAGGGAGAGAGAGAGAGAGAGAGCCGCGACAGGGATATATAGTAGAGGGATGTGTGTAGGAGCGGGTTGCACGGTAGCGGGGCCCACAGGAGTCGGTCGTTTATTGATGGCTTAGACGCGTTCGGAGACCCACGCGCTTGACTTGTTTTCTAAACCTAGTAGATACGCTTGAAATAGCGGTTACAAAATTTGTTTAGATACAGAGTTTGTATCAGGTGTGGTCGTTTGTTGACGAGAGTCGGGGTGTCCGGGCCCGTCCCCTCTTACCTGCTCCGGTGAGTGGGGTGGTGGCCTAGCCCAGTGGTAAACGCCCCACGCTCACCTCGGGATCAATTCCCAGCCCCCTCGGCCTTGCCCTTTTCCCATCCCGTGCACACAACACCATCTCTTGTTCCCTTTTTATACTTAAGTTATTTTTAGCGTCAAATTTTTTACTTTTTTGACCGCTTAAAAGTGGAGAGGCTATGATATCTCATGTCGCATCAAATATTATAATTGACATTTGGATTGAATGAGACCGTCCACGTTGCGACCGTTCATTTGCTGCAATCAAATGAACGGTCGCAACGTGGACTGTCTTGTCCAATCCAAATGTTATTACTGTTATGTTAGAAAAGCGCAAGTAGTAAACTACTTGGAAAATTGGTACTTAATTGTCATGGATGAGTTACCCATCTTTTTAGTGAGCTTCTGTGGAGGTTCCTTTAGACAGGAGTACCCTCGAATGGTTTCAGATGAACAGCTGTTGGACGCTCTGTCCGTCTATTGCATAGTTACAATGAGGGTGCGCATTAGGATGGAATTATTGATCTTTTTTATGTTAAATAAAACCATTTTTTCGTTGCTAAGATATTTTGGGGCAGGTAGGATTGGAGTATTTCATGACTTAATGGCAAAGGCTGTAAAAGTCAGATGTGGAATGTGAAGCATAGCATCTGTGGAGACCGGTGCAATGCCAGTAACCCACCACCAGGCATCTATTCTAGAACTTTCCAGCTCTCCTATTTAGTATTTTTTTTTTTTGCTTTAATTAAGACAAAATCTTTATTTGGTTATTTCTCTCTTTCTTTTTCTTTTTTTTTTTTAAACTGGATGTACGGATCAGCTTGCACACATCTCGACTAATTCTAGAGCTCTGAAGGTAACTCTCGGGCAAAACCCCCAGTAGTCTCAAAGGATTTGAAATATTTGACCTCCGTGAGAATTGCTTGGTTATTTTTGTCTCAAATTGATAGTCTCTGTGGCTAATAGTACAATTTGCACGAAAAAAAATGTTTTCTTCCCAAAATAAGATCTGTTTTGAGCTTTAATTATGTTTTCCAACCATGAGCCTTCCAAAAATGGGAATTGTGATAATCCATTGAAGGACAACTGTGTGTATGAGGTTTCAAAAATTAATTGCAAATAAATCAATTTCCTTTCCTAAGAGTTATATATAATGATAAACCTTGAAGTGATAGTTCACAAAACTAAAAAGAAAAGACTAGTCGCATGCCAACACACCGCCTAAGAAGTGGTCCAAAAACTTAAAAAACTCAAGTGCAATGGGTGGTATCCTACCCAGCTCGTTTGGTGAGGGTTCAACCCTCATCCCCCTGGCCTCTGGACTGACTGGAGGAGCATGCTGTATTATCTTAAAATTATTAAGTGTATCAAAAAAAATTAATAGATTTCATTTTAATGTTTCAAATCTATTCGTTTTAAGATAATAATGTTCAGACGAGGCACTTAATAATATCCGATCGAGTTTATTTTTGGTAAGCTTGTTTTACACGACGAGCTCTACAGTGAACAATTCAGATCATCGAAGCAACAGCGATTTACCGTGCACTACACGCTCCTCCAGTCCCTGGCCTCTCCACTTGGTCAACTTAGATTAGGAATTACCATGTGGAAAAAGCTTACTTCCGAATGTCAAAGATTCATGCACATGGTTTATTTACACTCATTAAACTACTTGACACCCTACAGTTGTAAAATGTCGCACCTTTTATAACCCAAATGGTGACGGATCTAGTATTTCAATTCTGTAGGGACAGATGTTAGAAAAAAATTAGCTGAGCAGGGGCAGGGCACCATTAGGGGTGTAAATGAGCCGAGCCTTTAATGAATTAAGCTTAGTCATTTATTTAACGAGCCTCTTTTATCGAGCCGTACCTCCCTTAACGAACTGAGCTTTTGTCGAACGAGCCAAGTCTCGGCTCATTCAGTAAACGAACCGAATACTTGAGCTCGGCTCATTTACTATACGAGCCGAGTCTTAAAGAGCCGAACCGAACCAAGCTCGCAAGTTACTCGGCTCATTTACAACCCTAGACACTAGTACTCCCCGCTGCGGGCTATGTTCTCATTCCAGTCTTTAATCCAATAATTATAGATGTTTTTTTTTTTTTCACGGAATAATTTTCAATGTTTAATCATCATGAAATACTGAGATGATGTTGCACAAATCATGGCAGATTTTTCTGGAAAGATTCTACAAGCACAAGTCAAGAAAAATCATTGCTTTTTTTTTTTTTTTTCATTTGAAGAAAGAATCATTGATTGGGATCCTTTAATTTTGGCTACGTTGTTTAGGATATTCTCTTTGTAGGAGTCCCTCCATAATACTGTAGTTGTTCATCCGCTACTCCTACTACACTGCGTCAGAACTCAGAAGCCCTTCACAAGATTTGGTGTGAGCTCTAATTTTTCTTATGGGGAAACTCACCGTTAAAGGCTTATATATAAATTTTTGTGGAATCTCTTCAAAATAAAATAAAAATAAAAATTTGTGGAAAGTGTACCCATGAAGGTTGGATACATTAATTGCGATTTAAGAGCAATGCTCATTCATCTCACAAAAATGAGGGGGGTTCCACATACTTGAAGAGTGGGGGACAAACAATGAATTTGATTTTATAAACATTAATCAATATGCACGTAAGTTAATCCGAATGTGAAATACTAAGAAGGAGCAAAATTGTAGGTTCTAAATCTTAATCAATGGGCCAACCCCTCAAAGGTTAACATGCGATATTACTAACCCACTATTGATTAGTTAATTTTTAAAGTACTATCGTACTGACTGTTACTGTTAGTGGTCCCACTAGCAAGAAAAAATATGACTATCTTATCTTAAGAGAATTAATTATAGGAGATAGGGAATTCGACCCGAATGAAGTATTTTTTAATTACATTGCGTCTTACCATTGATTAAGTTTTTGAAATTTACAAGAAAAGTTATCCCCGTCGATGTTAATCTTTATTATAGTATATATATATATACCGTGGTATCATTGCTTAGATATTTTTAGAAACTACGATTGTTATCTTAAATTTCTAATCCCGGCAATGATGTGGATATAGATGGTAGGCTTATGCTACTAAATGGTCGATTAAGGGCACCACGCGCCATGACCCACGCTGCTAATGAACGAAATTTTCCCCCAGCGGGAAGGATCCTATGTCACCGTCTGTACGAATTACTGGCGCGTTCGGCGACCATCGTGATCAAGCATGTGTAGTCTGACCGGATCTGTTTCCACATGGTTGAACGGATCTGATTTAGATGCCATTTGCACGGTACGAGCGTCGCACGGAAGCATTTCACTTTAGATGTTTTTTTTCCGCAGAATTTAAAACAACGGCAGACAATGGGGACCACTGTATTGGAGTACGACTATGACCTCTCTCTTTTTTTCATACTTTAAAGAGAATGTTAAGTGGGGAAGAAAGGAGGGTGGGACTTGAATCCCATATGAAGCATGGTTTGAATTTTGAAAGAAATTTTTGGAATAATAAGGGTGTGTTGTACTCCATCCGTTCCAAATTGAGAGTCCCTCTTGGGGATTTCAACTATTTTAGGGAACAGTAATAATTACACCTATATTACCTATTATTTCCACCATTACCCCTATATTTTACTTACTTATAACACTTATATTCAATTGTGAGGGACACTTTTGGAAAATCACCAAAATTTTCCTTCTATTTTTGGAAAAGGATTATCATTTTGGAACAACCCAAAAAGAAATAATGGACTCTCAAATTGAAACGGAGGGAGTATTAACTAAAATAAGTACATATTTTTTAAATTAAAGGTGATGTATTAAAAGAATAATACGTCTCATAAAACGAAGAATAAATACGTAAAAAATAAGAATTTTAACAGAATGAGGACTAAGTGAGAAATGGATACAGAAATGAGTGTAATAATTTGTAGGTAAAATTTATTGAAGAGCACCACAAAGAGAGGTTGATTCTAGAGATCCAAAGCAAACATAGTTTTATAGGAGTATTTTTTTTTTCCCTTTGTTTCCCTAGAAGAAGGATAGGAAATTAATTTCATACCCCCTTTTATCCAAATGCATTTCTTTTTTCGATTACTTGATTATTTTTTTTCCTATACAAAATAAATGCGCGAAGGATAACTTCGTGATTTTGCATGAACAAAGGAAATTTTTTTGAATAAAAAGGATGTGCAAAAAATAAGAAAAAATTATTTTCACACACCGAACAAAAATTACATATGAAAGTTTGACTTAAAAAACAAGAAATGGAGTGCACATATCAAAATTGCGAGTGTGAAAATCATTGCCTAAAATTCATTTTTTTTTTTTTGGCAAAATGGACAATTCTTTAAAAATTATGCACATAATGGCTAGGAGAGATCTTATTGGGGTGGCACAAATTAAAGATATATTTATATGAAAGAAAGAAAAAAACCCTACAAAGGGCCGCACTAGGGTAGCGGATAGTTGGTAAAAAGCGAATGAATACATTCTTATAAAGGTGGAGTATAAAAATTTGGTGCATTTCATCTACCGCTTAAGAGAGAGAAAGAGATAGAGATGGGTTAGCAAATTAGATTTAATTACGGTGAAGACCTTATGCACAAACTCTTGCGTATATAAAAAATATGGCACCTTTTTCAAAATCACGTACATTTACGTACTATCCCTCATAATGTAATCTCAATAATAAAGTAGTACTTGACCGAACCCAACTCAACAAATCTCTGTTCTACTACTAAATAAAACTATCGTTATTATAATCGACGTGCTATGAATGTACGAGCATCCTAGGTTGTTCACTTCCCTTTTTTTTTAAGGTTTCCAACTGCAAGTGGTTCGGATCAAAAAAACAAAAAAAATAACAAAACAAAACTGCAAGTGGTTGGAATTAAGTTTACGTCGGATGACGTTTTGAGAATAATTAATTGAGTCTTAGCCATATGTGAAAGCTAGTAGCATTTTTGTTATTCTATCTGTGGATTATGTAGTAGTCGGCCTAACCTTCTGTCCCTGTAACCAAGTGGGATACCTTTTTTGGTGCAACGGGAAAAGGGGGAAAAAAAAGAGATTGAAACTTTTGTGGGCTATATACAATAAGATAAATTAAACTTGAGCCCTAAGCCTCAATAGAAAGAGAGATCCTAAGCCCTAAATGAAGATAATTTTTTTTTAGAGATGTATTAAGTAAGATAGGTGTGAAAATATCAGTATTTATATTTAAACTACGCTGCCTATCTATATTTTATATTTGTCCAGTTTATTTGAAAAAAAATTTACTTGTAAGAGTTTTGACATGGCGAAATTTTACCGGTAAACTGCACTCTTACTAGCATTGAGACGCGACTCCTCCGTCCAATCTAAATCCAAATGGCTAAGCGGGGTCCCCAAAATTAAATTGTGGTAGTGGAATAATAGCATAACCATGTTCAATAATACTACTGGAATAACGAAGAAAAAGAATAGCATAACCGCACTATTGGGGTATCTCTTTTTTTTTATCCTGAGGGTAGAAAAGGTAGTGGTCCTCATGGGTGGACGTCAAGCAAGTTAGATTAGACGGCCTCTAAATGCAATTACAGCCACTAATAGTAGTAATACTAGTAGTTGTGAAAGCTATTGGCTATAATTGGCCGGCTGGCTCTTTCAATTTCAAATTGATTAATTTCCACAATGGTGGTGGGGACATGACATGAGACCATTGCTTCAAAAACATAAAATCTTCATTTTCCGGACCATGAAAGCTTGACAGTTGTTTTTGTCCTTTCTTTTCTGAAAAGTAAGAGATTATACAGGTATACTTCCTTTGGCCCAAAGTGAAAAAACACAAGCTTTTGGTCATGGGGACAGCTTTTATGATAGTACTAGTATTTACCCCGTGCCTACAGCACTATACATCATTTGATGACATTTTTGTAATATATTTATGAGAGTGTGAATATTTTCTTAAGAGAGTTGGAGAACACATATCAGTTTTTGAATCAAATCAATCTCAACCCTTGGATCAACTTGTCTTGTGTGGAGACTCACATTATTGTGTTTTATTAGATAGACTAGTGTTAGTTTGTGCCTACGGCACTACGCATCCCTGTTGGAAGGGGATGATATTTGTGTAATTTGGATGAAAATCATGGGCACTTAACTGGGAACTGAGAGGATGCACTATAGCTTTTTGATCAAATGAATTTAAGCCGTTTCAACAACTTATCTACACACCCTTCTGTTTTATAATAGAGAGGTAGATGTACCTTCACCACCGAACCTCCATCCAATGCCATGACTTGGAGAAATTTTTCGGTACCTGGTCGCTATATCCCACGTGATATCTGCTTAGTGTATCTTGACAATCCAGTATATTTTTTGACGATTCGGATTGAAATCTCCTCTCACTCAAACACTTTCTTTCTCATTTTTCTCTCTTCAAATTCAAATTGTCAAAAAATGCAATAGACGACTTGGATGCGTCGAGCGAATACCACATGGTACCCACTCGACACTAAAATTTTTCCCCATAATTTGAGTCATTCCTTCTCCACCAATGGGAAGTATCTTCCGTCAAAGCATTCGGACTAACTTAGCGTATGCCGATCTAAATGAGCAATGTCACATTCTATTGACGGAGTAGCTCCGTGTCAGTTAGTAGAATTAGAATCTAGAAGATTTATGAGGAAACAAATTTTGACTACTAAAAGCATCACAGTGGAATAATCAAACCAAATATTGTTCAGATTAATAATATTTACTTAAAAAAGTACTCATATTGTAATAATCAAATCTTTTAATTCATTAAATTTTAGCCTTTTAATAATTAAAACTAGCAGGATTTTGCTAATATCCAAATTTTCTTTCTCTCAATCAAGTACACTATCATTACACAAAAATCTTCTCCCTCTCTCTCTCTTTCCTTTTTTCTCTTTCTCAACAATGTTTTCAAAAACTAATTTTAAAAAACTGTATTTTTCAGATTTTTTTTGTTTTTTGCAGAAACATTTTTTTTCATTTTTACAAAAAACTTTTTTTCCGAAAGTTTTAAAAAGTGTAAGTAAATAAAGTGTGTGTTTTTAAAAGACTGTTTTTGAAATTTCAAAACTCTTTTACTCAAAACTCTTTTTAAAATGCTATTTTTTTGGTAAATAGATTTTGAGATTTCAAAACTGTTTTTTACACAAAATCTGTTTTCAAAAAATTGTATTTATAGTTTTTAAATTTTCAAAACTATTTGTGTAAATACAGTTCTTTCAAAATTTCTCAAAACTGTATTTACAGTTTTTTAAGTGAACAAAGTGTGTTTTTTGAAAAATTGTTATTTGTTTCGAATTTTTTTTACACAACCTTTTTTTTTGAAATTTTTTTTAATACAACTGTTTTGTTTTTCTTCAAAAATTGTTTAATAAACTGTTTTTTTCCCTAAAAATATGCGTGAAATGAAGGGAAAAAGTTTGGAGGGCCTATTGGTTTTGATTATGGGCAAAAAATAATCAATGTGAGAATTGACATTGTTAACTTTAGCGACCTCTAAATGGATAATCAAAATCTGATGTGGCATGTTTTGAAAATTTTATATTTGCTTATTCTACTATGGATGCTCTAAGCCAACTAGTAACATTCTTATCTTAAAAATTCCGTATACAACTTCAGTAAATACACATAAGTCTTTTTTCTTTTTTCTTTTTTTAAAAGTAAGATATATGTATAATTTTTTTGTCAGTAACTTCTAATAGATGCAATGATTTAAACGAAACAAGAGCAAAACAACATCACGACGGGAGAAAGCATCTCAACGAGATTGACAATACTAAATTTTTTAGTAGGACTGTAGGAGTAACACGTAAATCATTATAATTGGTATTTTTTTGATGAGTTCGAGTTAATTTCTTACATCACCCCTCCGCAATAAACCTACCAAATTCAAATGTATTAGATAATCGAAATGGACCTATTATAGAGGAAGGCTTCTGATTAATTTTATTATCCAACTCAATCTTATCAATGTTGGAATGTTGTGGGTCTATCCCATATTCAAACGAAGAAATGTTCATATTGTCAGTGTAGAAGGCTCTTGCACGAGAAAATCATTTTACTTTTGACTGTGGTGGCGAAATTGCCCATGATGGTGAGCGCTTAATTTTTCCTCCAATTAAACTCTCAGATAAAAATTTGTTTTTTCGATACTCCGTACATATTCAAGGCCCATTAAATAACGGCCTGCCTTCTCAATTGCAACTGGGCCGGGCCTGCGCTTGCTATGTGCAGTGCAGGCTGCAGATAGAGAACTAAAAACGAAACATGCAGCGAGGACTGACTGGTTCGGTGGTGAAAACTCAGGACATCGTTGGAGAAGGCACATATTCGAGTCTCCATCCCCTTTTATTAGGAATAAACATACTCTTGCCACTATCCACAGGGGGTTAACTTCGATCACGACATAGCTTCGGTCTGAAATGTTGCATTACCACTCCTATGTACATGTAGACATTAACAACTAGGGGAGTATAGACAGCCCCAAGGGTTGGTGGATTTGTTCCCACACAATTAATTGGAGTTTGATTTTTGGGTTCAGTTCTTAAGAATGTAATTTCTTAGTCCCGACGTGGATGACATGGCTTCGATCGGAGTGGGGAAGGAATTGGTTGAGGTGCGCGTAAACTGGCTCGGACAATATCCGCCCCCCCCCCCCCCCCCCCCCCCCCCCCCCCACACACACACACACACACACACACAGCGGAACAATATGCAAGGAACTCCACAACCAGGGAATAACACACAAACTACGCAAGAGAAATTTGATTCATGTTAAAAAATCTGGTAACTCATTGTTTCGTCTAAATATGATTCATTTATTAAGTCTATTGGATCGAAAATTTATCAAAACCATCTGAATTGGATTGACTTACTTTTGCAAATAGGAAATGGAGGTTGTCCTCCAATGTGGGTCACAATTCTGTGCTCTTAATAATAAGGTGCATGCATGGCTTAGCACAAGATCATTTGGAGTGGTAAATTTTTGTAGTGGAGCAGATAGCCACAACCAAAGCTGAGCAGAACCAACAAACAATTAGAACCAAGTGAAGCTATATGCACCAGCAGGACCTGCATTCCACAGCTCTTGAACCAAAGTAGCATCATCACTATGCTCACGCTCTCGTGAATTTTTATAGGTTATAATGTTTTTGAAAGACTCTTTGCTTACCAAAAGAAGAAGGAGAAGGAGCATCATCATTAGGAACCGGTAACTCTTCAAGGCAGCATCAACAGAAGAGAAGCCCTCGTACGCAATTTCTTGTTCCTTTTAGAAACGATCTTTCCAGTAAGCAGTTGCAGCCCAGGACACAGTAACATAATAGAAGCAGAAACCAGTGCCAATCTATAAAGACATAGGGGAAAGCAGTAGCAGCAAAGTAATCCTTCTCTTTCATGTATTAAAACTCCTTTGGCCTAACTTCTTAGTGAATTTTTTGCGCAGTCTTTTTGATTGTTTTATCTTAATTCTTACTAGATTTGAGTCAAATTTTTGCATGAGAACTAAACAAAATATCCGCTGACTAGGGAATCCACCCAAGCATCAACATCTGATAAACTTCTTTAGCAAAGAAAACAAAAATGACAAACACAAGAAAGAGAGAGAAACAAAAGCCGGTTTACCTTTGAAAATTCCATAATGTGCCGAACCTTTCTCTGTACAGTTTCAGCCTTTGCAAGTTCGTTGGACTTTATGTACATCTAGAAGACTACAACAGATAGCAAGGATATCAGTTTTTATAAGAAACAACAATTACAACTACGTGGCAGCGATGGCAACTATATGTTTATTGTAAATAAACAAAATTCAGGGCATTATCCACACAAAGGAAAGCACTTTATTGCAGAGCCAAGAAGGCAGATTTTGATTGAAAACAAACTGCTTTTTGTTGTGATCATTTTTTTCGGATTAAAATCTAATCTGAAAGGAAAACAAAACTCCTTCTACCAGGCCATGCAAGACCTTACAGTAGATATAAAGCTAAAACTGTAACAACAAAGCCCATTGCAGAGCAAAAAACCTATCTATACACAGCATTTACAATGAAGAGGAAACAAAGACACCATGATGCACATTCCCAAATGCTGCAAATATCTTTGTTCACCTGCTTAGTCTTGACATCTCCAAGACACCATAGCATCTCGAATAGAGTTGCAAATTTTAGCACACAAGGAGTCAGGATCCAAAAACTTGTGTTGGAAGATCGATCCTAGTGTTATGTTCACCGCATATACTGTAAACAACAGCTGAAAGAGAGAGTTTAAGTGCACTTCTTCGAAAGCTACTCCCCTTAGCATAGTCAATCAACAAAGCCATTTCATCCTCCCAGTTGCTTGGGAGCCTAGTCACTTGATTCTTTTGTAAAACAAACGATCGACCAGACAGCCCTAGAATAGGGACATTCAATGATTCAAAGAATAGATGATTATGATCCTCCACACAGCCATTGGAACACAAAATACAAGTAGCATCAGGAGTAATGCCCCAACTCAAGCACCCTATCTTTGGTACTCAAACGTTGTTGCATAGCCATCCAGAGGATAAAGGCCCATCTAGGCACTTGTTTCTTGTGATCATTTGTAACTCTTAAACTACAAACTAATTCATCAAGAATGCTAAATCAGATCCCGACACATCTTCCTTGGTTCAGCAGAGATCAGGAATGATAGGGAACAAAATCACGATAATAAAAAACCTGATTGAAGTGGTTACTTATGAGTTACAATAGCAAGGATGAGAAAAGGTTAAAACATGTAGATTTCCAATTGAGATATCGAGATTTCAGCTCCGATTTCATTTTTTGTAAGAACTGTACTTTTCAGCATCTCATCTATCAAGATCATCATATCAGCTGCTTCATAATCAAGATTCAAGACTATCAGAAAAATCTCCGTTTGGGTGCAATGGTGACGTGAGCAAAAGCACGAGCGTGAAAGAGTTTTTCAAAAATAGTGCAAATCCGCAACAGCTCGAGCATAGAGCGGGGATTGAGAGCGAGTGCGAAGGGTCCTACACCGTCAACGGATTAAGAACAAAGAAAGCTTTAGGGTTGAAAGTTGAAACTGAAGAATGGAAGATCCGACTATCAGAGACTTGGCTGTTTTCGATTTCTTCCGTAACTTCCTCAGCTGAACAAAATGAGTTTGATCCAGTGTTGCCAAGTCTATTTTCATAAAAAAAAAATCACTTTGATTATCTCCGATAATGTACTAATCATTATTCAATCAATACGATCTTTAACCTGGTTTTTCTTCTTCACAAGCTCTACAACTTCAACTGTTAAGATAAAAAAATAAACCCCTAATGAGTTCACAATTCACGGATTAAACTCTCTCGCTCGCGGATAACACAGTGGGTTTGATCGAGTGCGACCAGATCTATTTTCCTAAAATAAAAATCACACCGATCTTCTCCGATGATACACTAATCAGCATTTGATTGATATAATATTCAACAAGGTTTATTATCTTAACAAGATCTACAGTTTGAATAGTTCCGATCAAGAAATCAATCAGAAATGAGTTCACAATTTACCAATTACGGTATGACGAAGCTTCGAAGGACTTCTCATTTGAAAGCTGCGAAGTCTTAACGAAACAGGTACGACGTCGTTTAGTGTAATCTCCCTTGTTTCAGAAGCGAGGACCCCCCTCTCTCTCTCTCTCGGAGTGAATTTGATCCAGTGTGGCCCATTTTATTTTCCTAACAAAAAATTCACACAGATTGTCTCTGATGGCGTACTAATCAGTATTAGATTTGTTTTATCTTTGGTATGTTATATTATCTTGGAGAGATATACAACTCGAACGGTTTAGATTAAGAAATAACCCATCAATCAGTTCACAATTTTCAAATTACAAGACTTTGGAAGACTTCTCATGTTCTAACTGCGAAGTCCCAATGAAATCGGCGCGACGTCGTTTAGTTAAACATCCCGTGTTCAAGATGCGAGGACTCTTGAAACTCGCTCGCCGTCGTGTTGTGGTACCTCGCGTCTGCGGAACTCGAGTATGTAACGATTGCCAGTCGTCTTCCCCGTTTTCCCCAAGATTAACTAACCCCCCTTCTCTCTCTGTGTCCAAACTAAGATCAAAACCCTATGCTCTTGGTGCAATTCTTGGGCTTGAAGACGAAAAAGCGATGTTGCAGACTGGTAACTCTATGCCGCCTATGAATCCAATGTCTCAGATGAACCCGCCTATTTAGTTACTAGATGAATCCAATGTCTGATACATATTTGGTAACTCTACCTCAACCATGGGTTCCGATACTACCCCCGTCTCTCTCTGTGTCCAAACTAAGACGAAAAACGAATCAGGTAGCAAGGGCTGGTTCGGTGGTGAAAACTCAGGACCTGGTTGGAGAAGACACATATTCGAGTCTCCATCACCTTTTATTGGGAATAAACGTACTCCTAGCTCTATACCCGGGTGGCAAGACTTTAACTTCGATCACGACATAGCTTCGGTCCGAAGTGTTGCATTACCGCCTATGTACATGTAGACATTAACCGCTAGAGGAGTACAGAGCCCCAAGGGTTGGTGGATTTGTTCCCACACAATTAATCGGAGTTCGATTTTCGGGTTCAGTTCGTAAGAATGTAACTTTTTGTGAATTTCTTAGTCTCGGCGCCGATGACATGGCTATGGTTGGAGTGGGGAAGGGATTAGTTGACTTGGACACCCCCCACCCACCCACCCACACAAACTGGAACAATATGCAAGGAACTTCACAACCAGGGAATAACACACGTAAACTACGCAAGAGAAATTTGACTCATCGGTCATGGTTAAAAAAACTGGCAACACATTGTTTCATTTAGTAACTAAATATGATTCATTTATTAAGTTTACTTGATCCAAAATTTATCAAAATCATCTGAATTGGATTGACAACTTTTGCAAATAGGAAATGGGGGTGGTCCTCCAATGTGGGTCACAGTTCTGTGCTCTTGATAATAAGGTGCATGGCTTATCACAATATCATTTGGAGTGGTAACACTGTGCCTAGACGGTCCTTTATCTTATGGCTTGCTGTTCATCAAACACTTAGCACAAAGGATAGGTTGCAGAGTTGGGGAATGCAACTAGATGCCTACAGTTTCTGTAGTTATGAAGATGAAACACACCAGCACCTATTTTTGGACTGTTCATTGTCAACGGGAGTGTGACAGAAGTTGGTAAGCAAGAACATGATTCGAGATATGCCTGATACTTTGGAGGAGGTTATTGAATGGTACTGTATGCATGTGAAAGGCAAAAGTTTGAGATGTATTAGTCTCAAGTGTTCATTGGCTGCTAGTGTATGGCCTTTGAAGGGAGAGAAATTGTCTGATTTTCCAGGGGAAAGCTAAAGGACAGGATCTGGTGATAAAAATCATTGCAGGTGATGTTAGAGACTTTCGCTCAAGGAGGAATGTGAAGCAATCTCTATATAAAGAACAAAGCTCTGTCCAGACAAGGGGGCTTGTCTGATAGAATTTTCTTTCCTGTACAAGTTTCATTTGTTGGCAGTTTTACAGTTGTGTTTGTTGGTTGTTGTATGGGATCTCATCCCTAAACTTCGATTCTTTCGGTTGAGCTTAATAAAATCTCACACTTACAAAAAAAGAGAGAAGGTGCATGGTTTAGCGGGTTGCAAATGGATTGTAGAGAGATGCATAGGTTAATTGAGTCGAAATTCAGTTAACAAGCAACTTATTCAGAAGCAGCAAACGGAGAACAGTTTAGACTACTAGAATTTGCTCTCATAGGAAAAGATCTGTATCCAGTTTGATACAGTACTTGGACCACAGCATGTCAGCAACACACCTAAACATTTGGCAGAACCTTTAATAGCTGGGAGCACTTTTGAAGTGAGATCAGAGGCAGGAAAAAATCCACTTCTGGCTGCTATAGGCGCCGCAGGTAAGCACAAGAAGATTTTCTTGGCCGGTATATCCTAAAAGGCCACTACTTCCAAGCATCTTCATGATTACCAAAATCTCCAAAAGAGTACTGGCAAGTCGGGTAATTGTGGTATTGAACCCCAAGATATTCAAAAGGACTGGTCTTGAGGGCAACCCCAATCCATGCATCAGGGAAAGGACATTCAGGGGCTGCAGTCTGCAGTTACATAAATTTCTTCCCTGTTGCTATTTAACAGAAAAGGTACCTCTGGAGTTCATCACAGTGTTGGTTCATTCCTGTTTCTATATTGCAGTCAATTCCACCCAAAACAACATTGCCGAGTGGGTGAGAGGACGATGTTCCCTCCAAGGAAGTTGTTTCAAAGGTAAGTTGCAAATAGCCTAGCATCCTCAGAAGAAGTAAGGTAATAGCTCCCGCTCCCACCTCCTATTGATAGCATCACTCTAATTCCTTTAGCTTGGCATGGCTTTGTATCAGGGCTTAGTTTTGTCATTTGTGCACTCATTGCTGTATGGATTACAATAACCTGCAAGATTTATCATTGGCTCATTTGACTGATGAAAAATGCGTGGACACTCCAATGGAGATGAATGTTAAGTATAAACAAGACGAGGGTAATAAGCTTCCGGATCAAACTTATTATCGTCAGCGTGTTGGTCGCCTTATCTACCCTACTATAACTCGACCAGATATCTCTTATGCAGTACATATTGACAGTCAATTTGTTGCTCATCCGAGTCATGTTCATCTTAATGCCGTTCATCGAATTGTTCGATATCTTCGAAGCACTGTTTCAAGAGAATTATTCTTTCCCTCTCAATCCTCTACGGAATTGCAGGCCTATGCTGATGCTGATTGGGCTGGGTGCCCTACTACTCGTCGCTCCACTACAGGTTGGTGTGTATTTCTTGGCAATTCGCTTTTCTCATGGAAATGTAAGAAACAACACACCGTTTCTAAGTCTTCCACTGAAGCAGAGTATAGAGCAATGTCCTCATCATGTAGTGAGATCACCTGGCTTCGGGGTCTTATGCGAGAATTAGGTGTCCCTATTCAGTCTCCGACACCACTCTTCGGAGATAATATCAGTGCTATCCGTACCGCGTCCAATTCGGTATTTCATGAGCGTACGAAGCGCATTGAAGTAGATTGCCATTTTATCTGTGACAAATATTTGGATGGTGAGATTACACTATCCCATATTGCCTCTGAACACCAACTTGCTGATATTTTTACCAAGGCAATGACTCGGGGGCTCGACATGAATATCTTGTTGACAAACTGATGCTAGTGAATCAGCCTCAGTTTGAGGGGGAGTGTGGAAAATAGTGTACTCTTATTGTATTTCTTGTAATAGTTTAGGGGCTCTTATATAAATATAGAACTCTTGTACCCTAGATATAAGTAGGACGTTATTTGGTGGCTGAATATTATTGAATATACATTCCACTAAATTCTTCTCACTGCTGTATACTGGTATTTACACTAGAAAAGCTATGTTCCACAAAATCGTAGTTCCCCGTGGCACAGATCACTGCCAGGGTCCCCTCATTTCCATTTTGACTCCAATAGATTGCAATTCCCCCAGCTTCACAACCAGCAACAAATATTAGCAGTACTAAGTAGAAGAATAAAGTGAGTTATTTTGGACTGATATGGCATTCTAATCTTTCTTTTATATGTGTTGAGTTTCTTAGTTTGGCTTGTATGCTTAATCATGCTAGAGGTGCATGGCTTTCATAGGAGAAGGATATCCATTCGTTGAAAACTAATTTTTGTGTGTATTATGAAAAATGGGCTGACGGTTAAATTAATTCCTTGTCCTTGTTCTTGAAAAAGTAGATTGATATTTGTTTTGGCTTTGCGTGGATGACGTGCTAGGAGTGAAAATAAAGTCGACTTTGTTTCTTAGTTCATGTCCTAGACTTGCGCTGTTACCTTATGCGGCAGAAGTGATTATGGGAGCTGTCAACCCCAACTCTACCTGAATCGCTATGGCAAGTTGTTTTTGAAATGGTTGCAACACATGGTATTTTGTGGAACTATTTGGTTTCAGAAAGGCATAAGTTTGCATAAATTAACCCAGAATAGTTTAATTTAGTTTCTGATAAACTTAAATCTCTACTGAAGGTAACCCTGATGGCTTTGGTTGAAAATCACATAACAAGTTGACTTGATTCTGAGATGCAAGGCTTTGGTGGGAGGAGTATCTTGGACAAATAACGAAACATGATTTTTTGGAGTCTTTAGATGGGACGTGTCCAACAGTTAGCGTTCGTTCTAGTGGGGAAACAAGGAAAGAACCTGGCAAGTTTTCTTAACTTGCATTTCTGGTGTCTCTAAATACTGTAATGTTTTTTTCCAACCAGCTAGGGACCCGTGTCTCCTGCTTTTTCTTCTTTGCTAATTGCTATATAATTTCATAGTTAGAAGTAAGGCATGAGGATGTTGTACGCAAAAGAAGAGAAACTCTCTTGGCTTTGAACTCATACCGTGTATTGTGTCAGGTGCCAAGCCTTCCCAGCCACGCGCGTAGCTCATTAGTGGAGTACAACGCAACCGCTACATTGCTTGTGCAGACATCCTTGTGAAACTATTTTCACTTATTTCATCTAGTATCAAACTTATGAACTCTATTTCTCTGAGTAATGGAAGAGAACGGAACAGATTTTTTATTTTTCTCGAAAATAGGCATTGACCAACCTAAAGTTTCTGCAAACAGCTGAATTTAATCATTTACCTGCACATATTAACTTGGGGGTCAGAAAACCCTTCATACTAGCTAGTTTGCTGCAGGTTGGACTACTTCTTGGAAAAGTGGGACACTGCAGCATTTTCCTATGATACAAATACTTGGAAAAGTGCGACACTGCAGCCGACCTTTTGTAACTTCAATTCTTACTAGATTTGAGTCAAATTTTTACATGGGAATTAAACAAAATATCAGGTGACTAAGGAATCCACCCACGCATCAATGTCTGATAAACATTTTTAACCAAAGTAAACAAAATGACAAGCCCAAGCAAGAAAGAGAAACAAAGCAGTTCACCTTTGATAATTCCATAATGTGCAGAACCTTTCTCTGTACATTTTCAGCCTTTGCAAGTTTGTTGGACTTCATCTACATCTAGAACAAATCGCAAGGATATCAGGTTTTTGTGTTTTTTTTTTTGATTTTATAAGAAACAACAATTACAACTACGTGGCAGCAATGACAACTATACGTTAAGGTAAATAAACAAAATTCAGGGCACTATCCAGGAAAAGCAAAGCACTTTATTGCACAGTCAAGAAGGAAGGTTTTGATCTTGTGATCATTTGTAACTCTTACACTACAAACTAATTCATCAAGAATGTTAAATCAGATCCCGACACAACTTCCATGGTTCAGCAGAGATCAGGAATGACTGGAACAAGATCACGATAATAAAAAACCTTGATTGAAGTGGTTACTTATAAGTTATAACAAGAAGGATGAGATAGGTAAAACATGTAGATTTCCAATTGAGATATCAAGATTTCTGCTTCCGATTTCATTTTTTTAAGAACTGTACTTTTCAGCATCTCATCTATAAAGATCATCATATCAGCTGCTTCATAATCAAGATTCAAGACTATCAGAAAATCTCCGTTTGGGTGCAATGGTGCTCGCAACCTAAGTGGCACAATGCCGTTAGCAGAAGTACGAGCGTGAAAGAGTTTTTCAAAAATATTGCAAACTATTAAAAATCCCAAAGTGGGAATTGAGAGCGAGTGCGAAGGGTCCTACACCATCAACGGATTAAGAACAAAGAAAGCTTTAGGGTTGAAAGTTGAAACTGAAGAATGGAAGATCCGACTATCAGAGACTTGGCTGTTTTCGATTCCTTCCGTAACTTCTTCAGCTGAACAAAATGAGTTTGAGTTTGATCCGGCCAAGTCTATTTTCATAAAGACAAATTCACTCTGATAATCTCCGATAATGTACTAATCAACATTCAATCAATACGACCTTTAAACTGGTTTATCTTCTTCACAAACTCTACAACTTGAACTGTTACGATCAAAAAATAAACCTCTAATGAGTTCACAATTTACGGATTAAACTCTCTCGCTCGCGGATAACACATTGGGCTTGATCGAGTGTGACCAGATCTATTTTCCTAAAAAAAAAATCACTCCGATCTTCTCCGATGATACACTAATCAGCATTTGATTGATATAATATTCAACAGGGTTTATTATCTTAACAAGATCTACAGTTTGAATAGTTCCGATCAAGAAATCAATCAGAAATGAGTTCACAATTTACCAATTGTTGTATGACGAAGCTTCGAAGGACTTCTCATTTGAAAGCTGCGAAGTCTTAACGAAACAGCTACGACGTCGTTTAGTGCAATCTCCCTTGTTTCAGATGCGAGGACCCCCCTCCCCACCTCTCTTGGAGCGAATTTGATCCAGTGTAGCCAATTTTATTTTCCTAACAAAAAATTCACACAGATTGTCTCCGATGGCGTACTAATCAGCATTAGATTTCATTTATCTTTGGCATTTTATATTTTCTTGGAGAGATATACAACTCGAACGGTTTAGATTAAGAAATAACTCATCAATCAGTTCACAATTTTCAAATTACAAGACTTTGGAAGACCTCTCATGTTCTAACTGCGAAGTCCCAACGAAATCGGAGCGACGTCGTTTAGTTAAACCTCCCGTGTTCAAGATGCGAGGATTCTAGAAACTCGCTCGTCTTGTGGTACCTCGCGTCTATGGAACTCGAGCATGTAACTAACTTTTGCCAGTCGTCTTCCCCGTTTTCCCCAAGATTAACCCCCCTTCTCTCTCTGTATCCAAACTAAGATCAAAACCCTATGCTCTTGGTGCAATTTCCGGCTTTTTCTTGGGCTTGAAGACGAAAAAGCGATGATGCAGACTGGTAACGCTATGCCGCCTATGAATCCAATGTCTCAGATGAACCCAGGTCCGTTCACGTCAACCCTACCTCAACCATGGTTTCCGATACTACCCCCAGCTCCTCCACCTTCTTGTGCCTTTTGGGAAACCACAAATGTGAGTGATCGCCTCAAGGAGTTACGCGACACCATTGAACTTGCAAAATCAATGTGAGTAGTACCTTTGCTCGAAATTCAATGCAAAATTGTAATTGTAAAGTTGATATTAATAAATTTTATTTTGAAAAATTGAAATACTTAGTGGACCTTCTTTATGCTTACGAACCAAGAACCGGTTAAAAAGCTTTAAGAAAATAATTTAGGAAGCTCTATTTTGTGGGTGTTTGTTGCAACGGACTTATGGTAGAAGCCAATTATTGCAACGGAGGAGCCAAGAAGCATAAAAAATGGAGATTGTTAGAAACATCAATCTTGACTTCCACCTCTGAATTGTCAACTTTTTTTTTTTATCCTAATTCGCTTCTATTTCCTTGTTCCTCCCGAAGGCTTGCTAGTGCAACAGAAACCCACTAAGGTTGTGGAAGTTTGTGCGGTATAGATTACTGGGTGTGATTCAAATTGTTAATTTTGAACAGGGAAAAAGAGTTAGAGGCATTCATTAGGATCAAAGATTGTGAAGCATCCATGGAGGGTGAAGAAGATGGTTTGATGTTGAGGCTTTCTAGGTTTTTGGAAGAGAATAGAATGGACTTGGTATCACAAGAGTCACTTTCATTGCGAGCTGCGAATGCTATAATGTCGAAGTTAGGAGCTCAACTTGAGCCATTTAGAGTTGTCACGAATGAAACAACTCCGTGGGAGGAAAAGTCTGCAGTGGTGCGATTAGGTAATAAAATGCTGAAGTCCAGAAGAAACAAACAATGGAGGAAGAGAAAGAGGAAGAGAATTGCAGAAACGCTTGTGAAGGTGGTTACATCTTCAATCTGGTCTCTCTCTATATGTATTTATATAAATACATATCTATTATATCTGATGCTGGAAGATGATTATCTTGTTTACTTCTATTTAATCACTATTGCGTTTAGGAGCGTGAGCAATTGGACCAAGCTGATCAAGAAGCTGACGAATGGAGGGCTAGAGAAATCGCAAAGGATATTGCAAAACGAAAGGTACTAACTACTAAACATGTATATTTGGTCATTGCAAGCAATGCTACTTGGTTATGCTAAATTTCCTGGAGTACTGGGAAATCAAACCTTAATACACTGTTGAACATTAATAATAGGTTGTCTTTTTTGTGACACCTTTTTCAGTCTGTTCCATGTCATGTAGTTTGATACAGTTTATCCATCTCGAGTAAGCCAAGAACATACTTAAAACATCACTTCATGGGACACAAGTGGCTAGGAATTTATCAAAATGATGATTTCAGTAATTGGTCTGGTTTTATTTTAGATGTGAGAGGTTGTTCAAAATTGCACCCACAATTTAGATGGCATCAGGACCATTATTAGCATTATGTGCTTGGCTTTATTCTACTGACTGAGGAGGTCAAAAGCATCTGCCACAGAATTTGTTTGAACAACATAGAGGGTGATAGAGCACATATTAATGAGCTAGCAAATTAGGGTGGTCTCTTTTCTTTGATACAGAGAGATCAAGCATATAGTTGGCTGAAGAGGAAACCAATGTCACTAACAAAATTAACTTAGGTGTTCACACTTCGACAAAAAGATCTGGTCAACAGCAATGGCAACTCCAGAAATTATGCACGATGGGGTCAATCATGAATTTAAAATTCAAACGATGGTTTTACATTAATCACCCCTAGTGTAAGTAAACGTGGAATCATAAGTGAATACATATAACTCTTTAGGATACTTTTTTTTTTGTCAATTCCCGTATGAATTCTCCAATCTTATTTTTCTCAAACTTAAAACTAAACCCTTGCATATTAATAGTTGCATCTGAGAGAGAGAGAGAGAGAGAGAGAGAGAGAGAGAGAGAGAGAGAGAGAGAGAGAGAGATGGCCAAATGGCCAGGGACAGAGAGAAAACTCAGGAAAGCCCAGACCTTACGAATAATTATTCAGTGCAACTCTCATGGATTGGGTTCATATCCCTGATTTGGTGTCAAATACACTAACCAACCAGAAACTTCCCCAAACTTCTAGTACCGAAGTACCTGAAATTTTTTGGCCCATGGGGTCAGCCGACCCCACCAGTTGTATACTGGCGTCACCCCTCGTCACCAGTTATATCCTTTACTTTCTTTTGATAATTGATGAACTTGGTGCATTTTTTATTTGCACCCTCTAATGTTCTCGAGTTATGACGATGGACACGGGCAAGTCAAAGAATATAAATGGATTTAAGGTTTTAAGTTCTGGATAGATACATTTCTTCTTGAAAACCGTCTTTGTTCTGAATAATTTGTTGGTTGTTTATTTTCAAGGTATGGCACTATGGCGTTTTTCAGCTTATGGTAAACTACATTTTGCATGCACATGATTTATTATTATCTTTATTTCCTGAGGGATATGTGAATGCAGGTAGAAAAGATGAAAGAAATTGCAAAACTTAAAGCAAAAGAAGAGAAGAAGAGATTAGAATCTGAGGTGAGAATTACAGTAATGCACTACTAGAGTTGATTTGTTGTAGTAGACAGCTGTTAATATTCTTCTGAAGTCTGATGTTTAATATATGACCCCTTGATATACACGTGAGAGTTACTGAAGCTTGACATGGTCTTTTTGCCTTCTGAAACATCTTAAATGCATCTTCCAACCGTGGCCTCATTCCACTTATTATAGTCAGCAACAGAGGAGGCGTAAGCCCATACAGGTTTAATTAGTAGACCTCTGTTTGAGGTGAACTCTATAGTAAGTTCACTCGGACGATGCAGATGGTTTAACCTTGTTATTTGTCTCTTGGACAATTCCAAATGCTCAGTTGAGCATCCTTTAATCGACAACATGGTTATCCGTTTGCTAAAATCTCCATATGTGCAATACTGTTGCTGCTTTTATGTTTTTCATATTTTTCCACTTGGGGAAACCAAATTATAACTACGACTACAACTTTCAGCTTGAGCTTGTATTGATTGTGGAGAAGTTGCAAGAGTTGCGGTCTCTCAGAATCCAAAAATTAAAAAAACAAGGTGTGCATTTTCATCCATTTCGTGACTTGGTACTTGTATATGCTTTGGCTTGTGCTTAGCTTTTTTTTCCAGATTGTGCAAACATTTGATGCTTTGCATAGCTTCACACAAACTCACTTTCTATGTTGTTTAACTATTACAACGTTGTAGTTAAATGGGAGATTTCAGACACATGCTTTTCGCCTATTACAATTTGGTTGAATTGTTTCTGACACGTGCAACTTCATCCTGATGAACTTAATATTCCATTAAGGAGCTTCAGCAATAGCATTCTGCCATTTTACTCAAAAAAAAGTAAAACCAAAAAGAAACTGCTGTTTTCGTTCAAGGGAGCAGGATTGCCAACCTGAGCTAGTTGTGCCTCCTTGTAGAATGTCTTCCGTCTTATTATTGATTTGCTGCTATTGTGTTTCTTAGACAACAAGGTTTCATGTTTAACTAAATTCGATACGAGTTTATACACCGTTCTTTGCATCGTCATTCTCTTTGCTTAGTTAAATTAGGTGCTCATGCATTAGAACAAAGTCAATGTTCCAATCAGGTCCGGTGATTCTCTCTTCACTTTAAAATTTAAATCACAGTTGTTTCTGGAATTGTGCAGGCCATTTTCTCCCAGAGGAGGATGATAAGTTCCTTGAAAGAGTTCGAGCTGCAGTTGAGGAAGAGGAGCGCCAAGCAACAGCTGCAGCTGATATAGATGCTGCTAAGGGTGCAATTGAAACTGCTGAGGAATCTAGAAAAAGCTTTCAGGGTTGTGGGCCTGACTCAAAAGTTGTAACAGGTGATGAAGGTGGAAATGAGGATGGTCAAGACAAAACAACTGAAAGTGAAAATAGAAGAGGCTCAGGTATGGTCACTGACAAGGATTCTGGAAATCAAGGATCAGAAGGACAAAGCCATGGTGGGGTGTATGATTCCGTGGCAAGTTTACCGATTGAGTTTTATCACTATTACCATGGCAGCAATACGGATTTGGGAACACTTGTTGAGGTAATTGCAACTGGTTTTTAAGTTCATAGAGGCTGGAAATTTTGATGGCTACATGTCTATGATTTGTAACAGGGTTAGATGGTTGTTTACATCGTAAATATCCTATAATTGGGTAGCCTATGCATGCAGCAGTATCTGTTTTACTTAAAAGGCTAAGCTTTGGTATGATAGTTCCATTCCAACTTTCCAGGTTTGGTTGCATGTATGCCATATGCTATCTGCTAACCAGATACTCCTTTACGTCTAGAATCAGAAGTTCATATGTATTTCCGATGTTCGCTTCATTTCCATTGCTTACAGAGTCCCCAAGTGCTAACCAGTTATACTGAAATAGTTTCTTCATGAATGCAGGTTAGAAGAATGTGGGATCAATATTTAGGACCAGGGGGAAGGTGAAATCACTAATTCTTTCTTGCCCCAAAATGCTTGTTTTCATATTGGTGTTTCTGGAATCCTTCCGATCAAATAGTGAGATTAGTTTTCTATTACTGGAGTCAGCTGAACACCGTGATTGATGAGTGGGTAGGTAGTACCGAGATCAAGGGCGGAGGTTTCTTTTAGAAAGATCCAACTGGGAAAAGAAAGGGCTATCGCGGCCATCGCGGCCATCGCGCCCAAGATTTTTGAAGATAATATTGATACTATCCTCTGAGAAAAGTCCTGGCCCTTTATGGTCTTGAGAAATTTGTAATATGGAAGACATGAGTCACGTGACATAAATGTGTATGCAATCCACTTGCAAAGTACAATTCTAAGAGCGAGAGGGAGCTCTGGGTCATCTTAGTAGGTTCCGCTGGGTTACCTGTGAACGTGCTGGTTGAAGTTTTAGCCTCTTAGGAGTTAGGTCAAGGACAGTGCATGAATCACATACTAAAAGTCCAAGTAAGAAAGTGTGAACCAACCAGAGGTTCATTAATTTAGGTGAAATCCTTTATGAGCAGATCCATCACGTTTTTTTTTTTTTTTGTTTGCTAAGCACATCACGCTCTGTTATTAAGGTTATTAGTGTTCCATTTCCAGTATAGTGTATTGCAAGAAGTTCAAGCGAATCTTGATTTTCGCAAACAGCACGAGGTATGGTCACTCAATAGGATTAACAAATCATCGAGTTTTATATAACTTTTGGCATTTTACCCTAGTTTGTCAGTAAACCTTCAGTAAGTAATGCCAGTGTCTTGTCCATTAGGCTCTCGGATCATTTAGAGCATGCGCTTCTACTCAATTACAATACGTAGACAAAATGCCTACAATTAAGTTATGTATCTCCCAGTTGGTTCAGAAAATTGCTCCCTCCATTCTGTAATGAAGGTATAAAGTAACGCTTATATGATGTCCTTCGTAACGCTTGCATTTGACATCTAAGGTATGATACTATGATTTCTAAAGTAACGCTCAGAGTTGGATTACAGTATTGACATCTTTTTCTTAAGTTCCCTTTTGTCCTTGCAATTCATACACCATAATGTTATGCATCATCTCATGATTGCTGAAGATGTGAAGCGTTCTCAACCTCAGTTGTCATATTAAATGCTGCATTACTTGATCTCTTTTTCACATTTCATCAGATTACAACGTTGATAAACTCACCTTTCTTTTTCTTTTGCCATTCTTTGGTGCAGCCGTATACCAGGACACTGGGTTCAACCTCCAAAACCAGCAGATGCAATATGGGCTTCCTACCTTGTGCAGCCTAAATGACTGTTTGGATTGCTTTTTGTTGGTGACTGATATGGGCATCCTACTTCCTGACATCATGACGACTTGTTTTCTGGTTTGGTAGCATAACATTGTCGCATTTGTTCCGTATTTTGCAACATGATACTGCGACCTTGGATACTGTATTGGTTTGACCGAATAACGTGCTTTCTTCTCCGACTGATGGTTGAACTCAATCTTGGTATTCTTTGTTCACTTTCCTTCACATATGGACATACGGTCAACTTATCAAACTGTATTCATGCTGTATGGGTTAAATGAATGAGTAAATTTAATGAGGGGGATTTTCTTAGCATGCCACCACCTAAGCCTTGTTGACATGATCATCACTTGCCATTGTTAGGGAACATCATTGCTTTGCCAATGATGGCATTATAGTCTGTCGAATAATACTCCATATAGTTGAAATCTTCTTATCTCTGTCTTGTGTAGTTCATAGTCTCTGTCAGTTGTCTTGCCAGTTGCCAGTGATTTGCTTTCTAAAATCTTCCTATTTTTCTGGGTGCAAAGGCATTTTCTTACAGTTCTGTTCCTGAAGGAGCATTCTTGATGGTTCCCAGTCCTTTTCCAGGGCAACAAGTGGGGGGTTCAAGCACACCGCAAATGTTCGAATTCCAGTGCCCATCATTTACGCAATTAAACTGTAATAATGCTCTTCCAGTAAACTCGCAGGAAGACAAATAAATGGAACAACCATTATCTTTCACTTTCATTTTATCTGAAGAACTTGTCTCTCTACTTTCAAGTCTGAATGATGCTCTTCTTACTTCCGAGGTTTGCTAGGTACACAAAAACCATGGATTTTACGAGAAAAGAGATCTCAACACAGACAACAGAGCTATGTTCAAAACCATCTGATGCATAGGTCTTCATTATTTTTGTGAGATCCGCATGAGGCCAGACAAAATTTCCCTGGATAAATGTTAGATTTGTGTATGAAATATGTGCTAAAAGACACTGGAAATTCAAAGGAATAAATAAATATAGCCGAGGGTTCAAGATGCACCAAAATAGGAAGCAGTTTGGGCATCCTACGATTCGGCCAATCACTTTGCGAATGTAAGTGTAGAAACAACTGTTAGAGAGGCCTCGTTATGGAGCTACCCCCTCTGCTGGGACCTTCGCCATCTACATAAGTACCACATAACAAACACTACTATACGTATGTTTATAGATATATACTCATCTACATCCTTATCATCAATCACTCGAGAGAGAGAGAGAGAGAGAGAGAGAGAGAGAGAGAGCATGCTCAGACGAACCATGGAAAATAGCATGTTGCTAGAGATTTTAATCATCTACGCAATCATATAATTTCATTCAGGTTTCTTCATAGCAATTACAGACCAAAGGAACGCAAGGGTAAATCGAAAGGTTGAAACAGAGAAGGAAGAAGAAGAAGAAGAAGTAGAAAAACTGTGTAACAGGAGCAGAGAACTCGGAAGGCCAACCCTAGGCGCTCTGGTTGAGGAAGGCGACTATTTATACAAATCTGAATTTTCTGTTTCTTAGATAAATTACACTATCACAATTGTATTATGCAACATTTTATTTTGGTCCACATGTTTTAATTTTTGCCACATTCAACCTCATACTTCTCCATAAAAAGGATGTCTCGGTAACTCATGTCGAAAATCTAATTCTAACTTGTTTGTTAGACATGCCATTCATGCATTTTAGGTTAAGAACTGTTGAGGAAAATACATCATATTTCGGTAATTGGATGCTGAAAATGTCATCTCATTTCGGTAACTAACTGTCGAGTCTAATAACATAAATAGTTCTAAGAAAAAGAGCGCACAAGTGGACTGGTAACCCAAGGACTAAGAGGGTGTTCCATATTTCTTGGATAAATTACACTATCAGGCTTGTATTATGCAACATTTTATTTTGGTCCACATGTTTTAATTTTTGCCACATTCAATCTCATACTTACATGAAAAATATTTTTGCAATTTTTTTGTACCGTTTAAAAGATCTTAATGAGATCTATCAAATAAGATCCATATTGATAGGAAAATTATTTGTGTAAACACGTGATTTTTGAGCTTGAAATTGTCTTCTTTTAAACCATTAATAACATAAATAGTTCTAAGAAAAAGAGTGCACAAGTGGACTGGTAGCCCAGGGACTAACACTACGTATTCTCATGTACCGGGACCATTGGTGGTAGTCTGAAATTCCATCCCCAATGATGAAAATATGGTACTCCATTAGTTCTATCAATATTTCATCCGATAAGTTAGTATTTCCTCTATTCTTAAATGAGAGTTCCTCTTAAGTATTTCAACTTTTTTGGGGATATGTAATCATTACACGTATTTTTCGTTATTACTCCTATATTTTATCTATTTTGTACAATTTGTATTCACATATGAGAAAGGGAAAAAAAATTCAAATATGAGGGACACTTTTGTAATTTTATCAAATTTTAACTTCTATGTTTGAGATGAGATAATCATTTTGGAACATCTCAAAAATAGAATAAAAAACTATCAATTAGGAATGGTGGAAGTATTTCTATGGATTACATATTCCTTCCATGATCCACTAGTCAATGAAAACACATAATTTAAGAGTTGGTGCACGGGCAAGATTGCGAATGCAAGCGTGAAAATATTTTTGAATAACAACGTAATGCTTTGTTTGGATTGTTGTTTGAATTTTTTTTTGAAAAATAGTATAGGTAATAAGTGGAGAGATAAAGAGAGAAATGTTAAAAGTAGGAAGAATTTAGGAAGAATTTTTTGAAAAATTCTTTTTAAATCACAAAGAGAAGAAGGCAAATTATGGGAAAAGCGATAATAGTTGTTTAATTAGTACTTAACACGACTCCTTCTCCGAGTAACTGAAATCGTAAATAAAACCCCCCCTCCTACCCTTTTATTCCAAGAGATCTACCCAACCTTCACAAAAATTCAGGAAATTGTTTCGACCTTCGTCTCTCTCTCTCTCTCTCTCTCCTTCTCCCTCTCTCTCTCTCTCTCTCGTCACCTAAAGAATCGATGCTCTCACCTCCCCTTGTGTAAGTTACCCTGAGATCTCTCATAATTTTCGAGCCAAAATCTCTATTCAACCGTACACATATATCCCTACAGATATACTCCACAGAGAGAGGGAAGATTGTCGGCGGATTGAATGATGTGGAGTTCAATCGCGAACGTGAAAGAAAACCTCCACAAAATCGCGCTCGACGTTCACGACGACGACGATGACGAAGCGCTCGAGATCTACAATTCGCCGGATCGAAACGGTCATCTCTCCACCGATCGCCGATCCTCTCACAGTTTCGCGCATTCCAGTCCGGCTTCGCATTCTCCCCTGTCCAATGGATTCGGTTCCCCCTATAATTCTGAGGTATTATTCCGTTGTCTTTAGGTTTCTATCTATGAAACGTCCTCGCCAATTTTGTTTGATGTTACTGAATTCATTGGTTTATCTGCTATGAGTTGTGTGCTTTAGGTTTTTTTTTTAAGGGATAGAGCTTTGGTTTCTTGTGGAATTTTGTGTATTTGGGAATAGAACTCCCTATGTAAGTGAAAAATAGCGAGCTATGTGAAGTCTGAATAATATCCCTTCCTCGTATTGCGAGCTATGAGAAGTCTGATACTAAGTCACATAATGTGTGTGCCCGTGTGTGAATGGGAGCGCAAGCATCTTTGAAAAGCATCTCAGACTACTAAATTTCACGAGGGTGAGGGTTGACAGCGGAGGATCCTACCGATGGATTATGTGACTATATCAAGGCAGCAATGCACATGAAACAAGGGAAACGAAGTAAAATATGCAACAGCTGAATTAGATGAGAGTTAGAGTTATGAAACAAAGAACAAGAAGAGAATTATTGCTAATCTCACTAAACGGAGATTTAACTACAGACTAACAACTGTCTCATAACTCTAGAGTCTATACAAGACAGCCAAAAACATACTTGTGGTTACGAGTCTATTACTTCTATCCAATGGGGCACGTGGGCTGGGTAGGTCCGCCAATCGATTCGGTGTGTGGACCGGTGTGGATTGGGGGTGTGTCCCTCCGAGGAAAGCAGAAAGCTTGCCCACAAGTCGGGGAAAGCCGGTTGTGGGGCAAGGCTAGGCACTATGGATGAAATGGGCATGCCATCGGACGTCTTTGCACAACATTGCATGCCAAGGCTTGCTTATGCTGGCCGATCTGGACGGAAGACATTGTAAGGCATGGAGTTTGGCTAGGGCCATGCGGTGACTTTCTTGGTGTGGTTATTTAAGGTTGCAACCTTGTAAATAACCATTCTGACTAATACAAAATCATCTTAAACGAATTTTAGATTTCGCAGGCTATGTTACATGGTTCCTTCATTTTGGCCGAAGTACTCGTGTGACCGTGTCGATGTGTCCGACACCCGTATCCATTTTGGCACTTGGATCCTCTATGTGTTATTATAATTACCGAAAAATTAATGTCAAATTAGCTAGAAAAAAGATATTTCTAGTCTCACATGGTCTCACATGGGCAGGAAATGGTAAAAACAAAATTTTCTTAGTCCCTTCATATTTAAATACATTTTTAAATATAAGTTACAATTTTTAATCTGAAAATGTTCCGCAATATATTCTACAAACAAGTGTTCATGTCCCCATAGCCATACCAAATTTGGGGACACATCCGAGTATCCTAAGATTTCAGTTTAGGAAGGTCTGACGCTTGGACTTGCACCCGCACTTGATACTCACACCGGAGTCCATGTAACATAGATCTTAGGGTAGATATTTATGACTTTGATGCTTGAGGCTTGGGCTTCCAAGTCCTTGGTGCATGTCTAGTTCAGATTAAAGTTCTGTTGATTTATATCTATGCAAGTCCAGTCTGTCCAAATGAAGCTACTGGAGCCCTCACTGAGTTTGGATCCTGGTTTCGCTCGGCAAGTGTACTTTTTTTTGGATTGATTGGCATGCCTAGTCACTCTTGATTGCTAGTATGACTTTTCCTTCATTGCAAAGTTCGTGCGTGAATGATATCAGTGTTTTCTATTTATGTGGTTGTTGCAGATTGAGCAGTACAAGGAAGAAATCAAGAGGCTTCAGGAGTCTGAGTCAGAAATCAAGGCGTTATCAGTTAATTATGCAGCTTTATTGAAGGAAAAAGAGGTAATTCTTTGTTCTGTGGCTGGTTTCCTTTGTTGCTTTGTTTGTTTTTTTGATAGCAATGCCTTGGTTGAAGGTTTCCCTTTTGGACAACACGGTTTGTTAGACAAATCTGGGCCTGAAAATCTAAAGATATTTTTAGGTGTTACTTAGGTCCAGTATTCAAATGTTCTACCTATGACTTGTAAGCCATTGGAACATTTTCATCCTGACAGAAGTTTCTAGGCTATGTTTGAGATCACTCTGGTTCATATATGTCTCGTGGATATGTTTCCATGTCTTCAATGGAGTACTTTCAAATTTGGGGATATCATGGTTTTTCTACCAAGAGTCTTAATAGTACTGTGGAGGAAAGTTCGTGCTGCACTGTCATTGCTGATGGGAGTGTTGGTTATGCAACTCTGTAGCACAACCAGCCACCTATCTGGTTTGGTCCTTTCACCTCATAGTGAAGAGTGAAGCTCCAAATATCAACCTAATCTCTTAGCCAATCTTTCTAGCTATAAGTGTCCTCAGAGCCTTTGACAAGTGTTAGGCCCCGTTCTAGAACTCGTTTTAAGTACTTATTTTTTAAAAAGGCAATTTCAAGCTCAAAAATAATATGTTTATGCGAATAATTTTCCTAGCAATATCGATCTTGTTTGATAGATCTCATTGAGATCTTTTGAACGGTACAAATAAAATTGAAAAATTAATTTTCATTTACATTATTTTTGAGTTTGAAAATGTGAAATAAGTACTTATTTTTTAAGAATGTGTCGTGGAACAGGCTCTAATTACTATCAATTTTATTTGGCAGGATTGGATTTTAAGATTGAATGAGGAAAATGGCTTGTTGAAACGGAATCTGGAATCAACAAATGCTGCTTCAAATTCACCCAGAAATGAGAGTTTCAAGACATCGACAAATAGCCCGAATGGTGTCAAGGTATCAATCTTTATTCAAATATATTTTAATTTGACTCTTTGACATGTAGAGGTCTTAGAGGTCTCTCTAAGATTTTACCCCTCGTATTATGAATTAATCTTGTATGGAAGATATGGAAATTTAAGCCCCAGATGATTGAGTGGCTAAATAATGTTATTTTTTACTTGATTATTGTATTGTAATTTACATTTTGCTATGTTATTTTACTTGATTATTGTTATTTACATTCTTAGGTTGCATTTCCCCAATAAAGATGCATCTTCTAGTATCCAAGTCTACCCATCAGAAAAAGAAAATGGCAGGAGGATTTGTTTCATATATTTTCTCTGTTCGGATTTCCTAAACACAAATGTTCAACTTTGAACTTGGGTATTGATTGATCTTATCTGAGATTTGTCCAGGGGAGTACTGATCAGTCACACAATCGGCATCAGAAAGCCTCCGTAAAAAATCGATCTGTGGGCAGCCGAACAATCAATGGTGTGGTCTCCAAACAGGCTGAACTAAGCAATGGGATTACACAATCTATGCAACCTGATATTACTCAAACTAAGATAGAATCAAAACGCTCTGACATTCAGGGTAATGAAAAGGTAATGATGCCTTTAATCTATTCTGCTTCAGTGATTACATGTGTTGATAGTGATCTAGCTTAACTGATTTATGCTTAACATATACACATCAGCTATCTTTTGCCATGGATTGGGTACTGATTTTTTTTTCCCAATTGAATTTGTGTTTACCTTGCTAAAGTTTCTGGTTTACGCATTCTTTAAGTAGCTCTCACTTTATTCTGGTCATGATGTAAATTTCTTAATTTTTTCCTTCTTGCCTCTTTTGAAGTCAATCATAAGGTTTTGTTCTGGTTTCATTGTCCATAATGATTGAAGTTGACAACAGATATATGAATGCCTTCTAGGATCTTGCAGATTTGTTAGAAGAGAAAAACAGGTCTCTGGCAGCAATGCAAGCAGCTCACGAGTCGCAAATAAAAAGCTTAGGGTTGGAACTTGAGAAAGAACGTGCCAAGTTAGCAAATATACAGCTACAGTTACGAGGTATTTCCATACTCCTTTTAGGTGAACCGCAATATTAAGTTAGGACTTCTTAAATTTCTTGACTGATTCTCATTTTCATTCCTAGAGGAACAGAAGTTGAATGGATCCTTTCAGGAGGAGCTGAATTTAATGAAAGTAGAAAAGAGCAAAGTGAGTTTTGAATCCTGTTCCTTTCTATTAGAACTGATGTGTACTTCGCCCCTTCAAAGTTATAAAGTTGTGATCATAAATTACTTTTGCTCTTTTATGCTGTTATTGAAAAGGATTCCTTGAATGTTTCTTTATTGCTTATTTTGGTGACATAAATAACCTTGTAATGCAAGTTTTGGTTTTTGGTTTTTGTCTAAGTAACATCTCATGTAACAACCCGAAATTCTGAAATACCGCAAAATAAACATGATATTATTTAACCAATTACCCAACTTACTTGGTGCCAAACAACTATTAACCTTAAAAAGCATAACCTTTTAATTAACTTTAATCCCCATTTCTTACCTATCACCCCTTCCATCCCTCCTTCCAGCCCTGTTTTTCCCACTACCTCTTGACTAACACATTACCTCCCATGAACTTCCATTACTTTCCGTCCCCTCCCTTGCAACTGAAAATACTTACCTGCAATCTACATACATACATAAGACTTTAAGAGAATATCTGCCTCTCCCCAATCCGTGTCACTCTTACATATACCCACCAAGCCAAAATTGCGCCCCTCCCCCCTTTTTTTTGCCTTCCAAAGTTCCAAGTATATCCTCCCCATTTATATACCCTACCATATCACATCTCTTCCTCCATAACTTGTCTTTTTTTTTTTTTTTCCCTTTTTAAATTCGCCGTTTCTTGGTTTTTTTAACGGGTGTGCTCTCTCATCCTTAACACCCATGCACACTCCCATGAGTGAATAGCACACACATAAGCCTCCACATTTTGAGGCAAACTTTTAGGGTGTTACATTTGATGCCTTGTTCTCTTTACAATTCAAAAAGAATTTTTCAAAAAATTCCTCCTAGATTCCCCCTACTTTTAACATTTCTCTCTCTATCTCTCTCCACTTATTACCTCTACTATATTTCAAAAAAATTTCAAACACCAATCCAAACATAGCAGTAGTATTAAAATCTCCGAGGGTAAGCAAACGATTTTCATTCTCATTTGTAAAGTTCTCCGGCCTATATATGTTCATGCTCTTTGTTGGCTGGAACATTTTGCGGAAGAGGTGAAGATCCTTCAAATGGATCTTACATTGCTTACAAGCTATATGACTTGGATTCTTCAAAATAAATCAAGTACCAATGTCGAACACTTGGCCCCTGGCCAAAGTTCTGGATATGTGTCCCATACTTTCCGTGGAGCCCTTATGGTGAAATAGTACTTGACACAACCATTTTCTTTGGATATCAATCGCTGTAAAAAGGTTAAATGAACATAAAGCACAAGGATTAAATTCTACAACATAGTCCTTTTAGTGGGTTTGCGTATCCTTAAGTTAGAGGTTTGATGGTTCCACCCACCCCCAACCACCACCCGTACGGGAGTCTGTAACATAGCTTATGACTTTGAGTAAAACTGACCATAACATTTTGGTATTTTTTATTTGCTTGACAAAGAAGTGCAATTTAATGAGTTGGAGTTTAACTGATACGGTGATTAAACTGGTGGGCGTTTAACTTAAGTCTGCAGTCTGCTAGCATCCCTAACATGGTGCTGGGAATTTTTGTCGTGACTTTGTTAACCATGAACAGGAAGTAACATAAATCGTTCTCTGCATTAACATTATTTGTTTGTACATGTTTTCATGTGATTCATCCAATACATCTTGTTATCATAGCCGAGGATTATGTAGAGGTGCTCTAAGGAATGTATTGATGGTTTGAGCTTCCATTTTCTTTTTGTGCTTCTATGTTGTTTTTGTTGGAATATCTTTATTTATGCAAATTTTCGTGGTTTCTTGCAACCTTACATTTACTCTTCTCTCTATCTCTCCCCTCTCCCATTGGCATTGTTTCTTCTTGCAGACCAACAGGGAGATGAATGAAATTCGTGATGAATTGAATCAGAAAATAGCAGAAGTAAGACGACTACAGATGGAATTTAATAAAAGGGAGACAGCAGAAGCAGATGATGATATTGCTGAAGGTTTGAAAGGAGCAATTGCATCCCTAGAGAAGGAAAACTACGATCTTAAGGTTAGTACTTAACTTCATTCATAGCTTTCCCAGCTACGGGTGCATGTGTTATGTTATCTGGTAAAGGTTTCAGGTTTCAAACTAAAAATGGATTTCAGAGGGTAAAATTAGCATTCATAGCAACCTTGTTCCTTGAGCCTGTTTTTATGCTTCGAGCCAAAATTAACAGGGTTGGAAATCTTTCTAGCCTGTTTTAATGTTATCTCATTTGTGGTAGATGGAGAAGGTTGAGCTTCAAGCGGCGTTGAAAACAGCCAGCAACTCCTCAGTACATAAGTCCTCTCATGATGCTCAAGAAAATCCAAATAAGGAGTCAAATCGTTTGAATGAGGTAGTTCTGGTATTGTTTAGTAACATTGTACCTTACACCTGGCAGTTGATAGAGTTCTGAAGCTTCCTCACTCTCCCAACCATTGTTTTTCATGCAGAATGTCCAGTCGTTGGGAAGTTTTCCTGGAAAAGAAGAGATGGAACAAACAATGCGGAAACTAGAGAAAGATTTGAACGAGGCGCGACAAAAAAGGGACAAGGCATTACATGAACTGAACCGTCTTAAGAAGCATTTATTAGATAAGGTTGCATATCTTCTTGTTTACAATGTTCTGCTGAGCATGAACTTCTTTCAGACTTCGGTATAGGTTTTACAACTTTGAAATGTTGACTGTGACCCCTGCATATGTGGAAAGATAAAGATATATGTTTTTTAGTCAGACTTGAGGCAGGAATTTTTAATAACAGTTCTAGAAAAGATTGTAAGCAGGCTAAGTACTTCTTAATATAGTTCAAGAGTTTTATGAAGTGTCTGGAGGCCTATATATATGGATATAGGAGTTGGTTCAAGGGACACAACATTTGACACACAATGTAATCAGAGCCCCACTGAAAGGCTCCGATTATTAGCATGGGCCTCCGATTACATTTTGCGTCAAAAGTTGTGTCCCTTGAACCGGCCCCATATATATATGAAAATTCCACATTTTGTTCTTTGATTTAATGTGGTTTACAGAGTCAAACTCAAAGCATCATATGATTTGAACCTGTATGCTGTGCCTTTTCCGGGCTTTATGAATGTTTCAGCTAGCTTCTCCCTTGGACAAAACAATGGTATCTATTTTTTTGTTCCTAGAATCAGTATAACGTTTTTATGTCAAGTCGTAGATTCTAGCAGTGGATCATTTCATCTCTAGTAAGCTTAAATTTTTCAATCTTCTGCAAACAGAAATGTAAACGGTTTCTCTTGCTGCAATATTGTATAGGAATCTGAGGAATCAGAAAAGATGGATGAAGACAATAAAATCATTGAGGAACTACGAGAAAAGAATGAGTATCAGAAACAACAAATGCTTCATTTGCAGAAAGCTCTGAAGCAGGCAATTGCAAGTCAAGACGAAGTTAAGATGGCAAACAACAACGAGCTTCAAAAGTACAGAGAAATCATTGATGACCAAAATAGAAAGATGGCAAGCTGTATCAGTACGATAGATGCCAAAAATGTCGAACTTCTAAATCTTCAAACTGCGTTAGGCCAGTACTATGCTGAAATTGAAGCTAAGGTAAACATTGTGTCTTGTCTTTTTGCTTTACGAAGCATTCTAGGTAGAATAGACCCATCCAGTCCTAATTACGTTCTTTATGGTAATTTCACTTTTATCTAATCAGGAACATTTGGAAGGAGATCTGGCACATGCAAGAGAAGAATCAGCTAAACTTGCTGAGCTTTTGAAGGTGTAGTACTTCTTATGTTTTAGAATTCTATCAAATGCCTTGTTCTTGCCCTTTTGAAACAGAGATCCATCATGTCAGTATTTTTTTAGTGGTATAGAGTAGAACTTATCAATTAGCTTTACATGTATATGCCATGTCAACGGTAGCAATTTCTAGCCCATTCGCCTAAACAGATTTCGCACATCCGAATGGCATTCCAGTTTACTATCTATAGGTTTCTAGTACTTAATATGTTTGGTATTAAAGTTTCTGTTTGAATTTGGTACAAGGTCTTGAATCTTAATCCCTCTGTTCCATTACTCGTAGTCGGGCCTGGAATTTATTCACAAAGATACATTATTTTTTTGATCTGATGGGGTCATGAATACTGAAAATCGACCAATATTACGTGACTGACTTTATATACATATTGGAATATCATATAAGTGCAAATCTGATTTCCCTAGATTCTTGGGTGTGAATTTGTCTTTGCTTTCAGGGTGCACATCAACAGGAAGAGATGTCACGCAAGGAGAAGGAAGATATATTGGAAAAGCTTTCACAAGCTGAAAGGATGCTGGCAGAGGGAAGAAATAGAGTAAATAAACTTGAAGATGACAATGCGAAATTGCGTCGTGCTCTTGAGCAGAGCATGTCAAGAATTAATAGGATGTCAATGGACTCCGATTTTTTTGTTGATCGGTTAGTCTCTGCATGTTCTCTTTTGTTTAGTTTTGTCTGTCATGGTCCACTTTTTATTGGTTTTGAAGATAAAGATATCTTCTAATTTTCAATGTCATAGTCCCTCCGCAACTATTATGCACGTTCATTCTCTGGCCGTGCATTTCTTTTGCATGACATCTGCCTGGCTCCCCTTTTGACTTTCTTGAGTGGCCTGTTGCTAATGTCCTATCTTTATACACATGGTTGCCAAAGTTACCCTAATTCTACTGCAGCAACCTAGAACAAAACCCATCAGGGTAAGTGTGGCATGGGGTACCACAGGAGGGCTTCAGGATTTTAGACAACTTGGAGATCTTATTCTGTAGGAGATGGAGAGAGGGAGGGAGGGGCATGTCTGATCATGTAGCAGTCCATACTTGAAAAACATTTGGATTGTTCAACCAATGGATTGAGTTACCTTTTCTTGTCCATGCATGCTAGTTAAATATGACATTCAGCCGTGTATTGCATAAAGCATTCTCTATCACCTTCGGCAACAAAGAAATTTGCCGTTTCTCTCTCTATCTAGGATCGCCTCTGCTCTCACGTCCCCACAGTGGTAGTCCTTTGCCGTCTCAGGCTCTACTATCTTTCCAGAAGACTCCATTTGATCACTCAAGGCCAACTATCAACACTTGCTAAAAGTTGTATTGATGATCGGAATATATTCAATAGATAATAATGAAAATATGGTTCATGCATTACTTTTTTGGATTGTGTTGCCATTCAACCTTTGATTTGATGTTACATGATGATTGATGAGATTATTTGAAACGTTGCGTCTCACAGTCCGTGGCTGAAGTCAATAAGATGTTTTAAAAATCTCTACAAATGATGCCCAGAAAGCCATAAAAGTAATATTATAAAAATCCTCTCACACTGGGGCGATTATACTTGAAGGATGTTCTTTCTAGTGTCTGTTTGAAGGCACTGGGTCCCGTTGGTCTTCTAATAACAGATCAGGCATGCAACTTAACTTTCTACAGCCACTTTACTGCTAGCTGACATCACCACCTTTACCAAATTTTCCATGATTTCGTTGGCTGCAGTTGTAACCTACAGCCTGTAGCTTCTTTTGCCATCTTAGATGACTTGCTTCTTTTTTTTTTTGATCGGCTAGATGACTTGCTTCTTGCTGTCACTCCAAGTTCATCTTTCATAGCATTGTTCTTTGTCAAAGTACTGTGGACAAGAGGTCCCCCTAGTTAACATCCCAGCTGACCAAGTCGCATTTCCCCAATTTAGCTATAAAAAAAAAAGTTGCATTCCCCCCGTAAAGAGGCTGAATTTTGAGTCTCCAAAGTTGCCTGTCAGAAAAGGGTACAAAGCTTAGTTGAATGTGGCTTGTAGATATTTAGTTGATACATTGAATTTGTCATGTTATGGAATCTGCAAGTCTGTATTGACAGATTGACTGGCATTTTGGCAGGCGAATAGTGATCAAGTTATTGGTAACCTACTTCCAGAGAAACCACAACAAAGAGGTACTCCATACGATTTTTTGAGAAGGTTTCTTCAATTCCTCAACATACACAAGAACACTAGAGTACCAGAGCCAGAGGTTTACCTTGTGGCATACGTACGTAAACACTTGTGCATAAGCTTGTCAGTATATTAGTGGGCTCAAACACACAGGTTTTTGGCTAAGGATTATTTTTCCCCAAAAAATCAGTGGATGTGAATAAGCCATGAAAGGGTCATTACTTGTTCAATTTCCATGATGCTCCTGAGATATCACCTCCCTGACCTAATTAGAGGTGAATTAGTCCATTCTCATTCTAGTTCTTCCATATTCTATACACTAATTTTATGGGCATTGAAGATGCATAGAAGATCACTGTTTCCATCACCACTGCTTCCCCCATTGTAGTTGGAGTAGCTACTCTTTTCAAACTTTTTCTGTTTATCCTGCTTATCCACTGATTAACATACTGGTTATGCCAGGTTCTGGATCTTATGGTTCGCATGTTGGGATTTTCCGATGAGGATAAGCAAAGGATAGGTGTTGCTCAGCAAGGTACTGGTAAAGGTGTTGTTCGTGGCGTTCTGGGTCTACCAGGCCGGCTCGTTGGTGGCATATTGGGTAGTGGTTCGGCTGAAGCTAATGCAAATATGGCATCTGAAAACCAGGTTCCAATCTCGTCTGATAATTATTCATTTGTTCTGCTATCAGTTTGTTTTGGTTCTGTTCTCAACAGTCACCTTGTTGTCAGCTTAGAGTTTCTTTGAGTGATAAAATCACCCATGAAAAGCCACAACTTCTCCTAATTTTTTTTTATAAAAAGTTCTTATTCTAGCCTGCCACAAGATTACTGCATTTTTTAGCATGTATTCAACGTGCAGAGGGAAATCCCGTACCTTCTCTTCTATCAGCAAGCCCCTCTTCAGAAATCTGTGATCGAAACAGAACTAGTTGTTTGCACGCATTAACCACGAACTTAGGTCCTAGAGTGACATTTTTCTAAGTTGCACGCCTTTGCTTACAATATTCTGATGAGCAATGTCAATTGGGATTGTTATATTGCTGCCCTTATTTATTGCCACTACACATTCTATGGAAGAATAATCCAGTATGAATTCTTGTTTCTTCTTTTATCTCAGTCCTTCGCAGATCTTTGGGTTGATTTCCTCCTCAAAGAAACAGAAGAAAGAGAGAAGAGGGAATCTGCAGGAGCCACCACTGCATCCGATGGAAATCAGCACAATAGAAGTCCAAGTGATACACTGGCCGCTTCACCGGTGCTTGATCCGAGAACAAATGCTGCTTCTGCTTTCTCAAGGTCAAGCCCATCCCTGAACCACAACAGCCCCATTTTGTCAGGTAGAAACATATTGCAGTCTGAACAATCAGAATCGGAGTTTTCGACAGTTCCTCTTAATTCCTCAGAGCGCACGTCTCAGGTCTCAAGACAGCTTCCAAGATACTGACACCGCGTTAGATTTTGTAATTAATTTGAAGTTAATCACCTTTTTTTTGTTGTTTTCATATATAGTTGGTGCAAGAGGCGGGGTCATTTCTTTATTCATTTTACTACTAGGGGTGGGTTGCTTGTTATTGTTGTTACAATAGGTCATCATTTATACAAATGGTATAATTGTGTAGATTCATAACTGTCACCTGTGGAGGGAAAATAAGAGGAGTTTTTGTACATACCCAAGATTTCTTCCTAGAAAGTTGTGAGATGGCGAAAGCAATCAGAAGCAGATCTCCATCAAGCACTTTCTTTCTTGTCCAAAGCCAAAAATGAAAAAAACAGATAGCACCAATTCCATATACAATCACCAAAAGTCTGTTTGTTCTCAGTCCTACATACTGAGTTTCTTGGAGACTATAACAACATGAAAGAGTTCGTTCGAGAAGCATATGACCGTATGTCTCAGAGATTTTATCTTCTCAACGGCATGGAATTTATTAACTTGAACCATGCTGATGTCGAACACTGATAATTATATGTTTATACCAATTATATAATTATGTTTAATATGTTTATACCTGTTACCCTGGCCCTCATTGATGATGGTGACACTGATTTGAACTGATTTGGTTTTTACAGGGGGAGACGCCCTCCTTTTATAGGCGTAAGGAGGGGACGCTTACATCACTGATTACCTACACAAATAGTATAAACATATAATTGGTGTTCTGCCTATATCATCATATACCACCAATTATACTCGTTATACTATTACATGTCAAAGCCTACTGCACACATTTATTACACAGACTTTACTATCCTAGCAATTACTACATATCACACCTACTACGCAGACTTTCCTGCTGCTATTGTACAGAACGCATCTACTTCAACCGGTTAAACAATATTATAGCATACTGCGCATTGATCTGAATCATTTCTTTCTTTCTTTGCAAATGAATCAACTTGGTTCTCGTACTTTCGAAAAGAACCGTTTTGTGTTCATGAATTTAGGCTTTATGAATTCTGTTCATGATCGCGTTCAAAGAGAGAAGAATCTGACTCCATAGATTAAAAGAACTTCATTATATAATCCTTTCACTTATTATAAATTCTTGAATATCAATATATCGCTAATGTTTCATTATTACAACCCAGGAGTGCCAACTGATTCATACATTTGCGATCTAACCGCAAGCTCTTACCCCATGCTTTATTATCGGCCAAAAAAGAGAGATTAAACCAAAACCCAAAAAATAGTCCTCGTATATCCAAAATCAAATGAAACAGTGAACTCTCTCTCAGTCGTCACAATCCATATCCTCGACCACCCCACTAGTCAAATTAATCCCTAATTCCCTATAACACAATTCATCTCGGCCCCCTTCCTCTTCTTCATAATTAGAAATTATATCCCCCACATGTTCATCAAATGTACTTTACCCCTCAATGCAGGCAGCCTTACTTTCGAGCACCAAAATCCCCCCCGAACTTACATCGCCACCCAACACGACCACTGAGCCAACCCTCGCTTCGTTTGAATCCCTCCCCTCGGCTCTCTTCTCCATTCCAAATCTCCACCGTCATGCCACCGTGGCTGATATTCATAGCCGTTCTTTCATAGTATTTCACTATTTCTAGTCACCAAAAGTCTAGCTTGTTCATTATTTTCGGTTGGGCAATTAGGGTCATGTTGTAAGACGAAGGGCCCCCCCACACTCAGCAGCCCTTCAACGGCATTTCGACTCCCGGTGATTTCACGTGCGTCACGACTAGAGCGAAGATGAGAATTACGACTGTTTGGAATACTGCAAATGCTGCATGCAATGTATGCAAATCGCTTTCGTTGTCTTTTTCCTTGGAAATTCATCATGTAACGCTCCGGCAGATTCTAATTCATCAGTGCTGCGGCCGGGGGTTCCTTCCACCCTTTTCGTCCATTTTGTGGATGAGATGTTGGAAGTTGGTTAATTTGTGAATTGTAATGAAGGAAACGGAGAGAATTTGAGGTGGCAAAATTATGTAGATGGGTTTTAGGTATATATATATATATATATATATATATATGGGGAAATTGATTTTTGCACTCCAGTTTTAGTCACTGGCACCCCACTTTGTGTGTTAATTATGTAAGAAAACAAAACTAAAAGTTTAAGTGCCATTGGCTAAAAGTGGAGTGCCAAAATCATCTACCCATATATGGCTGTGTGATCAAGGTTCTCTATTTCTTTATTGCTCCCTATTCTATATTCCGTATATTGTCTACAGAGAAGAGAGATTACCCAGCAAAAATGCAAGGATGTTTTCTGCGGTGGAGCTTTAGTCTCAACTAATTTTGTGTGGGGGGTTGTTCGAGCCAACACGATTTATTAGCGGGGCTTTTGCATCCTGGAGGAGACAAGCCATTTGGGAGTTCTGCTACACAGGTATTAGTGGTTCAAGATTCAACCAGCCGCCGCAGAGGGCTTGAATTTTCTTAAAGATAGCGAGATATCTGCGCCTCATTCGATATTTGTGTATTCCATCTATTATGGATAATTGTTTAATATCCACAAATCACAATGATTTACTTGATGTAAGTGGATATGTGTATTCATTGAGATTTATTAACGAGAATGGATGAGACTGCTTGCCGTGGAGCAATCGAATTTGGCTAAAATTCAAATTTGTCTGAATCACGTAAATATCTATGTGTTCTCTTGGTTTGATTTATTGGCTCAATACCCATTTTGCGGCAAGACCACCAACACTTGCCATTAAACGATTTATTTATTCTAAGTAATAAATTAAATTAAGGTTTGGAAAACGATTTTTTCATATAGTCTATAAGCCATACAAGGTTTTTCATTGATTCTGCCATGTCTGATTGTGACCTAATTTGACGAGGAGATAATGTGTCGACACTGTACACAGCATTCTGAATACTCAGTGCCGTATGGGCTGGATATCGATAATTTTCTTGTTATAGTACATTGGATTTATCAATATTGTTATTTTTTCACATCAGAAAATTTAGCATAATTTAGTTTCTAGTATTAAATTTAAAATAGTCTAGTACCAACCAATGTTTGCAGTTGGAAAGAATTGCAATCTAGAGTACACGATTGGCTAAAAATGATAATTTGCTCAAAAAACGGCATATAGTGGGTGGTACGGTATGGGATTCTAATCCTTAACTATCCATGCTTTAAAACAAAAGCTTTGTTTTACTCCTTACAAATATTGGTATAATCAGCCATTTTAAGCTTCTGATTAAAAAAAAAACCCCAAAAAAGAAGCCATATTTTAGCTAGTGCCAATTCCAGATGCTCTTTATTTGCATAATATCTCTCATTACATGCTGTACAAATTATTTGTGGAATGACCTTGAGCAATCACTATTGTCACAAGTGCTAAAAATCCAGATCGACTGACCGATAATTTTATTTATTTATTTATCTGCAGAGCAGTTTATAATAATACCGGGCCCTTTAATATGTCACGGATTCTTTTCTAGAGCTTGTCCCCCAACTTTTTCACGTTTTTCATGAACTCGTCCCCAAACTTTTTCACGTTTTTCTTCCAGTCATCCAAATATTCACTAGAATTTAAGAATTTTTCGATAGCTTTAACGGTGATGGTGATATGTTTCAAGTTGTTTTCCATAAAGTCATCCGCGGCATGATCAAGAGCCTTCTTCTTGTCGTCGTAATGTTGCGTTAGCGCCTCTAAGATTTCAAGCAGAGCATCGGGTATGTTCTTCTTATTGCCGTCGATAGTATCCAATACCACTTGGAGCACTTTGTTAAGTGTAGGGATGAAGCATTTTTCCAGGAATTGAACAGTGACCGTGATCTGTTCCAAGTTGTTTTTCATAAAGTCATCCGCAACATGATCACAATCAAGAGCCTTCTTCTTGTCATCGTAATAGCGCGTTAGGGCTTCTAAGATTTCAAGCAGAGCATCAGGTATGCTCTTCGTATTGCCCTCGACGGTACGCAATACCAGTTGGACCACTTTGTAAAGGTTGGGGCTCAAGTATTTTCCCAGGGCATGGGAAACTGAGACATCGATCGGGAATTTGGGGTGTATTGTATGTTTTCCGATAATGGGATAGCTGAAGGTGATTTCCAATTCAACCTTTAGAAGGCCATCAATTATAGTTTGAAGTATTATTTCTTGCAACTTATCTCCCACATGTTTCAGCGAAGCATTTATTGTCATTTCCACTGTCGTCTTCTCCTTTGCTCTCAGCCGCTTTGAGGCCACTTTACCATTACCAATTTCCCTTTACAACAACACACGTACATTAATAGATAGATGGTCAGAGATACAGATACATACATACTCAAGCTAGCCAAACTGAACCCGAACCGAACGTCACGCAGAAATATTTGCTCATTAAAAATAACAAATTAAACAGCCTAGCTAGCTACAATATTGTACTCCCTTCGTCCATTTTTAAATATCATGTTTCGTAATTGTAAATCTTTTGTACACTACTTGTAATTGATTCATGCCAGTGCAGGGTTATTGTTGAGGACTTTTCATTATGGATCAGTTAAGTAATTAGTTTTTTTTTTTTGCCACAACCATAACAGTGATATTATAGATCCAAGAAACACATCAAGAGGAAATTCTATCCCTAAACAAGAGATCAAGAAACCGAATAGGAGGAGATTCAGTTCAAAGACTACACCCAACTCTAATTAAACCCATCGCTCCAAACAGATAGAGCACTGCAGAAAATAACCAATAACACCCACACAGTGGTGATAGAAGCCCTACAAATAGAGAGAAATCCCACACAGGGGACACTAAAGAAAAGAACCAGAAAAAGAGAAAAACCGGTAACAGAACCGAACGGAGTCCGCCGTGCCGGAGCAGACTTCATCCACCTACCTAGATCTCCCACTCCGGCGGAAGGAGGACGCCTTTGGCAACCATGATCTGCAAGCCACTACATCAAAAAGTCGTCGGACTGCACGGCAGGAGGGGCGACGGTGGTGGTTTAGTTACCCCATATATAAAATTGGGTGGGTGTTCTTTTTTGTTTCTTCTACACATTCGATATTTTTTTTTTTCTTGAAATACAATATAAAGAAAATTAATTTTGGTGCTTCACTTGCAGGGTTATTGTTGAGGAGCTTTTTATTATGGATTAGTTAAGTAATTAGTTACTCCATAAAACTGGGTGGGTGTTCATTTTTGTTTCTTCTACACATTAGATAAATTTTTTTTCTTGAAATACAATATAAAGAAAATTAATTTTGGCGCTTCACTTTTAGTTGTTGGCACTCTATTTTTTTTTTTTTTTTGGGTCTTTTTCCTATTTGAATTTATAACAATACTCTTCTATATGCGAGAAAGTGGATGAACACTAACAAAATAAAGGGATGTAGATGAAAGACAAATAAACACAAATCAAATGAAATGAGATAACTAATAATATTTCAAACCTGTCGCTGTCGGGAATTTTGAGATTGTAACAGTCGGCAATTTTAACAGAGTAACGGATGGACTTCCACTTGGGAATGGCGCAACCGAGAGGGTTGTAAACTTCAAATTGGGCCTTTAAGATGAGGCCCTCAGAAAGAGTGAAGCCCTCAAATTGAATATGAAAGGTTTTCTCTATGTCCTCCAACGCCTTATCTTTCCACTCTCTGATCACCTTCGTCGTCATCAACCCACATTTGCCTTTCCTGCCTTCGGCCGAGCTCCCATCCGCCTTGCTCCCGAGCGTTTCACACATTTTGCCTGTTAATTAGTAGTAATTGTTATTCACCTGCAGCTAGCTAGCGTAGCGCACATATGAGTATATCGTGTCATCGATCTATTTTTTTTAAAAAAAAAAAAACCCTCATATGAATCCAATAACCATGGTCATGTAACTGTAGCTAGTAAATTTGTTTTAAAGGATGCAACGACGAGTATGATTTTTAAAACAGATGAATTATTTTTTTTCCCGGAGATACAAATGACAAGACCAATATATTTGAGGTTACCAACAAATATATGGAGTTCACATGAATTAACATACGCATATGCGCTAGATTAAAGTCAAACGGTTCGCAACATAAAATTAAAATTTAGGAAGTTTGGCCCAACACTGTCTCCAATTCAAATAATTGCGCGCGCGCGCCAAGAGAGAGAATCTGATCAGCCCTTTATAAACTAAGGAATAAAAGATAAAAATAAAAAATGTCGAAGTAGACAGGATCGGACTAAGCATGCATACAACAAATTAAATAATTAAATAATGGCCATGCTTAGCACCAAAAGTAATAATACTCGTATAAAACAATTAAATATGAAGGAAGTCAAATGAGATCGATCACCTATAGCAGGTAGATCGATCCAAATGCTTAATTAATTAATTAATTAAGTTTAGTGCTTAATTAATTAATTGCTTCCCTTTCCTGTGAATTCCAATGATATTGGATGCATATATCAATTAAATAGTAACATATCTATCTATATATAGAAGAAGTTGACAGATCGAATCACCTTCCCTTCTTCAGGTTGACACAAGGAATCTGATCCCTAACGCTTGCTTGCATCAATTAGGTAAGGTAGGGTACCTATGAAAAGCATCATTACTAAATCAAGTAAGTATTTATGAATCTGGTCTGCATGCATGCAGGATGATATGTACCATATACCTTAACCCGATCAATTCATTCAAGTTATTCTATCCCTCATGTCATGAAAAAGCATTCGACCATGATAAAGGTAATCTTGCACCTTAATGTAGGAGGGTAAACGTCGATGCATGCTGATTTGTTTTCGTCTAGGAGGTTGTTGTTGTTGTGATGGTTCTGGAGTTATATGCTTGTAATCTAGACCTCCGGTCACTGTTTTTGTTTGAGATAGTCTTTGGTTGTATGCGTTTTTGCATGAATAAAATCTCCTATCATTTTGGCAAAAAAAAAAAAAATCCTTAATTATAAGACTGTCCCTAGCTAATGGCATATATAACCAAAACTAATGAATAATTTCTAAAGTTAACAATATTGGTCCAAAATATAACTCGCGATGATATAATCAAACTTGGAAATACCCCTTAAGCAATAATGAAATTTTGGTATTTGAATAACCAAAATTAGCATTAATATTTTTCTCTTTGCATAACCAAATTTAATAGGGACCACACATACAGTACTCTCTTTCATTTCTCTCTCTTTGTCTCTCCTCCCATCAATATCAATGGATTCAATATATTCTCAACTCTCTCTACTAAATTATTTATTTATTTATTTATTTATTTATTATAGACTATTATGGGTTTCGTACTATTAATCTTAAGAACCTCTTAAATAGATAACCAAAAGATGAGATGTCTAAGTTTTAATTATTCAATTTTGGTTTTGCTATTGGAGATACCCTAACATATGTATTTTAGTAACATGAAAAATTGCAACGAAATGGTGAATTTAACAAATGAATAAAATGCGCAGACATTTCAAGATATTCAGCAAAAACAAAGTTTTGAAAAGAACCAAATGTCAAAGCACGCTTCAAGAAATTGAGGTAACAAGAATAATCTGCAACGAGAACAAGTTCGTGCGATCATAAGAGCACTTTTAATGACCCAAATTGTCAAAACCATTTGTCTTTTCTTTGCTTCCTGCAATGTCATTTTGTAGAATTTTGAACCAAAGTTGTTCGCTTTCTAAATACCTTTCTTATTACAAATGACGAAATTTCAGTTGGGCACATCAAGGCATCCTACACTTTGCATTGGCGTACTACGGAGTCCCTGTATAAAAATGGGACAAAATCAAGATCGGCCCATAGTGCATCGGTGCACTACGGAGTTCCTATTGAAAAACGGGACAAAATCATTCAGTTCAAAATCAAGGCCGGAGATGATCCATTTTCATACAAAATAACAACATAAGATTTTCAAAGAGAGAGAATTTTGTGATCATTAAGAGACAAACGTATAACTCCAACAACTGGTATAGATTAAAAGAACTTCATGATATAACCCTTTCACTTATTACAAATCCATGAATATCAATATCTCTTAATTCTTCATTCTTACAAACCATGAGGACCAACCAATTCGTACACTTTATTATCGATCAAAAAAGAGAAATTGAACCAAAACCCAAAAATATATCCAAAAGGCAAATGAAACAATGAACTCTAGCTCAGTCATCACAATCCATATCCTGAACCACCCTACTATTCAAATTAATCCCCATAACACAGTTCATCTCAGCCACCTTCCTCTTCTTCATCATTGGAAAATGCATCCCCCACATCTTCATCAAGTGCACTTTACCCCTCAACGCAGCCTTGCTTTCGAGCACCAAAATCCCCGAACTCGTTTCGCCACTCAGCGCGACCACCGAGCTAACCCTCGCCGTAACCAACATAGTCTCGGTGTCCCTCGCGTCAGCTTTTCCCTTCAAAATCAACCCATCTCCCACCGTCACGCCACCGTGGCTGATATTCATGGCCGTCCTTTCATACTTGTAGTCGCCGAAATTCTTGTTCTTTATTTTCAGTTGGGCAGCGATGGTCATGTTGTAATGAGACGAAGGGCCCCCAATCAGCCCTACAACTTCGGCCGTATCGATTTCGACCTCCGGTGATCTTACGCGCATCACGACCAGCGCGAAGACGAGGATTACGACCGTTTGGAACACTGCAAATGCTGCTATGTACGCTAATCGCTTTCGTCTCTTTTTCATTCGAATCTCATCCTCGTACGCCGTCGTGGCAGATTCTAATCCGTCGGTGCTGCGGGGGTAGAGGTTTACCGGAGCAATTTCAGCCTTTTCATCCATTTTGCGTACGGAAGAGATGAAGGAAGTTGGTTTGTGAATTAGTAATATATAAAGATCAGAACTTGAGATTGGCAAAAATATGCAGATGAGTTTTAGGTATATATATTTAGTGTACACTTAGTCAAAATTAAGATAATAGAGCGTGTTGAATTGTATGTACATGTTTCTTTGGTTTGACAATCAGGAAAATTGAAAGGAGCTTCTGATGAATTAATGGGTCTAAATAGCAGACTTTTTTTTGCATATTGCGTGGTTGATCTTGAGGGGCGGGAAAAATCAAGGTCTGGAAAACGAATTTTCAAATAGTCTAGAAGCTCTAAAAGTCATTCATTCATATATATCATGAGACACAGGATCTTGAGCTATTCAATGGTTCGTTAAACCTTGTGCTATAGTATTAAACAATATCGAATTCTGTGTTAAAATTTGCAGCTATACGTCTTTCACCATGAGGACTGTCCGACCATTTAGTGAGATAAAAAGAAACCGTGAGAGAACATACAAATTAGTGTGTCACTAGTATTTACTCAGGAAAACATTTGCGCCATTGAGAGACTTAGTGATGGCAACGGGACGGATATAATTACTATCTAGCTCCGTACCCGATCGCCGAAGTCCATATCCGTCCCCGCCTCGGACCCCGACGGGGATTTGTTTTTGTCCTCTATCCCACTCAGAACGGCCGGGGGAACGGAGATCCCCATGGGAATTCGGGGATCCGAAATTTAAAAAAAAATAGAATCAGAACAAAACCAAAATCAACTCCAAAGTTGAAAACTAAAATACCTAGAAAATCAACTATTGTAGTTCGAATTGGCAAATCAGTACAAAACCAAAACATGTTTTAATTTGGCATATTACCTGGATGAGAAATCGAGAACAGGGATATGGAGAGAGAGAGAGAGAGAGGTGCGACTGTTGATGTGGGGGTGGGAATGAGAGGTAAAACCCTAATTACTAGTGTAAAAAAGTATATACATAATGGGGATTCGGAGCAGATCGGGGATTGAAAAAGGATTCAGGACAGGAACAGACTTACCTTCGAATCCTACCTGATTCCCAATTTTTTTCAAAAAAAAAAAAAAAAATCTCCATCCCCGACCCAATTCCAAAATAATTCACGAATCCCCAATCCTTTCAATTAAAATGGGGATTGGATTGGTTATGGACAGATCAAACAAAATGATCATCACTAATGAGAGTAACATTGTTGGCGTACACATAAAAATTTCAACACTATAAACAAGGTTCGAAATACCGTATCGGCTAAATACCGATTATTTACGTACATTAAATGAAAAATTATACAAGATATAGATCTAGAAAAAGCAGCCACCCGTTATTGAAAATAGGACAAAATCATTCAATTCAAAATCAAGACCGGAGATGATCCAGTTCCATTCAAAATAAAAACTTAAGATTACACGTCCAATATCTAAAGGGAATTTCTTAATCATGAACTCCAACAACTGGTAGCTGTTTCGAAGAAGCTATAGTGGGTTTGCTTATTCTCTTTTCCAGAAGTCGGAGATGGAAGGGAGCTTGATCTCGCCCTTGGTGGAGAGGGGAATGGTGAAGTCTCCGACGAGGGGAAGGTCAACGGTGAGACCCAATTCGAGTTCATAGTCTATGTCCCAATCCGAACTTATATCCCTCACCAAGCTCACCACCACACTGTGTGGAACCTTCACCGGCACGTTCAACAACGTCTTCTCGTTTCCCTTGAGCGATCCCGGGTCCTCCATTGTGCCCGATGCAATCACCCTGTCGAGGTAAATCAAACTGACGAATCACCAAAACCAGTAAGAGCATGCAAGTCGCAAGAACTAGCTAGCCCCAACCCAAGAAACAAACGGTCAAGTACTCCAAAAGTTGTTAATTTGTTGAGTCTCATTTTTTGAACTGCCTGTTTGTTGAATTTCTCTGTTGCTTTTAGAATGAACAATGGTGGTATATGAATACTCATGTAAATTATTATACTCAAAATGAATAAGGTGGCCTTCATGCAAGAAGAGGAAAAATTTTCCAGTGCCGAGCGGGTACCACGTGGTGCCCGCTCGGCTATCCGAGCTGTCTATTACGCGTATGGACAGCTCAGATTTGGAGAGAGAAGAGGAGAGAGAAAGTGTTAGGATGAGAGGAGAGAGTATGTTTTAATTCGAGCCGTCCAAAATTACATCGGACGGCTCGGGTGCGCCGAGTGAGTGCCACGTCGGCAATACCCGGTCGACATTGAAAAATTCCTCCAGCTATTTTATAGCTTAGGGTTTGTGGATGGCAACAGGTAGCCCGCGTTTACGTTCCAGGATGTATTCAAAGAGGCCTATGCTTTTTTGGTGACTCGTTACCGTCACAGACGTCCTTGACATTTTTGGGGCCCGATACGAACTTTAAAATTGGGGTCCTTTAAGTACTTTTACGAGCAAATAAAAATATAGTAATGCAATTAAACAATGAAAAAAAGTATAATTAGGTAGATTAAATTTACGAAGGTATTGATCATTACAAGAATGGAACGTATCACTTCAATATAGGGAAAAATTCAAAATACCCCCCAACCTATACACCCAAATTCAATTAGACTCCCAACCTTTTAAAAACTTCAATTTTACTCCCAACGTTATATTCCGTTATCAAAATGCCCCCTTCCGTCCAAATTACTAACGGATTCCGTTAAAGGCTCCGTTAAATAGTATTTTGATCGAATTTCGATGATCCGAGCCGCTCAATGTGATTAGAATGTGATTTTAAGGGTACTTGCGAGAAATCAGAAAAAAAAATGATCGGGAAGGGCTTCATCTGAATAGTTTTTTATTGAACCATTCAATAAAAAACTGTTCAGATGAAGCCTTTCCGATCATTTTTTTTTTCTGATTTCTCGCGAGTACCCTTAAAATCACATTCTAATCACATTGAGCGGCTCGGATCATCGAAATTCGATCGGAAAAGGGGAGGTACAAACCGAAGCAAAATTCGGACGTCCGTACTTGAATAAAATCGGGATCGATCCACATCTTCCCTTTTCCAATCGAATTTTGATGATCCGAGCCGCTCAATGTGTTTAAAACGCAATTTTAAGGGTACCTTCAAGAAATCAACAAAAAAAATGACCGGGAAGGGCTTCATCTGAACAATTTTTTATTGAATAGTTCAATAAAAAACTGTTCAGATGAAGCCCTTCCCGGTCATTTTTTTGTTGATTTCTTGCAAGTACCCTTAAAATCACGTTTTAAACACATTGAGCGGCTCGGATCATCCAAATTCGATCAAAATACTATTTAACTGAGCCTTTAACGGAATCCGTTAGTAATTTGGACGGAAGGGGCCATTTTGATAACGGAATATAACGTTGGGAGTAAAATTGAAGTTTTTAAAAGGTTGGGAGTCTAATTGAATTTGGGTGTATAGGTTGGGGGGTATTTTGAATTTTTCCCTTCAATATAAGTAATTGTTTTTTTTAACAACAAAAGCAGTAATTACACTAACATAATGAGATTTTTTGTTCTACCTAATTTAACAACGTATAAAATTTGGGACCCCTAATATGTAGAAAATAAAATTTTAGAACTGCTTGCCTTCCTCGCCTTCCCTTAGGAATTGGCTCTGTTTGCCATAAGGGAAATCATTATATGGCATTCCAATCATATAATGTCTTACTGTATGAGTCCCCCATGGTATTGGGAACATGTATGACGCAGTGAAATTCATTAGATACTATTTCAAATGAGATAAACACTTGAATTGGTTAAAGCCATTTTTATAAGACCCTAACTCTAGAAATCATACTGAAGAAAAAATCCTAAATAATGCCAAAACAAGTGGTATTAAAGAAAAATAATTCATAATTAATTAAAATAAAATCCTAATTCTTGTAGGCCAAGATCCTAACAAAATTGAAAATCAAAATCAAACCAAATACGGAAAGTTAATAATTCTCACCTAAACGAAAATACTCCTGATAAAATTTTATTCTAAAGCAATAGAAATAAAATATAGAAACGCCCCAATCTTGTCCTACATCAAAGTGTGAACTATTGACAAATATTTCTCATATCCGTTTTCTAGATTATTCGTTTTGGTATTGGTGAAAAGTCAATATTCATTAATATAGTTAGATTTAGCATCTTCGAAAAAAAGTTGAATTTCCTGATCTCATTTCTCTAAGGAACTAGGTGCAACTTGATATAAAAATAATAATTGATCATAATTTCTTTTGGTAAGGTAAAAAACATAATTGATCATTGCGGGTGCTTTGTCCAAGATCAGTAGATCAAGGATTCATCTCAAGTCCACATCACAATTTTTTTGGGTTTTTGTGTAAGAAATCCAAATCACATGCGTGCAATGCATGCATACAGATCGCCACAGACATGCTCCATTGGAGTACACATTTATACACGTGCGCATAAATATAGATCGACGTCGAGAGAGAGAGAGAGAGAGAGATGGTTATAGATGTAGACCTGCCGGCGCTTTTGAGGACGTAGGAGACCTGACAAATGGGGATGGAATGGCTGTAAGGGTTGTCGACGGAGACCTTGGCGGAGTAGGTGACGCCGTCACGGCCGAGACCCTTGAGATCGACGTCGTCGATGGTGGCCTCCGGCTTCTTCATGTTCGTCACCTTCTCCGCCACGAAGTTCTTCGCCTTGTCCAACAAATGCGCCATCTCTGTGACTGTACGTAATTACAATCAATTAATCCCACACGTACCAGAGAGAGATATATATATATATATATATATATATATATATTCTTACAGAGATACCGTATATTTTCGAGAGAGTGAAAAGTAAAGAGGCTTTTGGATTGGAGACGAAAGCGTTTTATAGGGAGAGAGAGAGAGAGAGAGAAAGAGAGAGGGAGAGAGACGCGTGAAATGTTCCTTGATTTGTGCGTGCGTGCGTGCGATTGTGGCGGATTGAATTCCATTAGGGTGGCTCCTTCTTCCCTTCCTTTTAGGATCTATGCTAAAAAAAAGAACGTTGTCAAATTGTTTCATTATTTTTTTGAGCAATACTACAAACACATTTTTAAAACACAATTTTGGATATAAGCGTGTGTGAAAACGTTAGATTCAATGAGATCCGAAATTGTGTTTTGAATGCGTGTTTATAAACTTTATGTAAATGGGCTAGAGCCCAATTGGCATCTCTAGGTGCTAGCCACGGATTGAACTCTGTCGTGAGTGTTTGGAATTTAAGGTTATAGATAGTCGCTGAAATACCTTGTGGACTAATTTACTAACACCCCGCTATTCCTCCCTAATAGGCACACAACCAATGTACATAGAAAGCCACATTGGAAAAACAACGACGTACATTTCTTTTCCGTGCCATGTTAGTATAACAAAAGTCACGCATAAATTTCCATGTACAATTACTTTTCTCTTCCCATAGTTTTGTGTTAATTTCTTTTCTAAAGTGTAGAGGCCTTTTTCTTCTATTTTTCCGCTTGAAGTAAGTATTAAACCATCATTCCATTGTTTTATTCTAGAGTTAGTATATAATCATCATAATCCCATGGAATTGACATGGTAGTCAAGACTAAGATGCAGGGATTTGTTCTCTCTTCAGAGGTCTTAGGTTCGAGCTCTTTTGTCAACTATTCGTAACGCTACTTTCATCCACGCGGTGACATTTATTATGAAGCAATTAAGTTGGGCTGAAATTTCATTTATTATAGTATAAAAGGAATGCAATTAAAATCTTCTTTTAGATTGTGATTTCCTCATACAAAATGGGGCTTTTCACATAATTAGATGTTTGAGCACACACGATGTGTGTCCAAATTGTATTATGCAAAAGGCGGAGAGAAATAAATTTTGATTTTTACTTAACCTGTATGTGAGAGAAGAAAAGAGGGGAGAAAAAAAGATTTAGAGGCTACCAGACAGTACCGGCTAATACCGGACTGCTTTTAAATTTTTTTTTATGCTTCTATTACCAGGCAATATTGTAATACTGGTCGGCACTAGTAAATACCTGACAATACTAGACTACTTTTTATTTTATTTTTAATAAATGTGTATATTATAATTCTTTTAGGTCGAAAAATAACACTAATAACGATAAATTCAAAACAGTACCTGATATATCACCGATACTGGTATGTATCGTATTAGTGAAAAATTCGGTACTCTAGCTGATATGGTATTCAGAACCTTAAATAGTACTCCTAGTACAACAAGGTAGGGGGAAAGAGGAAGGGAGTCCAACCAAAGATGGATAATACACCTAGGGCAAAAAATGCCCAAATAAAAGCCTGATGGCCTAAAAGCCCAATTTAAGAAGCCTAAAACCAAATCCTAGTTTTCATTGCACGTACACCAGCCACCGCAGACCACCTCCTCGCCACCAGAAACCAAGCAGACCACCAACGCGCCAGCCAGAAAGTCTCCTCCAAACACCACCACGCCGGCCACCACAAGCAACCATTGAAGAAAAACAGACCGGCACCAACCGCCCACTACCACGTACGGAAGCTCACCAATGCCGTTAAGCGAAACCCATGAAAGCTCGACAAACAATCACGGCAGGTCACCAACGCCTCCGCCTTCCACCCTCGCAAAGCCACCTTGCTAATAGGCGAAAATCCAAAAAACCTAGCAGTAGACCGAATTGGTGAGCAGAAACAAAGGTTAATGGACAAGAAACCGCGCAGACAAGAAGAGGAGAGCCAAAGGAGGGGTGTGACAAGGAAAACCGAGGATATAGGGCTCGAAAAACAAAAAACGGAGAGAGAGACAGAAAACTCGTGAGAAACTTATCGACGCTGAACCTACGTAGCCGGACACCCCGTGAGACGATCGCCAAGCAGCCGCCGATTCGGTGCCCATAAACAACCTAGAGAAATCCGAGCATCCAAATCCGTTACACCAGCAAGACCACCCGCATCACCACCACCAGCCATCCTATTACCTCGTGCGATTGTGACGGATTGAATTCCATTAGGGTGGCTCCTTCTTCCCTTCCTTTTAGGATCTGTGCCAAAAAAAAGAACGTTGTAAAATTGTTTCATTATTTTTTTGAGCAATACTACACAAACACATTTTTAAAACACAATTTTAGATATAATTGTGTGTGAAAATGTTATATTCAATGAGATCCGGAATTGTGTTTTAAATGCGTGTTCATAAACTTTATGCCAATGGGCTAGAGACCAGTTGGCATCTCCAGGAGCTAGCCAGGGTTTGAACTCCGTTATGAGCATTTGAGATTTAAGATTATAGATAACCTCTGAAATACTTTGTGGACTAATTTGCTAACATTCCGCTAACTCTCGCCGATAGCCACACAACCAATGCACATAGAAAGCCACATTGGAAAAACAACAACGTACATTTCTTTTTCGCGCCATGTAGTATAAAAAAAAGTCACGCATAAATTTCCATGTACAATTACTTTTCTCTTCCCATGGTTTTGTCTTAATTTCTTTTCTAAAGCGTAGAGGCCTTTTTCTTCTATTTTTTCGATTGCAGTTAAGTGTTAAACCATCATTCCATTGTTTTATTCTAGAGTTAGTATATCATCATCTTAATCCCAAGGAATTGACATGGTAGTCAAGACTTAGAGCATCTCCAACCCATGACTTCATATTGGAGATGTTCAACGTTTATTGAAGGTTAACGTGGCATTTTGGCATGTCCAATTTGACATCAAAGCCTTTCTTTCCAACCCTTGATGTCAAATTCTATTTATTTGACATCAAATTATCTCTCTCCAACCCTTATGTCAAAATACAAATGGTCATTTTTTGAAATTTGGCATGGAGGAGGGTGGTTGTCAACTTTGACAACTTTGTCATTCCCTTCAAATCCACGTAGGAATTGGCATTTGGCAACAAAGAAGGCTGTTGAGTTGGATTGAATTTTGGTGTCAAATGTTACCGTTAACATGTCTACGTAGGATTTGATATCTCTCATTGGAGATGCTCTTAGATGCATGGATGTGTTCTCTCTTCAGAGGTCTTAGGTTTCGGGCTCTTTTGTCAAGAATTCGTAACGCTACTTCATCCACGCGATGACATTTATTATGAAGCAATTAAGTTGGGTTGAAATTTCATTTATTATAGTATAAAAGGAATACAATTAAAATCATGGGAAATTTTCAAAATAACCCCCAACCTTTACACCAAAATTCAATTAGACTCCCAATCTTTCAAAAACTTTAATTTTACTCCCAACGTTATCTTCCGTTAATCAAAACGCTCCCTTCCGTCTGAATGACTAACGGATTTCGTTAAAAGCTCTGATAAATACTATCCAGATGAAACCCTTCCTGTTCATTTTTTTTGCTAATTTCTCGTAGATACCCTTAAAATCACGTTTTGAACACAGAGGGGAAGAAAGATTAAAAGAGGATTCTGCCATTTTGCAATAAGCCGGATTTTGCTTTAAGCCCCCCTTTTTAGAAGGTAAAAATTCCATTTAATGAGTAACAAAACCAAAACAAAACTCTGAAAAAAGAAAACAGGAAAATTTTCCTTTACAAAAGCCACACAACCAAAAGAAAAAAGGGAACGCTTAAAAAAAGGTCCATCTTAGGCGACATTAATTGCAAACATACAAGTAACCAAGTGTTTTAAATTTGCAAACCAACTCTATACAACAACTAGCGTAGATTTGGTGACCAGGACAATTATGGAAGAAGCAGAAAGGAAGAGCCAGGAGGGGTGAAGGAACGTAAGGGTGAAACCCGGAGGGGCCGAAAACCGTGGCATGCCCTGAACCTTGTTTCCACACCCGTGGAGTCGCCAAGAGCCGCCGTTCGGTGCCCATAAAAACCAAAAAATGAATAAAATTTCAAAACAAAACCCATAAAAACCACCTATTAGGGGAGATTTTTGCAAGGAAAAAGGAGACAAACAAATACAAATTTTTCCAAAACATGCTTTTTAATGTTTTCTCCTTCTTTTTTTTTTTAAAGAGGTTTATGATTGGGAACATTCAAGTGGGGTTTCTCCCCGGGTTCAACTTAAAACTGGATTTTCCAGGAGTTCTTTCGGATGGGGCGAATAGGGATTCCTTAAATTTTTGTTAAAAAAAGAAAGGTTTATTTTAATGGGATAACCCTTTGGAAGAATTTTGCCCCCCAAATTTAAATTTTTTTAAAGGAAACCAATTAAAAGTGGAACTGATCCTTTTATTTTAATCTGCTGCAAAGGGAAACTGTTCTATCCCTTTTTTCCTAACTGGAATCAAAATTTAAACCTCAAAGCCAAATTTTTACCAAGATTATGGAGGTTCTTTTTTAATGTGCTCTGGAAAGAATTTTTGGTATTAGTAAACCAGAAATCTAGGAAATTTTGTGGGAACCACCTTTTTGCCCTTTAAGGTCATTTGGGCGGTTTAAATTCCCCTTTTCCAATCTTCCCCTTTAAATTTTTGAAAAATGGTTGCCGTAAAAGCAAAATTCAACCTGGTGAAGTTAGGATTTTTTTTTCTATGGGTAAAATTTTAAAACAAAAGTTTTTGGGTTGGGTTTTATTCCCTTTTGTTTGGGGCTTTTGTAATTGTTCTTATTCTTGTTTGCTCGAGCATGTGTGTATCATCGTGTTCGAGCCCCTCGATGTAACCAGTTCGAGGTTTTATAAAAGTTTCGTTTTGCCGAGCAAAAAAAAAAAGAGAGCAAAAGAAGGCGGAGGAGGAGCAGAAATGGGGAAAACGGAGGGAAAAGAGAGGAGGGGGGGGTGTTGTAACGGACACTGCCACCGGCGGAAACCCTAGATTTTCTTTTTGGGAGGCAGAAGGTTAGGGAAAGAGAGAGAGAGGGGTAATATTGGCATTCTCTCGTCAATTCAAAATTGCCAGGCATTATATTTTGCCTTTACGTGTACCACTGCCACACTTTTAACGTTTCAAGTTGTGGGGGATTGTACTGCTCTGATGATCGTATCAATTTCCACGGTCTCATGCACATTGAGTATATATATATATATATATATATATATATATATATATATATATATATATATATATATATATATATGTCCATTTAATCAGATGTATAGCAAATAGCACAAAACAAGAACATACTGTATATAGAATCAGTATATATACTGATGGTTAATTAATTTATCCATTTACATATAAGTCCACACAATTTTCTTCTACAAAGAAAAAAGTGATTGAGTACTGCATGTAATAATACAATTGGTCTCGATCTTAGTGTCGCCTATTTCATTAATTAGCAAATTCTGATACATTAGCTAACACAAGTGTATTATATATGTGACTAACTACAACTACTACGTAGTATTTCAGTACTGGATTAGCTAGCTGCTAGTATTTAGGTGACCGATGGATCGATCATCGATCAGAAGCTAGAAAGGAACTGCATTTGCCTGAGGAGAGGAGTGAGAGTTTGCATGAGCTGCTCGCAGGGGTGGTTATGGATTCCCTCGTACGTGGTCTCCACGATGGCGGTGTCGTTCGATAGCCTCTGAACTTGTTTCTTCACATTGCATGTGTGATGTGTGCACCTGTAGTAGCTCCTTTGCCCGTGTTCGGTGGCGATAATAAGAGCAAAAAGGATGGTTAATTAGAAATTTCAAAAAACAAATACTACTAGAATTAATCACGTACGTAGAGAGGAGATAGTTCAAATGCAGGTGCAATAGGATGATCAACACAAAATTACAAATCTGGAGACCAGATCGATGCACGAACTCTTCTTAATCGTTTTCTTTTTCTTTTCTTTTCTTTTCTTTTCATTTTTTCTGAAGAGAGTGCTATGATTTGTGTATACATAGTCAAACGTTGTGTCTGTCTTTCGCCCTCCCGTGCTCATACCCCCATCAAAACTGGAGATTTTACATGAGTACGGTTCAAGTATGGGGCAAGGGGCTAGTAGGGGTGATCGCCCCCCTTTATTTTTGTTAAAAAAAGAAAGAGTAATTATTTTTGACCTATAGCCATAATTCCTGAGATATGTACTGTTCTTGCTCATCATCTATTCCAATACTATATTAAAGGGAGAACACCTTTTGGTGTGGATTAAAAAGTGAAGCTGACTCACATTTTCATTTTCCCAAAATGTCATGCAAAAACACTGTTTTAACACATTCAATTACCATTAACAATAAGTAACGGCAAGGGTAAAAAAGTAAAACTACAAACAAATTAACAAAACCCCACGTACATTGTTGGCAGTTACCCCTTTCTTTCCAGAGTAGTGCTCTGAAAGCAAAAGAGTTCCAGCCTCACCACTTCGACAACCAGAGCAAGTCCTCCATGGATTTTGTCCAACCACGCTACGACTCTACGCCCTAAGTCATCAGCAAGTTCTACTCCCCCTTTTCCCTCATCTTCCTCCTTTACATCATCACTTTTTATCGACGCGAAAATCGCTGCCCCACTGCAACCGCACCAACTCAATTCCTCGCGCGGTACGGAAAAAAGGCTTACTTGATATTCTCTCTGTTTTTCTAGCGTAAAATTCAAAACAAAATGTTATACTTTGCTATCGTCTATGTGCTTTGTTTGTCTTTCATGTAAACAAGGTGACGGTGTATTGACAGCAAATGCTTGGTGGATAGAGACAAAGTATGCTATCGGTCACCGGACACTGCATCTTAACAAGTGAGTTTTATTTTTCTAAGTCTTTTGATTAATTTTTGATTTACCAAAAAAAAAAAAAAAAACCCCGTTGATTGCTTCTTTTTATACAACTTTGATTGTTGAAACTTTTTTTTTATTTTATAATTTAGAGACTAGAGTGTCTATGTCAACTTATTCTCATCTAGATTAATTTTTAAGGATCAACCCCACCGTCCAATGTTGTAAGCCAATTAAAATTTCGAGGAAGCCCGTATGTGTTATCTCAGACTTTGACCACTATACCAACCTCTTATGTCAAGAAATAAAGAGAAACTATTTTGTAATTAACAAAACGAAAAGGAACAAGGTATAAGATTAGTTTTTGTGTGAACTGAAAATTGGTAGTGGAAGACAAAGCCATGGCTGGACAAATAGAGAAAAATGATGTCATACTTGATTGTCATGCATAAAACTAGAGGCCGAGATACACGCGATGTGTATGCAAATGGAATTTTGACAAAATATATATATACATTAGCCTCCCGTTTATTGTTTGTTTGATCCAATTTTGTCAAAACATGCAAAATACTTTAATGTTCAAAATATCCAACCACATGTTGCGAAAGGAATTCATCCTAGGAATTCAACTTTGCATAGTTGCTATTGGAAAGTTTTGTATTTTGGTTGCTATTCTCACGGGGGAAAATTTTTATTTGTGTTGATCCCTTGTCAACTTGCGTAATTTTTATTTTGATTGTTTATTTGGGATGCCTTCTCCTGGTTGTGATGCCTCTTTTCACGTGTTCCCTTTAATCTTTGTAACTCTACTTTCAAAAATTATTAAAATTTCTTTTGCCTTTCAAAAAAATGCTCAAAATATCCGTAGCCAAGGATACGATGGTTCTAGTAACACGTGTGGAAGATGGAATGGTTTGCAGGCTTTATTTTGGAACGAGTGTCCATTTGCATATTATATTTACTGATTTGCTTATTGGCTCCAATTAGCATTGCTAGCGGCATCTAAAAAGCATGATCAATTTAGAGGTATTAATTCAAGCTAAAGAACTTGCTGGAAAGCAAGCCATTCACGATGATGACGATGAGGAGTTTGAGCACGGTTCAAAATGCCTGATTTTAGTAAATAGGATTAGATAAACGTAAAATACTTTTGTAATTTAAGTTGATATGAGAAACATGTAATTTTTTTTTTTTTTTTTGGCACTAGATATGTTTAGTTTTATATGTATTGGTGTTAGTTTAATTTGTATATTTTTTATTTAGTAAAAATTCACATTATTGTGTATTTTTTTTAATCTTTTTGATTGTGTATATTCGCTCTTGCTACGCGAAAATCCTGGCAAGCCTTTGTACTTGAAGAGTCCAACTCCTCTTTCGTACCAAAAACAAGACTGCACTATATTGTTGGGCTCATTTTTGGGCTTTTCTGATCGCATCCTCTTAGATGATCAGAACCATTTTTTTTTTAAAGCTTATCGAGATCATCAATTATTCAAAAAGTGTATTGATCTGATGGGATAATCAATACATGATCATAATAGATTTTTCTTGAGACAAATAGGTTTAAATTCAGTGTACCTATTCATTGATTTTTTTCCAAGATATCTAAATGCGTTGTTCTTCAATTATATAAAAACGATATCTATCAACACGGTTTTGCGCTTTTAATGGTTCTCAATAAACTCTAAAAAAAGAATGTTTCAATCATACAAGTGAAATATGAATGTGCATGCAAGAGAAATGCATATATACATATATATATATGTATGTATATATTAAGAACACACCTTGGATAGATGCTATTCTTGACAGCTTTCTGTCCATATTTCCTCCAACGATACCCATCATCCAATATGTCATCCGCACTCTTAGTCTGGAACGCGAACCGAGGACGGGTTGCTTTTCTTACCCTACTCCCTCTCTTTCTCTCTCTTTCATCCTTCATCCCTTCATAATGAGCTGCTGCATATGGAGATATTGGCTTCGTATCGCTAAGGCCCCCGTTTGGACAGGAGAGCAGGCTAACCCAGTCGATATTATCCGGCAGGAGTTGGGATTGGGGCGGTGGAGGGTGCATTGAGGTGGACGGAAACGAGGGTGTGAAGAGATAATCAGATGGGTTGTTGTTGAGTGGTGGTGGTGGACCTGGTGGGGGGACTTCTTTCCACTCCATGATGAGGCCCACAGAGAATGAGTCCAACTTCTGATCAGAGAGAAATGAGAATGTTGAAGATTTTGCATCTATATAGATGGGTCTTCGAAGGAGTGGTGGAAGGTGAGAAGAGGTTGGACAGATCCTACATACTTACATGCACAGAGAGAGAGAGAGAGAGAGATTGTTGTTGTGGTGAGAAAGTGGAACAAGCTAGGGTCGTCTCTGATTTAGAACTTGTCTTGCACTCAATTGGGGTTTGTGGTTTGTAGCGCCAACTACATTTGACCTAATTCTGTTCAACTGCCCTTTCGTAGAAGGAAACGTGCCCCTCAATATCAGCTTATGTGTTTATCAATCGTTAACAACAAAGCAAAGCATGCAAGCATGGGCCTAATTAAAGACTCTCTCTCTCTCTCTCTCTCTCTCTCTCTCTCTCTAGGAGACTAGGACACCTTCAAATGGCCAAAATGCGAGTATTGTTTGATGAGGTACTGTTTACCAAACCAGAAATGCAGCTCCAATTAAATATTTACATGGTTTTGACCGAGCTTCGATTTCATGATGTTTGTGCTTTTCTTTATTCATGTCACAAGTTAATAATTACAGCAGCCCCACAGAGTATTGCTTTTGTGATTACAGCCTTTATCAACCCCAGAAAGGCGTAACTATTAGGTGACGGTCTCCTGACACCATCACGTGGACCGAATGAACAATCAAAATCTGTGCAAACGGTCTTCAATAAATTTTCTTTATTTATCTCTTTCAAACACGTGAACCGGACGAATAATCAAAATCTCTACAACAGTCTCCAATAAATTCTCTATTTATCTCTCTTAAACCGAAAAGAGTTAATCACATGAGTTTTTTGTGTGCGCTAGTTATGAGAATTTAACCCAAAAATTAGGGAGTAAGCCCCGACTTATTGTCATATATCTACTCGGCCAACCTCTCCTTATTTACTACAGTATTGCTCTCATTTTGGGTAAATATTTTCGAGGACAATAATTGGGTACCATGTAATTTGACACATCTTACATCATCAAGAATCACACACGGATCATATACTGTGTGGGAGGCATTAAATATAAATGAGATATCACTTCAAGAAAAATCATCAAACCTTAATACGATATAACCGGATTGGGAGTTGTTGTAGTGCGGTGAATCCGACCGTCCACCTCGATATGAAGGGTTCGGATTTAATCCGAGCTCCTACAAATCCGAGCAGTCCATTGTTCGGATGAAAATCCAAGCCATCCATCGGCAATGGACGGCCGGATCAGCCGCACTACAGCACCAACATAAACCAACATAAACCAGAGTAAAACTTGGCCATTCAGATTCATTAAAACAAAGGTATCCATTAAGAAAATCCACAATTCAAAAAGAAATTGCAACGTGACAGATAGAAAATGTAAAGTCAAACAAAAGTGTAAACTAGTAATCTAGTTCTCGCTCGGGACAAGAATCATGTTGCGTTCCTTCTCCAAATACTGCTCTAGTCGGCTTAAACCGTTTTTCAGGACGGACAAAATTGAACCTATGATGGTGGAATACAACCACATGCTTTACCCATGGTATGAAACAGATACATCTCGAAATTAGATTCACAAAACAATAGTATCTTGTTCAAAATTTGCAGGAGAAACAAAAAAGCAGATCATTAGCTGATGATCATCTTGTTAAGGAAATCAGCTTGCTCAGGGAAGTACTCCAGCAGTTCATCCTTGGTCACCCAAACAAAATCCTCGCACTTTCGGATCTTATACTTGTTGGTTGCAATGACTTGAGATTTGAAGAAGAAGCGCTGGCGAAATCATAAGATTTGACTAATAAGCTCACAGAGTTGAGATAAAAAAGAAAAGAGTTTTTTTTTCTTTTTATCCCCTAAACTATGTATACTTTCTCTACTTAGTCCCTGAACTATCAATTTGGCAATTTCATCTCCTTGACTATCATTCCGTTACCTACTTAGTCCAATAGATAACGGAAATTAAGAATTTGGACGGAAAATGTTACATAAGGCCCTGTTTGAGGCCCTATAAAGCAGATATTTGATTATGACGCCCTAGAGATAAAAATAATTATGACCCTTTAGAATAAAATGAACAAAAAAATAAGACTTTCGCACCGGTTCAAACGAATTGAAAATTGGAGCACTTAATTTTTTTAGAAGGTTTAAGTGCTCCAATTTTCAATCCGTTTGGCCCAGCGTGAAAATCTTATTTTTTTTATCATATTATTCTAAAGGGTTATAATTAATTTTTTTCTCCAGGGTTTTCATAGTTAATTATTATTTTTTATTTGGGATCCTTTAGAGCAGATACTTGATTATGAGAGCTCTACAGACAAAATTAACTTGACCAGGATAAAAATTAAATAAAAAAAAAAAGAATCTTGCCTTCCTGGGAAAAATTAGGCGTTCCTTTTTAAATATTTTTAATTTAAACCGTTTTTCAAAGGAGGACAAAAAATATATGGTGGTAAAACTTGTTTAACCCTTGGTAAAAAAAATTAAATCTTAAAATTTGTTTAACAAAACAATGTTTATTTTTCAAAATTTTAAACCAAAAAGGGCAAATTATTTTAATCTCTTTGTTAAAAAATAGCTTGCTCAAGGGGTCTCCAAAAGGCATTACCTTGGCACCCCAAAATTCCTTAATTTCCGATCTTATTACTTGTTGGTCAATGAATTGAAGGGATTTAAAAAAAGCGGGCTGGCGAAATTTAAGTTTGGGATAAAAAGAAAAAAAACTAAAAAAGAAAAGAAAAAGCATTGTCAAAATATAAAGTATGAAACCCAAACTATAAGCCTCTTATTAGTACAAATAGTAAACCATGTTTGACTCCATACCTTAAAAGATTGAAGATCTTGTGCATTCTCTGTAGGCTGTAAGACCATGTGGCCCATTGGAGCATTTCCGACGAAATATGTGTTGGAAAGGTCACCTATGACGGATTTTAATGCAGACTCGGCACACTGCAAACATTTCCGGATCCTTTATATCTCATGAAGAAAGATGAGGAGAGGCATTAGATAAGTAAACTCTCACCTTGCGCAATGTCTCTTCTGACTCATAAACTTTTTCTGGAAAATGCCACACAGACTTCCCATCTGGAGCCGCAATTGTCTTGCCGTAGAGAAGAAGATAAAGCCTTCTGTCAAGTGCTCTCTGTAATGACCTTTGGGATACAAAAACAAAAGAAAAACCATTCATCAAAAAGCTTTGAAGATTGAATGGAGAAGATGGAGCAAAATGACTTGAATTGTAAGTCTGGAAGTAAGTCCCACTAAGTGCAGGCATATCATATGAGTTTCTCAAAATCAACCAATTGTCAGGATTTAATGATTTATAAATATCAAACCATCAAAAAGCAACCTGAAAAACTATGGGACTTGGATGTAATAAACCAGCAGAATAAACAACTGGCCAAGGCTGAGGGCCGGCCCGAGGTTTATATCCTTGTACCCCCTCCCCATGTATCATTATTCAAAATGAGTCCTCAGTTACAATTCCTGTCTTGCCAAAGATACGTAATAATGTAAGTTGGACAAAGATTGTGTCAAAGAAATCCTTTTGTGTTGACTGCAAACACAGAGTCGAAATTCAAACATGATTGTGTTACAAGTAAGGATCAACAAATGCCTATTTCCAATCTCCTTCCCGGCCTACAACACAAGTCCAGCTTAGGAAGATGTACGGTAATCCAAAAATGAACAAACCAGACCCTTTACAATCAACAAGAAGATTAGAAGGAGCTTGTCTCAAACGTAGTTAAAAATGACGAAAGAGGTTCAAAATAATAAAATACGAAAGGGGCAACACTCACAGCTGACAAAAAAGCAGAGAAAATTTTGGTCAGGTTCAAGAAAGAAGTAAGAGATCAAACTGTGAACTTCAAAGAACCACAGGCACAGGTCCATAGCTTAAAAATCTTCCTGTCCTGTGCTGAGATTGAAGCTAAGGTAAACATTATGTTTCGTCGCGTTTACTTTGCTGAGCATTATAGGCAGACTAGACCCATCCAGTCTTAATTAAGTTTTTTATTAGTACTTCCATTTTTATCTAATCAGGAACATTTGGAAGGAGATCTGGCAAATGCAAGTAAAGAAATTATGTATAAATATGACAGTGCTCGTGTTGTTACCGTGAAGGATCTTGTCCTCTTAATTGATCCAATGGGTGCTTAAAGCAGAGAAATAACATATGCTCAATTAGCAAAGCATTGATATCATAACAACCAGTCCACCACCAACTCACCCTTCCAAAAGTAAAACAATCATAGATCATGTAAATTATAAAATTTGTGTACCTCTTATCATTAGTTTTGTCAGCATCAGTGACCCGAGGAGCTGGTACATAATCAATTTGGTAATCACCTTTGCCCCTGGTTGCAGCTAGCACAGATGTAACACAATGATAGGGACAGCTTAAAGCTCAAATAGACACACACTTGTATTAACAAGAACAATCAGTTTGTGGAATTCTGGATTGGATCAGATTTCACCATAGATAAATGAACGAAATATGACAATTTAATCAATGCTTAACCTTATATGCTTCAAGTTTCCTATAATTTAGCTTGATGGCTTTAGACCTACAGGCAATCTGATAGAACAGAAAACAATTAACAAACTTTACCTAGCATCAGATTTTTTCAAGAAGTCGTCTGGATATGCCCGTCGATATTGCTGTCTCCAACGGAACCTAAAAGCATTCAGACAAATAAATCATTCACAAGTAGCTCATAAATCATGCCTAAGAGGAAAATGTCCAAAAACTAACCATAGACCTAGCAAATTACAATCCTAGTCGCCCATATAGTTCGAGGGATAAGTGAAAAAAACAAATTCACGGTATCATAGTGTTTCAAAAAGACAAGGAAAAACAACAGAACACAAAATGCTTTGGTTACGCTCAGTGAGTGTTATTGCAGCTGAACTTAGGATACGAGCTGAATAGAGAAAACCAGAAACAAAATCAGCTTCCGTAAAATGAGCTTTCTTTTAGCATTTGTAGATGGTTTTTACCCATAAGTCAAAAGTACAAGTTAGCCAAAAAGAATGGCCAAAGTTCAGATAGCGAAGAATCTGCAAGCAGCAAGCACACCCTCAAGTAAAGAATCATTCAGTTTTTAAACCCCCTATTCCAATTCGAACCAATTTGTTTGTCCACTCTACTCTTGGATGTCCAAGATGTTTGTCCATTTGACTTTTGCATGAACCAATTTCTCTTGTTATCCTTTCTCTCCTTTTTTTTAAATTAAAGTGACTATTGAAAAAAAATTGAAGGGTAAATGTTGGAAAGTTAGAAACTTTCTAAAAATCATTGCGTTTTTAAGCTAAGCAAGGAATTTCAAAATTGGACAAATAAAATGAGACGGAGGAGGTGTCACCAGACAATTTTCTCTCGTGAATTCGCACCAAATGAGAAGCTCTACTTTACCCAATGAATGAATCTGTTTCACATTCGAAAAATCAAAACCTTTGTAACCAAACGGAAAATATGAAAATGGAACTTACGAGAATTCTTGAAAAGCATAAACAACGGGATCGATTTTGGGAACGACGACGGGTAGCCGCTCGAACAGGACAGAGGCCACGATCTTATCACTGTTGGATGTGCAAAACCCTCGCGTACGTATGAGACATCGAGCCAACGTCGTACACGATCTCTGCATTTTTGTAAGCCCAAACAAGTTCAAATCTACTAAAAGATTGCTGAAAATGGTTCCTCTCTCTCTCTCTCTCTCTCTCTCTCTCTCTCTCTCTCTCTCTCTAAGAATGTGTATGTATAATTTCAGAACAACTGAAAATGGGGGTGCGGAGAGGAAGAAGAGAGAGTGGCGTTGGTAGCTGAAGATGGAACAGAGAGAGAGAGAGAGAGAGCAGGGCTAGGTTTTACAAGTCACCGGTTATGAACGAGAGAACTCGAGAATTGTTCACTCTTTTCTCGTTGGAGGCTTGGAGCATCTCGGGTTTAACTGGATGAGCCGGTAGCCCATCATCTTCCGCAAATAGAAACATTACACGATCGTACCTTATCTTTTAGTCATAGTCTACTAAATGTCCCTCACTTTCCATATTTTGTAGTTATATCCCCATCCAAAAAAAATTCCAACAAAAAAGAAAATTAAAACTTCTTTACGAAACTTTACCGAGGCAAACAATCTCATCCGTCTAAAAGTATTTTGAATGGTCTAAATTTTAAATAAAATATTCTCGTGAATTGTTTATTTAAAATCTGGACCGTCAATTACCGAAACGAATGGTGAGATGTGGCGGCGCGGAATAACATAGAATAATACAAGTTTAAGGCAACCTCCTATTAATAGGATAATACAAGTTTAAAGAGGCTAGCAAAATAAGCACTGGCTAAGACAACAGGATACTATGATCAATAGAAACAGCCGAAAACTTCATATGCATCCTTTCCTTATAGTTATCGGTTGGGTTGGTTCATGTGAGCACAAACGAGCACCAGCCACCAAAACATAAAACTATGATCAATAGAGTCGGACACTTAGCTAATCTGCATGCTAAAGACATAGTTACTCCATCTGTCCCAATGGCTTATGTCATTTTATGGTTTGTGTCATTTTTAATGGTTTATATTTCTCAACATATATTATGTTTCATGTTTTTAAAATCATTGTTTTATAGAAATAATTGAGATATATCAAACAAGATCCATATTGCATATTTTTAGCTATATACATTGAGAGATATAAGCAATTGAAAATGGTGCACAGAACCGTATTGAACACTTAAATTGGGACGGAGGGAGTATTATTTTGAATCTTTGGTATTTGTGTGCACTTTTTAGACTTCTTTTCCGGGGAGACAAGTCAAACGAAAAGGTGCAATGTCTCTTATAAGGGAATGACTTCGGTGTCCACGGTCATTTTGGGGACACCGTAACTTTTGGTATAACAAAACCATTATAAGCATAACTAAATTCATTACAAGTCTAACCAAAACCATTATAAGCATAACCAAAACCATAACAAGGCATAACTTGGTTGGTTGTCCCTTGGTTGATTTTTGGTTATGCCTTGATTGGTTTTTGGTTATGACTTGGTTATGCCATATTATGGTTTTATTATACTTCTAATGATTTTTGTTATACTTGTAATGGTTTTGTTATGCCAAAAATTACGGTGTCCCCAAAATGACCGGGACACCATAGCATCATCCCTCTTGTAATTATAGATGTCCATTTTCTAATGTTACTTTCTACTTTTATTGTAGTTTTCACCAAGTAGTTACTTGTCTGTATGTTGTTCCCTCCCCATATAATCAAGTGGCTAATCACCGATGATGCTATGGTGTCCCCGGTTATTTGGGGACACCGTAATTTTTGGCATAACAAAAACCCTTACAAGCATAACAAAAATTATTAGAAGTATAATAAAACCATAACATGGCATAACCAAGGCATAACCTAAAACCAATTAAGTTATAACCAAAAATCAACTAAGGCATAACCGACCAAGTTATGCCTTATTATGGTTTTGGTTATACTTATCATGGTTTTGGTTATGCTTGTAATGAATTTAGTTATACTTATAATGGTTTTGTTATGCCAAAAGTTACGGTGTCCCCAAAATGACCGGGGACACCGAAGTCATTCCCTTACGGTAGTCAAGAAAAAGTCGCTGGAATTTCATTTGCTTTCTTCTGAAAGCACACAACAATGCTTGTCTATTGCTTTCTAAAACCAATATTGCATTCGTTCTTGCACCACTTTATCAAGGGAAAAAAACAATGCTTTGCATAAGGTCAAATCAAATTAATTGATTTTAGAGCACACGCGCCGAATTTCACCATCAGTTCCTGTCTTCACCTCGATATTGCTCATCTTCACCATGGCTCTTCCGAACTCCACATTAAAATTCAAAGCCTGCAATCCTCTCACTCCCAAGTATCTCTGGACAAACGATTTTGTTGAAGCATCTGTCCATAGCATTTGGTCCGACACGAGTATTCCCCTTCCGCTCCTCAAGTTTGCGTAGAAAGACGTGTCGAAAGTGTTAGGGCTGCCGTTGTCGAGTCCCACTAGCGTGGACCCGTCACCGTTTTCCGGGCAGAGCGACCGCAGTTGAGGAAGGAAGGCAGGGTCAATTGTGGGGTCAGGATTAGTGTTGTTGAGCCTATGTTGGAAGAACCGGCATGCTGTAGTTCCAATAGTGTGTCCTCCTGTGATAACAAATAGACGGGGATCGACGTTAATGTTAAGGTTTAGATTCAAACGTGGAGTACGTCATATGCAACGTTGTCATTCTTTAGAAAATATGAGGAAAAAGTTTGCAGTATAAAATGCATTGACAATGGATGCTTAAATTGTTGTTGCACAGTGAATCTGAACCGTTCATGTATACTTTAAGGATCGTTTCTTTGTCTATTTTCTTTGCATTTTTCATTACTCTTATTGGAATTTTGTGGCACATACCAACTAGAGTTACGAGATCTTGACCGTTGAGTCCTTTTGCAGCAAATTTTTGCTTTTGTGAGTCTACAGATTCGGTGGGACCCGGTAAACTGGAAGCCTCAGAACTCAATGAAATCGTCCCGTCTCTCCGCCCCGTAGGCACCAGCCATCCCCTTCCGGAGGTCTGCATGGAACATCCAAGAAAACAGTTATGACTTCGCGTGCACGATCGAGTATATATACACCAAATTAGGAGATCTCACGAAACCGTTGTGTTTTGTTCTCGCAAAAGTTAATGTCTTTTTGTCAATGTACTCTCAACTGTACATATAATTCTTGGATTGCCACCGTAATGTGCGGTTGGAATGTATTTATTGGGATTTAGCGGATAGATTGTTCCTTTAAAACAGAGAATCTAACACCAATGATACGCTCAATTTCATGTTATTCTTGTGGTTTGTACGTGCAAGCATTTTGCATATAGTAACATGAGATTAAGTTTGCGATTCATACCAAAACCACGGCATCACGAGCGGCAAGAGCAAGGATATCAGCACATGAAACAACTCCGGGGCACACTGCTTCAAGTTGTTTCTTGGCATCATCAATGGCTTCGATTCCTCTCAACCGGCTATTTGCTCCTGCCATTTTCTCGGTTCCCGGGCCATCAATGAGGATAGAAGCATCACAGCCCCGGACAAAACAATCATGGAAATGCATCCTGAGTAGTCCTGGCGCAACTGTGGGATCCGACTGGAAACGGGATCTCACGGCCGCCTGGACAATGGATTCGGCTCTCGGGCAGGAACCTGAGTAGAATCCCACTCGAGTGCCTTGCCCGAGTGCCAAGGTGGTGGCAGAGGCTAGCAAAAGGAACAACACAATTTGCATTTCGTTTGCGCAGCCCATTATGACTTTTTGTTCGGATTGAAGAACGATGAGAAGGGTGAAGATTTGAGACTGAGATTGAAATGGGTGATAAGAGGTTGAGAATTTAGGAGTTATGGAAGCTGGGTTTTGCTCAATGGAGGTGGTGTTATGAGATGGGGTGGAGAAAGTGTGGTATTTTATAGGCACGATTTGGATAGGGGAGGGTCCCAAAGCTGCTGGGAAGAAGTAAGCAAAGTCAGGCATCCAGAAATAGACCCTTTAAGTGGGGATGATGAGTTGGACTCCTCTATTGTAATCTAGTACTACTTCTCTGGATTTTGTCCTTCGTCATTGTTACTGATTGGTAAGAGGAATGATGAATGATTCAATTTTTCCCTCTGTCTTGGTTGAATTTTTAAAAGAATAATGCTAATGAAAGCTCTAATAGTTGTTAAATAGCTATGAGAGGTGTTGTAGGGTTAGTTTGAGATGCGTGCAAACTTTTTTTTGTGATAGGCAAAAGTAACATTTTATTAAGGGAAATGAGGAAGGCAATCCAACAAAAAGTTAAACAAATACAGCCAAATGGGACAAGCCCAACCTCAAGGGACACAGCCCAGTATACCAGAAGGCCTAGAAACGCAGATAAAATAATACAAGCACAACCCCAAATGGGCCTAAACACCCAAATTTAAACAAATAAGCCCAATAACAAGAAAATCCTAAACCTAACTCACTCATCTGTGCACATTCAGCCACCCCACCCGCCGCCGCCCGCTGCAACAGACAGCAACCACCATCCAAACCGATCACAGCCCACGCTCCACCACACATGGACAGATCTGTCACCCCGCCCACTGCCGTGAATGCATCACAGCCATTAAGCAAAAACCATACCACCCAACAGTGATATGGCGGACGCACAACACCATCCATCAACACCACCGCATGCTCACCCAAGCCGTTAGGCACACTCCGGATAACCCAGCAGAAAACCGAAGGGGAAAGCAAACCAGCAGCTTGATGAATGAGAACAGGGAAACCAAGATGGGGCGGCTGGTTTTCAGAGAGAGGGCAGAGAAAAGTTAGAGAGGGAGAGCTGCCTAAATGTGTGCAAACTTACCCGGGACATCTTGTTATTCAAAAAAAAAAAACTAGTGGTTGTTAAACTTGCCAGAGCAACAAATTAGAAGTGCTTTGCATATTTTTTTTCATGCTAAAACTATGTATTTCAATATAATTCTTTTGAAATAAACTTGCGAGAGCAAGAAAAGTGGTTATAAATGTGTGAAATTTTGCAAATTCTTTACTCCCTCTGTCCGCTTTTGTTTTTTTCTTAAAGAACTTGCATTTTCACATGCTAAATAAGTATTATATTTCCGTAGAACTGTTTTAAATGGTTTTTTATTTTAACACAAATCAAGAGCTCTCTATCAAATCTTTTCCACGGTAAAAACTCTAATATCATTCAGCGGGAACAAAAACTTGGACGTTCTTCCAAGAACAAAGAATAGTGGCGGACGCAAGATATGTCCTTAGTGGGGGTTATATTTGTACATTGATAATTAATAAAAGTTATATTCTATAACTATATACTGCTACTTGCAAAGGAAATTACAGATGAGATGTCTACACGTACATGCAGCTGCCTTTTAATTTTATCCACATAACCACAAAATAACTTATTACTTAAAATTTTAGGAGGATTTTTTCACAAAAATGTATATTAGAACTTTAGGAATTTTTTCAATGCAGAGACTTGTAAAGGCTGATTTCATAGAAGTTTTTCAAATTAATCTTTAATATAATATTTGGAATTGTAAGGGGCCAAGGCACTTCGGCACTCGGCACCCCCTTGTGTCTGCCCCCTCTGCCCAAGAGGACGAACAAAATCCGAGGAGGATTCAATTTTTTGATGTGATTCTTACCTAAAGAAAAGCTAGCAAGTTGTCAAATAGTAAATGAAATTAGTTTGGATAATTGTGTTTTGTGTCAAAAAGATTGTCTTAACGAACGATTAGGTGTCCAATTGTCTGTCTTATTTGGGTCCATCAATTGTGGACGATCTTTTCCAATTTCTTTTTTCTCTGGGTGCCTACTGGTCAAACGATACACATCTTAATCCATTACCGCCATGCATAAACTGCAATTGCCGCCTCTACCCCAAAAGTCCACTATTAACGACGCATGCCTTCACCTCTATTGTTCCTTCCAAGAAATTTCTTAGTAACAAACTTGCAAGATTTATGGCCCTTGTGCCCTAAAATAGTGAGTGTAATACACAAAAATGAAAATCCTGTAATATTGTCCATCGATCCTATATATTTACACATTACGTTTTTCTTTGTCGGGCATGTCTAGGTTCTCTCTCTCTCTCTCTCTCTCTCTCTCTCTCTCTCTCTCTTCAAAATTTCTTAATGTGTACAAGCCTGATGGTTACGCTAAAAAGGAGTTATCACCAAATAGTCATTTTTGCTAAAGTGTTAGATCCTAAGAGCATCCACAGTGGAATAACCAAAATCATAAGATTGTTAAAGTTAGCAATGTTCCCTCAAAAAAGTGCTCACAATGGCATAACCAAACTTAACAATCTCTTAGCAACTCATCAAATTTTAACCCTTGGATAATCAAAACTAGCAACTTTTTTGCCAATAACCAAAACCTTCTCTCTCTCTCTCAACAATGGTTCTAAGAAAAATATTTTTAAAAGAAGTTTTTTTTTTTAAAAAAAAAACAGTTAAACCGTTTTTCAAAAACTGTTATTTTAAAATTAAAAAAATATATATCTAAATTTTCAAAAACTTTTTTAGAAAACTATCTAATTTTCTCTTTCTAATAACATGTTTTTATTAGTTTGAAAACTATATTTAAAAAAATGTTTTATATGGTGACGATTTTTAGATTTTTATAGGTTGACAAGGTGATGTGACAAATTTTGATTATTTAATATTCGATTATGTCACTGTGGCCATCTACAGTGTTAACCTTAACAACCCCTTAAATGGATAATCAAAAGGTGTTGTGCCAACTTTTAATTATCCAATTTTGATTAGTCCACTGTGGATGCTTCAAGCCCTGGAAAAGTAAAGAATATAGAGACATTGAAGCTAATTTCGTGGGTTCAGTTCCTGTCCAGTATATTTGTGGTCCAGTCCGGTCCAGTTTTGGGCCGTTGTGGGCCCATCCCGGGCCCACAACAATGATCGGAATCGTTCATTTTGTAGAGCTCGTCGAATATGTCATCCGTGCCAAAAATTAGCTTGATCGAACATCAATAGATACGTGAACGAAATAGATTTGTACAAGAAAAAAGCGATGACAAAAATTAAGTTGAAATTAATAATTTTCCATTTTTTTCATGTACAAATCTATTTCGTTCACGTATCTATTGATGTTCGATCAAGCTAATTTTTGGCATAGATGACATATTCGACGAGCTCTACAAAATGAACGATTCCGATCATTGTTGTGGGCCCGGGATGGGCCCACAACGGCCCAAAACTGGACCGGACTGGACCACAAATATACTGGACAGGAACTGAACCCTAATTTCGTCCACTTTTGGTGTTTCTGAGATCTGTAATAGAGAAATTCAAAATTATGGACACCATACTAGTTTACAGAATAAAATGCTACTCCTTTATTGAGTGACCAAACTTCTGCACTGGAGTTCAAAAATCATTTGTCAGTATTCTACGTACCACGCGTTTTGTTTGCATGAAAAATCAAAGAGGAAACCACCGAAATACCAATCAAATCAAAGTCCACTTTTTGACCCCTCATACCTACTGCGTACCCGTATAATGCAGCAAGGGAGACTTTTCGACTTGCAGTATGATAAGAAGAGAGAGAGAGAGAGAGAGAGAGAGAGAGAGAGAGAGAGAGAGAGAGAGCCACCATAGAAGAAATGGTATACCGGCTAGTTGCAGGAAGCACCAACCAGGCAGCACCAACTATTACAACTCTTCTAGGAACCACAAACATACAAACACATTCACAAGTATGATGAGCCCCACACATATGCACCTGTGGGATCCACTGTCAATGTGTTTCCATCCGAAAGACGAACTTCATTGATAGGATACTAAGATTTCAAACAATAATGCTACATACACAATATTTTACCACACTTTGGTGACTCAACACACTTGAAAGGAAAAAGAATGGTGAAGGAATCGATTTGATAATGAACTCAAAAAAAGGATACAAATTTTACAAATTTCTTTTACTCGATGAATTCCTCCAGACACCCAAGATCCAAACACGGCCTTGGGAGTTGCACATCCTTTCCCCAAATTAACCTGCTAGGGTTGCAATATACAGACTTGATTGATCAAGAAAAAGGATAAATTAACAGAAGACGTTTGGAACATCCCATTGAAGTGATTCGAATTTTCTTCCCATAAGCTTTCCTGAAAGGTTTCCTGATATGTAAACAGATTAAGATAGTCAAAAAATAAAAGGGAGGAAAAGTTAATGCCAGGTACAAATGCCTGGGAAATTGAAAAATCAAGCCCATGTTTCAAAGAAATATTAATTGCTAAACCTGCTTCGGTACATGCTCCTCAACATCTCTTTCAAGTTTCAATGCATTAGAGTAACGTGGCCATGGATCAACGCTAGATTCAAAATTTCCCTATCACCATCTCTCATGTACATGTCTCTGCATGCTGCAACAACAATTGTCTTTTGCACGTAGCTGCATTAAAAAAGGCATGTCGTGTTAATCTTTATTACCTATCCAAAGTGAAACAAAGAGCTAGAAAACTACAGAAAGTAGCGCAATGGCTATGTTCCCACCTCAGCAGATTAAGGAAAAAGTTGTATGTCCTTCTCAGTCTACATGGTCGCGGAAGCGTACAATTTTGTTGATGAAAGCACTTTCACGGCGGTAACTGTTAGTGCAAAAAACAAAAGAAGATTGCTGTCTTAAGTGTACTTGGAATGTTAAACTACGACGAATAATGCCATATAAAATTTAAATGCAATTGTAGAAAGATGAAGTAGCTCCTTATACTTACATAACAACAGATGATATACAGAAGCAGGTTAATCCAACAGAGAGATGAATGAGAAATGATGGCCAGAAGTTCTAATGATCCAGAAATAATTTCTCCGAAACGAGAGTGGTTATGCCAGAAAACAACAGAACAGTCCAACCTGATGGCAAGCAACTGCGAAAGGAAAATGAGGCAGAATCCTGTGGAAAGGTGAACCAATAAACCAAGTCTGTATCGAAGATATTCAAAGTAGCACTATCAAGTATGTGAAAAATGCACCAGAAAATTACAGCAATTAATTAACTATCATAGCAGGGAAGTTCAAACAAATTGCACTAGCAAAAGACATACCTCGAAATAGTGCTTGATGAATACCGCTGAGTAAATAATTCTCAAAATCATATCTTCATTGAAGTTAAGAATGCAGACTACCAAATTTGATCTCAGCGATTAGCATCATTGGCTAAAGCATACTAAACACAGACATGAAACTGCCCTCTACTTCACTCACCAAACTACACACACACAAATGACTGGATAAAATTTCTCTTATATCCCTTCGACTTTGATCAAAAATTCATTTTGGTCCTTCACCTTTCAATTTCGGCATAAAAATACTTCGACTTTCCAATTTTTTTCAATGTCATCCTTTAGGGATATATACATATATACACGAAATATATGGTGTTTGGATCAAGTACCCTACACACTTCGGATGCTGTTGATTCCCATGGTAGCCCCCTCGTTTTTTTTTTAGAATTTTTGGACGGCTCGGATTGGCAATCCAGTGGCCGGAGACGGCCCGGTGCAAGACTCAAAGAAAACGGATGCCTTCTAAAGGATGACATTGAAAAAAATTGGAAAGTCGAAGTATTTTTATGCCAAAATTGAAATATGAAAGACCAAAATGAATTTTTGGTCAAAGTCGAAGGGATATAAAAGAAATTTTCCCCTTATGTAGCTTACATGGAGCAAAACATCCCTGTGTTGACTGGAGTTGCCTGTTGCCTAATATAGTGACTTCTCTAATGAAAAAATACAATGATGCTCAATGTAGAGCTCGCATTGAGCAAACTGCAAAAAGACCAACAATTCCAAGAAGGAAATGAAATATTAGCTGTTATCAAGCCAAAGTATAAACTTGATAAAAGAAAAAAACCAAAGTTAAGAAGGATACTCGAGGAATTTGCAACAATTAAACCAACTGCACCAGCTGATCGTATTAGAAACACATTCAGCGCAAGATAGATAACTGAGAATACAAGTAAGGAGTCATTTGAACGCTTGAGTTGGTTCTCTGTTGCAACTGCATACAGAAATGCTTCAGAGGTTCCTGATTCAGGAATCAATGGGATAGATTTTAAGTTTCTAAACATTAACATTTGTCACCACCCAACTTGAAATCTACCAAAGAAATCAACTCTACATAAAGGTTATAGTTAAAGATCTCCAAACTTCTGAAGATGGAAACATCAGCTTTGACACACCATTGCATAATTAGGGCTTGCTAGATGTACTTAATGAATTGAAGTGTTTCACGAAGAAAAGTGTCACATTTGGGCACTCAAACAGAAATTACATGGTTTAATTAAGTTACTTATGGCAAAGAAAATTCAATCACCCAACATCGCTGTCAACCAATGAAAGACCCATCATCAAAGATTCAAAGCAAGGTCAGGTAATATTTGTATTTCTTAAAAGGACACCCCTTAATTCAATATTTTCCTACAGTCACTTCAGCGGGAAGTCCATCCTGTGATTTTAAGAGGAACTATACATGTTTGATTTCTACCTCTGCACATTAAGTTAAAGCATAATAGACCAATGCAAAGTTTCTAAGGAGTCTGAAAATCCCTTCCTGATATCAAGGCTGTCTTAACCTTCTTGACCAGCAATGACAAGTTTTTTATTCCAAACCATGAAAATAAATCCATAGTTGACGTGCTGAGCTATATGCTATATCTCAGTTCAATATACATCACAAAGTGGCTATGTAAAGGGCCACTGCCTTTTCAAGAACGATCTCATGGGAGATTAAAACAACTAGGGGTGCTAAGCAAATTGTGGAAGAGCATGTGTGTTTCCCATCAGTACATAAAACTCAAGCATATGCTGAAAAACAAAATGATTAACACAGAGGTACATGATGCCTTCGTGTATATATAAAGTTCAGATAATTTGTATGTAGGCATATAGTATGCAGGCATGAATAATAATTAGACAAACTATGTAAATAATTTACCATTCATAGCCAAAACAATGACATAAAGGCAGTAATATCGGAGGACACTTGATGCTTCTCCATCACTCCATTTTTGGCCATACAACAATCTGATGAGAGAGTAAGAATAGCAAGGGCCAAATGCCATGACTACAAGCCCTACAAGACATCAAGTATATTCTGAAACCAATAAAAGTAAGAAGCAGAAACGGAAATTACAGAATTTAAAAGACATTCACTCAACAAGATAATTTTGTCATTTGAAGTCAAGAATTACACCAACTCAAACGGAAAAAGAAAAACAAAAGTTTATGGGTATATACACCTAGGGAAAAAAAAAATTTGGTTTCTATAAAACTGAAAAATTATAGCTCACTAAAGCATTGAACTAACTGAATCTGTCGCCCATTATGCTCCATCCTGGTCCACAACTCGTATCCCTTGCCCTCACATTATTCCAGCACCGCGTCAAACAAGAAGCTTCTTTGTGCTTCACACATCCCATTGCAAACTCTCCATCAGGCCTCTCATTGCTACTACCTCAACCTTCCACATTCATTTCAAGCTTTGTGCTACCAGAGGGAAGTAGACAGAGCCGGTAACCTATTGACTTTCTTCAGAATGACCCTCTCATAATAAGATCTGGTCATTCTTTATCTCTACCGGGGTGGCATGGGAATTTAGAATACAGGCTTGAGATGACGGCTAGTTGCATTGGATGGGAAGTTTGTACAACGAAAAATGCAAAGTTAAGAACACTGCTCCTCTTTGTCTATAGTAGTTTATTTGAGGGTGAGAGTGGAAGCATTTGAAGCTCAGATTGAGAGGCAATTTTAGATCTTTTGGTTGAGACAATTTGGGATACTTTTCTGCAGTAATATGGATATGATGAATATATAATGAACAATGGGGTCATGGCCCCTCTGTTAGTACTCATCTAATCACTAATATTCCCTACTAATGAAAAAGAAAAGCAAAAGCTTTTAACTCAATCAATTAGCCCTATCAACAGAATCCTCAATATGTTGCTGAACAGAGAAGGAAAGTGACGACAGAGAGGGAAGACAGAAATGAGGGCTGCAAGTGTTGTTCACCACACTACAGTCAAATTTTCAACTATTCCAACCCCAGGAGCAAATCTTATCGTCCAACTAGTAACATGACAATTTAGAAATCAGAGATAAGTTCGGTCATGCCCAGCACGGATGTTGCTACAGACCCTTTTATGGCCTCTGCCATGGGGCCTACATTGACTTTGTATATGATTGTGCATAGCTGTATAAGTATAGTAACCTAGAAAATGCTTTCTAGCATATGAGCCATGCTATAATTCTAAAATGTCAGACTCCTTGTTTTAGTGCTTAATACATAATGACCAGGCAAAACTCAACAAACAAATACTGGGGGCTGCACAACTGTGCTAAATAGTAGAGAGTCTACAGACCAACTAAGAAGTTGAAATACTAGAATGAAAATAAGAATCTATAAACCTTACCAATTCACAAAACGAGCTTCAGAGCATCTGTTAGAGAACTTCCTAACTTCCAGCTTTTATGTGCATCTTCCGCTGCCAAGAAAAAATAAAGTTTTACTGCTATGATGGATAAAAATAACATTATGTAGTCATCAAACCTAGCTTTTACTCGACTGAGAAGGTTTCTTTAGCCTTTCAAGACAGATAATAACATTTTAACATTTTTTTTAAAGCTGGTGACTGATTTTATACGACACCTCGAATAATAAATTTACAAGAATCACCTTAATAAAATATTTAAACAAGTTCCATAAAAGGTAGAATAAATTAAACAAGATAAAATAAATGGCCCAGGTGTAGCTGCCACAAATTTCTAAGGTTCCATTACCACAGTGTTATGCTAATCCATGGAAGATGATGAAGTTTAATATAAGAGAGTAAATTTCCAACTTAAATGGTATATTACGAGCATAAAAAGAAATAATCAAATAGCATACTTGTGTCCAACAACAAGTCAAAAGAAGGTTAAATTCCATTTGTTTTATAATCATGACAAGTTCATGGCTGGGTGACCAAGAAAAGCAGAGAGATGTGGCGACCAAGCCATGTGGATAAGGTCACATCACACAGATGGCACTTTCCCATTGGTTTGACAACCTGGAGGAATTTCCCTTGACCAATGCCCTCCCGTATCAAGGGAAGTCAAAGGATGCCCGGCGTTGAGGGATCTCCCTCATACAACAATGGCATCAAGGGACATCCATTGACAATATCAAAGGAGATTAGGAGGTTGGCGTCATCCTTGTGCATCTTCTGTCTCTGATGCAATACTGGGTGTGCTTCTACAGATAACACGAGCCTTGGAAAAAGCTCTATTAGCCTCCAAGCCACAAGTCCTTGAGTGATCCCAAGTGGGGTCCTAGGTCCTGCCTCAGCCTTGGTTGTCCTTGTTGTCCTTGAGTAAGTGCGAATTGGAGATTAAGTCACAGATCTCAAGTGGTGGATTTTGCTTTAGAGGTGGCGATATATGAGGTTCTGGAGATTAATCCCTTTGGTGGTGAGGCTGTGGTCCGCGCAGAGCCACGGGCCATGTACTATTAGCACCTAGCAGTGGTGAACACAGGCACCTTCAACCTCAAACACAGTGGGTACACAGGAGATAACGAAGCAATAAGGGGCAGCAGAATCAACCCCCTCTCTTTATATTCACATGCTTTCTAATGCTCGAAGAGTGGACCACCTAGTTAGGTTGCCATCCCAAAACCCAGAATAAGAAGAACAAATGCATCTGAGAATTAGAGAACAGATCTTAGGGACCTAGCCAATAAGAATAAAAAAAAAAGGGCTATATGAAAGACATGATAGAAAGCTCAAATAGAGAAGAAAAACTAGTAAAACTCAGTAAGGATGAAATCTAAACACAAAATTCCCAGGGAACAAACAGAAAGAAGAGAAATAAACCTGTTGCAGACTTTGCAAATGTAGCATACGAACTTTCTTCAAAGGGAAGAAAAGTCAACCTCACCACTAGGCTCCCTGAAATGTAAAAGATGTTGTGTTTCAACATCGTCAGAAAAAATCAGCAGGAGAATGCAGATCAATACTAACTAGATATTTTCCTTTAATCGACATAGCTCTACATCGGAATCTATTTTGCTACTTGTGAGAAGAAAATTAGAAAAACTAGGACAGAATATTTGGACCTCAATTACCTAATTTGTCAACAAGTCCATACACAGCTTGGTTATATGTGGTATCAAACCATACAAGGACAAACTTTTCTCCTTCTTGAAGAATCAACTTTCGGAAGAATTGAAGAGTAAACAACATGCACATGTCCGAGAGCTGCCTATCATAATTCATGATGGATCCTACTCTGTAGAAGCACATGTAATCAAACAATCTCCTTCATGAACTAGATGGGGTACAGAAAATCACATCTTGTCAAAACAATTTAGAAAACGAAAGTGAGAACTTTTTGGCATAAAAGTAGATCAAAAGCTCCAAAAACATAATAAGAGAAAACCACGATTAATAAGTTGTTAGATTTCTTGGAGGGTTCCAACCTAACGCCAATTGGCAATAGGTGGAGTAGCCTCTAGAATATATTAACCAAGCTTGGGTGGCTTAGATGAGCGATGTGGGATAAAGTATAACATAAGCGATAGAAAACTAGTACTCAAACATGAATCTATTGAGCCAGATGCAATCTGAGCCAGAGCCATCATCTAGCATGCTTGAGAAAACCTGATCAGAGGCTTAGTTTGAGACATACGGCAACCTAAACCAACTCAAAGATAACCTCTTTTCACACATGATAAATGATATGTGCTGCAAGCTATCTGGCACATTATGCCTACATAAGGGGGCACAGTAATCTGAAGTAATCCTATTTAAAAGGCTAAATTTATGACATACATCATCTACTAATAAGTTACAAACTAACAAGTCTCAAAAAGCAAGGCTATGCATAAAGTAAATACCAGAGAGGTGGCAATTCTTAAGAGGACGACATTGTTGTATGATGCGACTAGAGGGAAGTTACTACTGTTAACCACAATTAGAATAAGTATATGGAATAAGTTGGACATTACGGATGGATGACAAAGATGAGGCTCAAGGCCAGGTCTGTCCCTTCCCCTATTGTCTTCTTCTTTTGTCAATTTCTTCTTGGTAAGGAGAATGCTAGGAGCCTAGGACTAAGAAGGGAGTTCAGCTTTCATAAAATACACACACGTGAATGGTCTGGTAAAAGAGTACGCATATAATGAAGTATGATGCTACTATTTCAACTCATCCTTGGAGCAACTAATAGGCATCACCCAATTTTCCTCTCTCGTCAAATACTTATTCAAGACAGCCATGGCAACATGGCTTTGTGGGACTATTTTGCTCAATTTTCATTTCACTATCACCTACACGGCATTGTCTCTTCCCTGAATCGACATGATTAAAGAACATCTGCCACAGGAGAAAAAGATTACAAGAAAGAAATCTATACCTGAAAGGCAAAAGATCAGAACTCTTAATAACACGAAAAAGAAGAAAGTAGCCCCAATAACAAAAGAACAAGCAAGCTCCATACGCAGCTTGTGATACTGCAAAGACAATCCCTTTCTCCTGCAGGTTAACATCAAGAGACTGATATTAGAAGCCAAGTATTCAAGTAATGATTGAAACTTTTTTTTTTTTTTTGAACGGCAGTAATGATTGCTGCTTAGCAGAAATAAACAGTGAAAAGCTACATATCAGCAAGAATTTGAAAAAGTCCTTAAAGCAACAAGTTCCTAAACTAGCTTCTAATTATATTCTACAATACATGAAAAACCAGAGAAACATAAGCAACAAAGGTCGTCACATCATCCATTTGAACTTTACCATGTCAGGTTGCTTGACAATGAGGATGTAGGTTGTCATACAATGCGAAAGAGTAGCTGCAGTTTCAACGACCAAACGCAGTCTGAGAAACAACAAATTCTGAGAAAGAATGTACAAGGGCTCAGCCAATAGCTCCAAAATACATGTAAGACCTGACAAGCAAAGGAAACCAACCCCAGATATCAAACTTTCGAAGACACGAATGAGAGCTTTCATTTCATGCTAAACATTATTCCTAAGACCACCACAACATGGCCCATCACTCATCAGACAATGAAATTGCTGCAAACTATGTTTGTCTTTCTCCCTAAATGTAGGTTTCCACACAGAATATGCAATAAACAAACTAATGATTTCAAGTTGAAAGAGAGAGTTTACTAGGAGAATCCACTATTAAGTTTGGAACTGAACTTGTAAGACACAAGGACAGATTTCTAACTGTGTAACCTACCAACTACATGATACAGCATCCAAAACTCCAAATAAACATTTGCTGCTTACCATTAATCAAGATAGCTTGCCCATATGGATTAGAATAACTTAGTTCTTGCCACCAAAAGACAAGTATGCATGCTGCAACTCTAATAAATATTCCAAACAGCACCGTCATCCAGGCTACCGTCAAAAGTTTTGACACATTTTCTCCTGCTGAACTACCATCACTGCCACAAGCATACATGTATCAAAGAAAAAATAAGTTTACCACTTTATACATTGAAAGCACAAATTGTGGAGGATACGAAAAGTGTGTGACAATGTTAGAGGGAAACAAGTGTTCACCAAATCAAATCCAAAATGGGTCAGCTGCCTTAATTACTGACACAAGAATGGTTAAAGAAATCAAACAAAAAGAACTTGATTAACAAAAAAGCTAAATTAAGTGGATTCTGGTACGGATGGGTTTCATCAACTTCTCATGTCTAGGACACAGGGACACTGCATAATATTCTTATATCTTCATAGCAAAGTTTTGCACTAACTTGAATCTTTAAATATGCTCCCTAGGTGAATGTCTAACTGAAAATCTTGGGCCTGTATCTCCCACATTGTAAAGAGTACATGCAAGATAGGAAAAAGAAATTGGCAGGAAACCACCAAAATTTCTTCACGGGCTTACTCCCTCACCCTAACCACATCATGCTCAAACTTCATGTACATTCATTTGGCCTCGAGTTTATATATCAACCAAATGATCTGACAGCAAGAGTCTTCAGAATCTCATGTTAAATCAAAATGTTTTAAGTCACGCCACCAAGCCAAAATTAAAAGTCATTCAACTCAGAACTTATACGGAGCAAGATACAACAAAAGTTACAGCTAATTCAGAATAAGGACAAAGAACAGGTAGTGCTAAAACACACCAGTCAACTGAACAGCTAATTGCCTCAATTGAAGCACGAGGAAGTACCATTTAATGTCTGCTCTCATGCATGCTCGCCGAAAACCTTCACGACTGAGGAACAAGATACAGGTGACGAATAGATGGAATTGTACAGCGTAAAGCTGCATAGGAAGGAAAGAAACGTAAGCCCGGATTGATGGAAGCTCACTATCCCAGAAATTCCTAGAAAATAGACATCCTATATAAATGAAGACACATGAACTTCCAAGTTCACCATCTTACGTTCTGCTTTTTGATAGTCCAGTTGGATCTTTTTGAAGTAACGGACTTCAATAAGACTTATAGATTAAGCAGTAAAAATTTAGTCCTGAAATTTCAAATTGAAACTCCAAAAATAAATGTGTCAACAGTGAAGTAAAATAGAACATGCCAGGATTCTATGGTAAGTAAAGTTGCTCTAACACAAAATCCAAACCCTTTTCAAGCACATTTTCAGAAACCTAAAAAAGGTTAACGAACACATAACAGCGTTATCACCTAGCCCTAAGGGTTAGTCCGGTTGAATGGTGGGTTTGCTCCACACAATTGACCAAGGTTCGATTCTTGGGGTCAAGCCACAAGAAATTTATTGTAAATTTCCTAGTCCCGGCGTGGATGGTCTGCCGCTGACCGGACGGGGATTAGTCAAGGTGAGCGTACGCTGGGCCGGACATCGGTGTCTGTAAAACCGGGAAAAAAAAAAAAAAAACATTCGCACCTATACTAGCTGAGCTATTCACCTAATCGCCAGTAAGTGGAATTATCTGAGCTTAGCAATAATCACAAGTAAATGGAATTATTAGTAAACGAAGCTAAGAGGAATTCGGAATATAAACGGTTACCGCATAGTCTTTTTCAGTGAGGTGTCTGACGATCCATGAATTGAATATGAACGGGATTCCCCTTGACAAGAACTGCGTAGCTGTTGTCAATGCAGAACACTATATAAATACAACTCTATATTAAAACAGAGATTTCGCTAGAGATAGAGAGAAAGAGATTGTTAACTAACCGAATAAGAACTTGAAAGTGCGAGAAAAACTAGTTGTGCGATCGCCGTCACTCGCCATGTCCGATCGCTCTGAGAAAGTCTTCGAAACAGAAGAGGAGAGAGAAGAAGAAGAAGAAGAAGAAGAAGAAGAAGAGAGAGAGAGAGAGAGAGAGTGTGTGTGAGTTAATCTCTCTGACGTGGTTTGCTAATGCCTGTAAACAACAATTTTGGGCGGGAGTGGACTGTGTAGTTTGATAAAAGGGCGCGGCTATTCCCAGCCACCTATTTTAGCCCACGGCCCGTTAAAAATTTTCAATTAGACTCGACAGTTAGTTACCAAAATTGAGATACATTTTCAACATCCAATTACTGAAATATGATATTTTTTTCAACAGCTGTTTACCGAAAATGCATGTTTGGCAGTTTTCTACCGAAAGTTGAATATATTTTCGACATTTAGTTACCGAAATATAATCTTATTTTCAACAATTATTTACCGAAATGTTATTTATGATTTTCAATAAACACTTGCCGAAATATAGTAGGTTATGGGAGAAAATATGTAGTTGCGAATAGCCGCGCCCTCGATAAATTTTAGGGAGAAAGAGTAGAAAATAGAGTGAATTACACTAAACTCCCCTCAACTAATCTGTATTTTCACTTAATCCCCTCATACTATAAAATTCAACATTGTGCACCCTCTAACTATCTAGAATTGACACGTAACACCATTTTGTTAGGTCTCTGTAGGAAAAAAATGCACCAACGGCCGTCTCCGGCCACCGGACGGCCGATCCAAGCCGTCCAAAAATTTAAAAAAAAATATCGAGTGGGCTTACGTGGGAATCAACGGCATCCGACGTGCGTAGGTGCTTGATCCAAATACCCCATTTAAATTCTTGGGGTGTTTGGATTGAGCACATATGCACGTCGGATGCCATTGATTTCCTCGCCAGCCCACTCGGTTTTTTTTTAAAAAAAATTTGGACGGCTCGGATCGACTGTCCGGTGGCCGGACAAGGCCGTCGGTGTATTTTTCGTACGGAGATCTAACAAAAGGGTGTTAAGTGTCAACTCTGAAAAGTTAGAGGGTGCACAATGTAGGTTTTTGTAATCTTAGGGGGTTAAGTGGAAATGCGGGTTAGTTAAGGGCGGCTTAGTGTAATTTACTCTAGAAAATATCCACTTCCAAACGGGCACAGTAGCCTACCCAGGGGACGGCAACGTTTTGTTTAAAAAAAAGTTTCCAACCACCAATTTGCAATCCTATGGAGTAGAAACATGATTATGAGAGTCTTAGAGACAAAATTTGATTATGTCTCTTTAGAATAATAAGATCTTCACACCCATTCAAACATATTAAAATTTGAGCACGAAACGTGATTATGAGAGCCTTATAGACAAAATTTGATTATGTCTCTTTAGAATAATATGATCAGAATAATAAAATCTTCACACTCATTTAAACGGATTAAAATTTGAGCACTTAATTTTTTAACTATAATTTTTAAACTGTCTCAAAAAATTAAGTGCTCAAATTTTAATCCGTTTGAATGGGTGTGAAGATCTTATTATTCTGATCATATTATTCTAAAGAGACATAATCAAATTTTGTCTCTAAGGCTCTCATAATCATGTTTCTACTCCATAAGATTGCAAATTGGTGGTTGGAAACTTTTTTTTTAAAACAAAACGTTGCTGTCCCCTGGGTAGGCTATTGTGCCTGTTTGGAACTTAACAGAAGGACAACATAGAATGCAAGCCAATAGTTGGAGGACTAAGTATACCATTTTGATAGTTTGAGGACTAAGTAAAAATCTGGTGAATAGTTTGAGAGATGTTTTCAAAAAAAACTCTATCCACTTTGTTCTTTGCCCGCACATTTTTACCGCAGGTTTGACTGCATCCCGTGTGGGGTTCACCACGGGTTGGACTTACAGAAAAAATGTTTATAAAATTAAATTTTTTTTTATGAAATGGTGATTGATAAGTATTTTTTCTGGATTCATTTTGTGGTTTGAACGAGTTTGAGCGTGCAAACTAAAGCTGAGGAGGAGTATACAAAGAGAGAAGAGTTGCGCCTGGGGAGGTGATCTTGGCAAAGGGTTGCGTAGGTGTTCGCTGGTGTAGATTTGAGGGACTTCCAGTGGTGGTGGTGGTGGTGGTTGGAGCTGCTGATGGTGGCTGGGTGGTGATCGTTCCGTTAACAGCTGGGAAAAAAGCGCAACCGAACATTGAAAACAGAGAAGGCAAAGCTCTGTTAACAGCTGGGAAAATCTTGCACCAAGCACTTCTGCGATCAACCAGCGGCAGATACTTACTACTCTCTCATCAATAGTTCCAACTACTACTATCGAATTGCCATTCTCTTTTCTATTCGAGAAGTTGGGATGTGTCACATCCAGAAAATGGTGGTTTAGATACAGTCTCTCCAACTCATTTGACTATGACTTTGGAATGTTTTCTTAGCACAACAATCATTTTAGATTGAAGCTCTCCGATGAGGATAACAGAGTTGCATAACATTCTTCAAATCGAATCATTCACAAATAAATAAACCCCGGAAACCTTTATTATGTTGAGGATCTATGACACTGCAATGAAATCTAATAATGAATGAGAATTGTGAAGGGACATCAAAATAAAGGCTTCTTTCCGTTGAGCATTCCCTTCAGATGATCAAACACTTGACCCCCAGCGTCTCGCAGTCCAGAATGCATGTACTCATTGGTTATCCACAATCTGATCCCTGCTATCTGAGAAGCCGTCTCCATTGCCAGCTTGAAGTTTACGTACATATCCTCGTAATACACAGCGGCTGCAACAGGTACCTGACAGTATTTTGGAGGAAAACTATTAATAAACCAGAAAATAAAACCCTCGTAGATGAATTATGTGCACATAATATCGAGCCAATTGGAATCAACTGTTTAAAAAATAAAAAACAAAGCAATGGATTCATGGATTTTGGCACAATGATAAACTCCAATACTAAGGTCGTGGGTTTCTCACGAGAAAAGGCACAATTATATAGACTGTAGAAAACTGTTAACACTTCTTCTATAAATGATTATTACAGTAGTACGACTAAATTCAACAATAGAAACTTCAACAAAAGCCAGCACCACGGACCTTATTAGTGTTTAGTGAAGCAATGTCATAAAGTGGAGGCCAATCTGTCTTTTCTGCTAATACATTAGCAGCATCTCTGAAAGGCCTCAGGGCAAAAATTTCTTCGAACATCCATGGAAATATCATCTGCAAAGACCATGTGTAAGATCTAATCAGGCACTTCATAGTGGTACAAGCAACACTTCTGCATCAAGTTAACTTTAGCAGTTCTTGGGCCATGCTCCTCAACATAATTAATAAAACGATTTTGAATCTCCAGATAACATCGAGTGGAGAGAACATATATACTCCACATGCAACCAAATTAAAAATCAGTGACCTTAGTTTTAGAAATCAATACAACTGAGTGATAGCGCATCTTTCTAGTGATACAACTTGGTTTTTGTTCCCAAAATTATCTGACATGCACGAGAGTCTCAATTTAAATAAGGCCTTAAAATGGAAATAAGCAATGGTCATGAAGTTTGCGAAAACATTACCACATCAAACAAATCCTACAAACATTTATATACTTTGGGGAGAAAGAAAATTTAGTAATAACCATATGGTACAAAGTACATAAACAGGGAGTTTCAAACTGCTGCAAGAAGGGTGAGAATACTGGCATTTATGCAGATAAAAAGATGGTCTGTTAATTTAGGAAAGCCAAATATAATCCCCACGAGACTTGTCGATAAGCTTTCGAATTACAACGCCTGTTATTTCAATGTTGATCAATTTCCCAGTTACAAACATTCAATAGAACTAACCATTGGGATAGCAGGGTTTTAAAATGTATCTAATTCTGCATGTTAGAGCTTCTCCTATGTAAACTTCGACCTTTCAAAGATGAATCTAGAACTGCATTTTCTTTTGTCTAAGTATAACACTCATACATTCCTACCTCTCCCGTGAACAGCACAGGGCGACCCTCTTTTGCAGCCTTAATTGCATCAAATTGAACCCCCTCTGCAGCCCTTATTCTGTGAGCAGACCATCGTGATGAAGCACCCTTCATGTCAAAAGGGATTAAGACTTACAAAGTGTAAAGAATGTTTATACAAATGAATCCATATGCAAGATATGTTCAAGATGTAAAAGTTACACAAACAAGAAATGAAACGGGCCTTGTTACTGCGCAGTTCTCAATGCAAACACAATATTTACCTGACAGTAAATGGACTCATGTAGAAGAGCGTAGATTGGATTTGTATCATAATCCGACCACTTCTCAAACTGCATATTTATAAGTGGAATTAAGTCAGTAAACTACGGTGCCAAGTAAAGTCCCTGAATTTATCCAAAAACAACATCACACAATCACTCTCTCATGTGTACATAACTGTTGGTATTATTTAGTAACTTCTAACTAGTGCCCAGTACCAGTGAGTATGCTTGTGTGCACCTTGCACAGGCATGTGGCGTACAGGAGTTTGTCTAGGTGTCTGTACAGTGAGAACCAATACTGATACTGATCTTGATTTTGTTCGAATGGTGACCTTTAGATGGTAAAAAATTTCACTTTCCTTAATCCTGGATAGCATTTAAAACACCAGTTAATCCAAAAAATTTGTGGATGAAAAATTGATCTTCAAAACTAGTTGAGATGTTCATTTACCAGAGAACAGGAGAGAGCAGAAGAAGAGCATTTGTATGTTACAGGAGTATATGTTACAGGAGTATTTCTGTCGTTGAAGAGAGAAAATAAATAAGATTCTCACCACTACTAAGAAATGTGAATAATGAACTGTTCAACTTCTTCTTGCCTCCAAATGAGTAGGGAGGAGACTCATGATCTATTACTTTGCTATGCACTGTTGGAACCATTTTCTACTAGCTTAAGCTATTCGAACAATAGGAGATCTACCTCCGGTTCCAAGGAATCGGGGGGTCGAAGTCTTGCCACCTGTTATCTCTGTCATTGTTCAATTTTGTGTTGTCCATGTTTGTGCACCTTGTTGGAGTAAGTTGTTGTCTATCCCTATGCGAGACGGAATCGAGAGATGGATTGAAGGGGGAGTGGGAGCTTGATATACACAATTGGGCTCAGTTCCTAACTGTTGAAGACTTTGAGATGATCTAATGCCACCACACCGGGGACGTATAATGAAATGGAACGTGGAGAAATTAATAGAAAAAGTGAAGCAGCCACTGAAAAGTTACCATCTCAACCACACGTTGAAACATTAGGATCAAGGTTAACAAAAACAAAAAGTAGCTATTTTCTTACTGCATTCAAGAAGTAGTAACTGATTTGCTTTGTTGCTCCTGGAGATATTACAGGATCCCAGACCCTCTCAAACCTACACAAGTACCAAAAACGTATAGAATTACCGGGAGGTATGGTATTGTGAAATTATTGAACGGCAGACATGAGGGTATGGAAATTACATATAATGCAAGCGCTCAAAACCACTACTAGATCCTAAACCCGAAAGACCAAGAGTTTGGAGTCCCCTTGGGGTTAAGATGCCACCTGATGGAAGAGGCACCTGCATGAGAGAGAGAGAGAGAGAGAGAGAGCGCAAAATCATAAGAATAAAAGAAAAAAACACCAAGAACGAGTTTTGCAACATTAACTCACCCCGCCTCCTTCAGACTCCGCCAAATAGTTCACAACTTCACGAACTTTTTCAACATCCTGAGGAAACCTCTTGTAATACTTTTCATTCTGATGAATTATCCGTTCAAAGCATGTTCTGTACACAGTATCTGCATTGCATCCACTTCCGATTGGAGGAATTCCACCAGTGAGAAGGACTTGTTCCAGTCCTTGTGGTGCAAAACTTAGATAAGTAACAGCACAAAAACCACCGTAGCTCTGCGCGCGTCATTGACTCGTTAATACCAACAGTCAGCCAAGGCATATTAGTTTGGCAAAGAATCTGTTTAGTCAGGCAGGGCATATGCAGAGTGGGAAAACCCAACTTTCTACACGATAAATATCAACCATATCCCCTCCACCCAGAACATAAGAGTAACATTAGTACCTGCCCCAAAACAGTCCAAGTTCCAGCATCAGGCACAAGACGTGTTCGAATGAATTCTGCATCCTTTACTATATTGTCAGCTCGAAAATGTTTTAAGTAGTCTGCCAAATCTTCACCAGACTTTATTTGCAACATGGATGACGGAGTTAAAGGAGTTGATAGGCCTGTTCCTCTCTGAAAAAGAAATCATATCATTGGAAGCCCATCAAGCCATAATAGGAGGTACAATAATCAAACGCTCAACCACGGTCTGTACAAAAGAAAATAACACAAACAAAAAGAAAAGGCATGCCTGATCCATCAATATTACACGATAGTCTTGGCATGCTTTGCCGATCCATCCACTAGCTTCAGTAGGTCTAGGGCACTCAAAACCTGGCCCACCTTGCAAGTATAATAGATATGGTTGTGATTGTTCTTCTTTGCCAACTGCAACGGACTGTTCCAATGAGTAAGAGAAAATCGACCAAAGCTACAAATATCCATAAAGGGCTAATAAAATATAACTCAAAGAGTGAAGTATTTGAAAAGTTGGCTATGAGAAGCAGGTGTATTTTGTACACAATACTATCTCTACAGATAAAGCACATTACAGAGTCATAAACACAATCTTTCAATTTCCAATAGATACAAGTCTAGAGCTTATCGATCTCGGCAATGCTTGCAAGTATTTTAACCAGTTTGTTGCAAATATGCAAGTCCAACTTTTAAATGAATTTTCACACTATTTGGTACAATTTGCACACCTCCAAAGTTGATTAGTAAAGGACATTGAAACAAATGTTACTCCTCGTTGATCACAATTCAACAGTATTGGGAGGGGTAAGACATGATATACACCTAAGTTTTTCACGTCTGGTAGGCTACCCAAGCTTGTAACGTTGCTTATTGCTTGCAAATGGAATCTTCGTTAGCGGGAGAACATAGCAACACATCATCTAATCTGTAAATGATCCTTTCACATGGCCTCACGATCAGTATATCCAATTTACTTCCAGCACAAATATTGAAACTTGAGCGAGCGATAACAATGAACTACTGTTTCTCACCATCCAAACACCAACTGAATCGGCATTGACACTACATATCAGAAGCAGTCACTAAACACTTAACTATGATCTTCTCAAGCAAAAATAATAATAATAATAATCACTGGGAAACACTAATACAGTTTTCAGATCAACCAAGTAAACCAGCAACGAAACAATAATAAACTTGATTAGCAAACGGAATCAATGCTGTTAAAGAATGACGAAATCAACTCCAATTGATTTGTGTCACATGTAAAATATGATTTCCATATCTGTTGTATAGCTTGATTTCGGGGTGTGAATATAGGATTTGTAGGCATGAATTCAGGGATGTTATAGACATGATCCTAGGGATATGATCTATATCTGTGTGTATATATTCCAGCGCTATGAATGCAAATATTATTGAGTCTTCTACACCTATTTGATTTCTTTTCACATGCAACAGTACCTGATACGACCTCGCGAGCGAAAACCGAGATCTTAGGGCAAGTCCGGTGATCGAGGGAGTAGTCGAGGGGGACGGTGAAGTAATGGTCGCGAAGCCGGAGCTCCGGCACGGAGAACCACTTCCCGACGACGTGTTCTGGACATGAAACGGCGGTGTTAGACTTGGTTCCGTCCATGGCGGCCGGCGAGGCGACGGAGTTCCGAAAAGCGGTGAAGAAACGGAGGAGTTTTGTTCTCGGAGGAGTCAGTGAAGGCGAGAGAGTCGTTATTGGAGGAGAATGCCGGAGTTGAAGGTTTGGCTTGATTTGGATTACCATCATTTCCACTTTAGTGAGCGGTGAAAACTACAGTGCGGCGGGGCTTACGGGATAGTGTAAAGGCGCCGTTTGATTTGACGGCACCCGTTTGTTTTTTTTCCCATCTCAAGGACCCGCTCCAGTCATTGTTTATTTTCCTAACGCGGAAAGTACTAAAATAACCACAAAAATGCTAGGTGCACTACAAATTTACACTATACTATATTCACTGGGATCTCTTCACAAAAATATGGTAAAATATTCATAAATTTTAAAATAGTTTTTAGAAGCCCTGTAAAAAATCAGCTCAATCTGATATTAATAAGTATTTTTATGAATTCGCAGGGGCGAAATTACTTAACCTATGGGTCTCGAACACAATAAGACATAATAGCATTCGGAATCGTCTGATACATGTAAATCCATGTGTATCAAATGGCTTCAGATGTAGTTATTCGGGGTTGTATTTAAAAGTTGTGTATATATAGCATTGCTCATATATGCTTAGCAAAAACGCTACATGTGGACCTTACATGTATGTAAGATATTGTGTTTGAATTGTTCTCAAATTCCTTTTTTGATGTGCTTATAGTACTTCGAGAGTTGAGACACATCTATGTGATTGGTGTTTTTAGTTGAACCCAGAGAGGTGCTGTGCGGTAAGGTAGGAAATTATAATAAAAAGAGAGCCTTTTTTACGGAGGTTCTATTTGTTCATGAAGCGGTGCAATCTCAGTCGTCTATTCGCGCAATTAATAACTGAGATTAATTTTCAATTATAATCGATCACAATTAACTCTTTCTCATAAAAGTTTCATTAACATCTTGACCCTTCAAAATGCTTTTGGACGGTCACGAATAAGTGTTGTAAACACCTATTTACAACACCTCTGAAAAAAAAAAAGATTTTTCTCCATAAAATAAGATTCATTTGAATGTTTGTTTGAAATTTTGAATCAGGTTAATTTTTTCATTCATCTCCACACACAATATATATATATATATATATATATATATATATTAAAAAAGTAAGAATTATTACATGGCCACAACACGTCCTTTTTAATTTTGGTATTTTTTGGATAGGAAACATAATAAAAAAGATCCTTTTGAATGGAATTGGGATGGTGTTATGCAATGGTGTGCGTAGCATTGTGTTATGCACCTCCGAGCCATCGGATCGTGCATCTGACTGCTCAAATTTCATCTTGGCAATGAACGGTTCTCGATCGTTGGTTACTGAAATGAGATCCAAGCCGTCGGATACACGATCCGACTGCTCAAAAGTGTCCAGCACGATGCTATGCATTTTACTGCATAGCACCAACCCGAAGTCCATTTGAATGTTTGTTTGAATCACGTTAAATTTTCCATTCGTCTCGACCAAAGAAATTCAATAAAAGTAAAAACTATTACCAAAAGCAAGAACCATCACTATGAAATAATACCGGACAACCAGTATTTTTGTCATCTCAGATAATTTTTTCATTCCTGGTCCATATTTGTATACTTTTTTAATTTCTCTTACAGATACAAATAATTAATTCCAAAAGCTACAACGAAAAAATAAACAAAAAATTATGAAAATATAAAAAACAAAGGAAAAAAAATATCATACCAGAAATATTTAGATGATTGGCTCGTAAAAGTACTTGAGAGTTGAGACCCACAAGAATGTAGGAGTACTCCATAGTGGATAAAGGGTGCAGATCAAAAAACAAAAAGAAAAATGAAGATAAAGGGTACCATGTGGCGATCCTCAATACAGCCAAATATAGTAATTTTCCTGTGCATAGATAGATATAATCACTTGACGATTCCAAATCGTCTTCGTCTACCATAAAAAAAATAAATGGATTTTGGGTCAGCAGTTGGAAGACTACTTGTCCAGTCATTCAGCAGCACAAGGTTTGTGTTTATTTAATTCAAGAAAACCGGGAGGTTGTTGAGAAATACATCTGCATTTACCCATTTCTCCCACTTGCAGGTGGCGCATTCTTTATTAATGGCTGCTCCATTCCCTTCAATAATAAATCCGCACCACAATTCCAATTAAACCTCTCTCTCTCTCTCTCTCTCTCTCTGGGAATTGCAATGGTACTTCTCTCCAGAGCCATGGCCTCTGTCACAAAACCCACCGCACCGCACCTCCACAACCTCATCCGATGCATGAGCAACGCCCCAGAAAACACCGTATACGGAGGACCCAAGACCCAGAACCCTAACCAAAGGGTGACCCTAACACACTTAAAGCAGAAGCATCGCAAGGGCGAGCCTATTACCATGGTGACTGCCTACGATTACCCATCCGCGGTCCACCTCGACACCGCCGGCATTGATATCTGCCTCGTCGGCGACTCCGCCGCCATGGTGGTCCACGGCTACGACACCACTTTACCAATTACACTTGACGAGATGCTCGTCCATTGCCGCTCCGTGGCGCGGGGGGCTAAGACGCCGTTGCTCGTTGGGGACCTCCCGTTTGGCACTTACGAGTCCAGTACTCGTCAGGTATTGATCGATTAAATAATTAACAAATAGTATACTACTATTCTTTAAGCTCGTTTAATTGGTTTCATTATATAATTATATAGTTACTCGAGTTCGGCTCGGGATAGGTTTCCGTGTTAAATTTCGAACCTTGAACTACCCACTACGGAGGTGGCTCTACATATGTCTATTTATTTAATTGAATTGCCTTGAACTACCCATTAGAAGAAGTTTTATCTTATGTTATCTGTAACTCTTATGAATTTATATATTGCGTTTCTTGCCAAGCTAAAGCTAAAGCTATTGTTTGGTTTAGTTGTGTTGTGGTATTAGAGACGTCAAAAGAGAAAATCATTGATACTAGCGAACCAACATCATTTTGAAAGCACTTCTACACTCCTGAGGTGGCGAGGTGCTTCATCTCTTCTGGTCCTTTTTTTTTTTTTTTTGAAAAGAATGTTTTTTGTAGTTGTCCTCTAATTGGGAGTGAGTTTTTCTTGAGTTCATGTTTGTGCTTGTGTTCGGATCAAGTGGAGGGACCCGGGGCACTAAAAGTAAAGAAAAAGGGTGAACAGTAGAAGCGTTTTCTCTCCTCTTTTTTTTTTTTTTTTGCAGGGTTAAGGAAATGAGGACAAACTGATGAATTCATTATCAAAAATCCATTGTTTGTTGTCACATTATGGGAAATGTATTGTGAGTACTCTATTTCATTTCCCTCCCACTAAATACCTGGATCCAACCACACGATGTACGCAATGTAAGATGCTTTTAGAATTTAATAAACACTGTGGAGTCAAATTATGGTTAATCGACTTATCCAAAAAAGGCATTGTCAATCACCCAAACCAAACCAAACCAAACCAAACTAAACCGAGCCTTATAAACCAATCACTTGGGGTCGGCTACATGAATCTTTTTCTTCCATTGAGCTCTGTTAAGGGTTACTTGTTCACACAAACCCATTATACTCATATTTTTGCGCACAACAACATCTAACATCAATTAAGGTCTACCTCTCCCTGTAGCATATTGCGTAATTTTTTGGACTAGGGTGCACCTTGAGATGTTAAGTTTGGGTTTCAATGGTCTATGGTTGGTGATGTTGCTGTTTTCCTTATGAGCAGGCAGTTGATACGGCAGTTAGGGTTCTCAAGGAAGGAGGAATGGATGCGATTAAATTGGAAGGGGGTTCACCAGCAAGAATCACAGCAGCTAAAGCAATTGTGGAGGCCGGAATTGCTGTAATGGGCCATGTAGGGCTTACTCCTCAGGCCATCAGTGTTCTTGGTGGATTTAGGCCGCAAGGCAAGAATGTCGCTAGTGCTGTCAAGGTGTCTCTCTCTTTATACATACATTTACACATCAATCGATTCTATGTGATTTCGTATACTAATGTATTACTCACAGAGGATTTATGTAGTCTATTTTGGTGTGATGTTCAATTAGCTTTGTTTCTGCAGGTTGTTGAGACTGCACTGGCTCTGCAGGAAGCTGGGTGTTTTTCTGTTGTTTTGGAATGTGTGCCTGCACCTGTGGCTGCTGCTGCAACATCTGCTCTTCGAATACCCACCATTGGTATTGGGGCTGGACCTTTCTGCAGTGGTCAGGTTAATTGATTCTTTACATCTATCATCTCCCTAAATGCTATTAGTTCTAGGATATTTGACTTCGCTGACTTGTGTGTAGTATCTTTTGCTTTTAGTGCGATATGAACTACTCTCTGATTCTGCAATTTGTTTTCCAAATACTACAACAGCAGTATCATGTCTTCATTTGTGGAGTCTTATCATGCAATGAACTTGGAGTTTGCTTTGTGAACCATCCCACATTTCTGGCGCATGACTATGTTGGAGAAGAATGTAATGCAGCACTAGGACACAATAATTAATGCTTTACCAACTATGTAAAATCTATTTTGCAAAACAAGAAAAACCGGTATTCCCAAGTCCAAATAATTGTCAATCATGAGGTGTGGTATGTCATCATAGTTGTTGTGTACTTCTCATGTCCAAGTAGTTGTCATTAAATGGTTCGGTTTAATGCACACTAAACTTCCTTGCGGACGTGTGTAAGATATCGGAAATTGAACTTTGTAATGATTGGAATCCGCACTCATTTCTTACTCTTATGGAAGAACAACATATAACCAGACAACCGTTACTTTCAAATTATGAACTATTCTCTGTTTTCCCATTTCTCCGTTAGAAATGGGAACACTTCTTTGTAAAAGCGTTCAAGTGGAACGCAAGAAAGAGGAGATCGTTTACCTGTCAAGTTGATGGGTTTCCTTGCCTATGATTCTGCTAGATGCCTCGTCATGAATTCACTTCCTCTTGCATATTGAACTTCATTCTATTGCTTTCCGCATGTATTTGTTTGCTCACAGCAGAAATAATTAGCATATTGTGACTAAAGAAAACTAATGATTTATGTTACAGTTAAAATCTTCTGGGGCATTTTAACTTCATTGTAGCGATTTTACTTGTTTGAGCACAGGCAAAATTGGAATATCTTAACCATTTCTGACACTGTTGAATGGCTGGATTCTCTGACCGTTGATAGAGTTTCTTTTCAAGGGAAGAAAACAATTTCTGTTCCCATGTTTTCTCCTATTTTCATCCAATACTTTTGTATTGGTATTGACGCAAGTAGACTTATTAGGTTGAATTAGGATTTTACATTTTCTGTACCCCATTGTTCGTGTTAGATTTGTTAGTTAATTTGATACTACTTGACACTGGCGGCTTGGGACACTTCTAATTCTTGATCGCATTGCCATGCAGGTGTTAGTTTACCATGATTTATTGGGAATGATGCAACACCCACATCATGCCAAGGTTAATTCCATCATTTCCACTCTCTTTTTTTGATAAGTAATTTGGACCATTTCTCGATTTGTGCGTATCATCCTTGCGTAGGGGCCATGCTAATCTTCTCTGTATTGTTCCAATTTTATCGAATGTTCCCAAAGGGACCATTTCCACTCTTGATTACTCCTCCTATGTAAATATCTCTCCGAAGGAAAAATGACATCCTTAGAGAATTTCTTCATAAAAATCTTTGTCCAGTATGATGTGGTAGTGCCATTTCTGAAACTGTTAGCCACTTCGATGGGATCGTCTTTGCTTTAAACTGATAGTATTGAGACACGCCACACCCTTCTTTGTTCATATCGAATACAAGTTTTCCGTTTGTGTTGCACACCCATATTTCTGACTTCTGGAATTTTGAAATTCTTCTTTTTGCAGGTAACCCCAAAGTTCTGCAAGCAGTTTGCGCGCGTGGGAGATGTCATAAACAAGGCTCTTTCAGAGTACAAGGAAGAAGTAACAAATGGGTCGTTCCCAGGTCCTTCCCACACCCCTTACAAAATTAATGCAGCTGATGTTGACGGTTTCTTGACTGAGCTACAAAGGTTGGGTTTGGAAAAGGCAGCATCCGCAGCTGCTACAGCCGCTGAGAAGATTGAGACAGTTGAATTGCACGTCGGAGGGAGCCTGATACACAATTGAAGCAGCAGTGAATTGTAAAGAAGAGGTCTTCATATCATTCGCTGTTACTTGGATAGGAAAATTTTGAGGAACAAGAACATTCTTGTGGCTGTTGAGGTCTTGCCATTTTGTCCAATTAACTCCTGACCTGTGAAATAATTGCGTGTATTTCAAATGGGAAATAGCTGCAATGTGATTGGCCATTCGTCGGGAATTAGTTTAGTTAAGGTTTTACGGCATCTGTATTGTGTTGCTCTGTGAATAAATGAAAACCATATCGCTGGCGCTTTCCTCCAGTGCATTGTGTGGTTGTATGCTTCATGATCTCTGTTGGGAGCTGACTTTAGCACTTCTTTAACAGATTTTTCTGTCTTTTTTTCATTTTCTAAGATAATATCGTTTTTTATCGCCCGATTGACAAATAAAAAATTAATAATATCGTTCTTATTTCGAAGTACTCATACACAGTAAAAGGTGGCAGTCCAACGGAGAAGAAACAAACCTTCATCTTTTCTTTTCTAGAATTACCAAAATACTAGTAGTAGTAAAATGAGAGAATAAATAAAATACTTCTAAACAATTACGGGAGCAAGCCCTCTAGTTGCTGTGTTTGGAACTTATGAAAGAGAGAAGACAAGAGAAGAAAAAATACTTGAGGAAAAAGCAAAAAAAAAATTACAAAAAAAAAATTGTGAAGAATGAAAATTAAGTTAAAACAAAAGAAAATTTTCCCCTCCTCTTTTTTCAAGATAGGAAATCAAACAAAAGTTAAAGAGCTTGTTTGGATCTTTACGAAAAGGAAAAAAGAGAAAGAAAAGTTTAAAACTCTTCATTTTTTTTTTTGGAGGACGTGCGAAAAGTGTTTATTAGTGTCATTTGATCATTGGTCTTGTGCAGGTACATCGTGTCCTACCAACTGGGCTACCACCCTACTACCTTCGTCCTAATTTTTTTTTTATCGATAAAAGAAACATTTTATTAAGGGGGAAAGGGAGAGTTGGAAAATACACCAAAATGGGTAAACCCATAACACCTGATGGCCTAAAAGTCCAGATAAAACAAATAAAGCCCGTAACAACCCTGAAGGCCTAAAAGCCCAAATATTACATATAAGCCCAGCCCAAAAAACCCAAAACACAACCCTAAAAATTTGAGAATACTTCTGACACCACCTCCCACAGCCGCCGCCCCACCAGATAGCCACCACCAGCACTCTGATAGCCACCACCTCAAAACCACCATGCCACCACTAGCCACCCCAACGGTAAGACCCCGTTGTGCACAAACCTATCAATCTATCGCCGGCTCAACCCAAACCATTAGGCAAATACCGAGGTGCCCAACAACAACCTCGGCGGGAGCCCCGCCGGCCAGAACACCCCACCACCAGAACAACCTTGCCGTTAGGCCAAAAAAGAGAACCCAACAGAAATTTGTCCGGAGTTCAAGCAGAAAAGAGAGCACAACCATGGAGGAGGGAAACAGGGAGAAGCCAAGACAGACGAAAACCCAAACTGTATAGGATGTGGGGTCGGAAAAAGAGAGGAGAGAAGGAAAAACGAGATCAAGAGGAAACAAGAGAACCATACCAGAATCAACCTTTTAATTGTCATTTTTAGAGTTTGTGTCACTTTTCAATTGATTATATCTTGTAATTTATAATATTTTAGGTGATTTCGAAAACATTGTATTATTAAACAAATCGAGATTTATCAAACAAGATTCATGTTAGATATAAAAATTATTATCAATTTAAAGATATAACTTATTTTTTTATACAGTTAGAATAAAACTGGGACAAATAAATTAGGATGGAGAGATACTTTGCAAAATGCTTTCCTCGTTTTGTTTGGGAAGAAAAAGACGATAAACTTACAAACTAGGAGTATACTGTATTGTCCACGTCAAAATTTTCTTCCCATTTTTCTCAAATTGTCCTTTCCTTTTCTTTCATTTTCTCATTTTTTCAAACACAACCTAAAGTCACAACTGGAAACACGATAAATCCAGACATTTTGAGTCGAAACTTGGCTACCTTTTAAGATCAGGTTGCAAGGGAGAAATCTCTTGTGAATCCTATGCCTCTAGCGTGGTTGGTCTACCCTTGATTAGACTAGAGAGGAGATTCCTCGAAGGTATGTATAAGCTGAACCAAATACCTCCAATCGGAGAAATTTTTCAATGCCGGGTGGATACCACGTCACCAGACTGACGTGGTACCCGAGCGGACACATCCAAGCCGTCCAAAAATGTATTTGATGGCTCAGATTGAAACACTCTCTCTCTTCTCACCCCCACAACCTCTCTCCTCTTTCTCTCTTCAAATTTGAACCGTTCAAAACCGAAAGGACGGTCCAGATGGACGGAGCAGGCACCACTGCCCACTCGGCACGCGAAAAATTCTCCTCTGACCGTGAAAAAAAAAAAATTTTTTACAAACACAACCTAAGCTCCACATACATGTCCTCTCCGAAGTGAACCCAGTGCTCTCAAAACACAACAATAAGCTTAAAAATGGCAGCCTCGAGACTATCAACCCCACTCCCCCTTCTCAAACACATACGCCCCTCTAATCATCAACCGCTCCTCCGCCACCTCTCCTCCTCCTCCGCCGACGACCCACTGCCACTGCCGTCAAACAACACACTCGTAACTCAAATCCTAACTCTCCTACAAAACAACCCAACCAATTGGACCAACAATGACGAGCTCCGCAGCCTTCTCTCTCACTCTCTCTCTCCTTCCTCTCTCTACCAAATCACCCGCAGCTTCACCACCACCACCGAAGCCCTCAAATTCTTAGACTACATTCGAACTACCTTGCCAGCACCACCGGACCCTGACTCTCTCTCCACTTCTTTCCAAGCCATTTTCGAACTCGCAGAAAGCCGCGATCAACCCAATTACTCGCCCGAAAAAGTTAGCCAACTCTTCACCTCATTCAAAGAGTACAACATTCCTCTTAATGTCAATTCGGCGGCCCTTTTGGTCCGGTGCTTCGGCCGAGCTGGATTAGTTTCAGATTCGATTCTCGTGTACAAAGAACTCGACCCAGATTCACGAAACACTCATATAAGCAATGTGTTGTTGGGTGTGTTGATGCGAGCTGGAAGGGTCGATGATGCCTTCCAAGTGCTCGACGAAATGCTGCTTTGCGGAGATGGGAAAATTTCGCCTAATGAGAGTACTGTGGATATTGTTATTGGTGGGTTGTTGTGGAAGGATGCGAACGGGAGGAGGGTTAGTGTGGAGGAAATTGTTGGGTTGGTTTCGAAGTTTGGGGAGCATCGTGTTTTCCCATCTCCGGTGAGGCTTACCCAATTGATCACGAAGCTGTGTAGGAGTGGGAAGATTGACCGGGCTTGGGATGTGTTACATGAGGTGATGAATGCAGGTGGCGATGTGCAAGCTCCTTCGTGTAATGCGCTTTTGTCTGGGTTGGGTAGAAACCGGGATTTTCCAAGAATGAACAAACTTTTGGCAGAGATGAAGGAAAACGGTGTGCAGCCTGATGTTATAACGTTTGGTATTCTTCTTAATCATCTGTGTAAGTTTCGTAGGGTTGATGAGGCGTTGGAGGTGTTTGAGAAGATGTCTGGAGGAAGTGGAAGTGAGGGATTTTCGATTACACCAGATACAATCCTTTATAATACTCTAATTGATGGATTTTGCAAAGAGGGGAGGCAGGAAAAGGGTTTGGTTTTGATGGAACAGATGAGATCGCAAGGCTGTGAACCTAATACGGTAACATACAATTGCCTCATTGATGGGTTTTGCAAAGCTGGTGAAATTGATAAGGCCCGTGAGCTTTTTGATGTGATGAACAAGGAAAGAGTGCTGCCAAACGTGATCACCCTCAACTCCTTGGTTGGTGGTATGTGCAAGCACGGGCGTATCAATAGTGCAATGGAGTTCTTTAATGAAATGCAAGGGAAAGGTCTGAAAGGTAATGCAATTACTTACACAGCCTTGATAAATGCCTTTTGTAATGTCAACAATATCGACAAAGCAATGGAGTTGTTTAATGATATGTCTAAAGCAGAATGTTCACCCGATGCAATTGTATTCTATACCTTGATAGCTGGTCTGACCCAGGCCGGAAGGTTGGATGATGCTAGCTTTATTGCATCAGTAATGAAGAAAAATGGGTTCTGTTTGGATGTTTTGAGTTACAATATTCTGATTGGCGGGTTCTGTAGGAAGAATAAGTTGGATAAAGCTTATGGGATGCTCAAGGAAATGGAGCAGGCTGGAGTAAAGCCTGACGGAGTGACATTCAACACTTTGATTTCATATTTCAGCAAAGTTGGTGATTTCTCGACTGCCCATAAGTTTTTGAGGAAGATGGTTGGTGAAGGTCTTAGGCCTAGTGTTGTTACTTACGGGGCTTTGATTCACGCATATTGTTTGGTTGGCAACCTTGATGATGCTATGAAACTATTTAGGGAGATGAGCTCTGGTTCTAGGGTTCCTCCTAACACCGTCATTTTCAATATGCTGATCGATTCTCTATGCAAGAATAAGAAGGTGGAAGTTGCTCTGTCTCTTATGGATGATATGAAGGATAAGGGGGTGAGGCCAAATACCAACACGTTTAATGCAATGTTGAAAGGACTTCAGGATATTAATTGGTTGGAGAAGGCATTTGAGCTTATGAATCAGATGACCGAACAAGCTTGTAATCCTGATTATGTCACCATGGAGATTCTCACTAACTGGCTTCCTGCTGTTGGTGAAACAGAAAAATTGAAAAGCTTTGTCCAAGGATATGAAGTTTCACTCTCAACAGCGTAGAGTGCTTGCTTTGACCTGGAAGTGATTAGGAATCTTCAAACAGAGCAGAAAAATTCTACATTCTTGGTAGTATTTTGTCCATGTTTGGGAAAAATTACTGTCCCAGCGCCAATGTATGGTGGGAAGAACTATCTGGAGCAATAAGCTAGGAGCATTGAGTAATCTCAACATGTTGTGGGGCCAAAATGGGGGGATTTCCGTTTGTGCGTAGTTCATATCAAGTCAGTGGAAGAGTTACATTTGTATTATGATGCAAGTCCTGAAGTTTCTTTGATTTGACAATTTAATGAGTCCCATTATGAAAACAATGCAATAAGTTAAATAGAAATTTCGTGGTCGGCCATTCGTCTTGAATTTGCAATTTCATTGAGTTTTGATGCTTGTGCATGTTGTGGTTATCAACATTATCCTTTTCTCAGCCAATCACTCTTGCTTTTGACCCTTTTATTGTGCTTAATATTGTGGTTAATTTTGTGACGGACTTGTAATTGGATCTGTCTTCAAGGTCCCGTAGAAAGACCTGCGTAAGGCTATAGTTGTTGTAAATGCATATAGCAAATTCACAGCTCAGACCTATGGCCACTGACAAATCCATGCCCATGCCAAAGTTCTCTCTCTCTCTCTCTCTCTCTCTCTCTCTCATTATTAATGGTTAAGCTGACCAGGCTTTAGACAAATCAGTTAAAACCTCCCTAATTGAATCTATTCACAGAACGGTGAGTTTGATTCTGTTGTTTAGACCGTTTCAGAGATTGTTTGGTACTGTCATTCAGAATCAAGGAACTGGAGTGGTTGTTTAACTATAGAAATAGTTACCACATGGACTTATAGGACAACCTGAAATGGAATCATAGCCCAGATATTGTCAAGCATTCATCGTGGGGATTGCTGGCCCAGTCGCCCTAATTACTACTGTAGTACTGTATTACATAATTGATTGAAAATTATGACCCTGGGACCTCCTCTGTTCTCAGTATATTCTATTTACTCAATGAGTACACAAATGAGGAAGTTCTCACCGCCGTCGCCGGTTCGTTAGAAGTGACTGCAACCATTAGATCAATATTCGATCTTAGACTTCAAATTATCTTCTCGCTAAGTGACTCAAGTCGATTAGCATTTGATAGACAAAATCCTAGAAGCACTTTACACTGTCAAATGATTGTAAAAACACATTACTCTAATCTCCGATGAACTTCCAATTACACAATGATACAAAGATTTTACACTCAAATTTCATGTTACGATTGTGCAACTTAGAGTGTGCATTAGAAATGCAGATACAAATGCTTGTGTTTTGTGTCTGGCAATAACATCACTCGATACACAAAGCCCATTAAAAGGCAAGAGAGAAATTAATCATGATTGTGAAGAACTAAACTCCAGTCGCTATATTACAGTGCATCTAGAAACATGGAATAAAACAGCTTTTTTCCTCTACAAGACTCATCTATAATGGAAGGGGGAATTATACGTTATACATACAAAACATTGTCATAAAGATTCTTTACCACTAGTGGAAACCTTCTCTCTAATACTAACAGGAAAAAAAAAATGGAACAAATCAAAAGTCTAAAATGAAGGGAAATCATTCACATTCCATGTCTTCCGAATGAATCATGTTTTCGGAAGGCTTTAGTCACATAATTCTTCATAGTTGCTTCTCGTTTTCGCTCTAAATCTTCAGTCTCAAGATTTTTAATAGTTTGAGATTTTTAGAGAAACATTTTCACGCTCGCGCTCGCATAAAGTAAGATTTAACTAGAAGCTCAGCCACCACCCGCGGTGGTGGTTGTAGCGTTGTTGGCCAGCCAGGGGAAGGGTAAACTCGCCGGCAAGTGATCCGGAGAGGAATCTCCGGCCGGCAGGCCGGTTATCTCATCCAAACCCTCAAAGAAATCATCACTTATAACCATATCAGAAACACCACCCAACTCATCTTCTTCTCTCTCTTCCATCAGATCTTCTAACTCTTCTTCTCTGCTCTCCACCGGAGAAACTGGATCGGAGCAAGAGGGGTTGTTGTGGGTTTCACCGGCTGCGACGGTTTCAGGTGTAGCAGGCTTTTGACGGCTGATTCCGGCGAGTGAGTTCCGGTGAGTGGGTATAGGGTGGTTGTGCTCGTTGGTGTAGGTGACAATGAACATTCCCGGGTCGGATCTGTTTCGCTCCACTTGTTTCCGGGCCATACACCCCTTTGATGTGCTACATCTGTAGTATCCTCTGTTTCATTCACAAAGAAAAACAAATCAATTTGGTCCAATGCTACCAAAAAAACAAAAAAGAAGAAAGAACAAGCACAACCTAAATCAATGAAAATTTTGCTTTCAAAAGCCAGAGGAAGTACTTCAATAATGTTGATTTTAATGCAATTAAGTAAAACATTTTCTGGTTAAAAACATGAAACCCCACACTTCATTAGAAAACTTTTCTGTTTGTCAGAGCAAAATTGAATCATTTCTTTTTAATTATCAAAGGAAGAAAATTAACTCATCTATAAATCATAGTAATTAGAAGAAATAAAACTTTTCTGGCCGAAAAATTGAAAACCCACCTCGGATATGGAGAGCCTTTGATGGGTTTCTGCCCATATTTCCTCCAAGACCACATATCAGAAGACAAGCCCTCTGCTGGAACTTCACAAACCCTTTTCATCTGGCTCTTCCTGTGAGAAGGAAACAGGCATAATCACCAAAGGAGCTCAATCAAATAGATGGGTACGTCCCAAATCTCACACTTTTCCAATTGAGAACATCGTAACACCAATTTACCCAAAAGAGAAGAAGTTTTTACCTTTTCTTGGACCTTGGGTTTGGGGTATGTGAAATAGCAGTAGTAGAAGTATTGGTCATAAAAGCTCTTGGACCAGTAACAGACAGCTTATGATGTTGTTTCTGCTTTTCTTGTTGTCTTTGTTGATGTTGTGGTGGCGGTGGTGGTGGTGGTGATAGATCTTGTAAGCCACCAAGAACAGAGAGAGGTGAGATGGGTCTGTTGTTTTGAGGTGTCAGGGTTTGAAATTGGGGGAAAAAGGGCTTGAACAGCTCATGCAACTCTTCAACTCTCTCACTACTTCTTGGTTCAAACGGATCTGGAAAGAACAGGAATTGATCATCTTGTGGTAGAAAGGTAGATGCGGTGGTGGTGGTGGCAGTGGCGGCGGAGCAGCTTCTGACCACCGCTTGTAGGTCCCAATCATCCGCCATTCCCCTGCTTCTTCTGCCTTGCTTGCTCTGCCGTAGAGAGAGAGGGGACAAAAGAAGGCGCTGACTTTTCGAGGTTTAGAGAGAGGTAGTGGAAAGCAATAATTATTTATAGAGAGAGAGAGAGAGTGGGAGTTGGCAATATCAACGCTTATCTTTTGATCTCTGTGTCTCTCTCTCCTTTCTCTCTCCTTAGACAGCACAACAACTTTTGTTTTTTTTTTTTTTGGCCTTTGGGGTTGACTTGTGAAAATGTCAAAACGGTGGCACCATCTTAGACAAAGTCCACACGCTCTCACCCTCTCTCTCTCTCTCTAGAAATCTCTTTCTCTGTGTTCATATGCGTATTTTCTTCTTTCTCGTGTCATCGTGACTCGTGAGATACTTACCACCTACCGACAGGAGAGAGAAGAGGAAAGAAAAAGTGGAGGCCAGTAGTGCATTCTTTATTTTGTTTTTTGTTTTCTCTTGTTGATAGCAAAATGGCTGGACATAAATCACGTCATTTCCAACGCAAAGGCTTTGGCTAAATAGACATAAGAATGCGGAGCCTGTTTCATAACACCTTCTTAAAAATAAGTGCTTATTTTACATTTTTAAATTCAAAAATAATATAAATGAAAAATAATTTTTCAATTATTTTTGCACCGTATTAAAAATCTTGATGAGATCTATCAAATAAGATCCATATTAATAGAAAAATTATTTGCGTCAACACATGATTTTTGAGTTTGAAATTACCTTCTTAAAAAATAAATACTTATTTCTATTTCCAAAACGGGGCCAAAAGAACTGTCTTTCCTGTTCGAATCAACGAAAGAAACATTTCAAACTTTGGGATCATCGGAGGTTTATCTGACAATTAATTTCAGGGGCTTGAAATTAATTGAGGTGTGTGCAAATTAATCCGGACATCTGGTTACTCACATGAAAGCGTTTTCAAACTACATCTTAAACTACTAAAATCAACGAAAACGAGAATTAATAACACAAATACAGTACGAGGATTTAGAGCGAGGTAGAATATTTTAAAAGATCATTACTAAGGTTTTTTTCCCTGCAAAAATGTGACTAAGGTTGGGTCTTGGGAATGTGGGCCTGAGGCGCAGTTTCAGAACGCAAAAAAAAAAAGTCATTATTTTTTAAAAAGGTAATTTCAAACTAAAAATTTATGGATTTATTTAAATATAAAAATATGCAATATAAATCTTGTTTGAAAGATTTCATCGAGATTTTTTATTCGATGTAAAAAAAATTGAAAAATTATTTTTCATTTACATTATTTTTGAGTTTGAAAATTTGAAATAAGCTGCCTATTTTTTAAGAAAGTTTCTGGAACGGAGCCTCATGCGTGTTCGCGTGGTTTGGTTGCATCGTGAAAGGTAATATCTAGTAGGGCACAAAACTTTAACTCCGATTGTCAAATTATGCGTGGTTTTCGCCTAATCTAAGCAAGGCATCTTAAATCTAACAATAAGAAATGAATGATTACCCTTTTCCCCACCTTGAACAAAATCAAGTGATTAATTGTGCTACGTGTACCTATTAATATCGTCGTTGGCTTTTTCTGTTTAGTGAGTCACTCTCCTTTTAGTAGTATATTATTTTGTTTTATGGTGAAGGATATCCGGACTAATTTACGTGTATCTCTACTGCTTGATTTCCTCTTAAATTTCGTTGAGAACTGCTCAATTATGTGTGGACTAGAGATTAAAGTCTCTTCGAGTGGCTTCTTCATTGAAACAGAAAGTCAATTATCTTTAAAAAAATGAATAAAGTATCTAAGAAATATTCAATAGCACTTGTGATTTCACAACGAGGGCAAGAGAATCATTTTATTTTATTTTACAGTATGTGATTTTTTCAAGTAATTTTTCGTTTTTTAATCTTTTCGAGCAAAAAGGTCTACAAAATGGATTCTAACATCGTGGTAATTTGCATAGGCCATTCCATACAAAAATTGAATGAATACTGCCCACTTATTTAATTATATACTCTTTCTTTTTCTTTTTTTTTTCCTCTCCACCAAGCTTTCAGCAATTCAAGATGTAAAACACAACAAACGTTTTGGGCATTGGGTCAAGTGGTACAACCCAAGGGGGGCAAGGAGGGACACAGAGGGAGTGGGGTCAAGCGTTTCTACCGAGCAAGATAGGCTTAATTTGATCTGATATTTTACGTATGGGAAATGATATTGCCACACCCTTTTTTGATAACGCCACACCTTGTAAGTGTATTTTTGCATCAAAAAGTACACTTGCAAAGTGTGGCGTTACCAAAAAAAAGGTGTGGTAAAATTACTACCCTTTACGTATTTGACCTTGTTATCCACAATTTCTGGCTCCGCCACTGCACTTGTACCATGCTAGGTTTTGCTGGTGGGGAGGTGGTACCGCACTACTCACGTGCCATGCCAAGAATTAATGGGATACAACATAAGGGAAACAAAGTAGTAATTTTAATAGGTTTTGTAATCAGAGCTTAAACACTTTGTTTAGAGGATCTGTAATAGTGCAGCTGCCTTAATACCCACGTTCACATTAGCCTAGAACAAGGAATCAAATTAATAAATCAATGAGCAGATCAAAAAAAGGAATCTCAAAGAGTATAAATAAAGAAACAAAATTGGGTTTACATTCAGAATGGTAGACGTACACACTTTATAAGGTTCACATTAAGGATTTTGGTTCAATCTGTCAGTCAGAGGGTCAAAATTCAATGGAATTAAAATTACTATTTAACATGTTGATTTTCCTTCTCCCCCACCCCATGTTGTGCGGCCTCCAATAGCCGCCTTATTTTTTTTTTTTTTCCCCTTTTCGATGTTCAGACCAGTATATTTGTACATTCAAGCTCAAAATTATAAAGTTAATAACCAGACAAATATGCAATAGTGTTAAGAATTTTCTCTGATTGTCCGCGATCGAACTAACAAGCTTGACAAAATAAGCCCTTGTTAACTACTATCATACTACGAAATAGTAATCGTCTTAAAATTAATGATGTCCAAATTTTAGATTTCACATATTACGTTGTTTGCATAAGAGCTACCCTAAATAAACTTATATACATGAACAAACTTATATACTTATTGATACAGTCAGAGACGGAGCTATAAGTTGGCTATTGGTGGCCAAAGTCATCCCCATTTGTAAATCTCATTAATTACCTAGTATTTTTTATTTTAAACCCCCAATTTTATAAGTAATTATTTTTGATTTGTTAAGAGCACCCAGCAGTAATACTTTGCGGTGGGTATTATTTACCCATTTAGATGCTTAAATTTCTGAACCTTAAAATTTTAAAATTTTGTTATTCGAAAGTGCCTCTCTCGTGTTTATTTGCCCACCAAAACCATCCACCATCCATTTGGTGGTCGTTAATGGCATCCCAAAAAGAAAACGAATTTTGCGAAGTGGATGAAGAAAAAACAAAAAAACAAAACAAAACAAGTGGACTCCAATAACGACAATTCTGCGACGTCCAGGTGTTCGTATTTTGCAGCGAGTATGTTGTTATTAGTGTACTCGACCGAGTTCCCACTTGGTTTTTGCGATGGCTAATTTTACGGGTATTCGCGAGACTATGGAAATTCGAAACGTGGGCGAGTAAAAAACGCCTGACGGTGGGCATTTAACTACGCAACTGTGCTATTCACACAGATCATGATATGTACACAGATTGAGCACAGATTTTAGTGTGGGGTCTACTATGGGTCTCATACAAACAATTCGAGCTGTTCGTTAAATGTAAAACATGTTTTTGAGGGCCTTTGTGAAAAATCAGCTTAATTCGATACTTATAGGTGCTTGATTCAATTATTTAACTTTTCATTCGGATTTTAGGATATTGAAGATTGGACCGAATATCTATAGATATTGGATTGACTTGATTTTTTGAGAAAACCCTTGAAAAATTATTTTACATTTTATGAACGGCTCAAACTTTTTGTGTGGGACCCGTAGTGGACCCCATACAAAAATCTGTGCGCGATCTGTGTGCATATTATATGTGTCGACAGACTTATTGATAACCAGGTGATAATGGCCTATTTACCGACGGTATATAGAGGGCGAACATGTTATTCGCTGGATGTAATATTTCAGAACCACGTATATCCGGTGTTTAATAGGTGAAATAGTAGTTAACCAAGCATATTGTATATAGGAGACAATATTTTAAAAGTTGCTAGGCGATAATCGGACTATTGACCATATTCAAGTGATTATTATGCACCACCAGCGATTGATCGCCGATTAATTTCTTATTTTAGAACACTCATCGGGCATTTGATTACCCATTTTCCCTCTCCAGCTTAAAACAATTCAACTACTTTAAGCAACACACAGGACCAAAGGTAGCGGTGGTGGACGATCTCACAAACCGGTGGCGGACGATTTTTGACACGTGAGAAAAGAAAGTACTCGAGTACTTTTTATTTTTTGATTCGTTCTATCGAGATGAACTAATATTTTATACTTGTAAAAATTAGGTGTAAAAATAACAAAAACTAAAAAAATTAAATAAGACAAAATCAACAAAATCGCAGTGCACAAATTATTCATCAATGTGGACACTACTAATAAATTCATTATCCACTCATATCAACTACAAACACAAATCAAAGCAAATGCATGTCCCCTTCTATACAATACCAAAAACAAAACATGTTATATCATATCTGCCCCTACATTATACCTCTAAAACAAATCCTGTCGGCAAACTACACGTAAGGATATTAAGGGGATAGATGATTGGGAGGGAGGGATTTTCAATTTGTATTTCGGTGGTAAAAGCCTGGTGAATGAACCTGCGACTTAGTGACGGATCAATATTTCTTTTCTTGTCCGGATCAGTTATGAATAAGTTCAAATATTCAAAATCGGGTGGATTTATTCGTTGATTGAAAAGTCACTACGCTCGTTCAATCCAGCTCGGTTTGGAGACTGAGAGGAGGCCCTTTTGATCTTGTGGGGCCACCCAACAGTTCTTTTTTGCAGTAAAGGTGCTGCTGGGCATAACGCGTGCACTGTGCTTTAGTAAATGCTACTGCACCCCTGGAAATGCTTTATCCGTCGAATCCTATGACATCTTAATCAGACGGTTAACAACGTTCTTTGAATATTGACTTTGGCGCTCTAAAAATTACCGCTGGCACTACACTTTTGGTGCGCCGGCAGTAAATTTTAAATTGTCAAAATCAAAATCCTATTCTTTTTCAGAAAAAACCTTAGTTCGAAGGGTGATCGAACCTACGCTTGCAACATAGCAGGATTCGATTCTTTCTTGAGACAAACCATGATTTAAGTGGGGGGTCATAGCGGTGGGTTGCTGTGTTAGTCTCTCTCGAGATTTGGATTGCGCAGTTGGGTCCAGTAGTGACTTGGCTGCAACGTTGTTCCTCGGTTACCAAGATGCATCGACATCCAAAAAAAAAATATTAGTAATATTTGTGAGATATGTATTGAAATTTCAACTTATTTGACATTATTTGAGGTCTCGAAAATATTATATAGGGCATTAGGTTCGTTATTTTATTGGATTATTGGTTAACCTTGCTTGGTGAGACAAGTTACTTCTTGTTTATGCATATTTTTTATTTGCAAATTATTCCTGGCATTTGGTTCGCTTGTTTATTTCGTTTTACCTTGTTTTGATGCTTTCATAAGAAAATTACACTTATTTTGCAAAATTACTTTAATACTTAATTGTAGATAACAAAATTAGGCTTATTTTTCACTTGCTTAATCATTCATATATGCCATATGGTTCGCGTACGTGTTTACTTGGTTCTTGTTTAAACTTCTTGTGGTGACGCAAGTAATTGTTTAATTGTTGATAAAAATTCTAAAATACGATGATTATAATGGCTAATTAAAAATATGGAGAAATGCATTTTAAGAATGGAGAATCAAGAATCCTCAAGTTGTTCCTAATGAAGTTTTCCTCTTTTGCAATAGAAAATACTACAGATAATCATGTCACATGTGAGCTCATTACCTGCTTAATTTAACAATTAAGCGTCCTTTGGAAACACATTATTGGGTTTATTATAGTAAATATTTTGTTGGTCAAATATGGTGGGTTTATTATATTACTCATTTTTTCCCGCTCAAATTCATTACTAGTGCTTTTCCCGACAACTTAGGTGTGCAGGTTAATTTACGCACACTTTGAATGCACCGGCCACAAAAGTGGTTGATAACTCCAGCAGTTTCAAACCGAAGTCCTTAGGAAGGAAGCAAATTCCTAAATCTCAGGCCTTGACTACCATACCAATCCCTGAGTAGCCGAAATTCAGAGGTTGGTATCCATTACCGGATATATTTTTCCATGGACATGAATTACACGAGTTGTCACTATGATGATTTTAGGAGAAAGGATAAATACCACTCCAAAATACTACTAAGTATACTTTAAAGGGACCTACCACCACATCTTCCCTTCTTCCGGCACCAGCACTACTCTGTCACATAATCCTCTTAGGCTCCGCTCTCGTTATCAATTCTCGATATCACAAATTCAAGTTGCTTGAGATATTTTTAAAAAATACTTTCATGCTCACGTTGATTTTCTCGCCTACCCACAACCTTATGCGACTTATCTTGCGTACAGAAACCCTCCCCCACAAATTTTGGAGTGTCATCGTAATAAAGTGGAGCGCCAAAATTATTTTTCCAAATCAATTTCTTCTTGATCTTTGATAGATAGATGTGAAGCGAAGTTATGACTTCTGATGGATAAACAAAGTGAAGTACTTTATGTCTTCTTCGATATTGATAGAAATGTGTGAAGCAAAAAGACTTCGTGTGGGGATTGGGTTTGGTTGGTTGAGAAGCTTTTCACGGATAGCTCTCTTCCAGTATATTAACTGAACTTGAGCAAGCCTTAGTTTCGTTGGTCAAACATTTACACTCAACTGCACAAACCCATCTCTCTCTCTTTCTCTCTGGAATTGGGATAGAACCAGAGACTCCAAATTTTGGATTGTGACATCGCTGGGATTGGTTGACACAGACTGGATAGATGCCCATGAGAGGCCAATAATGGACCCCTTTTGCAATGGTCGGTAGGGCCATCTCTGTCTTCTTAGCAACTGAAAACTTATCGGTTTCATAAATATCTGTTTAAGATATGATTTCAAGCTAACAACATTTGAAAATTATGTTTACATTTTTAACATGTTTATGTCTCGAACAAATCATTGGTCAAGTTCGAGTATTTAGTCTGGGCAATTTCTTGGTAGAAATTGCTGTGTCGCGCCTATCGCGTGGTATTGGACATAGCACAAACAAGCAAGTTCATGTACGTATGAACCAATTGTATATTACTGGGAGAGGGGTTTTAAAAAGGGTTCAAAGCACAATCTTTTGAACGATAGATACCATCGACATGAAGGAAGATTGCAATCCATGGCAAATCAACCTCCCACTTCCTACTTTCTCTCCTTTCCGTCAATCCATTTCACTCGCACAGTAAGATCAGTGTGTGTGTGTGTGTGTGTGTGAGAGAGAGAGAGAGAGAGAGAGAGAGAGAGAGAGAGTGGTGGAGTTAGATTCTGGATATCCAAATCTCCACTGACATTTTCAATCAACTTGGAGCCAATCCGGCCAAATTCACAAAAAATAAAAGCCATACATTGTCATCGACCATCCGAAAACAAAAATCACACTCAAACCAGAGATATACGATTATCTGTACTCTCAAACACAAAATATACAACCCACCAAGTGGGTTCTTTTCATTCATTTGTACACAGCAATATACACTCAAAATCGAATATGCAAATGAAAATAAACCCAAGTTAAAAACTACTGAACCATAAAGAAGAAACAAAAAATTGGAAAAGCTAATGCACCTGATCTTTCCCACCGGCAAGCTCATTGACCTCATGACAAACTTATCCACCAACATGTTCCTCAATTCTCTGATGCTGAAGTACAGGTTCATGAGCAGTGGAACTCGTTGATCTAAAGGAATCAATTTCTTAAAAATGACTAGTCATTTCAACTAGAACTGGGCCACAAGGAACTAAGTCTGGCTGCCAATTTTGCGCTCTTGTAGTCCTCTCTGAGCTGAATAAACCTGAATGTGCCGCAGATCATGCAGGTTATCATCTCTAAAAGAAATACGGCTAGATAGAAGACAGAGAGCTAAAGGTGTAATGCAAATTTTCAAATCTGGTGCAAACTGCATAAGTGCTCCGTATAACGTTTTTTTTCCTTCTGAAACAACAGTGAAATTCAAGTTCGGATGACACGTAGACAAGAATATTGTAGATTTATAACGATTGATCTCTTATTCTTTGGAGTAGATAATATTGGCAATGTCACACGATGGTGTATGATATGTTTATGACATTGACGGTATATTGTCTTCTTAAATGGTGTATTGTTTATATTACAACAAAAACTAACATTTTGGTATCTAGTCCCCAGTCATTGGAGGTATGGGCGGGGGAGGATTGGAGACAGACCTAACCTTTAGCTTTGATAAAATGCCGTTATTACAAAATGATACTCCGTATATTAGCTCTGAAATCTATTGCCCTTTTAGTTTAATTAGCGGTCCTTTTAGTTTTAAATTAGTGCCATATTGCCTTCAATTATTATCAGTGAATATAATATGTCTAGAACATGATTTTCCATTGTCCTCACGAGATATGCCCTGATTTCCTTTTTTGTCCCTGCGTTAAGAGTGTCCGTGTCGGAACAAGTGTTTCTTCAGCAAAATTTGTTAACAGCTTAACAGTAAGTCGGTAAGCAACTTAAAGTTTCAAGCTGCGTCTACTATTTTGGTAAAACATGCATTACTTGTCGGGTTGTTAGCCAAAACAAGAATATTGATCGAAACCGGAAAAATTGGACCGAACTGAATTTTTTAAACCGGTTGAATAATTTTGATCTGGTTCCGGTTTATAAAAATTTATGAACCGAAAAAAAAATTTCGATCCGGTTTATGTGTTTTAAAAACCGGTCAAAACCGGACCGATTATATATATGTATAATATATACATATATATATATATATAAACATAGGGGAGGGGTTGAATTATGGGTTTTTGGTTGATATTTTGTGGTGTATATTAGTCTAATAAATATATTTATTATATAAAATCAATCTCACACACACACACACACACATATAAATTGTTTTTATGGGCTTAATTATGTTTTTATGGGTTTTTTTTTATGTATTGGGCTCAAAATTGATCCTTTTTTGTTGGGCCCAAAAAAAGGGGTTGAATTATGAATTTTTGGTTGATATTTTGTGGGTTAAATTGTGATTTTTTTGATGTGTTGGGCCCAAAATATGGCCCATAAATGAAAACCGGATAAACCGGACCGAAACCGGTTGAGCCGGTTGAAACCGGACCTGTTTATCTCAACCGGTTCCGGTTTCTAAAAATCTCAAACCGGATAACCGGTTTCGACCGAAAAATACACCCAAACTGGACCGGTATCACCCCTAATTACTTGGATGAGGAGCCCCCGTCGGTACTAGTCAAGGAGGTCAATACTTGAGAGAGTCCCATAGAGTAAGATGCCTATGGGAGGTATAGATATTGTGGGTCTACCAATTACTGTGCATGGTGAAGTACTAGGATTACTAGGAGACAATGAAGTTCTAGCTATAGCTAGAGCTAATTTGTCTTCCTATTGTTGTGTAAGGGTGGGAATGAAAGTATTTGACACGGGAGCTCCTTTCGATACTGAGGAGCAGATAGAAAAGACTAACCACGAAGCAATGCCCCTGATCGTAGTAAAGGGTACACCCCCTTGTTTCAATTTTGATGACCGCGCATATAAAGTCTGCAGCTAGTACATCCTATATGTTATTCGACTCATAAAACATAATCAATATCGTTGTTTACCTTTGTGCATCTTTCCGAATACTTGGGGTCCCCTCAAATAGAGAGGAGAGGCTTTCAGGAGCTACAATAAAGACATTGGCCATGCTGCAAAGATATCGTGCAACAGTAAATAACGATAGAACATGCAAAATTAAATCCCTGAAATCAAACCAACCCCTGTAACTTACATTCCTAACAATTCAAATTTCTCATCAACAGAAGGAGCATTGAAGCTGCGCACAAATTCCCCATACTCGGTTATGTCACGCTTCAGTCGCAGTCCTCCACTGAAAGAGAAACACAGATAAGTGAAGCACAGATAAGCGAAGCAGAAGGATGACTAAGTATCTCATTCTTGAAGTTTGTGTTGATGTCATGGTTGGTGGTTATGTTAATCTAGCTACTCATGCGCACGCATGGAAGAGAGTCAAAGAGGAATGACAAATGAATAGTTACAGGATTGACAAGAGTAACGGATTGAGGAAGGTATCGTTTCAGGATTGACAACAGTAAATTTCTTAATTTACCACTCTCCATCCCATTTGAATAGAACTGGGATGCAAGTGCCTTTCTATGCCCCTTCAGTACTGGCAACAATTCTGACCTTCTTACCTCATTTGGAAAAAAGGATTTATGTACCCAACCCGACTTCAGTAGGGAACAAGGCTTAGTTTGGTTTGGCTAGAAAAGTTTCATTTCCATTCATTTTATATCTTTTCGTTTCCCTCCCCTTTGTCAATCAAGTTCTCTAAATTTCCAAAATTATAGTGTATACACTTTGAAGGAATATACTATTCCGTACCTTTAACATCAGTATATAGATATAACCAGTATCATAAACGAAGTGTTTTACCTTGCCAATGAGCATGTAACTCCCCACATAATAAACAGGCTATGGAGCTTAACAGCAAGAAGTTACCTGGGATTAAATGTAAACTTCTGCCAATGAGTAAGTAGCCCTTTGTGCAACCGATTCCCCTATATCAACATTCATTGCACTCATCACTAAAAGGGCCAATGAAGTACCAGACAGCCACTACTAAAAACTGCTGAAAAAGATGGTACAAGATTGCCCATTGACATCACAAAGATTGCACAAGGCCAAAGTAAAAGTACGAGGAAGATAGATTATAGCTGCTGTTATTAAGCCTTGAAAGACATAGAAGCACAGAATCAAGACTATTCAGTTGTTTTACATATACAAATTCAGCGGCTCCTGTTAATCTTCCAAATCATAGATGATAACACTGCATTTGTTTCTCACAAATGCTTACTTGTAAGCTGAGGAAACTGTTTTACCACACATAACCAGATAAGGAAGAGGGAAACAGATCACTGGCAGTTAAGAAAAATAGCAAAAAGATCAATACCATACCAATTCCGTCAAGAAAGCTTGTTTGTTAAGACCTTCTAGTGCAGTAAATGCAGCCTCAAGCACACGAGAAAGGTATGCAACAACTCTGGTAAAGAAATAAAGAGGCTAATTGAAAACGTTGAACAGAATCAAGCGATAAGCAAAAAAATAAAAATAAAAATGTAAACGAAAACAAGATCACTCCAGAAAACACCGACATCAAGTTCACATTTAATAACATATTTTTATAGTCGGTCATATTTGTCTGAATACTAAATCCAAGTCAAGTTGGGTGTACCTTGTGCAAGCAGTTGTTGGACGATGATCAGGAGCAATGCCATCTTCAGGAGACCGATAATCCGTAACTTTTTGCTCAGCTGAGAGCAACCGCTCAACCTACAAAAGACATTTAAAAGGAATTAGTTTGTTGAAGAAGGGGGAACAAACAAATGGATACTTAAGAGAGCAAACTGTCACATGGCGGAACTATGAAGCAACCACCCGACACTTGGCTAAACCTGACAGCTATTTGGACAACGATAGGTGGTTTTGGTGAACTTAAACCTGAATAGTTAGTTGTTAGTTTGCCAAGTACAGACCTCAGCCATAACAGTTTCAATACATTGCTGAAGCCCTTTGTAGGCAGCACCCTCTGCACTTGACATAGCTGTTGCCATCTCTTCCAAGGAAGCAGCATGTGCACCATCTACAGGTAGTAAAAGCCGAGATATAGAGTTTGCAAAGTACTGCAGAAAAAGGTTCCAATCAATTATAATAGACAATAACTATCAGGCCATTCTATCACAAGCTTCAGACAAAATACATAGTAAATGACAATGGTGATTGCAATCAACATACTTGCTGAACAAGGGCCACACTGCTTGCACAGCGTTGAACTGCCACCATGAAAGATCTAAAACTACTTTCACCTGCAGCAGCAGCAGCTTCTGCCTATACATCAACAATTAATCATAACTTGGTCAAATTCTTTTGTCCTTCCAATTCTCTATTTAAAGCCTATTTTGATTAGTCTAGGCGCTATTTAGAACAGAATGCACAAAAAAAAGGAGGGGACATTGTAAGGAGTTACAGCAGAGGCAGCCGCAGCAGCCACCCTTCTACTAACACTTGTTCCAATCACAAACCTCTCCCTCAGAGCAGCAGCTTCAGTAAGGCTATCTCTGGCTCGTTCAAGCCCATCAGTTGTATACTGACTTACCTACAGCCAGAGAAACAAGGGGAAAACGGGGAGTTTAGCACCCAGGACATTGACGCAATCTCTCATGCCAGAAAACAGATAAACTAAAACTTACTTGGTCTAACAAGCAGGTAAACACAGCTCTTACACTGGCTGCAAGGGTAGCAGGCTGTACAGAATAAAAAGAGAAATAATAGTGAGAGGAAACCTTTTGAAATACCTAAAATGTCAAAAGCTATTTTAGTTCATGAATAAGCCAAGAAGAAGCGGAGCATTATGCACTGATTACTTATGGATTATGCATGCATACATATAAAAGCAACAGGGATAAAAACAAGTTCCATACCCATTAGCTGGTTATAATTATTGTCTCCTTAAGACTATGTTTGGATGGAAAGAATAAATGAGAGAACCGGGAATCTTATCCATGGAGATTTACACATGTATGAGGCCGACAAAGCTCTTCTTAAAATTTATGCACTTTTCTTCTACCTCCCTAAGATTGGTGTTAAAGTGAGTTGCTACGGGTAGTTCAGTTTCCTTCAGATTTATTCCAATGGGTTAGCTGAAGATTACCTTGATTGGCATGGTTTATCAAATTCCCAATGCATTCAGTAATCGAAATAGAAATTAGAAGGTTCAGCCAAGAAATTTTGGCAAGAAAACCAAAGACGAAAATATGTAAGGACGTGGGTTGAAGAAAACGAATTCTGAAACCATGTGCCCTCATCCAGGGAACAATTGCAGATGATGGATCGGTTTTAGGCAACAAAGTACAGATAACAACGAAGATGATGATCGGTTTTAGGCAACAAAGTACAGATAACAACAAACTATAATTTACCTGTGCTGAAAACAAAGTACATCTTGAAACTGCTTCTTCATTCCAACGAACGAATTCCGTCACCACCGTCACAGATATCTGCTGGTGAGAAGATGCTATTGAAGCTCCCCTTGAGCGTCCAATTGTCCCAGATGACTCCGATGATTGCTGACTTTCTGCACGCAATTCCTCCATCTGCTAATCACAATTATATAAAAGGTCATCATACCGTCAGATAATAACAGAAGCTAGAATCATTACACAAACTGGCCCACTCCCCCAAAACCAAGCAAGGGAAAACACACAAAAAGGTACAAAAATAAGAAAGACAAACAAAGAAAAAAAAACGATGGTTTAGGGAGAGAGGAGAATCGAGATGAACCACCTTCGCCTTGTAAAGTTGTCTCAGAGAAGCCTGCTCATGCTCAATATATTCATCTTTGTGAGCCGTAAATAAAGACTCTGTTAGGCCTGTATCAAAAGAGGAAGCTGCTTGGAGGAAATCAAAGTAAAAGAAAAACCTTGACGAAATCTCAACATGAGGTATTTCAATCAAATATGGAAAGTTTAAAAAAAAAAAAAAAGTTTATGTATCTCTTCAATTAGAAATATCCAGAAAGTCTTCAACTAACTGGTAGTGAACAACAACCTATCAGCACTAAGCTCGTAATTCACCACTATTTTAGAATTTGTTCTAAAAACAATATTTACAGCTGCATTTACAAAAAAAGTGGGAAAAAAAACTGACGTAAACGTCTGTTAGGCTAAGAAAACTATCGTGGGGCTATGGAGCCACTTTTCAGCTCAGAACTATTAAGCTCATAATGCAACACAAACATAATACCAGAGAAAGCAAGAAGAAAAACGAGAACAATTTTAATCCTTATATGAAGTTCATTGATTGACTATATAAGTGCCCATTTAAACAATTTTAGTCCCAGTACTTGTGGTTGGCTACTTAATTACCCATTTGTTATTCTACTTGATCAAGGGCTGTAACATTGGTTGAACCACAAAACATCAAATCTTTCCATAACACAACATCTTGTGTTGATTTTAGTGACCACCTCTCCTAGCATAACCAATAAAGTAAATTGTACACAGCATCACTCTTCTTAATTTGTATAGCAGACAAAATCACTCTTCGTAATTTGTATAGTTTGCTAGTAATTGGTCTTTGTTATACATAGTCCAACCATCTGAAGTACTTATTAGCCATTTTGTCTTTCCGCATTTTACCGTCCATGAGTGTTACCCCTACCATCTAACAAATGGAAATCTTCAGCTTCATCATCCTAAAAGTGAACATTTTAGCCCCTAAGTTATTTTCTTCAAACTTGCAATGGATTTCATATGTATACATGATGGATGGCAATTGCTAATGCAACCCATTATGATTTGGACACCTCATCCTAATTCTTTTCCATCATAATCATAACACATGGTTGCTCATTTTGATACACAAATTCCTATGTTAGATAGACTCGGGTGCGGTTGTATATTTACGGGTTGGCCACCTCAGAGTAAAAAACTAAGGATTCGGGTCGGCCACCTCAAAGTAAAAAACTAAGGATTCGTCGATATAGATCCAATTCTGGATACAGATACGGCTACGGATACGGGGGACAGGTTAACTAACCATCGTAATATATATTTCCTATAGGATTGCTACTATAAATGTTGCCCAAATAAATTTTTTTCATCAAAACTATGGACCAAACACGTGGATAAGCTGTATAAGGCTTCAATATCTTGTGCAAAGCATACTGTAAATCATAAAATCAACAGCCCCAGCACACAAGCTATTACAAACCCACATAAAACAGAGTCCAAATCCCATCGAGCTCGTTTATATGCTAGATGTATACATACAATGCACCAGAACACGCCTGGCCCAAAAGTACATCTCCCACGGATATACACGAACAGCACGTCGTCTTCTCCAGACCAGATCGAAATCGAAGGATCATCCAGATTGAGCGAAGAAATGAATCCTTATTCATTCAGATCAAGATTGCAAGCCCTAGTTCTAGACAATAATCGAGAATCGCAAGCCCTATTGCCGAGAAATCCAGATTACGCAAGCCCTTGTGTGGATAAACCAGATCGTTTGGAGGTGTTCTTCCTCCTCCTACTCTTCTTCTTCTCCCCCTGCCATATCCATGCTTCCATTGCCATATCCGACACATATCCCATATCCCCACCCGTATCCTGTTGTGTAGACAGGATGCTTTGCCGAAAACGGCGGATCCATGTAACATAGACCTATTCGTGACTCTTTTATTCCCCAAGTCTTATTAAAACCAGTTATTGAGGCGTTCTCCAAATGCAAAAGAAGTTCATTTACCAAAACACCTGATAGAGTCAAACAGCTGCCAACACTGTTGTAGTCACTTGAACAATTTCCAGGTTAAACCATGGTACTTCTTTCCTGCATAAGTATTTAATTCTCTTTTCGAAGGCCAATGTCCTTCAGCTATTTTCCCAGTTTGAAACCAACAAGGTTCCACCATCTTAGCTTCAAAATACCTAACAATACAAAGAAGAGCAGTAGCTTGATCTTGTTACCAGCATTATAGGAACCACCATTATAGGAACTACGTGCTCTCACCTGCCGCTAAAAAAGAAATGTCCAGAGCAAAATCGGTTCTGCTAACTGTTTCGCCATACATCAATTAATATTAACAATTTTTTCTTGATATATTTAGCATCATAAAGATCTTTTATTCCATTAGGAGGGGGGTGTCAAGAGTCAAAGCCTGACCATTGACGAGCTTAAGGTGTTACGCTTTTCCAGGAAACAGGCACAGTGGCAGTACTCACTGAGGATTACTTGTAACTTCAAACAACAAAACTTTTTAAAGAAAGTTAACAAACATATAAACTTTGCCACATGGAATCTTCCACAAATTTTGAGCTGCATGTGTTGGATCTATTAGTTAAATTAATTCTTACCTTCAACATCCAAATCACCACACCCAACAGCACGCAAGTCTCTAGCAAGTTCCTCCGTCTTCTCATATGCAACTGCTAGCATTCTAAGATACTGATGTCTCAGAAAACACATATGAAGTTAAAATCTCGCTTTATCTTCAAAGGGGCATTGGGATCAAAGAAAGAACAAAAACATCACCAGTAATTCAACTCACTAATAGTAGTCCGCCTTCGTCTACAGGAGGTGGGTTAACAAGAGATGGTTTTACCAACAGCTTGTCAAGAAGTGTAGGAACTCGTTGCTCCAAGACTCGCTGTATATAACCACGGAAAAGTTTTCACAATAGTGAAATTGTCAGCCAATACAATCCTGGTATCTAAACTTCATTTGATTGTATTGCCACGAAACACACAAAGGAAAAATTAAGGGAATTCCCAGAATACCTGAACCAAAATCGACATAACATCATTTGGAGAAGGGAATACAGCTGTTATTGTGGCAGCTTCCTTACGCACAGTATCTACGAACCAGTATTAGCACAATTATCAAATTCAGTGAAGAACAAATAACTGTCAATCTGTCATAGTGTTTATGGCAATCCTCCTAACCTGTAATTTCTTTATACAATGCAGCAAGGCCACGCGCAACATTACTAGGACTAGGTTGGGAACCCTGGTCACCAAGAACCGATCTTGTGTCCGCATTCATGACCTCGACGTCAATAAACATTGGACGGGTTGCCACATAATGTTGCATGGCGCTGGTCCCCCGGTTGAACTGCATTATCAAACAAAATGGTCAGGACTAAGAATAAAGTAAGAGAAATGTTTTTCGCTTCATCTGCGCCGGTGCCGTGTGGTCTGTTTATGAACCTCTCGTTAAGAGAAAGGAAGTTCTTAATGAAATACCAAGATTTAGAGTTATCTAGAACCCTATAAATGTTCGTGCACCAGCTTATAGTTACAAGTACATTGAGACTAAAGTCCATTGTTTGAGAGTTGTAGAGAAGTAACACAAGAAGATTGATGTAACTTCTCTCAGTCAAAGAAGGAAAGAAAAGACAGAAAGAAAGGAAAATATAGCACTTCGTTTGGTCCTCAAGGTTCTTGTTGAATCTTAGAGTTGATCATAACGTGATCAACATCAGCACTTTTAGATTGAGAAGGTACGAAACAAATCAAAGCCAAACATCCAACTCTAAGATATGATATCATACACATGTTTCACTTTTCTATATTGTTCTAGGAGTTGGATTCAAACAAAACTAGTTTTCACGCAAATGGCTAGTAACTCGGAATCACTTAAAGCGAAGAGACATTTCGTCATCCACTCATCACAATTCACCATGAATTACCCATCATAATCAAAGGTATACACATATGTTATGCAACTGTCCTCTAAACTCAATGTGTTGTTTAAAAAATTCTTTTGCACTCATACTGTCCTTTCTTTGACAAACTACACAATTCACAAACATAGCAAAAAAACAGTAACATCAGAGACAGAACTCTGTTCCAAATACTTGCGAGATTGTTGACTGGCAACCGCCCGTCTAGGAACTTGTAACCAGATAAGGTAATGCTCCACTTACATGAATTACTAATGCAATGAGCAAAGCTAGTGAAAACTCTACTGAGAAGACAACATGGTAATATCAAAAAAGTATTTGCGTTGTAGAAATACAACTTGGCACGTTGATTGGTACGTCACACTATCTACTAGAAAATTCGTAAAGGGAGAGTCTCCCCAAGGACATTAAATTTGGGTGTTATTGCTAGTTGCCATAATAGGATTCCGAAACATCAAGTCCTACGGATGTTCAGTTGTGATTCTATTTAGCAAATAACGGAACAGCGCAAGTGGGGTGGTAGTGGTAGGCACCATGTACTCCCACGCATTTGACTAGGGTTCAAACCTCACTAACTACAACTTACAAAACTGACTTTCGCCAAGGAAAAAAAAATAGTGAAACAGCAACCGGTAGATTCACCAAATGCTTAGTGTAAGAATAGGACATTCAGTAAAGTAGTGAGCAATATTCTTTGCATGAAGTATTTAAGCACGAAGTGCTACTGTCATTGCAGAGAGAAGCTAAAAAAGGAGCTTGCCATAGGTTCATGTTTTCCAGTGATGATATTTAGATCCAGAGACAAGAACAGCAATTTGAAGTTAAACCAAACTAGACGAAACTGAGAATCCACACAATTCGGGTAGCATATGCCATACATGAATCCTTTTTGTGGGTAATAGGCAAAAAACAACGCAGAGTAATTAGCATCTAAATAAATGCATGTACCAGAAGAGACTCACTAATTGATGACCCAGAAAAAAATGTCAATTAATGCCTGGTTTACTTCTTTGCATATGATTTTTTAGTTAGTTTGCATTGACGAGATATTCATTAGGGGGGCAAAAAGGCATCCAGGAATCTTTTACTTTTGTGTTGATAATGAACACAAAGTTTAAGTAACTGACCTGAGATAAAATTTTGGCACACTCTGCCATGGTAGACAATTCTCTTCTTTGTGATGCTGCATCAAATCGAGCCAACAATCTGTTCTCCAATTCTAACCAGGAAAGAAAAGCCGAAACAACAATTTTAATTAATATATAACCAAAATTGTCCAAAAAAAATTGTTCTACTTTTGAAAAATATGATTGAAGATATAAGAGCCCTAGATAGACAAAGTCTCCTGTATCCTACAATTTTGTATTGTTTTAGTTCTGCAAAACGTAATGGGTAGTTGGGGATAAGGATTTACAGATTTCCTTGGTTCTTAAACCCTAATCCTTCAAAACTGAAGATATCAAAAAGTAAAAAGAAAGAGCTGTTAATCTAAAAATGAGAGTTACTAGAACATAGATTTGGAACTGTCTAAGAATCGGCAGCCCCAAGTGAAGTGGCCTTCAACAGAAACAATTGCCAACAATAGAGATCGGGTAAAAAGAACATCTACAATTAAGAGAAAATAGATATTGATACTGTCTTCCTGAAATTATGAATCTGAAAAGCGTCTGCTCTCAGCTCACAGATCCACACTCGAATCACCAATGGCGCTCCTCTTGGGAAGTTATGTCACAAAGGGATGTCCAGACACAAATATGTATCGTATAACATATGGTTAGTATGACGCAAAAAACCGCAAAACCTATCACGTGTATCTAAACCTAAGATTTCTATCATTCCTCATGAAGTCATCAGTCACTTAATGCAGCACACAATTGAAACTTTTAAGGGGAAAAACATGACGACGAAAAAATAGGATGCGACATGGCTCTTATCAGCTAGACTTCAAACATGGATCACCATACAGACAAAAGGCAAATAAGACAAAACGAGAACAGAACTGAGGGAGAAGAACATCATCACTTACATAGGTCCACTATATATGTCATGTATATTGCACATTCCAATCCAATAACAGAAGTCATTAATGCTGTGTTTGGTTTGGTATTTGAAAAGTTTTTTGAAAAATAGTAGGGGTAATAAGTGGAGAGAGATAGAGAGAGAAATGTTGAAAGTAGGGAGAATCTAGGAAGAATTTTTTGAAAAATGCTTTTTGAAAAGGGAAGAGAACAAGGCATAAAACACTCTTTCCCGCGACCAATCTATAGTTTCTGTCCTTGCAATGCAACAATAGCAGAAAAGGCATCGTCCTCACAAAAAGCATCACTTGAAAGGAACTCTTGAGCTCCATTAGTTCCAACGTTGAAAGATTCCTCCAACTCAGTTCTTCTCAAATTACTTATTCTATGCAGCTTACCCCCGATTCAGCCATTACATTTGACACGGTGTATTAATGATATTTTCCAGCTCTTCATTGCTATTTTGTATTAGTAAATTGATGATCTTTTAGATTCTCTTGATCTTGTTTAATGTGCTTTTCTGTTTCAATGATTCTTCTCTGCCTGGAAGAAAATTCTTTGCTTCATGCTACAGGGCATTTCACTGATTCAACGGTTCACCATAGTTAACTCTACATTTGCTTGCATCTTCGCGTCTAACTTCTGTCATAAAAGCTGCCCACAAGAAAAAACAGAAAAAAAAAAAAAAAAAAAAGTGACTTACCATTGCAGTATTCTTGAAGATTGGCAACTGCAACCTCCAGTCCTCTGCTTGCAGTTGCATTTCCCGCCATTGATGGTGTACTTATCCCTTGTCTTCCAATATCCTCTTCAGCAAATGACCCTAAATAGACCATAGCAGCAAGAAAGTTTAAATTTTATTAGAAATTTATGCACATCAATGTCTGAATGATTCCATAAAAGAGGGTACGCAACCCAAACCAGAGAAATAATAGATTATAGGAGGAAAATAAATAAAAGATCATTCATGTGGATAGATCACATTCCCTATAAAACAATTCAAACTTCACATAAAACGAAAGGACTAATGGCTTGAACCCATATGACCACCCTTGTTCTCCCATCATAACTAAATACGCTCTTAATTATCAATCGTACATGGAGCTGAATTAGGAAAATGATCAAGTGGCACATCCCAATTCAAGAGTCAAGATTATGGGCGTCTTTTCCATGAGATATTGATTTGACCCTGCATTTCACATCCTGCCTTCAAATTTAAAAATCCTACCATACAAAATTTACTGATTTAGCCACGAGTAATGATTTGTAATCTACCTTCCTATATTAATGCATGGATCCTATACCTGAATTAGCCATTTGGAAGCACAAGTCAAATTTATAAACAACTTTCCGTGTTTTTAACCATTCAGCCATGGATGCTTAGAGGGGATCCTCATATGGAAACTGATTCTCAAATGTATGAAGGTTTTGCACAAGTCAAAGGAACAACAAAAAAAGTGATCCTCCAAAAACATACACTTGCTATGAAGGAATCGACTTAATGGTACAAGTAAAAAATACAATTAACTAAAAAGTACTTCCCCCCATTCGCCTCCAATGGCACCTTCCACCAACTCCTATCAATTCTTCCCACGTCTTATGCACATCTAGGCTCAAAACTATGTCCACCCCAAGCAACTTTAGCTATGTCTACCAGAAACCACGCTACCCGAAGCAAGCTAACGTCTGTGAGGCATGGCAATTGGTGTAATTATGAATGGACATGGACACAAGAAGAACCACAATCAGAATGGAACAACAGATTTGTTAAGGGGAAAAAACAGCAACAACAGATTCACATAGCTTAGACGAAACGGTGGGAATGTGGTAAAAAAAAAAAATTTGACAAGTTATCAAGGTGGAAAGGAATCCTGTTATAAATCCCTGCATTTAATCAGCCAAGTAGCAAGAGGAAAAGGGTTTAGTAAGAAAGGTAGGAAGTATTTGAACATCATTGCAGTAACACAAGACAGTGAAAAGTTTATGAAGATGCTGATTCTAAAAGCTTAGCAAGAAAGTGCGGCCAGCTTACGCAATTTCTGTGCAATTGAAGCCGCCTCGGCAACACGACTATCATCGGAAAATAAAGGTGAAAGTTCCATTAGGTCGCCTGGACTGCTATTGAACTCCATCAAGTACTGCAGTGTCAAAATAAAACTAAACGGTGTTACTGAATTATGAGCAAATAATACACAACTATGCTGGTAAAAAAAAACAACTAATATCATATGTGGGAAGGCACCACCTTTATAAGTTCTATAGTTTGGCTAGCAGTTTCCCGTTGAGCATCTGCACTCTAATGAGAAAGAATCACATGAACCATATCATCACAAAAAATATGACAAACTCCGGATACAGACAACTAATAATAATATAAAGAAGAATATCAGAAGCAATAGATAATTCTAATTTTCCACAATTACCTGCAGATGATCTCCAATTTTGGCAGCAGTCTGTCCAACGCTTGAAATGCGTGAATCTAACCTTGCAAAGCTACCAAACAAGCCATCTACACCTTTTTCCAGCTGAATATTGAGACACCCATTAAAAGAGGAAAGAAAAATTTATCTGTGAACTTTCAGATTCATCGAACTGTTCATAAACTTTATACTTCCATGAAGTTCGTACATCCCAACATGATCACACATGGGAAACATAGAGCCATTTTAGCAGACGCAAGGAAGCATCAACAGAGTTAGTTTGATCATAAAAGACGTAAATGTCAGCGGTCGCCGTATGCATTTATTCTTCCACATGTACTACCGCCCATTCCTAACGCATAAAGATTGAGAACACTGCAAACATACCCATTTACGATCATGTATTCCCTCTGAAACAGGTTTTAAAGTTTCTAACTTACTACAAGTGGAAAAAGTAAAAACATGCACCATTTCAAGCTGTTCAAAAGCAACTTATTTCAAATGGGAATAAAGATTTAGCACCTACGCTTGCCCTATTAACTGACCTCTCCGAGTGTCTTGCGGTGCTTGGAATCTTGGATGACAACATCTTTCTTGAGATTGTGAAGCCTTCCATCAATCTTTAACCAAACAAACCTACATTTAATTCACAAAATGACAGCCCCAATGACCTAATCTGGACAAAGCTGCACAAAATACATACCTTTTTCCGAAGATCAATCAACTCCCTACAAGAATCCTGGAACAAAGACAACAAAGCATCCACCTCCGGAAACAGAGGGCTCGACAACCGTGGTGCTGATCTTCCTGCATCAGACGTAATGCGCAAGTTCCCATTTTGCAATGAATCATGTGCACTGATATTATTATGTCCTTCTAATGAATCTCCTTCCTCTTCTTGGTATGACGGGAGAAGCTCGTTTACCAAGTTCCCAAACAATGCATCAAATGAGAAGTCCCCCTGCACAGACGCGAATAATCAGGCAAAATGACAGCTAAGCACCACACGAAGTTCGGTTAGCGACTAGTGTGAATATCAAAAGCATGAATTTGAGCCTTTACCTTAAAATCTTCTTCGTCAAGTACAAGAGGAACGGTATTAACAGTGGGTCTAGAAACTTTCTCAGTCTTCATTCTCTCTCTACCCTCTTTCATCTATACCATGTAAAATACATCAGGGAAAACAAAAAAACATGAGACTTGGCATAAATCATACAGCTGAAATTCCAATCAGATTTGGCAAGGCCAGGACCGGCCCCCTAACAGAAGCCTAGAAATCCACTGCCTAAGGCCACCCCCAAAACAGATTTGATGAAATTAATGGGCGCCCTAAATGTATGGTACAACGACTACATCTGCATCTGCAAATGGGTTAAATTTATTCACTGCTGGTGCGTGGATCGGACATACCAATACTCCAGAGGAGTGTTCAGTTAGTAGTAATTTACCCATAAAAACGGAGAGATGGACGATGAGAGAGAGAGAGAGAGTACCTGTTCGATTCAAGATTTTGGGCTGCTTCTGATTCTTTCTCTGATCATCGGCCGCGTCTGGTTTTTGGTCGCACGCTCGCAAAGGAATTGAAAATCTATCGCAAAAAATACGTTAGGAAACCCTAGAGTTTGATGCGTGACACGAATTACTCCACATAGTTTTAATTTCCAGCTCAAATCCTTTGACTTCTAATTTAATAACAATGTAAACCCTGTGTGTTCTATGCAATTTCTCTAATTCGACCTTAAACCTGTTTTAAATTTACCCTAATCTTTTGTCAACCATGTTTGAGTACCATATGTTAGGTATCATGTGATGTGTCACTGCTATATTGATAAAATATGTCTCATTTGTTATGTAGTGTAGCACATTCTACCAATAAAATTTAATGCAATAAGGATACTTCACATGATACCCAAAATATGATACAAATTATACTTTTTACAACTACGTCACTGTGTCACAATCATATTATGTTCGTTACACACTCTTATAATTTTATATCTCATGGCATAAATTTTCATGTACTTAGGTATAGAGGAACCAAATTCAACCAACTTGTTTTGATCGCTAAGTAAATAAACTTGACTTGCAACTCATTTTCACTCCCCTTTTCATTTTATATCACGTCTTTGCTTTTTTCTTTGCAATTACAACATCTTTATAACATAATATCTACCATAAAAGCTACTATACCTAGTAAAAATAGGGCATAATTTAAGTTTGAGCCGTTGAGCATGGGTTTGTGAGCTTATTCTAGAGTTGAGCTACTAGTAGTTGGTGTTGTTGAATGGGTTTTTTCAAAGAGAGCTTGATTGCTGACTTTATGGAAATAAAATCGCCTCACACTCGCTTATAAAAAACATATCTACACTCAACCTATTTCATATAAGGGGATGCATAATTGAAAAAATAAATCCATAATTACACTAAGCTATGCTGAAAATCCACAAAGGAGATGCACAAATTGAAAAAACAAATACCAACCAGGATAGAAATAATCAATATTTGTTATTGCCAATGATTGACTCCTTTAGATTATTCCATATAAGTGTAGCGTACAAAAGTGGCTAACTGAGCTGACTCTATATCTAACACATCTACTTGTACAAGACCCTTTTACACTATTCCATATAAATGTAATAACATACAATTGTGGTTAACTGAGCTGACTCTATTTCTAACACGTCTACTTGTACACGACCCTTGCACACTGTAGATATGCCATTGGGCTTTGCAGTGACGGGCTTCTCAACAACCATGACCCGTCCAATATGCACCCGCTTCGTTTTCGTGCTCCGATCCGATCCTGGTCTAATTTCCTATCCCTCCCGCTTATCCAAATTTCCGTTTTTCAAAATTCGCTCCATCTTCCCCACAAAATACACACACTACACAGTCGAGAGATCGAGAGAGAGAGAGAGAGAGAGAGAGAGAGAGAGAGAGAGAGAGAGAATGGTTTGCGGCGGCAACAATACATTTGCCAAGACCATATGCTCAATCTGCTACGAGGATCTCAACCCCATCACCGAAGACCTCCAATCCATCTCCATTTGCGGTCACGTCTTTCACGAGCTCTGGTCAGTCCCCTTTTACGCATAGCCCCCATAAATTCACTTTTTTTTACAACCTTATACTGCGTATATATTCGTATTATATTGCCCACGACATTGACAACATGTGTTTTTTATCCCCCATGTGAAACCCTAGTCTTCAACAATGGTTCTTGGAAGAAAAATTTTACAGCCCGTTTTAATGTTTGATTATCCCGACAATAGCAAATATGTGTTATGGAGTGAATTATATTGTACTGTCCATTTGATGGGAACTTCCCCATATTGCTATCAATGTCTTCATGTCGCACGACCTCTTAACATGCATCCTCTTATTGTGGCAACAACTCGCGCTTCTTCCAAATTTTTGATTTGAGAAAGAAATCTCAATCGTGATTCTCATGAATCTTGCGCGAAAGGGTCCATGTTGGCCCATGACTCGGGAGTTTGTTTGCTATATAAAACTTTATTATTGCGTGTTTACATATGCTGTTGAGAATGAAATTGACAAGATGTATTCTTGAAACCTCTGTGAAACCCCAGCATTCAACAATGGTTCGAGTACTGTTCAAATGCAAAGAAGAAAAACTGTCCTGTATGCAAGCAGACCTGTTCGGAGGCGAGTGTGAATCGGCTTTATTTCCAGTCAGTTGGTGATCAGGCCCTCTCTCAGCAACCAATCAACTGCGAAGAAAATCCAGGGGAGTTGAGCAGGGAGATTGAGAAATTGGAGGGGAAGATTTTGGGGCTCCGTTCGGCCCTAGAGCGTTCTCAGAATGATGTCAAAGAAATCAAAGAGGAGGTAGTTTAGTTTCATTACCATCTTTTTTGGATGATCAGAAAATTCATGCGACAAAACACCGAGTATGTAGAATCCATGGACAATATTGACTGTGCGTGCTGCGCTGATATCCAACCAACTTTGAAATCTAAACTGTAAAAGTAGCTCTCAAGGTAAGTTATAGGTACACATTGGTTTAGGAAAAGAGAGAACAAGAAAAGCATGATATTCAGATATTGAACCTTGGAAATTTTTTGTGGGCTTATATTCAGTGCATTTTTGGTTGATAAGAAAATTTGCCTCCATACCCTTTCAGCGATTGCATGTCAATATAGGAAACAAAAACAATGGGCTAAAACAACCTCCCTTTTTGTATTGAAGCTAATTGTGAAAGGAAATGTTTCCCATTGGTGTGATTGGGAATTGGGTTGAAAGGAGTCGAAAAGGAAAAGGCTTTGTACACAATTCTGTTCAGTTTATTGACATTAAAAAAGGGATCTTATTAAATGAAATCCGATAAGTTTGTAAAGGTTGTAAATGCCAATCTGGAACCTTTTTGGGTACAGGTAACTTAATTCCTATTTTAAACTCCATCTAGTTCATTTTTCATATACCATTTCCATCACAGACAACCATTCCAAACACACTGGCTGCGGTTTATTTTCTTGTCGAGGGCATGTAGTAAACACAGCATTCATTGGTTCTTGGCACCTCGTTTTTTCTTTCCTGACAAATTGTGAGGAAAGGAAAGAATGGGGGACTTAAATTGGAGAATATGCATCACTGTCGTGCCTTCTACAGTGAAGATTAAGATGGGTATGTCTAGAGTTTTACATTTATTTTAAACAAATGGAGAAACTCTCGATTACCATCATTAAATATGTAATTGGCTTTAGTAACTTATGTGATGCGTGATTATTGTAGTTGCTTTCAAGTAATCTGATTATGGAAACTTTTGTGTCAGCTGAGTTTAAGCAAGAAGCAGACTGAGACAGAAGCAGCGTCGAAGAATGAAGTTATGCAGCAGAATGTGTCAATTCAACAGCGGATTCAGTCTATTCAACAGTTGCTTCATCTGAAATCAGAGGTATATGGTCTTTTGAGTCCGTTGAGTTCGTATTATGGCTAATGAAGGTCTTCCAACTACCAACCAAATCCTCCTATTCATGCACCAAATGTCCATGTTGCAGTAAAAATGTAACATTATCAGTTTGTTCATTGTAGGAACTTGCTAAAAAATCGTTGGAATCCACAAGTCTACAGCAAAGGAATATGGCATTGGCCAAAGAGCTAGCAGAATTAAAGCTGTAAGTACCTTTATGCTAGCGGCCTAACAATTTATGTTACCTGCACAAATTTGTTGGATTATTCTAGTTATCTGGTTTACAACCAGGGCCTGTGATTGGAACTTGGAGAAAGAAGAGGTTTTGAAGCTTGCTTCTTTAGGTAACAAGGCCAGCAACAAGGATGAGGTATCCACTTTAGTGAAGACATTGGATTTCCGCAACAAGTAAGTCCCTCTCTCTCTGTCTCTGTCTCTCTCTCTGACGGTCTTTTCAAATTCTGGATCGAGTCTATCAGCAATTAAACTCAGTTCTAGTTTGAGACTCGATTTGTTTAACTGCAAAGATGATAGTCCTTGTTTCAACCGCCTGTGTAATGTGGATGTATCTTACATGGAATGAGGTATGAGCATGAGTATCAGGTGCAATTTTTTGCCTAAGCATCGGATTTATCTACTAATTTCCTAGGTTATAGGCGTCTTGAATTGAGCTACATATGAGTGTTAAAACATGCCCCTAACAATTGTTCTCTAATTTATCTATCTCAAAATCTCGATCATCACCACAAACACTGGACTATTCCTTGTGTAAAAATCCCAATGGTAGCAGAAATTCAATGGTAAACAGAAGAGAAAGTGACATCAAGCAAATGCAATATAGCCTATTCAAGTAAACATGAATATGCCCCTTTAGGCTTTCATCACAGACATGTATTATAGGGAACTTTATTGGAAGGTTTTGGTAAAATCAAATACTAGACATGCTTGTCTGCTAAATGTCCAACACTCCGATTACTCATGCCGGTACGGTATCCTAACCCCAGTGTCGAGTGTGTGACGTAGGTAAGAATGAAGTCTCCATGTTACATAATTGTGATGATGTGGTTAGTATGTATGTTCTTGTTGCCACTTTCTGTTCACATTTCAGTTGGTGGTTTATATTGTCATGTTATATTGCATTTGAATTATTAGCTGGATAGCCTGGATTTCTCATTTCTATACCAGCATTGGTGCTGGCTGAAACATGTGCTGCTTATTATTTTGTAGTGCTGGACTTTGAATTAAGTCCCGTTGGAACTGCTATTACATTTCTTGTAGTTTATAATTCCACAAGTTCCAGTGTCCTTTGCTTTAGTTGGCACGTAATTCAGACCTGCCTGGCTTTCCACAGATGTTACAAAGATTTGATGGCGAAATGTAATGGTCTAGGAAGTTCTCTTCGTAAACTTGAGGAAAAAAAGAGGAAAATAACAAAACTGAAGGTAAATTGACTACCAGTTCACAATAGTTCAGTAATTGAATCCACAATAGTTAAATACTTAAACTGACTGTCGTTTAATGTGTGAACCTTTTCACTTTTCAGGCAAGGATCCAAGAACTGGAGATAGCAGTTGAGGTGAAAGATAATGAAATCTTGAGGGCTTTAAAAGCTTCCAAAAAAGATACTCCTGGTACAGGTTTACCGAATGGTGCGAAACGGAATTCTAATTCTTCATCCATCAACAAGCACCCAGACTGTCTTTCGGAGGAACCTGCTCAACAAAAATTTCGTTTGGATCAAATTGAAAGCACAACCAATCACTCATTTTCTAGGAAAATAGAAAAGTTGAAGCCTTCCAAAGATGCAAGCATAACTAATGCTAAAGATGATAGAAGTACCATTGCTGTTGACAAAGTTAAACATTCCTACGTTATTTTAGATGAGGATGAGCCAGAAGTTTCTACTGTCACGAATGACATGCATGAGATTTCACAACCTGATTTGGAACATCAGATCCTTGAGGATTTTGCTGTCGAGAAAAGCTGTTTGTCAAAGCCAGAGGCAGCTTCAGATACAAAAGGTGAAGTTTACAGACCATGTGACACTGCTGGGGTTTCAGGCTCCAAGAGTGGTAGTAATATTGAAATAATGCCCACTTCATCTGCTGCTATTGACAAGGACACAGTGTTAATTCTTGATGACATTAAACAAGTTCAGTCGTTTGTTAGTGTTGAACAGGAAATTCCAAATCCAGTTCCAATTTACCAACCAGGTAATCTTCACCCCTCTGGATTGGAAGTTAAGTTTGGCTTGATAAGTTGCAAGTAAGCTCATTGAGTTGATGCTTTGCCGAATAACTCCCACTGACAACGGATTGGTTTCCGGTTTACATAATATAGTTTCGAGTGATCTATGCTGCTTCACTGAAATAAGTTGACATGTTAACGTTTCCAAAGTATTCATTTAATTCTAACTCAAACTTGCTAAACCTCCAGGAGATCTCTGCTTTACTGGTGGGTTGCTAGGTCCTGATGGAACTAAAAGGCACTTGGGTAAATGGTGCAAACGGGTCCAGGGTAACGGGTCAGGGGTATCATCTGCGGCGATGCAAGGATCAAGTGCAAGTAGTGGTAATTTAGTTGCTGTTGGAGCTGATGGTAAAGGTGGCAAAATTAAAGTGCTGAGATCTCCACATCAGTCATCATTGGTGGGTCTTCACTTCATTAACTTTTTATTTATTTATTGAAATGGTCTTGAACATTAGGTTTAATGTTGTGTTTCAGTACGAATTTGTTCGACACTTGAATCGTTGGAATGGAGGTTAAGTTTTTTTCCTGGTTCTTCACGTGTAGGATAGTATGGAAACTTCACATGCGGCAAAGAGATGCAAGCATGGAGCCAAATCAGGTACTTCGCCATCTCAAGGAAGCTTGCAAATAGAACACTTCTTCCGAAGGGCAGGTCAATAATCAAATTTGGAAAGTATGCACAGTTTTGTTTTTTATGTGCCATTTTGATATAGAAGGACGAGATAAGTTTATTTATCTAACCATATGAATGAGGAAAGATGAAAAAGGATGTAGCGTAATTGTGTGTGTTTGAGTTCTTGGCTGTTTTGCATTATTTTATTCAGCTGGAAGATGAAAATGTGTAACGCGGAGCAGTTTACCTTGCCGTTGTATTCAATGTTGATATTAAAGTACTGTCTTCTAGATTAGTCTCTCCTTGATTTTCTCTGTTGTGACTTGTGAGCATATTGACGTCGCAGTAAATTGATTCTTAGCATGTTTTTATCGTAGTTCCTCCTTGTGGTTTCCTCTGTTTCGCACCAGAGACTTATGTTTATGGTTGAACTTGTTAGCTTGATATACATTATTGGGTTTAAGAAGATTGGTGATTATGTTTGTAATTCTTTGCCTGAGATATACAGATGGGTCAACTTCTGAATTCTGATAGCTTTAGTTTTTGGAACAATTGAGAATTTAAAGTGACATGAGATTTTGTAATTGCAAGAGGTCTAGGTTTCAAGTCTACTTGTTTATATTTGTGCCCATGTGTGTCTAATGATTTACACTTTGTTCTGTGTTTGTGCACTTGTCTATTGCAATTCGTTTCTTCTCCAGTAGCCAGATAGTAATCTCACGCGTGAGACAAGTGTTAGCTTGATATACTTTGATGGGTTCAAAGTAATTTGTTTGCTAGCTTTTCCTTCTACAAGACAGGATCGCACCACATGTATTGTAGTTTTAGTTTGATAGCATACATTTTTTGATTACTTAATGATCGATCCGTCATTATTTTTTTGCATGTCTCCATTATTAAATACTAGGTAGGTAGAAAGGAGAGGTAGAAATTTCTAGAAGCAGCATTAACTTCTGTTAGTGTCATGACAGGGTCACACCACGTGTATTGTAGTTTTAGTTTAATATCATAAATTTTGGTTGCTGTTTTGCCATTCCTTTTTTGGTTAACGTCATTCCCCTGCAAGTGTATTTTTGGTACACTTGTAGGGAAGTGGCGTTAACAAAAAAGGGAGTGGCAAAATCATTTTTCTAAATTTTTTGATTACTCAGTGATCCGTCATTTTTTTGCATGTCTCCATTATTAAATACTCCGTAGATAGAACGGAGAGGTAGAAATTTCTAGAAGCAGCATTAACGGGTGTTAGTGTCGCACCACGTGTATTGTAGTTTTAGTTTGATATCATAAATTTTTTGATTACTTAGTAATCCGTTATTATTTTTTGCATGTCTCCTTTATTATAAATACTCCGTAGATAGAATGGAGAGGTAGAAATTTCTAGAAGCGGCATTAATGTGTGTTAGTGTCATGACAGGGTCGAACCATGTGTATTGAAGTTTTAGTTTGATATCATAAATTTTTTGATACTTATGCTTTGGTTGGATTGCTTTTTAAAAAAAAATTCTAAAACTAAAAAAACACTCATTACTCTACTTTCAATTAATTATTCATTCCTATCTCCAATGATTATTTTCACTTCTCTCTCTATCTCTCTCCAATTATTACATCTACTTTCGATCATTATTCTCATTTCTCTATTCACTCATAATCCTATAAAATTTCTAAAAAACTTATCCAAATACAGCATTAGTGATCCGTCATTATTTTTTGCATGTCTCCATTATTAAATACTCCGTAGATAGAAAGGAGAGGTAGGCATTAACGTGTACTGGTGTCATGTTTTTCACAACTTTTCCTATGGGTAGCATGTTTGCATGGTGTTTGAATTTTCATGCAAATTGGAATTGTTGATTTGAAAGTGCCTAGAAGGTAAAGAAAGGGTTCGTAGTGACATCCTTACTCAAAGAACTCTCTCTCTCTCTCTCTCTCTCTCTCTCTCCCCTAAGGAGTAAGGTCAAAGAACACACTTTCTCTCTCTGACACACACGGAGAGAAGAGAGTGGGGAGAGAGAAAGATTCTCATTCACACACGGTAATGAGACCATATAAGATGTTTCTTTTGGACTTGACTTTTTTGCAGTACGTCTCCTTGCACCCTCAGGTTGGCCCAATTTCCGGGCTCTTTCTCGCAAATATAATCTGAATCTTTCACTACAAAGTCGTGTCAAGAACATCAGTCATGCAAAAAATTTTGTCGATTGGATATTGGTATATATGATTTTGAGATCCATTTATCTTGAAATAAATGATTTGCACACTGAATTCAAACCCATTTATTTCATTTGTCTCAGGAGAAATGGACTTTCGAAATCATATATACCAATATCCAATCGACATAATTTTTTATAAGACTCATATTTTTGACATCGACTAAAAAGTGCGGTTCTGATCATCTTTGCATACTCGAGAAGAGTTCGAAGAATAGGGCCAACCTGAGGATGGTTTTAACATTCAACAGGAAAGAAGTGAAAAGAGCAAGCTAAACAACTTTGAAACTGAAAGAGCAAACAGATTCACCTCTCAAGTTAGCTTGAATATCTACTTTTTGGAGACATAAGAAGTTGGGTTTGAATTGTGTGGAAGGCAAAAAAGAAAAAAAATGAAAGGAAAAAAAGGTGAGAGAGGAAATTAAGCAAAAGGTAACCTTGTTTAAATCCATGGGCAAAACAACAACGGGATAGTGAAAAAGGTAACTAATAAAAGAACAGAGTTGAATTGTTCTAGAAATTCACCGATGGGAAAAAAAATGTTCAAAAATCTTGAAAAAACAAACCTGGTATCCAAGGTTTTCGATCTACTTCTTGATCGCATGTTTTGAACGTGTTAAAGTTTGTTCAAAGGAGATTACTAGATTAATTAGGGACAATATATTCACTTTTCTATTACCAAAAAAAACAGTGGAGTGTAGTACTCTTGTTTGCTTTGAAAAAAAAAAAAAAACTTCATTTTTTTCTGGCAATGCCAGTGATCATCACAAATTTGATGGGGAAGTATCCCAATTTTCCCCCCTAATTAACTATATTTGGAGTTGCTTAACATGTGATAAATGCTCAAATTTGCTCTGAGTGAATATTTTACCCAGGTAGCTCTCGCTAATAGAAACCGGGAGGGAATATGATTTTGTGTGAAACTTTTTCATATAAATTTGTTTTTTATTATGTACATTTATCATCTTGTTGCACATAAATTTTGACGCGTGCTACATTTGGAATCGGCCGATGCACGTGAATTTCACAAAATAATAGGAGAACTACATGCATTTAGGCTTAAAAGCCATTTTGTATCAGGATTGTCCTCCTTTTTTCAGCGTAATCTGTTAAAAAAAAAGAGAAGAAGTTCCAAACATAACTGTATTTGAATCTGTGCACGTAATATTATTCTTAGAGCATTCACATTGTGAGAAGTAAATGGACGTGAATAAACAAACTTAACAACAACGTAAAAAAAAAAATCTTACATTGTAATAAGCAAAGTTACAAGTCTTTTAGCAAATAACAAATTCCACCTATTTCATAACCAAACTTAACATTTACCAATAACCAAAACTCAATAACAAAATTTGGATTTCTCGTAAATGAGTTTCATTCACGCACCCGACCACACCAAGTTATTCGTCTCGACAAGACAATTCTAAAAGTGAAAGGCTGGTCGCCGTAAACCTCCTCACACACCCTCACACGCTGCCTACAGAGGCTGCGCGTGAGATCCACTCGCATCACGCGCCAAATCGAGTAAAGGCGCGTGATATCACGCATAGCCTCTTTAGGCGGTGCGTGAGGGCGTGTGAGGATGTTTCCGGAGACCAGCTTTTCAGTTTTGGAATCGTCTCATTAAAACGAATAATTTAGTGTGGTCGGATGCATGATTAATTGGAACTCATTTGCGATTGGACAGATGTGCATTGTGTATTGTGAGGGTTTTTTTGTTGTTAGGAATGCAAAAATAACCAATATGGAGGTAGAAATTGTTATGTTTGATTATAGACTAAATAAATAATTAAATGTTGACGTGACACATTTTAATTATTGGTTTTGATTATTACCATTGAACGCGGATACTCTTATAAAGGAAAAATGTAAGCCAAGTACGGATTTCACCAATGTACACTAACTAATACTTAGGGGGTGCTTTGGCCTTGTAATCTGAAAACATTAATTCTGTACTTTTATTCTAAAAAAACTTACCTTCGTCAGTTTTGTGTCAGATTTATATCATCTACTGATTCGATGGAAAAATTTTAAAACAAGAAATCATGATCAAAACCCTAATTTTTTTTTAACTAAAATCAAAACTAATTTAAAACAGACACACTTTCAACGTACTCCAGATCTTTCAACGCAATCTATATTTCTTTACGTGAATCACGAACCTTAGAAGTAATCAAATTGAGATATACTTCTTTGATACTCTGTTATTACTATTGGAGTGGAGTACATTTTTTTTCCCCCCAAACATGTGGAAAAGAAGACGCCCATGCAGCCGAGTTGTGGGTCCAGATGAAAACCTAAGAAGAATACGAGGCTGACCTCAAAACTCAGCAGCTGCCGATGAAAGATAATTGATTGACTTAGAGTAGTGTTCTAGCAAGATAGGAGTGATTGATTTTGCTTGATTCTGGGTGGTCCCAAGGTTTGGAAAATAGAATGTCTGACCTTCGTGGAAATAGAACCTGTAACTTCATGGAGAATCACTCCTTGGGTTGAATCAGACTTGCTTTACAGACCCATCAAAGCTAATTGATTGACTTAGAGTAGTATTCTAGCAAGATAGGAGTGATTGATTTTGCTTGATTCAGCGTGACCCCAAGGTTTGGAAAATAGAATGTCTGATCTTCGTAGAAATAGAACCTGTAACTTCATGGAGAATCACTTATTGACTCCTTGGGTTGAATCAGACTTGCTTCACAAACCCATCAAAGCTAATTGATTGACTTAGAGTAGTATTCTAGCAAGATAGGAGTGATTGATTTCGCTTGATTCTGGTTGGTCAATTCTAGGGCTGCTTGCGGTCCGGTTTGGATTTCTAAGAATCCGAGGACCGAACCGCTAGTTACGGTTTTTACAAAATGAAATCCGTGTTTAAACTAAAAGTCTTACGGTTCGGTTCCAATCCAATCCGTGACTTGCGGATTGGTTACGATTTTGTCTACAAATTTTAGCAAAAATAAAGCTCAAACATATATCCCACACTAAAAGAGAAGAATATTACACTCAGAATTATGTTTAACACCACTATAAAGTACTTCCTCCGTCCCATAATGTTTGTCCGGTCCGCAAAACGGAGACATAAAAATAATACTATATTTGTAAGAAAAATTGGAAAAAAATTCAACAATTTACTAGATCTCGATGAGTTCTTTTAACTTTTGAAACAAATTTAAATTTTTCTTGAAAGAAGTGCATTATTTTGTGGTCCTCGTTTCGCGGATTAGACAAACATTATGGGATGGAGAGAGTACTTATTACACAAACTACCAAAGGCCTACTTCGGAAATTAGATTCAGAAGAGTCTAAACACTAGTAGATCGTATTATTACAGTATATAACATAAAACCAAACAAGAAAAACAAAGTGGGACAACTAAATTACACCAAAGAGCTGGAATTGTATTTTCCATCCTAATGCAATGCACGACAACCGGCTACAGTTCTAACATTAAAATACTAAAATTCGTAGAAATTTTTTTTAACATTACTAACAATTAATTATATAAATACACACATATATTTGTATATATTTATTTATTATTTATACAAAATAAACATCTCACGGTCCTGTTTAATTAATCCACGGTTTCGTAATGAAAATTCGTGGACCAAATCGCGAGTCACGATTTTATAATTTTTCAATATGTGTCCAGACTATTAATCCACGAGCAAAATCTAAAAAGTACGGATCAATTTGATCCGGACTGATTTCACAGTTCGCCGAATTTTTTGAGCAGCATTAGTCAATTCTTTGACATCACTTATACTAGTATTACATATATGGAAAATTCTCTGACATCACTGATTACGTATATGGAGTCATGTTGCATGCGTTTTGGACCCGTAGGAATCAAAATTTCTTGGAAGTTTCATCGAAGGATTAAAAGACCAACTGTCAATCGTTGGGTCAGAAGAAGTTTTTAGTCATTGACTATGAAAAGAAAAAACGAAAGAAAGAACAGCTCTAGTCATAGATTCATATCCATTATCCGGGGCGCTGTAGTGCACCATCGATCATATCAATGAACAATTCAAATCAAAAATCAATTATGATCGGTCATAAATGATTTTTACCGGTCATAATTAAAAATTATATCTCAATCATTCATTGTCAAGATCGATAGTCCATGTGCGCCTCACAGGATATCTTGCAGGACCTTGCACTACGAGATTTCTCAATCCTATATATATACACACATGTGGAATTCCTCTGATGAGAAAAAATTGCTCCAGTGAAGTGAAGACTGAAGACCCATATTAATATGAACGCAGATCACGTATAGGCCAGGGTCAGCAAGCATGCACCAACCCCCTCATCACGCAAGCTTGAGCTGCAAGATAAATCAGTGAAGACCCATATGATATGTTCATTGTTTGTTTTACTTTTTGAAAAGTATTTTTTAAAAGATTCCTCTAGATTCCTTTTGCTTTTAATCATTTTTTATCTATCTTTTTTCATTTATTATCCCTACTACTCTCATAAAATAAATTTCAAAAATTAAACCAAACAAAGCATCAACACTTGCATAATACAGAGGAATTCCCCATCCTAGTGAAATAGGAATATATTGACTGACTATAATACCGTGACAATATTATATTGGATACCAAATTCTATTTCTATTTAATTTGATATTGTACATACCACACCAGTAAAATTAATTCTGCATATTTATTTTCAAGATATATACAAGTGCACATGCTAAATACTATAGAACTCTTTTATAATTATGCTATATAAGTATCAGAATTTACGAGACTACGTCCACCGCTCCAAATTCACTGTTCCCCCACCGCTCTCAATCCCACCCTCTAAAACTGTTTTGGATGGTTTGAATTTTTTAAAAAAAATCTTTTAGGGAAGAGTTAAACTTTTTTCTAGAAGAGTTTTTCTAAAATCTAAACCATTGATTGCCGAGACGGGTGGTGAAATGTTGAGCGGTGGACATAGCACTGATACAGTATTATTATTAAAATATTTTTTGGGCTTTGTAGCGGGGGCACGTGATCCAAGTAGAGACCAGGTTGAAGAGAAAATAAATCCTCCTCCTAATCTTTCTTTCAGATCCTAGAATTTTTAATTCACACTTTTCACCTTCTACAATCTTGTAGAACAAGTACAATATAAAATTTCCAATATTTAATTAAATAAACCAATCTTGGAAAGCAAATCAGATTGAAGAAATTCAAAATAATACTCCTTATCTTTCTTTAATAATTTCTCACCCCTAGGAGCTGGGGTTTTCACTTTTTACCTAATGGAGTACAATCTAGCTTGTAAAGTTGGACACTCGAATCAAATTACAGAAAGTCTAATGGTACAGATTTTAAATATGTATCAGTGGGTACAAATTTTTTTTAGGTCTAAAAAATGATCGGAACTGCTCATTTTGTTTATGATCCTTGCAAAAAATAAGCTCAACACGAAATAGATTGAGTTTATTTTTTGTAGGAGCTGTAAACGAAGTATTTTAAACAAAATGAGCGATTTCAAATTTTTTTTTTTGAGACTCAAAACGGAACCAAAAAGGAATTTGTACACACTAATACAGATATAAAATCTATACCAGTAGCACCATTGATCGAATTATCCTTACTTACAGATTTTTAATAATTTGCTTGATACTTGAGTGTTAATCGTTGGCCGTTAGCTGGTGTCAAATCTCGAAATTCTGTGGATTAATTAGCTGGAGTCTTGAGACCGCGCAAAGATTTTGGTCCAACCAAAAGAAAAGAGAAAAAACGCTGATTGGCGAAAGTTTAGTATTATGAGAATAGTAAGATTAACACGTTAGAGGAGGAGATGAATCCCGAACTTCCTTTTTCCTAACGGTACTTGAGCGCAACCTCAGATGCCGATGGGCCAAAGTCGGCTTTGCGAAAAATTACAGTAAAAGAATAGTAAGAACGTTGAGAGTATAAATAGTCATCTTTCTAAAGATTTAACTTACAATTAAGTGAATGTCATGTGATTAACAATATAAAATCAACGTCCGCGATAGTGCTGCTGCACCGGACTGCATTCTGCAAAATATGGCACGATGCTGACATTGCATATTTGCATGAGAAACCAGAATATATATATAGCTTCTTCAACAAATATTTGTCGATAACTTAGAAATTTCGGGTCAGTTTATCTACGCCTCAATTACTCCTTGGGGGACCCATATATCCAACCATGCATCCATTGTTTCACAAGTGGCCGTTGATAAACCCGGGACAAAATCCCATATGTGTAGACACCCTATTCTGGACTGTTTAGATTAGTTTACTTACGGTCTTTGATTTCCCCAATGATGATTAAGGTCAAGAACATCCCGAGGTTGTTAGTGTGTTTGAGTTTTGAGCATACCAAACCTCATTCAAACCATGTCGAACTCCATTTCAAACCTTTCAAGCCAGAACCAAATGGCCTCAGTAAAATCCTACTTGCTTACGCCAGTATTATGCTGGCGTGCGCTGGTAAACTGCCATATATCAGTCATCGACCGTTGACTCAGTTACCACTGGCGCACGTAGGTATAATGATGGCCTACGTCAGTCAAAGTCAGTCAAATCACCACTATTCAACCACGTGCATAAGACTTTGCGGCTGCCTCAGTACAATGAACAGTCTTCTGATGATTGCCATTGGGCAAGGGATGTTCTCCTCCCTCCTACAACTCCTTCCAAGCCAAGTCCCATGCATTTAATGCATGGAGACTTCCCTCCTAACCAGCCTTTAACCAAGCTGGGTAGGGCCCTTTCCGCTTTCTTCTAAAATCTTATTTTTCAAAAAGAAGGTAATTTCAAACTCAAACATAACGAAAATGAAAAATGATTTTTCAATTTATTTTGCACAGTTTAAAAGATTTTAATGAGATCTATCAAATAAGATCCATATTGGTAGAAAAATTATTTGCGTAAATACATGATTTTTGATCTTGAAATTACCTTATTTCTCTAAAATCCTTGCTTTTCTTAAAGTGGAACGGCTTCTTACTGCCCTCTCTCAGTCACTCGTCGCCTATATATACCTGTTGCATTCATATGCAAGAGGGTGACCTTCATTAAGAGCCAAAGTTCTCTTTTTCTCTCTTTCTTAGTTCTTTGCTTCCTCTTCTTTCATCCATTGAAAGTGTAAGCAAGAAACACCTTCTCACATATTATAGCACTCATTCCATTCATCATCCATCCCACTAAATCCCAAGCTCAAGCTCAAAACATACCATCAACCTTTAATCCAAAGGTACACCACCTGCTATAAACTTTTGTTCTGACCCCTGAGGGGGCTAGCAGAGTCAAGGCTGGTGATCAATACCAGTCCTGGCCCTAAAGCTGGCAAGGTTTTAAGGATCGTGTGAGGTGATCAATGGCGCACTCCAGTACCAACAAGTCGTACGCCAGTTATGGTAGTACGTGCAAAACTGGCGTGGGGATCTTTGATCAGCCAATTTTATGTTTTTCTTTCCATTTTGACACCTTACTGCATGCTAATAACCAGTTTACAGCTTTCTGTATTATAGGATTGCGTAGTTATTTATTTGTCATTTCTGTTTTAGAAGTCCTCTGGGATCTTTCTGGTCATGTTCTAGAGCCCAGATGATGCAAAGCCAAGCATTGGACAAGTTATGTAACTGGTGTACGGCAGTTATGTCAAGGTCCAGTGGCTAACCCTTGCATGGTAACTTAGTCTTGGCATCTATTTGCTTTTCCCCACACTGTTTATGGGATGTTCTGTTTATTTTTCATGGCTTAAGGCCATTTCATCCGTTTGTAACTGTGTATGTGTTGTATATATACACTGTGTGGTTTATCCTGGATGTGCACTGGTCCTTTCCAGAGCCCGGAGGGTTGAGAGTAGGAGCTGTGGGTTTGGATCTACTGGCGCACGCCAGTTCTGTGGTGAAGTACGCAGGTCATCTCTGTATGCAGTGGCTTGACCAGCGCATATAGGTTTTCGTCTTGCGTACATCACTCCAGGTCAAATGTGTTCCCAATTTGTCTAAAACACTCACAAGAGCTGGTTCTCAATCTATATTTATCGCTTCAATAAATCATTCACATCATTTTGTCACATAAATACAACTTGTTACCGTTTTAATCCCTTTTAATTGTTCCCCCGCCCTAATTGGTTAAAAAATGATTAATGAGAGAAAAATGCAAATGTTTTACAAAATACCCGAGTAGAGACTGATCTCTGAATTGGGCGAGAGGGGTGCCATAAAACCCTTCATCTCTCGTAAACTGGCTCTCGTACCTCAAATGACGACAGTCCAGTCTACAAGCCTTTTTTTTAAAATTAAACACGTAGCAAACGTTTCAAGTTCGGTTCCTTGGGTATTTTACCGCTAAAACCCGAGTAACGACTCTGAATGATAAGAGTTTCGCCGCGCTTTTTGAAAAGAGCGCACCCAATTTTTAACAAACAAAATTAAAAATTTTAGAACGTGTGCCCACAATATGGACTAACCCTCGCACACTTAGGAGACTTCGAATTTGGGATTTAAAATAAGAGGGAGCAATCCTAACATGCATGCCATTGGAAATCGAGACTCTTTCTTTGCTCTACATAGCAGGATATTAACCACTGCTGCTACACTATCTCTTACCTATAACGATGTTGGAATTCAAGACCTCTCAATTTTGTTTTCTTAATAGCAAAAAAAAAAAAGGTACAAGAATTTTTCAACCTTTGTTCGAATAGGATCACAAAGATTAAAAGGACACACACAGATGGTAAGAAATTAACTGAGCCGATACGACACAAAAAACAACTGAAACCCATATCCCAAGATCTCCAGTTAGAGAGGATCAAGGAAGTGTCGACATCTGAACTAGACCTAACCCATTTGCTCGGGAATTTATCACATACAGTACAGTACTGTTACCCGTGTTGACCGTACATGTATATATATGTCTGTAGACAACTATCATGTAGTGCCATATGTATACGAGTACGTATTTATATTGTATACTGTGATCGCGTACGAAAATGATGGCTAGGTTGGCAGTCGACAACCAAGGGCGGTGGAGGAAGGAGATATAGCACTGTACGTATATTTGGATAGTACTTTTGAGTTGAGTGAGAGTGACATAAGCCATACTCGCTAGGATTCGAAGGACACCGTCCTACTCATAATGTACACTTCACATTATTAAATACTCCAATAATGTTTCGAAACGCGGTACCTCAAACATTAAAAAAAATTAAATTAAATTTTGTGGGTCCTTAACAAAAGTGGATAACAATCATGTTCTCTATTGGTCATTAATAATGAAGCTAGGAACAAGACTTCAAGTTGCTGGCCCTTTGGCTAGCTAGCTCGTACTAGTAGATTAAGAGAAGTATTACGTGCAAAGAAAATAGACAAAGAAAAAACTCTTAAAGTGTACATGAACGGCCCAGATTCACTGTGCAGTGCATCTGGGCTGTTCATGTACACTTTAAGGGTCTTTTCTTTGTCAATTTTCTTTGTACCTAACACTTCTCGTAGATTAATTAGCTAGCTAGCATCATAATCTAATGACATTAATATCTCCATGCTAGCTTTTTTAGACAAATTGATGGTTGACATTAATATTACGTACTTTGGCTTGGCTGCTCAAGAAACGAAGTCCGGATCACTCATATTCTCGGAGGTTCGCATTAGTTCAATGGTCCGAAACTACTTATTAATTACTTGTCCTCGTGTGACCACATTCGTGATTGAGCAAAGTAACCTCTTACTCGGCTTCCGGTACACTTTAATACCAACACTCATTATCTCTCGAATCTTAAAAATTAATGCCACTGTCACATCTGTTATCTTACATGAACACTTTCTTTATTGTTAACATAAATTGGTAATCAACAGCATAATTAATGTCGGTAAGGTGAAGGAGAACATCAAGCCCACTCACGCACCATTTTGTACGCGCATTAAATGGTTGAGAGACCACTATCGTTATAAGCCAAAGAATAAACTAGTGTATAAATGTTTTTGACAATATCATAAGCCAAAGAAGTAGGTAGGTGGTGGTACAACATCGGTGACAACTACAAATATATCTTCCCTCGCTTAATATCGAATATATATCCCTGTTATTGTTTTGTAATTTAAAAATATCACCGCCACATCTCATTAAATAAAAATTATGTTCGTAAATCATTTTGGTTGAGGAGTAATGTATGATTGCTTTTCCAGGTCAAAGCATTGCCGTCCACTGCAATGCTGCATGTGCATAGTCCCCTCCAAAGGGTACTTCGCCTGACGCCTCTCCAAATTTCTAAGAGCCACGGGACTCTCTCTCTCTCTCTAAATTTCTAAGAGCTAGCCACGGGACTCTCTCTCTCTCTCTCTCTCTCTCTCTCTCTCTCTCTCTTTTTGATCTTACGGTGCACAAGAAACTTTGCTTTCTCTGGGTGGCTGAATTTCCACAGTTTCCTTTGCCAGGAAACAAGTTTCCCTATATATATATAAAGAGAGAGAAACAGAGAAGACACGTACCAAACCAGTAACCAGGACCGGTCCGTGTATTCCCATATTTGAAAATCAAACGTGGGTCATGCTCAAAGTCATGAGTTGCACGCAAAGCCCTTAATTAAGTTAACGATGATCAAAATTGAGGGCTCGGATTCCATTCCCTACCCTTTGAACTTTCATAAAGTAACAAGTGGACTTTTCCCCATGCATTTTTCTTTTAATGTTGTACTAATTGGATCAAGAATTTAGATCTGTTTTCCAAAGTCGTGAATACCGTTCCGTACGTACCGATCGGTGCTTATTTTTTCAAAAACCAGTACTACAACCCTTTAGTTTCATTCCGATTCAAATACTATTCGGTAACACCAAGTGCAGCATGCGCCATAGAAAAAGATGGATACTCTCAAAAAGCAATTTGTGGAAAATTTTAACAGAAATTCTTTAAAGATAGTAGACTTTTCAATCTCTTAATTAATTAATTAATCTCTTAATTGAGTAGTACGTACTTTATGTTGTCAACTCATTCAACTCTCATGAGTCCCTATAAATACCGATCACTTCCCCGTTGGATAAACAACACCACTACTACTACATTTGACGGTTTAGCCTATAAATACCTCAATCCAAGCAGCGCCTATAAATACCTCAATCCAAACAGTGCCGATAAATACCTCATTCTGTCTCCAATATATTCCTAACAGCTAGATACAAGGAAAATGGGGTCCATGATGGGGAATCCGCAACTACTGTCTAAGATGGCAACCAACGATCAGCATGGGGAAATTTCTCTGTATTTTGATGGTTGGAAAGCATACGATAGTAATCCTTTCCACCTTACCAGAAACCCTGCTGGAGTCATCCAAATGGGTCTTGCAGAAAACCAGGTTTTGTGAACATAAATCCCTCATGTTAGATTTTCATTTGAGAGAAAATGCTTCATATATATATATATATATATATATATATATATATCTAACCGTGCATGCTCAAATTTATTACTAGTATATATGTTGATTTTTCTTGTTTGTTTCTTTTTTTGCAGCTGTCTTTTGACTTAATTGAGGAGTGGATCAAGAAAAACCCAGAAGCATCCATTTGCTCTCGAGAGGGAGTGAAGGCGTTTAGGGACGTCGCCATTTTTCAGGATTATCACGGCTTATCGGAGTTTAGAAATGTATGCATGACATGGCCTTTTTTTGGAATTTATTATCATTTAAATGGTCTTAAATCTTGATAATTTATTTGTGATTTTCGCGATTGAAATTGGTTTTTTTTTTTTCCCCCCCCTCTATTAAGGCGGTTGCGAAGTTTATGGGAAGAGTGAGGGGTGACAAGGTGAAGTTTGATCCGGACCGGATAGTAATGAGCGGTGGAGCCACAGGAGCTAATGAGACGATCATGTTTTGTTTGGCCGATCCTGGCGATGCTTTTCTTGTTCCAACACCTTACTATCCAGCGTACGTACTAGTTCCATCTGTTTTTCTTTAGGCTATCGATCTTATTTCGGCTTTTTTTTTTTCAAAGATTATGTCTCATTCCGAAATATTACTAAAAATTTGTACTTTAGTATTGCAAATAGATACATCACATCGGGGGAAGGAGAGAATAATTCAACCAAAAAGTTGAATGCAAACACAAAAACACCAAACACAAATGAAACCCAACTGCAATACTGCCCAAACAGTCCTAATCTTCATCTGTCAGTAGATGGGGTCAACATCTTTCGGCCAAAAAGAATAGAATCGATTAGGGGCTAAAGAATCCTTGTATGCAAGTGGAGCAAGCACCCGAGCACCATCTTTTTCGAACAATACACACAAACACTTAGAAGAGTTGCAAATAGAAACATGCAAAAACAATTACACGAAATTAATAAAAAAAATTAGAGAGAGTATTTACTGTTTAGAATATTTTGTTTGTGAAGATTATGGTCTTTGTTTCCAAAATATGTACCAACTCCTTTCTCACAAGAACATATATGTAGCATGCACATAACACGAAAATCAACAATGACTCGAAGTCCCATTGTATCGGGTTTAGAGTCCGTTCCTGCTAAATTAAATAGACTATAGATTGATGGCAATAGTCAAGTTGTTTTTGTTAAATGGTATTTTAGTTGATGTATGCCAAAAAAATTACATGCTTAGAAATCCGTGAAAATAGAGCCTTTATTCCATTTAGTCCATTTAATTTAGCAAAAATGCACCCTTAGTTTTGTATGATACATGGATTTTATTTGTGCAAATTTTTTTTTTATAGTACGTTTCTATGCAATTATATATTCTTTTTCTCTCTGGTAACGGGCACGCGTGCGAGAGAGAGGGGGAGAGAGAGAGATTTTTCCGCAACTGAGTGCCTGAGTCAGTTTGTAGAAATCTTGAGTGAAGAAAACGACCTAACAAACCTTCCGTGACGATCTATAGAAAACGACCTAACAAACCTCCCATGACAACCCCAACAATATCTCTAATCAACAGTGGGCTGGAGTTGAAAAGAGTATGATGTTTTGGAATTCCACAACAAGTCGTTCAAATGAGCTTGGTCGACCTACGTATCCTCTTTGTGCTCTAATTTTGGTGAGTCCCTTTCTTATATTGGTGACAACCTCACATTAAGCAATTAATAAGGTGGCGTTCCACTTTTAGAAAAAGAAGGTTTTGGAAAAAGAAGGTAATTTCAAGGTCAAAAATCATGTATTGACGTAAATAATTTTTCTGTTAATATGGATCTATTTTGATAAATCTCATTGAGATCTTTTAAACGGTGCAAAAAAAAAAAATTATTTTTCACTTTTGTTATATTTAAATTTAAAATCACCTTCTTTTTCAAAAAAAATTTTTTGGGAGAAAGCGAAACGAGCCTAAATCAATCAATGCTGGTCCCTAGTCCTTTTTAGACCCCTCTCGTACGATACCCAGCTGTTTATTTGGAAAATTTTCCCAACTCATGCCTTTGACGTGTTTACTTATTCAAATTGTCCAAGTCTGAAGCTGACTTTAGGTCATTATTACGAGGGAATTTTACCAAGGAATTCATTTGGGTCGTCTAACGTTAAGGCTGGCTCATGGGGTAAGCCAAGGAAGCAACCGCTTGCGGCCCCTGATTTTTGGTTCAAAATTGAGGCCCACTATAATGTACTACCTCCGTTTTAATTTACTTATCTCAGTTCTATTCTAACAGAATAAAAAAATTAGTTATATCTTTAAATTGAAAATGAATTTTATATCCAATATAGATATTGTTTGATAGATCTCATTTTGTTCTATAATACAATGTTTTTAGAATCACATAAACATTATAAATTACAAGATGTAATCAATTGAAAAGTGGCACGAACTTGCAAAAGTGACAATTAAATTAGGACGGAGGGAGTAATTTACATATTAATATTAAAATGTTTCTAAATAAAAACACAACTGTATCTTATTTTCTTCAAAAACTTTTGCAACAATATCTTTTTACATTTATATTGTCATAATTGTATCCTTTTAGTTTGATTTTTTTTTTTGGTTATTTTTGTACTTTCATTATTTTTTTTAAAAAATTCATGAATATGTGAGGGGCTCAATATAGAGAATTCATTTCGAACCTACAAAATATATGAGCCGGCCCTGTCTAACGTACGTATCGAACAATTCACGTACGTAGCAAAGAGTACGTACGTATTTGAATGACTTTGACTTTATAAACGTAAAGGAGAAGTCGTATTCACAACCATATTGTCAAACCAAAGACAGGGTATATAGGGTCCCACCTGCATTCATTTTTGTCGCTCTAATGTCTCCTGGCGACGGTTTACGTATATTCATTTTGCGACACGAATATATAAGACACTATCAGGAGTTAGTAGTTAACACGCAGGCGGGCGAGTCAAGCACCGTTTTTATGAAGACTCGAAACTTTGAACCTCTCCTTTAGTTGGGAAAGTAACGAACCAACCACACTAGGTGTGGTGTTCGATGATTACGTACATAGATGTGCTACAACATATATGTTAATTAAATTACTTACTTTCGGAGTAATTTATCCATATTAGTATGTTTCTTTTATAATTTTATAGAAAAAGTGCCCAAAATGGTATACATAGAGGATTAATATGTTGATATCAAGAGTAATTTACTGCTATTATTAATCCGACAAGATAATATCGGGAGTGTGTGTGTGTATATATATATATATATCCCTTCGCTTATCAGTCCCGTCAAACAAACGATAATATCGGGAGTGTGTGTATATATATATCCCTTCGCTTATCAGTCCTGTCAAACAAATAAGTTCTTTGGAAAATTTGTACATTTGCTTCTTTTTATGTTGGGTTTTCACAGGCTTCTGGCATTTGGATTGCAGGTTTGACAGGGACTTAAGATGGAGAGTCGGCGCGAAGCTACTACCCGTCATCTGTGAGAGCTCGAATAATTTCCAAATCACAAAACAAGCGCTAGAAGAGGCATATGACAAGGCCATGGAGGCCAATATCAGAGTAAAAGGCTTGATCATTACCAACCCATCAAACCCACTAGGCACCATTCTGGACAGAGCCACTCTCAAAACCTTAGTCAATTTCATCAACCGAAAAAACATACACCTCGTCTGCGACGAAATATACTCGGGCACCATCTTCAGGGGCCCGGAATTCGTCAGCATTTCCGAAGTCGTGCAAGAAGTGGAGTGCTGCAATATGGATCTCATCCACATTGTTTACAGCTTGTCCAAGGACATGGGGCTCCCTGGGTTTAGGGTTGGGATTGTTTATTCCTACAATGACGAAGTCGTTAGCTGCGGCCGCAAAATGTCGAGTTTTGGGTTGGTCTCGTCGCAAACGCAGCACCTCCTGGCTTCGATGCTGTCCGATGATGATTTCGTGGGAAGGTAAATTATATTGGAAGCAGATATGTTATAGTAGTTCGCTTTCAAATTAACAGTGGAAACTACCTCGGTCCAAGGTGGCCCAGGGGCGGGCCGAGTTAAACTACCGCAAACGTAACAATAAACTACCTCTGCCTGCCCCTGCCCCTGGCCCCGTGGGGTTTTCATATAGTACATGCATGTTATTACAATTTCTACGATAGACCAACTGCATGTTTCACATAGTTTTTTTTCGATTCCTTTAGTCGAGACAAACTAATAATCTACAAAAATTTGACATAAAATTAACTAATGCAAAAAAATTGAATAAAGACAAAAACCAAAAATTCCAAAAAAAAAAAAAACAACTATGTGAAACACATGCTAATTCCAGGTGTGCAAAGGTAGTTTCCACCATATTATACGTTACAAATTTATGTTTCATTTCTTAATAAGAAACGGATGTCCAAATTAATATACGCACAGTTTAATTAATTCTTAACTATATTATTTAGGCCAAGTTTAAGTAATTGTCTAAATGGGTAAACGGTCTAAAGCTCAAAAAACACGAATTTCATGAAAAATTATTTTTCCCACATTCATTAATTAAAAATTCAAATAGCGAAAACAGCTTGTCGAAAGACAATAAGCTATAGGCGGGCAGATTTTACGGGAAATAAATATGTTTCGTGGATCATAAAACTTTGCATAATCCGTTTTCCGAATCCGCAACAGGTTTCTCACCGAAAGCTCAAGGAGACTAGCAAAAAGGCACAAACTCTTCACCGAAGGGCTCCAGCAAGTGGGAATCACCTGCTTAAACGGCAATGCCGGCCTGTTCTGTTGGATGGACTTACGCCCTCTGCTTGACGAACCCACCATTGAAGCCGAAACGGCGTTATGGCGCGTGATAATCAGCGACGTGAAGCTCAACGTCTCTCCCGGATCCTCCTTCCACTGTTCGGAGCCCGGGTGGTTCCGGGTTTGCTTCGCCAATATGGATGACCCCACCGTCGAAGTCGCGCTGGATAGGATCCGAAATTTTGTGGATCAGAAGAAGGGCGGAGGAGAGGTGGCGCCGCAGAAGAAGAAGCGGTGGGAGAAAAATCTACGGCTGAGTTTCAAGGCGAGGATTTCTGATGACAGCGTGTTGTCGCCCCACTTGTTGTCTCCTCATTCGCCGATGGCTCACTCGCCTATGGTTCGGGCCAGGACTTGATCAATAATTCTACAGAAAGTCTAAGCATCCCGACCGAATTTCCGAAGCCGCGCCGGGCCTACTCCGGCCACCGCACGGCTGATTGGAGCCATTGTAAACCAAAAAAATGGAGTGTTTGGATCGGCCATCTACACACGTCGGATGCCATTGATTCCAGCGTGAACCCATTTGGGTTTTTTTTACAGAATTTTTGGTCGGCTCCGATCAGCCGGAGTGGGCCCGGCGCGGTGTCGGAAATTCAGTTGGGATCCTCCAGTCGGGAACTATAGTCTCTCTTATAATTCTAATACCATACCCAAATACACACTCACATGAGTGATAGGTCCCGCGTACACTACACACCGTTGTATGTGTGCGGGACTCAAACACACATCCACACTCGCATGAGTGGTGGGTCCTGCACACACACTACACACCGTTGACCCACTACTGTACGGTGTGTAGTGTGTATGAGACCCACCACTCAGGTGAGTGTGAGTGTTTGTTTGGATGTATATTTGGGTTGGGACTTGATTTTTTTTTTTTTTTTTTTTATGAAAATAAGTTGGGACTTGATTATGATTAGTCGAATTGTGCCGTTTTATTTTTAGTGTTTTTTACTATTATTAAATTCTTTCCATTGGAAGTAATTGGCGTTATATTGGAAAGAAAATGTTAGTGTGATCTAAGTACTGTCGAGATAAATGAATTGTTTCAACTATTATGAAATTGATTGTTGTTAAGCATCTCTCCATTTCCATGTTGTTTTAACACTCAATTTACATTTGAACATTTCACTCATTTGCCATCACCTTCACAAGCCTCGGCCCAACTCATCGGAGGGATGGGTTTGAAATTCTGGCTCAAGTGGGCTCAAAGTTCACTTACAAAGTTTCATGCAAAACATGGAGCCCATGAGACTAAAGGCTCCTTTTGTCGGGCATAAAACATTTTCCTGCTTATTTTTGATGTTTGGTTGTGCAAAATACGGGAAAATATTTTACCAGGTGAAACATTTTACTTCATATGATTGAAAATGTTTTCCGTTTAAAAAGGTGGAAGTCATTTTCCGAATTTGGTTTCGCTGCTCGACTAGTAATTACATTATTTTACCGAGTTCTCCTATAGCCCCAATCTCATTCACCTATGACCTAACCATGTGTTTTCTCATCAAATAAGATAAAAATTTTTGTGTACTATCAACCAAACACCAAAAAATAAAAATGAAACATTTTTTTTTTTATGTAAAATCATTTTACATGAAAAACCTTTTACATAGGAAAACATTTTACTTTTTTTTTAACTTCTTTTATTTTTTTGCCACACGTTATACGTCAGCGAGAGTTAGAGGGAAGTTAGTTCACCAAAGGTCCAGAAGCTGTCCATAGGACTGAACCCACGCCGCCCACTACAGAAACTATTATTGGGCTACAAGCTGTCCATAAGTTCAGCTGTTTAGACAACTGGTCTACCACCACACTAGCTGGTGTATTTTTCTACTCCTAATATGAATGTCTATCGGCCTGTCTGTGGTTGCAATTCCGTATCCGAATTTGCTTCGTTGACATGGGAAAAAGTTGCTAGCAAATCCCTTGACTTTCCTTCCAACATTCCCCACATGAATCTACCACCAAATACAACCTTGAAAATGAAGATACCGATAGAATTCAAGTGAACGGAAAGCCGTGGTTAATGGAATTCTGGCGGCTCTCCTCAACATAGGAGAAATAGAAATTCTTTTTGATAAGTGTTCAGGTCAGCTTGCGCACACATCGACTAATTCTGGGTAACCTATCTCGCTACAGGGGTCCCAATTAAAACTAGACCAAATTAAGCTCTCTGTATAGACTAACCTCAAAGGAGTTGATACTTGATAGCACCGAAGAGGTTTTGAACCCGAAAACCCTATGAAAAAGCAAATTTCTAAATCCCAAGTCTTGGTCGGTAGGCCGAGGGGTTTTCAACCGGAGAAAATTGAACACTTTCGTGATTTGAACTAGTTTAGAAACATGAAACCATAAATGGTCTTCGACACGGCATTTCTGTTCAGTGGTGCGATTATGACTGCCTGATGTTGAAGATGGAGATTAACATCGTGCTATAAATTACGTTTGATGATGGAAAAGTGAAGTAGACAGATCGAGTGAGTTTCCTACATGTTACAATCCACTGTACTTTGGTGTGTCAAAGTCTTCAATCCCACGTACAGTTTTACTCCACACATAAAGTGGCTGAGAGATATTGGAAACAGATCAATACCCACCCAATCTAGTCTTACGGTCGGTCGGAATTCTGAAGTTCTCTCTTTCTCTCAATATTATATGATCGAGAAAGAATCAAAGATAACTTATATTTATTGTCGTAACAAATAGATTCTCGTGACTCTGTCCCGCATGCACCATAGCATTGGATGAATAAATACTTTACATGCCAAAACCAATGCCGATGTTATGTGTTAGAAAAATGGGTCGGTTCAGACCGGACCCAACCCACATGGGTCGTCCACATGGGTTATGTGATTGAGTTGGTTAGAAGGATGAGACAAACTCCTAATCTCTATCTGTTAGGAGAGTTCAAAGATAATAGATCACCTACATCTATTAGGAGACTTTGAACTCTTGGACTCTAATCAATAAATTCAGTCCTGCAGATATTTGGAGATACACACAATACGAAATAGTTAGAGTTTCATCTCTCCTTCTCCTGTAAAAAAATTCTCCTGTCAAAGATCTTCTCTCTCTAGGGTTTCCATCTAAGAACCCTAGGATCTGCGGTGTGGATATCGAGAGTAGACTCTAGTAGTCTCCTCTACCCGGCGTGAAGAGAAGACGGTGTTTGTGTACGTAATTGGTGCTTGTAGAGCGGGCCTCAGATCGTGAAAAACTTGAAGCAATTTAATTCCGCTGCGCTTCAATCGTACGTGTAAGTCTTATGTGATTTACAAGCTTTCGATCCTATAGAATTAACACTATGTATGAATTGAAAACAGATCAATATCTACCTATTCTAGTCTCAGGTCTAATGGGATCCTAAAGTTTTTTCTTCTTCTCAATATTTTTATAAAAAAGATAATTTGCTTTCATTGTCATAAAAGACTAATGACTCTGTCCCGCACCAAGACATTAGATGCATAACCCTTTACGTGCCAAGACTACTCGGCGACGCTATGCATGAGTTTACGATACAATTACCCTGTCGAATTCTTAAGATTACATAGTAATGTATTATATGTTAATTTTGGATGAAAGTTTTTATTTGATCCCATTAATCTGTGCAAAATATATAATGTAAAAATAAGGCATTAGGGTCATTCTAGACTTTTGCACGTATCATTTGAGTTGTAACTAACATTTTTTTACCAATTTGGAGCCTAATCTATTAAAGAAATTCAAGAGAAAATATATTTAGTCAATACTAAATCATACCAACCACTAATTAGCACAAGCTGGCACTAATAAGAAACAACACATCATCAGTGCCTGCCTAGCTCATACAATGACTCTAAAATTATTTAAACAATTTCAGAATACTAAAGTATCTCTAATGGAAACATGATCACAAAAGTATGATTAATAATTCAAGTATTGTGAGAAGCTTATCCATCACAAATGACTCAACAAGGTTACCATTCCACGTCATCAACAGGGCAATATTCTTCCATGACGTTGACAGCCACTTTTTTATGCGTTTTTCTCACCTTAAAATTAGCACTCCGACCTCAAACGCTTCATTTGTAACATGATACGAATATATAACATTGTACTTGGTCAGGTTGTTTGAATGCCTGTAGAAAACGAGAAACATAATTAACAATGTTGTACTTTTTGTGCAAGCTGGTTCGGATACTTAAAGTTTTTTTTGTTTAAAAAAAAAAAAACAGTTCCGTATTTTTGCATAGATGAAGTTATAAATATAGCAATTAGCACTAACTAGGAAGTAGTAAACTAGTGGAGTAGTAGTCATCAAGCCTTGTTGGCTTTGTTAACTTCAAAACCCCAGACTTATCGTGGTGCATGCACTGACATAAGCTAGTTCGGGTACCCAGATAATCAAAAAAAAAAAAAAAAGTAGTCCCTAAACTTTTTGGCATTATTTGAGGTCCAACGCTCTCTCCAATCTACATGGGTGTCACAAGTTCGAACTGAATTTGGAAAAAGAATGGTAGGTGGATGCTCTCGAGTTTCTTTCTCCTCCTAGTTGATGAGACCTGACCCACCAAGGTCCATTATTTGAGTGATCAAATCCTCGGCTAAAAATCCTATCTTTTCTAACGTCAGTTCAACCGACCACTGATGTAGAGAGCCAGCCACCTTGTCCTGTATGCATGAAGTTACCCTATTTTGGGTAGGCGAGGATATGAAGGATTTTTGCTCGTATCGGGATCGTGCAATCCCCTGTCCTGCACCTGGAGTTGAACGCTTCACGGTCGCAGAATTCGAACCCCTAGTATACATTCGTTTCATACTTTCACTGAGACAATACTTATCACGGCTCAATTATTATCATTGAAAAGAAACTCGACATCAACAAACCTTGTCAAAAGGATTTACAATTGGCTTGGTATTGTGCATGAAAATCTTATCATCGAAAAGCATAGACACCGGAAGTACTGTTGAGGATGGTTAAACCATAAAAATGTTACATGTTTCAAAACTCTGCAGGTTCATGCACCTACTACCGATCGGGAATTTTCATGCAAGTATGCAACCTAGTCACAAACCTAAATTTGAGATATTAATCTTCAATTTAACCTAAAATACAACGGATTTGGTAGCTTGCTTCGCAGTCTGAAGAATTCAAAACACGGTAATCCAGCGTAGTAATTTGCTGTCCATTAGTCCTAACTCATAAGAATCTTGCTTGCGACTCTGATCTTAACCTGATAGATTAATTAATAGTACTGTATATCATCTTAAAGGAGGCAGAAGAGTGAAAAGAGCGCATTGCGTTGTTGAAAGAGAGGATGAAGAAGGCTATAAACATGACAATCTTTTAAAGGTAGCATGAAGATCTACGAGAATGTTTTAACATGAACCAAAACCTAGAGTCATTTGAACTCAATCCATCCCCAAACAAGCACACTGTCTGAGAAAAGAAACAACAACGACAGCACAACAAGAGAAAGCAACAGAGATACTAGTTGCCAAACATTTTGCACCTAATCCCAAGAAGCTAAAGTAAATACTACTGTAATTGTATAAGCATACATATGAAAGCAAACATCGCGAATACTGATAAGGAAGTGGAAATGTTCCTGTCTAGACACTGTCATAACAATCAAATGCAGTTGCATTGCGTACAAAAGAAACCATGTATTCATACCGTTTCATTTTTAGGAGAAAGCAGTTTGGAGAAACCAGAAACATCAAGACTTCGTTTGCCAGACAAGTGAGTTCCTGAAGAGTGAGTTGCTTTCAGAAATTTTCCCAAAACCAGCCCCGGAAACACTTTGCCGGACAAGTTTTCATATTTTCCGGAAAATGGAACCAGAAATTATAAACAAAAACATGCCCAAGAAATTCTTTTCTTTGCCAGGCAGTTAGCATTCTTACTTGTTGCCGTGTTGGAGATTGCTAGAAAGCCTAGAATAACAGAAGCAAGTTGACAGCAAAACTTTAGGCAGTTCAGCCACCTCAATCCAAGGAAAATATATTTGCAACAAACTACGGCCAATATTCAAGAGAGACAATAACATAAACTCAACTTAAGCATCCATAATTATAACCAAAATTTATTTAAGATCTCTCCACTGCGCATGATCCCTTTACTTTGAACATACCTATAGAACATAACCAACTATGTACAAAGGACCGTCTCTATTCATAGAAATTGCCCCTGGATTCGCATCAATTGGATACAAATCCAAAACCAACTACAAAGAGCACATGATAGTCAAATTTTAGCTTACCAAATTAAGAGATCACACAACCATTTGGATTCTCTTCCACACTGTGATGAGGATAGTAATATGTGTTCATTGGAGGGTAATATGGCCTATACGGCATAATTCCCACCACCGGTTCTGGTTCCTTCTTCTTCGGCTCATCCTTTTTGGGTTCTTCTCCTTCTTTCTTAGGCTCCTCCTTCTTAGGTTCTTCTTTCTTAGGTTCCTCTTTCTTAGCCGGCTCCTCTTTCTTGGGTTCTTCCTTCTTTGGCTCCTCTTTCTTCTCAGGCTCTTTCGCCGGCCCAACTAGGATTATGTCAGTTTTCCAAAATTTTCGCAATCTGCTCACTACACTCACAGGATCCACCGTTCCAATCACAGTCAATTTCATATCCTTCATGTCCATGGAGATAGAATCAATTCCTGTGAAATCACAATAAGGTCCAGTTAGCTTATAGATTTGAATTTGATCCAATCTTATACGCCTTTCCTATTTCAAGTAAAGACCCCTTAACCCATCATCCCTCCCTTTAGACGTCATGCAAATACTTTAATCCCATCCCTGCCCCTTTTAGCAGGATGTACATTTGGGATTTCGTTGCTTTCTATCCATGTTTTCCTATGTCACCGCACATCTGACAAAATTAAGTTCGTTTTCCAATCGAAGAAAGAAGCATTTCAACATTCGACGAATCGCTTATCTATTTTAGAATGACTTCAACCAAGTAATTTCATAATGCTAATATGAAATTTTGAGTGCAATTTTGTGAATATTACCCTCCCTCTTATTGGTTGAAATGGTGTAGGTCTCACCCCTGCAATACACTTTTTGATAAGCATGACATTACTTTGTGGTGGGATCCATGTCATTTCAACCAAAAGAAATGAGGACAATATTCACCCTCTCAAGTGGAGGGTGAACAAAACTCAACTCCCACTTATAGCTTATCTTTTCCCCTTATCAATTTTAGCTTTATAGCCCAAGAAGCCACGAGAACAAACAAATCTAGTAGTTAATTAGTTCCATGGATCTTTTCCTTTTCTGTTTTTTTAAATTATCACAGGTTTTACTTTATCCCTTACTTTCACATGCTAATGTTTGTACTTGGCATCATTATAGACAGATCAAATTGGTAAAAATAGAAACTTTATATAGTTACCTGGAAGGCCAGAGACTATCTTGAGTGCCTTCCTCTTGTCTTTGTCATCATGTAAATCCAATTTCATTATAAGCTTCTGCGATAACAATTCAAGAACAGTGATCCAAATTTCAACCAAATTTACTTAATCTAGAAGGAAACAAAATCTTTTTTCTTTTAGTTTTTCTAAGTACGAAAATCATCTCATCTTTTTGAAATCAACTAGATCCACATAATTCATTGTTGGATCAAACCAAGTTAAAGAACATAAATTGTAACAAAAACGCAGTTCAAGATCTGGTGTAGAAAAATAGAAAAAAGCAGTAGAAAATGAAATCACTGATACATAATCTATTAGTAACAAAAAAGTAGATTCTAAAAGCTCCACAAAAAAGACCATTAAAATTTAAAGAGAAACCCACAAAGAATCGTGTCTTGAAATCCAATCAGAACAATGATTGGGGAAAATAAATTGAAACAGAGGAATAAACGAATTAGAATCAAAGTATCGAACCTTCATTTGGGTGGGTAATTGAGAGCTTAAAAATGCAAATGGGGCAGATGAATGTAGACTGCTGAGCGCAGATGTGAGAGAGAGAGAGAGAGAGAGAGAGAGAGAGAGAGATGGGAGTGTTGGGTAGAGAGAGAGAGAGAGAGAGAGAGCGTAATATCGAATACTATTAAATTTTGAATGTAGAAAATGATGGAGAGTGTGGGCGGAAACAGGAGCAAGGAAATCCGAATCGAAACAAGAAATGCAGAGTAGGAGAGAGAAATGGGGGAAAAAGGTGGAGAGAGAGAGAGTGGGAGGATGTGGAGAGAGAGGAGGGTGCACGTTTCAGGTAGAAATGGTGACCGGTGGCGGGGTATTTAGGCTAGCAGTAAGGAGTAATAGGAAGACGGAAGCAGTAAAAATTGGAAAAAGAAAGGAAGGAAAAGTGTACCATGGGCCATGGCGTATCTGTGACGAGTAAGTAGCAAGCACCACGCGTATTGAATATCCCGTGTGTGGGACGATTCCACCACCTGTACGTTTGAGCACACAGAATGACAAGTATATACTACTAGCTAGTAGTACCAAGTTGCTGCTGCTGACAAGGCAGGGAATCTCTGCATTTTCTGTGGCTGTAAATGCTTTTGTTGGTACAGACTCAAATTATTACTCAATTAAAAGTAGCACAAACTTTCAAGAGAAATTACAAAGAAAATAAACCTAAGAATTTGGACCGAAGAAGCAGTAGTAATGAGTATCCAATGGAATGGAAGTCCAATAAAATTATTGGTACACCATTTGTTGAACGATGTACACTAGGTGGAATTTTGTTTTTTAGTCATTATTATATTTCTCTCTTCAATTATTATTTTATTTTTTTAATTATTACTTTTATTTTTCTCTCTATCTCTCTTTACTTATTATCATTCTCTCCAATCATTACCCTATTTCTTCCTCTATCCACTACCAAAATTAAAATACCCAAAAATGAAAACCATGCAAAGACACCGTTTTTTATGGAACCCATTTAGAGATTTCACACAAATATCTGGAGTTGTGCAAATTTAAAGCATCCTTATAAGAAATCAGCTTTGTTGAATATCCGTAAATGCCTGATTGATTATATGTATGATTTGTTGATAGGAAATTGTGCATAGAATCGATCAAGCCTTTAATGATATCCAATTTTTAACAAGAATGTTTAAAAAAATTGAACGACTTCCATCATTTGTGTAAAATCCCTAAAATGAGTCCTATAGAAGACGATGTACTACACCAAATGGTGTACCCATAGCAAGTTGACAAAAAAAAAAGGAGTTAATTGGACGTTTATAAAATCATGATGGTATGAAATTTGTTTTATAGTGCATTCTCTGAATCACGCTAACCTTTCATTTTTTCAAAACGCATATTGTCTGACCACGTGACTGTCTTTGTCTGATCAATTTGACTTTTTTGCAAAACTCGTTTTTAACCAACTCGTTATAGATCGTGATGATCATTTGTCGAAGGTTGCTTTAGAGTGTCCTATAAGTCTGTATTTGTGTTGACGCACTGCAAAAATTCCAAGTCCAAGTTTAATTTGCACACTATTTTTAATGTCACTATTTCTATGTATGTTGTATTAATAACATATTCAAAATTGTAAAAGATTTAATCCTTGTTTGATTTTCGAGAAAAACTCGTAGATTCAAAATTCTCTGTATCTTTTCACCTTCTTTATTTTTCTTGTACTTCGTTTTTTAATTATGCCGACTAATTTAGCTAAGCTGATGTTGATGCTCTAAATAAGTGCTCTTTTATGTCAACGCTCTATGCAAATCTTCTTCTTTGTTTGAATGTATTAGTCAAAACCCTGCAAGTTTAAAATAGACGAGATTGTATTTAAAACCGTACGACATGCAGGAGTATTACATGCATCATATAAAATCAATGAGCGTTGAATAATTCCAATGTAGCACTGTTAAAAAATTAGTAGAAAAACAATACTACTATTTTCAAATAAAAAATAGTTGAAGCAAAAGTTTTTCTCACAAGTAAATTATTACTCTTTTAAAAAATGTTTGCCCAATCCTTTTCTTAAGTTTGGTGGCATGGACTGAACCTATGTGGATGAGATTCCTCTCCGTCACGCAACGCAAAGGCGCGTGGAATAACTACCCAAAAATAAAATAAAGCCGTCACTGCCTCCCTTCAAAAACTTCGCCGAGTTTTAGCAGAGGATCAGGGCGGGAACAAAATCATCCCAGCCGTCAATTTAGAATACTGAGAGATTTGGTGTTGAACTGTTGCAACTGTGCATGGCGGCCAAAGCTCTCAAAGGCCAATTGTATCTTATCTTTTCGTCTTTTTTACGTAGCAGTAACTGAGAAAGGCCGTTATCTTTCCCTTTGTCAGCCCTAGACTTGTAACCCCCTTCTCTTTAACTTAGCTTAAATTTAAACTTTTTTGTTCTTATTTAAATTTTTTTTTGCATGTATTAATTTTGCGCCAAATTTTTATGAGTTATTAATTCGTCTCGATGAGAGAAACCAGAAAAATAATTTTGTTTTACTTTTTCTCAAGTATTTTGAGAAATAACCATTTTTAACGCAAAAATGTCATTTTTTTTGGCTAAAAAGTGGTTATTTTCCAAAATACTAGGGGTAAAAGTAAAAAAAAAAAAATTTACTTTTTCGATTCCTCTTGTTGAGACGAATCAATAACCCACAAAAGTTTGGCACAAAACTAACAAATGCGAAAAGAATTCAAATAAAAATAAAATTCTCATATTTAAATTAAGTTCAAAAAAACAGGTCCTAATATCACTTTCTATGAAGTTTTTATCAAAATCTTATCGAATGTATATTCATCTTGAATCTCTTGATATACGAATGTACGAAATTCAGTAGTAATAAACATTTGGGATTAAAAGCTAAAAAATATACTGAAGACAAAAGCATTATTTTTCATTGTCCTAAAAAAAAATCAGGATTATAACTTTTCTCATATTCGACCCGTTTTTTATTCTTTCCGTCGAGATGAATAATTAATTCTAAATAATTTGACGAAAGACTAAACAAAAAATCACTAAACATCAATATATTTGATGTCGTTACTTGTTAGGAAAATCAATTTTCTCGAAATATACCCACAAATGCCCTTGTAATCTGTAATTAATGTATTTTGAGTTTTTAAATAAGTTGCTATACTAGTTCTTATGGGAGTCCAAGTCCAACTAATCTTTCTATCTTTCTGAGCTGTTTCTGTAATTAGTCATGGAAGGATTCTCTTCTTTGCTGCAGTATAGGATTTCCCAAGGGGGTTTCTCCTATCATCCAAGGTGCAGGGATCTCCATCTCTCCCCTTTAATATTAATATTTGCTGATGATCTGTTCATAATGTGTGGGGCAAATTCTTCTTCTTTCCAAATTGTTAGTTTCATGCTACATGATTTCTACTCAGTTTCTGGGTTAAAACCTAATCTTCAGAAGAGTTGTGCCTATTTTGTTGGGGTCTCTCATGAGAGTAAAAATGCTCTTAGACAAAGTTTAGTTATTTCATAAGGGAAAGTGCCTGTCAAGTATCTTGGAGTCCCTCTCATTACTTCTAGACTTCATGCTTCAGATTGTAAAATTCTGTTGGATAAAATTGCTTCCGGAATTCAGTCTTGGATTAACAAATCATTATTTTATAGAGGTCGTGCTCAACTTATTCAATCTGTTCTGTTTAGTATCATATTTATTGGAGCTCCATTTTTATGCTTCCTCAGAAAATTCTCGATAAAATTGAAGCTTCATTGAGATCCTTTTTCTGGGCTGGAATTCAAATGAAGGCTAGTGGTGCTAAAGTAGCTTGGAATGATGTTTGTTGTCCCAAAAATGAAGATGGATTGGGCTTTAGAGTTCTTAAAGATTGGAACAAGGCTACCATGACCAAGCACTTATGGGCTATTGCTTTTAAAGCCGATACTTTGTGGGCTAAATGGATCCACACCTACATAATTAGAGATCATGCCTTTGGCATATCCCTATTTCTGCTTCAGCCTCATGGACTATCAAGAAATTATTAAAATTGAGATCCCTAGTTCACCCCTGGATAACTCATGTGGTGGGTAATGAAAGAATACTTTTTTGTGATTGGATAACTGACATCTACTTAGTCCTCTTTTTGTCAGGTTTGGATCCAGTGTTGTATATAATTTGGGACAGAAATCTCCATGCCAAAGTTGATACCATAATTGTTAACCACTCTTGGCATTGGCCAAGGTGTAGAAATGTTGTGACACATGACATATTGAGGCCCACCCCAACTAATTTTGTCCCTCACCCATCTCAAGAAGATGCAGTTATTTGGAATCTTACCTTAAATAATCAATTCTCTATCAAGTTTGCCTAGAATGTAATAAGACGACAACATCCCAAGGTTACCTGGTACAAAATTATCTGGTTTAAACATTGTGTCCCTCGCTGATCCATCATTCAGTGGCTAGCTAATCAAAAGAGGCTTGCTACAGAGGATAGACTTCTTAAGTGGGGTATGGCTATGGATGATCAATGTGTCCTGTGCTCTGCTGCAGTGGAAATCCATGAGCATCTTTTCTTTCAATGCTCTTTTTCTATTCAACTTTGGAAACATTTGCAAAGGAACCTGCAACCTCAATGCCCCTTCGATGGATTACTCCAAATTACGGAATAAGTGACTCAAGTTGATAGGGGTTCTCAGTTTTCCTGCTTATTATCAACGGTTGCTTTGGCTGCTCTCCTATACCATGTTTGGGGAGAAAGAAATTGCAAAATTTTCAAAAACCATGGGTGTAATGTTCAACAATTGGGGTCTAAGGTGAGAACTGATATCCGAGCTTGTGTGAGCTGTTGGAGAAGTCTCAAGAAGTTAGGATCTAACATAGCTCTATGTTCCTTGGGGAATATCCCAGTTAGAGTCTTTGAGAGAGTGTAATTTTGTTGTTTAGTCTTTTTTAGTTTTGTATTTGTGTTGTTTTTGTATACAGCCTTACTTGTTGCTGGGATGTTTGGTTTTGTTTGACTGAGGTATGCCTCAGAATTGTGTAATGTGGATTCGTTAATAAAATTTTACCTTACCCAAAACAATCCGAAGGATTCCAAATCCTAACTCCTAAGGGTTTGGCTAAGTTGCATGAGACAGCAAAAACTAAAGACTTTGCCCATCAAGCACCAGCTTTAAGTGGCCAACATAACACCACTAAAGAGCTTGTCATCTGAGAGGTAGCAAGGTCGAATTTCATAAAAACCAAATGTTCTGAACCTTGAGGTCTCTAGAAATTTGTTAGGTCATTAACTTGAGGGCTCATGATTAATCGAGATAGGCGAAACAATACAAGCTTGATTGAACACCCGATTAAGAAAAAACATCCACAAGATTCCTCACTCAAATTGAGATATGCCCAAAGCCAGGGGGGAAGGAACCCTGTAAATTGTGAAAATGTAGTCGTAAAATGACCTCCGAAAATTTTAAACATCTTATGTTTTCTCTCTATTTTATTGCATCTTTTATTTTTCAAGAAAATATGGCGTCACTCAATTGTTTTCGAAGTAATATAAGTAGTTTTGGCTAGACATTGAGAAGCAACATGCGTGGCTTTGACTTTTTGTGATATTTTAAGTACAAAAATATCACTTGTTTTTACAAGTTGACTTTCTTTTTCTTTTCTTTTTTTTCAATTTGGCCCCCTCGAAGTTCAATTCGCGGCTTTATCTCTACCGCCTGCAAATTTTCTTCTAGTTTTTTTTCCCATACGAGGATTGCTGAATTATAAATTAACCCAGCCCATTTTACTCTAATTTCTAACAATTCCACATTCATAATTAAGCATGCAGTACAATTTATTATGCAGTGTGGGAGGAGAATAACTACCCTAAACAATAAAATTTCAGCATGGTCATGACCAATAAACCCTGCAAGTTTTGATAATAGGAAACCCCTACTGTAACCCAAAATCTGAAAATATCCTAAAAATCATAAACCTTGATTTATTACTAAACATAGTAAATAGCAGGGTATCCTCCTTGGGATTTCTATTAACTCTTTTTTAATGGAGTAAATCGTACTCCAATATACTCTCCTTCGGTTACGATTCTGATATTTTGGACTTTTCTTCGTTTGTTAAAAACAGAAATCTCCGGGGCAAACATGAAGCGAATGGATCGATACAGATTATGCGTTGGAATGAAAGAAAATTCCGAATCCGCTTTGTTTACGAGCAAAGAAGCTATAAACTAGTTGATTTTTTTTCATTCCTATTTTTCTTTCTCAGAAAAGGAGCAGTGCTAAGGGCAGCCCAACACATGGGCCAAGCTTCCAAAATGCAGCCCAACACAAGATGGAAAAAATCAAATACACTTTGCATGCAGCCCAATTGTGAAAGACCATGAATTCAAATTCGTTTGTTTCCTATGAAGAAAATGGGCCTTCGAAATTTGGGTTTCATCTGAAAATGGTAATTTGGGCAATTGTCATTTAGATAGTAATTCTTAAGTGATTTTAAATTTGTTAGTAAAAGACTTTTACAGGTTAGAAAAGTCATTCAGCAAATCTGAATTTGTTGAAATGAACGTTGATGAGATGCGACTGTTAGTCCAAACCTCTATGGGTCACATTTTCGACTTCTTCGCAACCTTCCCCTGTTTCCAATGATCGTCAAAGAATTTCATGACATCTGTCGCGTATCTGGTCACTCAATCACCATTGATTTCAAACTTTCAATGATTATGAGATGACTAGTTTCGAATATTCGAAAATGACAGAAGAAGTCCAAAAAAGCCTAAAAGACGCTCACTCTATGAGTTTTAGAGTAAAGTTTTTTAGCGGAGCTGTATCTTTTTATTTACAAAATCCAGATGGCAAAAAAGGCCAAGTTTTCATTGGATTATTTCTTCCTTTCTACTAATTTTTTTTTTACAACTTCCTTTCTACTATTAAATTCAAATTCCAAATACAAGTGTTTGTATTGGTTGGGCGGCCATTAAAGTAATCCACTTTGGGGCTTCATTTCCACCTTTTTCTTATTAAAACCTCAATAAGAAAATTGATTTCCCAAAATATATACCCAAAAAAAACAAAGAAGAAGAACCAAAATAAAAATCAAAGGACCCAAAAGATCTCGATCTTGCAGTTCAAAAAATTAAGATCTCGATCTTAAAATATTGGCAGGGACATGGCCGGAATTAACCAAATTGCAAGGACATTCCACAGAGATGCTGAGAGAAGAGAAGAGAAGAGAAGAGAGAGAGAGAGACAGAGAGTGAAGTGAGAGGCAGAGAGTTGGAGGAACTAGGGTTTGAATCGTGACACTCCAACCTCTACCTCGCTGGGTCACTGGGAAATGCTTCTTCTATAATCAAAGTATTACTGTACGAATCACGAAAGCTGATAATGTTGGGACAAATCCGCGGTGGACGGTACTTCTAGATCTCTACAGGAAAAAAAGAACAAAATAACAATGTCCCACCACAGCGCCGCTGCACCTCCGCCACTCCCCCTAGTCGTAACCCTAAACTGCATCGAAGACACCGCCTTCGAGCAAGACTGCCTGGCCGGCGCCGCCGTCGTCGAGCACGTGCCTCTGTCCCGCCTCGCCGAGTCCAAGATCGAGTCGGCCGCCGCCGTCATCATCCACTCCCTCTCCTTCCTCCCGCGCGCCGCCCAGCGCCGCCTCCGACCGTGGCAGCTCGTCCTCTGCCTCGGCTCCGCCGACCGATCCGTCGACTCCTCCCTCGCCGTCGACCTCGGCCTCCACCGCCTCGTCCACGTCGACGTGTCGCGTGCCGAGGAGGTGGCGGATACGGTCATGGCGCTCTTTCTAGGGCTTCTTCGTCGCACTCACCTGCTCTCTCGCCACGCGCTGTCTGCTTCCGGATGGCTCGGCTCGTTGCAGCCGTTGTGCCGAGGGATGCGGCGGTGCCGCGGGCTTGTGTTGGGGATAATTGGCAGATCTGCTTCGGCGAGGTGTTTGGCTACTCGGAGTTTGGCGTTCAAGATTAGTGTGCTTTACTTCGATGTTCGTGAGGTAAGAAATTGAGAGCATCTCCAGCCTTTCATTATATTTTTACTGAAATTTGAGTAAAAGCTTCATTTGATGTTAAGCACTTCAATAGACAAACCCTAACCTGAGCAAAAGTTTGAGTAAAAGCTTCATTAACGGCATTATTGTTAGTTTGAGAGGCACAAAGTAGCCTTCTTAAATTTCTAGTGAGGGTTCGAGTCTCCCTTGATTTGAGTAAAACTTACTTTGATGTAAGTTTGAGTCGAGGAATGGAGTTGGTATTGAGGTGTTTTTACTAAATTTTGAGTTTTAAGTGACAAAAAGGGTTCAAGGGCTGCAGATGCTGAGAGGATCTGCTGAATTGTTAACTACATTGTGCGTGATTGAATGAATGGACTGGAGATGTCATTTGAAAATATGATGTGTGATGGTCTTTGTAGTTCTAGATGATTTTTTGAACAATGTGTCAAGTGGATAATAATCTTAACCTTCTGTGGATCGTCTTGTAGTTTTTGAGCTTCGTGAAAGTGTGTTTTGTTTGTGTTTGTGAATGCGTGACGCTTTTTGGATAAAAAGTACAACAAACCGTAGGAGATTACGGGTTATAAGTTTGAATGAGGAGGGAGAAGTTTAAAAACACAAAAATTTGTGTAACATTGTGCACAACATGCCGATGTTGGATTGTTTCATTGGTAATGGGGTATTTCTCAATACCCAATAAAGCTAAAGCAATGACACACTGACATGTTGTGCAATAATGTTGAGTTTGTAGCATGGCTCAATGAGAAATTTTTGTATTTCCTACAAAGGAGATTAATCCTGGTGACTTTAACAGAATATGTAATACCACTTCCAGTTGATATATGCTCTTAGGATATTAGCCTTGCCTCCTTTGCGTGAGTGATAGTCATTCTAAAGTTCTAATATGTGTCCTGTTCTAACTAATTTGCCCTCGATACATTTACGCAGGAAAACGAGAAGCTGAGTAGATCCTCAACAATATTCCCTCCTGCTGCCAGGAGAATGGATACCCTCAATGATTTACTTGCTGCTAGTGATCTTATTTCTCTACACTGTGCTCTGACAAATGAGACGATTCAAATTCTTAATGCAGAATGTTTGCAGAATATCAAGCCTGGTACTTCCTCAAACTTTGTTACACTTGAGAGATTTTATACATAAATCTTTCCTCTTGTTTTTGTTCACAAGGATGTGTTCGTTTGTGCAGGGGCATTTCTCGTGAACACGGGTAGCAGCCAGCTGTTGGATGACTGTGCTGTAAAACAGCTTCTGATTGATGGTACCCTTGCAGGCTGTGCTCTGGATGGTGCTGAAGGGCCACAATGGATGGAAGCATGGGTATGATGATTAGTTTTAGGGTATGAATGTAGAATATGATCTGTTTGTTGAGTAAATATGGTCTTCAAGGCAGGATTTCATGTCTTGATTTCTACGACAATGATTTCTTTGCAGTGATGATGACGATATTTGCCTTTAATATCAAAGCCTGGTTTTGAGTATTGAGTATTAACTATTAACCATCTTCCAAATGTATCATTGTCGTTGCGTATGCATTGTTAGCATTTACCAGGTCCATAGTTTATTGGTTTATTATGTTCAAATGTCTTATCATTATTGATTCAGGTAAGAGAGATGCCCAATGTATTGATACTTCCCCGCAGTGCAGATTATAGTGAAGAAGTGTGGATGGAGATAAGGGAGAAAGCTATTTCTATATTACAGACATTCTTCTTGGATGGTGGTGTTCCAAAGAATGCTGTATCTGATGAGGAGGATGTGGAAAGTGAGATAGGCTATGAAAATGAACAAGGTGATAAACAGGAGAATGAAGGTGCCCTTCAGGGTTCTTTTAGCAAGCAATTGACAGCTGATACCAACGTAACTACTGAAAGCTCCCAGAGAAAGAGCACTAATGAATCAAAGGAGTCTCCTGTCCAGCATCAGGGGTCAACTTTGTCTCAAAATACTTCTTCTCGATCTGAAGGAAAGCGCAGCAGATCAGGTAAGAAGGCTAAAAAGAGGCACGCCCGCCAAAAATCCCTGCAGAAATCGGATGATACTTCTGCATTAGAGAAAGAGAGTACTTCACGGCGAGATGATGATACTGCAATGAGTGGTACAGATCAAGTCTTGAGTTCCAGTTCAAGGTTTGCTTCCCCTGAAGATTTGAGAAGTAGGAAAACACCGATTGAATCCATACAAGAATCGTCTTCTGAACAAAATTTAAAAACAAGCATGAGCCTGAGCATAAAGTCTGGTGAACTGCTGAAGGATGGTTATGTCATAGCTTTGCATGCGCAAGATCGACTTGCCCTTCATGTTTCCAGGCAAAGAGTTCAAGGTGGTGGTTGGTTTCTTGATACCATGTCAAATGTAACAACAAGAGATCCAGCAGTGCAGTTCCTTGTTGTATTCAGAAGCAAGGTTTGTGTGGAGGAACTTAATATATGTGTGTTGGGTGATTTTACCAATCTCCATTTTGTTTATATGGCAGGTGACATGTTTTACTTGTGAGGATCTTCCTGGTTAGGTGATTGATTGTTCCTATGGAACTTTTGCAGGACACAATTGGTTTGCGATCTTTTACTGCTGGTGGAAAGTTATTGCAGGTATTGTTCATTTGTATATATTCAAATCTCTTGATGTGATATTTGACGAGGTTATTTAAGAGCAATCCTTTTTACTTTCAATATAAAAGACGGAATTGGCAAGCATTGGGTTATTTACCTTTTTTTTTTCCCCCATTTTGGGTGTTACCGTTACCTTTTCCAACATAGTTTATGTCATTTTTGGGTGATGTATTTAGTTGTGGGAGTTGTAGGAATGAGTTCTGATTGTTGTCAGATGTTCGATGAATAAGATGGCTTATCAGTCTGCACTACTGCTTTCAGGCCAAATATTTATCTGTTATGACAAATTGCTGTTGCTTTTTTTTTTTTTTTTGGTTTTCGTCGTTGTTGTTTGATGGTCGAGCTAGGGGTTTATGAATCAGATAAGAGACAAATACAATCTAAGAAGGCATTAAGAGCCTGTTGTTTTTTGATAAGTCTGTCAACTGAACTTATCAAAAAAAAAAAAAAAAGGTCTGTCAACTGACAAATTTGAGCCCCTCTAAATTTTGAAACACTAGACAAGCTGAATCTTACTCAAGATAATGGAAAATCTCCTAATCTATGTCCAATCTACCCCATGGCCCTTGTTTCAGCACATTATGGAAACACGCCTTGGTGTTATTTGGTTCCAAAGTATCTACTTTTTGGAGTTGCTTAAGTCTTGGAGGATGTGAATACTGAAGAACGGGGTCTAGTTTCTTAATTTGGATGTGTTATTCTCCTTGTTTGAATTCTTAATGAGATCTTAAAAGTGGAGCTGCTTCATGTTGCATTTTGGTTTCCAAGATCATGAAAACGTTGTTACAGTCTTAGTTGGAAGTTTCTTTCTGATGAGCTTCTATTGTGGTTGGATTGTGAAAGTTGAAGCTGCTTAAATTCACTCTAGGCATTCTTGTAACTGTAGGATGTAATGTTGTCACTCTAAGGTAGTTCTTCCCGCAAATTATTGAAATTGAGTGATGTTATTATCGGACATCGGTTATATAAAGATTTATATTCTATTTCACTATTGCAGATAAATAGAAGAATGGAATTCGTATTTGCAAGTCACAGCTTTGATGTCTGGGAGAGTTGGACTCTAGAAGGTTCATTGAAGGAATGTAGACTGGTCAATTGTAGAAATCCCTTGGTAAGTTCATCCCTTGCTCCATTTAATTCCTTACTGTTTTGCATGGGATCTGTAGCAAGTGGCCACTTGACATTTATATCAGTATGCAAGTAGGGGTTACATAAATGTGATGTGTTTTTTGAATGTGCACATCTAAACATATTTCAGTGCATTAAAATATTATCCACTGTTTTGTGAGGGAAAGGAAAGGGACGGGAAGTTATAGCTTGTAGGGAAGGAAGGTACACCTTCACTTGTTTGATTGAAAAACAGTGGAGGGAGAGTGAAAGTGTGAAACTGCATCTTTTTGTTGCTTTGATCACTCGCTTTCATTTTATCCCAGTTCTGGAGGGGGAAGAGAAGTGCTTAAAATGTGGGCCCTCTCTGCCCTTACAAGCCCTAGCAAGGTGATAACTAACTCTTCGCGGTGCCCCTCCAAACCCATCAATCCAGAGGCAATGATAGAGCTGTATTTTCCTTTAAATGTTTATTGTAGCAATTCAAATTTAGGACCATGAATAGTAGGACAAGTTCCTGGTCCATCAGAGCTCTTGTTTGTTAAGCCAGGGGTTATTACTTCTATTGAGTTGAACCCTACTCTGTCATTGCGGAAACCCATTGTGTGTGGATATTTGAGGGGAATATTTCCATTCCACTTGGCGGTGTATCATCATTCATCTCTATGCGGAGATAGTGACAGGAATAATGGCTTCAGTTATGAAGATGGACCAATGCTTCTGTCACATTTTTTTTACTACAAAAAAATGAAAACTAAATTGGGAACCTTCCTTCCTACCTGATGTTCTCTAAAATTCTAAATTCTGTATACTAGTTTGTGTTTTGAGTGACATAAAAATTCTATGTCGCGTAGGCTGTTGGCTGTCATATTCAGTTACTTTAATGTTACTTACATCCATGTTTTAACTGTGAAAAGGATTCACAAATAAAACAAAAGCAAAAATGATACTCACGCAACACCAAACACAACCTCTCGCATACATGTGGGCTCCACAATAACACTACTTTGTGTGGGCTCCACATGTATGTGAGAGGTTATGTAAGTTGTTGTGTTTGGATTGTTGTGTGAGTAAAGACAGATAGAGAGGAGGCATGCGCCTTAAACTTTTGTTTGACTGCAACTCTCGCAACTCTCTCTCTCTCTCTCTCTCTCTCTCTCTCTGTGTCTCTAAAGTTGCTTCTTTGTAATGCAAACTGCAGGCTGTTTTGGATGTACGTGTTGAGATTCTTGCTACTGTAGGAGAAGAGGATGGGGTTACTCGCTGGCTCGATTAGGTTGCGAACATTTGAGGTTACATACTTGTTTTTTACTTTAGCTCGAGGTTTGTAATATTTGCAGAGTTGTAAAGCATTGGATTTTCACACTGAGTGAGTCAGGGTTGTGTGTATTCATGTGGAGATTAATCCACCTTATTTTCCTTTTCTTTTCTTCTTTTTTTTTTTTGTCCCCTCCCTTCCCCCCCTGGATGTTGTGCAAATCCACGTCCTGTCAAAAGTCATGTTTTTGTTTGGATTTTATTTTTTATTTTGGATATTTAAGGTTTTTGATGGTCTCCACCATTTGACTGCAGCTCTCTCTATATTGAGACTGTAATGAGTGCAGAACTTCAGAGTGCTCTACTTCTGGGATGTCTAGCTGCTGCTGCTGCTGCTGCTACTTCTTCTTCTTCTTCTTCTCTCTCTCTCTCTCTCTCTCTCTCTCTCTCTCTCTCTCTCTCTCTCTCCAGATGGCAATAGTAGTTGGTAGGTGCCAAACGTAATTGACAATGTTACATATAGAGAGGTTTTTTTGGAGTACATTAGTACAATTTCAGCCCAAAAAAATTCCCTCTTGATCTAACTTCAATATTCAGGACCGCTCATTTTCGTCGAGGGAATCAAGAATATCAGAAATCAAGTTTAGATTTCGGAATACATTCAAATTGTAAAAAATGATTGAATTGAGTTATGATCCAATGTTGCAAATTTTTTTTGCAAGATAAATTTGTTTCGAAATCATATCAAATGATTATCAACCAACTTGATTTGGAGTATGCTTGATGTTCGCAACGAACTAAACAGAATGAATAATTCTAAATATTGAGTGGTCCTAGGAAAAAACATTTTGGGACGCTATCCAATCCTTCAAATTCGAATGGATTGGAGGATTGGAGAGGTGCTGCTTCTGTTTATTAGATAGGGTCAATCATCTTCAGATTGCATATCAGTTGAACAACAATTGACGATCGAGATTTGTTTGGCCGAGATACAATCTGAGCTGTCTACGAGTTTCGACCCACCTCACTTTAGGAGAAACTAGAAAGTGTCTGGCTTTAATTGTCCAGTGGTGCGTTTGGGCGTTCCTTTTAAAAAATCTATAGAAAGTCCTAGTGGAAGTACTACTATTTATTTCTTTGGTAGTTACCAAAAGGTTAGGAACGTTGTGTCTAGCTGACAAGCGACAGGTACAGCGCTTTCGACCACACTAGAACTTTCAACACCAGCCATTCAAAAAAAGTTCCAGTGTTAACCTTTATAAATTCGTTTGGCATGCAAGGGTAATTATTAGGTGCTCCTGAAGCATTATTTGATACGGGCACTTTTGACACGGCACTCTACACGGGCACTACATCACATATTTGGTGCGAGCACCACACGAATATGTGGTGGCGGTCTTGGCAGAGAGCTCATGAAGCTCTAAAAGCATTAAATAATTTTTGTTTGGAATGTAGTAGGTGAAAAGAAAAAATGATTTGCGTTTACCATCAAATCTCATTGTTTAGTATTACCGGCTGTTTACTTAATCAGGATTAGATCGTGAAATTGAACCAATTATCCTAATATCATGCAATTTTTGCTAGTAATATTTTTTCTAAGTAATCCCTCGTGCTTAGGATTATTGATTCCAAGGTAAGAGTTCCGATCCCGGGATAATGGAGCGGATAGGATTAATGTTAATTCTTCTCATCATTTCGTCATTCTTGCCATTAAACCTTTGAAACATAGTATTACTTAATTATTCCCTTTCTCCCCTTTTTTTTTTTTTTTCTTTTTCATATCGTAGGAGCAATTCTCTTTAAGTCTATTGATATAACAAGGATTAAGGATAACTGATATGATAGTACGATTGTATCACGTAAAAATTGCGCTTTATTTGCTAATACAGTCTCATGACAACAATATACGTATATACAAATTATGTGACGAAAATAGCGTGTATATTCTTGGTCATACTACTTATTTTGCGAATATAATGACATTTTACAGATAATTTTTTTATACGGTGCAATAAGCAAGATAATAACTACAGTGATTTAGTCATTTGGTCAGATTATTCTTCTATTGAGTTCTTCAATTCAGACGTAATCCGAAAAAAAAAAATAGCCTTAAGATAAATAATCCCCTTAATTCTATCCAACAAAAACAAACAAGTCATATAACCAAAACGGTTTTCATTATCAATGGAAATCCGAAATTTTTGGCACAAACAAAAACAAGAAAAAAACCCAAAGGGTTTAGCTTTGACTGAGGCCGTAAGTTTAAATTCCACGTAGGTTAAAATACGTATTTCAAACATTGGAGAGCCATTGAAAATTTGGTCGATTATTATTCTAGGACTCCAAAATTATACAGTACATTACACGCAAGCTGGCTGATAAAACACAAACAATTTTTTACATAAAAAATTTGTAAAAAATTCGGCAAATTGTAGTAAAATACAATCTAAGCTCCGCCAATCAGGCGACGCGCAAGGTTGTGTCTCCGACTAGTCACCCACTTCGCGACACGTGTACCTCTAGTACTATTCCACGTGTCCCTTCGCGAAATCCCGATATACTATTATTAACCTCCGTTGCCGCCGCCTTCTTCTTCTTCTTCTTCCACTGAGAATTAAGCTCAGAATCGAACGCAACAAAATCACGACAAAAACCCCAGAGAGAGATTTTCCTGATTTATTTTATATTTTCTGTTTCGAACTGGTTATGGTGTCTCTAAGCCCTAACCCACCGGCTCAACATTTCTACATGGATCCGACGAAAATGGGCTTGCCCGGTCTCAACTCTCTACCTACTTCGACGAGTAACAATACGGCTAGTGTTGTGAGCGGGGCAGCGAATTCGGATTCGGATGCGGGCTGGGAGTTGTCGGAGGATCCGAGTAAGAAGATACGGAAGCCCTATACCATCACCAAGTCCAGAGAGAGCTGGACCGACCAAGAGCACGACAAGTTCCTGGAGGCCCTTCAGCTGTACATTTCTCTCTCTCTCTCTCTCTCTCTCTCTCTCTCTCTATCTCTATTAAGGTCTGTTCTTCGAAAATTGTTGTTTTGGTAATTTTTGTTTGTCGTTTCTGAATTCTTTCTTAGATTTATTCGACAGGAGTCTGAAAATTATTACTACCAAAAGGGAAAAAAGAGTTCACTAAAGTCGGGAATTTTTTTAAGGCCCCGTTCCGAAACGCGAAATAAGTATTTATTTTTTAAGAAGTTAATTTTAAGTTCAAAGATAATGGGTTTATTGAAATTTAAAAATATGAAATATGGATCTTATTTGAAAGATTTCATTGAGATCTTTAATACGGTGCAAAAAAATTTAGAAGTTTAGGTACTTATTTTTTAAGTTTTCTGGAACGGGCTCTAAAGAGCTGTTTTTTTATTTTAGTTTTGGTCCATTTTTGTTTTAATAATTTTGTGGAGACGAATGATTGCTCCTAAATTTTTTTGAGGAAAAGCTAAACAACAAATTACGGAAAGTAAATAAAGACCAATAATTTAGGGAGAACAAAGCCTAAGCTTAGACTCTGGATGATTACGTCTACGGTTCCTAGAAAATGGCGCGTAATTAGAAGGAGAGGGAAAAAAACCCAGGGTTATGTGTGGCTTTGTTTGATTTCAGAATAGCAAAGGGTTTTTATTATGTGGGTTCTGGATTAAGAATCGAGTTTGCCTTTTCTTTTTGCGACATAATTTAAGCTCTGCTACTTCTACTTGGAAACCCCACCGACTGTTGATGTTCTGTGGTAAGTGATGGGATATGTCTTTTTATCATAGCGGTTTCATTGTAAATCGATCAGTTGTATGTTTCTTGTATTAAATTGGACTGTTGTGTCTATCACTAGTATTTTTTGTGGGTGAATGAGAGATTCATTGAAAGAGCATAACAAGCAAGAGTCAAGGAAGGCAAACCCTCCTTTTACAATAGACTAAGGGACTAGTCTAGCCAAACCAAGGTAGAATCTTAGAGGGAACATTCCACTATTGTCTCTTAATGATGGAAATGTCGAATAACTTAAACTTTGAGCTTGGTATATAAGAAATCTAGCAAGTTCAAGATTCATTTTGCTAACGAGCAGTGATTCATTCTCTTTTGTTTCAAACTTCACTATTTTGTGGGAAGAAAATATCGGAGGGAATTTAGACACCCTTAATTGTTGGTCTGTCAAGCTAGCTAGCAGCAAGCTTGCAGGTAATTTTGTGATTCCATTTAGTTTGAAGTTTCAATTCTGGTTTAGATGTCCTACTTGTTGTGCCACAAGGAAATACCTAGTGCTAATGGCTGTCTTGTTTTGGAATACTCGGAGAAAATTTATGGAAGTCTTTTTCCGGAAAGTTAGAATTGACTGGAGCCTTAAAGTGCTTGGAAATGTCAATTCCTTTTGTAGAATTTTTGGATGTCCGTAATGTGCATTTTAGTTGAGACCATGGGAATTAAATTTAATTCCATCAGGTTTCATATTGAGCCATGAAATTGAACAGGCCTGAAGATGCATTGAACATGCTTGATGGATATGTCCCGCATGTGGATCCAGTTTCTAAGTTTTAATATGAATGTTGTTTGCATTGTAGAACATGATGTAGGATTTAATTTTTTTTTGTTAAGTTTTCCATATTGACGTGGTTGATGTGCACTTTGAGTTAAAATCTCTTTTTCATTTATTTTGGGAATTTCAGCTTTGATCGTGACTGGAAAAAGATCGAAGCATTTGTCGGGTCAAAAACAGTCATACAGGTAAATAGATTGTTCTTCTTTGATAATACATGTTGATGCAAGCATTGAACTTAGCAGATAATTTTACATGGTTTCTTGGAACATACCAAGGAGTGTAAACCGAAAGCTCGCTTACTTTTATGTTTTTCAGTGTCCTGTGTCTGGTTTGTCACTTCAAGTTGTAAAGGCAATCTACTCGAAGTAGTAGTTATCTTGTTAAATGCAGTTGGGGCAAAGCATTCTGGCTTTCTTGAGACACATGAAGTGTCAATGAATGATTTTACTGATAAAGTGTTACCTTTCAGTGCTGGTACTGAACTACTGATTACCACGATGAAGGTTTTGAAGGAACGCTTCTATTCAGGTTTTTTTTTGGGTGAAGTGGATAATGGTATAGGTGTGGCAATTTGTTGAAAAGAAAAGGAAAAAGCACTTGTCTTTGAAATCATATTACTGCATATTTGGCAAGATTGAAGTTGTTGTAATTATCATCTTTATTCCAGATTTTTTTTCTCGATTTATGATCTCTTGGACAACTACTTGGATATTAAGATGTTTTTTTTTCCCACTTCTCACTTTTTTTCCTGATTGGCTTCCTGCAACAGACTTATAATGATGGGGAATTTGTTGAAGTTTGTCCCCACATTGGTTAATTATCTCCTCCAAAACTAGTATATGAGCCTCAGCAGCCTCTCCACTCTTTGCCAATTGGTTTTAGGTTGGAACCCTCAAGAAATTTAACATGGTATCACAGCTAGATTTTCGGAGGCTTTTCCCCTTTGTTTGTGCCATAGGTGCACTTTGTTTCGTTATGATCCGTGTGTTCCGGATCCTTTGTTGACCTCTCCATGTGCGAGTCGGGGGGTCACACGTGTGGGGGAGTGTTGGAGTTTGTCCCACATCGGTTAATTATCTCCTCCAAAACTAGTATATGAGCTTGGGCGGCCTTTCCACTATTTGCCAATTGGTTTTAGGTTGGAACCCTCCAAGAAATTTAACAGAATTTGCTTGTTAGCTCTCAAGTCTAGTTATTTCACTCATAATTTCTAGGCACTGTGGCAAGTAGAGCGTCTTCATGAATATGCTTCATCCCTTCATCTATATTCCACTTACATAAGGGTAAACCTTTTGCAGATACGTAGTCATGCCCAGAAGTACTTTTTGAAGGTCCAGAAGAGTGGGAAAGGTGAACATGTACCTCCCCCTCGGCCCAAGAGGAAAGCAGCTCATCCTTATCCCCAAAAAGCCGCTAAGAACGGTTGGAATTCTTAGCCTCTCGTGTATATGTTTGTTTGTAATATTACGTTTCTTATCCTTATTCAGAGCCCGAAGAAAACCGTTTCTCATAACTTCGTACTTGGCAGCTCCAGTGGCGTCCCAAGTTACAGGACCATTTCAGTCATCGGGTGCTGTGCATGATTCCAGATACGTTCTAAGGCCTGATTCATTGTCGCGTCCTGAAAACTCAATAAGTTTTGCTCCTTCAGCTTATTGGACTTGCAATTCTGGGCCATCTGTCAATGTGTCACACATCACAAAAGGTTTCATTTTTTCCTTGCCCTTTCTTCACTTGGTTTTTTGTTTTAAGAAGTGTGTAGATTCCTTCTGCTAATCTGATATATTTGTTTTCATATATAGATGAAGTGGGAGTAACGAGCAGCAGTAGTAATGAAAGCACCCCGAAGATGTGCATGAATCGTGAAACGAACTACCAAGGAAGGGGAAAAGTCAGCAAGCCTGTGAGAGGTTAATATTTAAATGTTTTTCTGGAATGTTAGGATTGCATGCTTTTTGTTCAAATACTAGTTCAAAGTGCATAACATGTTCAGATCACAATTAGCTGACCACACATTTGCACGAGTCAACCAACTTTAGATTTATGAAGTGATTCACTATTTTTTGTTTGCTCAGTTCTCTAAATTTGAGGGCATGGTGATGGACATGGTTACCACTACAAGATGACACAATCATAATAGTGAAACTAGTGACAAGATGATTGAGTCCAGAGTTTTGAGCTTGGGAAGTTCCAAAAATACACATTTGTTGAGTAATTCTTCGGTGTGAAGAGTAGAGAGATGCTGGATATCTTGTAGCCATGGGGATAAAGCTTGTCAGCAGTCACTAATCTTCTTCCAAAATTGGCCTTTTAAGAATACATTCAATTGGGTTTTTGTTGCTTATCAACTGCTCTCACTCCTTCCACATTCTGTCCTCACGAAGTGCACTTTTTGTTTTCTGCAGTTATGCCAGATTTTGCCAAGGTATACAGCTTCTTAGGAAGTGTTTTTGATCCCAATACAAGTGGTCACTTGCAAAAATTGAAGAGCATGGATCCAATAAATGTTGAGACGGTAATTTATTTTTTATATCTAATGCTTCATTTGTTATTTCTTTGTGTAATGAGTCATGGTTTGTGAATATGGTAGTCTGAGACGTGGTTACGGCTCAATCATATGTCACTACTCTATTTTTTAGTGTCAGGTAAAATATTTACTACCATATCTTCTCTGTAGCAAATGTATATGTTTGGTTTGGAAGGTTCATTCCGTGGATTATGATGTCTTCTCTTGTTTAAGAAGTAATTGTTAATTTTAAATCTGATGCTTTCTCCAAAACTTGGTGGCCTTCCCAGTGAATTAGCTGCCTGAAAATGTCTTGCAAAATATCGAGATTATTTTTAAGATTTTTGAATTGGTCGTGCAGGTGTTGCTGTTAATGAAGAACCTTTCTGTCAATCTAACAAGCCCTGAATTTGAGGATCATGTGAGTACTTTCTTTTGACAGTCGTGGAGGTTACTTTATTCAAATGGGTGCAGGTGTTGCTGCTTTCTTTACGCCTCAGCTGGCTATTTTTTACTGTTATGCGGCAAGAAATATAAAGGTTCTGTGTTTTAGTTTGAGAATGTTGAAGTCGTGGGGGACCTCTAATTGTTGCTTGCGCACTTGATTTGGTATATGCACGGACTCACAGAGCTGAATGAAAATTAGATTTTCTATTTTGGAAAGCAAAGTACAGAAGCATTGAGCTCTTTTAGCTTTAAAGCTTATTCAAAATGTTTCGGCACCCTTTTGCATTATTTATACCCTTTTTTAGACTTATTGTTATCTAAGAGGGCCATTACATTTGAGTTTATGTACAATTATTTCCCCTTGAAGACACCCAATGGTGTAGTTTGAAGGCTTATTTAGATCTTATCATGTTCAAGTCATTTGTTACCTGGACTTGGAGAACATTGTTTTGTGCTGTTTTTCTCAATTATCTAGGTGATGTTATTTAGTGTTACCATAGAAGATGTTTGAGTGGACATCTGAAATAAGCTAGCTAGCCACGATGAGTGGACTTCTCACATATCCATGTCAGATGACAGACATTCAACCCATGATTAGGAGATTCGTGTCTGGGAAAATTATTAATCACTCCTCAAGCACTTCACGTGGTGCTCCAGGGGCTTTCTCCACCACTTATAGGTGAGGCCTCCTCCACATTCGTGTGTGGCTCCCACATTCATGTGTGGTGGAGAAGGCCCTTGGAGCACCACGTGGCGGTGCTCCAAGAGCACTAATCACTCTTAGTGTCTGAGAGGTTTAGTTGAATATGCACGCGGCAAGTGTATCTGCTTTTTTTTTTTCAAGTTTAAAATATAAATGCACATGGCACTCTACTCGATGAATCGAGCAAAGTACTTCAAAATTTTTAAATGCATTTAGCACTTTCTTTCTGCTATACTGTTAGATGAAGCTCCATTTGGCAAGGGATGTAATTACATCAAGAAACATGACTATTTGGTGAACTTTAGATCAATGTGATGCATAGACACATGCCTAATCTCTATCCACAACACAGAGTCTTCTTCATGGTATCCCATCAAACACCGTGAATTGTTGGATCTTTTGCTTCAACGTGATCTTTAGTATTCTTGTTAATGTGAAAAAAGTTCAGTGTGTCGCTCATCTCTGCTTATCTTCCTTTTTTTGTCTTCCTTTATTGTTTGCAGAAAAAGATGCTTTCATCTTATGATGCTGATGCAGAGAAGGCTAAGTCCAGTTTCCTTGGCAATAATTTCCATGTTTGTAAACCAGAGAATGCTATCGCCTCTGTGTAAGAAGTGAAAGGTATGGAGAACACACCTTTCTTCTTCTTCTTCTTTCTTCGGTCAAACGGAAATTCTGCTTTCTTCTTATGTAGTATGAGAATATTAATCTCATCACTTCGTTCTTAATTCTAGTTATTCTAATTGCAGGTCGATCAGCAGCAGAGAAGGAGAATAAGTATGTGAGCTTTGGTTGCTACCTACGGTTGATTGCATGGAGATTACTTGTGTGTGTACAAACTACCAACTTATGTATGTGTACTATGGAGCATCTAGTGTGACAAACTCAGTCATGGAGCTGTTTTGTTAATACCCGGCTGTCGCTTTTTCTGCTTTGTGTACATATACAGCAATAGTAATGCTTTGACATGTAGTTGTGTAACTAATTATTAGGACCTTAAAACACACCTTTTCAAGCTTTGTTGACGGGATGTTTCCATTTAAGCCATGTTTTTATAGGATTTGTCTGGCAGTGAGTTTTGTTCTTGTAGATTAATCTTTGTGAACGATTACAGCCATTTTCTGTTTGTTTCGTCTGTTGAACACGCGTGAATGGATTTCTATTGTTTCCTTGGAGCAACTGTATCTTTTCCATGTAACCCTTCTTGGATGTGTATGAGTGCAATGTACTCCCTGGGAACTGGAAGTCCTCTTAGTGACATCCTGGTGTCCCTATACTGAAACTGTACCGTCGTACCATTGTCATTTTAGATATTGGGCAATCCATGGATTTGTCTTCAAATTTCATATCAATTGTTGTTATGTCGGGCACCAACGAGCAATATTGTTGTAGAAAATGCCCACACAAAAGTAATTAGGTATCACTTCATTGACCAACCGCAGATGGAAATATGCTAAATTAGTCTTGTCATCTTTTACATCTCAAGCTTCTCATTTTGTCGTCTGACTTAAATTTTCCATGTTAACATTAAGATCAAATGGCTCAATGAAATTACCTAGTATTTTAGTTGGCCATTACTGACAATTACACGGACCATAAGGCAATAATGGCATGGAAACCAATAAATTTTTTCCTTTGTAAAGAACACAAAAATAAGGTGTAAAAAGTGAGGTGGTGTTCCTCTGATCCTAAGTCATATAAAGCAATTGCAGGAACTCCATACGGTACGCGTCTCTTAAGAAATTCCAAAACAACTAAAATTTGTGAGTGCGAGGATTGAGAATTTGAGAGCAAATCATTTTAAAGGATTATGTGACCAAAAGGTCTGACTATCTCGTGTGTGTATGAGAGTCGACATATAAAAACAAAGTAAAATACAGGGACTAAATTGACATAAAGAAAAAACCAGTGACTATACGCGCAATTTCCCCCCGTGAGGGAGTGGTTACAAAAAAAAACCCAGTTGTGTTATGAGAGCAGCGTAACATATCTGTTTGTTTTCTTCTGCCTAAAAAAAAAAACCCAGAGAGCCCACTCTCTCTCTCTAAAACACGATCGACGAGAAATAGCTATGCAATCAAAAACCTAGTTTTAGTCCTCGTTCTGGTGATTCTTCTCTCTCTATCCCCGTCCGGTCCAGGTAGTTTTCCGAAATCGTAGCTTCAAGCCTGACTGTATTATTAACATCGAGCAAAACAAGAAACCCTAGAATTACTTTTCCTTCGATTCTAATAATCCAAGACGTCATGTACTTTTATATGGATTGTAATTGATTAGACGATCTACACGGAGTATGATTCCAGATTCGTGTTTTTCCCTGTATGTGTACGTGGTTTCCCGTCGAGGAAAGTGTAGTTAGATGTTGATAGTTAATTGGAAATTTTGGTAGAGAATTGGCATCCTATTGGATCTTTTGTTTCAATTTGTTTTACTGTAGATTGAGCTGGATTAAGATGTGGAACGGCTGAATTTCAGATTGTAGGGTTAGTTCGGTTCTGGTTTTGTTGGTTTTTTTTTGATAAGCAGTTTTGTTAGTTGAAGCTTTGTAGATTTGTTTTGGCGTATGTTGGTAATATACATTGGCGGTTAAAGTCAATATATGGATCAAATCATCCTGGACATGTACTGAACGCTTTGAATTGATTATGGTTGTCTAGAGTTAGTGACAGGAATCTAGGGCGGTAAATGCGTTTGGGTGATTAAAAAAAAAAAGCTACTATGAGTTCTGGGTATTGATTTTTGGATGTTGGGCTGTGTAGTTGAATTTGGTGTGGTTATCTTCATTGGTGGTTAAGTCCTGAGTGGATCAAATTGCTGCGTTGGTGTGCTTCACTCTTTGAATTAGAATACCGTTGCCGAGAGTGAGTGAGTGGGATTGAAGTGGAGATATTAGAGTGTTGGGTGATCAAAATGCTACTGTGAGTTCTGGGTATTGCTTTTTTGGACGTGGGCTTGCACCGTTGAATTAAGGAGTGGTGATAAAATCTCATCAAGTATTGCAGAATGAGCTTGGAGAATGAAATTCAAAGCTCTCCCGGTGAGGCTGCCGTACCATTTTCCGAATCTAAAAAGTAACGAAATTGCTTTTTCCCTGTGTATTCTACTGGTTTTATCTAATTGATTTGATCATATGTTTCACTTTTCATCGTTGTTTTTTCTTGTGATATAGGCCTTTAAAATTATCATATACAAGAGACTTCCTTTTATCGATAAGTGAATTAGATGCTTGCAAAAAGTTACCTAGTGGGTTTGACGCATCTGTACTAAGGTATGATTCACTCATCCCTTCTTTGTTAACTTCTTAACTAGTCTTAGAAACTGTTGAGGTTGGGGTCCTCCTTTGCACTAATGTCATTGGCTTGCTTGCATGTGATGGACATTCCTGCATCATGAAATGCTGATCTTGAACTCTTACTCATGGTCAGTGAATTTGAAGACGCCTCCTATGGATTACAGGACCGTCAAAGAGGTCCTGGCAGCTCACCATTGCTGAGTTACAGGCGTACCGAGTACAGCTCGTCCCCTCCTTTCAAAGGGGATTCAAGCAATTATTCTCGGGGAACATATGGGAAGTGGGACAGCTATTCTTCTGGACGTAGTGAAAAGGACAGTGACACAAAATCTGATTGGGATTCAGGTTGGTGTTGATATTTTTTTGATCACTACTAGTAATTATTCTCAATCATTACTGCTTTTCATTTGATGGAAAGTTATTTAGGTCATCTTGGGGAGCATATGCCATGAAATTCCTCTTGTTGTTCTACTTGTAGTTGTAGGAAGCTGTTTTGATGCTTGCTGCAAGCTTTACCTCAAGGCTGAGCAATTTTTAGGCTTCAAAGAGTAGGCATAGATCTTCTTAAGCTTCCAAAAACAACAGCACCCTCTACAAATGCCTTGTCATTATCCCACTCCATTTGATTACATTGTCTTCTATATAGTTAAATTAACAAGGAATTTTTTTTTTTTGTTGAGAGAGGGAAGCTCGAGGAGACTTGCTATTATGTCCCAAAATTGCTCAATTCGCCTAGCTAGGGAGGGTTATCTGCACATTCACTTCTTGGTGAAATCTGATGATTTTGTTAGTAAAAGTTGAACCTTGCCATTCCCATCAGGAAGGAGACACGAGTTTGGGGAATGGCAAACTCTTAATAAAAGTCTGTCAAATTATATTATTATCTTTATAACAAAAGAACGAAACATGGAGTAATAGAGGTTGGATATTTTCTTCAGAACTTGGAAAATATCTTGTATAACCCACATGCTAACAAACCTAAGCGTATATACCCTCAAGGGTACAATATTTATGAAACAAAGGCATACATATTAGGCATACTCATAAATACTTATCCATATCTTGTAAAGGCCCTTATTAATTGGTTTCCTTGGTTGTACTTCTGCTTGAGTCTTTGGATGGAATGAGAGGGTGAGGTGTTTTTCCTAAATCCAAATCTTTGTTTGTTTGTTTCTTGCTTCTGTTAGAGTCTATGAAATACTCCATCCTTCTTGTGCTTAAACCTTTCCAAGGATCTAGCTTCTTCTAAATCAGTCTTTCTCTACTGCCAAAAATAGTTGCCATGATTTATGCGCCTTCTCTTACAGATTCTGGAAGGCACCACTTCAACCAATCTCGACGGTCTTGGCAAACTCCTGAGCATGATGGGCTTCTTGGGAGTGGTTCTTTCCCAAAACCGTCTGGAAATGCAGCAGGATTGTCAGCTCCGAAGGTTCGACCTAATGATCCCCACCAGCTGAATAGGAGTAATGAGCCGTATCATCCTCCTCGCCCTTATAAGGTTAAGATCATGCTTTTTGGCGACTTGCTCAGAAACATCAACCTCTATGTATACATGGTTCTGGATTTGTTTCCTGGGGCAATTGAAAAGTGCAACTATTCCTTTTTCTGTTTTAAAGTAAAATTTTGTTGTCAAAGAGAATTGTGTTTGTTCGAAGTTTGTTGTACTAAACTCCTCTATGATTTTTCATATTTCTTTCCCCTGTTTTCTCCAGGCGGTACCTCACTTACGGAGGGGCACCACTGACTTGTTTAATGATGAAACATTTGGTTCAACAGAGTATACAAGTCAGGATAAAGCAGAAGAGGAAAAAAGGAGAAGAGGTAATACTGTTTTTTCCATAGTTTGTCAGCTTTTATCTTTTTTCCTTTTTGGGTGTTTGTGTCTGTTGAACTTGGAGTGTAAATTTCTTCTCAGAATCCTTTGAGTTGATGAGGAAGGAGCAGCAAAAGGTACTTCAAGAGAAGCAGAACAACCCAGACAAGCATAAAGATGGTCATGTCTTAGACGTCAATGCATGGCTGGAAGATACCAAGGACAAAAAGAGAATTTCCAATAGAAGCAATGAATTGGAGGAGTCTATGACATTAACAGTTTCGAATAATGACTCATGGAAATCTTCTTCACAAATTCTTGGATCCAGACCACTTGTACCCCCAGGTTTTAAAAGCACAATTTCGGAGAAGAATTCTAATGTTAGAGCTCTAAACAATTCCCATTCAACAGAGGTATATTCATGCCACCCTTTTTGACTTTCTACGTTCTGGAACTTATTGCCCAACTGCTATCTTCAATCTGAGCAACAAATCCGGAGGCTACTAATGACAAGGTGTTGCCAACCCCCACCCCCCAGAAATGCCCTTGTTATGTAGTAGCGTTTTGATCTATATCATCAACGATTTGCAGTTTTGCTAGAAGTCATGATGTTAAGTTCAGGGCAAGTTCACCCTGAACTTATCTTCTTACAACCCTTATCCCAATGAAAGCAATTCGTCAATGGCCTCTTTTATTTTTGGGAAGAACAAATTAATTACTAAAATTGGTTTGCGTGTGTCAAGTTCACACTTAATTAAACAACTGGTGTCGGCACTTCTTTTTTTCTTGTGACTTGTTGAGTTCTTGTGAGTACCTTCTTAAGTAAATTTATTTTTTTCACTTATCATTTCTTTCTTATTGACAAGAGTATTAATTGGTTGGTTTGACAGGTTATGAGAATTGAATTTGAGCAGAATCTTTACGATGCCAAAGCTATTGGGCAAAATGGGACTCTTGATAATCAACAAGAGAGACAGTCTCAGAAAATGGATTTCAGAGAGCAGCATCTGGAAAATGCACTTCACATCCTGTCTGTGGATAAGGGTGAGCAGATTGTTGACTCATCAGCAGTTTTGGATGTCCCTCGTAAGGGTGTGGAGGATCAACTGTACCGGACTACCAGCCTTTCAGAAGCTTCTGAAACCCAGGATGGTAGTGAAAGTGTTGAATTTGATATGCAGAAGTTTACAGGGCATAAAATCATTGGCGGTTCCAAACAGGATCATTCGACAACTATTCTGCAAAATCTTTTTGGTAGTGCTTCAAAAGTGAATCTCAGTGGATCCTCAGATTTCATCAAGGTAATTCTTTTACTTGTAGCACTTTTTTCAGGGCTTCTATATGCCCCCAGGGCACTTTCTCAAGGCCTCTATATAGGTCCGTTATTGTGAAACTTTTTGGTTTTCGGTGTCTGCTTCTCACTAACAGCCCTATTCGCTTAGTCGAACAAGTCAGCCATCAGCAGTACTGGGTTAGTATCAATCATGAAATAATTTATGGTCACAAATCACGATTGCATTTAGTGGTTGGAAGTTTAGTCTGTTATTCTTTCAGCAAAAAGCCCACTGATCATTTTGTTAATAGTCTGCCAAATCCCATGTATTTGATTTTAATTTCCAACTTCCCACCGTTATTGCAACTTATGAAAGATTAATTTGAAGATAATTGTCCACTTCCTTTCGAGATTGTAATTCCCCTTGACCCCTGCCCTGTTGCATCCTGATAAATTTAGCCAACTAAATTCCTTTTCCCAATCGAATGAGGTTCATTGATCACTGGAATTGCATTGTTTTCCACTTGAAGAGAGCAATGTAACTAGACCATGTTGAAGTTATGTGAGTCAAGATAGGCTCTCTCTAATATGTCCTTTCCCAGCTAATGTGTTTCGTTCGAAGTTACTTTTGCCATGTCAAAATAGGGCAACAATGGTTTCCATGAGAGAGGTAAATTAACAAGGAATAAAGTTGGTTATTTCATATATGAAGAATCATTCCAGCTTGAAGATGAAGCTCTTGCATATGCAACTATTTTTTTTCCCCTTGATTCCCTTGGAATTAAAATTGTGATAGTAAAATAGTTGATGCACCTTATCGGTGCGTGAAGATTACTGAGGTGGGATCTATCTGGGTTAATAAGAGATTCTTGTGGAGTGGATCATTGCCAACTGGGAATCGGAGTGGTGGTTCATTTTTTTCCCCTTTGGTTGCTTTGTGTGGCGCTTTAGGTGGTGGAGTTTAAGAGAATGCCTTCAGTGACATGTTGTCTTCAGTTTTGTTGTAGGACAGTCCTTTTGTTTTGAAATAGATACTTTATGAGGAATCTTTTTGTTTGTCTGAGAGAGAATAATAGTGTTAAACCACTATCATATAATTGAGACAACACTACAATCATATATTCTACGGGATCTATTTCCATTGCCAACTATAAAATTATATGTAAGCTGTCGTATATAATATGATGCATTAATAATTGGTTTTGGTATGTTTGATACTCTTTATAGAGTCTGCTTATACTAAAATTTAGAGGTGGATGTATCCAACCCCTAAGTGTAAACCAGCACCCGACACCTGGAGTTTGTTAAAGCATCCAACTCCAAACCAATTGGCAAAGAGTGGAGAGGCCGCCCAGGCTCATATACTAGTTTTGGAGGAGATAATTAACCAATGTGGGACAAATCCCAACACTCCCCCGCACATGCAACCCCTGACTCGCACGTGAAGAGGTAAACAAAGGATTCATAACACTTGGATCACAACAAATAACGGTGCACTTACGGCACAAACAAGGGGAACCAATTCTCTGAGACCTTAGCTCTGATACCATGTTAAAGCATCCAACTCCAAACCAATTGGCAAAGAGTGGAGAGGCCGCCCAGGCTCATATACTAGTTTTGGAGGAGATAATTAACCAATGTGGGACAAATCCCAACAGAGTTGAGTCCACGTAATATAGAGGATGCTTTAGGATGGTGTTATGACAACTGGTGCGATTTTTGGTAAGGCTTTAAAATGGGCGTTGGGTGTGGACATTCTATTATTTTGATGGGTAGGTTGGGATTGGTCATTCGGTCTTGCTAACCTCCGCCCGCTAGGGGGAGGATGATATGCCAATAATTCCAAACAAGTTCGGATATCAATACATATCTCACAGATATTAATAAACTTTTACAAATATCAATACACTTTTCTTAGATATCAATGCACCTTTTACGTATTATCCTCCGCCCTAGCATTTTCCATGGATATTTCCTTTCTTTGGAAGGCTAATTTGTAGATAAAGAAAAATCTAGTGTGCTCTTGCCACTTGTACTGCCACCTTGGAGGTGAGTCAGGTGACCTTGAGCGGAAGAGTGATGCAAGATTGGGGTTGTTTGGGTTAGAGGGCGGATTCCAAATTGCTACCATGCATGTTGGTTGGAATCTAAGGGTCCTTTATGGGCTACTTTGTGATTGGAATCTAAGTTCCTTTTGAAATGAATTTCCGGAAGGAGGTGACACTAGCGTCCTTCATGCCTAATCTGTTGGATGATTTGGTTTGGGCAGAGTAGGATGTCCTTAGAAGTTGTAGTTACTGAAACAAGGTGAAGAGCGTCTTGTTGATTTCACGACTTTTCTGGATCTTTTGAGAGTTACGGAGGAGGAGGTTTGGTTTTATTGCCTCTGTATGATTAGGCATTGCTTTCACCTCATCTTGGGCGGTGGTGGTGGTGGTGATCTTACCAAACAAAAGTGGGAATCTGACACCTTTTCTTTTGTGTTGCTTCAGCATGACGATGCTAAACGAGATGAAACACGGAGTTCTGATGTCAATTCGTCCAAGTTTGCTCAATGGTTCCTTGAAGATGGTATGCATGCATTGATATATTTGTTTTTACATTTTTTTAATGCTTTTCAGCATCAAATTCCTTGGCTTAGTTGTAAGATTTCTTGCTTAAGTTGTTCTTTTACATCAGCTGCAGAAAAGGCGGCTGTGGAAAATCCACCACAATCTAGATCAACTGACCTACTTTCATTAATTGTTGGTGGTGAGAAAGGTGGACCCCAAGTTTCTGATGTGAAAGCCACTGATCATATTCCACCACCTCTTTCCTTCCAAAGTTCTGAACTTACAAACAAGCAGTCCGCATCTAATATGGCATCTTCCATGATTAGGATATCTGAACACTTGTACGGTTCCAGTAAGCTAGAGGCGCCCCCTGCAATCCTCACTTGTGAAGACCTTGAACATACAATTCTGTCTGAATACAGTGAAAGTAATTCAACATCGCACGCACCTGTTCAAGGCTGGAGTTCTTCTGATGCAAAGACCGAGGAACCAAAAGCAGTTATTGATAATCTTGCATCTCAACACCTCATGTCCTTGTTGCAACGGGGACCAGGCTTGATAAATAATATAGATTCACCGAATCTAGACAGTGGATCCTCAGGAAAACTACATGTCTCTGGAGGTGCAATTGTTGGCAGTGTGACTGACAACTCTAGAGAGGAAAAGCCTGAAAACCTTCACCAGTCTGGGAAGTCTCTGACTCTTGAAACGCTATTCGGATCTGCTTTCATGAAGGAGCTGCAATCAGTTGGAGCACCAGTTTCTGTCCAGAAGGGCTCAGTTGGTTCTGCAAGAATGGATATTTCTGGAGTTTTAGGCGATAGTCTTGATATTGGATCCAGTAGGAGCAATGATGAAAACAATGTTTTACGATCAAGTCAGAAACAGCAATCAAACTCTGATAAGATTGAAAACTGGTTAGGTTTTAATGATGCTCAAGTTGAAGTAGACCCAGTAAATCACCAAAATGATGCAGTGTCAAATCTTGGTGGGTTTGATGCGGCAGTTGATATTCAGCTTCCTGAAGAGGAGAGCTTGATTACAGTTGGTGATCCTCTGAGTACCCTCAATTCCATGTTCATGTCTGCTGCAAATTCAACTCAAGGGGAACTGTTATATTCTAACAAATCGCTTGATATGGCTGAAAAGCTGGGAACTCTTAATACAGATTTCAAGGATGAACGACATATGCTCATAGGTCAAGGAGGTCCGCCTTTTGTTCGTGGTCCTTATGACTCAGTGGAGCCTGAGATTCCGTACCGCAATGTTCATGCCCAACCATCATCCCCCCATTTTCAATCTCCTCATATGAATCATGGGAGGCCATTTCTGCGTCCATTAGATTCGTATCCTAACCGTGTTAGTTCCCAGATGAACTTCATGGCTCCAGAGGGCATTTTAGACCATGATGCTTCTGCCAACCATCAATTTCGTGCAAATATGGCACGCCCTCGTTTTCCTCACCCTAATAGTGGGCCAACAGGATTCGATCTGCCTCGTCATTCTATGTTACAGCAAATGCAAATGCCTGGCAACTTTCCACCGCCTCATCTACTTCAGGAGTTTCCCAGGGGTGGTCTGCTGACGCCTCACTCCAGCAATGATGCAACTGGTTTTACACAGGCACTAAACCAAACGCAAGCTCTTCCTTTTGGTCATCAGCAACCCAATTATGGTGGTTTTGGAATGCGATTGCAAGGTAAACCCTCGCTGCTTCATTGATCCCTTCTACCTCTTTTTTTCCCCCTAGGTTCAGTCGTCATAAAGTTCATGCTTGGCAATATCGACCCTGCTTAGTTATCCTCTTGGAATGGTCTGTAGACTATACCATAATCAGAAGGCATCTTATATGAACCACAGACGTTTTTCTGATAACTTGGTTTGTCCCAACAAAGGCGTGTTGTCCCTGTTGTTACTTTTATCGTTTAAATATCATAAACTCCATACACTGTTTTCTGAAGGATGAATGTTTAGTCTAGAGGCTGAAATATAATTTTTGTGTTAGCACTACTTTTGAGTCTGGTTTCTAAATCCTTAAGTTTAGCTTTATAGAGTGCCTTCGAAAAGTGTGGCCTTCAACTAAAGCTGCTATTATAGCGTTCCTTAGATCTTTTACAGTGCTGCCCGATATGGCTTTTTGTAACAGTATTATTTGGGACCGTTTTCTTATCATTTTTTTTCCAGTAAGACTTAAAAGCACTAGAGGGGACTATTGCGCCTTGAAGCAGTAGGTTCCTCTATGGCATTTGAAAGGATGCTTCCATCTTCTTATTTTTGGTCTCATTTCCTCCTGTGCATCTCATGGGTATATTGCTTGGTTTGATTCTTTTGTTTTCTGGTGTCAACTGTTAGTGTGACAATTTTTTTTTAATTTTTTCCCCCCCTTCGTACAGCTCCTGATGTTAGTGGTGGAAGCAATCATCCAGAGGCATTCCAAAGGCTTCTTGAGTTGGAACTCAGAGCAAATTCGAGGAAGACCACCCACCCTTTTCCTGCTGTCGGTCGCAGCCAGGGAATGTATGGCGGTAATGACCTAGACATGGGGTTTCAGTATAGATAATGGGCAGCATCAGTTGTCATCAGCAACAAAAAGGAGAAACAAAACAGCAAGAGCGCATCTGTTTAGGTGGATTGTATGTTTCCTTGGAGGATGGGTCTGTTTCAGTGGCTTTCTCTATGGAGGGTTGATTGGGGAGAATGTAATTACTGGATTTTATCTTCCATGGCACGTGGTTGGGAGTTTGGTCCTTTATGATTTGGAAAACTTTAAAAAAAAAAAAAAAAAAAAGTGAAAAAAAAAAACCAAAGAGAATATATATAGCTTTTGTAAAATGCCTTTCGTGCTTTGTGATGCATGATTTCTTGCCCTATCCGCCTGTGCTTTGTGGATTTCTTATTGCTATTATGTTCTGAGATTACAAGCACTCGCCAACTGATACATTTGAGAGTGATGGACTGACCTTTGTCCCTCTCATTTGTACTGTTTTTGGCTGGACTGAATTATTTCAGGGGAGGGTACACTTAGAGGTTGGACGGTGTTGTTGGCCCCATACTGGGTCAAATCCATTTCCATTTATATTAAGATTAACGTGTTACAAATTCTTAATGATACCTGATCAACCTGAGAAGGCTCGAGTATGAAAGCAGTTCTCATCAGTCTAGTAGGCTAGGAGTGAGCATTATGTCGTATTATCTCGTGTTCGTGTCAATTTTGTCAAGGGAAATGATATTGGCACTCCAAAAATTGATGTAGACACTCCAAAAAACAAGGAAAATGACTTTGAAAATACACTGATTTTGGAGTGTCTGCATCAATTTTTGGAGTGCCAATATTATTTTCCTTTTTTCAATCATAACCTAACCTGTTTAACTTTTTGTGTTATCGTGTCATATTCGTATTCCGCGTCAGAAATAACTGATCATAACCCGCTAACTTTGTGTGTTGGCTCGTGTCGGGTCATCCCGTATTTGTCTCAAAAATTTCTCAACCTTAATCCGACTTGTTTTGCTTTTTGTGTTATCGTGTTGTGTTATATTCTTGTTCCGTATCAAAAATAGTTGATCATAACCTGTTAACTTCTTGTCGGGTCTGTGTCATGTTTCCGATTGGAGATGGTTGTAATCCATCTGCGGCGTTGAGGGGCACGATGTGGCAATTCTACAAATCCCACAATAAGCCAACCAAACAAAGCAATTGCCTACCAAACAAGCAATTGCGAAAACGTGGAAAATAATTGGTCCGTTAACATTTGATGACTATTCTCGATTCCGTTGACGTAAATGAAATCTTTCTCAATAGCATCATCTCAATTTCCTAATTAAATAAATAATTTCACCATCCACTCTAATTTATTAGTAGTAAGAAGAGTGAACATTGTAATTATCGAACTGAACTTCTCCAATCCAATGAAAACGAGAGTGAGTCCACATCACCTTAACTGCATAATTAAAGTTTAAATGGGTCACTAATCTTTGGATTAGCAGTTTCACCATCATCTTCTTCATTAGGAATTACTAATAATAGGCTTTCCTAAACCCCTAGGGGTTAATACTATCATAACTTCCTCCGTCTTAACGATAAACGGCGCCATTACTTCCTTAAATGTATATGTATCTATCTACGTACACCTGTAGATACAAGTAATGGTTTATTACAGGATTGCGGTGGTTGCAATGTCCAAACCCTCGTTTTTCAGAGCGGACCAATCCATGTCAGCCGACCGCACTTCTTCCGTCGGCAGCGCCTGCTCCTCTCGCCGTCGCGACCTCGTCTTCGTCGTCAATCCCCAAGGTCTCTGTCTCTCTCTCCCTCTAAATTCTCTCTCTGTTTTGTAGTATTCGTGTTAGGTGTTTGATACTTGAGGTTTTATTGTTACTGCAATCGAGCCAGGTGCTAATGGTCGGACGGGCAAGGAATGGAAGAAATTATTGCCGTATTTGAGGTCTCGTCTCGGCTCAGATTGTAATGTGAGGTTTCGATGGGATTCATCTTGTTGATTTTGGTGCCTAGCTGTTTGTGTAGTGTATAGCATTAATAACTCGGGCCGAGGCAAACAGTATTATGTTTGCGGAATAAGGATTACACCTAGTAACTATGGTTTCGATAACTTTGAATGGAAATCCATTTTCTCCAACAAATTGAACTGAAAAAATTAGAATCTATTCTAATATATAAAGGGAGAGCACCAGTTGGTGTGAACAAAATTTTTAAGCTGTGTTACAAAAGTAATTTTCATTATTGTCCAACTAAAGAACAAAATTCTATAACTACTTTTATTATAAGATGAGGTAACTGTTCGGGCAAAAGAGTGAAATCACTTGAGCTCGACTACCCACTACCATACTCCACGAATTCACACATGCACACCCGGAGTTTGTGCCCAATTACGAGAAGGAACTTCAAAGAGCCTTAGCTTTGTTTATATCTTTGACACTAGTGGAAGAAGTGGAATAGAGGATGATATCTTGCATGAGGATTATGTGGCAATACAGACAGCACAGTTAACCTAGAACACTTTGGTGAATAGAGACTGTTGAAGTATGTTTGTTTATCTAGTACCCCATGACATCTTGCTCCTAGAAGAACATACTAGGCTGTTTAAGCGAAGTTCAAGTGAAAAATTGGGTTGGGAAGTGCTGAAAGAATGTGGCAAGCGAAGCGGAAGTGTTGATTAGTGATTTGAGTGTGTTCCAAAGATGTCATAGTTTGCACAAATAATGTTTAAGAAGGCACTTTAAACTGCAATTCTCAAATAGTTAGTGTTAGGCGTTGGGTGGCTGAAGTAGGACTGATTGTTTTACCAAATCAAGGGCTATGTCCTCTAGTATGTAAAAATGGATTGGTCATGAAGTGCTATTGGTTAACATCACTTTTTCTTCTCTGTTTTTTTAAATGAAGCGTTATGCAAACTATTTATTTAGCAGTTAGCACTCAGCCACTCACTTGTAGGAATGTAAGATCGAGTGATCAAATGGTTTGGTTTTGTTTCGTAAAAATGATCTGAATGTTCTTTGGTTTTTAGTGTTAGCCTGGCATTTCTGTTATTTACCAACTGATAGTTGGCTAATAACAGAATCAGCTGCTTGAAAAGCATTATCTGGACAGTTATATACAGCTGAGATGTATGCTTTTCATGTGAACTAAAATCTCATTATGGTGTAAACTTAAACTTGAGTGCACGTTTCACTATATCATGCTGATGAAATATGTCTGTTGTAGCTTTGGTTTGTCTTGTCTTGTCATAAGCTTCCTAGCATTCAAATTGATTTATTTGTGATGAATTTCTCTGCACGTTGACCAGATATGCGAATCATTGACTTCAGGTCCTTGTCATGCAATGGACATAACAAGAGAGGTTGGAATCTTGACCCTCAGAATTTGTACTTAAACTCAAATAAGGTATGTTATGCGGAAATGTTGACATAGGTTGTTTGTAGGCTATAAGTGAAGGTGCTGATGCGGTGATTGCTGTTGGGGGTGATGGAACGCTTCATGAGGTGAAACTTGTTTCTATACGAGAGGAAACACATTTATTTTGATTTTGCATCTGTCAACTTCATGATCTTTATTATCAGTTTTCTTATTGCCTATGTAGGTGATGAGTCTGAATAAGTTTGATGACTTCTAACAATGCATTTGCTCTTTCTAAAGCGCTTTTGTATTAGTGTGGCTCGTCTGGCCATAAATGGGGAGCAAAATAACAAAATCGTTACAATTTTCTGGAAGTAAAGTGTATAGATGTTTGTGCTTTGAAAAGAATGTCATTGGAAATGAAAGATCTAATAGTTAAACAAGTTGGCTAACCATAGGATGCAAAACATTTGCAAATCCAGTACAAAGTGAAATTGATTCCTCTTTTTTATCACTTAATACTTAGTTGAATATGGCTTATCTACTTGGTACGCGCCGCAAAAGAGCACTGCATAATGCATGGTCATCGGTGGCAGCTTGCGCTCACTAGAAGTGATTGACCAAATGTACGATTTCAAAGTTTTAGCTATCTTTACCAATATTGCGGCCAATACAGACCTGTCATGAGGCTAAACATCTATCTGGTTGTGCAAGGTTTTAGCATTAACATGATTAACTATTACTTATTTTGGCTCTTGACAGAGCTCAATGGAGGAAAAACATTCATGTAGCCGACCCCAAGTGATTGGGACATAAGGCTCGGTTTGGTTTGTAACCAATGTTAATACTAATGTATAAGATAGTGCTTACTTGTAGGTTGTTAATGGATTCTTCTGGGGTGGGAAACCTGTTTCTAGTCATGATCCAGAGGTTACCCATACGACTGCTATTGGTGTAAGTGTTATGAGCTCCCTAATATCAATTTGAGACTTTTCTCTGGTCTACTTTGCTGGTCTGCAAAGTTCATACCCATGTTATGTATGATGTGAACTGCATGGCTTGGGTTTTGGAGAGAGTAGATATGATGATTGTGCTTTCTCTACAGCTTATCCCCTTGGGGACTGGATCAGATTTTGCCCGAACATTTCGCTGGTAAGTTTTTGCTTCTTTTACTGGTTATCAGCCACCGTTTTCCCCTAGTTTTTGCTCCAGGCTGTTAAATGGAAATGTCTCCACTCATTTGTTTATTCAGGAAAAACGACCCTTGCGAGGCCATTGACCGCATTGCTAAAGGTGAATCTACCTATTTGGCTTGCTTCCTTGCCTCATTTATTTTGATTCATTGTGCAAGAGCTTCTCTTCATTGTGTACTTTTGTTGTAGGTATTGCAGTTTCATAATTAGCTACTGTCCTTCACTTACCTTATAAGAGAGTTTACTTTCAGGGCTGAGATCTCGAATTGACGTTGGAGTAATTATTGGTGGCAATGAAGACTCTCATTACTTCTTAAATGTTGCTGATATTCATTTGTAAGTCTGCTTCTTAATATCAGACTTCATCAGCAGATTCAGCACATGCTGAATGGAAAGATTGCATTTCGATGTTCTACTGCATTTTCGCAGGAGTGCAAAAGCTGGTTATTTTGCATCTAGATACAAGAGGTTCGGAAACTTATGCTATGTTATTGGTGCTTTGCAAGCCTTTTTTGGCCACCATAACCAGGACCTTAAGATTAAGGTCTGTGCAAATCAACAGTCTATCTTTCAGCTCTTTTTATAAGCCATTAAAGATTACATTACACCATTCTGGCATTGATGAAACTTTACATACATTTTGTTTCCTTTAGGTCAATGAGGGTGAATGGGAAGTATGTTCCAACGTGACAGCCCTGTGCATTGGAAATGCAAAATTCTTTGGTGGTGGCATGAAGATAACTCCAAATGCTGACCCTTCAAGCGGAAATTTTGAGGTAGAAAGTTCCCCGAAAATGATCTTGCGTCATGTTTTGCAATCTATTTTACATATCACCGCTACGTTCTGTGGCCGGAAAGTTTATTTATGCAACTTGCTTTCTGCACAGGTGGTGATTCTTCAGGATTTCAAATGGTATGACTTTATTCTTAAGCTGCACAAGCTTTACAATGGAACACATTTATCAGTCAAAAATGTATTTTCAAGAAGGTGCGTTCTTTCTCTTAAAGCAAAGATTTGTCTGTATTTGGTTTCGTTTTATTTGTATTTTTTCTCTACCTCTGTAGCGTGTTCTCTTTGCTGAAACATGAGTGGGGAATGTGTCAAGCTTTTGTGATAGTTATGTAGCGTATATAAACTTAGAAATTGTAAACTGGGCTATCCTGACCATTAAGGTGACTTGAGGCAAGAACACTAATTTATAGTCCCTGAATGGCTGTTGTATATCATTAGGCAACTTGATTTGGATATGGCCATTGTTTACGGTTATTGTTTAGGGTTATATATCTCAAATGATGTAAGTTTCTTGCTACCATTGTTTATGCTTTGAACTACCCTCGTTACTGTATCTGCACCATAATGCATCAGTTATGTGCCTTTTAGTATAGTTATTGGCTTCTTTCTTAATGATACCATTATTGCAGATTATACGTTCAACCGAAATGGGTGGACAAAAGAATAAGGAGTTATATCAAAGCTTCTTTTGGTTGACCTGATTGGGTCTGCTTGGTCCATCGTCTGGCCTTCGAGTTCTTTAACTTCTTACTGAAACAAACTCTCCATGTCATTAACAAACTATAGGGCTAATCTAGCCAATAACAAGAGCTTTCTTTAGTAAATCTACTTAGACACGAGTAATCCTATTGCAGGCATGTACCAGAATACCTTTCTGCAGAATTATGTATGCATTCAGCAGCTTGGTATATGTATTTGTTTTGAGAATGAAGTTTTGTGGCTATCCATATTTGAGGGTCTCTTAAGCCCTTGATGTGTGTGATCCGGTGTTGCTCATATTTGGACCACAGTCATGTACGTGAATTGTAGAAATTTTCATTCAGCTCAGGAAGTACTGACACTGTGTTCTTATTGTCCCCGTTGCAGTGTACGTTCCGTTGAAGTTGAAGTTGAAGAGCTTGAAGGCGGCGGCAGCAGCAGCATTTACGTGCAGTCTGATGGAGAATTTTTAGGGTTTCTTCCTAGGAAGTTTGTTGTTTTACCTGGTGCGATGGAGATGATCCAATAACACGAACGGCAAAGAATGTCTAATTTGTTGTGTTCTTCTGCCCTTTTTTTTTTGGTTTCAAGCTGATGCATCCGGCTCAGCTAATAATGAGAGAGAGAGAGAGAGAGAGAGAGAGAGAGAGAGAGAGAGAGAGAGAGAGAGAGAGAGATTCATTCATTCATTTCGTGTTCTGCATTTTTGTGGTTGTTGTAAGGTTCATTGTGGTCCCTTATCGAAGTTTCATTTGTAGCTTCATCTTTTCGGTGTCATGTTGCCCTGGTCCAAATGGGTCATTTTGTTGTCCGAAGAGTCAGATTATGACGGTCATGTTAACAATTGTTCAGTGGTTGTTGTTTTTTTTTTTTTTGATCCGCATTGTTCAGTGGTTGTTAAAACCTTTAATGCAGTTGTATGAGTAGAATTTTTGACAGATTTTTGTATATTCTCTTCTCTTGTCTCAATTCATTATGAACTTTCGCTGTATTTTGAAAATTATGTCATTTGACATCAACACATTAGTTGAATGAGTTCATACTTTAGAACTTCCCTCGATTATTGATAATGCAAGAGACGTAAATATGATATAGAATCATAGATCACTATTAACTTGTGCTTTCAGCTAAGCCACAAATGACATAATTCTTCAGTTGATTCTCGCTTTCGCTCTTAGTTTATTGTTTTTGCGGGTTTTAGCAATTTGATATATTTTCAAAAGGCGCTTTTATGATTGCGCTTTTGTCTTATGGTGGCACATAAGTGGATTTGGATTGAAAAGTTAAGTAAATTTTTTTTGTATTTGTTTGTTTTGGGTCAAACTTTTGTGATTTATTGATTCGTCTCGACGAGAGGAATCGGAAAAGTAAAAACAAATTTGATCGAAACTCATAATTTTTTTGAATAAAGACAAAAATAAGTTAAAAAGACAATTTTTTTAATACTTATTTTTGTTTTTTTTTTAAATTAATATGAGTTTCGATTAAAATTTTATACGTCTTCGATTCTTTTTACCGAGACGAATTAATAAAAATTTGACGCAAAAACTAAGGCTATGTTCGTTTGGGTGTTTGGATTTGGTTTTATTTTGTTTTCCAATCATTACCCTACTTCTTTTTCCAATTATTACCCTATTTTTCTAATTATTACTTTCTCATCTCTCTCTATCTCTCTCCAATCATTACCCCTATTTTCAATCATTACCCTATTTCTCTCTTCTCCCACTACCAAACTAAACTAAACTAAACTCTTAACCAAACATAGCCTAAGAAATCACATGTCAACGAAGCCTTTTCGCCCAAACCAAAATGTGCAAACGAATGGTAGCCATTCCTTCGAGCCAAAAGATATTTAACTAACCACCAGGCACCAACAATCGCTCTCTCTCTCTCTCTCTCTCTCTCATGGCCACCGCACTCTCATTTCCTTGTGCTACTCCCACCCTCCGCTCACGCCACCGCCACCCCATTTTCCGGCCAAATACCCACGGCAGAGTCTACAAACTCCGGTGCAGTGGAGAGAATTCAACAAGCAACTCATCCACTAAACCCGACACCGAACCTCAAAATGTTCTGCTCAAGATGGCCTGGTATAGTTCTGAGCTGCTCGGAATAGCCGCTTCTTTCTTCCGATCACCGTCGAGCGTCGGAACTTCCGGTGATAGTCTCGAGCTCTCCGTTGATGGGTCGGGCGCAATTGATCGGGCCGTCGTTGTGGAGACCATTAAAGAGGACTTCCAAAGGTCATATTTCGTCACAGGTTTATTTTTACCACAAACCTAACTGAGTTATGTTTGGCTGCTTATAAAATTTTGGGGAAAGTTGATCTTTGTAGAACCCAAGTAAGTTTTCACTAGTGAATAAGTTTTAAGAAAAAATATGTTGCAATCAAGTTGTTAAAGTCAACTGTTTCATGTCCAAAAAAAAATGTTGTTAGCTGTTTCCGGTATTCAATGAGTTCTTAGAAATATCAAGTTGTCTAAAAAGTTATTAGCTGTTTCCTGTAGTAAATAAGTTGTAGATGAGTATGTAACTAAAAAAGTTGTTAGCGTGAACAACAATCTAAAATGTCAAAACTTGTTAATTAGTGCCAACAATATGGTAAAAAGACCTACGTTTTTTCACCAAAAACTTAGTGGAAATGCCCTTACAAAATGAAGTTTTTCGAATTTTCCTTTTCTTTTCTTTTGCTTGGGTTTCAAGTGTTCTTACGTTGGCACAGAACCCTTTTGGTGATAGATTTACTTAAGTCGGCTACCAATAGAGAGTCAATTAGGAAATGGATGAATTATTTAGCACCTGGTGATAATCATACCAATGTTTTCAAATCGGGATACGTATCGTGTATCGTTTATTCATTTCATGTATCGTATCGGGATACGTATCGTGTATCGTAAGATACGTTAACGAAAACAAATACAATATAAAATAATATTTATTCTTAATTATAATCTAAAAATCTTTTGGATATATGAAAATAAGTGTTTAATGTATGAAAAGTAGGCTTTTAGGATGAAAAATTTCAAGTCTCCCAAGTAGGGTCTATCGTAATGAGGCTTTCATGTGCCTGAGTCGTGCAATACATGATCGAAATATGTTCTTTCTTCTATTCGAACTTCGAATTTTGGTTTTCTCTAAATGGTTTGGATACCGTCATAATTAGATCAAATGATTTAGAATGCATTTGTGTTCCAATTCTTAAAATATGGTATGATTTCTTCTCAATAAGAAATCGTAAGATACGTTTCGAATCGGGATACGCTATTGTATCGTAAGATACGTCATCGTATCGTAGGATTTCTATACAAAAAGGATACAGGGTGGGATACGTATCGTTTTTGGAAGGAGACGATACGAATCGTAGGATACGTATCCCGTATCGTAAGATTTTAACAACCATGAATCATACCCATCAAAAACTAAGAAGAGAAGTAAATATCAAATGTTATTCAAGTTGAAACAATCTTGTCTTCCCCAAGTCACATTGAAGTAGATGATTGAAGTTTCAAATTGTAAGAGATGATTTCTTTTGGCTGGTGACCAGTCCAAGGCTCAACCTCTCAGGGCTGACCTTAGGCGGGCACCCCTCCAAAGTGCAACGAGGTCACCAACCTAGGCCATAGGCCTTGTTGATCGCCCATAGACCCTGTCCAGGTAAGTATTGGTGACCTGTCCAAGGGCAGTCACCACAAAAAGTGTATTTACAGGTTGTCCATAGAGCATACTATTAGTATGATACTATGCAGGGACACAGGCACAATATGATACTATCTAGTACTCCGTATCTTCTATACGAAAACAAGCAAATATAATGGCAAGTACTGTGCATGAGGTCAATAATTTCAAAGTAAGGCTTAGGAGAAGCGTTTTCCGCAAATAGTCCATCCGAAGAATTCTACGTAGCAGTTAGCAAATATAGTTCTTTGTGTCTTCATGCACGATCGATACCTGATTCCCGGTGCATTGAATGAATGATTTCTTATTATACTGTTTAGGCAACCTGACCCTTGATGCGTACAAGGAGGATTGTGAATTTGCTGATCCAGCAGGTTCTTTCAGAGGGCTTCAACGTTTCAAGAGGAATTGTACTAATTTTGGCTCTCTCGTTGATAAGTCAGATATGAAACTCATGAAGTGGGAGGATTTAGAGGTAGGTAAGCGACTAACATAGAATAATTTCCTCCAAGGCCTAATGCATATGTATCAGATGAGCAATCAACTAGAGTAGATCCAAAGGAAGGTTGATGAATATCTCCTGTCTTCATTAACGTTGTTTTTTTCCCCTGATCTTGACATATGATCACATTGACTACAGGATAAGGGAATTGGACATTGGCGCTTTAGTTGTGTATTGTCCTTTCCTTGGAAGCCTATTCTTTCGGGTACATTTCTCTTCTGCTACTAAGAAAAGTTGTGTAACCATTATTGCTTTTAGACACCTATAAGCATCTGAACCAAATCAACATTTTCTTCAGACTTATTCCTTTATAAAACTTACCTAGCCATAAAAGTCAGAAGGCAACTAGTTGTCCAAATAATCGGTCATATTTTCGTCTCTCATTACAAGAGAGCAAGCTATTATGGAAATACACATTGTGGTCTTCGTTCATGTATGCTGAACATGTTGAGTTCTGTTGCAGCCACTGGGTACACAGAATACTATTTTGATGCACAAACTGGAAAAGTATGCAGGTAACCTGTAACCACTTTTATGCTTCTTTCCTTCTCTTCCACTCTAACTTTGGAATTCATTTAGCTCCCTCCCCGATCTTTCAGGCATGTGGAGCACTGGAATGTCCCTAAGATGGCCCTATTTAAGCAAATTCTGAGGCCCAGCCGAGGGTTGAAAAAAACAAGGCCAACACCATAGCCTTACAGGGATCGCAAATATGACTGATACTGTACATAATCCTATGTTTACGTTGAGGGAAATAGTCGAGTTAGTTTTGATGCTACATATATCTAGTTGTACTTAAGTGAAGTTCTCTATCAGTGTAAAGTTATAGAGTACGACAATTTCTCAGGATCCCCTTTTGTGGAATATATAATTGAATTATGAACAGCAGCAGCTCTCTGCAAAAGAAAGTTTGTTTCAACTTTCAACAACCAGCTTACCTCGATCTCAGTTTGCCCTTGTGTGAATTCTACGTTTAAAGTTGGTTTTGTAGTGTATCTCTGAGATTTGGTTTCAGCTTTCTGCTTTTAATTGCACTGTGTAGCAATGGATGACTAAGGCAATTATGGTTACAATAAAAGTACTTTAATTTTCATTTCCCGTGGGGCATGTACAAATTGGATGGGTCTGATATGGTGGACTACGGAAGCTGTTGAGCCTTCAATTTGAGAACTCAAACAGTGGGAAAATTATTATTTACGCGGTGCTCCAAGGGCCTCTACCACCACACATTTACGTGGAGCTCAAGACTAAGTGTATGGACTCTACCTGAATGCGTGATGGTAGAAGCTCATGGAGCTCCAGGTAGCGGTGCTCTTAATCACTCCGAACAATGGTTACTAATATGTTTGCTTCCGGAAGTAATGCCCTCGCCTTCGAGCGATGGATAAGGAATGATCCAAATGAAGAACTCTTTCAATTTTTTTTTTTCGTGATCAAGGAAAATGTTTAGGACACAAGATATCCAGATATAGGTTTATGTTTAGAGCTATTCGATGCGCATGAGTCTCGTGTGTACAAAATGGGACTTACGTGCATTGAATGATTCCCGCACATATTTATCGTTAGTAGTGTTTGAACATCGGTGTCCGTGACATGTTTGGACTATGTTAGACGCAACGACAGTAAGTTCAGGGACAAAATGAATCAGATAAGTAGTTGAGGGACCAAGTAAACAGAACAGAGATAGTTTAGGGGCAAAAACGCATTCACCTTCATATTTACCAACAAACGACGACGTCGTCATTCTATATTAGTTTCCCGTAAAGAGAGATACACGCTCTAGGGTTTTGCTATTCGGCTGCAAAAGGCAAAGAGAGAGAGGATAAAGAGAGCTCGCATTTTCTTGTGGCCGTCAGTCTCCTTCCCACCTCAGCAATGGTAGATCTCTCTCTCTCTCTCTTCATCTTCCCTCGCCATACTATACTTCTATCTACATGTATGCGTATACAGATACATGTGTCAGTATTTGATACTCGTCTTGGTTCTTCGATTTTGCGCAGATTATTTCAGAGAAGAATCGCAGAGAGATCTCCAAGTACCTCTTCCAAGGTCCTCACTCCTTTCACCTTTTGTCATATTATCAACTGAATCGTTGAGAGATTTCCATATTAGTATGAATTTGATTGTCTTTTATATGCCCGTCTAAGGCAACCCCGAAATATATTCATTCGAAAAAATTCTAGTTACTCCTTTGTTTTTCTAGTCACTTAATAGGATTCATTTATTAAGTTTACTAGATCCAAAATTTATCGCATTCAAACAGGTATAGACCTAATTTCACATTCAGTCCTATAAAAAAAAATTTCACATTCAGTAAAAACTTCAAATTGATATTTCTCAAGTGCTTTGGTCCTATTATGAACTGCATCGCAGAGACATTTCCATATTATGAATTTGATTGTCTTCAATGATTAGTATGCCTTGTGATGTAGTCAATCTCCTAAGTCAATCTCTCGATAGATTGTTTTGAAAAAAGTCTCGAAACTCTTTTATTTTTCTAGTCACAAAATATGATTCATTCGTTAAGTTTACTAGATTGAATTGTTGTCGCATTTAAAGATGTGTGGACATATGGACCCAATTCTAGATTGAATTGTTGTTGCATTTAAATATGTATGGACATATGGACCCAATTTCACATTCAGTGAAAATTTATGATACATGTAGAGGGTGTGTGCTATGCAAAGAAAGATTACAACCTTGCGAAGCACCCGGAGATCGATGTGCCGAACCTACAGGTAATCAAGCTGATGCAGAGCTTCAAATCCAAGGAGTATGTGAGGGAGACCTTTGCCTGGATGCACTACTACTGGTACTTGACCAACGATGGCATTGAGTTTCTGAGAACCTATCTCAATTTGCCATCCGAGATTGTTCCCAACACTCTGAAGAGAGCTGCCCGCCCTCCTCCTGCTGGTGGCCGCTTTGGCGGCCCTCCTGGTGATCGCCCACGGTAATACGCGATATATTAGTAATTGTTTCCTTGTTGCTTTGATACTGTTTTGGCTTGTGGTTGGTAGTATAAGCTGTCAGCATCTTGTTGAATGGTTATGTGGTTTGGGCTTTCTAGTAGAGTACTCCCCTAGTTGCTAACCTTTTTTTTTAATTAATCTGACTAGTTGCTAACTCAGTGCTGATATTTGGGCTATGAGACTTGTGATTGTGTATTGTATGTTGTTTTTGTGTTTGATAAGCGTGGAAAATCTATGAGTTTGAGAAATTAATTGTTTATATGGAATTCGTTGTGTTATAGCAGAGGCAATTTTCCTGTCTTACATGGAGTCGGGTAGCAAGTGTTGGGTGTGAGTCTGTGTCTAGTTGTCGAATTCTTTTAGTTTTTATGTCAAGAGAACGGGGATGCGGACAGTGGTTTATATATATATATATATATATATATATATATATATATATATATTCTAGGCTAACAATGTTGCATAAAGCATTTCATACACATCATAGATGTAGTATGCAGTGGTCGCATAAAACTCAAAAGTGGGAAATTTTCTCAAAGGTGAACTGTGAATGTCTTACTAGTCTGTGAGACACATGGCCTGTACCCGTACCCAAGTGCCAAATGGTACTTCTCACATGCAAAAGAGTCTGTATTACTTGGTGTCATAGGATATGACATGGATTCTTAATATCTATTTTGGCAGTCATTCCATCTCTAGCGATATACCTGTTGCATACTTCTTTTTTAGGTTATCGGGTACTCAGTTTTTTTTGCATTTGTTTTATGTTTCATATTGTGGAATTGGCAGTGGTCCACCTAGGGCTGAAGGTGATAGGCCAAGATTTAATGATCGTGAGGGTTACCGTGGAGGTGCAAGAGCCCCCACTGGGGAGTATGCTGACAAGGGAGGAGCTCCAGCTGAATACCAACCTGCTTTTAGGGTAATCTCTCTTTAATATGTTTTTGCTTTGCATACTGTAACACTAAATGTGTTTAGGTATGAAATACCTACGTAATAGGGTAACATGCATGACTGGAATGTTATTTGAGAACCATCAGTTCTGCTTTCCTTAGAGGAAATCTATGGCACCATGTTGTGGACCCAGGAGCCATTTTATGTAGGTCTCTTGTCATTATGATTTAACTTCTAATATAACCTATATTTAGAGAATCTGGGAAGTATTTTGGGAATATTCAAGGGATATACGGAAATTGAAGGCTGCCATTTTCTTCCTCAGTTGGATGGGGTGGCAGTGTGGCATTAAAAAAACTTTTTACTTTACCTCCATTCTAGAACTTTTTGGTAGAAAAGAGCATTTTCAAGGTGTAATTGGCTTATGAACTTGGCTTGTGATTTTTTTTTATATTAATTTTCTTGAGATGCATATTGCAGGGTACTGGAGGAAGATCTGGGTTCGGCCGTGGTGGTGGTGGTGGCAGTTTTGGTGCTGGGCCTGCTGGTGGAAGTTTCGAGTGAGGAAGATAGATGGCGTATTGAAGCTCTCCGTGCTGCTGGCTCGTTCCAGAAGAGACTCTGGAAGCTTGAATGCTGTACTACTTCGGGACACCATCTCTGTTCTTTTTGATTGTTGAGCAAAGTTATTAGTTATTAGTATGTGATTTTAAATGGGCTAGCCTGCTCGTTCAGTTTAAATTTTGTCAGATATGATATGATTTTGGTTGGCTTTCATTTTCTACAACTACTAATATTTATGTTTGTGGATTTTACGTTGCTGGGTTCTTGCTATTCATCCTAGTTTAAGCTATTCATTCTTAGTTTCTTACCTAAACGCACAAAATCTACATAACATTAGGCAGATTTGCTATGGCAGGAGCTTCAGTTGTTGCAACAAGTACTAGTATGAGTGTAGTTCAAATTATCCTCACTGGATGGAATCGATGTTTTTGAGCTGAATTTGGTCTTAATATTGTGTTCTAATACTGGTCTTAACATGCATCAGAGTCTAGGAAGTAGGAACCAAATTTGGGATTCCTAAGTCGTTGCTTCAGAATTGTTTTCCCTAGCAATCACATGTAGGCATCCTTGTGTGGTCTTATGCGGGTCAATTGCATAAAAGCTGAAGGAAATATGATTAAAACCGAGAAATGTACACGGGGATGGATCCTGTCCAGTCCTTACCGTCCAGTTTTTGCGTCGGGGTCATCCCACTATCCCAATTTTGGATGGCTCAGATTTGTTCGGGTAAATTTTTATTACAAAATATCCAAAACATGAGACCAAACTGACCGGACAGGATCTGACTCCAGTGTACACGAGACCAAAATGAGCAACTCTTGATGTTGCTTTTATTAAACAGATTCCGCGATAGAGTTCCAAATTGGTCACTACTGTCATTCTCTAAGCAATATCCATTATGATTAGCCCCTCTATTGGGTTCTTGTAAGCTTATTTTTGTTTTTCATTTTGTGTGTTTTGTTCGTTTTTTTTAAAAATTTTATTAGATTTGTGTTATTTTATTTTTACTTTTTCGATTTGTCTGGTTAAGATGAACGATTTAACCCCAATAATTACGAAGAAAAGTTAAACAAAAACTTGTGAATAAAAATACCGAAATAAGTTCTGGACAAATAAGAACGCAGTGTGTTTCCAGATTTGGTAGAGGTGAAAGAAAAACTAATGGACCGAAAAAACCAACCAATCGGTTTGATTTTCGGTCAGGATAAGGGTGGGTTTGGTCAGCTTCGGTTTGGACCGAACCAAGCCGATCAATTTTCTGTTTGGTCTCAATTACTTGGAAATTTCTCCAAACCAAACAGAAATACTCCAAAACCATACCGATTTGGACTAATCAATCAAAGTCGTCAATCTTATGCCCCCCCCCCCCAAAAAAACAAATCTCAACTGTCCATCTCAATCTTAACTGTCCATTTCAACCTTAACACCAAACAAAAACCCCGAAAAAACCGACTGGATTGAACCATCCCGAATCAATGTCGGTCCATTGTTTTTTTCGGTTGGGATCGATTTCCTGCTACATTACCCTGAACTGATCTATTCGATCCCAAATACCCAAAAACCGAACCAACCGATTTTCACCCCTAATAGTTTGGAATACCAATTCACCAACTGAATCCATATCTGTCATAGGGTGGATAAATACTCTCATCGTGTTTGATGCTATCCATCTAGTCATGTTCCTTCCCTCTGCAAAAAAATGTTCCTTTCCTCTGCAAACTGCTCAGTTCTCATGCTTCCAAAAACATTCCTCCTCCCCCACCCCCAAAGGAAAAAAGGAGGAGAAAATTTCTCTCTTGATGTTCGTTTCTTAATTTCTTTCAAATTCTAATCGGATTAGTGATCCACCAGATTAGAAGAGACTCTGAGACGTCATACCACCAGAGAGGGGAGGAGGGAATGTCCCAATGGTGCAAAATCCAATGGGTCAGTATAATTCTTCTTTCTCTCGTCCTTTTTTTGGGTAAGCCGTCTCTCTTGTCTTGTTCCTCTCAAAATCTGCATCTATTGTGTTTGATCAACATGCTACTCTTGGATGGATGAGGATAGTGGGGTAGTGGTTATGGTAGGCGATTTTTAACCGTTTACTATTTTGTCCACAATAGTTATTTAATGGCGCGTTAAGAGTAGTTGTAAATACTTCATTTTTGATGGTGCAGCCACGGAAGTCACTTTTGTGTCGGGGTTTCAAAAATTGGTCATACCAAAATCACATCTTCCTTTATAATATTAGAATGGGCAAATTTTCGTAGTAGTCCCTGTAGTTTTACTGTTGTCTCACTTTCGTCCCTCTAGTTTCAAAGTGCTCGAATTTCGTCCCTGTAGTTTGTTTTACGTTCCAAATTGGTAAAATCGTTAACACCGTTAATGAAATTAACGGAAAAAAAAAATAAATGTTCCAATTTTCAATCCGTTTGAACCGGTGCGAAGATCTTATTTTTGATCATTGTTCCTCTCTAAATCTGCATCGTAATTGAATTTTTGACTCTAAGATGCTACTCAATGAGCACCCTAAGAGAGCCTGAGGAGTCTTCGGGGTAGCTGGTTGAAAGGCCTTAGAGCCGAAAAATTCATTACGACCGTTTAGGATAAAATGATCCAACAAAATAAGTTATTTAATGGCGCCGGTTCAAACGGATTGAAAATTGGAACACTTTTTTTTTTTTTCCGTTAGTTTCGTTAACGGTGTTAACGATTTTACCAATTTGGAACGTAAAACAAACTACAGGGACGAAATTCGAGCACTTTGAAACTAGAGGGACGAAAGTGAGACAACCGTAAAACTATAGGGACTACTACGAAAATTTGCCCTATTAGAATAGATTGTATTTAGAAATGGATTGCAATGGTTTTTTTTTTTTTTTTTTTTTTTGCACCTTAAAAAAAAAAAAACGTCACGATTCCTATGAGAAAATTTTGTAAAAATGTTTATAAAAAAGAACTTGGGATTTCCACACGGCCACGCAATTATGCAACTGGTGAATCGATTCGTATTAAAAAATACACAAAGAAACAAACAAGTCTGTCATGTCCTGTTGTGTTATGATACTTTTATGCTAGACCCTTTAAACATTTGAGGTGGCCCATTTTAATTTATTCCATTAGTGACCTAAGCCTATCGATCACAGATCGTAATTCTAATACTACAATTGAAAAGGTCGATCTACATTGCTCTCCTCTTTGCTTGGTAGGATGATCATTCTAATTACTTAATCTTATTCATCGATTGCTAATTTTTGTTAAGTCTTGGCAATCATTCTTCAAATATTTTCAGAATCAGTGACATATCTGACTTAGTATAGTATACAAACTCAACTTGGCGAATTTGCCCTTTGTTTGATTCTTCCTAAATTAATTTAAGAGCAATTATTGGTATGGACTCTTCTTTCAGTCATGTTTTTAATCTTTTTTAACTCTAGTAATTTCCAAATGACTGATTGAGCATTCAAAAGGATCAAAAAAACACTTCACCAGTTCACCAACTCTCTCTCTCTCTCTCTCGCAAAATAAAAGAAATTCACTCTGTGTCATACTCCAGAGTCCACTTCTCTCTCTCTCTCTCTCTCTCTCTCTCTCTCCAATATTATACGTTTCTTCACACTCGAATAAATGTCAATGTTCGACTTCGTGAACAACGAGTTCTCAAAACCAACCTCAATATTCGGACTCAACCTATGGCTCCTGATACCACTCACCGCGGGAGCACTAACCGTCCTCATCCTATTGCTCTTCTCTCTCTCCTATTGCCACCGCCATTGCCGCCGCTGCAAGCCCACCAAGCTCACCGCACCGAGTCACCCCCGGGACGTCCAGATTAAAGTCGAGAAGGCGGAGAACGGGGTCTATTGGGGTCCGGTCAGACGCTGTCGAGCGGAGAGAGTAAGGCGTCTGTCGGCGGAGGACCACCGCCTCCACCGGAGGCGTTGCATCTAGCTAGGCAAGGACGGACCCAATGACGCATGAACTTAGGCGATCACCCCATTCACGTGTTATATTGCTAGTAGATATTATGGGAGTTTTTTTTTTTTTTTTCAGGAATTTTAAGCTTTGTAATTAATTCCGTTCCGCGGATAAACAAATCAAATCGCTCGAGTTTTGAGTTCGCGTTCGCTCGTTTAACATTGGTTTGCTACATAACCAAAACTAGACCATTCTCGCTAGCTAAAAGGCGAGTCAAGTTGTTATTACTCACGATTGCGCATTAGAGGAGTGAGCATACTCAGGAGTCAAGAGGCTCACATAGTCACATGTTGTTTCATGACATTAATTGTCTGAAAAAATCCAATGTTGTTTTATGTTTCTTTAAGGATCGCTATTGCCAAACAATTCGTGTGGGTTTATTGATTTGGTTGTTTTCATCAAACGGCTCCGAACACAGTTATATTTAGAGTTGTGGTTAAGAGTTATGTATAGACTTAGGGTGTGCGGTCTGATTAATCGAGTTAATATTTCATTAGGAAGATAAGCTTTCAGCTATGATCACAGATTGTTTGTATTCTTTTTATCACCTTCTTCCTCCTCTTGTGGAAGAAAGTCTGCATTAGATGAATTGATAATAAAGAATACTGAAACAGACTGAAGGTCCCGTTTTGCTAAAGAAAATAATTAAGTACTTAATTTTATTTATTTTTTGAATTAAAAGTGATGTATTATGGGAGAATGACCTGTCTCGTAACGAACTAATTATGGACTGTCTCAAAGCAGTCCATAAATAATTCCTCCTAAGCCAGATTAAATCATTCCAATAGTGAAAAGGGACAAAATAATCCGAGTGTCAAGTTTCCTGCCAAACAAAGACAAAAACGTCCAATCAAGCCCTCATCTGCCCAGATGCCCTCATCCGCCTGCCTAATCCATCATCCAATCATGCCCTAATCCTTGTGAATACAAATGTAGTTCAATCTATAATTTCAGGAGCATTTTCTCTCCATTTTTCTATCTTTCTGTTTTCTTTTTTTTAACACGAAAGTGTATGAGAGTAATTTTACTTACCACTTCCACTAGGCAATTGCTGACTAGGGAGGGGTATGAGGATTAAGGATCCTCTTAAACACACACCCTATGCGACTGATGGGATCGGTTTTGGATTAAATTAATGCACTAAAATAAACAAACAAGTCTGTCATGTCTTAACTTACCGGAAAAAAAAAAGTCCGTCATGTCTTGAATCTTAATACTTTTATTCCAGACTATATTATTTTGATACTAACTGCTTTCTGTGAATGTTGATTTCCTTCGCCGGCTTAGATGGATTACTTGAGATGACCCACTTTGATTCCCCTAGTGACCTAAGCTTGTCTGTTACAAGTGACAAACATTTCTAGGCTACATTGCTTGAGATGACCCACTTTAATTGATCTTGAAAAGGTCTACATTGTAGTCCTTCCATTGCTTGGCTGGATCATTCTGATTTAATCTTATTTATTGATTTTTACTTTCGTTATTTCAGTTGTTCTTTAGATAATTTTCTATTAAATAAGTAAACGAATTAAGTTGACACAATTAAGAATGACCGGAACGAAAAGGACTTTGCCGTCCTAGGCTACAACTCACTCTTTTGAACATTAAGGTTAAGTTTGGCCTAATTTATTCAATTTTGTTTTATTATTCTAAACTTTTGGCAATGTTGCACAACTTTCTAACATTATTTATTCAAGAAAATAAAAAATATGACCTAAATTTTTAAAAAATAATTAAAGACAAAAAATCTCGCTAAAGACAGAAAGCCATTCCAAAACATACAAAGATTTCACGTTATTTTTGTCTTTAAGGAGTTTTTAAATTTAAATTACGATAAATACTTCGTTCACAAAATTTAATACAAAATTGGTAATAAATTTTTGTATCTGGTAAATTTAGCCTCTTTAAATCTTTCGTTTTGTTAATTTTGAATAAAAGTTTTAATCATCAGAAATTAAAACTAAAGAAAAACATTACCCGAACATTCAAAAAATTCATTAAAGAAAAACATAGTATGTAGTAAAATTCTAGTAATATTCAACGTCATGTTTTTATCTTTTTCAACTGTAGTAATTTCCAAAAGGGGTATGGAATTGCCAAATGATACTTTTCAAAAGGAAAAGAAAAAAACACTTCACCAATTCTCCAACTCTTCTCTCTCTCTCTCTCTCGATCTCGCGCCAAAATAAAAGAAACTCACTCTCTGTCATACTCCAGACTCCAGTCCGACCCCTCTCTCTCTCTCTCTCTCTCTCTCTCTCTCTCTTCAATATTATACTACGTTTCTTCACACTCTAATAAAGGTCAATGTTCGACTCCGTGAACAACGAGTTCTCAAAACCAACCCTCCCGCACCTAATCACCCCCGGGAGGTCCAGAATCTCCAGATTAAAGTCGAGAAGGCGGAGCACGTACGGGGTTTTATTGGGCTCTGGTCGGATGCCGTCAAGTGAAGACGAAGAGAGTAAAGCTCCTGTGACCATCGCCTCCGGTGGAGGCGTTGCATCTAGGTAAGGACGGACTGAATGGTGCATGAACTTTGGCGACCGCCCTATACACATTTTAAATTTCTATTAGTAGAATTATGGGAGTTTTTTTTTTTCTAGAATTTTTAAGCTTTAGCTGTAATTCCGTCCGGCTGATAAACAAATCAAATTGCTCGAGTTTGACTTCGTGCTCGCTTCTGAAAAAATCCATGTTGAGCTTCTTGCTTCTTACTTAACCAAGATGATGAAACTCTTTTTGGTAAATTATCAATTAGACCAGGGGTGCTTATTCAAAGATTAACATTTTTTTTTTGCCGTTAAAAAAAAAAAAAACAAAGGGTGATGTTGTGGACCTAAAGTTTTTGATAATTTCCAACAGAAATATACTAGAAACCAGTAAGATCAATAGAGGTTACAAATTTGCCCTTCTGTTTGTATGGTTATCCTGATTGTTTTGCCAATTTTTTTCTTGTTCGATTTATAAGTCCAATATTTTTTTTTTGCCAAAACTTTAGAAATTTCACTGATAATCAAGAGAGAACATCAAAGAGCATATTCTTCCTTGAAGAATGAGAGAATAGCCAACTAGGCGGATAGACTCCGACGAGAGAAGACCTACACTTTAAACTCTTTACAAAGGTCACCGAGGTACAATACCTCACACAAAACTCACACCACCAACATTAAAGAAAGAAAAACACATTACACCCAAAAGAGCTAAGAAGACCCCCGAAGGGAAGAAACATCCGCAAGTAGGACATCAAAGCAGAAAACTAGAAAGAAAAAGAAAGACACCAGTGGTGCCGGATCAGACAACCCAACCTTCCCTTCTCCAAATCAAACCCTATTCTCCAACCTCTTGATTGTGGACTCTGCAACACGATCCCCCTAGTCGCTGAAACATTTATAGCAAGGCGTTGCGGTTGGATCCGGATGGCTTTGAGCCAATCGAGGCGATCTTGGAGCTTTGGGATGTCGGGGAAGAGGTCGCGCACGAGGATCTTTTTGATGGCGGCGATAGGGGCGGCCAGAGGGAGGCTAGACAGAGAGTAGGCGGTGAAAAGAGGACGGCGAAGAAGGTCGACGGAGATGTAAAATGAGAGGGGGAGGAAACGTTAATGGAGAATGCCCTTCCTGCCGCCCATCGTAGGGTGGAAACCCTAGGGGGAGGGAGGGAGGGAGGAAAGGAGGCAGCTAGGGCTAGGACTAGGAAGTACTAGAGAGAGGGAGTCTCCAAAAAGCCGAAGTTGCCAAACCAGTAATCTAGGGGTGTTTTGGCTAGAAAAATTAATCCGGATTATTGGATTATTCATAGCCAATAATCCAACTTGTTTGGGTTCAAAATACTCCTAAAGAGTGGTTGGATTGACTTTTTGCCGACACGTGGCATCTGGCAAGAGCCCAACTCAATTTCTAGGGCAAAAAAGTTGCGAGTAGACCATTTTACCCTTTTCCTTTTTTGTTAATCCCTCCCTACCCCCTTCATTTCAGGGCATTCTGAAAATTTGCAGGGTGCCCAAATTGGAGGGAAAAAGAAGTCAAATAATCCATCCAACTAATAATTAGTAGTCAATAAACCAAACCAAAATACTGATTTAATTTCTTAAAGGAGCTAAATAATCTAGTAACAATCCGGCTTTATTAATATTCCCTTATTAACTTTTCTTCAAGGATCGCTATTGCCAAACAATTCCTGTGGTTTATTGACTAGAGTTAGATCCCGTCAACTATGAGTTACCCTTCAGTCCCGTCCAGTTCGGTTTTTTGTGGGCCCTTTTCAGGCTCATAACAATGATCAAAACCATTCATTTTTTAGAGCTTGTCGAGAATAATGATCATGTAAAAAATCATGTTGATCAAATACTGTTTGATATCATTTGAAAATGCATTAATATTGTCTAAAAAAGGGTGTGAAACACAGGATTGCAACCCTTCAACACATTTTCCGAAACTTAATGCATTTTGAAATGATATCAAACGGTAACCGATCAACGTGATTTTTGGTGTGGTCGTTGGTCTCAACGAGTTCTAAAAAGTGAACGGTTCCGATCATTATTGTAGGTTCGAAAAGGGCCCCTAAAAGATTGAACTGGACAAGACTGAAGGGAAATTCATACTGGACGGGATTTGACTCCCGATTGATTTGGTTGTTTTCATCAATTTTTGGAGTTGGTTAAGGCCCCGTTCCAGTTTACCTTCATTTTGTAAAAGTTCTTTTTTTTTAATTTTCAAATTCAAATATAATGAAAATAAAAAATAATTTTTTAATTTTTTTTGCACTGTACGTATGAAAGATCGCAATGAGATTTATCAAACAAGATCTGTATTGGCAGAAAAATTATTTGCGTAAACACATAATTTTTAAGCTTGAAATTACATTCTTTTTCAAAAAATACTTTTTTCACAATTCGAAACACCCCCTAAGTGATGGTGATATATTGTCAAATATTTTGGGACCATATTTGGTTTCGAGTCTTAATAAAATTTCTATAATTATACAGTATTTAGGAGTTGTTTGGTGCTCTAAATTCTAAATAATTTTATGAGCTTATGGTTTGCGAAAAAAGAAGAAAAAAATTTCGATGATAATAGGGGTAGAACCGTGCAAAACCAAACAAAAATCGGCTCGATCTTGTGCTTTGGATTTGGACAGGTTTTACACATATAATGGTTATGTTTTCGTTCTTGGTTGTTGAACTGTCCGGAACGGTTTAGTTACTAAATTTCTATAGAACCGTACTAATTCGAACCGTGTGTACGTACGTACCCCTAAATTTGATTAAGGGGATTACCGGACTAGTGTCTAATAGTGAGTAGATTAGCAAATACGTACCAAACATCCCCAAGTATATGCGAGATCTTTTGAGGGAGGGAAGAGGAATGCTACGTACATGTTGCTGGCATTCATCAGTTCCAGCATCGAAAGGTAGGTTAAGTTGCGCAATCGTTAGTTCAAATGTCACAAAGAGCAAAAGATCATTTTATTTTGGGCAACAGTGCCCGGCGATCGGAATCAGGTAATAGTTGTAACGTCGTCTTTGTTAGCCGTCAAGTATGACAGCATATAGCATGGTCCCGAATATAAACAGTTCGGTTTCACCTGTAATCAAGGTTGTTACGTACCCTTCCCGGCCGCAACAAAATTTTTATGAAAGAGGAACTCAGGTTTGCTTTGTCACCATGCATGCAACCTATGCAACTGATGGGATCGGTTTTAAATTAAACACACTAATAAACAAACAAGTCCGCAGTCATATATGTCTTACTTACCGAAAAATAAAAAAAGTACTTCGTCATGTCTTGATATTTTTATTGTAAGACGATTTTGATACTAACTTCTTTTCATGGATGTTGATATCATGTGACCGATTTAGGTAGATTAGTTTTATCTGATTTATACATGGGATTCACCTATGTTGGAAAATAGTATGGGTAATAAGTGGAGAGAGATAGAGAAAAAAAATGTTGAAAGTAGGGAGAATCTAGCGGGAATTTTTTTTAAAATTCTTTTGGAAAATGAAAGAAAATAAGGCATAACTTACTCAAATAAATACTAAAAAAAGGGAACGAAAAGGACTTCGCTGTCCTAGCATCCTATGTTACAACTCACTCTTTTGAACATTATAAGGTTAAGTTTGGCCTAATTTATTAATTTTTGTTTTATTCTCCTAAACTTTAGGCAATTTTGCACAACTTTCTAACATTATATATTTAACAAAATAAAAAACGACTCAAATTTTTTAAAAATAATTAAAAACAAAAAATCTTGCTAAAGACAGAAACCCAATCCAAAACATACTAATATTTCAGGTTATTTTTGTCTTTATGGAGTTCTTAATTTAAATTACGATAATACTCAGTTAAAAAAAATTAATACAAAACTAGTATTAAAATCTTGCATTGAAAAACAAAAATAGGGCAAAATAAGTAGGGAATTAATTTCTACATTCCTTTTTTTGGATTTTAGTGTTGAAAGTGTATGTATTTTTTTTGCTAAAAGACAAAAAAAAGGAATGTAGATATAAAAAAAAGAGTGTAGAAATCAATATCTAATAAGTAAATCATAACAAATCACTTTTGGAACTTAGAGAAAGAAATAGAAGAGAAGAGAAAATTTCAAAAATTTTGTTTCCATTGTTTGGTTTCTAAAAAAAGAGAGGGAAAATTTTAAAAACAAGTTCTATTTTCTCTTCAATTTTTTTTCTCAATTTCTCTACTTTTCTCATTTCCATCCTCGAGTTCCAAACAGAGCCTTAAAAGAGAGAGTGAAAAAGCTTCACCAGTGGAGTTCTCCCCCCCTCTCTCGCGCCAACCAATAATGAAGCCTCACTCTGTCGCCAGATTCCAGTCCGACGTTTCGGTAACTTTAAACAAACGCACCACCCTCTCTCTCTCTCTCTCTCTCTCTCTCTCTAGTCAATGTCAATATACGGCTTATCCTTCTTGAACAAGCAGCTCTCTCGAAAAACCTCAATACTTGGACTCCGCCTGTGGATCCTCATCTCAATCATCGCCGGATCAGTCATCCTCCTCACCCTACTACTCTCCTGCCTCTGCTGCTCTTGCCGCCGCCGCCGCCGCAATTCCACCAATCACCGCCGCAAATCCACCAAGCTCTTCCCCCGCCTCAAGTACCCCGAACACCCCCAGAGCCACGTGTCCGTCACGCCGGTCGTACCACAAGAGATCGCGCCCGAAGTCGCCGCACCGAAGCGCGGCCCGGAGTCGAAGATCAAGGCCGAGAAGAAGACGGAGCTCAGGGTTTTAGTGGACTCCGATCGGACGCCATCGAATACCGCGTCTGTTGGCAGAGGACCACCGCCACCGCCACAGCCGCCGCCGGGGGTTTCGCATCTAGGTGAGTACGTTTTAAATTTTAATTATAAGAGTTATAATGGTTTTTTGTTCAAGAATTTAAAATTATATGATTCTTTCCCTTGGGCTGATAAATGAACCGGATTTATCAAACCGCTCGAGTTTGAGCTTGTGTTAGCATGTTAAAATCTCGTTTGAGATCGGTTTGTTGCATATACAAAGGGAACTCGAATATATTTTTGAATCTCGTTAAACTTTCAAATTAAGCTCGAACAAATTAGTGATTACTATTGGCCTCGGTTGACTTATAATGTCTTCAAGCTGTTCGGTTTGGCTTGATTAAAGTTTGTTTGAGATGGGTTTGTCGCATAAACAAGCCAAGCTCGAGCTTGTTAAGTGTTCAAACCAAGCTTAAACAATCAACCGTTTGGCTCTTTCTGCTCTTCTTACCACCCAACATGGTTTTGACAATCAAACACCCACCCAACAAATAATTTGAGAAAGTGATGTTATTTTTAGCGGTATTATTTTTTTTATTACTATTTTGCTTTAATTTGCTTGTTAAAATGGTCCATAAGGATGCACATATCTTAGTAATTCGAAAGATTTGTTGATAATATGTATAATGATATTTTTGGTAGTATTTAACTTTCTTTTTACTGTTCCCCACCCAATTTTGAGATACTGTGTCCGTCCCTGCATCTAGGTTGGTTGCAGCGGTACACGTTGAGGGAGATTGAGGTGGCTACAAAGGGATTGTCTGGTGGAAATGTGATCGGTGAAGGGGGTCATGGTATTGTTTATCGCGGCGTGTTGGAAGATGATACTATTGTGGCTGTGAAGAATTTGTCCAATAACAGGTATTTGTTTGCTTGATTCACTGCAATTTCTAATTCAGCAGGATACCGGCTTTGTTCAATTATCTAGAACTTTATGCAAAAAATGCCTAATCGTGTAGATATAGTGTCTAATCATGTAGGAACCAGTGAAACTTGTTCATGTAAATAAAGTGTTCGTTTTCATGCAAAAATATGGTGTGAAAACTAATCGTTATGGGAAAGTTATTGACGGGAAAGTCCCACGAGTTTTTGTGTTGGAGACTTAGATATTCTGATTTTCGAATGCCTTGTGCATGGTTTTGGTCCTTTCTTTTTGATGTTTACATGTGTTCTGTTTTTGCATTATTTGTTCTGTTTTTCTGTTTCAGTTTTAGAATTGAACATATGAAATTATCATAATAGGCTGAGAGTTTCAATCTTTTTGAGAAGTAATACGATTAAAATATGTGAGAAAAGCCATGTATTTATCTTTTCTGTTTGGAACAAAGACCTTTGAATTGGTGTTTTGAGATTAATATTTAATCAAATTACAGGACTGCTTAGTGTAGCTCTCTCGATTTGATATCTAAATACTCTCGAACTTCTGATTGGAATATGTGAGAAAAGCCATGTATTTATCTTTTCTGTTTGGAATAAAGACCTTTGAATTGGTATTTTGAGATTAGGCAACAGCTACAGTATTTAATCAAATTACAGGACTGGTCAGTGTAGCTTTCGATTTGATATCTAAATACTCTCAAGCTACACTTTAATTGGATTTTCCCATTTTCCTTCCATCCATGACTCATAAAACTGGTGGGATTATCAGTGGACAGGCTGAGAAAGAGTTTCAAGTGGAGTTAGCCGTAATTGGGCGGGTAAAACACAAAAACCTCGTCAAGTTGTTGGGTTACTGCGTGGAGGGAGCTTACCGGTAAATTAACTTAACTTCCTACTTGGGTGATGGTTTCCTTTCTGAATGAGAAAGCTCTATGATCAATTAATATTTTGATGGTTATCGTTGTTGTTCAGGATGCTTGTATATGAGTATGTAGAAAATGGGAATTTGGACGATTGGCTTCATGGACATATAGGAGTTAGTCCCTTAACATGGAATATCCGTATGAACATCATTTTGGGAACAGCGAAAGGGTATAGTATCTGACTTATCATGGATTGGTTCTGCCCAGTCTTCGTTGAGTACTACAGGCTTGTCTAATTTAGATTTTATGTTCCTTCAGATTGGCATATCTCCATGAGAGTCTTGAACCAAAGGTTGTCCATCGAAATATAAAATCGAGCAACATACTACTTGATCGTGAATGGAAACCTAAGATGTCTGATTTTGGGCTGGCTAAGCTCTTGGATTCTGAGAACACTCATGTGACAACTCGCGTGATGGGCACACATGGGTTAGTTCAGTTCTATCCTTAATTTTAGTTCTCTATGTTCGTTTTCCTTGTAGCAATTCAAGCTTATTGGCAGTGCAGTGAGATAGGAAACTGACTAATCCTATCATTTTCCTAGTTATATTGCACCTGAATATGCTTGGACTGGTATGTTGAATGAGAAGAGTGATGCCTATAGCTTTGGAATACTTACAATGGAGATAATTTCTGGAAGATGCCCTGTTGACCATAGTAGACCGCATGGAGAGGTTAGACTTGGACATCTCATATGGTGTCCCAAATTTCACCCTATATTCATAGAACGTTTCTGATTATCTGAAGTGGATGATAATTACAGGTGAATTTGATTGATTGGTTGAAGACAATGGTTGAAAATAGAAAATCCGAAGAAGTTGTGGATCCAAAGCTACCTGAGATGCCTTCTTCAAAAGCACTCAAACATGTCCTGTTGGTTGCCCTTATGTGTGTAGATCCTAATGCTTCAGAAAGACCCAAAATGGGACAGGTGATCCACATGCTTGAGGAAGTTGACCTTCTATTACGACATGTATGCACCATTTTATTTTCCCAATTATGTTTCTCCTTGCTTCAGAAAGCTGGTTTTTATACTTAGATTTTAGTGCATGCCACTCATCTGTCATTTGCTTTTGATTTACAGGAAAGCAGATTTGATAGAGAACATACCCGTGCCCATCGTGATTATAAGCAGCAGAATCATCAATCTTTCAACCGTAGGTGATAATTAAGCAAATTTGGTGCAGCTGCTTCTAACACAAGTGAAAAGAGACATCGGTAGAAATTGTATACTTTTTCATCACTGTAACACTAAAACAATGAAATTAAAATCTTTATAACCATGAATAAGTGGAACCTGTAAAATTTATAGAGCATTGTGTAACTATTCTCATCATCCATTCATGATTGAGAACTGATTCAGATCAGCTTTGGGCTTTTCACTGTGTTGTTTACAAGTAGTGCAGTTATTGTTGAAGTCTGGGGATCCGTCGAGAAACTGAGTTTTGGGACTTTCTTTGTACTAAGTTTTATATGATTTGTTGGCATGGGAGGTTCGAGCTTATTCCCGACTTCAGCATTTACCATTTGCATTACAGTTCATCCTTTGCCCCTGGCTTTCATGTTTGAGCAGCTTACACATTCTATTTATTTGGTTCATCAAATTTATTCTGGTGGCGAATGTTACTTGAAATTATCACTTTCCCCCTTAACCTGTAAAATCTATCTGGCCTGTTTTGCAAGAACTCAAATCTTCCGTATTGAAAAACCCCCTATACTTTTGTTCTGTGCATTTTCAGTTGCAAGAAAACACGATAGTATTTAATAGATAAGATAACTTTTGTGCAATCCTGTAACTGAAAATGCACGAAAACAGAGGTAGGGAAGGTATAAGTTTTAGCCATTGCTCTAATTCTTTATATGTGACCGTATTCCTTGTGCACGCTTCATTAGGCTTCAAAATTGAAGCCATGTGGATGCCTAATTTGACTAATTATTTAAGCCAAGTTGTAATTTGAGTGTCACATGGGTTTGCTTTCTGGTTCCCATGTGGAAAATACTAAACAAGGAGACATGGGCTGGCATCTTTATTCGCTTTTCTACAAGAACCTTCATATATAAACCAGGCATTTAATTTCTCTCCTTATATTTTAGTGCAAAAGAACCTTATTATTGTTGTTATTGTTATTATTATTATTATTATTATATTATATTATTATTATTATTATATATAATGGACTATTCAGATTAGCTTACACAATCTCGATTAATCTCAAAGCTTTGAAGTTATGCTGGCACTATTAACGACAGATTTGATCACTCTAGACCAAAATTTTCTCCCATCAATTGCGAATGTGGGTTAACTGGTAGCTATGAATTTAACAATTTCTTCTTGGTTACCCATTTCTTACCGGACGATAATATACTAGTATTTGTTAAATCATTACAAGGATTAGTCTCATGTCCATAGAAATTGAACCATAGACCTCACGCTCCAAAGGAGTGCTACACGATCATTGGGAAGTCACAGTTTTTGTTTAGGTCCTTTAGGAGTCTACGGGCCTCCTAAGTGTGGCCCACTGTAAATTTTTCCAACCTGGATGTCTGCTGCACAGAATGCGCACAGAGATGGATAAAGCCCGAAGTATTGGGCCGATTGGTTGATTTCAGGCCCATTAAGGGGCCCCAAAGAGTTGAAACAACTGATGGGAGTATCATTCTTTAGTGTTCTACCTTGGATATCTACCGTTGATCGACTCCATCGTAGAAATCAACGGCCCATATTCTTCCCACATTAATGACGATTCGCCTCGAGATTCCACGCAGAAAGTCATCTAACGGCCAAAACCATGACCTAACACTGCCAGATCACCACCGACTCCAATTCAGTGCGCGTGGGTCCACGACAAAAGCATGGACTAGAGAAAGCCAGAAAAATCTCGATTACACCCATCCACCCACTCGTATTCCACCACGTGTTAATGTACGGCCGCCAATGAGTTGTTCAACGTTCACCATTTCATTCTTATCTTCAACCCTACAAGTCATTGCGGCCTATTCAAAGAAAGAAAGAACTACCTAACGCAGAAGCCTACATACGCGTCTTGGTGAAATTTCTTCGACGGTTCTAATATCTGTATAGTTATCGATCCAGGTGTTCTCTCTTTCTATCTCTATAGGATTACGGTTTTTAGTTTATTTTCGATTCTGTTTCTGCGAATCGGTTGGTTTTTTTGAGATTTTTTTGTTGTTGGATTTTATTCGAACCGTTGACTTGAAGATCCAGCGATTTGGTGAGTGTTTTACTTGGTTTATTTTGTATTTTGGTTATTTAGTGGTAATTTCGTTAGGAAATCTCTGATTAGGTTTAGATCCGTGTTTGTTGTTGCGACACAAATGCTTGTAATTTACATCTGCGATAAATTTGAAGAAAAGGCATGCTCTTTGATAAATAGCGTGAATATATTTTACGATTGTTTTTTTTGTGGTAAACGCATGCTTTTTTTATTTTGATTATTTAGAGTTAATTTCGTAAACGATTCTCTAATTAGGTTTAGGTCAGCGGTTTTTTGGCGGTGATACATGCTTGAAATATAGATCTGTGATGAATTTGAAAGATCTGTGATGAATTTGAAGAAAGTGCATGCTCTTTGATAAATAGCGTGTAAATATATGTATGCTTGTTTGTGTAATTTTGTGTATGGTGTGCCTTTCTTGATGTGTCGAAAATGAGGTCTTGTGGTTTCTATTTGCTGTGCTGTTGTTTTTACCGGAAAGAGGAACAACCTGACAAGTCGCTGGGGATGAATACTTGCACTAGGGTAGGTTGAGGCTAGGTTTTTGTTTAGGACTATGCATAGAGGAAGATTTGGTTTTAGGATGTTATGGTTGTTTGTTTTCCCTTCTTAACAACTAACCACAGGGCTATGGAAGGTATATATACAATGGAAATAATGGTGTTTGCCACAATTTTGATTTATTTGATTATGTCTCATTTCGTGACCCAATAGGATTTAGGACTGGGTCATTTGGGGAATCTTGTGATATAGCTATCGCCATAAATGTAATTGAATTGGTTGATCAGAATTTGCTCTTCCGTAGGATTTCTGTTTGTCATGTCTAGTTTAGTTTTATGGAGCTTGCAGAACTGCCGCATATATATCGAGAAATTGGCATCTTTTGCTTTATTTTTATCTTTTTTCTTTTGGCTCAACTGCTAAATTTCTTTGCAGGTTGTATATTGAAATGAGTCGTCCACAGGAGCAACATCGTCCTTCCTTCCCTTTTGGGAATCCATTCAAAAAGATATTTCCTAAGGGTTCATATTTGTCTCCAAGGCTTCTAGGATTGTTGAACACTTTTGAGGATGCCTTGGCAGAGAGATTCAGGAAGCTTAGGCCAAGAGACAGGGAAGATGTCCTTAGCTTATCATGGATGACATTAGCAATGGAGTTGCTTTGCCAAACTCATTCCGACATAATAACTATAATTACGGAGCTTGAACTCCCTGTTTGTGATTGGGACGATAAATGGATTGATTTGTACTTGGATAATAGTGTGAAGCTGCTTGATATTTGCATTGCCTTCAGTTCTGAGCTCTCACGGTACAATCAGGGCCACCTCCTGCTTCAGTGTGCCTTGCACAACTTGAATGCCTGCCCCTCAAAGCAGCTTGTACGAGCTTGCTCTTCACTTGATGGCTGGAGGCAGCACATTGGTTCAAAGAATCCCAAACTTCAGAACTGTTTTGCCATTTTAAATAGTCTAACTGAGACACTTGACCTGCCTAAAATCAAGAATTCTGCTAAAGGAAAGGTCTTAATGAGAGCGATGTATGGAGTTAAGGTGTTAACTGTGTTTGTCTGCAGCACCTTTGCTGCTGCCTTCTCAAGTTCTGCAAATAAGTTGGTGGATTTACGTGTTCTAGAGACCTGTTTGTGGGCAGAAGCTTTTGAAGATGTACAGGCTTATGTAAATGGGGAGATTAGAAATATATTTTCGAGTGGAAGGGCTACGGTAGTGAAGGAGCTTGAAGCAGTTCATCTAAGTGTCAAGACGTTGTACCCCATGATACAAGAAGGGGTGGATCCCATTGAAGCTGAAGCACTCCAGACCTCTATCTCTGAGTTAGGAAAGAGGGCAGATAGACTTTCACAGGGACTAGATCTTCTCACAAAGCAGGTGGATGGCTTCTTCCAAATTGTCCTAACTGGACGTGACGCTTTGCTTTCTAATCTTAGAGTTGGGAGTATTGGCCCTGATCCTTCTAACAATGTGCAAGGGCATGGTGTGAGCTGAATCCAATGATGCTAAACACCTTGCTGTATGCACATGGACATGGACATGGGTCTAGGTATGGGCTTTCTTGTCGCTTGGTTGATCAGGGTATAGGTATTAGTATGATGTATAATGTTTGTTGTGGACCTTGTAGTGTAACTTGTGAGGTGTGTAATGGTGTTATCTCATTTATGAACTGTTTTTTTTTTTTTTTTTTGTATTTTTACTTTTATGGGATGCTAGTATATATAAAATGGTCTTACGATTTGAAAAAAAGCGAGAAGAAAAACTGTCTTTTGCTTGTTAATTTTTTTTTTATTTTTTTTATATCATTTCCAGCCTAATTTGCCTTTGGAACATTGCTCGGATCTCCTGCTGCATTCTTTTGGGTTGAATTTTCTGCCTCGTGCTGCAGTAATATTCTGCTTTTTTGCAAGTAGATCTGCCTGTTTTGCATAAAAATTGTGCTTTTTATTGGTTTTCTAGCTTTGCGATGCTCTAGTTGTTTTGAGTAATATTGTGGGCAAGTTGTTTCCTCTTTGGATGGTTGACTAAGTCATGCATTTAAAATCTTTCTGGGAATTTCCTTGCATTTGACTTGATCGGGACACAAGGTTTGTTTTGGCGTGCTGAATCTATTTGATTTGGAAAGTTGTGGGAGGAAGCTTCTTTTATGTGGCTTGCAATTTTGCACATCGATTCATGGTTCCCTCTTCTTCCTCTGCAGTGGTGCTTATTCATCAAGGTATTATTAATCTTCTTTTGTTACCTTCTCAATCTATACAACGGTATTACAGTAACTAGCAGCTGACAATATCTTGTGATTGTGTGGAAGCTTATGTGCCAAACCATTGTGAGTTTATCGCTTTTGGATGAATGTGGTCCTCCGTATCCTGTCCCTCAAACTTCTTTCCAACTGTCAGAAACAGTTTTCCTGCTGGGAGTTGCTTGTTTGAGTCGTTTTTATTGTAACCTTGGTGGCATGTGCTAGAGATACGGTGTTTAGAAATTCAATCTATGAATTTTAGATTGAATTTTTCAGCAATACATCTGATCTCTGGTTCCTTCGTTGTGCTGTGGAGATCCTCAGTGGCTTCACTTAAAAGCGAGTAACATGTCTCTGGTGTCCCCCAACCACCACCATGTCGCAAGAGTTCTAGTGGAGGACAAACAATGTCTTGCATCATAAATCATGATTCCCTTAAAGCACACTTGGCAACGACATTTGATCAGGTATTGTGAGAGTGAATTTTGTCAGAATTAGCAATACATCCAATGCCAGTCCTCTCCTGTTATGTCTTCCTTAAATTGATTTTGAAAACTCAGAATCACCTAAATCTCCAAAATTCATATGTCTCGAGTTTTGTCTTTCGGGGAGGCCTGCAATCTTAGTTTTGGTGCTATTGTTTTAACCCCAGAGCAACAGGGAAATGAGGAAACTGCAATTACTTGACTCAGGAATCAGGTACCCAGTTCCTTGGCTTGCTAAGATGGGATGTCATGATCATGTTGCTTGTTGAATTGCACGGGTAAGTCGACCCAGTGAACTTTTACTACGAAATAAGGTATGTTGACGAGATAAATTGGGGTAAAGCAGATTGAACAGCGTGGCAGGGAGCTCCCGGCCGTTAATCCGAGTACATGAGTAGAATTGCACTTAACCAGAAACCTTTCTTAAAAGATAAGCAGTTTATTTCACATTTTTAAACTAAAAAATAATGTATATGAAAAATAAATTTTTAATTTTTTTTGCACCGTTTAAAAAATCTCAATGAAATCTATCAAACAAGATCCATATTATTAGAAAAATTATTTACGTAAACACATAAATTTTAAGCTTGAAATTGCCTTCTAACAAAATAAGTACTTAATTGGGTTTCTAGAATGAAAGTGCTCAGCTTGGGCCATTGCATTATTGTTCCATGGCTCGCCCTAACTTTTGAAATTCGATGCCCAGCACTAATGATATTTCTCATTGAGTTGGGCATTCCTAATCCAATTGGGATTGGAGGATGGTGGTGCACAAAATGGTGCTGTGCATCATTTGAGCCATCCATTTGGCAATCTAATGGCTTGGATCTCATCTCGGCAATGAGCGGATGCAACACTTGAAACCAGCCTAATTAAAGTACGATTGACCTAATCAGGTGAGAAGACGCGGGATGAAATTATGGTAGGATTTCAATTTGAGCCGTCCAAAAGTGTATTGGACGATCCAGATGTGTCGAATGGGTACCATGTGGGATATGCCAACCTATGCCACCGGGCACCAAAAAATTTCTCTTGCCAGACAGCTTTCAATGGCCTTCATGATAAGCCAGTCCCACAGTAAGAGGAAGGAAGGAGAAAAGGAAGAAAGAAAGGAGATGGACCCCAAGTTACCACCAAATGAGATTGATTGAGCTATGGATGCACTACCTGGGTCGGAGCAAGCAATAAGGTCGCTTGGATCGGACCTATTAAATGGATTTTTTATCGAATGAAACATACCTTTTCTGATAGGTTATCTATGATTGCCGGGTGGTGATTCAATAGATCCAGGTAGGTTTAGATGCCAGTCAAAGCTGGGCGGCCTGTGATACTCGAGATGAGATACTTGGTCAGATATCAGTTAAAGAAAACAACCTGATTCTACTTTCTTTGCTAATAAAAATGGCTACGAAACTCAACTTCTGAAGAAATAGTAAGCCTTCTGAATGCAACAATGGCCCATTTAGTCAGAAGAGTGGCGAGACCTAAAGTTCACCTAATGCCAGCTGAATTTGTTTGCTTTAAATATAGGAGTAAATGTTTCTTGTGGGTCTCACGTTGTGCAAACTGAGGTATCAAGAAAAGTACGATGATTTTGTAAAGAAATTACGTGTTGGGAGACCACCCTAATTTAATATTTGGATTAACATCACCACCATAAATATTTCTAGTTGTTCTTAACATTCTTTCTTTCTTCTTCTTCTTCTTTTTTTTTTTTTTGTGATTTTCGCTCGAAGAGAAATGAAGTCCGTTATGATTTTATTTTCGATGCTTTGAGTCTGTCTTTTAACAGTTCTGTATGGACAAATCCTCCATAAATTACACGTGCTGCCGCCTCGACAAAATTTGCAAAGTTTGATTCATAGTTATATGGAAAATCATTATCATAAAATCCAGTATAATATATTTTTTTTGGTCAAAACAGATGATATTATAACTCAAACCAAATATTACATCAAGATGAAACTCGTTCTTAAACGAAGGACCAAGTAACCAAGACGGGATTCATCCACAGATCACTATACTCCAAACCAACTAAACATTTTCCTGTAGAAACGGAAAAAAACTTAAAATAACCCAACTGAGAGAAACCCTCATGGCAAGAAACCAGAGAGAACCTCCACAAAAGGAAGAAGAAGAAGCAAAGGATCTCAAACCATCAAGAAAATGAAAAAAAACTTTGCCATCTTCATCCACCAACATAGATCTCCAACTCCGGCGATCCAATCATACACAAAAGCTCTGCACTCACAGCCGCACATTTGAACCGCACCACTAGAAACAAGTCACCGATGAATGACGAATATGATGGAGGAGGTTTGGCGGTAGAGGAATTGGGAAGGCCAAAGTGTCAAGAGGCGTGAGGGGAGAATGAGGGTGGAGAGTGATGAAAGGAGGAGAAACAAGATTTTGATTGAATGCCAACAGAGAGAAACTCCATAGGAGAGATTGCCTCCCCTCCTGCCGCCCATTTTAGGATGGAAACCCTAAGGGAAGAGTAGAGAAGGGAGAAATAAAGAGGTGCGGCGACTTGGGTTAGAGAGATTGAGAGAAAGGGGTTGTAGGATAACTAAATCCAGTACAAGCTACTCCGTTGATAAGTGGACTAGTTGCAACAAGACGAATTAAAAATTTGGTGCTCAACTTTTTATCTATGAGATGAAGAGATTGCTAACGCTATCACGAGCCTTTGCAAGAAAATAATTCGTGCAAGTTTCTCTTCTTTATTCTAATTTTCCTTTGTTGGAGTCCATCGATATAGGAGTAATTCTTTTCGCTCTCTATTGTGTACTACTACTACTTTAGACAAAAATTCAGAGTGATTTTCGGCGAAGTAGTGTATTCCATTTACTCCAAGTCCAATAACTTAGTACAAACTAGTAAAAAATTTAAAATTCTCTTCGCAAAGGTTGAATCCATAACTTCAGTGTATTGGTACAATTACACAATCTTTGAGTCAGCTGTTTTAATTCTTTTGAACAAAGAAAGACAACCATCCGATCCTAATTCATTGACCATATTCAAACTCGTTATATCTCACTGTGCAAGACTTATACTAGTACATAGAAGATTGGAAAATTACAGCCCATAAATTAGTTGGTCAAAATCCTGTACAATTGGTACACAACACTAACACATCCCACAAAAGGCACAGAAAAAATGGGGGAGGTATGTGCATGTGTGCTGTGCACGTATTATGGTGCCCACTCCTGTGTGTTTCGGTTATTTTTGATATGAACTGTTGAATTCATTTGTGGTCAAATCAGATAAATGATCACTTATTAAATACTACCTCCGTCCCAATTTAATTGTCACTTTTGGAGTTCGTGCCATTTTTCAATTGATTATATATTGTAATTTATAATGTTTTAAGTGATTTTAAAAATATTGTATTATAGAACAAATCGAGATCTATTAAATAAGATCCATATTAGATATTATAAAATTCATTACCAATTTAAAAATATAACTAATTTTTTTATCCAGTTAGAATAGAACTGAAACAAATAAATTATGACAGAGGGAGTAGATACTTAATTTGTTACGGATACAACTACGCACTCAATGAGACGAGAACGGTTCAAATCAGATAAATGATCACTTATTAAAAAGGTGTATACTTAGGCCCCGTTCCAGAACACCTTCTTAAAAAATAAGTATTTATTTCACATTTTCAAACTCAAAAATAATGTAAATGAAAAATAATTTTTTATTTTTTTTTGCACCGTATTAAAGATCTCGATGAGATCTATCAAACAAGATCCATATTGATAGAAAAATTATTTGCGTAAACACATGAATTTTGAGCTTGAAATTGTCTTCTTAAAAAATAAGTACTTATTCATCTTTCCGGAACGGGGCCTTAATAAATAAATTGTGACGGAGGGAGTAGATACTTAATTTGTTACGGATACTACTACGCACTCAATGCGATAATAACGGTTCAAATCAGATAAATAATCACTTATTAAAAAGGTATATACTTAATAAGACGACAACGATTCAGATCAAATAACACGAAACCAAATAAACATGACGCAGGCAGCAAGTAATCCCATGAATCATGATAACGCAGGCACGCTTGTCCGGTGTCGCCCAAAAAACTGCTAGCTGGCCAAGCATTTATCGCATTAAAGTGTCAATCTCACGGGTAATCATACCAAATTCAGTTCAAAAGTTTTCCCATAAAGTTCACACACGTTTCCACTCTCTCTCTAGAAAAGTCACAGGCATCCCCAAATTCTACTACCTTACTCCCAACCACCACAGAAATGTCAAAAATCTATACTACAACTTCCGATAAACCTCCTCCTCCCTTTCCCCAACCTTTATTAGGTCTTGTTTCCGGATTTCAGTGAGATATTCATCGCTAATTGAGTGACCAATTTGGGTGATCTGGGACATGTCTGTGGAGTCGGGCTCGGGTTCATCGGCTGAGGGCGGAAACATCAGAGGAACTCCCACCCACGGTGGACGCTACGTCCAGTACAATGTCTACGGTAACCTGTTCGAAGTTTCCAGAAAGTACGTCCCTCCGATTCGCCCCGTCGGCCGCGGCGCTTACGGCATCGTCTGGTAAGGGCCTGTACTCGATTCTGGCTTGCAATTTTGTACTCGTGTATCTTTCTTTGTCGAATTGAGGTTTTTGACAACTTGAGATTTATTTTTTGTTCTCAGTAACAGGAAGGAAGTGATATTATGTAGTTTTGGTGAATAGTGGTGCGTGATAGCCATTTTATGTTTCCATGAATTATAAATCAACGTGCCCTTTGGATCATGCTTCATCTGTTGCGACTATTTGGTTTGTTTTCGTTCTCGATTGATCTGTCTATCTTGTTTTCTTGCGTCAATTTAGTGAAGCAAGTTTTATAGGGGTTAGCTTTTTCTAGGGCTATATATAGTGTAAAGGATTTGGTCAAGGCCTCAGTCCTAGGGTTTTGCTCCCTCCTACTTCTCAGATTCGAAGCATATTAGGTGCTAGTGCTACCAAATCTTCTGGGACCAGCCATACGTGACTGTCTTGGTTTTAGTTCGGCTCCGCATGGGGATGATGGGATTGGTCTCCAAGGATTAGTTGAAGTGTGCATATGCTGGCTCAACGCATGAGTTATCTAGGGCTATATATATCAACTTTAAAGGATTTGCTCAAGGCCTTAGTCCCAGGGTTTGGAACCTCTTAGGTCTCAGCTTTGAATTATGTTAGGTGCAACCAACTCTTGTGGGACCGGCCATATGTGACCGTCTTGGCTTTAGTTGGGCCCGCTTGGGGACAATGGGATTGGTCCCGGAGGATTAATTGAGTGTGCGTAAAGTGGCTCGACACATCCGAAGGAAAATCTATACATCACTTCATTTGTTCCCATTTTTAGTAACCGTGTTTCTATGGGATGATTCTTACAGTTGTTAAAGATGGAGTTGAGGCTGCTTGATCATTTCTAGAAATAGGTATAAGCTTATTTGTGTGGGATACTTGTGCTTGCATATATGTAGTAATTGGAAGACAACAATTACCTTAATACCCAAGGTGTAAAATGTTCCTTTCAGTATCCACAAAGAGGTGCTTCATCAGATGAGAAACATTCTTTTCTTGCTTTGTGTACCATCGATCCACTTGTCTAGAATGTTCTGTTGAGGGCTATATCAAGTTCAGTTGTAAGATTTGAGAAGTTTGGGATATATTTAGAAGTTGCCGCTTGAGTGATCTTCTAGTTTCAATACAGGAAAAAGGGAAAAAAAAAAAGGAGGATGATTTTGGTGGTTCAACTTGATTACAGTTCCATCTTTTCGATTTATTTTTATCTGTTATGGAAAATGCGAATTGAAAATGTTAACTTTTTAATTTGCTTCAGTGCTGCTATGAACTCGGAGACACGTGAAGAAGTTGCTATTAAGAAGATTGGTAATGCATTTGACAACAGAATAGATGCAAAGAGGACACTACGAGAGATTAAGCTTCTTCGCCACATGGACCATGAAAATGTAAGCTTTACATGATTTATAATCATAACTTTTAGGACATGATATATATGATTTATAATCATAACATTTTCAAGATCTCCCTGGTCATGTTCATCTTCTTTTGCCTTATGGTTGAACTGGGTTATTAGTCTACTTACCAGAAAAGGGAAAAGGAATTTGGTGAGCATTGTGTCTCTGTATTGATGTGTTTTTTTGGTACCATTTTCTTCTTTACTCATCATGCGGAGTCCCGGTAGATGAATGATGCACATTTTAGAAAGGTAGCTGCGTCTTATAAGTACAAGACATAGCCATGACCATTGTGGCAATTGCTGCATGAAAGACTTCTGATTTTCTTATCATCATAGTTCTAAACCTTAGTTGCTGGAAGCAAGGGCGGGAGCAGGGATCATATAAGCTCCTCGTTTGGGAGCGCCGGGGAGCGTTTAGGAATAATTTATGGAAATGAATATAATATAAAGCCCAAGCTTGGCAAAACCCACCCAATTAATCCATTACCACTTGTTGAAGCTCCTTGTTTAGGCATCCTTGCAACTAAGAAAAAAGAAAATTGCTTATGTTTTTTCCCCAAATATATTTAAATCTTATGTTTACACTAAGTACTTGAATAAATGTTTTTCTAGTATCTTCTCGAGATAAAGTAAATGTTTTCCTAGTATCTTATTGTTTTTTCATATTTCCTCTCGCTTGATAGCTCTTCTCTTAGTTCTTTGAGATCAATATGTTTGAGAGGTTCTATCCTAGGGGGGAACAAGCTCATATCTCAATGGGAGCAAGTTTCCTCAGAGGTTCTGACTTGGGAGTTCAAGAGCACGGTTCTAGGGTAGATTCGTCTGCCTGACACAGAAGGATCCTGCACTGCAACTTAGCAATACTAACCTGGTATCAATTCAAAGTAATGTAGACAAGTGCATCTAGGCGCCACGTGCATAGTGCTTACTACATGCGCCCAACTCTGCGGACGTGGTGGCTTCGTGGATCAAAGGGGAGTGCTAGGCAAGGTCTGATGTTGTAGGACCTTGCCAAGCCTGCAAACATACGCCCTTAGCTAATCACGAAACCACCCTGAGGAGAGTATTTTTTCAGTGAAGACCAAGGAAAGAATCGGAAACAAGTGTACCCAGCGGAGATGTCAAACTGTAGATATAGAGTTGCAGAGATCCAATCTGTTAGGTCTGAACACGTCTTGCTGGAAGACTCGAAGAGGAGATGGATCTGGTGGAGGAAGAGAAGAGTCGAGGAGGGTGGCTACGCTGTGTATTTGTGATCACGTGTGAGGTAATCTGTGTGAGAGAAGGGAGATTACCAGAAAGATAGAACCAATCTGTTCAAGAAGAGTTAAAGCGGGGGGAAGAACCAGCGAAATGCAGAGAGATGGATAATCTAGTTGAGAATGATAGTGCGAGAGTGGTTAGGGAATTATCTCTGGTTGGTGTGCTACCCACCAAAATACAACCTCCATGTTGTTTAGCAAGCAGCAACGCACAAGGCAGGCTCCTAGACCTGTCTACATCTTTAAAATTGGTATGACACATTATGGAGCAGTACCTTTGGCTGTAAAGATTTGGCTCTTTGTTGAGCAGAGTGGCAAAACAGATTTCTGCAATAACCCAAGGAGTTAGAATGACGCTTTGAGAAGCTGAGTGGACATATTTAGTTTTTAAGTTGCTTTCAGTTTCCTTGCATGGATTTCTATCAGCGTTTGCATTGATTTTCTTTGCTACTTTGAAAGATTAAGTTTGTTGTGCTATCATGACTCATGAGCATATTGCTCACTTCTTTCTCCACTGCAGGTTATTGCGCTCAAAGACATTATTCGGCCTCCACAAAAGGAAAACTTCAACGATGTTTACATTGTTTATGAATTGATGGACACTGATCTTCATCAGATAATTCGCTCCAACCAACCTTTGAATGATGATCATTGTCGGGTTTGGCTCTACTCCTTGCATCTATAATAATAGTTTGCAATTTTAACGTGGCTATAGTGATGAATTTATGATGGTCATAGCCTCTTGAGTGAAGTATGGTGCTTTAGTTGACCAAAAGTTGGATTCCAAGACCATCAACTCTTTAGGCAGGCAGCAGGTTGCCTTGTAGTTCATTTTTTACTCTTTTTGCTATTGCCACAATCTATTATCCAAGTTACCTTTTGTTACTGGATTTCATGCAAAGGTGACTCTGGTTCATTTTGCATTTTGTACCTGCAGACCTGCAGTTGGTGCTTATGATTTAATCTACTTATGCAGTACTTTATTGTTTACAATTTTGATTTTGCTGATGCATCAATTCTACTTGTGCAGTATTTTCTGTATCAATTGCTACGCGGACTCAAATATGTTCATTCTGCAAATGTCTTGCATCGTGATCTGAAACCCAGCAATTTGCTTCTGAACGCAAATTGTGACCTAAAGATTGGAGACTTCGGACTTGCAAGGACAACCTCTGAAACAGATTTCATGACTGAGTATGTTGTTACTCGGTGGTATCGGGCACCAGAATTGCTTCTTAATTGTTCAGAGTACACTGCAGCAATCGATATTTGGTCAGTAGGTTGCATTCTTGGTGAAGTTATGACCAGACAACCCCTGTTCCCTGGGAAAGATTATGTTCATCAGCTTAGACTTATAACAGAGGTATGTTTTTTTTGTAGATGATCTATAGTGAATTCACCTGGACCATAATTTCTGCTGGTTATAGACATTAGAGACCTATTGCCACTCTTTTTTGAAAAGTGCAAAAGTACTGTTCAGCTAATCAACAGAACATTTTGTTTCTTGAGGTGTCATTTCAGCTTGATATGGTTACTGTAGATGGTAGCACTGAGGAGAAAGGTAGACCAAAATTGACTTGGTAGTTCGAAAAGACCTAGGTTTCTTGGATATCATGGAAGACGATGCCCTCTACAGAATTCAGTGGAGACAACTGATTCACATAGCCTTTGGGACTTGGGCTCGTTTTGGTTTGGTTTACTACCGGATCTTGTGACCAATCTGCTGATAGCACATTGAGAAACTTTTATTTTTTTATTTTTTTGCCTTTAGGCTGGTGTTTTTTATTATTATTATTATTATGTTTTTTTTTTTGTGGGTAAAATTATTATTATTGTTGTTGTTGTTGTTGTTGTTGTTGTTGTTGTTGTTGTGTGTGTGTGTATGGTTTTGGTTTCTAGTTAGTGAGGGCTGGACACTTCATAGATCCGATTCTGAATCTGCTGATGTCGAAGTAATTTTTTGCGATGGGACATTCCTGGTGTGCTTTAAAAGTGAACAGGGCACATCATTTTGCTTATATGGCTGTATATTGTTTGTATCAACTGAGTGTGACAAGTGTGCATTTTCTTCTCTTTGTTTTCCATAGCTCATAGGTTCACCTGATGACGCGAGTCTTGGGTTCCTCCGAAGTGATAATGCCCGAAGATATGTCAGACAACTTCCGCAATACCCACGGCAACAATTCTCTACTAGGTTCCCCAATATGTCTCCTGGAGCTCTGGATTTACTTGAGAAAATGCTTGTCTTTGACCCTACCAGGCGCATTACTGGTACATGTGATTTTAAGTTGTTTTTACTTTTTATTTAATTGAAGCTTGGTTTTGAACTCAACACCTTTTTGGGCACAATAAAAGAAAAATGGGAAAAAAAATCTTGGAAATGTACTCAATCATGACTTGGAACAAATTGATAGTAACAATCAGCTGAGGTTTTCTGCTATATTTGGGTATCCGTAGTTGTCTTTTGGATGGCTGTTGATGCTAAAGAAATTAAGTTGTACAACTGATTTTGGTATGGTTACGCATGCTTGTTAAACATGCGAAATTTGCTTTATCGACCAGTTATCTAATTTTCACCAATTCATGTATTTTGTTGGCTGATTATCAGTTTTCCACATTTCACACTGACGGGTCGTCTTTCTTCATGGTTATTTGCAGTTGATGAGGCACTATGCCACCCCTACTTGGGCCCTCTTCATGATATCAATGAGGAACCTGTTTGCCCTAGGCCTTTCAGTTTTGATTTCGAGCAGCCATCGTTCACTGAGGAGAATATCAAGGAACTCATATGGAGAGAAACAGTAAAATTCAATCCGGATCCTCCAATTCAATGAGGAAATGTGATTTACAACGTTAGATGTCAGGCATGATTCCCTTGTATACTTTACTAAGTCCATAACGAATCCTCCGAGGAAAAATAAATGTACCGGAGATGTTGGGGCCTACCAACAACAGGTTTTTCATTACGAGTTCTGTTTTCTTATCCTTGTATTTCGTTTATCATTCAGATGCTGTAGAAAGGAGCTGAAGCAGAATTTCTCTGGTGGATTCCTGCGGAAAAGAATTCCACTTCATTGTTTGTTGGTGTGTGTTCTCTTCTAGGTAGCAGAATTAGGACACGGGCTACTGCCGAGTTGCCTGTTTTCTTCTCTATCCTTGCGATTGTGTTCACTTTTGTAGGACTTTTGCTTAATTGTGATGAGACAGGTAAGTGTGTATATAAAGACATGTATGGATCTTATTTGCACTGACTAAGCATCTTTTTATAGGTAAGTGGAATTCATTACCAGATTTCCAGCATATGACAGTCGTCACATGTATGCAATAATGCTATTTTGACAAAATCTGTTTGCCATTGGTTGTTGTTTGACATGCCCGTCTCCCTTGAATTAGTTCAAGGGAGGCTACAATTCATCTCCTGCACAATGCAATTGCAGTGTGGTGAAACAAACCAGAAAATTTGAGCTCAGACTTCCTCAAATTTAAGCTTAACCTCTCTTTACGCTTTTTAAAAAGTTTAGCCAGGGTACGAGCTTGTTTATGAAGCTTCTTCCATTGATAAAACCTAGCCCAGTTTGGCTCGTGATTGAAAATTTGTTTGAGATAAGCGCGAATGATATATAAATTGAACAGTTAACCCAGGTTCGTTTACCCTACGCAATTCTGACAAGTTCAGCTTGTAAACAAAGTAGGTTAACATACCATTGTTAACATCCATAAGACAGAACAGGACCATCCAGCCCTAATGGATAGTTTTTCCGTTGAGTGTAACGGGTACAAAATATAAGCTTCATATATGCTTCGTAGCAGTGTAAGAGCACTTCTTAAGCTCTACTGCATCTATAGGTAAACTTTCTGGAGGAAAATTACACATTCCAATCTTCTCCGGCCCCTGATCGGGCAATAACCCACACGGCGGTGGAGTCACGCCGCTTGTCTTCCCCTCAATATCGGTGCAAGTCCATGGCACCTTCTTCGCCTTCTTTGCCAATCCTATCGTCGCATTTGAAATGCAAATTCCGGTGAACGGATCGCCAGAAATCCCCTCCAATCTTGCCGCCATTGACACGTTCTCGGCCACCACGTTCATGTAATTGATATTTTGAATCGCCGGCACCGCCTTTGGGTCATAGTGGGTATCTGGATGGTTCCCGTAATTTCCGGTGATCCAAAAGGCCCATTTCATGGTGTGCAAGCTCATCCCTCTCACATATATGTCCTTCACGTAGCCTCCCCGGCCAACACCTGTCTTGATCCTGACCCCTGATTCAGTATTGATGGCCACGATGTCCTCTGCCCTGACGTCCTGGATCCCGCCTGCAGTGGCACAGCCATGAAATCGATCAAAGAGGAGCAACATTAGAAATATGTTTCATAATAACATAAACCTCGAATTTTTGGGAAACACGAGGAAGGGCACGTGTCCCTCCTGGGGTACCTGACATCTCCGACCCCAGCGCGATCGTTGCACTGTATGGGGAAATGCATGTGAGCCGTCTGATGACCAACTGTTTGGTTGGCATACCGTACGCTATGCCATACTCATCCCAACCGCTTTTAACTGCCACACAGTCATCTCCAGAGACAATGTAACAGTCCTGAATTCTTGTACCTGTGCAAGAATCTAATCACAATAACAACATAAGTGACAAAATAGTCATCAGCACAAGATCTCGTCCTTGCCGTCCATCAAGGGGAATCGTAACGAAGGAAAAAGCATCGAACCGACCTGGATTGATCCCGTCAGTGTTGGGAGATGTTACCGGAGCAAGGATTGTAAGGCCTTGGACAATAATATTACTGCACTTCGACACATTTTTATTACCATCAGGTGATCTTAAATAGTACTGCAGTGGGAGATCAAACCACTGCTTTTGTGAACAGATATTGCAGTGGGAGATCTATGGTGCAGGACAGGAGGGATGAAATTACCTGCTGTAGACAGGATGGACAGTCCATGCTGGGGAATTCATAAGCGTTAGATTAGATATCTGGATGTTGTCAGAGTGCAAGATCTCAATCAGGTAGGGCCGGGTGTATTTTAGCTTCTTCTTGTGGAATAGCTGCCACCACAGAGCACCTTGGCCGTCGATCGTGCCATTGTCCCCTAATTATACATATAAAAAAAAGACCCATTCAGGGTTTTAAATTACGGTATCGGAAAATATAATAATACCAGTGATAGTGACAAGGCCATATATTGGCTGGTATCAGACCGTATCAGCTGATACGATACGTAACGGCCTTTATTTAAAATCCTAGACAGCTAGACCCATTTCATTTGTTTAGCATCACTTATAGTTACCTTAGTGGTTAAAACACATGCCAAATAATAAAGCTAGTAGTTTTACCTTTTAAGTGATGGTGGAATTTTTTTTCCTGTTTCTGAAAACACCCCAATTTTTTTTTTGATCTTTGAAGCACGTTCAGAATTCGAAAACTGATTGGTGAGAAATGAAGACTATATGAACAGCACGGGTCGCTTCGGGAACGCGAAAACCGGAACATGAAGAGTGGAAATAGTGATTGGTGTTAATTTGATCGGTTGATTAGAATACCTGTAATTACAACATCTGTGAGATTTGTTCCAAATATGAAGCTGATGTACCTTCCTCCAACAGCATCTCTTCCTCGACCGTACGATGGCAAGGGATCAATCACTGGCCACTCATTTATGTCCTAAACACATTAACTAACGAAGATATTAACTGGAAAAACACACCATTAGATCGATGCCATAACTGCATGCTCCTATTCTTGCAAAAGTGATGAGTTCGCAGTTACTAGCTACCACCAGCAAGCCGCCCCCCGGCCTATTCAACCCCTTTTCTAGTAATGGAACGTTTCATCCATCTATTCAACACCTTTTTTCCTTAAAACAGACAATCTCATGTTCATATTGAACAAAAAACTGCCCGGAGGATACAAACGCCCAAAAGCCGGAGCCCTCCATTGGGTAAGAAGACCCCTTGGCCTCCAAGATTTTGACACAATCAAAGAAGGGGAATTGCAGCTCAGACTCTAGCTTTGGATTCTTAGTCCCAACCCTTGACCCACCCTTAAAGTATTACCACGTCGCCACAATTTGAATTAGATATTAACTTTGCCGCTTAACAATTCTTAATACCTAGAAGTTTCAAATTGTGATGACATCATAACAATTTAAGCGTGCGATAACTCTTTTTTGCTCTTAAAAAAGGAAAAGAAAAGTAAGAGTGGAAGTCTGAATTTGTCTGTTGGAGTGTTTGATATCAAAGGAAGCTTTTTTGTCTTTCAAACTAATGCCAAAATACCACTTGTTTTCACTAAAAATACCATCTAGTTAGAGGAAATGAGTTGTCTTGAATGATGGAAATTTCTGGACTAAGCGCCGAAAATACAACTTAGTCAATAGCGTGAACTCACCGTAAATCTGCACAAGAAAACTCGACCAAGTACCTAAACTTTACACAACACAATATGAGAATTCATGTGAAGTGGAGGGAGAAAGAAAAGGAACCTGGGAAGCCAAAAGAACAGCATCCTTGTGGAGAAAGAGAGTGAAGTGGCTAGTGAGATTGAAGCTGCCAGTCAACCATTTTCCAGCAGGAACAATCAGCAGGGCCCCACCATGTGATCCATATTGGCTCAAGTCATTGACAGCATTCTGAAATGCTTTAGTATTTGATGCCTTCCCATCCCCAACTCCCCCATAATCTGTTATGGATGCACTGTGACCTCTGCAACTTATGGCTGAATACTCTAAGGATTCCAAAATCCTTGCCTTTCTCCCCTCCACTGTTGTTCTTGTACTGATCAACAGTACTCCAAGTACCAACATAATGGCCCAAATCGCCTGAAAAAGAACATAGCAAAAGCAAGCATGCCCATGCATGAGTGAGCGAGCACTTGGGGGCCAGTGTGTGGTCTCAGGTTCAAGTCGATTGAAAGATGCTGTAGTAATCCAACTTACTAATATACTAACATCTTATCGTCTTGCCAAAAAAAAATGAAAAGAGCAAGCATGCCCAGGAAGGCCTAATCAACAATGTTACAAATCAAAAATTCTCCCACATTTTGATGAAAAAATGAGTAAAAAGATCAAAGAGGCAGGTTTGAGGGCCATTGATCCTCTGTTCCAAAAGCTTTTTAAGTTCCAGTGTCTTAGTTTACTGAAGAACTAGTCCGCACCCATTTTGGTCCGAACCTATTCCGGTCGAAAGGTTAGGACCCGACATCCTGCGTTTCTCTAAACTTGTATGTGGTGCTCTTGGAAGTTTTTCCAATATTCTGGATCTGATTTTTCTTACTTGTACGGCCAGGATCAAAATTACGATGGTGGTCCGATACCACCGAATAGTTACTCCAATTCATTTTCAGTCTATAATCTGAGGAAATTTCGAAGTACACAAAAATCTATTTTCAAAGTACTGGAATCTTGAAGCAAAATCGTGGAATTGGTAGGGCATGGTGACAAAAAATATACAGTGTTGAAACAATGCTTCAAGACTCTCCTCACAGCACATTGGTGTGGTTTCTACCATAATAAAAAGTGTGCGAATTCCATAGCATGCGGACAAGGGCAGAACTATGCATTGGCAAGCGGGATTACTTAACCCCACTGATTTAAAAAATTCGCTATTGTCCCAAAGTAACTTTTGAAATTTTAATCTTTGCTCGATCGGTGTAGTAACAACTGATAGATGACTCTAAGTAATTGACCCCACTGTCGATAAATCTAGTTACGCCTCAGGTAGAGAGAGCTAATGAAGCAATGCTCAATGATCACTAAATAATATCTCCATGGGCACAGAGAAAAAGGCAAAAATGATTTGTTTGTGGACATGGGGACTAGAAGTTTAGTACTAAAGGGCATTGGGAAAGTGAGATTTCAGAGAAGAAATAGAAATCTAAATACAAAACATCAGGATTGATGTTGTTCATGTTACTAATTCAGATTGAAGAAATGGGTGTTCTAACTAGGAGAAGTTGTGTTTGGTTGGTGAGAAAAAAAAAAAGGATGGAAAAGTAACGAAGAGAAAGTGATTGGAGTGGACTTACTTGAATGCTTGCTGCAGTGCTTCTCCAGGACCGCCCCATTGTGGGAATGTGAAATGGAATCTGTTTGGTGATGTTGCAATACAATGTAGTACTAGTAGTATTTATAGCACCAAACAGCTAGCTACAATAATTTCTTCGATAACTGAGTCTATGGACCAGCTTGCGGGCACTCCGACTAATTTCGGGTTTCTGAAGTTAACGATTGGGTCCAAAAATCTACAATATTGCACAAGGAATTTACTACTGCCCGCGTGATACGATGATTGTTTGATCTCTTCTGGAAAAAAAATGGAGTTAGAATACTCCATTATTTTTCACTGGTTTGTTTTTTTTAGATAAACAAACTATCTTTAATTGAGGCTGGTTGTTCAGATCGGACGTAATGGATTCTAGATCCACCTCTCTCTGGGAAATGAAAAGTATGAGCCCTCAATTCCACTTTATTTCTAGGTAAAAACCCATTAAATTTGACCAGAGGACAAATAATAATTGGCCCGAGGAAATCCATATCTTGAAAATCAAGGAGCTCATTTAGTGAGAGATTATGAAAATCTATGCATGGATTTAGGTTGTTTCTGGATGCTGAGTTTGTGAAAAAATTACTATGAGAATAGATAAAAATATTAAGAAAGTAATAAAGCAAAAAGCTAGAGACAATATTCGATTTTCTCATTACTTGTTACTGGAGTAGTATGTTTCTCTTCCTTTTTTTTTTTCCCCCTCAGTAAAAAAGGTGGGTTGGGTCTAATCATAAGAGAACTCGCCCACCTTAAAACGTCCGGATTTCGAGCCACAGCCCCCACCAAAATGCAAGTGGTTAGGAGACCCCAACAACTCAACCATCTAATCCTAAGTTGATTCAAACTCAAGACCGATTGATGAAAAAGGGGAGGTTTTTAACCCGGCTGCCTCGTCCGCTTAAATTATAGCCCCTATGGGTAAAAGAAACTGTGGGTCCGTGAGTGGGAGGGAGGTTAGTTTAGGGGGTCCATTTTGGGCGTTTCAGTTGGAAAGTAGTTTGTGGGGTCCAATTCACTGAACCAAATTTCTTGGACTTTTTCCCCTCACCTCCCCTCACCTACGATCTCGTGAGACTTTTTGGCAGCCACCCCCACTGTTGCCGACCCACTTCACGGGTGCTCGATTAATGAGTCCCACATTTTGCGTATATACTAGTAGTACTTTCAAGTTTTCAACTTCTTTCAATTATATATGTAGATAGACTGTCAATAATTGATGGGATCTTACTATTGCTCGAATTTCATTTTATAAAATTCTCTCCTTGTCTCTGATACAAGACTTTTATACGCATATTTAATCGCATACGTAACATTATTATTTTTTTTGCTAAGCTAAAAGGGTGGAGGAGGGAGCGATTGGGGCATGACAACTCTTTCTGGGGCTTGGCCATAGAGATTCCAGACCCGCGGCAGAGACCCATGCGTAACATTATCTTATTCTATCCTTTTGTAGTCCGAAGATGCCCTAACGACTTTTCATGATTGAGTCTTGCCCGGCCATCTTCAGAGACCCATTCGTGAATGAATGTGTATGTGGTATGACAGTAACCACATACGTTGAAGATTTGCTTCGTAATTGCTTGCATTTTAAATTTTGTCTATCGTTTTTTCCCCTTTTCCTCTAAGCATTATCAATCATCGGGTATTTCAAACAAATAGTATGGCTTTTTTTTGGGTAAAATAATAGTATGGCTTTTGCATCCACCTCTATCAACATAACAATAGTTAAGTCAAAAGGGTAAATTTTAAAAATTCCCGGGTGCGTAATTGTAGGAGTGTTACTAGTCCTAGTCAAATGTAATTTTAAAAATTTCCGGGTGCGTAATTGTAGGAATGTGACTACTCCTCTACAGCTTTGGTTAAAGTGTCCAAATACCTTTATCCTAAAAATAATACTACCCGTTAAAGTAGAATTTGGCTTATCTGCAGTCTGTTGTTGGACTGCAGAGTGCCGTCTGCGTGACTCTAACCGTTCAAAAAAGTTCTTAACAAATTCAGATTTTAAAGTTCCCTAGAAGAGTTTTGGTTAAAATCTGAACCGTTGAATGCAAAATCAAATGGCTACGATAAAACGACAGAGACCTATCTGCAATCCAACTGCATAGAAACCGGGTCCGTTAAAGTAGTCAAACTTGTGATGTGATCATTGCCCAGTGAGTGAAATCTCATTATAAGAATGTCGTCAAGAAGTAGTGGCCAAAGCACTAATAAAAAATGAAGGTTTTTAACTTTTTTACCATGAAATATCACGATGCATATAGAAGAATATATAGTAGACAAAACAAAGTGGATATATGATAACTCTTATTCCAAGAAATTTTATTCTATCCTATGAGGTAAGTAGGTTGGTTTTAGACACTATGCTTGGCACCTTTTTGCAGAATTAATAAATGCGTGGATAAGGTTTGCCTTGTCCTTTAAAAAAAAAGAAAAGAAGGTTAATAGTAGTAGTAATTGATAAAAGTCTTATTGGTGGGGCTTTGTGGTTAGCAGAGCACCATACAAAGTGATTATTCGATCCTCTCGGAGCACCACAACACACTGATGGTGTTGCAAGTCAATTTTTCGTCACACATTAATACGAGAGCCACACACTGTGTGATGAAAAAAGATTCTAAAACACCACGTGGTGGTGCTGTTGCACGAGCACTTAATAAGTTTTGCTACACACTTTCTTTCGAATGCAGATCAACAAATGGGGCGGGTTTGTCCAACCTTTAAGTCACATCGATACCAAAATTAGGTCTTCTTAAGGTCAGCAAAGACATGACATGAAAGCCATAATACCACCACACAAAATGGCCATTATACTTTTTGATCCAGACACCGGCAAGCCCGGGAGATTGGATCTAAGTCCTTTTTTCAAAGAGAGCTTAATTGTTTGGGCTGTTAAAAAGTCCGCAACTACTTCTTGACCTTGTGCATGGAAGTGGACTAGGGCTTCTTCGGCTTAATTTTTCAAAACGGTCTTCGTAGTTGTTTTGATGTGGTCCAAGGTCTCAAGAATTTTGACTTGTGGAAGCGGGTCCTTCACCATCACAGATTGACGTGGAACTTATACATTTAGTCTTGTGTGTTTTACCGATTTATGGTGGTGAAGGGGCATGAGACACCATCACTTTTCTCGGGTGACATACATATATATATATATATATTATGATACATCATTAGTCGAGAGTATCACGTTAGTGGTGACACGTGTGTTCAAGTTTTTGTGCTTAAATCACTCTGTCGCACAGAGATGCCACATGACTTCACTATTCTTACAACAAAAACAATCCACAAGTAAATGGTGTAGAATGTGTAAGATTTAATTAAAGCTGCTTTACTTGAAAACAGTATATTAGTTTAACCATTTGAGTGCAAATTAAGTAATTAATGTGAAGTTGTGACCCTGCTGTATAATAAAATTTCCCACTCTATATACTCTCGTGGCTAGATTTCACCGGGTCTTCCCGATAAAATGGGCTTTTCCAAAGCCCAAATGCAGCCAATCACAAATGGGCCCCCATTTTACAAACTTAATTCACGGTGGCCCCCAAATTTGGGCTGCTGTCCACCTCAGCCTTTTCCCCAACTATTTTACAAAGCACTGAAAGCAGTAGTGATACAACCACACACACTTGCATACACAAACTCCTCTCACATGTGTACGTGGGCCCCACATATGTATGTGAGCCCACGTACACATGTGAGAGGAGTTTGTGTATGCAAGTGTGTGTGGTTATTAATTAATTATTTACAAAGATACCAGAAGCCACAATCCAACCACTCGGAATCTATCCATCTATCTAGTCTAATATATTAATGGAGAACACCCTTTGGTGTGAACACATTTTTAAGGCCGACTAACATTTTGCTTTTTGAAATTGTTCTTCCAAAAAGACTGAATATACATTCTACGTACTTTACCTTTCTCGAATATATTCTCATGTATAACTTCCGTCCCAAAATTGTAAAATTGATATAAAAACTGAATATAGGCTCGGTGGAATCCAAATGACATTATTAAAAATCCTTTCGCACAGGTCCTATTCATATGCTCCCTTTTATCTCTTGCCATCATTGTGTGTAGTCTACATGTGTTGGACACATGGGCGGAGTGGAGGTACCAAGGGACAAGTAGAGTCAAGTGACCCACTCATCCAAATTTTGTTATTTTGACCCTGCAAATGTATTCAAAATTATCCCAACTTGTTTTAAATGCATAAGAATTCAAATTCTTTTCTTTTTGAGAGATGATAGTGCTAGAAATGATACTATCATGCACTATTTTACAAATATAACAAGTCTTTTCTAGCCAATTATGACGCAAAAATAAATTATAAGTGCATATCAATATTATAATTAGCCTCGTAATTTAGTTATTTTTGGACATGTGCGTAAAAAAAATATATTGCATATGAATTTAATTTTTGACCTTACTAACCAAAATTCTTGTCTCCGCCCCCGGACTTCACCAAATCAATCCATGCTTCCTTTTCCCCTCTTTGGCATCATTGTGTGTACGTGTGTCGTACTGTTTTTAGTTTTAAGTGTTTTTTCTTTTGGGCATCGGTTACCCAACAAATATTGTGAAGTACCAAAAAAAAAACCAGTTGCCGCTTATTTTCGAAAAAAAGGCTCAATTATCTTGCTTTTGTCTTTCGTGATTTGGTGTGACGATATGGAGTACTACAGAAAACCTATTGTGTTGGATCTTTCCAGGCATGGGCAAGTAGCAACAAACTTTTCTACCCTGTGAAAGCAAAATGCCCATTTAGAACTTCTGTAAGTATAATGCAGATCGGTGTTCCAAGCAACTCTCGATATTAAAAATGTTACGCGCACAATCGTTGTGTTGGTTGTGCATATAATTCTGACCGTTCAGATGTATTTGAACGGTCTAGATTTTCAAAAAAATTCTTCTTTGACTTTTCTAGGAAAAAACTGGAGCAAATCTTGGCCATTTATTACCGCAATGAACGGCTAGGGATTGGTTGTGTGTTGTGTTCTATAATTTGGGATTAATCCCCATGTTAAGGTTCCTAGCTAGCTAATTTCATTAATTGTTTCACTAGTAGTACTATACTTTATAACACAAAATAAAACTTAACATAATTTTCAGCATTTATAGTACTCCGGTCCTAGCTAATTCAAGCATGTAATTCCCGCCGCATCGATCTGTTATGTAGTTTTCAGCGCATAGGCCCAGCACTTATTATTAGCACCTAATTCCAGCAAGCTGCGCGCTAGCTTGACGGATAAAAGTATCAACTAGCTAAAAATGTGGACAATAATCTTTGTTGCTTCAGCATCATCTAACAAGTGCTATATATGCTTTACCGATGGTTCTAGGGTTTGCTCTGAAAGGGAAACAAATTAAGAGATGCGTTTGGATATAAAAAGTGCTATGCCTATGCCTTTCCGTTACGGCCCGATTTGGATGGTGAGAAAGAGTCTGTGTGATAAGAAATGAGAGCCTTTTTCTCATCAAATCTGATCATTTTAAGTGAAATTGTGTGAGAAATGGAAAGAGGCAATCAAAAAATTCATTTTTGTACATAATTTTCTCTCTCCATTTCTCACCCAAATACTCAATTGAAATGAGTGATTCGGCAAGAACCTCCAATCCTCCCTTTTCTTACCTTAATTACCAAATTCTTCAATCCAAAGGGGCTCTTAAAGTATAGTACTGTATCAATATGCCCAAGTTTCTGATGGGAATAAAAGATCAGAAACTTCACTCAACTTTCAAATTATATACAAACTTGCATATATATTCTTACACAACCTCACACACTTTCATCTCTCTCTGCACATCGATCTCATCTCACACCACATACTCTCACATCTCTCAAATCCCTCCACATGTGGGGGTGTGGGAGTCCCCCGAAGGGACTCCCCGATCTCTATCTCTTTTCCCACAATACATAGACTCCATATACACATACATATGCAAGCTTTCTAACAGATTACAACCACACAAATAAACCAACTAGTAAAACACCTCACATATATATGCTTTCCCTCAATTGCCAACCTCACACTGACTGAACCAACCTGCTCCTATTTGACCCATTTCTTTACCGACTTGGTCCATGCACTCTCAATTCCCATCTATCTCTTCGGCTCTCACAAGCACACACAATTGGCCCACGCAATGGCGACTCCAGAAATTGAGATTAGTGGTGTCACTCAATAATTTTGTAGAATCGCATTTGTAATATTCACCATATTTCTCTAATAATATTGAAAAGTAAAATTACACTACTACGACCATAAATAGAAGTCTAATAATATTTCTCTAATAATATATATATATATATATATATATATATATAATATTATACTAGTTTTGAGGTTAATTTTAATTTTTTTTTTTATGGAATTAGCCCATACAAATCCCTTAGGTGAATTTTTTTTCCAAAAGTACCGACATGTAGAAATGTTTGCTAAAATTCCAAGATATCACTTATTTTTGGGTCGCATATATAAACATAAATGGCGTTTATGCATATACACACAATTTTGTCTCTTTATTACGTGAAATAAATATTTTTGTTATCAATATAAAAAGACATGCAATTGGATCCTTGCTGGTTACAAATTTTGTGTCTGCCACTCAACATATCTTCTACTTAATAAATTAAAACACAAGGGTGTAGGGACCACACAAATACAAGTTGAAAGAATGGTTAAGATTCATTTGATCTAAAGGATGATGTGTGCTCTCCAACTCTCTTAAGAAAACACCCACACTCTTACAAATATATTACAAAATGTCATCGATTCTTTTTACCAACTGCTCAGCTTTTGGTGTTGGCATAAAAAAACAAAAATATATTACAAAAATGCCCGTGCTTACAGCACTACCGGGGTGCATAGTGCCGTAGGCACGGATAAACACTAGTCTACCTAATAAAACACAATGGTGTGAGGACCACACAAACACAAGTTGAAAGAAGAGTTGAGATTCATTTGATCTAAGGGCTGATGTGTGATCTTCAACTCTCTTAAGAAAATACTCACACTTTTACAAATATATTACAAAAATGGCATCGATTCTTTTTACTTACTGCTCGGCTTCTGGTGTTGGCATAAAAAAACAAAAATATATTACAAAAATGCCCGTGCTTACGGCACTACCAGGGTGCGTAGTGCCGTAGGCACGGGTAAGCACTAGTTCTACATAATATACAACATTGTCTTTGAATGTGTGAAAAATGTATTGATTAAATGACAAGATAATAAATTTAAGTGATTAAAGACATAAAAAAAAAGTATGAATGTTAAAAAAGAGGGTATGAAAATCAATTTTCCATAAGAAAACAAAAATGAAAAGGACAGAAAGAAAGGTGGGAGATTGCGGTTTTTTTAGGTGGGGTATGCTTTTGTTTCAGGCTCCGTTCTGCTTTCTTTTTAAACATTCTTTTTTAAAAAGAAGATAATTTCAAGTTCAAATGTAATGAAAATAAAAAATATTTTTGCACCGATTAAAAGATCTCAATGAGATCTATTAAACAAGATCCATATTGATAAAAAATAATTTTTGAATTTGAAATTACTTTTTTTTTCTTTTCTAAAAGTTGATTTTTAATTTTAAAAACCGGAATGGAGCCTCAGTATCACGTGTCCAAAGTCCAAACATATTGGGTGGAAGCATCACAGCCTCTAGAATTTTTGGAACGTCTAGACTTTTGAGATTTTGGATTTAGATTTATAGGTACGTAATAAGTGTAAAGAGAAATAGAATAATTATTAAAAACATGGTAATAATTGAAAAGATATACAGAAAAACATAAAAGTAATAATTAAAAAAAATAAAATAATAATTAGAATAAAAAATCCAACGAACGGGTGGGTTCAAAGACGTAATTTTTCAGCGGTGACATATTAGTAAAAATGTTCAAAAGGAGTAAAAGTTGTCACCAGAAATGTTCAATAAGGAGTAAAAGTTTTTTTTTTTTTTTGGGGATCATTAGAAGGAGTAAAAGTTACACGTGGTAAAACAAAAGTTCTATACACGTAATGGTTGTGTAAAAACACAACACATAATCAATTTTATGCTGTCCATTGTTGTAATAAATGGTTAGGATTCGTTCAAATTGTTTTCCAAAAAAATTAAACTTTTTTCTATAAGAGTTTTTTTTAAATTTATAAACGGTCAAAATTACATGCACAATTAACAGAACGATTTTCTACTCTACTCTAGCATTTTTGGCGGTAAAATATGACAATTTGCAGGCCAGTGGGCTCGCCTGACACCACTGGTAACAATGGTGGACAAGTTGTAGGCCAGTGGGTCCTCCTGACACCACTGGTGTAATGGTGGCGTAGCCACCAATAATCAAGATTAGGAGTAATGCTATGTGTACTGACTGAGTGTGTAGGGAAAACGTACCGACTGGCCGCGCCGGGCCGTCTCCGGCCACCGGACGGCCGATCCGAGCCGTCCAAAAATTTTAAAAAAAAAAACCGAGGGGCCCACGAGGGAATCAACGGCATCCGATGCGTGAATGGTGCTTGATCTAAACACCCATTTTTCGTGTATATATACATATGTGTATATATACACGAAAAATGGGTGTTTAGATCAAGCACCATTCACGCATCGGATGCCGTTGATTCCCTCGTGGGCCCCTCGGTTTTTTTTTTTAAAATTTTTGGACGGCTCGGATCGGCCGTCCGGTGGCCGGAGACGCCTCGGCGCGGCCGGTCGGTACGTTTTCCCTACACACGGTCGGTGCAATTATCATTCCCTACACAGGGTCGGTGCAATTATCATTTCCGCAAGATTATATTCACAGACAAAGACTCATTAACGGAACGGAATCGTTGTAAACAGGCTCTACACAGAACCGCACGGTTGGATGGTTCGAATTTAAACACTTTTTCAGAAAAAATTTATTAAAATTTATAAGAGCTTTGCTATGCGTAGAGATAATTTACAGAGAATCACATAGAGACAAATATTTTTGGCCCTATTTCGGGTCCTGAAAAAACCTAGAAAAATATCCACAAATTTTTGAATATTATTTTATGGGGCCTTGTAAAAAATCAGCTCTAGTGGATATCGATAAGTATTACTTTTGGATTCTTAGGGGTAGATTTTTTTGCGACCCGAAATGGGACAAAATGAATTTTGTTTCTGTGTGATTCTCTGCAAATTGTCTCTGCTGTTAGTATTTTTGAAGAATTATAACGTCCAAAACATTATTCACGAAAAACTTCATGAAACAGTTTAATTTTTGGAAAAATTTCAAAATGACACCTGAATTTTACACCAAATGTCACAGAAACATCTGAATTTAAGTTTATTTTAATTAAACACCTGTATTAAAGGTATCCACATGCAATGCTGTAATAAAAAATTAATAACCAAAAGTTGCCACATCAACTTTTGATTATTTATTTGAAAGATTGTTAAGGTTAGCAATATAGATGTCTACAATGAGAAAATAAAAAATGGATAATCAAAACTTGTCACGTTATCTTTTCAAATTACAAAAAACTAAAAACTGTGAACAGTAGAAAATAATTTTGAAACTAATAAAAACTATTTACTAGAAATAGAAAATAGTTTTTGAAACTTTTTTTTTTGGAAAAAAACTAATTTTACAAAACTGTTTTGTAAATAGAAAAACAATTTTTTAGTAAAATATTTTTTTTTCGAAAATATTATTTGAAAAGAAAGAGAGAAAGGAAAAGGGAGGAGATATAGAACATTTTTGTATAATAATTGGTATATTTGATTGAAAATATGTAGAGTCTATTAAATTTGGTTATTGTCCAAAGGTTGCTAGGGTTGCTAGTTTTGGTAATCTAAAACCTAAAATTTGATTATTTCTAAGTAGGTTATTAAGTTTGATTGTAACATTGTGAGCCATATTTTGCATTAACATTGTTAACTTTAAAAACTTTTTACTTTAGATTATAGCATTGTGGATACTCCAACAAAATTCTCAAATTTAGACACCTGAATTTAAGTTTATTTTAATTAAACTCCTATACTAACAAAATTAAAAAATTTAGACACTCGCCGTAATACTCCGTCTCAAAAATTGCCGACATGGCATCTCCAATCCGTTTAAGTTACCTCATTGCACATGTTTCTAACAAGGGACGATGCACCCAAGCAAAACCCATAGGCAGACTTCAGGTCTAGAGTTGACGGTGAGAGAGATGGTGGAACAATAGGCAGACTTCTGGAGAGAGAAATGGAGGGAAATTAATTAGGTTAAGGTCATTTTCCCTCCAAATTATAATTTTTTTGCCCAAACCCAGTTCTTAAACGGGTTAGAGATGCTATGCAGTAATTTTTGAAATGGAGTATAACGGAGGGGGTCTAAATTTGGGGATTTTATTAGTACAGACGTTTAATTAAAATAAACTTAAGTTCAGGTGTCTAAATTTAGAAATTTTGTTAGTATAAATATTTAATTGAAATAAACTCAAATTCAGATGTCTCCATGACATTTAGTACAAAGTTCAAGTGTCATTTTAAAAGTTTCACTTGATTTTTACATGTTCACGGCAGTATCTAACCGCTCTAGCACTATTTATGACCACGCTTATTAACTCACTCTTCTCAGACCAAACTGAACTGGACTAGTGTAAACTGCGAAATTCTAAACAGTGCTATGGAGAGAGAAACTAGCAAAATCCATGTGGTGCTCCTCCCTTTTCCAGCATTCGGCCACATGATGCCATTCCACCAACTCGCCATTGCCTTAGCCGAAGCCGGCGTGTATGTCTCCTACATCTCAACCCCAAGAAACACACAGAGACTCCCAAAACCCCCTCAATACCTGTCACCCAAGATAAGTTTCGTCTCGCTTCCTTTGCCAGTTCCGGACTCGAGCCCGCTACCTGAAGGCGCCGAGGCCACCATCGACCTGATCTCCGACGACCAAGTCCAGTACTTATTCAAAGCGTTCGATCTCCTTCACAAACCGTTGGAGAAGTTTGTTGTGGAGCATTCACCTGATTGGCTAATTATCGACTTGTTCACTCCCTGGGCGACTGACGTGGGAAAGGACTGCGGTGTCCCGGTTTTGGTCTTCTCACCTTTCTCCGCCGCGACTTGTTTGTTTTGGGGGCCACCAGAGTAGCTAACCGGCGACGGCCAGAAGAGAGTCCGGTCGTCGCTGGAGAGCCTGACAAAGCCGCCGGAGTGGGTCACTTTTCCTTCGTCGGTAGCTTACCAAAGTTTCGAAGCAGCAGGTACAGTGATCAGTGCATTGAGCAATCATTTACAAGCAGCAATTAAAGATTTTTATTTATTATCATAAAATTAGGATGGATGGATCTCTTTAACGTTCACTAATCTAACTAAACCATGCAGATTGGTATGATAAATCAATATGTACTCCGATCCGTGCATATTATTGTGTAATCAGTACTCTATTGGACTTTTGCCCGGGTTGTCGTGATAGTACTTCGGCTAAATTCCTCTAAAGGACTTTTGTTTTTGTTTTTTGGCGTTTTTTTTGTTTTGTTCTTATTTAAGTTTTTGTTTTTTGCATTTATTTGTTTTGTGACAAATTTTTTTACTCCTATCGATTCGTCTTGGCTTTTTAAGCTTTATATATTTTGGATATTTTCAAAATAATGTGGGTAAATTTTTTACTTTTTTTTTTGCCATTCAAAATTTTTTTTTTTTTACTTTTCCGATTCCTCTCGTTAAAACAATTCTATAGCGATAAAAAATTTGAGGCAAAATGAACAAATGCGAAAAAAAATTAAATAAGGACAAAATGATAAAAGTCCAAAAATCCCTTGGCGGAACTTGGAAACGGCGATGCTGCTGTGCAGTGGGTGCAGTGTTGTGCACCATCCGAGCCATGCGTTCGGCAATTCTATGGTCCAGATTTCATCAATGTCCGTTCGGCAACCGGAGCTATTCATTACCGCGATGAAATCTAGACCGTTGAATTGCCGAACGGACGGCTCAAAACCACCATCCCAAAGAGAAAAAACAAGAGCCAAGTGGCATAATTTCCTTCAACATTAATCCAGTTACTTGTGTCTGTTTTTTGGTGGGTGTAAATGTCCAAACAGGTACACTAATTGGATTGTATGGAGACGATGCTTCTGGGATTTCACCGGCAAAACGATTTGCCAAAACAATCAATGCGAGTCAAGCCATGGCAATTCGTAGCAGCAGAGAGCTAGGAGGCGACTACCTGAGCTTATACGCCAAGCTCATCGGAAAACCGGCAATTCCAGCAGGATTGCTTCCACCTGAAAAACCGAAAGAACGACAAATCACCGACGAGTCCTGGATCCTGACCTTCAAATGGCTAGACCAACAGGAACCCAGGTCCGTCGTGTTTGTTGGGTTTGGGAGCGAGTGTAGACTAAGTCGAGAACAGGTTCATGAGATAGCTTACGGGCTTGAGGAATCGGAGCTTCCATTCTTATGGGCACTAAGAAAACCCTTCTGGGCTAAGGATGATGTTGATGTATTGTGTAGGCATGTAAAATTTTTAGCCTATCACAAATTGCCACGTGTTGCTAGGGCATACAAATTGGCCAATTAAATGTCGCCAAGTGCCTATAAGTCAAAGTCAAAATTTCATGGACATGCCAATCAAGTGATGCCAAGTGTCCGTGGTCAAAGGTCAAAGACATGTAGATGGACCAATCAAATGGTGCCACGTGTCAAAATGACACAGTTATTATTTTATCAAATTAGGCTAATTGGTGAATAATAATAATAATTATTTCTTTTAAATTCAATAAAGGAAATAATTAAGGGATCAATATGGAAGGTTAGGGTTGGAGTCTCCACCCAAAACCTTATAAATAGAGGTGTTTCCTCTCATATTTTTCTATCTGCACATTGAAGCACACAAGCTCTGAAGATCAAAGCCATCAAGCCCTTCAGAAGTCTTCAAGTCTGCATCCGACAAGAAGGTTCTTCAGATCAAAGCTTCAAAGCTCTGAAGAACATTCAAGTCAAGTCCACATCAAATAAGACGGTTCTTCATATCAAAGCTTCAAAGCCCTGAAGAACGCTCAAGTCAAATCTCCATCATCAAATCCAAACTCCAGAACTCTGAAGATCAAAGCTGCAAAGGCCCTTCAGAATCTTTCAAATCCACGTCAAGTGAGACGCTCTTCAGTTCAAAGCATCCAAGCCCTGAAGAACATTCAAGCCAAGTCCACAAGTCCGTCATCTCCTTCTACAAAATTGAAGAAGATCTCAAGTACCGATTTGAGACCAAGCTCAAGAGCCCTCAGATCAACATCCACAAATCCGACGTCTCCTTCTGCCAAATTGAAGAAGATCTCAAATACTGATTTGAGAAGAAGCTCTAAAGCTCTCAAGTCTAACACCTACAAATTCACCATCTTTTTCACCTAAACTGGAGAAGGTCAAGCAATTCAACTTGAGAAGAAGCTTCAAAGCCCTCAAGTCAAAACCCGTCAAGTCGCCATCATCTTCGCAAAGACCGCAGAAGATATCGCCGTTCAAATCGAGATCAAGCTATCAAGCTCTCGTTTCAACATCTCGAAGAGAAGAATCAGAGGATTAATTTTCTTTGAAAATTGCATCAGAGATTGTAACCCTAAATTTCTCAAATTAATAAAATTGACTTATTCAGCATCTTTCCGTCTTTTTCGCAGACTCGAATTTTGCGTGATACATATTGCCTCTGGGATTCTCTGAGCGGACTTTTGATCACAAACAGAAGGTGTGCTTTGGGTGGGCGCCGCAAAGGGAGATTCTGGCACACCCATCGATCGGATGCTCGTTGTTTCACGCGGGGTGGGGTTCGGCGATTGAGGCGTTGCAGTTCGGGCATTGCCTAGTTGTTTTGCCTTTCCTTGTTGATCAAGGATTGAATGCGAGATTTTTGGTGGAGAAGGGGTTGGCAATTGAAGTAGAGAGAGGAGACGACGGGTTGTTCAGGAGGAGCGATATAGCTAGGGCTCTGAGTGGAGCCATGGTGGGGAAGGTAGGAGAGGGAATGAGGGCTCGTTCGAGAGATGTTGCTGCGGTCGTTGGTGATCGAGAGATGCATGAAGGATATATTGTTGGGTTGGTTGAGTTTCTGAAAAGCAGGATTGAGAAACAGAAATAACGGATCATCACTACATGCATGAATCTGCATGCAAGGATTTTAACTCCAATATTCTAACATGGAGACAAGTTCTATGACTGGTATATATGTAATAATGGGCAGTTCTATCGATGTGACAAGCATCCCTTGTGCATAATATTTTTTCCTTTGCAGTGTTATCCTCCCTCCCTCTCTCTCTCTCTCTCTCTCTCTCTGTATGTGTGTTCATTGTGGTGATTTCATGACACTACAATCAAAATCGTTTTTAGAACTTTGGGGTAACCTTCTTGTTGTTGTAATAAGAAGATGTTTCGGTTGGTGGTTGTGGTAGTTGGGAGGTGGCAGCTGTGCAGAGGGTTCGAATTTTAGAAAGGACTTTTTCATAGAAGAGTTTTATTAAAATTCAGACCATTAATTATCGAAACGAATGATAAAATAATTTTCATTTATCTTATTTTTCAATAAAAGATCAATAGAGCATCCACAAAGCAATAATCAAAATTTACATAATTTTCAGCACTTATAAATTCCAGCATTGAAGCATGTAATTCCCGTAGCATCTATTCTGTAGTTTTCAGCGCATATGTACCAGGCCCAGCACTTATTATTAGCACCTACTTCCAGCAAGCTGCTAGCTTGACGGATAAAAGTATCAACTAGCAAGAAATGCGGACAATAATCTTTGTTGTTTCATCTCTAATAAGAGAGGTCAAAAGTGGAGATGTCAAATTGTTTTGAAGGCTTATTATGTGGCAATTTGACATCAAGCTCTCCATTTGCAACCCTTATGTCAAATTATTTTGAAAGCTTATGGTCAATTTTTGAAAATTGGCAGTCTAAAAAGTTGATGTCAAAGTTGGCATGTTGAGACTTTCCTTCAAAGTCACGTCGCCTCCCTTCAAAGTCATGTCACTTTTGGCATGATAGAAGGCATCATGGTTGGATGGTAACTTAATGCCGAAACTAGCCGTTTGATTGTCCACCTTAGCTTTGACATCAATCTCCCGATGGAGATGCTAGGGTTTGCTTTGAAAGGGAAACAAAGAGATGCGTTTGGATTTGTTATTTTTTTTCCCCCAAACTTTTGGGTTAAGCTCAAATAAATAGTGTTATGGCTTTTCATTACGGCCCGATTTGGATGGTGAAAAAGAGTGTAATAAAAAATGGGAGCCTTTCTCTCACCAAATCTGATCATTTTTAGTGGAGTTGGGTGAGAAATAGAAAGAGACAATCAAAAAATTTATTTTTGTATATAATTTTCTCTCTCCGTTTCTCACCCAAATACTCAATTGAAATGAGTGATTTGGCAACCTCTAACCCTCCCTTATCTTACCTTATCAAATTCCTCAATCCAAACCAAAGGGGCTCTTAAAGAGGAGTTTCCTCGCCTATACTTAATATCTACTCAAAAAGAAATGGTGATCAATGACGTTAAGGAGGCAAGAGGTGATGGTGGATGGAATTTACTTTTTCAGAGAAGGCTTCGGGATTGGGAAGTGCAGCAATTTGATGAATTAATCCTTAGATTACAATCGGTAATTTTGGACCAATCCAAACGGGATGTGTTAAGGTGGAAATGGTCTTCAGATAACAGTTTTTCAGTGAGATCAGTCTATAACAAATGGGAGGAATTGGGATCCACGAACGATTGGGTGATGGGATCGATTTGGAAAGGTCTTAGCCCTCCAAAGGTGGAAATTTTTTCGTGGATGGCTCTCCAAGACAGAGTGGCGTCGAGAACGGTACTACTCCATAGAAACTTGATTTCCGAGGGCCAATCGGTGCTATGTCCTCGGTGTTCATTGCACGAAGAATTGCCTGAGCATCTTTTCTTACTTTGCCAATTTTCTTGGGAAGTCTGGTCTCTAATTTTGGACTGGTGGCATATCTCTTGGGTGTGCCCTGCCTCCCTTTTGGATTTGTTCAACTGGTGGCTTGGTGTGGGTTTCAAAAATCTGGAGAAATATCTATGGGAAACAATTTTCCATGCCACTGCTTGGTCTTTATGGTTGGGAAGGAACGACCTTGTTTTCAACAATGTTTCAGGGCGTGTGGAGAATCTTGGGGAGTTAATTAAACCAGAGCAGCAATGCGAGTTAAAGTGAAGTTCGATATGAAGGTGTACTCGGTCGAGGATTTTAAGGGATATCTTGATGGTGTGCGAAAGGTAAAAGTGTAATGTCTTGGTTAGGTGTCGTGCGGTCCAATTTTCTGTTGGACGCTGTTTTTTTCATGTCTCTTGTGCTTGTAAGCGTCTATGCGTAACAAGCTTGCCTCTCGATGTACCCATTTCGAGATAATAAATTCTTCGTTTTGTCGAGAAAAAAAAAAAAGTACAGTAGTATCGATATGCCCAAGTATCTGATGGGAATAAGAGATCAGGAACTTCACTCAACTCAAACAACTCTATTTCATTCAACTTTCAAATTATACACAACTTACATATAATCATACACAACCTCACACACTTTCATCTCTCCTCACATCTCATCTCACTGCTCTCAAATCACTCCACTTGTGGTGAGGGAAGTCTCCCGAAGGGACTCCCCGATCTCACCCCTCTCTCTCTCTGCTCTCTTTTCCCAAAATACATAGACTCTACATATACATACATGTGCAAGCTTTCTAAAAGATTACAACCACACAAATAAACCAACTAATATGTTTTCACTCAATTGCCAGCCTCAAACTCGATCACTTAACCAACTAGCTCCCATAGGACCCATTTCTTTACTGACTTGGTCCACTCTCAATTCCCATCTATCTCTTTCTCATACACAATTGGCCCACGTTCAGTGATGACTCTAGGAATTGGAATTAATGGTGTCACTTCATAATTCCGTAGCATCACATTTGTAATATTCACCATATTTCCCTAAAAAAATTGACAAGGAAAATTACACTTCTCCGACCATAAGTAGAAGTCTAATTAATATGCTGGTATATAAATTATACTAGTTTTGAGGTTAATTTTAAAAAAAAATCTATGCAATTAGCCCATACAAATCCCTTAGGTGAATTTTTTTCTAAAACTACCGACTTGTAGAAATTTTTGCTAAAATTTCAAGATATCACTCATTTTTGGGTCACATGTATAATCATAAATGACGTTTACGTATACACACACACAATCTTGTCTCTTTATTGAAACTCACAAATAGTTACATGAAATATATTTTTTGTTATCAATATAGAAAGACATGCAATTGGACCTCTGCTAGTCACAAATTTTATGTCTGCCACTCAACATATATACTACATAATTTATAATAGTTTTAGAATGTGTGAAAAATGTATTGATTAAAAGGCAAATTTAAGTAAATAGAAAAAAAGAGAGTATAAATTATAAAGAGAAGGATGTGAAAATCAATTTTACATGGGAAAACAAAATGAGATTAAAGGCCAAAGAGAAAGGTGGGAGCCCGGGTTTTTTATTAGGTGGGGTACGGTATGTTTTTGTATCAGCATCACGTGTCCAAAGTCTAAACATATGGGTTCAAAGACGAGAGCAGATCAATAGTACAAATTCACTAAGTGAATCGCTTCTGTATTATTGATTTGTCATTTTGGAGTAATTTACGAGTACGTTTTTTTGCATTTAGAATTTTGGAGAAATTTTCAGCGGTGACATGTCAGTTGAAATGTTCAAAGGAGTTAAAGTTACACGCTGTAAAATATGACAATTTGCAGGCCAGCGGGTTCACCTGCAGACCTGACCCACTGGTAAAAATGGTGGACAATTTGCAGGCCACGGGGTTCTCCTGACACCACTGGTATAAGAGCAAGTGCACCAATAAATAGGTAATACTCCCTCCGTTTCAAATTGAGAGTCCCTCTTGGGAATTCCAACTATTTAAAGGGACATGCAATCATTACACCTACAATAGCTATCATTTCCACCATTACCCCTATATTCTACCTACTTTACAACACTTATATTCACCTATGAGGGACATTTTTTGAAAATCACCAAATTTTTCCTTCCCTTTTTGGAAAAGGACCATCATTTTGAAACAACTCAAAAAGGAAAGATGGACCTTCAATTTGAAACGGAGGGAGTACTTTATTGTATTTGCTATCTATTTTATTATAATAATATTTTATCATCTTAAATAAGGAGAGAGAGAAAGAGATGAGTTGTGGAGTAGCAACTTTTCAGGGACGGATAGAGGACAAACCCATAAAGTGGGTGTTCGACATTAAAATAATGCTTCCTCCGTTCTATTTTTATTGTCAATTTTTATTTTTTGTGTCGTTCTTTCAATACTTATATCTTCTAATATGAATTTTCAAAAATATGTAATATAAATCTTGTTTGATAATTTTCGATTAGATCTATAATGCAAAATTTTTAAAATTATGAAAAATATTGTAGATTGGAAAATATAAGCGTTGAAAGAACGACACGAAAAATGAAAATGGATAATAAAAATAGAATGGAGGGAGTAATAGTTTATGCTTTTGCTATGCTACAGTTGATAGCTATAAGTACCGAAAAATGCATGCAGAAATGGTTTTGCTCTTTATTTTAGCTAAAAGAACTCAAGTACAGAGTCTGGTGTACTTGTTCTAATGGTGGCGTCGCTATCAATAATCAATTATATTCGCAGAATCGCACTGTTTATGGAGTCGCGCAGTCTTGACGTTCATTCCGGTTATGGAAAGTCCAATTTAAACTATTTTTTTTCAAAATTTTTTTATTAAAATTCTAACCGTGCAAAATACTATTCACAAAAAGCTTCGCGAAGTTTTCCTCATATTCGCAATAGTATCTAAAACCCCTCTTGCAGTATTTATGACCACGCGTATTAACTCACTCTTCTCAAACCAAACTGCACTGGACTAGACTAGTGCAAACTGCGAAATTCTAAACAGGAGTAGTATGGAGAGAGAAACTATCCATGTGGTGCTCCTCCCTTTACCAGCGTTCGGCCACATGATGCCATTTCATCAACTCGCCATTGCCTTAGCCGAAGCCGGTGTGCATGTCTCCTACATCTCAACCCCTAAAAACACACAGAGACTCCCAAAACCCCCGCAAAACCTGTCACCCAAGATAAGTTTCGTCTCGCTTCCTCTGCCAATTTCGGACTCGAGCCTGTTACCCGAAGGCGCCGAGGCCACCGTCGACCTGATCTCCGACGAGCAAGTCCCATACTTAATCAAAGCGTTCGATCTCCTTCAGAAACCGTTGGAGAAGTTTGTTGTGGAGCATTCACCTGATTGGCTTATTATCGACTTGTTCACTCCCTGGGCAACTGACGTGGGAAAAGACTGCGGTGTCCCGGTTTTGGGGTTCTCACCTTTCTCCGCCGCGACTTGTTTGTTTTGGGGGCCGCCAGAGTACTTAACCGGCGATGGCCAGAAGAGAGTCCGGTCGTCGCCGGAGAGCCTGACAAAGCCGCCGGAGTGGGTCACTTTTCCTTCGTCGGTAGCTTACCACAGTTTCGAAGCACCAGGTACAGTCAGTTCATTTAGCAAGTCCATTTACGAACACAATTTTGAAACACAAGTTCAGATACAACGTTGTTTGCAGCTCTTTCGATGCACAAGGCTTATGTACATCGAACAGTTTCGAGAAAGGGTGAAATTAGGAATTAATTTTGCCTTGGGCTAACCCAAAAAAAAATTCAGTGGGCAAAACAATATATATAATATACATGCAAGCAATCTTTAAAAAATAAGGCTTGTGATCCATTCCTTGCACCGCTCATATTGCTAGTACCGTTATACCATTGATCGCATATTGTTAATGTCCCGATTATAACAAGTGAGAACATTCGATACCTATTTTTTAAGAGTTAATGCAGTGGTATTTTTAATATGCACAATATGAAAAAACGCTCCCGTAAAAATCCTTTCGACATCAAGAAATCTCAAAAAATGCTCCAGATTTTTGTTGCTATTCCATTGTAATTCAAAACCTAAAAGATGATTGTAAGAACCAACATTTTAAACCAATTTTACCACATCAGTCAGTGTTGTGTATCAACTAAATTAGTAAAAATCTAAGCATACAAGCCAGTACTCTGAATTTAACATAACAAATCTAAACACATCAACCAGTGCTCTACATTTAACATAGTAAATCTAAACACATTAGTCAGTACTCTGTATTTAACAATATAATTAAGTACAAATCTAAGCACACCGGCCAGTAGTATGCATAATAAGAAAATACTTACAGATCTGAAGCCTTGCGATTCGAGGTATTGCCGGCTGAAATCATTTGGATGGTGGGTTGGGTTGGGCTGGGCAAGTTCATCAAGTACAAATTTAAGCACACCAGCCTGTGCTCAACATAATAAGAAAATACTTACGGATGATCTGAAGTTTCACAACTCGAGGTATTGCCGGCTGAAATCATTTGAATGGTGGGTTGGATTGGGTTGGGTTGGGTTGAATTTTGGATGATGAATTGGGCTAAAATTATTTAAACTAAAATTTTACATAAAACCTTTTTTTTTTTTTAGACTAGACCTGGGCTACAGCCCACGGTAGCTAGTGGGTAGTTCCGCCATTGGTTTTGAGCACACTTAGAGCAACAACATCGGATTCGGTATATACATAAAAATAGGTGAATTGGAGAACTTGATCCCAAAAACAACCATGCAGCAGCTTAGCCATCACTTTGGGAATCCCACCTTTTCTACAGTTCTTAGCTAAATATAGCTATACACCGTACACAAGTCATGTGTTTGTTTATTGTTTTCTTGGACATCTCTCTCTCTCCCTCTATCTCTAGCAATGCTTTGTTTATTATTTTTCTGGGTATGAGATTACTAATATTTTAATTGAGTATATGTAAAATAGATATTATTAGTATAGTAATAAAAGAGATGTGAATAGGTAAAAAAAAAAGTGCAATGTTCACTAGGATTTTGGCTATCAACCGGTAAACTTGCTCTTATGTTTTAAAGTGTGTTCCTGGAGTTTTTGATCATATGGTGCGTTTTCATTTCTATTCATATTCTTTCACTTCGTGTTGTGGCCCTTTTATCTATTTACTTAGATAGGACCCGTATCCTCTCTGGCTTTTAAGGGGATATCAACATATGATTTTTGCTATGTTTGATATTTTTAACAAACAAATTGCAAAAGATCGATTATCGATCCCAATTATCAAGGTGGACTAAAAAAGTGCTAAAAAAAATAGAAGACCATCCTTATGAATTTGCTTCTGAACAACTGCGCTGTCAGGCGCCTCGCAACTGTAATTGCAGTATAACAGGTAATCTCAAGAATGCCAACAGACATAAATACAATGGAATGTGGAATGATTGCTTCAGTGGAAACTTGTCCTATTTTTCAAAAATCAAAGATCATCTTGTCTCAATTTGATAAATACAAGGTTAATCCTTAACATAATTAGGATGGATGGATCTCGATCTTTAACGTTCACTAATCTAATTAAACTATAGTATATGCATATTGGGTGTCTTTCTAAAAGATTACTCACTCCCTCTCACAGAGATTGTGTCGGCGGCAAAACGAGAACTAAAGAATGAAACTTTTTATCTTATTTTCATCAATTAAAAAAACTCATTGATCATATCTGATGACTTATGCAATTTTATTTTAAATTTTTCTTGATAACATTGGACTTTTTTTTAACTTTCCGTTTAGAGGATTGGACAATATTATTAGGACAGAGGTTACCTCCTAATCAGTGCCAATGGAGCCTCGTACATACCTTCACACGGAATTGAGTAGTTTAATGGAGAAATTCTTGGGTGCAAATAGAGTACGATTGAGTTGGTACAGTTTGCGTACATTTGGATAGTTTAAAAATGCAATTAACAATCCGGATTGAAACACACTTTTCCTTCTTTCTTTTTTTTGAATCCATTCGGTACTTTTAATCTGGACCGTCGATTATATTTTTGAACGGTCTGAAATGCGCGAAGGGTACCACGTGATACTCTATTAGTAACCATATCTCAACACACTATAATAATGTATACAACATGCTCAGGTGGCTTAATTTATTGGTATGATATATCAATATGTAGTCCGTGCACATTCACTGTAATATTGGACTTTTTCCCTGGTTGTGGTCATACTAGCTTCCTTTAGATTTTTTCTTTCGGTTATAATTAGTCACTCTCAACTTTTAATCTAAACCCACTTCTCAATATCACAAAGAAAAGAAGACAAGAGCCAAGGGGCATAATTTCCTTTAACATTAATGCAGTTACTTGTGTCTGTTTTTGGTGGGTGTAAATGTCACAAACAGGTACACTAATTGGATTGTACGGAGACGATGCTTCAGGGATTTCACCGGCAAAACGATTTGCCAAAACAATCAATGCGAGTCAAGCCATGGCAATACGTAGCAGCAGAGCGCTAGGAGGCGAGTACCTGAGCTTATACGCCAAGCTCATCGGAAAGCCCGCGATTCCAGCAGGATTGCTTCCACCTGAAAAACCGAAAGAACGACAAATCACCGACGAGTCCTGGATCGGAACCTTCAAATGGCTCGACCAACAGGAACCCAGGTCTGTCATGTTCGTTGGTTTTGGGAGCGAGTGTAGACTAAGTCGAGAACAGGTCCATGAGATAGCTTACGGGCTTGAGGAATCGGAGCTTCCATTCTTATGGGCGCTGAGAAAACCCCACTGGGCTAAGGATGATGTGGATCATGTATTACCTCCAGGATTTGCCGAGCGGCGGACTTTTGATCACAAACAGAAGGTGTGCTTTGGGTGGGCGCCGCAAATGGAGATTCTGGCACACCCATCGATCGGAGGCTCGTTGTTTCATGCGGGGTGGGGTTCGGCGATTGAGGCGTTGCAGTTCGGGCATTGTCTAGTTGTTTTGCCTTTCCTTGTTGATCAAGGATTGAATGCGAGATTTCTGGTGGAGAAGGGGTTGGCAATTGAAGTAGAGAGAGGAGACGACGGGTCGTTCAAGAGGAGCGATATAGCTAGGGCTCTGAACGGAGCCATGGTGGGGAAGGTAGGAGAGGGAATGAGGGCTCGTTCGAGAGATGTCGCTGCGGTCGTTGGTGATCGAGAGATGCATGAAGGATATATTGTTGGGTTGGTTGAGTTTCTGAAAAGCAGGATTGAGAAACAGAAATAACGGATCATCACTACATGACACTACAATCTCTCTCTCTCTCTCCTTCTCTTTGACTACATCTCTCTCAGTTCTCTCTTTGAGTACATCTCTCTCTCTCTCTCTCTCTCTCTCTCTGTGTGTTCATTGTGGTGATCTCATGACACTGCAATCACATCGTTTTTAGGACTTGGGGTAACCTTGTTCACGTAATAAAAAGATGTTTCGGTTGGTGGTTGTGGTAGTAGGGAGGGAGCTTGATGCAATTGCCAAAGAGGAGGAGTACCATTTTAAGCATGCCAAGGCCCATTTCTACTAACCGGTATTTTCTTAATATAATTGGCCGTTGATTTAGGCGATGGGCCTACTTGGGTTTGATCCAAAACGGGCCAACAGTCTTAACACATGGTCTCGTGTGTTTTTTTAGCCTTCTGAGGCCGTTTAGACCTCCAAATGGGCCTTCGTACCTTTTTTGGCTCTTTCCTTACGCTCTTATAATTTTCCGTAGGAAAGTCCGATTCAGCCCATTCTTTTTTCTGCAGTCTTATTTTTCCCTCTATTTTATGGGTCCGTATTAATTTCGGTATTTTTTCTTTATGTTTTCTAGGGTTAGAGTTGCTACCTATATATTCGTTTTTACACCTTAGGGCTGGACAGTTTTGAATATTGGATAAAGAAAAGAGTCAGAGAGAGTTTCTCTACACTATTGTGTTTGTGATTGTCCTTGTCGTTTCGATCATCAGTTTTCTTATTCGCTTCCCTGCATCAGAGCTGCTGTGAGCAAATCACAATAGCGTACAGATGGTTCAAATTTAAAAGGGCTTTTCCATGGAATAATTTGTTAAAATTTAGACTATTAATTGTTGAAACGAACGATGAAATAGGCAAATTGTATGTCGGTGTAATTGCTCACAGCAGTCCCCAAGTTTCCATGCTAGTTGCCTTTGATGACTCTTGGCTCATCGTCAAAGGACCACATGGCCGGGGCATTCATGCGGTGACAGTGATCGTTCATGGGGAATACGTACGAGGCCATGTTTAATGGCCATCTACCTTGGCTAGCTTTGGGCAGGCCCGCCTCAAATACAAGTTACAGCCAAACATGAGTAATTGATTAGTAACACAACGTCTGCGCATCATATGTTATATTAACAGGGGCGGAGGGAGCAAGGGACAAGGGGGGCGGCCGACCCCGCTGCCTCCCAAATTTTGTTAGAGATTGGTATAATTTTTATCCAATTTTTACTCATTTGACCCCCCTTTAAAATTCATTTTCACCCCAACCCATATATAAGGGTTTTGTACTTAGGAAAAAGAGGAGTCAAAATAGAATTTATATCCATAAAAATTCTCAAAACGTTATTCTTGCACTCTGAATCATACATAGTTTAATTTTCGACCCCACTGGACGAAAATCCTGGCTCCGCCCCTGGTTATATAGTCATCTCATAAAATACTCTCCAGCGGAATACTGGGCAAAGCTTGCAGTGCTTATAGTGGCCGTCTAGGTCGCTCACCTTTCGGCCTGCCTTAGATAAACACAACCAAACGTAAACGAACAAGTAAAGCAACAGCAACACATCACGCACGATATCACCGTTTTATGAAATACTTTCTCAAGCAAGATACGAGGCCAAGCTGGTAGTGCTAGTAGCTCAACTATTTGGGCCTGCCTTACATACACACGACCAAACAGAAATGTACGAGTAAAGCAACATTAACACATCACGTGGGGTACGTATTTGTAATGATCCGGATTTTTGACAAATATTTTTATAATCAATGTCACAAGTGATAAATTTATTTTAATTTTAATTTTAAATAGGTATATGTGCCTACATAACGTACCTAATTGTTTATATATATGTGTACGTTATATATTGTGTGGTTATATTTATAGATAAAACTATCTAGTCCTCCTAAATTCCAAGTCAATATACTACGTCAACTACTAGACCCAAACCCTAGTTCCTCAAAACCCTCCCATCCTCTCCCTTGGTTCCCCCACCTACGTGGACTTTCCAAGTCCAAAACCCCAACCAAACTCAGTGCCTCGTAAATTAAAGCAATACACAACTACCCTTTTTCTTCCATCGTAAATTAAACCAAAACACAACTCCCCTTTTTCTTCCCAATTTCGGCAACGGAGAGAGAGATTAGGCAGAGAGGGGCTATCGTTTATAGTAGTACTACCTCTATTCGAATTTAATAATTCCTAGTTCAATTTTAACCAAATAAAAAATGAGTTATATCTTTAATTTAGTAATAATTTTTATATCAAATATGGATCTTATGTGATAGATCTCAATTAGTTCTATAAGACAATGTTTTTAAAATTATATAAAATATTATAAATTACAAGATATAATCGATTGAAAAGTGGCATGAACTCCAAAAAAAGACTATTAAATCCGGAAAGAGAGATTATAACACAAGCGGGAAACGAGGCCAAGCTAGCAATGCTGGCCGTCTAGCTTTGCCGCGCCCAAAAGTGTTAATCTGACGCCAAATTGATATTAATCCCAATGAGGCGGCCGTCATTTGTGGGCTCTACCATACATTCATTGTGGTAATCTGAATAATTCATCTTGTGGTAATTATTTATCTAAAAAATCAATTTTATCAGACATCTGTAGGTATATCAAAATTGGATTTTGATTTATAAAACAAACAACCTGAATTCTTTCAAAAGTTTTTAAGTTAAAATGTTTATCATGTCTATTTTATAGACTAAAATTCAATTTTTGTTACACCTACTGATGTCTAGTCATGCATATTTTTGATGTAAATCCACTACTCTGCGAGTCTTACAAGATGAGCAGTTCAGATTACCACCATGAATGCATGGTGGGGCCCATAGGATTCGGTGGTGCTGTAGTGCACCCCATGTAGTGCGCTTTGTAGGGTGGCATCGCAACTGTCCAAAAGTGCTTTAGTCCCTGGAAGAGTTTATTTTTAATTTGAACCGTTAATTGATGAGATCAAAGGTTGTGTGGTGACCTATGCGGCGCACTATACGGGATGCACTACAATACCCTTGGGGTGCGAATTTAAAAATGCTGTAGTGCACCCGGATCGAGGCCCACAATGTTTGGTTGGGTTTCCGCATCATTCGAAAATATCTCATTCTCTAAGAAATTGACTTATTCATGACTTCTTGTTAGGGCTGCTCGCAGTCCGGTTCGGTTCGAATTTTTAGGAATTCGAGGACCGAACCGCTAGTCACGGTTTTTACAAAATCAAATCCGTATCCGGACCAAAAGTCCTATGGTCCGATTCCAATCCGATCCGTGTCACGGATCGGTTACGGTTTTGTCCACGGATTTTAACAAAAATAAAGTTTAAACATATATCTCACAATAAAAGGGAAGAATGTTAGTTTAATACCACCAGAAAGTACTTAATACATAAACTACCAAAGACTTACTTCAAAAATCAAATTCAAAATAATCTAAAACACAAGTAGGATTGTATCATTATAGTACATTACATAACATAAAAGAATTCGAAAAGAAACGAACTACTAAAACTCAACTAAGGTTATCCGTAATTTTTACGAAAAAACTACGATTTACTCACTATATTTTATGTACATTTATACTATATCCCATTATTAAGATAAAATACTAAAATTGGTGGAAAAAAGTGTTAACATTACTAACAATTTATTATATAAATACACACATATATATTATTTATATAAAATAAAAATCTCACGGTCCGGTTCGGTTAATCCACGGTTTCGTAATAAAAATCCGTGAACCGAACCGGGAGTCACGGTTTTCTAATTTTTCAATCCGTGTCCGGACTATTAATCCACGGACAAAATCCAAAAGGTATGGATCGGTTCGGTCCGGACCGGTTTCACAGTTCACCGGATTTTTTGAGTAGTCTCACTTCTTGTGATAAAAGTCATTTGCATGTAGAGTTGAACGCTTTCAGTCGTCCGTTTTGACATAAAATGATCTGAGTTTTAATAAAATTTAAAATTTTATCAACATCCGTACCATTCAAAATACTTCAGGACGATCGCATTTGACTTTGTAAACCTTTTTTCACGTAAAAGCACGTGAAATAGTTTTTCCCATTAAAAGTAAAACACCCCATGGTAACTGTTTTCATCATAAAATACTTTCTTTTCGTTTGCCCAACAAAATGAACCGAGTGGGTATCTTCCCAAGATCAGATCTAACCATTTAAAAGTACTCCCTTCGTCCGGATTTAATTGTCCCTAGTTCTATTCTAACCGGTTAAAAAACGGGTTATATCTTTAAATCCGTAATAAATTTCATATCGAATATGGATCTTGTTTGATAGATCTCGATTAATTCTTTAATTCGATATTTTCGAAATCACGTAAAACATTATAAATTGAAAGATATAATCGATTGAAAAATGGCACAAACTCCAAAAAAAGGACCGTTAAATCCGGACGGAGGTAGTAATTACTAATCGCACTCCGTGTCAGATGGAGTAATTACTAATCGCCCTCCCGTGTCAGACCCCTGACACGGGTTACTGTTTCTCTCTTTTACCCCCGACCCCACCACCCCTTGGACCGAAAATGGCCTAAAAATATCCGAACTCATTTTTTGTTATTTTTTTAAAATTAATAATGTTTATAATCTGTATCTTTTTTCTTTTTTATTTACTTAAAATTATTTTAGTGTTCCGATTTTCAATCCGGTGAATTGGTGAAAAGATCTTATTTTTTTTATCATTTTATCTTTAATGGTCATAATAAATTTTTGATCTCGTAGAATCAAATATTTCTTAGGGCTAATCAAAGAGAGCCCTAGAATCAAAATTTAATTATGGCCATTTAGAATAAAATGATCAGGAAACTAAAATCTTTCCACAGGTTCAAACGACTTGAAATTTGAAACACTTAATTTTTTAACTATATTGTTAAATATATAAACTGTCTAAAAAGGTTAAAAAAAATTAAGTATTTTAAATTTCAATCCATCCATTTGAACTGGTGGAAAGACTTTAGTTTTTTTTTTATATTTTATCCTAAATGGTCATAGTTAAATTTTGACTCTAAGGCTCTCGTTGATTAGGCCTAAGAAAGTCGTAGAATCAAATATCTCTTAGGATTAATTAACGAGAGCTCTAAAGTCAAAATTTAATTATGGTCATTTAGGATAAAATGATCAGGAAACTAAAATCTCTCCACCGGTTCAAACAGATTGAAATTTGGAATACTTAATTTTTTAACTATATTTTTAATATATAAACTGTTTAAAAAGGTTAAAATAATTAAGTGTTCCAAATTTCAATTCATTTGAACCGGTGGAAAGATTTTAGTTTCCTTATCATTTTATCCTAAATAGCAATAATTAAATTTTAACTCTAGGGCTCTCGTTGATTAGCCCTAAGAGATATTTGATTTTACGAGGCCAAAAATTCATTATGACCATTGAAGATAAAATGATAAAAAAATATAAGATCTTTCCACCAATTCAGCCGGATTGAAAATCGAAACTTTTAAATAATTTTAAATAAATTAAAAAGAAAAAAATACAGAGTATAGACATTATTAATTAAATAAAGCAAAAAAAAAAAAGTTCGTAAAATTTGTTTTGCAACTTAAGTTGCAGGTGATTGCTTCAAGGTTGCAGGTACTTGGTTCAAAGTTGAACTTGCAACATTGATAGAATTGTTGCATATTGCAACAATTCGACAGAACGTTGGCCTATATATTCACTTGTATATGCCTTAGTCTATATATTCATCCTTACTCTCATTCACCACATCTTTTGATTTCATTTTCGTAATTCATAAAAGAACATTATGGATCAATACAATTTTTCATTTCCGGAAAGTTGGTCAGTTGGGAACGATGTTGCGAATGATGTTTCTTGTGGGGAAAACAGCTCATACGTTGGGTGTGATTACGTGAAACAAAAGTTATTAGCATTTAAAAATTTATAACAAAGAAAGAGAGAAACTGAGGTGTGAGAGAGAGAAAATGCAGAGGTGGAGATGGGGTTAAAATCGAAAATTGATTGGGACCGGGTCAGACCCCCTGACCGGGGGACACGGTTGGTGGGGGGGATTAAACACCTCTCTTAAAGCACCTCCGTCTATTTATTTATGGAGGACTCATACGGCCCTCCTTCTAAAAGTTTATATATGGGGACACCGTGGGAGGGTCACTCTCTTCTCGAGCCAAACCCCACTGCACTACACTGCACTACTGCTAAACCCAAAAACAAATATGGCGAGCAAAATCCATGTGGTTCTCCTCCCTCATCCGGCATTCGGCCACATGATGCCATTCCACCAACTCGCCATCGCCTTGGCCGAATCCGGCCTTCATGTCTCCTACATCTCAACCCCAAGAAACATACACAGACTCCCCAAACCCCCTCAAAACCTCTCTCCCCCGATCAGCTTCGTCTCGCTTCCGTTGCCCGTTCTCGACTCGGACCCACTGCCGGAAGGCGCCGAGGCCACCGTCGACATTCCCATGCACCAAATCCAGCACTTAACCAAAGCCTTCGACCTCCTTCAGGAGCCGTTGGAGAAGTTTGTTGTGGAGCATTCGCCTGACTGGCTTATCGTCGACTTCATAGTTCCCTGGGCGACCGACGTGGGGAGAGACTGCGGCGTCCCCGTTTTGGGCTTCTCGCCGTTCTCCGCGGCGACTAGTTTGTTTTTCGGGCCGCCGGAGTATTTGACCGGGGAGGGACAGAAGAGGGTCCGGTCGTCGCTGGAGAGCCTGACGTCACCGCCAGAGTGGGTGACTTTTCCTTCGTCGGTAGCATACCGCCGATTTGAAGCAATCGGTACAGTTGGTGCATTCATAATGATTAATTCTGCGAATAATTCATCTGGCCTTTCGTATTTACTATTCTCTTTGACTCTTTCTCTGATTCACCAGAAATTTTTCGGTGCCCGTGGGTTTATCCGACGTGATACGGCACGTCCGGACCGCCTAATATATTTTAAATAGTTTGGATTGAAATCTTTTTTCTTGTCTCATTTCAACACTTACTTTCTTTTTTTCTCTCCAAATTCAAGCCATCAAAAACACAATGAATGGCTCGGATGCACTAAGTAGTGGTATCCACCTAACACTGAATTTTTTTCCCTAAAATTCACATTATCGATGGCAAATAAATACTATATTTTGGTAACCACATTTGGATACCACATTTGTGTTATCAACCTATTGGTAGAATATGCCTTGTTTGTCATGTGATGTGTCATGTAGTGGAGTATATTCTACCAATGCAATCGTGACAAATCACGTTTACAAAAAAATGTAGTACTTAAATATGGTCACTAAAGCATTGCTCAAAACGTATTATTTATATGTTTTGTTTTTTGGATATTTGTATATTTGTGTCAAACTTTTTGTGATGAAATGAATTTATAAAAAGTCAAAAATCCTGACTAAAGCAAGAAAAAAGCTTCTAAAACGAAAAAAGCTTTTAAATATGGTCACTAAAGCGTTGTCCAAATTTTGATGTCTTTTTGAAAGATTATTAGTAGTATTTATGTGCGGGTAATACAGCATGCTGATGTGGCCTAATTTAGGATGTATTCTACTAAATAAAATAAACGTAATGTATTATAAGTTAATAACCTGTATCGTAAAATAAGAAATAAATACTGAAAAAATAAAATCTTAGTAGAACGGAACCTTGCCATATGTTTTTTCAACTTTATTCCAATTTACTCGCTTGTTCTCTCGTTTTTTTGGGGGCAATTTCACAAACAGGTACACTTATGGGATACTATGGTGAAGATGCTACGGGGATGTCACCTGCAAAACGAATCGCAAAAACAATCAATGCGAGTCAAGCCGTGGCACTACGTACGAGCAGAGAATTGGGAGGCGAGTACCTGAGCTTGTACGCCAAGCTCATAGGAAAGCCAGTCATTCCAGTAGGACTTCTCCCACCTGAAAAACCGAAAGAACGACAAATCACCGATGAGTCCTGGATCGAAACCTTCAAATGGCTCGACCAACAGGAACCCAAGTCCGTCGTGTTTGTTGGGTTTGGGAGCGAGTGTAAGCTAAGTCGAGAACAGGTATACGAGATAGCCTATGGGCTTGAGGAATCAGAGCTTCCATTCTTATGGTCCTTACGAAAGCCCATTTGGGCCAAGGATGATTTTGACGCTTTGCCGCCTGGATTCTCTCCGCGCAACAAACGGAAGGTGTGCATTGGATGGGCGCCGCAAATGGACATTTTGGCACACCCGTCGATTGGAGGCTCGTTGTTTCACGCTGGATGGGGTTCGGCCATTGAGACGTTGCAGTTCGGGCACTGCCTTGTTGTTTTGCCACTGATCATCGATCAAGGATTGAATGCGAGGTTTTTGGTGGAGAAGGGACTGGCGATTGAAGTCGAGAGGGGCGAAGACGGGTCGTTTAGGAGGAGTGATATAGCTACGGCTTTGAGACAAGCGATGGTGGGGAAGGAAGGAGAGGGAATGAGGGCTCGTCTGAGAGATGTGGCTCCGGTTGTCGGTGACCGAGAGATACACGATGGGTATATTGCTGGGTTGGTTGAGTATCTGAAAAATGGGGTTGGGAAACAGAAATAAATGGATCATGGAGATGGAGATTAGGGGATTTTAGTGTTTTAATGTTTTCACGTAATAACCCTAGATGGTCTGGGAGTTGCTTGACCATGATCTTAGTATGTAATAACAGATTGAATTGCTAAAATGGGACTATATGGTAGGCTACATTTTGAATTAATTATTAATTGTCTCTTTCCTAATTCACCATCTATTGTTCCTTCTTAATAAAAATAGTTTCCATAACAAGGCCATCGCAGAGAGCATTGCGTCGTCGCCACCGGAGTGGTTCAAGGCCATCGCCAGAGAGCATGGCATACCGAAATTATGAGGCAATTTTCATGCACCATGGATTTATGGAAACAAGTGGACTGATAAGAAATACGGTGAACGGCTAGCCATAATACCCCTAAATTAAGTGAATGTTTTTGATTAATCCGGCGTAACTTTATGAAAAATGAGTATTGTTCCTCCATAATCAATATTGTGTAATGTTCACCCACTGCTCAGGTGAGTGAACAAAATGGTGTTCCAAATTTCCATTCGCTTCTCATTGTTAGCATAATACTGTATTAGGAGATATTATGTTACCATGTAATGGTTTTATCATTCTTCCTACTTAGTCTTGGCAATTATTCATGTTTGCTTATTAATTAGTCTTATTTTTTTTTAATATGCATGTTTTTCTGTTGGTTTAGGTTTCTTTAGTCACCAATTCTTGTATAGCCAATATAAAAAAGCATTCTTGTGTTATGTTTTAGATACACTCAATGATACGTATCAATGAAAGCAAGGTTCATATAAATTACTAAACTAACACTTCTGATCAATGTAACACGCAAGTCACTGTCGCATCGGCAAAAACCTTCAAGTTGTGGGTCGGTGGAATTTTGACTGAGGCTGGTTGTCATTGGAGTTTTGTTTCGTAATGCCTCCACCGATACTTATTCTTGGCTACGCCACTTAGGGGTGATACCGGTCCGGTTTCGACTGGTTTGGGTGTATTTTTCGGTCGAAACCGGTTATCCGGTTTGAGATTTTTAGAAACCGGAACCGGTTGAGATAAACCGGTTCCGGTTTCGATCGGCTCAACCGGTTCCCGTCCGGTTTATCCGGTTTTCATTCATGAGCCATATTTTGGGCCCAACACATCAAAAAATTCGCAATTCAACCTATAAAATATGAACCAAAAATCTATAATTCAACCATTTTTTTTGGGCCCAACAAAAAAGGATCAATTTTGAGCTCAATACATAAAAAAAAAACCTCATAAAAACATAATTAAGCCCATAAAAACAGTTTTTATATAATAAATATATTTATTAGACCAATATATACTACAAAATATCAACCAAAAACCATAATTCAACCCCTCCCCTATGTTTATATATATATATATATGTATGTATATATTATATTATACATATATATAACCGGTCCGGTTTCAACCGGTTTTTAAAACATATAAACCGGATTGAAATTATTTTTCCGATTTATAAAATTTTATAAACCGGAATCGAATCGAAATTATTCAACCGGTTTAAAAAATTCGGTTCGGTCCGATTTTTCCGGTTTCGATCGACTTTCCTTTTTCGAGTAACAGCCCGCCACTGTTAAATTGATGGATCAACAGCCACCTAGTTGAGTTGGGTTTGGGACAGCAATAGCAATAAAGCATGCCGAAATTATGAGGCAATTTTCATGCACCAGGAATTTTTTGAAAACAACAGGACTGTAAGAAAGACCATGAACGACTAGCCAAAATACCCATAAAATGAATGTTTTTGATTAATCCGGCATAAACTTTACAAAAAATGAGTGATGTTTGTCTAAAATGAACACGGCGTAATGTTCACCCACGGCTCAGGTGGATGAACAAAATAGTGCTCCAAATTTTGATTCGTTTCTCAATTAGGAACACAAAATAGCACTCCTACTAACAATCTCTTTCTCTATAACCTTTTTTCTTGAAATGAGAAGACAACCAATAAAATAGGATTAGAAACGTATTGCCTTAATTAATGGAATACTTTAAGGCACCTTTGCTTTTAGCCAAAAACATACTTTAAGGCACCTCGTGAAATTGATGACAAAGTCTAATATGTTATGTTTAAATAAAAGTGATAATTGAGCACCAATAATGCTTTGCGGGACATGGCTGAGGGACACAGCTCCTATCCAGTTTTTTTTTTTCCCCAATTCAGTCAAGTTTTGTAAATGTACTATTGATGTTTGATCAGACTGAATTTTTATGTCAATGACATAATCAATAAGATATATAAAATGAACGAATTCGATCATTATTGTCAGTTCAAAAGGAGTGCATGCACATTGAAATACTGTTGTTGCAGCATTTCTTATCGAAGAAGCAGAAGAACCAAATATGGCCCAAATAACTGTGCATGAGCTCTGTCGTACTTCACGGGGGCTTGGTGCAAAACACGTACATTCATTAATTATTGTTGGAGATAATTTAAAATTACATGTGTACAGGGGCCTTCTAACGAGGATGCCTTTATTTTTGTTGTCTGTGAACTTTTGTTGTCAGCCGTTAGATCGTAATTTCAATGGTCCGGATCTGCTGATGGAGATAAACCATTTATGTCTGAACGGTGCATTGAAATCAGCAGATCCGGACTATTAAAATCACGATCGGACAACTAGTGATGTCCGTATTTAATGAACATAAAAACGCCTTTATTTAAAGCGCCCTGCACATGTGTACGTATATCTTATCTTATCTAAGGTTTTATGTTTCCTAGAAAAGCTAAAAGCCTTTACTCTCTTCCAACCAAAATATCAGGGTGCACTTGGCTCATATATATTTTCCCTCTTGATCATTTTACTTGTTCAAGAAAACTACCGAGAAAACTTTTGATTTAAACCTCAGTGTATCGTTCGTACTTTTACACAAGTGATTTTAAGCATACGGGTGGTTCTCGGTTTGGGAAAAGTTTTAGCTGCACACAAACCTTTGCGGGATTGTTTTATACTGGGAGTGAAACGTCACACAACTCGGTGCAAGCGATGACGTATATTCTCTTAGGACAACGCTTTACGCGTAACTCAACCCACATAAGTTTTCTCTTAAACTCTTAATTTATTGCTTACATGCATAATAATCTCAATATTTGAAAAATGGATATATTGCTGGGGTGGTTGAGTATCTGAAAAATGGGATTGGAAAACAGAAATAAATGGATCATGATCACTGCATGCCATGTAGTTGGTGATTACGGAATTTTAGTGTTCTTAATCCCAAAATCCCAAAACGAATATGATCTTAAATCTTAATGTTTTCACGTAATAAACCAAGGATCAGATGGTTAATTTGGGACTTGCTTGACCATGATCTCGATCAGATTGATCGAATTGCAAAAATGGGAGTATATGGTGGGCTTTGAATTATTGTTTCTTTCCTAATTCACTATCTATTGTTCCTTCTTAATTATTAATAAAACTAGTTTCTATAACAAGGCCCATCGCCAGAGAGCACGGCGTGGTCGCCACCGGAGTGCATGGTTCAACTTCCCGTCATCAATGGGATGCCGAAATTATGAGGCAATTTTCATGCACTACGAATTTATGGAAAGGACACGACTAACAAAAAGACAAAGTACGGATTGCCTCCTTAAGGTTTGGACGTTTGGTAGATAACCCTTTTGATGTTAACTAATTAGCACATCACCTCCCTATGATTTTGGAGTAAACTGCAACGGTAGACAAAGAGCGAAACCCTAATAATAAATAAAGTACTTTACTTCTCTTCGTATGCTCAAATCAAATCCTTTTTGGTTTTCTTCCACGGAAAATCAAACCCTTCAACCACAGTGATATAGAGAGCAACAGTAAAATGACAATCGAGATTTGGGGCAAACCCTAGGGTTCGAAGGCACAAAATCGATGGATCGAAGGTTGGAACAATGCGGATCAAAAAAAAAAAAAAGGTTGGATTCGTTGGAAAGCAACAGATCTACACTTTTTGGGATCACATCGAAGCTGTGCAGTGACAAAATATTTCTAGGTACCATTATTTACTTTAATCGAAATATATAGATACGGTTTTGTTACTGCCAGTCCATTGGATTGACAATAAGCATAGTGAGCTGACAATAAGCACACTAATGGGTAAGAAAAATACATACTTCTGTATACTTTTAATACATATTCACACACTCATTATTGTTAACCAATTCGGTTGATTCTAGAATTTTCCATAGAGATAGAGGGTTTTGTTCTTATTTAATTGAACTGACAAATAATGTTGGAGTTTCCATGTGTTTTATTATAGAGGAAGGTAGTCGTCGATTTAGTGGGTGCTGGTCCCTTTTTTTCCCTTTCTGGAATAAAAAATCATGGATAGTGGGTGATGTGCGATCCCTATAACCTTTTTCTTGCAAAGACAAGACAATTAACCAAATAAATAGGATTAGAAATGTATTGCCTCAATTAATGGAGTACTTTAAGGCACCTTGCTTTCTTGTCCAAAAAAAAAAAAGGCACCTTGCTTAGCCAAAAAAACACTTCTTTAAGTTACCTCGTGAAATTGATGAAAAAGTCTAATATATTTTGTTTAAATAAAAGTGATAATTGAGCACCAATAATGCTTCGCCGAACATGGCCGTGGGACACATCTCCTGTCAAGATTATATATTTTCCCAGTTCAGTCCAATTCTGTAAATGTACTATCGACATTCGATCAAGCTGAATTAACATGTTAATGGCGTAATCAACAAGATTTACAAAATGAGCGATTTCGATCATTATTGTGAGTCCAAAAAGACCGTACAAAGGCCCAAAATTATACCGGACTGGACTGGATAAATACTGTGCATGAGCTCTGTCGTGCTTCACGTGGGCTTGGAGCAAAACACATTCATTTATTTAAGCTGTTTCTGGAGTAACATCTATTGACTTGGGGGATCGATAAACCAAACAAGGAGTTATGGAGGGAGAGATTCATGTTGTAATGGTGCCATGGCTGGCTTTTGGTCACATGATTCCCTTTTTCCAGCTCTCCATTGCCTTGGCTAAAGCAGGTCAGTGGCCATTTTTCTCTAGCTAGTCTACATTGTTGAGAAATTCACCACTGCATACTATTCTCGGCATCGTATCGTTTAATACTCTCGATACCGTTACTACGTACCACTAATATGGGTATTGTGTGTGCATGCTAATGAAGGTATTCGAGTCTCCTTCGTTTCAACTCCAAAAAACATTCAGAGACTCCCGAAACTCCCTCCAAATCTAGCACCCCTCATAACAATGGTCGAGCTTCCGCTCACACCGGCAGCAGACCACCGTCGCTTGTTGCCAGAGGGTGCTGAGGCCACCGTTGACATTCCGCCAGAGAAGATGCAGTTTCTCAAGGCGGCATTTGATCTGATGGAGGAACCCTTCAAGCAGTTTGTGGCCAAGACGAGACCGGATTGGATCGTCGTCGACGTTATCTCTCACTGGACTGCTGATGTGGCTCGAGTATGCCAAGTGCCCCTTCTTTGCTTCTACGCCTACCCTGCGGCTGTTTGTGCTTTCTTAGGGCCGTCGGAGTACCTTGCCGGCGACGGCCGGGAAAGAGTTAGGTATGTGGTATTATGGGCTACGATTATTTCCAACTTTAAAGCTTCTCTCCAGTGATTCAAAATGACGTTTTATTGGATAACATATTTTGCTTGACAGAATACTCATGAATATCTAAGCAATCTCACTTTTTGAGAATGAGTAATTTATACGGAATTTATAAAATTAATGGCTCCAATTTTTAAAATGGAATGCAAGTTGTTTTGTAGCCAATAAAATAATAAGTATCCTATACTTTCATGTATTTGACCTTTTTTCGAGCAAGAAAAGATTACAAAATGGAACAATGGGGACTCCATCGAATTAATCAGTGGATTGTTTCATAATAAGTACAGTACTCCCTCCGTCCCAATTTGTTTGTCCCTTTTCACTATTTAGGACCTATTACAAAATTGTCTATATGCTTCAATTTATTATGTTTTTTATATGCAATATGGATCTTATTTGATAGATCTCAGTTAGATCTAAAATATGATGTTTTCGAAATTATGTAAAACATTATAGATTTTGAGATATAGACAATTTTTTAAATGACATGTTTGTCGAAATTGGACAAACAAACTGAGACGGAGGGAGTATTATTTATAGTTCCTTTTCAATAATAATTTTCCTAACAAGGCCATCGCCGGAGAGCAAGACGTTGCCACCGGAGTGGTTCAGCTTCCCGTCGTCAATAGCATACCGCACCCATGAAGCAATTCTCGTGCACCCAGGACTCTATGGAAACAACGGAACTGGGAAACCGGATGCTGACCGACTTGCAAAAATACTCGAATCATGTCACGCCATCGCAGTGCGTAGTTGCATAGAATTTGAATGCGAATACTTGAATTTATTTGCCGGATTCAACAACGTGCCGGTGATTCCGGTGGGTTTACTTCCGCCGGAACCACCAAAGGAGAGAGAAACGGTTACTGATGGGCCCTGGACTGAGATCTTCGAGTGGCTGGATCAACAACCACCTAGTTCAGTTGTGTTTGTTGGGTTTGGGAGTGAGTGTAAACTAACCAGAGAACAAGTTCATGAGATATCTCATGGGCTAGAGTTATCAAATCTGCCTTTTCTATGGGCCCTTAGAAAACCCAATTGGGCCGCCGACGATCTCGACATTTTCCCGTCGGATTTCGGTGGCCGGACGTCGGGGAGAGGGAAGGTGTGCATTGGATGGGCCCCACAAATGGAGATTTTGGGACATAAATCAATTGGGGGGTCCTTGTTTCATTCTGGGTGGGGCTCTGTCATAGAGACATTGCAATTCGGACATTGTCTCGTTTTGTTGCCATGCATAATTGATCAAGGGTTGAATGCAAGGCTGCTTGTGGAGAAGGGCTTGGGAATTGAAGTGGAGAGAAGAGAAGATGGATCGTTTACGGGGAACGATATAGCCGAGTCGCTGAAACGAGCGATGGTGTCGGAGGAAGGACAGGGGATACGGGCCCGAGCGAGAGAAGCTGCCGCTGTTTTCGGGGACCGGAAGCTACATGATCAGTATATTGCCGATTTCGCTGAGTACCTGAAACATGAGGCTGTAAAACAGGGTTAAGAATTATTTGTATTTTCAATAATGTGGACGAGTGCTCGAGAGTAATGCGCTAGATATATGGGTGAAAATCAACTTCTTCCACTTCAGAGTCCTAAATTCAAAACAAAGATGCACTGCCATCATCGGAAGCGAAAAAGGCAAAAAAATATGACTGCTCAATAGAAATGGACATCTATGTTTTGGTTGCTGTTTTTGGCTAAGTTCCTCTTTTAGAAAACCAATTGACGGATTTTTCAAAACGAATCCAATTTTAAGAAAATGCCAAATGATATTTCCAAATTGTTGAAAACAATTTTCGCTCAAAATCAAGTCTATGTTGAAAGATTGAGTCTCGAAAGCAAATCTCTAAAAAGTTTGCTGAAAAGTGACTCTGAAATAGAAACAAAACACAATGACGAGAGGGCGATAAAAAGCTCAACAGAGATAGTTGTAATCAAATAAAAGCAATAACGAATAGGATAATTGAGAGCATATGCAACTCCAACAATGATATCATCAAATCCAGAAAAATCCAAACAGTAATCACAAATTCAGGACTGTGTAGCTCACGTCCAGAAATTTATTAAGCAGGTCTGTCTAGTAGATCAAGAACTCTAATTATGCATTCCTTGTAATACATCCAGCGATCATATCTCTTCCAGGGTACTACCCAGTGTAGCACCATGCTGCTTGATTATCTGGACTGATTGCAGAAGAATGTCTTGCTCTGTTGAGTAAAACTCATCCTTGCTCTACAACCACCAAAGAAAGCAGCTGTTTCTTAATGAAATACTAGAAAGGAGATTAGATAGTAAGAGGAAAAAACAAACTAATCAGGAATTTCTCAATGAACATCACCGGTACTAAGCCAAATCTAAATAACGAGAAGGGGAAATTCTTATAAAGGTATTGACTCTGACTTGAGACTTTTTCTCTCAACATTTTCAGCACTTCAAATTTATTTCCTCATCCCTACTGAAACCGGAACCAAGCTGCATAGAAAATCCTAGCATATGGATTCTGATAAAACAAAAACTAACCCAAACTGCCCAAAATTTTTACGGTTTAGCATCTGAGAAGAGGCGTAAGTATGAAGAAAGGACAGTACTTTTCATAGTGCAATAATTGATGATGCAATTGTATGTCACATATGCACACTAACATAAATAGACATTTATCACGAGTATGCGTATCATCTTTGGATCAGTTGATGCTTAACACCTCTCGGAGGAAGTCAAAACTTGACCTGTTAAGTGTATGAAGATGCTCAAAATTCACTCTTCCAAGTTTAAAAGCTTGGAAAGAAACAAGCATATATAATAATTACGTGGAAATTATCCTCGAAATACTGGTCAATTTTGGCATGTGGAATTACAGGATTTATATACATTTAAAAGAATTTACCCAACACAATTTAATCTACTGCAATCAATACCTATACTGCTTGAGATGAGAAACTTGAGAAAGAAAATATACCATATGTTTCAGACTGCATCCGAGAGTCAGTTCACCAAAAGATCTTTCTATCCGAGACAAAAAACAGAATGGGGGCTCCTTCTCCAAGAAAACTTTTGAATTTGACCTCATCATACTCTTTATGTCCTCTGATATCTGGGGAATCTTACCAAGATCATCTTTTTGCAGAGGAATCTTGGTGACCATGGAATGCCAGCATGATTTATTTATAATCACCTGCAAATAGATTATCACTCAAATACATGCAAATAAAATGTTTGTTTACTGTAACTGTAAAAGATAATAACAAAGCCAAAAATACTCACTAGCAAAAAACAAGTGATAACAACGAAACAGATGTGGTTAGGACAAGTTAGCAATCCCATCATGAGTGGAAATACGAAAAGTATTTCACAAAACCACATGAGACTTAAATGAGAAATGTCCACCAAGAATTTTAATTACAAGAAAGACAAGGATACATACATATGCTCACTTTAATGCTACAATAAAATCTATAGAAATTGATCACCAGACAATTGAGTTCTGCGCAAAGGGTTGCTAAACAAATACACTCGTTCAAGCACTTCAAACAAGCATACACATTGTGGTAGTTTTCTCCAGTTTCTGATTTCTATTTATAGGAATTGGTAACAAGCATTTGTGTAGAATACTTGCCATGTTTCAAACATTCCATGGAACTAGAAAAAATTGTTCACCCCATGCCAATAATACTGCCTGTCCAATGACTTGACTTGAGCAAGTGGCTCCTATTTTCCGTACAACAACTTTAGTACTACCATATCCATCTGGTATTAAGGGTATTCTGGGCAGCACAAGAACTATTGGACGGAGACTATCACTTGTAATATAAAGCCAAAACACAAGTGACTTGCAGTTCAGACTCAGCCCTGAGGCACTACTTGTCAAGCAGGATTGAAACTTATCGATACAAAGTTATGATGGATGTCAAAGAACCATGATATTGTCAATAGTTATTTACTTATCATAGGTCACGCCATTTAAGGAAAGAGCATGAATTTTTTTCCCCCAACTAGAGTTTCCTGCTTTTTTAGTTTTCCAGAAAAACTCGGGTATGATACACACAATCACTTAAGTACATGAAAGAGAATCCAACATAGCGTCAATAAGTACTTCCATACTGACATCATTATATGCTAGACTAGTTTAATGAAAGTTATGAAACGAAGAGGTAATGAAGATAGTTTGGCATCACATTGCAATGGGCGGAACATGAAGGTGAACTGTTATACATTTTCTGAGACAATCTAAGGCCAGCAAAGGTGACAAATAATAAGATATTGATGCGCAACCAGATTTTGAGGTGGTACAGTGATAGTCCATATGATGAATTACAGTATAACCACAAGCACAGGAATGTGGAGTTAAAAGGAGAGCAGGCCCACCTGACTAGATAACAGTGAGTTTGGAACTATGATTGGAAATTTCTCAGCACTTAGTAATGATGTGGTTATGAGTCCCATTTTTTCAATTTGACCTTCTACAGACCCAACCTGTAAAATAATTGTTACTATTCACAACAGAAAGAACAAAGGAAAGCACGAGAAGGACATTATTTAACCAAATCACATTCCTATACAATCAGTCATCCAAGAATGGTAGCGCGACTTAACCAAATCACATTCTGGTATAATCAGTCGTCCAAGAATCGTAGTGCAACAGATGTCAAGATCTTAAACGGGTGGTAATTCACAATTTTCGATAAACATTCTCCTTATCCTCTATCTCCTTCGTCTTTGCAACTTCCTTGAGCTCAACAAAACATTTCCCTCATTGCATACTTGAACAACACCACTTCATGCCACTCATTTCGAGCAGCCACACAAGGTGATGTGGAATTCAGAACAAAAGAATTTCCGGGAACTTACACCAGAATTTAACACAATGAATGCATCCAGAGTAGGGAAGCACTTCCTCCTTAACTGTCCTAGTTAACTCTTGTGCAAATATTTTCTCCATAATCTTCTTTTTTCTTGGACAGTCAGGCATCATACTAGAACGATGATTCTTGGACAGCTCAATGCCATCTAATATCTATCTCAACTGTTTCTCATATTTTCCAAACCAACATCTAGATTTTTTGAAAACAAAAGGGCATTCATGGAGAACTAGTTAAGACTCCCTATTTTTGGCATCTCACAATGGCTATAAACCCAGAACTTTTGTCAGCTTGCAATCCAACAGCATAGCATATCCCGGTTAGAAGTATGTGGGGTTACTATCTAGATTCTTGAAGAAGATCATATTATACCCACATATACATACTTGTTACTAGTGAAAACGGTGTTTTTTTATTATTATTTTGACAGCACTATTGAGAATGGTTGTGTGCGTAAGGAAAACAAAAAGCTTAGCCTCAGCTAAAGAACATAATAGAAAGATACCAATCCTTTTCTTTTCCAAAAGAGAACTTCCAGACTTAAAACTCTCCACAAAACTCCAAACAAGCCTCAAGTCCCTGTTGGTCAAATACAGCCTGAAATGAAGTTGGCTATCAAATTATTGTCACCATAAAAAAGATTATGGGACAATAACAAGTTTTCTTACTGGGGAGAGGGCGGAGTTCAATTTGAGAAGGTCTGTGAGGGCTAGAATGCAATCCATAATCTGTAATGGTGGGTGGAAATGGCCCGGATCCAGGAGTAATGTGACTAGAGAGATAATTGCCCTTACCCCTCCTACTTTTCTTCCTAATCCGTCACACTGTGACAGAATAAGACGGCTTCCTTCTAAGACTGGAGTCTATTCTACAAAGTCTGCATGGGAGGCTATTCGTCAATCGTCATTGAAATCAGGTGCAACCTTGGTGGAAGTTGTTGTGGTATGGTCAACATGTTCCTAGATGGAGTTTCATCTTTTGGTTAGCCCTATGGGGCAGATTGGCAACGAGGGACAGGCTGAGGGATTACCAGAGATAACCATTGTGTCTTGCGCATTAAGGGAATTGAAGCCCATGAACATATTTTTTTCACTTGTCCCATGTCTTTGCTGGTTTGGCAAGAGGTTCTCACTCTGAACAATATTATTAGATCTCCTTTGGGGTGGAAGAATGAGATTGCATGGGCTATGAAATTCCGAAGTGGAAAGTCTTTGATTGACTGTTAGTATAAGCTGTCGTTGGCTGCCACCACAGTCTATAGTGTTTGGCGAGAAAAGAATTCTAGAATTTTCAGATCCTGCGGGGTGGATGCTACAGTGGTTGCTGGCAAAAAAAAGGAGGAAATCAGAGCTAGACTTTGGTCCTGGAAGATGCAAGAGTCTGATGAGGCTAAGTGGATTTGGCAGATCTGGAAGATTCCTTTTAAATCCTCACACGTTTAGGCGTTGTTTACTGTGTTTTGTTTTGATGAACTTGGGGACTGGCAGCTTGCCTTGTTTTCTTTTTTGTGTTTGTTTCTGTTGTGTTGGAGTTAGGTTGTTTTGCTTCTGAAGAGTGATGTCCTGGATAGTATTCCAGGTGGGTGTGAGTTGTATCTTGAGTTTCTTTGTTCTTCGTATAAAATGAATTATTTACCAAAAAGAAAAAAAAGTTTTCCTAAATATAGCATGAAAAAATCGCACTTCAAAAATGATTGTACCGGAGATTAGAACTACTGAAAAACGGACAAGTAAAAGAACTTCCAGATCTGATGATCTAAATAGATAAAGCACATTGAACATACTTTTATTGTATCCCCAACTGAAAAAGTTTGTGAAATCTGCACGGACAACCCACTGAAAATATTCAAAAGAATGTCCCTAGCAGCAAAAGCAGTAGCTGCTTCTGTAAAAAAGACAACAAAATCAGAGTCAAACGATGCTTTCAATAGTAATAGCAAGATTACTTCAAGAAAAAAATAATAATAATAATTGATAGCTTTTTCTCACGGTTAGCCATATTAACCTCTACTATGACTGTTCATCATCCTTGTACTTTTTTACATATCAAATCTATAAACAAGTCTCGTTCATTCAAAATTCTAATCCTACATGTTTCTTCACGTAATCCTCGTGCAACTAAATTTTACTGGTCAAGGAGGTTACAGAAGTCCTTTGAAGCACTGGTGACCCAAGAACAATCCATCCTCAACAGAAAATGACAGCTCATTTTGGAAGGACAGAAAAGAGTTGGGTTAAAACATTATATTTCTCTTCACTAGAAACATCTTTGAAAAAATGTCAAACTCCTTTGAGCCGCCTTTTGGCAAAGTTTTGGCCAATATAATATAGGCCATTGTCAAGCTCCTTTGAACCACAATCTTGGCATCATAAAAAAGGGTCAGACTTCTGAACCAGTCTCGGCAAAGTCTGGCCAACAGAAACCACAATACAAATGGTGGACAAGTGCTAACCAAAACTTGCAAAATCAAAAACTAAATGAAACTAGCCAAAAAAAAGGCAAGATTGAGATTCTTGCTACCATACAAATGAAGAGACAGACCTGCCCTGCTTAATAAAACATGGCCCTCAAGAAACCAAGGAGAGGCAACCATTAGAATATTTAGTAACGTCAGGAATTGCTGACAAATTAGGGCATAGCAAATTAGAATATTAAGCAAAATGGATGAAGAAGTTAAACTGAATCAGTGCACGAACTAGACATAGCAAAGATATGACCAACTCATGGAGAACCATATAGTAGAAAGAGCATGTTAATCTAAATTCTCAATTACAAGGAGCAAAAAGGATATGGTGCAAAATGAAGAAAGCAGAACCTACACAAAGGATTAAGCAAAAAAATAGATAACTCCAACAATTCACATGTTCACCAATTTTCCCAAATCAATAAATTTGCAAGAAAATAAAGACTGAATCTAATTCAATCGTCGTAAGATTTCATACAATTTAGAACCAACAAAGAAAAACTTCTTCACGCATGAAAGTTAAGGACACCAACAGCCTTCATAGCTCCAACATCCCAAACTGTTTAATCTAACGGTCCCCATACACATGAAAAAGTTTTCTTTGAGAAAGAACTAAAGTTATTGAAATGCAGACAAAGTTGATAACGAATGACGTTTTAGAATGCGCTGATGTTCATAACTTCATATTGAAAAGTTTACTCGCTCTGAAACGTCATTTATCAGAAAGGCATTAAGCATAAGAAATTTCACAATTGTCATAAAACTGACCTCCTATTAGACCAAACACCATAACAGATTGCACAGCAACACCATATGCCTCGGCTAAAGCCATCGACCCGAGAACAAATAAACTAATGGATGAGATTTTGTCTAGGGTTGATAACTTCTCTCTTTGAATTGCTGCTATGCTCCTAACAGCCAAAGCACGAGCAAATACATTTGTTTTCCACCGATGCAAAAACCATACGAATGAAACAATAACCGCGCCCATCCAAGCTGGTGCAGCGCCCCTCCAAGCTGGTGCAATGTACTGTAATGCAATGGTGGTTGGTGCTATCATCATGCATCTGCATATAGGAAGAATCAAATCAGGATTCAAAACTAGAATATATAAGCTCATGATGTAAGTATGAAGAGCAGCTCTACTTACATATGTGAAAACGCCACAAAGCCAATTAGGTATCTCACTGGATCCTCCAAAGCGCCCCAGCAGCTTTTCTCATATGGAGCTGGCCTCCATAAGGTGATATCAGATAATAAAACAGCTGGATGTTGCGTTGAGTACATGTGAAATCTCCTCAAAAGCCTTGGTATCATTGCCCAAGCCACTATAGTAGCCGCCAAGGTACAACCAACTGGTAAAATAACATGCCTAAGGTAGGGATGAGCATCGAGCAACTGTTGAACACAAGGAATCAATTCAGTAGAGGCTTCTTTAGCCCTTTCCCCTGTACAAACCATAGCATCTACTGTACACTGCCAACCATCCTGAACTATATCAGTCCAATTATCTCCACCTACACCACTTTCACTAACAGTTGGCTCACCTCCACTTGAAACAACTGGAACTTCTGGAACATCAGTGGCTTTATCTCCTTTGCCTCTGGAAAATGACGAATGAAACCAGCAATTCAGCCCAGGGCTGATTGCAAGCGGAGACACATTATGCAGTACATGCCAATTGGATGAGATGGGCGACAATCTATAAAAAAACTTGGCCCTATTGTATGGATCATTTCTAGCAAAAGAAGCCACACCCATCGTTCCAAAACCACTTTTCACATAACTCTGAGTGAACCCGGATTCTTTAGCATGGTAACTGCGGTTTATGTAAGTAAAGGTTGGCCTGACATCACATTCATCTTTGAATTTCACAATGTTACCATAATAGCCACATGGTTGAAGCAGTTGCACTCTTGAAGACAGTTTAGCCGAAGAACAGAGCGACTTCAAAATTGTAAACCTGATTGCAGCCATTTGACAGAATCTGCACAAATTACAAATTCAAAACAAGAAGAAAATTGTGAATCAGAGGACGATTATCAGCGACCCTCTGTTTGGTTGCCAAGAAAAAAAAGAAGATGAAGATGGATCTTGGTTTCTAGTTCCCAAGTATCCATACTACAAAAAGCACCGAGGAACATATCTATCCACTATCATAACTAACTTTCTTATACTTTTACATAATCAAAATTTGTTTCCTTTCCCATTCTGAGGAACCAAACAAGGAGAGAATTCCAAAGAGGAAACTTCATTTGTTTTCCGTAGAAATGGCCTGTTTTGAGTTGTGATTGATTGTCAGAACTAATTTAGATTAAGGAGAATTGGAGAAGTTTTTGCTTGGAGAGTTATGCTACGGAGTCCGATTTCTCATCCCTTGTCATTCTTGACACTGTATTAGGACCCACGTTAATAAATGCGCTTTAGACCTCCTCACTTATGTCTAGGAATTACTTGCCAACCAAGTCAAAGCCAAGGTGGGACTGAGATTTACAATGACAACTAAGACTTATAATGATAATAAATTTCTCCTAGATTCTAAAATCAAACTAGTCTCCCTTGTGAGACTTGTTGAGGGCACAGCCTAGACGAAGTGTGGAAGCTAGTGGTTTGATCTTCAACCCAGGAATTAACTGATTTATATGACATTTATTTGCTTGTCAAATGGTGAGTCTTTCGGACCCAAATCATCCCCCGTTCCATCGTGACCTGCACTATCAGATCTCTTTGACCCTCTCATGCACTCTCGACTTCCTAACCGACGACGACTGGACCGAGGCCGAATCATTTTCACCAATCTCCACACGTTGGAAATTTTAAGCGAGGAAGAAACTGAATATCAGAAAGCAGTCAAAAAGCGGCACAGGCCCTGACCGTCTGGTTGCCAAGAAAACAAAAGAACACAAAATACACATTTCCCATTCTGAGAAACAAACTGAGTTAACTATCTAGCTGGTCACCATCATTGATAATTTTGTTATGCTTGCACATTTTTAAACGAGTTTCTTACCTATGCTGAGGAACCAAAAGGGGAGAGATATCTATGCTCAGAAACTTCAGATTATATAGAATGACTGACCTGCTGTGATGGATCTTTTAAAAGTTGTATGGATTTCACAAAAATGAGCGGAGATGTTTTGCTTGGAGTGCTTGGAGTAATGTGATGCAAAGTTCTATTTTTCATTCATTTATATATTCAAAACACAGTAGTAGGACCCACACTAGTAAATGCAAGTAAGACATCCTCACTTAATACCTAGTTGCTTGTCAACCAAGACAATGCAGGAACTTCGCTGAAACACACAAACCCCCCCCCCCCCCCCCCAAAAAAAAAAAAGTATTACTTTATCGTTTTACCCCTACCTATGAAGCACATATACTCTATTTGTGGCCTCCATATCACGTATCCAGGAACGAAGCGGTCTTGGAGGAAGGGCCAGGCAACTCGAAGAGTGACGAGAAGTCCCACATAATTTCTTTTTGATAAGCGTTTAAGATCAACGCTTGAAAGGTAGGTCTTTTTTTATGTTCGCCAAAGCATAGATACTCTATTTTTGGCCTCCATATCACGTATTGGATACGGATATGAGTTCGATACTTTTTTTAAAGTATCCGGTTTTCAGAATTTTTTTTGATATTCAGATACGTTTTGAATACGCTCGGATAAGTTTCGGATACGTGCGGGGTAAATATGTTATTACTTAAAATATATGAGTTATGAGTGTAATTATGAATTTATGACTATATATTCCATTTTTTTCCCCAACAATTACAAGAAGACGATGGACCAAAAATTGTACCAGCCCCTTTGGCTACACAAGCGAGAAAAGAAAAGAAAGGGCTATGATCTCCCTTATTAGTGAAAAAAGAAAAGAGTGTGGTTTCTCACCTTGTCAACCAAATAACCGTAAGAATCAAACTCCCCCTCCCATTCCGGTGACCAAACATCTTCAGCGACTCTCCTGTGACAAAATCAAAAGTTCAAAACTCAGTTTTGATCACAGAATTTGCTTTGCCTTGACAAGACGAAGACAACGGTGCAAATACGACAACATTCCAACGAGGGGTGGACCGCACGTGCTGTTGGAAGTCGATGAGATCCATTTGCTCTCCCTTTCTCACGGAATTGCGCCACTTTTGGCAAGAAACGAAAGTGGGCTTGGAAAGGGTTATGCTCTTCCATTATTTCTCACCCTCTCCCACCTCTTTGAATCCCTCCGTTTCTTTTCTTCTCCCCTGAAATCATGCCATCCAAACGACCTGTAAGCCTCTCTCTCGTCACTCTCCTCTCTCTCGCATCTCTTCTCTCTCGTCTCTCTCCCTCTCGCTTCCTCTCTCATCTCTATACAGGTATATATGTATATATATACACAAGTAACTGTATGTATATATGTATATATACAAGGTACATATATATAAGTGTAATGTAAATATCTCTCTCGTCTCTCTCATCTAATTTAAATTTTTTTTTTATTAATACTCGACTGTCTCCTTTGAATTTAGGTTTTTTTCTATATTCAATAATGGAATTTTATATTCAACATATCCCCCAACGTATCGTATCATACTCTCTGAAAAAATTACCTATCCATATCGTATTCGTATCCGGTATCCTTATCCGTGCTTCTTAGACCCCTACAATTAACTGATTTTCATGTAATTTTTCCCCTCCTTTACTGGCATAGACGCGCCGATCGAAGTTGTTTCTAGCTATCTAGACAAAACGTGATAAGGAAGGAAAATTTGCAAGTTTAACGAGAGATCGAGAAAACTTGAGAAGTCATATATGCAGTTTCAAACAACGGGTCCTTTACTTCCACATGCAAACCAGCACGGGATCAGAAAGAAAGAATCACCAATTCTCTAATCAATGCAAATGAGTGTGGGTAGTTAATTAAGCGCCAAAATGACCCAAACACAACAATAAATAACTTGTATATGAATCTATGATGGTTCCCCAATGATGTCGATACAATGAACTGAGTGAGGCAATTTATGAAACTAAAAATCCCTTTTGCTTTTATGCACTGACGTGGGATTGAAGTTGTGTTGAGGGACTTTGACCTGTTAGATGGAGTTGGTTGGGGTTATTGTGTAGAGAAACATATTAAAATTAGGTTGTTTTACACCTCTTTCCATGTGAAATTCATAGCTTGGCTCAAAGTGGCCAAATTGAGAGTTACATGAATAGAAATCCTAATTTTGCCAACCTTGAATTGAATCAAGTCGAGAATCACAAGATTCAGCATAAACAAAAAGAAGAATAAGTAAATTAGTTCTCATACATAAAAAATATTTTAATCACAAGAGAAGTGGTTCTAAATCCCACAGAATATTCACTTTGACATTCAAATGAAAAAGGCGGGAGTTAAATACTTTGTTCAAATGTGTGAAAAAAAGGTGGGATAGAACCATTTAATACTTAACTATACAATTTATTCCACCAATAGAAATCAGTAAATCGTGCATAGTGCATACAATTTATCTTAAATATACAATTTCAAACAAAACAGGAAAAGAAAATGAAGCACCTGTTAAGACCACCTAAATCTCAATCAATTAGCACAAAACTAGTGTAAGGTCTTATGTTCCAAGTTCGAAACCGTAGAGCAATCTAACCAATTAACTCACCAACATCCTACCTTTGGGAAAAAAAAAATTCTAAAAGATACATTGCGACATCGAAACATGCCTAAAGAGAAAGTGAATACCCGAGTTGCAGGGGAGGAGGGAGTGACATAGCCGATAGCGCAAACAGCAGCTCCAATAGGTGCAATTGTCATGGAAACTCCATTCGTTGCTGACATTTGTTCCATCTTCCCCACACCACCATTGCCGCAAATTCCCCAGACATCACAGCTGAGGGAATAAGCTACCGATTTGTCAATAGTGATCTATGTTGATCTTTAAGTCACAGAGTGGGATAAACTAATAGGTATACATAATATGATCAGTGAGATTTGGGCAGTTTCGGTTGGTGAATGGCGAGTGGTGGTGGCCAAAAATCAGGCGGTGGAGGTGGATAATATGGAGAGATTTGTAGGTATATGAATATGCTCATTGTTCATACAATATGGAGAGAGAGAGAGAGAGAGAGAGAGAGAGAGAGAGAGAGGAGGAGGAGGAGGAGGAGGAGGAGGAGGAGGAAAGGTGGTGGCGCGATCACGGATGGTTGTGTTGCAGGGAGTTAAAACGGATCGAATCAATAAAACGAGGCAAATAAACGGACTGAATCATTAGAGTGAGCCCATAATAAGCCCATGAATCCAAATTTGACGGATTGAACCATTAAAGTGAGGGGGAGCCCGAAATAAGCCCCCGAACCCGAGTGCAATTTTGTTCACCCTCTTTAAAAGGCAGTAAATATTATCCTCATTCTTATTGGTTGAAATGGTATAGATTTCATTACAAAGTGATGTCATGTTTACCATGTAATACACTTTTTGGTAAGCGTGACATTACTTTGTAGTGGGATCCACATCATTTCAACTAATAAAAAGGAGTCTTAAGTGGAGAGTGAACAAAACTCAACTCCTCGAACCCACACCTACGTGGATTGTGATATTAATTAATAATTAGTTACAGAGCGGACAAAGAGAAAAAAAATTTTATATCCCTTTGACTTTGACCAAAAATTTATTTTGATCTTTCACCTTCCAATTTTGATATAAAATACTTCGACTTTTCAATTTTTTTCAATGTCATCCTTTAGGGATATATACATATATACACGAAAAATAGAGTGTTTGGATCAAGCACCCTACACACATCGGATGCCGTTGATTCCCACGATAGCCCCTTGTTTTTTTTGTTTTTTTTTTGAATTTTTAGATCGCTCAAATCGGCCGTCTGGTGGTCAGAGACGGCCCGGCGCGGCCGTCGGTCCCTATAGCAGGACTCAAAGAAAACGGATTCCTTCTAAATGATGACATTGAAAAAAATTAGAAAGTCAAAGTATTTTTATGCCGAAATTAAAAGATGAATGATAAAAATAAATTTTTAGTCAAAATCGAAGAGATATAAAAAAAAATATTTCCTGCCGATAAACTTGCGAGAGAATAGGAGGAGCATAATGAGAAAATGGTGGCTTACATAATTCCCCCATTTGAGATCAAGGAGTTGCTGGGGACCTCCTACGAGTTTCTGATTTTGTTGTGTCTTTAGATGTTTTTTTCTTAATGTAATTTAAAGTCGACATATATTTAATTGATGAGAAAAATATGGACTCTACCACAATTAAAATACAGATCCGGAGATGTTGTAGTGCACCTCATGTCGTGCGGCAACGCAACCATTCAAAAGGGTGAGTTTGTTTTTAATTTGAACCTTGATTGATGAAATCTACGGTCACACAACGCACTACACGAAATGCACTTTAGCACCTCTGGATCCATCCAAATACTACCTTGGTGTATTTTACCTTACCATCGTTAATAACTGTCTTGAATATAGCTATAGACTTTAAGATATATAATGCTAGCAATGTACAAAAAAGTGAGTTCAATATCAATGGAAAGCACTTAAAATTATGTGGAAATGTGTATTGCACTTTAAATTTTTTTTACTTGGCATTTTATGGTTGTTGAGAAAAACCACAAACTGTAGAGTTAGTAAGACCGTGATAATTAATTTTGCTTATTCCCTTGGAGATGCTCTTAGTCCAGTGAATCCACCTCATTATGCCCCACTGGAGAGTTAATACTTCTCCACTCATATTTATAGTTTTATTTCAGGTTATATTTGTAGGTTAATTCTGGTTTTGTTACAGGCACTTAATAAAAGCATATCACTCATTTTGAGAGTGTTAATTAACAAGAAGAATAAGGACACTAGTTACCAAAATCCAGAATTGGACATTATTAATTCAATGGCAGCTTGGGAAATATGGGTAACATATCACTTGGTATTTGAATTTGATATGTTACTGATTAATTTGGTCTGGCATCGCTCAGCTACCAAAAAGAATTTATTAATCTTTATAAAAGATTACAAAGATTAAAAGGATCAAGGATACACTGGCACTACGCCATCCGAGACCTAAAAGAAGGCAAGAAAAATCACAAATACCAACAAAAAACATCCAAAAACCAAAGCGAACCTCAGACTCTACACACCAACCTCATCATCAAACAGCCAGAAAGCCAAATAGACAAAGAGACAGAACTACCGAGACCTAGAAGGAAGCGCCATTCCTCCTCCGGACAAAAAAAAAAAACCTTCACCTACTTCCGCAAATGACTACACTGCTATCTCTCCAAGACAACGAAACATCTTGACCAAAAGAAACGCCCAAACCAAAACCAACCGAGCAAAGCGAGAAGAAGCAAAACACCCCAAACTCGAAATCAAAAGGCCAAAGAGAGAGAGGCATCATCCTCGAGATCAACATCATCCTCCAAAGATAAACTCTCCCTCAAAGTCATCAAGCGCATGGATCCTTTCCCTTAATTCTTCCTCTTGCATTTTGACAAATTTTTTTAGATTATGGTTTCTCCCTGCTTTACTTTCAACGGTTCTTCTAATGTCCGCCCATTGGGCGGATGATACTTCCTCCACGTGTCAGTTTTTCCTCTCTTGATAGTACTTATTGGTTTCAAATGTCAGGGGTCCCGGTACTTCTTGGTTTCTAACGTCAGGGATCTTTTGCATTTTTACTGAATGTCTACTTTGCCCTTTGGAACCCATGACTACTTTTTGACTTTTGAGCTTAAAAATTCACGCCCCCGCTCCCTCTGCTGGTTACTGTTCTTGGGATTTTTTTCTTCAAACCGGCCATGTTTCCACCAGCAAAAAGGAAAAAAATCCAAATTTTTTTCCATCTCGTTCACACTAAAAGTAACAAGTTTCAATATTTTACCATCTCATTCACACTAACAAAAAGTTGTCAACAAAATTTTTTTTGCAACAATAACTTTACTCACAAACTCATTTACAAGTTATTCACTTCTGAAAACATCTAACATTACTACAATTTTTTTCTCAAAACTTATTAATTAGTGGAAACAGCCCCCGTTATTTATTTTTTTCAGTTCTGCGTCAAACCTTTGTGAATTTGATTTGTCTCGACGAGGAAAATCAGGAAAAAAAAAAAACTTCCATATTTTTTTAGAAATATTCAAGATTTAGTTCAATAGTTTTAGAAATATTCAAGATTTAGTCCAAAAGATGGGCTTTTGGAGCTAAATTTAGTGAAGGTCGTAATTTTTTTTTTCCAATTTCTCTTGTCGAGACGAATCAATGATGTACAAAAGTTTGACTTAAAACTAACAAATACTAAAAATAATTGGATAAGGACAAAACAAGAAGGCAAGTTTGGCTTCTTTTTTTTTTTTAAGAAATTAGGCTTGATTATGTACACCTTGCTTTGTGGGGTAACTTCAGGGATCCATAATAATAATCCGAGCAGTTCATAAATTTTAAATTATTTTCTGAGTGGCCTTGTAAAGAATTTGTTACATTACATTTGGATAATTGAAAGTACTTGATTCAATTTTTCAATAGTTAGGTGTTGTAATCCTTAGCTTTTTGTGGTTTTTTGATGTCCTTATTCGATTTTTTTTTTGCGTTTGTTAGTTTTGCATCAAACTTTTGTAGTTTATTGATTCATCTCAACGAGACAAATCGAAAGAATAAAAAAGTATTAATTTTTCTCAAGATTTTTTGAAAATATGCAAGAAAAACTCAAATATTCAATTTTTTGCAATATAGTCGGGCGTACAGAGTCCCTAATAATTTTTTTCTTTTTATCTTTCTTCACTTATTACTCCAAAAACCTCCCTCAAAATCCAACCGAACAAGCCTTGAGTTTTTTCTATTCCTTTCTTGGATCAAATTAATAGTTATTGAAAACATTGGGTATAATTGGGTTCACCGATTTTTATTTCATATTGTTAAACTGGAAAGGATTAATTGTTTGGCTTGATATCACCATGAAAAAATATTTAAGTATGAAAACATGGATTAAGGTTCAGGTCATGTAAAACAATGCTAAAAACATTAAAACTATTGAAAAACTATCTCTTAAATCAATAATTTTCTATTTTATTTATTAAATGAATAGTTAATTCTCAAAAATTGACATGAATTTGATAAACATTTAAGAAAACACGATAAGAGAACACATCAGAAAAATAAATATGGCAAATTTGGTGAGGGAGCTAGGGGAACCGAAAGACATCAGAAAAATACACAATTTTTTTTATAGATTATTTAATGAGCAGTAATTTGTTCCAAAAAAAAATGAGGACTAATAAAAATTCTTTGGAGTGAAGGAGTGATTCGGCCCACTTTAGATTGGGGGGAAATAGTGGTAGGGTCAATTTTGTCAATTCCCTTTATAGCATCATCACTTTAACAGAGGGAGAGAAAGGCTGCCAGTTGCAGTGAGATTGACAGTAAGGGACTGTTGCCACTTCCCTACAAAGCGCGTGAAAGGCACCATGGGCCCTTTATAATCAGCCCTTTAGGCTGATTTTAGCTTTTGCCTACTTTCAATGCCCAAAGTAGAATCTACATCCAACATCTTGTGAGTTTCCTTAAAAAACAGTAAAGGAATAAGGGTCTTTCTTATTTCTATGATTCGACTTATTGAATTTAGCCTCAATCTCCGCGAGACCCTTTTTTTTATTTAAATTTTCTCTTCGATTTTCTCATTCCCCTTTTCATTTTAAGGATGACATCATAAGATGATCTATCTCCGGAAATGTTGCTCCCACCTCTAGAATTTTGCCTAGGTAGTCCTTCAACCGTTAATTTCTACTACCCCACTGTGTGCAGCGTTATTGTTACGTTAAATTAAATTTTGCCAGAGGGATTCGCACTGTAAAGAAGACAACTAATCATCATATATGATTGAGCCATTAAAAACTTTTGAACTTATTGAAGAACGGAAACTAGAGGTGACAATCTTAACCCATTTTTTTTAATCCGTCCAAATCCGTCCACTTATAACCCAACTCAATTCGTCCATATTTTATAGCGGGTCTATATGGATTGAACCCATATAAACCCATATAAATATGAATTTAGATGGGTTGAAAGTGAATTTAATATGAGTTAAAAGTAAAACACCCACAGTTTGTTGTAAAAAACTGAAGGAAACACAAAACACGTTAGAAAAAGTCGAGCAAATTACAAAATTGTCGAATCGCCCCCCGCACAAAACAAAATACAAGTCACAAAACACATATGATGCACCTCTCTCTCTCTCTCTCTCTCACTTTTACCAAACTCTAGCAGCCTAGTAAGTGCCACGTACAGTTTACCTTTTTTGTAATTTATTTATCCATTCCATTTTCGAACACTCTCTCTCATCAAAAATTGGACTTGTTTAATTAACGAGTTGATGTCGAGGTAGTCACAGCTCGGCTTCATAATTTTTTAATTCGCGTTTGTTGTTTTATGATAAGTATTTTACGATTTTTAATTCGCTCTAATCAGAAAAGTAAAAAATTATGACTTTTATCCAAATATTTTTAGAAATATTCAAAATAAAACTCAAAAAGCCGGTTGTTGGGATTTATCTTAATATTACAAAAAAATATTAAGGTAAAAAGTAAAAAAAAAATTACTTTTTCGATTCTCTCGTCAAGACGAATTAATAGAGATAAAAAGTTTGTCGCAAAATAAACAAATACAAAAAAATTTGAATGGAGACCAAAAAAAAAAGTCACTTGACTTTTTAATCCAAACCTAAGCGGTGATTTCGGCGAACGCAACGAAGACCAAAAGTGTACAATCGGTGCAATCATCACCTTCCAGACAATTCTTTGATGTGGTTTCTGACTCCTCATCTAAATTACGTTACTGTTTGGAAATGAAAAAAAAGAAAGAATAAAAACTTGATTTTTTAAAGTTTTTTTAGCCTCTAATTGCTTTATTTTTATTTTAAAAAATTGAGTTTTAATCATAAAATTTTACTTTTCTGAATCCCCTTATTGAAGCAAATCAGAGAGGGGGGAGAGAAGAGAGGGGAAGGGAAACTCAAAAAGAGAGAGAGAGAGAGAGAGAGAGAGAGAGAGAGAGAGAGAAGGAAAAAAAAAAAAAACGGGTCGGGTTGGGCGAGTTTGGGTTTGGCTTGGCCTATATTCGACCCGATCCGTTTCAACACGTCTACATTTTGACCCATATTTGACCCACGACCCGTTTCAACCCGTCCAGACCCGCCCGTTTGCCACCTCTAACGGAAACCATAAAAAACCAAAATGGTGTTTCGACTAAGAATTTGTATTCAGATTTATCGAGAGAAAACAAAAAAATATAAAGATTTCACAGAAATAATTCGGCCTCTTTACTTCCTATTTATTTTATTATTATTTTTTTCGAAGCAAAAGAATTTATTAATCTTTATAAAAGATTAAAAAGATCAATGGCGCACCGGCAAAAAGCCACCCAAGACTCAAAGAAATGCAAGATGCCAACCAAAAACTAAAAACAGTGAAAGAACGACCTGAAAACACTAAAGACCCGGCACAACTTGGTTTTTTTCCTATTTATTCTTTATCATAAATTTATTGTAACCCAAATACAGCCTGTTTTTTTGCAAATCCGACAAAATTGGAATGATAGCAAGAGTAGATTGATGAGATAAACATAAGAAGATATATAATCAGCAAAACTCGTCATTTTACTCTCTCTCTCTCTCTCTCTCTCTCTCTCTCTCTCTCTCCTAATACTTAGGACCCGTGTATTTGTGATAAAATCCAAACCAAAAGCACCATGAAAAGTGACACAAAGGAGCCAGAATCTCTCTTTTGTGATCAGGGAATGAGAAATCATCATTCCTATACAAAAACCCTACCAAAGTACAGCGTCTGGTTTCTCCTCTTCGTCTCCCTTTCCTACTTTTTCTACTCAGTCCTACTCATATCTCCTTTAAACCTTTACAATCAAAACCCTAGTATTCTCTCTCGTCCGTCCATCATATCACCTCCAATCCAGAGAGACGGCGCGCTTAACCAAAACCCTAAAACCCTGGAAAAGACACAGCTCCATCACATTGTGTTTGGCATCGCAGCTTCTTCAAATCTATGGCACCGGAGGAAAAGCTACATCAAGTTGTGGTGGAAACCCAAAGAAATGCGAGGTTTTGTTTGGCTAGATAAACCTGTCAAAAACAATTCCGATGACCAAAATACCCTTCCACCATTGAAGATATCAGGTAAAAACAATTGTGTTCACAATTTCCCCTTGAGAAAAATAAATAAATATCTTTGGGTTTTTTGTTCATTGCAATTTAAAAAGAATTATGTTCTTTGTTACCTGAAATGAGAATATTGCGCATATATCCTTCTGAAAATTTGGAACCTATTGAATAAGAACAGTGGCTCTCCCTGCAGGTAGTACTAAAAATTTCAAGTACACAAATTCAAAGGGTAGTCGGTCGGCTATACGAATATCGCGGATCGTATCAGAGACAGTGAGACTAGGGTTACAAGATGCGAGGTGGGTCGTGATGGGGGACGACGATACATTTTTTGTTGCTGAAAATTTGGTTAGGGTTTTGGGAAAATATGACCATAACCAATTTTTCTACATCGGTAGTCCTTCGGAGAGTCATATACAAAATATTCATTTCTCGTATAATATGGCTTATGGGGGTGGAGGATTTGCCATTAGTTACTCATTGGCTAAAGCTCTTGTGAAAATGCAAGATGGGTGCATACAGAGGTATCCTGGGCTGTACGGCTCAGATGATCGGATTCAAGCTTGTATGGCTGAGCTTGGAGTCCCTCTCACTAAGGAAGTTGGATTTCACCAGGTTTCTCTCTCTCCTTATCTCTCTCTACTCCCTGCAAATTCTCCGTACCCAATATTTCGTGTGTACCGGTATTTCGGTACATTATCGGTCATCTTCTGATAATGCACCGAAAATTCTCGAGGGTTCCGATGCACGAAAATGCCACGGAACTAGAACACATGAAATCAAATCCTGAGGATTTGAGCTCCTCTCTACCACCTGAATGTATGTGTCTTTCTGTTATTTTGTTTTCAGTTGGGTATTTGTTTTTTTAAAAAAACCTTTATTGTCCCCTCTTAAAGGTATTTTTCCTCTATTTTTTCAAAAGGGTGAATTGGAGTTAGTTGAGAGTTTTATAACTCCTCTATAGGATACTTCTATTAATTTTATTAATTTTGAAGGATTACACTAATTTTTCAAATGAAGGAGTTACTCCTTATGGGACTTAACTATTTAAGTATTTGAAATCTGATGGGTTACAATAATCTCACAAGATAAGATTCTCTGGAGGGAAAAAGGGAACACATTTACGGGCCATTAGGCGTTTCTGTAGCAAATAATAACTGTATATTTTCTAAGGAAAAAACAAAAGAAAGAAAAGGTGAGTTTTAGTGTTCTAACTGGCATTCAATGATTGGAATTATTAGAGTTTTGTTTTTATAATTGGTTCAAAAAAATTAAAGTTGCCATAAACTGCGTAAGTCATTATCAAATTATTTCAGTTCAATTTTTTTTTAATAAAATTTTTGGATTATTTTTGAGTGAGTCTAATTTTATTGTCATGATAATATTTGTACGATTTGACTAGACGAAATTATTAGTACGATTTTCTAAAGAAAAATGGTTCCAAACTTTAAAAAATGGTTAAGTTTGTGCCTAAGTTGATTGAGTTCAATAGTTTAGTTGAAAATCTAGATAGAACAGAAAATTTATAGTAAGGGATTCCGCAAGCTATTTGCATACGGATTTCTAATTTCAACCGTCGGATATCTGAGATTAGAAGTCTGCACCGCACGCAAGAACGTGCAGGATTCCTCACTTGAAGCCGATTGCTAAATAGAATCCATTAATTATCATCCCTTATCTCTCTAGCTAACTAAAAGTTATTTAATTATCTCCTTTTCAAATAAACATTAAGCAGTTCGACGTGTACGGAAACCTACTTGGGCTTCTCACGGCCCACCCGATCGCACCCCTAGTCTCACTCCACCACCTTGACGTGGTTGATCCCATATTCCCCTACGTCAACCGTGTTCAAGCCCTACAGCGGCTCAAGGTCCCGATGAAGCTCGATTCGGCCGGGCTCATGCAACAGTCCATTTGCTACGACAAGTCCAAAAGATGGACCGTATCGGTGTCGTGGGGCTACGCGATCCAAATATTCCGGTCCAAAATCTCGGCCCGCGAAATGGAAAAGCCCCAGAGGACATTCGTCAATTGGTACATGAGCTCGGATCCGAACACTGGATTTGCCTTCAATACTCGGCCATTTATCAGGAATCCTTGCCAGAGGCCTAACCTGTACATGTTGTCCAATGCTGTGTTCAACCCGTCCACTAATCAGACGGCGAGCGAGTACGTTAAGTCTCGGGCCCTCGGCCTAGAATGCAAGCAGAAGAACGCTGGCCCTTTAGGGTTTCACAGAGTGGTGGTGTACAAAAAGCCTGATCCTTATTTGTGGGACAAGGTAACTCGATCAATTTCGTTTTAGTTACATTCACACACAATTGTACAAACACTTTTGCCTCGTAATTTGCTAAGAAGGTTGACGATTTTGAAATTCAAAAATGATACATATCAACGACAAGCATAGGTAATGTCGGAACACATTTATAAGAGCGCATGATGACTGGAGTCTGACACTGGTACATTTTGTCACGCGGTAATGGAGTTTTTTAATTTCGTGTTAATGTAGGCTCGTAGAAGAAATTGCTGCAGAATCTTGCCATCAAAGAAGACTGGGATACTTCGAATCGACGTGGGCGATTGTGGAGAAAGTGAAATCATCCAATAATAAGCACAAGTGATTATGTATCGTTATCTTTCTTGTTTTTTTGTTTTTTTTTGTTTTTTTGATCATTAAATTGTTTTTTTTTTGTTGCTTACTAAGAAAACGAACATGAAAGAGTTTCTTTTTTGAAAACACCAAGTCTTAAATCGAAATAGCTACGAAAAATTACAAGCTTATTTTTCTTGGATCATTTCTCGAGCCCAACAATCAAAATCTTCTTTAAAAAATGAATTTTGAATTCTGGTATTTTTTTTTTCCAGGACAGCTACTTTAGAATCTATTGAATTAATTGACGCGCGGTTTTACGAGTGAGTGTTGCTAGTGTATGCATTGAGGTGAAACTTCTAAAAAAATCCTTTAATTGCATATGGTTCAAGAAAATTACTTTCTTTTTTCGAAAATAGTTTAGAAAATTATTTTTTCATGTGAATTTATTGATGTTCACTAATTCGGGTAACGTTGATTTCTCATCGATTGAAATATCTTTTCAAGCAAAGTTCCAAACAAGCTGAAAAAACTTCAAAACCTTAGAATCTATGAAATTATTTATTTTGTTGCGTAATGAGTCGATCTTAAATAAACTTTTAACGAAATGAACCGGAATCGAATTAGGGGGACCCAGCGTTCCTGAATCCCGGTGGCTGTTTGTTTCCATGAATTTGGTGTAGTTGACAGGGAGAAAGGTTTCGAAAAAGTGTCGTTCCGTTTCGTATACTGTTATAATCATATAATTACAAACCCGCCCAAATACGCAAGATCAATTATTCAAGTTATCAGTCATCCGATAAAACCTCAAATGACTAAATATAATCTTCAAAAATCATTGTACCCATTGCCGATAAATTAAAAAGAAAATCATTGTACCCAAATATTTTTTATTATTGGTCCCTTTCGACTTTGATTCTTGGCTCCGCCAAAACAGAAAGAGAGAGCGAGAGGGTGTAGTGGGAAATCTGGACTTAATATATATTATGACCTCGATCAGCACTTGTGCCACGAATCTTGGGTCGTAGTACAGTACTAAAAATGGTCGATCAGGGTATGGATCATATTCTTCATTAGTTTGTTTGGCTGGACTTAACACCAAAAGAATGCATATACCAGATAAAAAAATTCACTAAACTACTTTGCAGGGGATAATAACATTTAAATAAATTTATTTGAACCACAAAATTTTTGCGAAATTTCATATCCGACAGATATTCTATTTGAACCGCAAAAATTTCAATCCGACAAAGGATGCAATTTTTTGGGAATTTATAACGCAACTCAATGTTTTATTAATCTACACAAATAGACGAGTCATCTAGCAAAAATCCATTTTTCAGGGTCAAATAGTGTGTGCACGTAATCTTGTTGATTTGACAATTTATGGTAAAGGAAACTTGCACAAATTCTTGAGCTACGTAAATGGTTGAGAGTACCACGTGAGCACACGAACGTGGAATAATTATTGCAGCTCAATAATTTATTAATCTAGACAAATAAACTGGATCAGAATCAATCCAGCATAAATCGACTTTTCTGGGTCAATTATTTAGTTTATGTATTAGTGTTGATTTGACAATTTCTGGTGTAGGAAACTATCGTACACGGAACAATGGCACAAACGGACAAACCCTTGAGCTAAGAAAAAGAAATATGTACACCGCAAACTTACAAATCCCACACTATAAGTAGGTCACACAAAGACACAAAAGAACTGTAACTTGAGAGAGAGAGAGAGAGAGAGAGAGAGAGAGAGAGAGAGAGATGGATTCCATGGTGGTGAAGAGAACACCCTCTTCCCATAGCCATGGAGGAATCAAAATCGTCCGTGGAGCCATACTGGCTCTAACAAGTACAGTATTTCTTGGATACATCATTGTGTGGATAATGAGCGGCACAAATACGTACAGAACCTGGTTTGCCAAGCTTCGAGCTAATTACACAAATTCAACTTACTTTGGGAACCAAGGTAATCATATTTCATTAACTTCAGTTACACATCTATATTGTTCATTACTAATAGACATCAGATCATTTTCCATTACTTAACCACCTCATGGCGATGCATATTTGTATGTATCTATATGAGGACTTAGTTAATTACACATTAATGTCACATCGCGCGACCGCTCTAGAAACGAATTTGTGAGTGCAATGTCGAATGTTATAAACGACTTAATTGGAACTCTCCGGCCCTAACACCAACTACTTTTAGCTGGGAGAGATGGTAGAAAAACAGTCTGACATAAACAATATTTTGATTCTTGCAAATATTTTTGGGTGTATTTTCTGGTGTAGGTGCAACGATTCTGGTTTTCACACTGCCCATTTTATTCATGGCTGTTGTGGGTTGTGTATATCTCCATCTGGGGAAGGAACTGATCCGTGGCATTTACATGGAAAGGTATGGTCTTTTTTGGTTTATAATTCCTCCCTTTTTTTTTTTTTTCTTGCTGTCCTGGTTTGTAAGTCTTGTTCAAGCAATTATTTCATTTTGGCAATTTTCTCTTCTTGAAATGTTTTATGTAACAGAAAGGGCAGAAAGAATCAAATTGCTTTGTTGAAACGTCGACCGATGGTTATCAAAGGCCTAGGGGTTGTTTCTGGGATAGAGCTATCCATGTTCATCATGTTCATTGCCCTCGTGGTTTGGTCTTTCTCAACTCATTTGCATCTCTACTTCTCTCTCGTCACCAAACGAGCAATCGAAAAAGGCGAGAAGATGTACGAAAAAAACAATCTAGTTTGAATGATTTGACAGTAATTAACGATGCTCATTCATTGTGATGGAATGGTGATTGTTGGCTTCTTTTGGCAGATGGGAAGTGAAGCTGGATAGGGTTGGTCTCGTTCTGGGCATTGTCGGAAACTTATGTCTCGCATTTCTCTTCTTCCCCGTGACTCGGAGCTCGTCTGTTTTGCCACTTTTCGGTCTCACCTCGGAAGGCAGCATCAAGTATCACATATGGCTTGGACACATTACCATGGTCCTCTTTACCGCTCACGGTGTCGTTTACATTGTCTACTGGATTATCACCAAAAGATATTCAGAGGTAATCAAGCTATCTTCGATCTTTCGTGTTGTTATTACTGATAATAATGTCATTTACACTCACCTGTAATGCGTAAGCTGACCCGAACATTTCCGTTATAAAAAAAAAACTACACTAACGTGTATGCCTCTACTTTTGTTGCAATACACTCCAGTATTAACTAGTACAAGTACAAAACTCCCGTTTTACAATAGTTTCTCATAGGAACAGGGGCGGCTCCACTAAGGTTTGATCGAGGGGATCTGGGTTCAAAAATATAATAATTTTTTTTGTATATTTTTGCGTATAATTTTGGGGACAGAGTGCATCATTTTCTTGAGTTAACTGTGGAAATTTCCATGATCTTGACTCGGACAGATCCCAATTCGCAGGCCTCATTCCTTGAATTCAACCTATGTTTTGTTAGGCACCCTCCTTGAATGTAAGACCATTTATTTGGAGGACAAAAAATCATGTGCCTAAATCATGTGAAAGTCTTTTCCACACGATCTCTAAATCTCATTGGATTGAAATTTGTCGGGCACCGTTGGATGTGTGGTTGGTGGGTATTTCTGAACGAACTTATAGAACTATAATAATCCGTGATAAGATTTGAATAGAAAGCACAAGTAATGAATGGTTGTGGATCAATATGAAAAAAAGTGGTCATGGCCGGCCATTGCCTATCGTTTTCTGTTGTATACAATTTTGGAGCTTAGTTTGTTGTTGTGATTTGCTAAAAAGGTTCTAATGTGAATTTGAAAAGTGTTGTGTTTGTTGCAGTTTGGGTTATTGCTTCTGGGTCTTTCACACCTTTCCAGTCATGGAAAAGGTTTGGACATATTTGTGGTTGTTATCCTTTCTTTTTCCTCTTTTTAAGTACAAGAAGAAAATGCATTATTATTGGAAAGATTAGATCCTATAATCCGAATAAAATATAAAAAGATTAGATTGAGCACGTACACATATCAGGTTGAACAGATTTTTCACGTGGGGACTCGGTTTTTTTTTTTTAAATTATTGAATGGCTCTGATTATCTATGCGGAATGCGTGGTAGGCCTTGCATAGCCGTCGATGCAAGGTCGGTGACCGTAGAAGGGTTGTGTTTTTTGTTTAGAAAAAATCTAGCTATGGTTATTTTTTTACTTTTGGTTTGATAGTCTAGAGTATCTGGATCAATTTATGCACACCAATCCCCGTTCAACCAAAAACATGTCATCGAGATTAAAGAATTCACAAAAATTGTTTCATACAGTCTAACCTCAAAATCGTACCTTAGCAATTATTAATTCGAGTCTTTTGAATGGAAAAAAAAAAAACCCTACCAATTCAAAGAATCTTGGTGGGACCCAGTTAATGTGTGATTGACACGTGTTTGGGGGTGGACTGACGTGGTTGAACGGCATTCCTATTCCATCATACTGGGCTCGAAAACCCATGAGGCCCACGAGAAATATAATCCTCCGGGCCTCGTAGTCCCAAATTTGACTTTGTACGTAGTGGTCCACAAAAAGGGAAAAGGGTTCTTTAGTGGGCTTGGTCTGTCACTGTTGGGCCCGGTGGATTTCATGCAGATTGCAGAGGCTGCACATTATGCCACGATGGTGATACACCAAATGATATGCAACACACATAAAAGTAGCCCTTGCGATTTGGTAACGTAATCCTTCAAAATGCTCTAAACTCGTGCACTCAGTATCACACCATGCTTGCGCTCACGAATTTTAGACGTTTAGGATATATTTAAAAGACGTTTTCACTTTCGTGCTTTCATATCCACACGCGAATTATGTGACTTAGGTCTAGTCCGCTTTAACTGTGATTTGGAAAATATTTTAAGCCCGTATAATTTGGCTGCCGTGCTTTTCATTACCATGGGACCTGTTGAAGATCATACTCACTTCGGATTCATAGGCCGTGTACCCATTTGACCCTATAAATATAAAATTGTCTAAAAAACCCCCCCCACTAATATTTCAAATTTCATCCTTTTGTAATTGTGAAATTGGGGTTGCAATGCAGATGGTTGATTGGGCTTCCACTCAAATAGCTAATGTGCCAGGAGAACTGTCCTTGCTATTCGGCTTGTTCTTGTGGGTAACGACACACCCTCGCATACGGAAAAACATGTTCGAGCTCTTCTTCTACACCCATTACTTGTACATCCTCTTCATCGTTTTCTACATCTTCCATTTGGGCATCGCTTTTACCTACACCATTCTCCCTGGTTTCTACCTCTTCGCCATCGATCGTTACCTCAGGTTCTTACAATCGCGACAAAGCATTCGTCTTGTTTCTGCCCGAGTTCTGCCTTACGAAACTCTGGAGCTCAACTTCTCAAAGAGTCGAGGTAAACAGGCAAATCCTACTTTTTATTGATTATTTCATGCATGTGACTATGAGAAATCAAAACACCCTATAAGTTGGTTTTAATTTTCTGATCTTTCAGATTTGAGTTACACTCCAACAAGCATGATCTTCATAAATGTGCCAAGCGTTTCAAAACTGCAGTGGCATCCTTTCACCATTAGCTCCAACAGCAATCTTGAACCAAACAATCTAAGTGTCATCATCAAGAACGAAGGAAGTTGGACTAAGAAGCTCTACCAGATGCTTTCTTCCCCCTCTCCCCTGGACCATCTCAAAGTGTGTGTTGAAGGCCCTCATGGACCTGCTTCAACTCATTTTCTAAGGTACACAAAATGTTTGAACAAGTGATCGAGGCTTGTTATACTCGATGCACGGGATCATGTCTCCCCCTTCTCCCCAATCCCTCCCGTCGCAAACAATTTCTCTACCTCACAGATCAGAGTCCGTGAGACTAATCATGTGGTAAAACAATGTTTGGACTTGGAGAGGGGAAGATAGCGATCGATCATTGTTTTTCTTAATAGGGTGATTTTGTAACGAATTTTGTTTCAGGCACGACATGCTTGTGATGGTGAGTGGAGGCAGTGGCATCGCGCCGTTCATTTCTATTATCCGTGAGCTCATCTTTACAGCCACAACATTGAAAAGCAAGACGCCACGGGTTCTTCTTATATGCGCCTTCAAGTATTCGTCGGACCTCACTATGCTAGACCTTCTCGTCCCGAATTCCGGCACCCCCTCTCTCATTTCCAACTTGGAGCTAGAAATTGAGGCCTATGTAACAAGAGAGAACGAACCGCCATTAGAGAAGCCAGAGATCCTGCAAACCATCTGGTTCAAGCCTAATTCCATGGATGCACCTTTATCTCCGACTTTAGGCCCTAACGGCTGGCTATGGCTCGGTGCAATTATATCATCTTCTTTCATCATTTACCTCCTCTTCATGGGGATCCTTACCCGATACTACATCTTCCCCATCGATCACAACACTAGCAAGATATTCTCGCACACGCTACAAGCCATGCTAAATATGTTGCTCGTATGCATTTCCATTGTCGTAGCGGCCAGCATAGGATTTCTGGTGAACAAGAGAAGAAAATCAATGGAAGCTGAACAAATTCAAAACGTAGAAAATGCTACGCCTGAAGTCTCTCCAGACACATGGTTGGGTAATGATAGGGAGTTGGAAAGCTTGCCCCACCAGTCTTTCACGAAGGTGAACTATGGTGGAAGACCTGAGCTAAAAAGTAAGTGAATATTCTCTGCTTCAATCTGATCATCTTATTTAAAACAACAACCGATACAACCCGTTCAAATTCACAATGTTTTGCAAAATATTTGTTGAGAATAATGTACTGACAGTACGACATTCTCCTCGAATTGGGCTCTCATCCAACCAGGATGAGCATAGTCCTATCACACCGCATTCTGGAGTTGCGAAATTTTTCTGCGCCTTTATCGTCACTGCAAAAGACTCTCTCCTCTTCGTTTTTTTTTTTTTAATTTTCTTGTACGATTTCCATAAAATCTAAAGACGTCAACGGATTTGCGCTCTTGCAGGAATTTTGTTGGAGTGCAAGGAACCAAGTGTTGGAGTCCTTGTATGTGGGCCAAAGAAGATGAGACATGAGGTTGCTGCCGCTTGTTCATCTAGTTTGGCTGAGAACTTGCACTTCGAGTCCCTTAGTTTCAACTGGTGATTCAGTACTCCTCCATTCCAAAAATGGGACTTGAAAAGAGCACCTTGAACTAGAGCCACTCTACTCTATTTGCAAGTTGCTTTCTTTTTTCTTTTCTTTTTTTCTCATTCAATAATCCCAACTTTCGTATACTGTTGCAAAATACATAGTAAGGAATTTTCTACTTCATCTTAACTATAGAAACAAATGAATGGGATTCTGGGAAGTTGTACTGTAATATTGAGATGCTAATACTATTTGTGTTGTAATTTAAGAGCATAACATGTAAGAGATCAAAACCTTCCTCGATCGTAGTGCCTGCTGATCATGTGTGCTGGTGTGTGTGAGAGAGAGAGGGGAGAGAAGGAGAGAGAAAGATAGAATACATGATGAATGATGATAAGGTAACTAATGATAATGTAGAAGACAAATACATGCAGACATGATATATGCCTTGTATAACCGTGTAGACACCCCATTCTGGACTGTCCAGATTAGTCCTTTTACTTCCGTTGATAACCCAATGATGATGAATGGTCGAGAACAGTCCAGAGTCGATGGAAGGTCGTGAGTTTTGAGCGTTGGAACCTTCTCCTTTTCAAACCCATTTCAAAAACCCTTCAAGTCCAGAGCCAAACAAGCCTCAGCAAAACCAAACCTTGCTTACGCCAGCTACATCTTGGCGTGCGCCAGGTACTTGACACGTGTCGATCATCGACCGTTGACTGAGTTTGACCTGGCGCACGGCAGGTCACAGATAGCGTACGCATGGTCAAGACCGGTCAAATCACCACTTTTCTGTCACGTGCTCGAAACCTTGTAACTGCCAGGGTACATTGCAGAGCCCCCTGATCGTTGCATTCTGCAGGGGACGTCCCCCTCTCTCTCCTACACACCCCATCAAGCCTAGTCCCATGCATTTAATGCATGGGAGGCTCCCAACCAAGCTAACCAGCCCTTAACCTCAGCTGGTCAGCCCCCTCTCCAGTCCACTCCTCCTATAAATACCCCCCTTGCATTCATTTGCAAGGGGTTAGCACCATTAAGAGCTAAAGTCCATTGCTCTCTTCTCCCTCTTGTTCTTACTCTCCTTGTTGAAAGATTAAGAGGTAGGGAAGCTCTGTACACCCCACACCACTGATCTTCCACCATACATCCTCCATCTTCAACCCCCAAAGCTCACCTTCTTCCTTCCATACTTTGCTACAAAGGTATACCACCTTGGTACTGCTTTCTGTTTTCAGTTCCTGAGGGGAACCAGAAGGGTTCTGGCTAGTAGCTGATACTAGTCCAGACCCCTTTCTGGTAAAATAAACCAGTCGTAAAGGACAGCTCATGGCGCACGCCAGCCACATCAAGCCGTACGCCACCTTTGGCAGTATGTGCACTGCTGGCGTGGGGATCATGAAGTGTCCATTTATTGCTTACTTCCTTTCTGTCATCACCTTTTAGCATGCTAATAACCAGTTTACTGCTTTCTGTGCATTAGAGGTGTTTAAGTGTATCTTTCAATACCTGTACCTTTCTTGCTTTTTAAGGCCTCTGGGGTGTTTCTGGTCATGTTCCAGAGCCCAGATCATGTAAAGCCAAACACTGGACAAAAAGAGACACCTGGCGTACGGCCTCTGATAAGTGGCGTACGGCACGTTTATCAAAGACCAGTGCCTGGCCCTTGCATCATAGTTCGATCCTGGCCTCTTGTTCCTCCCCACTCTGTTTATGGGGCCTGTCTTGCTATTTTCCTGGCTACTGGCCATTCTTTGTGTCTGTACACGTGTGTAATCTATGTTATAAACTGCGTGGTTTGCCCTGGGTGTGCACTGGTCCCTTCCAGAGCCCAGAGGATTGAGAGTGGGAGCTGTAAGAAATTGATGTGGTAGTGTACGCCAGCCTGAATGTGGCGTGCGCAGGGTGTATTGGCGTGCCGTGGCTAGGCCATGGCGTGCCAGTATGTCGCCTGCTCACGCACCCGACGGGCAGCGTACATCATCCCGTTGAGCTTCTGGCAGCGCTTGTTCTCAATCTATGTTCTTACATTTAGTTCAATCCAAGCAAGCAAATCATCATCCATAAACATTTTGTCATGCAAACTGCAACTTGTTACAGTTTTAAATCCCTATTAACTATTCCCCCGCCCTAACTGGCCGAAATGATTAAAATGAGAGAAAAATGCAAATGTTTTAATGAAATGCCTGAGTAGAGACCGATCTCCGGATTGGGCGAGAGGGGTGCCATAAAACCCTTCCCCTCTCGTAACCTGGCTCCCGAACCTCAGATATCGAAGGTGACGACGGACCAGTCTACGCCTTTTCAAATCAAATCAAACCTTTTTCAAATCGAAGCAAAACGTAGCAAACGTTCTCGAGTTCGGTTCCTTGGGTATTCTTCCGCTAAAACCCGAGTGGCGACTCTGAATCGAAGCGTTTCGCCGCGCTATTTTTTCCAAAAGGGCCGCCCCCCGAACAAATATCCATTTCAAACCAAAACCGGGCGATTTTCGGGGCGTGTGCCCACAAACCGCATGTACGTGCTGATGAAATAAATCAACAAATGAAAGCATGGCTAAATTGCGTTTTGCTGACCTTTCCAATTTTTAAGTGTACAATCGTGATTCAAACTATTCATTGGAGAAGAAAAAAATATGTGTACTGTTTATCCCATAAACAGGGCCGGGCCAGCAAGCCCTTGGCTAGGGCAACCTTCGGACTAGGGCAACCCAAAAAGAAATTCCATATATGTCTTATGTTTTTATATATATAGACCAAAATGTAGCACAAATAATGGAGCTGATTTGTCAATTAACAACATGCATATATATTTTCATATGAAACGTCACGGGTTCAATACTTGTGCCCACCATTCAAAGAAAATCTGCGGAATGAAATGGTTGGCCTAGTGTATGATTACATTTTTAAAATGTTTCCCAACCTAATGTAATGGATCTTTATTCAATGGTTGAATTGTTTATTGTATATTGACATTTGGATATAGTTGGTGTTGAATGGAATAAATCATTTTTGTTTCTTAAATGAAATTACCATGATCTTATTTGAAAATGCTAATATATTGGTATTTATATAATTTTTTTAAAAATGCAAAAAATTGGCTAATATAGCTTTCTTAAAACGTAGTAAAAACTTTACATTTTATAGTTCTCTTAAAACGTTGTAGAAACTTCACATTCTATAACGGTCATAAAACGCTGTCTAAATTAAATCCACTTTCTATAGCGTTTAAAAAACGTTGTCTTAAGTCTATGACTTTTAACAATATCGGCATGTGATATAATATGATAGTAAAAATACGCAAAATCAATTATTCAAGTTATCAATCATCCCATAAAACCTCAAATGACTCAATATAATCTTCAAAAATTATTGTACCAAAATATTTTTTATTGTTGGCCTCTTTCGACTTTGATTCTTGGCTTCAGCCAAAACAGAAAGCGAGAGCGAGAGGGTGTAGTGGAAAATCTAAACTTAATATTATGACCTCAGCACTTGTGCCAGGAATTTTGGATCGTAGTACAGCGAAAATGGTCAGGTTATGGATCATATTCTTTATCATTAGTTTGTTTGACTGGACTTAACACCAACAGAACGCATATCATATATATCAGATAAAAAAAAATCACTACATTACTTTGCAGTGGATAATACCATTTAAGAAAGAAATCATTTGAACCACAAAAATTTTGCGACATTTCATATCTGACAGATATTTTATTTGAACCGCAAAAATTTCAATCCGACAAAGGATGCACTTGTGGGGGGATTTATAACACAACTCAATGTTTTATTAATCTACACAAATAGACGAGTCAGAATCAGTCTAGCATAAATCCACTTTTCATGATCAAATAGTGCATGTAATCTTGTTGATTTGACAATTTACGGTATAGGAAACTCACACAAATTCTTAAGTTACATAAATGATTGAGAGTACCACGTGGACACATGAACGTTGAATAATTATTGCAAGTCAATAATTTATTAATCTCTAGACAAATAAACTGGATCAGAATCAGCATAAATCCACTTTTTTGGGTCAATTATTTAGTTTATGTAGTAGGGTTGATTCGACATTTTCTGGCGTACGTAGGAAACTATGGTACACGGAAAAATGGCACAAATGGACAAACCCCACACTACAAGTAGGTCACAAAATGACACGAGACCACTAGTAACTCGAGAGAGAGAGAGAGAGAGAGAGAGAGAGAGAGAGATGGATTCCATGGTGGTGAAGAGACCACCCTCTTCCCATAGCCATGCAGGAATCAGAATCGTCCGTGGAACCATACTGGCTCTAACAAGCACAGTATTTCTTGGATACATCATTATGTGGATAATGAGTGGCACAAATACGTACAGAACCTGGTTTGCCAAGCTTCGAGCTAATTACACCAATTCAACTTACTTTGGGAGCCAAGGTAATCATATTTCATTAACTTAATTCAGTTACACATCTTTTTTGTTCATTACTACTAAAAAACATTAGATCATTTTCCATTAACCACTTCATGGCGATGTATATATGTATGTATCTAAGGACTTAGTTACACAATGTCACATCGTGCGACCGCTCTAAAAACGGATTTGTCAGTGCGATGTCGAATGTTATAAAAGACTTAATTGAAACTCTCTCAAACACCAACTGATTTTATGAGAGATGGTGGAAAAACGGTCCAACATAAACAATATTTTGAACTCACATAGACTCTAATATGCCATAATTCTTGCCAATATTTTTTGTTGTATTATGATATATGTGCAATGATTCTGGTTTTCACACTGCCCATTCTATTCATGGCTGTTGTGGGTTGTGTATATCTCCATTTGGGGAAGGGACTGAGTGGCATTTACAGGGAAAGGTATGGTCTTTTTTGGTTTATAATTCCCCCCCTTTTTTTCTTGCTGTCCTGGTTTATAATTCTTGTCCAACCAATTATTTCATAATTGACATTTCTCTTTGACAACTTCTTGAAATGTTTTGTGTAACAGAAAGGGCAGAAAGAATCAAATTGCTTCGTTGAAACATCGACCGATGGTTATCAAAGGCCTAGGGGTTGTTTCTGGGATAGAGCTAGCTAGCCATGTTCATCATGTTCATTGCCCTCTTGGTTTGGTCTTTCTCAACTCATTTGCATCTCTACTTCTCTTTCGTCACCAAACGAGCAATCGAAAAAGGCGAGAAGATGTAAGAAAAAAACAACCTAGTTCGAATGATTTGACAGTAAGTAACGATGCTAATTCATTGTGATGGAATGGTGATTGTTGGCTTCTTTTGGCAGGTGGGAAGTTAAGCTGGATAGGGTTGGTCTCGTTCTGGGCGTTGTCGGAAACTTATGTCTTGCATTTCTCTTCTTCCCCGTGACTCGGAGCTCGTCTGTTTTGCCACTTTTCGGTCTCACCTCAGATGGCAGCATCAAGTATCACATATGGCTTGGACACATCACCATGGTCCTCTTTACTGCTCACGGTCTCGTTTACATTGTCTACTGGATTATCATTTATCACCAAAAGATATTCAGAGGTAATCAAGCTATCTTCCTCCATGTCATTTACACTCACCTATATTGTGTAAGCTGACCTGGACATTTGAGTTATCAAAAAATTACACTAAGATGTATGTCTCTACTATTGTTGCAACATACACCAGCGTCAACTGCTCGATGTGATGGAATTTCGAATCTCAATGCAAAAACTTGCAACTTAAAGGGTATTATGATAGGGAATAAAATTTTGGGGACAGAGCGCATCATGTTCTTGGATTTAGATTTCTTCGTTAGGCCTAAAAAAACTGTGGAAGTTTCAATGACCTCAACTCGGACAGATCTAAATTCGTAGGCCTCATTCCTTGGATTCAACCTTTGTAGGCACCATCCTAGAATGTAGGACCATTTATTCGGAGGACAAAAATTCATGTGCCTAAATCATATAGTTTCGTTGATTGGTCTAAGCTGCAAAATTTGTCGGGCTTCATTGGATGTGTGACTGGTGGGTGTTTCTGAACAAACTTATAGAACCATAATAATAGTCCACGATAAGATTTTGAGTAGAAAGTACAAGTAAGGAATGGTTGTGGATCGATATGAAAAAAGTGGTCAAGGCCATGGCCTATCGTTTTCTGTTGTAGAATTTTGGAGCTTAGTTTTTTGTTGTGAATTTGACAAGTGTTGTGTTTGTTGCTTCTGGGTCTTTCACACCTTTCCAGTCATGGAAAAGATTTGGACATATTATCAACTTATCCTTTCTTTTTCCTTTTTTTAAAGTACAAGAAAATGCATCATTATTGGAAATTAAAGATTATATCCTATAATCTGAAAAAAAAAAAAAAAAAAGATTAGGTTGAACATGTAAACATTTCAAGTTGAATTGAAATTTCACGGGACCACTAAATTTTTTTTTTAAATATTGAATGGCTCCAATTTTACGTGTGGTATCTGTAATGGGCCCTGCATGACCGTTGATGCAAAGTCGATGAAGCCATCATCAGTGGCTATAGAAGGGCTGTGTTTCTTGTTTAGGAAAAAATCTAGCTATGGCACTTTTTTACTTTTTGTTCTACAATATAGAGAATCTGGGTGAGCTTACACACACTAATCCCCTCCATAGTTCAACCAAAAGCAGGTCATCTATGTCTGAGATTAAAAAATTCACAAAAAATTGTTTCTTACAGCCTTATGCAAAATCGAACCTAAAGCAATTATGAGCAATTGTTAATTCGGAGTAATTCTTCGGTGCCGAGCGGGTATTGCCGACGTGGCACCCGCTCGGCGCACTCGAGCCGTCCGATGCATTTTTGGACGGCTCGGATCAAAACACTCTCTCTCCTCCCATCCAAACACTTTCTCTCTCCTCTTCTCTCTCCAAATCTGAGCCGTCCATACACATAATGGACGGCTCGGATGGCCGAGCGGGCACCACGTGGTACCCGCTCGGCACTGAAAATTTTTTCGTTAATTCGAGTCCTAGAATGAAAAAGGGAAAAAAAAAACATCCTACCAATTCAAAGAATCTTGGTGGAACCCAGTTATTGTGCGATTGACACGTGTTTCATGGTCGTGGACTGACGTGGTCGAATGGTATTCCTATTCCCATGATACTGGGCTCAAAATCCCATGAGGCCCACGAGAAATATAAGGGATATCCTCCGGGCCTCGTAGTCCCAAATCTGACTTGTACGTAGTGGTCCACAAAAAAAGGGTTTTTAGTGGGCTTGGTCTGCCACTGCTGGGCCCGGTGGATTTCAAGCAGATGCATCATGCCACGATGATCGGATGATGATACACCAAATGATATGAACACACATAAAAGTAGCCCTTTCGCTTTGGTAACGTAATCCTTCAAAATGCTCTAAGCTGGCGCGCTCTGTATCACGCCATGCTCGCGTTCACGGATTTTAGTAGTTTATGATGCATTTTAATAACGTTTTTATTCTCGTGCTTTCGCATCCACACGCGAATTATGTGACTTAGGTCTAACCTGTTTTACATTGTGGTTTGGAAATTATTTAAGGCCGTATTTGGCTGCCGTGTTTTTCATTATCATGGGATCTGTTGAAGATCATACTCACTTCGGATTTCTAGGCCGTGTACCCATTTGACCCTGTAAATAAAAAATTGTCTAAAAAACCCCCCACTAACATTTCAAATTTCATCCTTTTGTAATTGTGAAATTGGGGTTGCAATGCAGATGGTTGATTGGGCTTCCACCCGAATAGCTAATGTGCCAGGAGAACTGTCCTTGCTATTCGGCTTGTTCTTGTGGGTAACGACACACCCTCGCATACGGACAAACATGTCCGAGCTCTTCTTCTACACCCATTACTTGTACATCCTCTTCATCGTTTTCTACATCTTCCACTTGGGCATCGCTGTTGCCTACACCATTCTCCCTGGTTTCTACCTCTTCGCCATCGACCGGTACCTCAGGCTCTTACAATCGCAACAAAGCGTTCGCCTAGTTTCTGCCCGAGTTCTGCCTTATGAAACTCTGGAGCTCAA